>OZ025290.1:273612314-276012314 GCA_964019185.1 Maratus speculifer
AACAATGCAGAGAAATTTTTAACGTACAAAGCAATGCGAATAATTTATGTACCTGCGTGTCAATTTATTTATTTATTCATTCACACTTCAAGTGCTTAAATTTCAAAAACGGTTGGATTCGGACGGGTTCCCTTGTACTTTTTAATGTACATGACAAGATCTTTCTGTTGTTACCACTCTTGTGCAAATTCACAAATTACACCTGGGAAGATTCGAAAGTAAGATCGAAATATTGCTGAATTTACGCAATTATTTTCATAAATATGAAATTTTTATTAAAAACATGTGTTTTTAGTTAAAACATAGAATAAAACTATGAATTCAAATAAACTTTTAATGGAATTTTAATTAACTTTATATGTTTAGGCAATATTAAGTCATATTTTAGCAAAGAGTTGCGTTTATATTAAACTCTAAAAGGAAATCTATTCAATATAATAAATGCCTAAGAATAAAAAAGTAATGGTCCGATAGGTTATTAAGTACCTAATAAATAATTATAATATTCATATGATGTGACGATTCATTTAATTGAATAGCGAAAAATACACAAAACTGAACATAAAAACATAGAGATAACGAAATGTGAGGTGGGGGTTTGTATACTTGAATGTTAATGCTGTATCCACAACGCGCTACATTTAGCAGGATGTCAAAGATTATCTTTCTTTTTCTTGAAAACTGATAAATGATAAGAAGCTTTCATTTATTCCCTAATTGACAAGATGGATTCCGTGTCACTTCATTCACAATTTCTACATATTTAAAAAAATTGTGAAATTTACTAATTTAAATTTCACATAGCTATTTTTGTCACATAGATGTATAGATAACATCATGAACGATATATTTATTGGATAATTCCAAGAAAATAAATTTATCATGCACATTATAAATTATAAATAAAAGTGAAAAATGATCAGATCGGGTCAAATCGACCCCATCACAGTACTTCGAGGGTAAAGTAAACTGACAATCAAAATTCTGCTGGCGTGAAGTATGAAGATTGTAAAGGTCATTCAAAATTACGACTTCGACATATTACTCCGTCTTCAGAGAAATATACCAACAGGAACGTCTTGCAAACTTGAGTGGGACAGCAACCTACATACAGAATATGAAGGTAACACATTCATTTTCTTAAATACAAGCTATATGCGGTCTCGCAAAAAGCACGTTACTTGCTTAATATCTGCTGGTAGAGGCGATTATATTGAATATCTGTTACTTTAAGTTAAATGTACAGAGTCATATTTATGTGATGTTTTACATAATATTTTTGCATTTCTCTAATTTGCATAAATGTACGACATGTGAGCGCTGTCTTTTGCTTATTTTTAGAATCTTCTTTTCTTCACATGGAAAAAAAATTATGTCTCACTGATCATATTCACGCAAACAGAAAATTTCTTCACGCTTAATTCTTTTATTAGGATTTTTTCAGTTTTACGAACTTATGACGTATCTTGTAGTTCATAGAGTGCATAACATTTTTCATTCATTTTTAAACGCATAAAAATATCTGTTACAGGACTGACTAAAATCAACAATTTCTGGAAGCATATTTTCATGTGGTGTGTTGTTTAAATTTATTATTTTTTAATTATTGCATTATGCAATGCGCATGAATTCTCTAGATCAGACATAGGTCAACTCGGAAGAGTGCACACATATTAAATAATACTTACAGAAATTGCTTAAAATGGATTTTAATCATTTATATGTGTTTTAATCATTAAATTAAAAATGTAATTTTTAATGTGAAGAAAAAAAAATACATTAGGTCTGTAAAGACTTTTCTAATCTATGCTGTATGTGTAATTTCTTCACTTTTAATTCAAAAGGACAAATAACACACTCAACGAAAGAGCGAAAGATTTTAGAAGGACGTTAATTTCTTTTGAGTGACAGCTTTACCGATAACGGACGTTTTGCGGAAGAAAACTGATCTGATATATCATCTCCTTCGGCGAGGCATTTGGAAACCATCCTATTTAAAGAAAAACCAAAACAATATTTTAAATAGCGCCCTGAGATGAATGTCATTGGTTTTAATCCGCTCACATGATGCATTGTTCGGCTTCGTGGGTTTGTTATCTATGCATTTTTAGTTGCATTAGTAGTTATGTAAATTCGTAGCACCTATATATTCGTCGTTCGGTTTGTCCGCCGGTCTGTTCTTCTGTCGGTCCGCATAAAACAGGGAAAAAACTTACCAATTCGAATCGTTTCAAAAATTAAAATATATAACTGTTGTATAATTTTTTCAAGCCATTTCAAATTTTATGAAAATTGGATGTATAGTTTAATTACAGGGACAGTCAAAAGTATTTCATTACATTTTGGCTAACGGGAAAAATAGTTTAAAGTGCATTTTAATGATGTTACACTCTTTCAAATATACTAAAATTAGTAGGCATCTATCTAGTATGCCCTACAATATACATTCTGAATAACCTGTTGTTCAAAGGATAATTGTTAGTTATTTACAGGGACACACAAAAGTATTTCATTACATAATTGTATAGGTGGAAACATGATTGTTTAAAGTGCGTTTTAATTACATTAAATTATTTCACATTTTATGAAATCGATATAGGTTGCTGAAGTTTACTCACGTTAATTCCTGTATAATAGAAAACAGATGGTATTTACAGAGACACGCAAAAAATTTCGACTACTACACAATATATGAAGTAATGTATATTGTTACACCAAGATGTGAAAATTTTAAAACATCATTACAGCACGAACGCATCTGATTTACTACGCTTGACGTAAAATTTCTGTTTTAAAAGTAAGTGAGATGCATGATGTTAATCCTAGCTGCATATGTGATTGTTATGTTTCTAAAAGAGTACAAATCTTGTATTCCTAAAGAATAGGAATGAGCACACTTTTCCATACACATAATAACAAGGAGAATTTATTCTTTTACACAAAAAATACAAGCCTAATTACAGAAAAGAAGACAGAAGATGGTAAAAATATTTTACAAAAATGTAATTTTTCTCCTGCAGTCTGAGGTAACATTGTCCTATTTTAAGATTTTTACATTGTATGTATTATTTTGGTGTTAAGGTAAATATTTGCAAACAGAATATATCAATTTCTGTTATTTTTTTTCACTTTTTAATATAAGTGTATTCTAAAGTATTTCCTAAATTTCATATTATGTTTTAGTATAATTAATTTTGGAAATATTAAATAAATTTATTGTGGTCTATAAAATATTCATAAAAATATTATTGTGTTATATTCAGGATGCATAATTACGCTGAGACTTACTTTATATAAACAAATGTAATATTTTATTTACATTTTTATTTATTAATGAATTTTGCTAGTCATACTGAGAAATATTTGTTTAACATAGATCTATAACAATAAAAGTTATTTTTTATTTCTTTAATAGGATAGACGTTCAATTTTTGTTAAAATGTTTCAGTATATAGCATAACCCAGCAAACACAGACCTTTCGGCAAACGATCGGACCACAGCTGGCAGTGTCGGTTATGTGTTGGCATGGACTCAGTGGTTTCTATAAAGTGTCGACAGCATGTCGTCAACTGAAACATAAGAATCTGCCTTTACAGCTGCCGGTTCTTTCATGATTTTATATCGGCAAGCGACTTATACTGGCAAGTGATGCAGGAACGATATGTGATTTATGATAGAGACCCGATTAGATTTGCCAACATTGGACCGAATTAAGAAGGTTTACTCTTAACGGACATTTATTTTTACTTTTTCTAAATTTTGTTCGAGTTATTTTGACATGATATCTAAATTTCATGTATTTCATATAAAATGCTAACAGGCATTAACAGAATTTCTTCCAAAATGGCCAACATTTATTTATATATATATTTCAATTCATTCAAAAAAGGAATTACAATTATTTGAATCAGCAAAATACATGTTTTAATCGCTCCTTAAAATAATTATTATTAATAATATTTATCGTAAAAAAATAATTACAATTATAAAAAATACTTCATTAGTGAATTCAACTTATTTTCTAATTATGTATTCATTTTAAAAGAAATAGTTTTTTTATTAAGTTAAAAAAACAAATTATAAAAAAAAATTTAAAATTATTTTACAAGCTATAAAAATATAAGGATTCTACCCTGCTTTTTAGCTTTAAAATTTAAGAGTCAGATTCTGAACCACTCTCTCTTTAAAAAAAAATTACCCAACGAAAATAAATAATAATGATATACATTCACTAAAAATATATTCTACAGAAATTATCAAATGACATAAAATAATTTCTTTAAATAAAAAGTGATTAATTACAAACTTTTTTGTTTTTATTTATTTATTTTTGGTTACAAATATATATTCATTAATTAACACGTTTAATTACATTAATTCCTAAATCGAAAATTGTATCAATCAAAAAATTTCTAAATTCACCGATTTTATTAAATACTAAAGTATCCTTAAATTTACAGAAATATTCAGAAATATCCTCCATTTAAAAAAATATCTACCTTAAGGAAAAAAATATTGATATAAATTAATACTTTTTTTTTATTTTTAAATTAAAAATATTGATAAATAACAAATTGCATAAAAATTCTTGATTTAATTAAAATTTATAAATTACCAACTTACTATTTATTATAATATGTTTTCGATGTTAAAAAGATATGATTTATAAATTAATGCAATGCACGTAGTTTCATTATGAATCCTAATAAAAAATATTAACTAATACAATACCTCTGAAAGTAATTCCTTTTATTAAATACATACTTCTTAAATTTGTAAGAAAAATAATTTCGTTTTCTTTGATTAATTCGCTATTATAATTATTTCATTCATTTTCATATTAAGTTAATATTAAGTTTAGTTTATTTCAGCATAAGACCATTACAAAATAAATAAATTAATAATAAATATATAATACTACGTTAATTAAAAATACACAAATAAAAAATAATATAAAAACATATCAGAATTGCAATTTTTGCATCAACTATTTACCTTCAACGACAAACGCATCCCTTAACGAGACGCTTTCTTCTTGTTACCGCACACTGTAAAAAAAAAGGGTCCATCTACTAAAAAAACTTTAGTGATCCTTGTAATTACTAAAAATTGTTTAGTAATCTTAGTCGGTTACAAGAAAATCTGTAAGAATTACTAGAAAAAAGCTAGCAACGAATAGAGTTAATAGTTTTACATTTTTAATAGCTACTACTAAAACTCACTTGGCGTGGCCCTTATAGCATAGTGATCATAGCACCGAACTCCAGGCTGAAAGTAACTGGGTTCGATACTGGCCGCCGCCAAATACGCACGGAATGTAAATAAAGGGATTATGAAAATCCTGTCGTAGCAGTTACTATGGGTGATGATCTCTAAACTTTCTCTCCCCTTTAGAAACGTGTCAAAATAGAGTAGGTAGCGATGTTTGGTGCTGCCATCTATTACGGCTTTACCGAAAATCTTCCGTTTCAGAAGTCTCCCTTTTTACCCACTGAATGCAGCTCGAAGGAAGCTCCTGCCCTTCGGGCACACGTAATGGTTACTAAAAATAATTTTGGAGCTATTACTAAAATTTGATTGGTGGCTCATACTAAAAAGTTTTAAGTTTGTTATACAAAAAATTCTTTTATTCAGTTTACAAAAGAAATATTTGTTTTACTTGCAAAAAAAAGTTTGTAATGGTTACTAAAAAATTCTCTGGAATACAAATTTACTAAGAAATTTTTAGTAACCTCTTGAGTTTTTTTTTTTTTTTTTTTTTTTTTTTTTTTTTACAGTGTATTCTGTCCTTGGGATCTTGAGATCGACCCCGACGTCATCATGCATTCAAGTACATTTTGGGGGATTTTTAACAAATATAGTTCCAAGTTGAATCATAGATGGCGCCAGCAACACTGTTTTTTTTTTTTTCAATTTATGCTAGGGATGCAATAGCGGATTGGCTGTGTGCCTAACGGTCGGGCAGAAGTCGCTCGGCGTTTCAAAAAAGATGTGGAACCGATACAGCGTGACGGCATCGTGCCAATATCGTCGGTAGCAGCAAAGCGGCTGTTGGCCGATTGTTTACCGATAGCTCTGAATTTGCTGGGGAAAATATTGATTAAATTATATTCACCTAGATGTGCATAAAAAGCTGAATTCTACATTTAAGAATTTGCAAATGTACTTTTAAGTAGAAAATAATCAGATTTTACTGGCAGTAGTAAAGTATATATATAGATCAATTATAGATGTGCATCTTTGTATACATCTGAATTAAGATAAGTTATTAAATACTTATGAGGATTAAATATTTAAAAAAACGTAGAATATATATCTTAAATTAACACAGACAAAAAATATCTAATTTGATGCATTCTTTATTCCATAAATATTTTTTCGCGTTGTAAAGTGAAATAGTATATTAATACATAATTATTTAAGAAATACGTGAAGAATTTTTTTTTAATATTAAAAGTAACAACGTCAAGTAGCGATAAAATTATTTATGCAATATATAAATACAACAAAATGTATCATTACTAAAAAAGATAACAGAAAAAAGCATCTGATGATTTTAAGTGAGAAGAAAAATTCTATCTTGATTTGAAGATTATTTTTATTCGAGTTAATCATTTGATTTTTATTAAGAGACCAAAATTCTCTGGATTAGGATTAAATAAGAAAAAAATACGTGTGGCACTCGGGGACTGCCGCGGTAAAGCTATTGCATAGCATTTTTTATCAACTTATGCAATTATAATTATTTATTTATTTTTTATTTATGCAGTTTTTTTTTTTGTCTTTGATATTCATTCAAGTCACACTTTTTGAGCTTGATGACCGATAACAATTTTTTTTCTTTTATTGAATAAATGAGAAGTTAACCCTTTCAGGGGCGGTGTTTGCAGTCTGCAAACACATAATATTACTGTTCCAATTTCGAACTGGCACCAGAATAATTTTAGTGCAATTTCGATTTTATAATATTCGCGAAAAACAGCTCTTGCTTATTTTCAAATAAATCTGTTCTTTAATTGTGGTGTGAATCAATTATTTGAACATTTTCGGAACAGAAATACCTTGCCCCTGAAAGGGTTAATATCGTTTAAAATATTTTTATTATCTTACAATACATGTAGGTTAATCAGGAATTTTTATCATTGAAACTATACGTTTATGGTAGCTGAAATAAAAAAACATAAGTTAGAGACTTGATATTCTCAAAATATCTGAAAAATAAAGCGTCAATGTCTGACGAAGTCAACCGAAGGACACCGTGCCCAAGTCTGCCAAACTGAAGCGACGTTAGCCGGAGTGTTAGGTTTTTTTCTCGTTACGGAATTTCTAGATTCTTTCGCCGCGCCCAAAGCCCGCGATAAAAGCTATCTAATACCTTAATAAATTACCAAACAAAATTTGGCCGCGCTACGAAAATTAGATCGCGAGTTATAAGAATTTTAAATTTTTTGACCCTCCCCATGGGGGATCTCCTGTCACCAAAAATTAACGCTGTCTCATAATAAATTACCAAACAAAATTTGGCCGCACTACGAAAAGTAGATCGCGAGTTATAAGCATTTTAAAATTTTCGACCCTCACCGTGGGGGGTCTCCTGTCACCAAAAGTAACACTGTATCATAATAAATTACCAAACAAAATTTGGCCGCACTACGAAAATTAGATCGCGAGTTATAAGCATTTTAAATTTTTCGACCCTCCCCAAGGGGGATCTCCTGTCACCAAAAATGAACACTGTCTCATAATAAATTACCAAACAAAATTTGGCCGCGCTACGAAAATTGATCGCGAGTTATAAGCATTTTAAATTTTTCGATCCTCACCGTAGGGGGTCTTCTGTCACCAAAAATTAACACTGTCTCATAATAAATTACCAAACAAAATTTGGCCGCACTACGAAAGGTAGATCGCAAGTTATAAGCATTTAAAATTTTTCGACCCTCACCGTGGGGGGGGGTCTCCTGTCATCAAAAATTAAAACTGTCTCATAATAAATCATCAAGCAAAATTTAGCCGCGCTACGAAAATTAGATCGCAAGTTATAAACATTTTAACTTTTTCGACCCTCACCGTGGGGGGTCTCCTCTCACCAAAAATTAACACTGTTTCATAATAAATCATAAAACAAAATTTGGCCGCGCTACGAAAATTAGATCGCGAGTTATAAGCATTTTAAATTTTTCGACCCTCACCATGGGAGGCCACCTGTCACCAAAAGTAACACTTTCTCATAATAAATTACCAAACAAAATTTGTCCTGTTCCAAAAATTATATCGCGAGTTATAAGCACTTTAAATTTTTCGACCCTCACCGTGGGGGGTCTCCTCTCAATAAAAATTAAAACTGTCTCATAATAAATCATCAAGCAAAATTTAGCTGCGCTACGAAAATTAGATCACGAGTTATAAACATTTTAACTTTTTCGACCCTCACCGTTCGGGGGTCTTCTGTCACCAAAAGTAACACTGTATCATAATAAATTACCAAACAAAATTTGGCCGCACTACGAAAATTAGATCGCGAGTTATAAGCATTTTAAATTTTTCGACACTCGCCGTTGGGGGGGGGGGGTCTTCTGTCACCAAAAGTAACACTGTATCATAATAAATTACCAAACAAAATTTTCCGCGCTGCGAAAATTAGATCGCGAGTTATAAGCATTTTAAATTTTTCGACCCTCAACGTGGGGGGGGGGGTCACCTGTCACCAAAAGTAACACTGTCTCATAATAGATTACCAAACAAAATTTGGCCCGTGCTACGAAAATTAGATCTCGAGTTATAAGCATTTTAAATTTTTCGACCCTCACCGCTCGGGGGTCTTCTGTCACCAAAAGTAACACTGTATCATAATTACCAAACAAAATTTGGCCGCACTACGAAAATTAGATCGCGAGTTATAAGCATTTTAAATTTTTCGACCCTCGCCGTTGGGGGGGGGGGTCTTCTGTCACCAAAAGTAACACTGTATCATAATAAATTACCAAACAAAATTTTCCGCGCTGCGAAAATTAGATCGCGAGTTATAAGCATTTTAAATTTTTCGACCCTCAACGTGGGGGGGGGGTCACCTGTCACCAAAAGTAACACTGTCTCATAATAGATTACCAAACAAAATTTGGCCGTGCTACGAAAATTAGATCTCGAGTTATAAGCATTTTAAATTTTTCGACCCTCAACGTGGGGGAATCCCCACGTCACCAAAAGTAACACTGTCTCATGATAAATTACCAAACAAAATTTGGCCGTACTAAGAAAATTAGATCGCGAGTTATAAGCATTTTAAATTTTTCGACCCTCACCGTTGGGGGAGGTCTTCTGTCACCAAAAGTAATACTGTATCATAATAAATTACCAAACAAAATTCGGCCGCGCTACGAAAATTAGATCGCGAGTTCTAAGAATTTTAAATATTTTGACCCTCCCCATGGGGGATCTCCTGTCACCAAAAATTAACGCTGTCTCATAATAAATTACCAAACAAAATTTGGCCGCACTACGAAAAGTAGATCGCGAGTTATAAGCATTTTAAAATTTTCGACCCTCACCGTGGGGGGTCTCCTGTCACCAAAAGTAACACTGTATCATAATAAATTACCAA
Organism: Maratus speculifer; assembly: GCA_964019185.1. Lineage (NCBI taxonomy): Eukaryota > Metazoa > Arthropoda > Arachnida > Araneae > Salticidae > Maratus > Maratus speculifer. The sequence goes on from OZ025290.1 coordinate 273,621,917, forward strand.
ACAAAATTTTGGCGCACTACGAAAATCAGATCGCGAGTTATAAGCATTTTAAATTTTTCGACCCTCCCCAAGGGGGATCTCCTGTCACCAAAAATGAACACTGTCTCATAATAAATTACCAAACAAAATTTGGCCGCGCTACGAAAATTGATCGCGAGTTATAAGCATTTTAAATTTTTCGATCCTCACCGTAGGGGGTCTTCTGTCACCAAAAATTAACACTGTCTCATAATAAATTACCAAACAAAATTTGGCCGCACTACGAAAGGTAGATCGCAAGTTATAAGCATTTAAAATTTTTCGACCCTCACCGTGGGGGGGGGGTCTCCTGTCATCAAAAATTAAAACTGTCTCATAATAAATCATCAAGCAAAATTTAGCCGCGCAACGAAAATTAGATCGCGAGTTATAAACATTTTAACTTTTTCGACCCTCACCGTTGGGGGTGTCCTCTCACCAAAAATTAACACTGTTTCATAATAAATCATAAAACAAAATTTGGCCGCGCTACGAAAATTAGATCGCGAGTTATAAGCATTTTAAATTTTTCGACCCTCACCATGGGAGGCCACCTGTCACCAAAAGTAACACTTTCTCATAATAAATTACCAAACAAAATTTGTCCTGTTCCAAAAATTATATCGCGAGTTATAAGCACTTTAAATTTTTCGACCCTCACCGTGGGGGGTCTCCTCTCACCAAAAATTAAAACTGTCTCATAATAAATCATCAAGCAAAATTTAGCTGCGCTACGAAAATTAGATCACGAGTTATAAACATTTTAACTTTTTCGACCCTCACCGTTCGGGGGTCTTCTGTCACCAAAAGTAACACTGTATCATAATAAATTACCAAACAAAATTTGGCCGCACTACGAAAATTAGATCGCGAGTTATAAGCATTTTAAATTTTTCGACACTCGCCGTTGGGGGGGGGGGTCTTCTGTCACCAAAAGTAACACTGTATCATAATAAATTACCAAACAAAATTTTCCGCGCTGCGAAAATTAGATCGCGAGTTCAAAGAATTTTAAATTTTTTTACCCTCCCCATGGGGGGTCTCCTGTCACCAAAAGTAACACTGTATCATAATAAATTACCAAACAAAATTTGGCCGCACTACGAAAATTACATCGCGAGTTATAAGCATTTTAAATTTTTCGACCCTCCCCAAGGGGGATCTCCTGTCACCAAAAATGAACACTGTCTCATAATAAATTACCAAACAAAATTTGGCCGCGCTACGAAAATTGATCGCGAGTTATAAGCATTTTAAATTTTTCGATCCTCACCGTAGGGGGTCTTCTGTCACCAAAAATTAACACTGTCTCATAATAAATTACCAAACAAAATTTGGCCGCACTACGAAAGGTAGATCGCGAGTTATAAGCATTTAAAATTTTTCGACCCTCACCGTTGGGGGGGTCTTCTGTCACCAAAAGTAATACTGTATCATAATAAATTACCAAACAAAATTTGACCGCGCTACGAAAATTAGATCGCGAGTTCAAAGAATTTTAAATTTTTTTACCTTCCCCATGGGGGGTCTCCTGTCACCAAAAGTAACACTGTATCATAATAAATTACCAAACAAAATTTGGCCGCACTACGAAAATTTGATCGCGAGTTATAAGCATTTTAAATTTTTCGACCCTCCCCAAGGGGGATCTCCTGTCACCAAAAATGAACACTGTCTCATAATAAATTACCAAACAAAATTTGGCCGCGCTACGAAAATTGATCGCGAGTTATAAGCATTTTAAATTTTTCGATCCTCACCGTAGGGGGTCTTCTGTCACCAAAAATTAACACTGTCTCATAATAAATTACCAAACAAAATTTGGCCGCACTACGAAAAGCAGATCGCGAGTTATAAGCATTTAAAATTTTTCGACCCTCAACGTGGGGGGGGGGTCTCCTGTCACCAAAAATTAAAACTGTCTCATAATAAATCATCAAGCAAAATTTAGCCGCGCTACGAAAATTAGATCACGAGTTATAAACATTTTAACTTTTTCGACCCTCACCGTGGGGGGGTCTCCTCTCACCAAAAATTAACACTGTTTCATAATAAATCATAAAACAAAATTTGGCCGCGCTACGAAAATTAGATCGCGAGTTATAAGCATTTTAAATTTTTCGACCCTCCCCAAGGCGGATCTCCTGTCACCAAAAATGAACACTGTCTCATAATAAATTACCAAACAAAATTTGGCCGCGCTACGAAAATTGATCGCGAGTTATAAGCATTTTAAATTTTTCGATCCTCACAATAGGGGGTCTTCTGTCACCAAAAATTAACACTGTCTCATAATAAATTACCAAACAAAATTTGGCCGCACTACGAAAGGTAGATCGCGAGTTATAAGCATTTAAAATTTTTCGACCCTCACCGTGGGGGGGGGTCTCCTGTCACCAAAAATTAAAACTGTCTCATAATAAATCATCAAGCAAAATTTAGCCGCGCTACGAAAATTAGATCGCGAGTTATAAACATTTTAACTTTTTCGACCCTCATCGTGGGGGGTCTCCTCTCACCAAAAATTAAAACTGTTTCATAATAAATCATAAAACAAAATTTGGCCGCGCTACGAAAATTAGATCGCGAGTTATAAGCATTTTAAATTTTTCGACCCTCACCATGGGAGGCCACCTGTCACCAAAAGTAACACTTTCTCATAATAAATTACCAAACAAAATTTGTCCTGTTCCAAAAATTATATCGCGAGTTATAAGCACTTTAAAGTTTTCGACCGTCACCATGGGGGTCTCTTGTCACCAAAAATTAACACTGTGTCATAATAAATTACCAAACAAAATTTTTCCGCGCTACGAAAAATAGATCGCGAGTTATAACCATTTTAATTTTTTCGACCCTTTCCATGGGGGGGGTCTCCTCTCACCAAAAATTAACACTGTTTCATAATAAATCATAAAACAAAATTTGGCCGCGCTACGAAAATTAGATCGCGAGTTATAAGCATTTTAAATTTTTCGACCCTCCCCAAGGCGGATCTCCTGTCACCAAAAATGAACACTGTCTCATAATAAATTACCAAACAAAATTTGGCCGCGCTACGAGAATTGATCGCGAGTTATAAGCATTTTAAATTTTTCGATCCTCACAATAGGGGGTCTTCTGTCACCAAAAATTAACACTGTCTCATAATAAATTACCAAACAAAATTTGGCCGCACTGCGAAAGGTAGATCGCGAGTTATAAGCATTTAAAATTTTTCGACCCTCACCGTGGGGGGGGGGGTCTCCTGTCACCAAAAATTAAAACTGTCTCATAATAAATCATCAAGCAAAATTTAGCCGCGCTACGAAAATTAGATCGCGAGTTATAAACATTTTAACTTTTTCGACCCTCATCGTGGGGGGTCTCCTCTCACCAAAAATTAAAACTGTTTCATAATAAATCATAAAACAAAATTTGGCCGCGCTACGAAAATTAGATCGCGAGTTATAAGCATTTTAAATTTTTCGACCCTCACCATGGGAGGCCACCTGTCACCAAAAGTAACACTTTCTCATAATAAATTACCAAACAAAATTTGTCCTGTTCCAAAAATTATATCGCGAGTTATAAGCACTTTAAAGTTTTCGACCGTCACCATTGGGGTCTCTTGTCACCAAAAATTAACACTGTGTCATAATAAATTACCAAACAAAATTTTTCCGCGCTACGAAAAATAGATCGCGAGTTATAACCATTTTAATTTTTTCGACCCTTTCCATGGGGGGGGTCTCCTCTCACCAAAAATTAAAACTGTTTCATAATAAATCATAAAACAAAATTTGGCCGAGCTACGAAAATTAGATCGCGAGTTATAAGCATTTTAAATTTTTCGACCCTCACCATGGGAGGCCACCTGTCACCAAAAGTAACACTTTCTCATAATAAATTACCAAACAAAATTTGTCCTGTTCCAAAAATTATATCGCGAGTTATAAGCACTTTAAAGTTTTCGACCGTCACCATGGGGGTCTCTTGTCACCAAAAATTAACACTGTGTCATAATAAATTACCAAACAAAATTTTTCCGCGCTACGAAAAATAGATCGCGAGTTATAACCATTTTAATTTTTTCGACCCTTTCCATGGGGGGGGTCTCCTGTCATCAAAAATTAACACTGTCTCATAATAAATCATCAAGCAAAATTTAGCCGCGCTACGAAAATTAGATCGCGAGTTATAAACATTTTAACTTTTTCGACCCTCACCGTGGGGGTCTCCTCTCACCAAAAATTAAAACTGTCTCATAATAAATCATCAAGCAAAATTTAGCCGCACTACGAAAATTACATCGCGAGTTATAAGCATTTTAAATTTTTCGACCCTCAACGTGGGGGGGGTCACCTGTCACCAAAAGTAACACTGTCTCATAATAGGATTACCAAACAAAATTTGGCCCGTGCTACGAAAATTAGATCTCGAGTTATAAGCATTTTAAATTTTTCGACCCTCAACGTGGGGGAATCCCCACGTCACCAAAAGTAACACTGTCTCATGATAAATTACCAAACAAAATTTGGCCACACTACGAAAATTAGATCGCGAGTTATAAGCATTTTAAATTTTTCGACCCTCACCGTTGGGGGGGGTCTTCTGTCACCAAAAGTAATACTGTATCATAATAAATTACCAAACAAAATTTGACCGCGCTACGAAAATTAGATCGCGAGTTCAAAGAATTTTAAATTTTTTTACCCTCCCCATGGGGGGTCTCCTGTCACCAAAAGTAACACTGTATCATAATAAATTACCAAACAAAATTTGGCCGCACTACGAAAATTACATCGCGAGTTATAAGCATTTTAAATTTTTCGACCCTCCCCAAGGGGGATCTCCTGTCACCAAAAATGAACACTGTCTCATAATAAATTACCAAACAAAATTTGGCCGCGCTACGAAAATTGATCGCGAGTTATAAGCATTTTAAATTTTTCGATCCTCACCGTAGGGGGTCTTCTGTCACCAAAAATTAACACTGTCTCATAATAAATTACCAAACAAAATTTGGCCGCACTACGAAAGGTAGATCGCGAGTTATAAGCATTTAAAATTTTTCGACCCTCACCGTTGGGGGGGTCTTCTGTCACCAAAAGTAATACTGTATCATAATAAATTACCAAACAAAATTTGACCGCGCTACGAAAATTAGATCGCGAGTTCAAAGAATTTTAAATTTTTTTACCTTCCCCATGGGGGGTCTCCTGTCACCAAAAGTAACACTGTATCATAATAAATTACCAAACAAAATTTGGCCGCACTACGAAAATTTGATCGCGAGTTATAAGCATTTTAAATTTTTCGACCCTCCCCAAGGGGGATCTCCTGTCACCAAAAATGAACACTGTCTCATAATAAATTACCAAACAAAATTTGGCCGCGCTACGAAAATTGATCGCGAGTTATAAGCATTTTAAATTTTTCGATCCTCACCGTAGGGGGTCTTCTGTCACCAAAAATTAACACTGTCTCATAATAAATTACCAAACAAAATTTGGCCGCACTACGAAAAGCAGATCGCGAGTTATAAGCATTTAAAATTTTTCGACCCTCAACGTGGGGAGGGGGTCTCCTGTCACCAAAAATTAAAACTGTCTCATAATAAATCATCAAGCAAAATTTAGCCGCGCTACGAAAATTAGATCACGAGTTATAAACATTTTAACTTTTTCGACCCTCACCGTGGGGGGGTCTCCTCTCACCAAAAATTAACACTGTTTCATAATAAATCATAAAACAAAATTTGGCCGCGCTACGAAAATTAGATCGCGAGTTATAAGCATTTTAAATTTTTCGACCCTCACCATGGGAGGCCACCTGTCACCAAAAGTAACACTTTCTCATAATAAATTACCAAACAAAATTTGTCCTGTTCCAAAAATTATATCGCGAGTTATAAGCACTTTAAAGTTTTCGACCGTCACCATGGGGGTCTCTTGTCACCAAAAATTAACACTGTGTCATAATAAATTACCAAACAAAATTTTTCCGCGCTACGAAAAATAGATCGCGAGTTATAACCATTTTAATTTTTTCGACCCTTTCCATGGGGGGGGTCTCCTCTCACCAAAAATTAACACTGTTTCATAATAAATCATAAAACAAAATTTGGCCGCGCTACGAAAATTAGATCGCGAGTTATAAGCATTTTAAATTTTTCGACCCTCCCCAAGGCGGATCTCCTGTCACCAAAAATGAACACTGTCTCATAATAAATTACCAAACAAAATTTGGCCGCGCTACGAAAATTGATCGCGAGTTATAAGCATTTTAAATTTTTCGATCCTCACAATAGGGGGTCTTCTGTCACCAAAAATTAACACTGTCTCATAATAAATTACCAAACAAAATTTGGCCGCACTACGAAAGGTAGATCGCGAGTTATAAGCATTTAAAATTTTTCGACCCTCACCGTGGGGGGGGGGGTCTCCTGTCACCAAAAATTAAAACTGTCTCATAATAAATCATCAAGCAAAATTTAGCCGCGCTACGAAAATTAGATCGCGAGTTATAAACATTTTAACTTTTTCGACCCTCATCGTGGGGGGTCTCCTCTCACCAAAAATTAAAACTGTTTCATAATAAATCATAAAACAAAATTTGGCCGCGCTACGAAAATTAGATCGCGAGTTATAAGCATTTTAAATTTTTCGACCCTCACCATGGGAGGCCACCTGTCACCAAAAGTAACACTTTCTCATAATAAATTACCAAACAAAATTTGTCCTGTTCCAAAAATTATATCTCGAGTTATAAGCACTTTAAAGTTTTCGACCGTCACCATTGGGGTCTCTTGTCACCAAAAATTAACACTGTGTCATAATAAATTACCAAACAAAATTTTTCCGCGCTACGAAAAATAGATCGCGAGTTATAACCATTTTAATTTTTTCGACCCTTTCCATGGGGGGGGTCTCCTCTCACCAAAAATTAAAACTGTTTCATAATAAATCATAAAACAAAATTTGGCCGAGCTACGAAAATTAGATCGCGAGTTATAAGCATTTTAAATTTTTCGACCCTCACCATGGGAGGCCACCTGTCACCAAAAGTAACACTTTCTCATAATAAATTACCAAACAAAATTTGTCCTGTTCCAAAAATTATATCGCGAGTTATAAGCACTTTAAAGTTTTCGACCGTCACCATGGGGGTCTCTTGTCACCAAAAATTAACACTGTGTCATAATAAATTACCAAACAAAATTTTTCCGCGCTACGAAAAATAGATCGCGAGTTATAACCATTTTAATTTTTTCGACCCTTTCCATGGGGGGGGTCTCCTGTCATCAAAAATTAACACTGTCTCATAATAAATCATCAAGCAAAATTTAGCCGCGCTACGAAAATTAGATCGCGAGTTATAAACATTTTAACTTTTTCGACCCTCACCGTGGGGGTCTCCTCTCACCAAAAATTAAAACTGTCTCATAATAAATCATCAAGCAAAATTTAGCCGCGCTACGAAAATTAGATCACGAGTTATAAACATTTTAATTTTTTCGACCCTCACCGTGGGGGGGGGGGTCTCCGGTCACCAAAAATTAAAACTGTCTCATAATAAATCATCAAGCAAAATTTAGCCGCGCTACGAAAATTAGATCGCGAGTTATAAACATTTTAACTTTTTCGACCCTCACCGTGGGGGGTCTCCTCTCACCAAAAATTAAAACTGTCTCATAATAAATCATCAAGCAAAATTTAGCTGCGCTACGAAAATTAGATCACGAGTTATAAACATTTTAACTTTTTCGACCCTCACCGTTCGGGGGTCTTCTGTCACCAAAAGTAACACTGTATCATAATAAATTACCAAACAAAATTTGGCCGCACTACGAAAATTAGATCGCGAGTTATAAGCATTTTAAATTTTTCGACCCTCGCCGTTGGGGGGGGGGGTCTTCTGTCACCAAAAGTAACACTGTCTCATAATAGATTACCAAACAAAATTTGGCCGTGCTACGAAAATTAGATCACGAGTTATAAGCATTTTAAATTTTTCGACCCTCAACGTGGGGGAATCCCCACGTCACCAAATGTAACACTGTCTCATGATAAATTACCAAAAAAAATTTGGCCGCACTACGAAAATTAGATCGCGAGTTATAAGCATTTTAAATTTTTCGACCCTCACCGTTGGGGGGGTCTTCTGTCACCAAAAGTAATACTGTATCATAATAAATTACCAAACAAAATTTGGCCGCGCTACAAAAATTAGATCGCGAGTTCTAAGAATTTTAAATTTTTTGACCCTCCCCATGGGGGATCTCCTGTCACCAAAAATTAACACTGTCTCATAATAAATTACCAAACAAAATTTGGCCGCACTACGAAAAGTAGATCGCGGGTTATAAGCATTTTAAATTTTTCGATCCTCACCGTAGGGGGTCTTCTGTCACCAAAAATTAACACTGTCTCATAATAAATTACCAAACAAAATTTGGCCGCACTACGAAAAGTAGATCGCGAGTTATAAGCATTTAAAATTTTTCGACCCTCACCGTGGGGGGGGGTCTCCTGTCACCAAAAATTAAAACTGTCTCATAATAAATCATCAAGCAAAATTTAGCCGCGCTACGAAAATTAGATCACCAGTTATAAACATTTTAACTTTTTCGACCCTCACCGTGGGGGGTCTCCTCTCACCAAAAATTAACACTGTTTCATAATAAATCATAAAACAAAATTTGGCCGCGCTACGAAAATTAGATCGCGAGTTATAAGCATTTTAAATTTTTCGACCCTCACCATGGGAGGCCACCTGTCACCAAAAGTAACACTTTCTCATAATAAATTACCAAACAAAATTTGTCCTGTTCCAAAAATTATATCGCGAGTTATAAGCACTTTAAATTTTTCGACCCTCACCGTGGGGGGTCTCCTCTCACCAAAAATTAAAACTGTCTCATAATAAATCATCAAGCAAAATTTAGCTGCGCTACGAAAATTAGATCACGAGTTATAAACATTTTAACTTTTTCGACCCTCACCGTTCGGGGGTCTTCTGTCACCAAAAGTAACACTGTATCATAATAAATTACCAAACAAAATTTGGCCGCACTACGAAAATTAGATCGCGAGTTATAAGCATTTTAAATTTTTCGACACTCGCCGTTGGGGGGGGGGTCTTCTGTCACCAAAAGTAACACTGTCTCATAATAGGATTACCAAACAAAATTTGGCCCGTGCTACGAAAATTAGATCTCGAGTTATAAGCATTTTAAATTTTTCGACCCTCAACGTGGGGGAATCCCCACGTCACCAAAAGTAACACTGTCTCATGATAAATTACCAAACAAAATTTGGCCGCACTACGAAAATTACATCGCGAGTTATAAGCTTTTTAAATTTTTCGACCCTCCCCAAGGGGGATCTCCTGTCACCAAAAATGTACACTGTCTCATAATAAATTACCAAACAAAATTTGGCCGCGCTACGAAAATTGATCGCGAGTTATAAGCATTTTAAATTTTTCGATCCTCACCGTAGGGGGTCTTCTGTCACCAAAAATTAACACTGTCTCATAATAAATTACCAAACAAAATTTGGCCGCACTACGAAAGGTAGATCGCGAGTTATAAGCATTTAAAATTTTTCGACCCTTACCGTGGGGGGGGGGTCTCCTGTCACCAAAAATTAAAACTGTCTCATAATAAATCATCAAGCAAAATTTAGCCGCGCTACGAAAATTAGATCGCGAGTTATAAACATTTTAACTTTTTCGACCCTCACCGTGGGGGGTCTCCTCTCACCAAAAATTAAAACTGTTTCATAATAAATCATAAAACAAAATTTGGCCGCGCTACGAAAATTAGATCGCGAGTTATAAGCATTTTAAATTTTTCGACCCTCAACGTGGGGGGGGGGGGGTCACCTGTCACCAAAAGTAACACTGTCTCATAATAGATTACCAAAAAAATTTGGCCCGTGCTACGAAAATTAGATCGCGAGTTATAAGCATTTTAAATTTTTCGATCCTCAACGTGGGGGAATCCCCACGTCACCAAAAGTAACACTGTCTCATGATAAATTACCAAACAAAATTTGGCCGCACTACGAAAATTAGATCGCGAGTTATAAGCATTTTAAATTTTTCGACCCTCACCGTTGGGGGGGTCTTCTGTCACCAAAAGTAATACTGTATCATAATAAATTACCAAACAAAATTTGACCGCGCTACGAAAATTAGATCGCGAGTTCAAAGAATTTTAAATTTTTTTACCTTCCCCATGGGGGGTCTCCTGTCACCAAAAGTAACACTGTATCATAATAAATTACCAAACAAAATTTGGCCGCACTACGAAAATTTGATCGCGAGTTATAAGCATTTTAAATTTTTCGACCCTCCCCAAGGGGGATCTCCTGTCACCAAAAATGAACACTGTCTCATAATAAATTACCAAACAAAATTTGGCCGCGCTACGAAAATTGATCGCGAGTTATAAGCATTTTAAATTTTTCGATCCTCACCGTAGGGGGTCTTCTGTCACCAAAAATTAACACTGTCTCATAATAAATTACCAAACAAAATTTGGCCGCACTACGAAAAGCAGATCGCGAGTTATAAGCATTTAAAATTTTTCGACCCTCAACGTGGGGGGGGGTCTCCTGTCACCAAAAATTAAAACTGTCTCATAATAAATCATCAAGCAAAATTTAGCCGCGCTACGAAAATTAGATCACGAGTTATAAACATTTTAACTTTTTCGACCCTCACCGTGGGGGGGTCTCCTCTCACCAAAAATTAACACTGTTTCATAATAAATCATAAAACAAAATTTGGCCGCGCTACGAAAATTAGATCGCGAGTTATAAGCATTTTAAATTTTTCGACCCTCCCCAAGGCGGATCTCCTGTCACCAAAAATGAACACTGTCTCATAATAAATTACCAAACAAAATTTGGCCGCGCTACGAAAATTGATCGCGAGTTATAAGCATTTTAAATTTTTCGATCCTCACAATAGGGGGTCTTCTGTCACCAAAAATTAACACTGTCTCATAATAAATTACCAAACAAAATTTGGCCGCACTACGAAAGGTAGATCGCGAGTTATAAGCATTTAAAATTTTTCGACCCTCACCGTGGGGGGGGGGGTCTCCTGTCACCAAAAATTAAAACTGTCTCATAATAAATCATCAAGCAAAATTTAGCCGCGCTACGAAAATTAGATCGCGAGTTATAAACATTTTAACTTTTTCGACCCTCATCGTGGGGGGTCTCCTCTCACCAAAAATTAAAACTGTTTCATAATAAATCATAAAACAAAATTTGGCCGCGCTACGAAAATTAGATCGCGAGTTATAAGCATTTTAAATTTTTCGACCCTCACCATGGGAGGCCACCTGTCACCAAAAGTAACACTTTCTCATAATAAATTACCAAACAAAATTTGTCCTGTTCCAAAAATTATATCGCGAGTTATAAGCACTTTAAAGTTTTCGACCGTCACCATGGGGGTCTCTTGTCACCAAAAATTAACACTGTGTCATAATAAATTACCAAACAAAATTTTTCCGCGCTACGAAAAATAGATCGCGAGTTATAACCATTTTAATTTTTTCGACCCTTTCCATGGGGGGGGTCTCCTCTCACCAAAAATTAACACTGTTTCATAATAAATCATAAAACAAAATTTGGCCGCGCTACGAAAATTAGATCGCGAGTTATAAGCATTTTAAATTTTTCGACCCTCCCCAAGGCGGATCTCCTGTCACCAAAAATGAACACTGTCTCATAATAAATTACCAAACAAAATTTGGCCGCGCTACGAAAATTGATCGCGAGTTATAAGCATTTTAAATTTTTCGATCCTCACAATAGGGGGTCTTCTGTCACCAAAAATTAACACTGTCTCATAATAAATTACCAAACAAAATTTGGCCGCACTACGAAAGGTAGATCGCGAGTTATAAGCATTTAAAATTTTTCGACCCTCACCGTGGGGGGGGGGTCTCCTGTCACCAAAAATTAAAACTGTCTCATAATAAATCATCAAGCAAAATTTAGCCGCGCTACGAAAATTAAATCGCGAGTTATAAACATTTTAACTTTTTCGACCCTCATCGTGGGGGGTCTCCTCTCACCAAAAATTAAAACTGTTTCATAAAAAATCATAAAACAAAATTTGGCCGCGCTACGAAAATTAGATCGCGAGTTATAAGCATTTTAAATTTTTCGACCCTCACCATGGGAGGCCACCTGTCACCAAAAGTAACACTTTCTCATAATAAATTACCAAACAAAATTTGTCCTGTTCCAAAAATTATATCGCGAGTTATAAGCACTTTAAAGTTTTCGACCGTCACCATTGGGGTCTCTTGTCACCAAAAATTTTAACTGTGTCATAAAAAATTACCAAACAAAATTTTTCCGCGCTACGAAAAATAGATCGCGAGTTATAACCATTTTAATTTTTTCGACCCTTTCCATGGGGGGGGTCTCCTCTCACCAAAAATTAAAACTGTTTCATAATAAATCATAAAACAAAATTTGGCCGAGCTACGAAAATTAGATCGCGAGTTATAAGCATTTTAAATTTTTCGACCCTCACCATGGGAGGCCACCTGTCACCAAAAGTAACACTTTCTCATAATAAATTACCAAACAAAATTTGTCCTGTTCCAAAAATTATATCGCGAGTTATAAGCACTTTAAAGTTTTCGACCGTCACCATGGGGGTCTCTTGTCACCAAAAATTAACACTGTGTCATAATAAATTACCAAACAAAATTTTTCCGCGCTACGAAAAATAGATCGCGAGTTATAACCATTTTAATTTTTTCGACCCTTTCCATGGGGGGGGTCTCCTGTCATCAAAAATTAACACTGTCTCATAATAAATCATCAAGCAAAATTTAGCCGCGCTACGAAAATTAGATCGCGAGTTATAAACATTTTAACTTTTTCGACCCTCACCGTGGGGGTCTCCTCTCACCAAAAATTAAAACTGTCTCATAATAAATCATCAAGCAAAATTTAGCCGCGCTACGAAAATTAGATCACGAGTTATAAACATTTTAATTTTTTCGACCCTCACCGTGGGGGGGGGGGGTCTCCGGTCACCAAAAATTAAAACTGTCTCATAATAAATCATCAAGCAAAATTTAGCCGCGCTACGAAAATTAGATCGCGAGTTATAAACATTTTAACTTTTTCGACCCTCACCGTGGGGGGTCTCCTCTCACCAAAAATTAAAACTGTCTCATAATAAATCATCAAGCAAAATTTAGCCGCGCTACGAAAATTAGATCACGAGTTATAAACATTTTAACTTTTTCGACCCTCACCGTTCGGGGGTCTTCTGTCACCAAAAGTAACACTGTATCATAATAAATTACCAAACAAAATTTGGCCGCACTACGAAAATTAGATCGCGAGTTATAAGCATTTTAAATTTTTCGACCCTCGCCGTTGGGGGGGGGGGTCTTCTGTCACCAAAAGTAACACTGTCTCATAATAGATTACCAAACAAAATTTGGCCGTGCTACGAAAATTAGATCACGAGTTATAAGCATTTTAAATTTTTCGACCCTCAACGTGGGGGAATCCCCACGTCACCAAAAGTAACACTGTCTCATGATAAATTACCAAAAAAAATTTGGCCGCACTACGAAAATTAGATCGCGAGTTATAAGCATTTTAAATTTTTCGACCCTCACCGTTGGGGGGGTCTTCTGTCACCAAAAGTAATACTGTATCATAATAAATTACCAAACAAAATTTGGCCGCGCTACAAAAATTAGATCGCGAGTTCTAAGAATTTTAAATTTTTTGACCCTCCCCATGGGGGATCTCCTGTCACCAAAAATTAACACTGTCTCATAATAAATTACCAAACAAAATTTGGCCGCACTACGAAAAGTAGATCGCGAGTTATAAGCATTTTAAATTTTTCGATCCTCACCGTAGGGGGTCTTCTGTCACCAAAAATTAACACTGTCTCATAATAAATTACCAAACAAAATTTGGCCGCACTACGAAAAGTAGATCGCGAGTTATAAGCATTTAAAATTTTTCGACCCTCACCGTGGGGGGGGGTCTCCTGTCACCAAAAATTAAAACTGTCTCATAATAAATCATCAAGCAAAATTTAGCCGCGCTACGAAAATTAGATCACCAGTTATAAACATTTTAACTTTTTCGACCCTCACCGTGGGGGGTCTCCTCTCACCAAAAATTAACACTGTTTCATAATAAATCATAAAACAAAATTTGGCCGCGCTACGAAAATTAGATCGCGAGTTATAAGCATTTTAAATTTTTCGACCCTCACCATGGGAGGCCACCTGTCACCAAAAGTAACACTTTCTCATATTAAATTACCAAACAAAATTTGTCCTGTTCCAAAAATTATATCGCGAGTTATAAGCACTTTAAATTTTTCGACCCTCACCGTGGGGGGTCTCCTCTCACCAAAAATTAAAACTGTCTCATAATAAATCATCAAGCAAAATTTAGCTGCGCTACGAAAATTAGATCACGAGTTATAAACATTTTAACTTTTTCGACCCTCACCGTTCGGGGGTCTTCTGTCACCAAAAGTAACACTGTATCATAATAAATTACCAAACAAAATTTGGCCGCACTACGAAAATTAGATCGCGAGTTATAAGCATTTTAAATTTTTCGACACTCGCCGTTGGGGGGGGGGGGTCTTCTGTCACCAAAAGTAACACTGTATCATAATAAATTACCAAACAAAATTTTCCGCGCTGCGAAAATTAGATCGCGAGTTCAAAGAATTTTAAATTTTTTTACCCTCCCCATGGGGGGTCTCCTGTCACCAAAAGTAACACTGTATCATAATAAATTACCAAACAAAATTTGGCCGCACTACGAAAATTACATCGCGAGTTATAAGCATTTTAAATTTTTCGACCCTCAACGTGGGGGGGGTCACCTGTCACCAAAAGTAACACTGTCTCATAATAGGATTACCAAACAAAATTTGGCCCGTGCTACGAAAATTAGATCTCGAGTTATAAGCATTTTAAATTTTTCGACCCTCAACGTGGGGGAATCCCCACGTCACCAAAAGTAACACTGTCTCATGATAAATTACCAAACAAAATTTGGCCGCACTACGAAAATTAGATCGCGAGTTATAAGCATTTTAAATTTTTCGACCCTCACCGTTGGGGGGGGTCTTCTGTCACCAAAAGTAATACTGTATCATAATAAATTACCAAACAAAATTTGACCGCGCTACGAAAATTAGATCGCGAGTTCAAAGAATTTTAAATTTTTTTACCCTCCCCATGGGGGGTCTCCTGTCACCAAAAGTAACACTGTATCATAATAAATTACCAAACAAAATTTGGCCGCACTACGAAAATTACATCGCGAGTTATAAGCATTTTAAATTTTTCGACCCTCCCCAAGGGGGATCTCCTGTCACCAAAAATGAACACTGTCTCATAATAAATTACCAAACAAAATTTGGCCGCGCTACGAAAATTGATCGCGAGTTATAAGCATTTTAAATTTTTCGATCCTCACCGTACGGGGTCTTCTGTCACCAAAAATTAACACTGTCTCATAATAAATTACCAAACAAAATTTGGCCGCACTACGAAAGGTAGATCGCGAGTTATAAGCATTTAAAATTTTTCGACCCTCACCGTGGGGGGGGGGTCTCCTGTCACCAAAAATTAAAACTGTCTCATAATAAATCATCAAGCAAAATTTAGCCGCGCTACGAAAATTAGATCGCGAGTTATAAACATTTTAACTTTTTCGACCCTCACCGTGGGGGGTCTCCTCTCACCAAAAATTAAAACTGTTTCATAATAAATCATAAAACAAAATTTGGCCGCGCTACGAAAATTAGATCGCGAGTTATAAGCATTTTAAATTTTTCGACGCTCAACGTGGGGGGGGGTCACCTGTCACCAAAAGTAACACTGTCTCATAATAGATTACCAAAAAAAATTTGGCCCGTGCTACGAAAATTAGATCGCGAGTTATAAGCATTTTAAATTTTTCGATCCTCAACGTGGGGGAATCCCCACGTCACCAAAAGTAACACTGTCTCATGATAAATTACCAAACAAAATTTGGCCGCACTACGAAAATTAGATCGCGAGTTATAAGCATTTTAAATTTTTCGACCCTCACCGTTGGGGGGGTCTTCTGTCACCAAAAGTAATACTGTATCATAATAAATTACCAAACAAAATTTGACCGCGCTACGAAAATTAGATCGCGAGTTCAAAGAATTTTAAATTTTTTTACCTTCCCCATGGGGGGTCTCCTGTCACCAAAAGTAACACTGTATCATAATAAATTACCAAACAAAATTTGGCCGCACTACGAAAATTTGATCGCGAGTTATAAGCATTTTAAATTTTTCGACCCTCCCCAAGGGGGATCTCCTGTCACCAAAAATGAACACTGTCGCATAATAAATTACCAAACAAAATTTGGCCGCGCTACGAAAATTGATCGCGAGTTATAAGCATTTTAAATTTTTCGATCCTCACCGTAGGGGGTCTTCTGTCACCAAAAATTAACACTGTCTCATAATAAATTACCAAACAAAATTTGGCCGCACTACGAAAAGCAGATCGCGAGTTATAAGCATTTAAAATTTTTCGACCCTCAACGTGGGGGGGGGTCTCCTGTCACCAAAAATTAAAACTGTCTCATAATAAATCATCAAGCAAAATTTAGCCGCGCTACGAAAATTAGATCACGAGTTATAAACATTTTAACTTTTTCGACCCTCACCGTGGGGGGGTCTCCTCTCACCAAAAATTAACACTGTTTCATAATAAATCATAAAACAAAATTTGGCCGCGCTACGAAAATTAGATCGCGAGTTATAAGCATTTTAAATTTTTCGACCCTCCCCAAGGCGGATCTCCTGTCACCAAAAATGAACACTGTCTCATAATAAATTACCAAACAAAATTTGGCCGCGCTACGAAAATTGATCGCGAGTTATAAGCATTTTAAATTTTTCGATCCTCACAATAGGGGGTCTTCTGTCACCAAAAATTAACACTGTCTCATAATAAATTACCAAACAAAATTTGGCCGCACTACGAAAGGTAGATCGCGAGTTATAAGCATTTAAAATTTTTCGACCCTCACCGTGGGGGGGGGGTCTCCTGTCACCAAAAATTAAAACTGTCTCATAATAAATCATCAAGCAAAATTTAGCCGCGCTACGAAAATTAGATCGCGAGTTATAAACATTTTAACTTTTTCGACCCTCATCGTGGGGGGTCTCCTCTCACCAAAAATTAAAACTGTTTCATAATAAATCATAAAACAAAATTTGGCCGCGCTACGAAAATTAGATCGCGAGTTATAAGCATTTTAAATTTTTCGACCCTCACTATGGGAGGCCACCTGTCACCAAAAGTAACACTTTCTCATAATAAATTACCAAACAAAATTTGTCCTGTTCCAAAAATTATATCGCGAGTTATAAGCACTTTAAAGTTTTCGACCGTCACCATGGGGGTCTCTTGTCACCAAAAATTAACACTGTGTCATAATAAATTACCAAACAAAATTTTTCCGCGCTACGAAAAATAGATCGCGAGTTATAACCATTTTAATTTTTTCGACCCTTTCCATGGGGGGGGTCTCCTGTCATCAAAAATTAACACTGTCTCATAATAAATCATCAAGCAAAATTTAGCCGCGCTACGAAAATTAGATCGCGAGTTATAAACATTTTAACTTTTTCGACCCTCACCGTGGGGGTCTCCTCTCACCAAAAATTAAAACTGTCTCATAATAAATCATCAAGCAAAATTTAGCCGCGCTACGAAAATTAGATCACGAGTTATAAACATTTTAATTTTTTCGACCCTCACCGTGGGGGGGGGGGGTCTCCGGTCACCAAAAATTAAAACTGTCTCATAATAAATCATCAAGCAAAATTTAGCCGCGCTACGAAAATTAGATCGCGAGTTATAAACATTTTAACTTTTTCGACCCTCACCGTGGGGGGTCTCCTCTCACCAAAAATTAAAACTGTCTCATAATAAATCATCAAGCAAAATTTAGCCGCGCTACGAAAATTAGATCACGAGTTATAAACATTTTAACTTTTTCGACCCTCACCGTTCGGGGGTCTTCTGTCACCAAAAGTAACACTGTATCATAATAAATTACCAAACAAAATTTGGCCGCACTACGAAAATTAGATCGCGAGTTATAAGCATTTTAAATTTTTCGACCCTCACCGTTGGGGGGGTCTTCTGTCACCAAAAGTAATACTGTATCATAATAAATTACCAAACAAAATTTGGCCGCGCTACAAAAATTAGATCGCGAGTTCTAAGAATTTTAAATTTTTTGACCCTCCCCATGGGGGATCTCCTGTCACCAAAAATTAACACTGTCTCATAATAAATTACCAAACAAAATTTGGCCGCACTACGAAAAGTAGATCGCGAGTTATAAGCATTTTAAATTTTTCGATCCTCACCGTAGGGGGTCTTCTGTCACCAAAAATTAACACTGTCTCATAATAAATTACCAAACAAAATTTGGCCGCACTACGAAAAGTAGATCGCGAGTTATAAGCATTTAAAATTTTTCGACCCTCACCGTGGGGGGGGGTCTCCTGTCACCAAAAATTAAAACTGTCTCATAATAAATCATCAAGCAAAATTTAGCCGCGCTACGAAAATTAGATCACCAGTTATAAACATTTTAACTTTTTCGACCCTCACCGTGGGGGGTCTCCTCTCACCAAAAATTAACACTGTTTCATAATAAATCATAAAACAAAATTTGGCCGCGCTACGAAAATTAGATCGCGAGTTATAAGCATTTTAAATTTTTCGACCCTCACCATGGGAGGCCACCTGTCACCAAAAGTAACACTTTCTCATAATAAATTACCAAACAAAATTTGTCCTGTTCCAAAAATTATATCGCGAGTTATAAGCACTTTAAATTTTTCGACCCTCACCGTGGGGGGTCTCCTCTCACCAAAAATTAAAACTGTCTCATAATAAATCATCAAGCAAAATTTAGCTGCGCTACGAAAATTAGATCACGAGTTATAAACATTTTAACTTTTTCGACCCTCACCGTTCGGGGGTCTTCTGTCACCAAAAGTAACACTGTATCATAATAAATTACCAAACAAAATTTGGCCGCACTACGAAAATTAGATCGCGAGTTATAAGCATTTTAAATTTTTCGACACTCGCCGTTGGGGGGGGGTCTTCTGTCACCAAAAGTAACACTGTATCATAATAAATTACCAAACAAAATTTTCCGCGCTGCGAAAATTAGATCGCGAGTTCAAAGAATTTTAAATTTTTTTACCCTCCCCATGGGGGGTCTCCTGTCACCAAAAGTAACACTGTATCATAATAAATTACCAAACAAAATTTGGCCGCACTACGAAAATTACATCGCGAGTTATAAGCATTTTAAATTTTTCGACCCTCAACGTGGGGGGGGTCACCTGTCACCAAAAGTAACACTGTCTCATAATAGGATTACCAAACAAAATTTGGCCCGTGCTACGAAAATTAGATCTCGAGTTATAAGCATTTTAAATTTTTCGACCCTCAACGTGGGGGAATCCCCACGTCACCAAAAGTAACACTGTCTCATGATAAATTACCAAACAAAATTTGGCCGCACTACGAAAATTAGATCGCGAGTTATAAGCATTTTTAATTTTTCGACCCTCACCGTTGGGGGGGGTCTTCTGTCACCAAAAGTAATACTGTATCATAATAAATTACCAAACAAAATTTGACCGCGCTACGAAAATTAGATCGCGAGTTCAAAGAATTTTAAATTTTTTTACCCTCCCCATGGGGGGTCTCCTGTCACCAAAAGTAACACTGTATCATAATAAATTACCAAACAAAATTTGGCCGCACTACGAAAATTACATCGCGAGTTATAAGCATTTTAAATTTTTCGACCCTCCCCAAGGGGGATCTCCTGTCACCAAAAATGAACACTGTCTCATAATAAATTACCAAACAAAATTTGGCCGCGCTACGAAAATTGATCGCGAGTTATAAGCATTTTAAATTTTTCGATCCTCACCGTACGGGGTCTTCTGTCACCAAAAATTAACACTGTCTCATAATAAATTACCAAACAAAATTTGGCCGCACTACGAAAGGTAGATCGCGAGTTATAAGCATTTAAAATTTTTCGACTCTCACCGTGGGGGGGGGGTCTCCTGTCACCAAAAATTAAAACTGTCTCATAATAAATCATCAAGCAAAATTTAGCCGCGCTACGAAAATTAGATCGCGAGTTATAAACATTTTAACTTTTTCGACCCTCACCGTGGGGGGTCTCCTCTCACCAAAAATTAAAACTGTTTCATAATAAATCATAAAACAAAATTTGGCCGCGCTACGAAAATTAGATCGCGAGTTATAAGCATTTTAAATTTTTCGACGCTCAACGTGGGGGGGGGTCACCTGTCACCAAAAGTAACACTGTCTCATAATAGATTACCAAAAAAAATTTGGCCCGTGCTACGAAAATTAGATCGCGAGTTATAAGCATTTTAAATTTTTCGATCCTCAACGTGGGGGAATCCCCACGTCACCAAAAGTAACACTGTCTCATGATAAATTACCAAACAAAATTTGGCCGCACTACGAAAATTAGATCGCGAGTTATAAGCATTTTAAATTTTTCGACCCTCACCGTTGGGGGGGTCTTCTGTCACCAAAAGTAATACTGTATCATAATAAATTACCAAACAAAATTTGACCGCGCTACGAAAATTAGATCGCGAGTTCAAAGAATTTTAAATTTTTTTACCTTCCCCATGGGGGGTCTCCTGTCACCAAAAGTAACACTGTATCATAATAAATTACCAAACAAAATTTGGCCGCACTACGAAAATTTGATCGCGAGTTATAAGCATTTTAAATTTTTCGACCCTCCCCAAGGGGGATCTCCTGTCACCAAAAATGAACACTGTCTCATAATAAATTACCAAACAAAATTTGGCCGCACTACGAAAAGCAGATCGCGAGTTATAAGCATTTAAAATTTTTCGACCCTCAACGTGGGGGGGGTCTCCTGTCACCAAAAATTAAAACTGTCTCATAATAAATCATCAAGCAAAATTTAGCCGCGCTACGAAAATTAGATCACGAGTTATAAACATTTTAACTTTTTCGACCCTCACCGTGGGGGGGTCTCCTCTCACCAAAAATTAACACTGTTTCATAATAAATCATAAAACAAAATTTGGCCGCGCTACGAAAATTAGATCGCGAGTTATAAACATTTTAACTTTTTCGACCCTCACCATGGGAGGCCACCTGTCACCAAAAGTAACACTTTCTCATAATAAATTACCAAACAAAATTTGTCCTGTTCCAAAAATTATATCGCGAGTTATAAGCACTTTAAAGTTTTCGACCGTCACCATGGGGGTCTCTTGTCACCAAAAATTAACACTGTGTCATAATAAATTACCAAACAAAATTTTTCCGCGCTACGAAAAATAGATCGCGAGTTATAACCATTTTAATTTTTTCGACCCTTTCCATGGGGGGGGGTCTCCTCTCACCAAAAATTAACACTGTTTCATAATAAATCATAAAACAAAATTTGGCCGCGCTACGAAAATTAGATCGCGAGTTATAAGCATTTTAAATTTTTCGACCCTCCCCAAGGCGGATCTCCTGTCACCAAAAATGAACACTGTCTCATAATAAATTACCAAACAAAATTTGGCCGCGCTACGAAAATTGATCGCGAGTTATAAGCATTTTAAATTTTTCGATCCTCACAATAGGGGGTCTTCTGTCACCAAAAATTAACACTGTCTCATAATAAATTACCAAACAAAATTTGGCCGCACTACGAAAGGTAGATCGCGAGTTATAAGCATTTAAAATTTTTCGACCCTCACCGTGGGGGGGGGGGGTCTCCTGTCACCAAAAATTAAAACTGTCTCATAATAAATCATCAAGCAAAATTTAGCCGCGCTACGAAAATTAGATCGCGAGTTATAAACATTTTAACTTTTTCGACCCTCATCGTGGGGGGTCTCCTCTCACCAAAAATTAAAACTGTTTCATAATAAATCATAAAACAAAATTTGGCCGCGCTACGAAAATTAGATCGCGAGTTATAAGCATTTTAAATTTTTCGACCCTCACCATGGGAGGCCACCTGTCACCAAAAGTAACACTTTCTCATAATAAATTACCAAACAAAATTTGTCCTGTTCCAAAAATTATATCGCGAGTTATAAGCACTTTAAAGTTTTCGACCGTCACCATTGGGGTCTCTTGTCACCAAAAATTAACACTGTGTCATAATAAATTACCAAACAAAATTTTTCCGCGCTACGAAAAATAGATCGCGAGTTATAACCATTTTAATTTTTTCGACCCTTTCCATGGGGGGGGTCTCCTCTCACCAAAAATTAAAACTGTTTCATAATAAATCATAAAACAAAATTTGGCCGCGCTACGAAAATTAGATCGCGAGTTATAAGCATTTTAAATTTTTCGACCCTCACCATGGGAGGCCACCTGTCACCAAAAGTAACACTTTCTCATAATAAATTACCAAACAAAATTTGTCCTGTTCCAAAAATTATATCGCGAGTTATAAGCACTTTAAAGTTTTCGACCGTCACCATGGGGGTCTCTTGTCACCAAAAATTAACACTGTGTCATAATAAATTACCAAACAAAATTTTTCCGCGCTACGAAAAATAGATCGCGAGTTATAACCATTTTAATTTTTTCGACCCTTTCCATGGGGGGGGTCTCCTGTCATCAAAAATTAACACTGTCTCATAATAAATCATCAAGCAAAATTTAGCCGCGCTACGAAAATTAGATCGCGAGTTATAAACATTTTAACTTTTTCGACCCTAACCGTGGGGGTCTCCTCTCACCAAAAATTAAAACTGTCTCATAATAAATCATCAAGCAAAATTTAGCCGCGCTACGAAAATTAGATCACGAGTTATAAACATTTTAATTTTTTCGACCCTCACCGTGGGGGGGGGTCTCCGGTCACCAAAAATTAAAACTGTCTCATAATAAATCATCAAGCAAAATTTAGCCGCGCTACGAAAATTAGATCGCGAGTTATAAACATTTTAACTTTTTCGACCCTCACCGTGGGGGGTCTCCTCTCACCAAAAATTAAAACTGTCTCATAATAAATCATCAAGCAAAATTTAGCCGCGCTACGAAAATTAGATCACGAGTTATAAACATTTTAACTTTTTCGACCCTCACCGTTCGGGGGTCTTCTGTCACCAAAAGTAACACTGTATCATAATAAATTACCAAACAAAATTTGGTCGCACTACGAAAATTAGATCGCGAGTTATAAGCATTTTAAATTTTTCGACCCTCGCCGTTGGGGGGGGGGGTCTTCTGTCACCAAAAGTAACACTGTCTCATAATAGATTACCAAACAAAATTTGGCCGTGCTACGAAAATTAGATCTCGAGTTATAAGCATTTTAAATTTTTCGACCCTCAACGTGGGGGAATCCCCACGTCACCAAAAGTAACACTGTCTCATGATAAATTACCAAAAAAAATTTGGCCGCACTACGAAAATTAGATCGCGAGTTATAAGCATTTTAAATTTTTCGACCCTCACCGTTGGGGGGGTCTTCTGTCACCAAAAGTAATACTGTATCATAATAAATTACCAAACAAAATTTGGCCGCGCTACAAAAATTAGATCGCGAGTTCTAAGAATTTTAAATTTTTTGACCCTCCATATGGGGGATCTCCTGTCACCAAAAATTAACACTGTCTCATAATAAATTACCAAACAAAATTTGGCCGCACTACGAAAAGTAGATCGCGAGTTATAAGCATTTTAAATTTTTCGATCCTCACCGTAGGGGGTCTTCTGTCACCAAAAATTAACACTGTCTCATAATAAATTACCAAACAAAATTTGGCCGCACTACGAAAAGTAGATCGCGAGTTATAAGCATTTAAAATTTTTCGACACTCACCGTGGGGGGGGGGGTGTCCTGTCACCAAAAATTAAAACTGTCTCATAATAAATCATCAAGCAAAATTTAGCCGCGCTACGAAAATTAGATCACCAGTTATAAACATTTTAACTTTTTCGACCCTCACCGTGGGGGGTCTCCTCTCATCAAAAATTAACACTGTTTCATAATAAATCATAAAACAAAATTTGGCCGCGCTACGAAAATTAGATCGCGAGTTATAAGCATTTTAAATTTTTCGACCCTCACCATGGGAGGCCACCTGTCACCAAAAGTAACACTTTCTCATAATAAATTACCAAACAAAATTTGTCCTGTTCCAAAAATTATATCGCGAGTTATAAGCACTTTAAAGTTTTCGACCGTCACCATGGGGGTCTCTTGTCACCAAAAATTAACACTGTGTCATAATAAATTACCAAACAAAATTTTTCCGCGCTACGAAAAATAGATCGCGAGTTATAAGCATTTTAAATTTTTCGACCCTCAACGTGGGGGGGGGTCACCTGTCACCAAAAGTAACACTGTCTCATAATAGATTACCAAAAAAAATTTGGCCCGTGCTACGAAAATTAGATCGCGAGTTATAAGCATTTTAAATTTTTCGATCCTCAACGTGGGGGAATCCCCACGTCACCAAAAGTAACACTGTCTCATGATAAATTACCAAACAAAATTTGGCCGCACTACGAAAATTAGATCGCGAGTTATAAGCATTTTAAATTTTTCGACCCTCACCGTTGGGGGGGTCTTCTGTCACCAAAAGTAATACTGTATCATAATAAATTAGCAAACAAAATTTGACCGCGCTACGAAAATTAGATCGCGAGTTCAAAGAATTTTAAATTTTTTTACCTTCCCCATGGGGGGTCTCCTGTCACCAAAAGTAACACTGTATCATAATAAATTACCAAACAAAATTTGGCCGCACTACGAAAATTTGATCGCGAGTTATAAGCATTTTAAATTTTTCGACCCTCCCCAAGGGGGATCTCCTGTCACCAAAAATGAACACTGTCTCATAATAAATTACCAAACAAAATTTGGCCGCGCTACGAAAATTGATCGCGAGTTATAAGCATTTTAAATTTTTCGATCCTCACCGTAGGGGGTCTTCTGTCACCAAAAATTAACACTGTCTCATAATAAATTACCAAACAAAATTTGGCCGCACTACGAAAAGCAGATCGCGAGTTATAAGCATTTAAAATTTTTCGACCCTCAACGTGGGGGGGGGTCTCCTGTCACCAAAAATTAAAACTGTCTCATAATAAATCATCAAGCAAAATTTAGCCGCGCTACGAAAATTAGATCACGAGTTATAAACATTTTAACTTTTTCGACCCTCACCGTGGGGGGGTCTCCTCTCACCAAAAATTAACACTGTTTCATAATAAATCATAAAACAAAATTTGGCCGCGCTACGAAAATTAGATCGCGAGTTATAAGCATTTTAAATTTTTCGACCCTCCCCAAGGGGGATCTCCTGTCACCAAAAATGAACACTGTCTCATAATAAATTACCAAACAAAATTTGGCCGCGCTACGAAAATTGATCGCGAGTTATAAGCATTTTAAATTTTTCGATCCTCACCGTAGGGGGTCTTCTGTCACCAAAAATTAACACTGTCTCATAATAAATTACCAAACAAAATTTGGCCGCACTACGAAAAGCAGATCGCGAGTTATAAGCATTTAAAATTTTTCGACCCTCAACGTGGGGGGGGGGGGTCTCCTGTCACCAAAAATTAAAACTGTCTCATAATAAATCATCAAGCAAAATTTAGCCGCGCTACGAAAATTAGATCACGAGTTATAAACATTTTAACTTTTTCGACCCTCACCGTGGGGGGGTCTCCTCTCACCAAAAATTAACACTGTTTCATAATAAATCATAAAACAAAATTTGGCCGCGCTACGAAAATTAGATCGCGAGTTATAAGCATTTTAAATTTTTCGACCCTCCCCAAGGCGGATCTCCTGTCACCAAAAATGAACACTGTCTCATAATAAATTACCAAACAAAATTTGGCCGCACTACGAAAGGTAGATCGCGAGTTATAAGCATTTAAAATTTTTCGACCCTCACCGTGGGGGGGGGGTCTCCTGTCACCAAAAATTAAAACTGTCTCATAATAAATCATCAAGCAAAATTTAGCCGCGCTACGAAAATTAGATCGCGAGTTATAAACATTTTAACTTTTTCGACCCTCATCGTGGGGGGTCTCCTCTCACCAAAAATTAAAACTGTTTCATAATAAATCATAAAACAAAATTTGGCCGCGCTACGAAAATTAGATCGCGAGTTATAAGCATTTTAAATTTTTCGACCCTCACCATGGGAGGCCACCTGTCACCAAAAGTAACACTTTCTCATAATAAATTACCAAACAAAATTTGTCCTGTTCCAAAAATTATATCGCGAGTTATAAGCACTTTAAAGTTTTCGACCGTCACCATGGGGGTCTCTTGTCACCAAAAATTAACACTGTGTCATAATAAATTACCAAACAAAATTTTTCCGCGCTACGAAAAATAGATCGCGAGTTATAACCATTTTAATTTTTTCGACCCTTTCCATGGGGGGGGTCTCCTCTCACCAAAAATTAACACTGTTTCATAATAAATCATAAAACAAAATTTGGCCGCGCTACGAAAATTAGATCGCGAGTTATAAGCATTTTAAATTTTTCGACCCTCCCCAAGGCGGATCTCCTGTCACCAAAAATGAACACTGTCTCATAATAAATTACCAAACAAAATTTGGCCGCGCTACGAAAATTGATCGCGAGTTATAAGCATTTTAAATTTTTCGATCCTCACAATAGGGGGTCTTCTGTCACCAAAAATTAACACTGTCTCATAATAAATTACCAAACAAAATTTGGCCGCACTACGAAAGGTAGATCGCGAGTTATAAGCATTTAAAATTTTTCGACCCTCACCGTGGGGGGGGGGGGTCTCCTGTCACCAAAAATTAAAACTGTCTCATAATAAATCATCAAGCAAAATTTAGCCGCGCTACGAAAATTAGATCGCGAGTTATAAACATTTTAACTTTTTCGACCCTCATCGTGGGGGGTCTCCTCTCACCAAAAATTAAAACTGTTTCATAATAAATCATAAAACAAAATTTGGCCGAGCTACGAAAATTAGATCGCGAGTTATAAGCATTTTAAATTTTTCGACCCTCACCATGGGAGGCCACCTGTCACCAAAAGTAACACTTTCTCATAATAAATTACCAAACAAAATTTGTCCTGTTCCAAAAATTATATCGCGAGTTATAAGCACTTTAAAGTTTTCGACCGTCACCATGGGGGTCTCTTGTCACCAAAAATTAACACTGTGTCATAATAAATTACCAAACAAAATTTTTCCGCGCTACGAAAAATAGATCGCGAGTTATAACCATTTTAATTTTTTCGACCCTTTCCATGGGGGGGGTCTCCTGTCATCAAAAATTAACACTGTCTCATAATAAATCATCAAGCAAAATTTAGCCGCGCTACGAAAATTAGATCGCGAGTTATAAACATTTTAACTTTTTCGACCCTCACCGTGGGGGTCTCCTCTCACCAAAAATTAAAACTGTCTCATAATAAATCATCAAGCAAAATTTAGCCGCGCTACGAAAATTAGATCACGAGTTATAAACATTTTAATTTTTTCGACCCTCACCGTGGGGGGGGGGGTCTCCGGTCACCAAAAATTAAAACTGTCTCATAATAAATCATCAAGCAAAATTTAGCCGCGCTACGAAAATTAGATCGCGAGTTATAAACATTTTAACTTTTTCGACCCTCACCGTGGGGGGTCTCCTCTCACCAAAAATTAAAACTGTCTCATAATAAATCATCAAGCAAAATTTAGCCGCGCTACGAAAATTAGATCACGAGTTATAAACATTTTAACTTTTTCGACCCTCACCGTTCGGGGGTCTTCTGTCACCAAAAGTAACACTGTATCATAATAAATTACCAAACAAAATTTGGCCGCACTACGAAAATTAGATCGCGAGTTATAAGCATTTTAAATTTTTCGACCCTCGCCGTTGGGGGGGGGGGTCTTCTGTCACCAAAAGTAACACTGTCTCATAATAGATTACCAAACAAAATTTGGCCGTGCTACGAAAATTAGATCACGAGTTATAAGCATTTTAAATTTTTCGACCCTCAACGTGGGGGAATCCCCACGTCACCAAAAGTAACACTGTCTCATGATAAATTACCAAAAAAAATTTGGCCGCACTACGAAAATTAGATCGCGAGTTATAAGCATTTTAAATTTTTCGACCCTCACCGTTGGGGGGGTCTTCTGTCACCAAAAGTAATACTGTATCATAATAAATTACCAAACAAAATTTGGCCGCGCTACAAAAATTAGATCGCGAGTTCTAAGAATTTTAAATTTTTTGACCCTCCCCATGGGGGATCTCCTGTCACCAAAAATTAACACTGTCTCATAATAAATTACCAAACAAAATTTGGCCGCACTACGAAAAGTAGATCGCGAGTTATAAGCATTTTAAATTTTTCGATCCTCACCGTAGGGGGTCTTCTGTCACCAAAAATTAACACTGTCTCATAATAAATTACCAAACAAAATTTGGCCGCACTACGAAAAGTAGATCGCGAGTTATAAGCATTTAAAATTTTTCGACCCTCACCGTGGGGGGGGGGTCTCCTGTCACCAAAAATTAAAACTGTCTCATAATAAATCATCAAGCAAAATTTAGCCGCGCTACGAAAATTAGATCACCAGTTATAAACATTTTAACTTTTTCGACCCTCACCGTGGGGGGTCTCCTCTCACCAAAAATTAACACTGTTTCATAATAAATCATAAAACAAAATTTGGCCGCGCTACGAAAATTAGATCGCGAGTTATAAGCATTTTAAATTTTTCGACCCTCACCATGGGAGGCCACCTGTCACCAAAAGTAACACTTTCTCATAATAAATTACCAAACAAAATTTGTCCTGTTCCAAAAATTATATCGCGAGTTATAAGCACTTTAAATTTTTCGACCCTCACCGTGGGGGGTCTCCTCTCACCAAAAATTAAAACTGTCTCATAATAAATCATCAAGCAAAATTTAGCTGCGCTACGAAAATTAGATCACGAGTTATAAACATTTTAACTTTTTCGACCCTCACCGTTCGGGGGTCTTCTGTCACCAAAAGTAACACTGTATCATAATAAATTACCAAACAAAATTTGGCCGCACTACGAAAATTAGATCGCGAGTTATAAGCATTTTAAATTTTTCGACACTCGCCGTTGGGGGGGGGGTCTTCTGTCACCAAAAGTAACACTGTCTCATAATAGGATTACCAAACAAAATTTGGCCCGTGCTACGAAAATTAGATCTCGAGTTATAAGCATTTTAAATTTTTCGACCCTCAACGTGGGGGAATCCCCACGTCACCAAAAGTAACACTGTCTCATGATAAATTACCAAACAAAATTTGGCCGCACTACGAAAATTACATCGCGAGTTATAAGCATTTTAAATTTTTCGACCCTCCCCAAGGGGGATCTCCTGTCACCAAAAATGAA
This sequence comes from Maratus speculifer, assembly GCA_964019185.1. Lineage (NCBI taxonomy): Eukaryota > Metazoa > Arthropoda > Arachnida > Araneae > Salticidae > Maratus > Maratus speculifer. Next base: position 273,651,460 of record OZ025290.1, read on the forward strand.
CACTGTCTCATAATAAATTACCAAACAAAATTTGGCCGCGCTACGAAAATTGATCGCGAGTTATAAGCATTTTAAATTTTTCGATCCTCACCGTAGGGGGTCTTCTGTCACCAAAAATTAACACTGTCTCATAATAAATTACCAAACAAAATTTGGCCGCACTACGAAAGGTAGATCGCGAGTTATAAGCATTTAAAATTTTTCGACCCTCACCGTGGGGGGGGGGTCTCCTGTCACCAAAAATTAAAACTGTCTCATAATAAATCATCAAGCAAAATTTAGCCGCGCTACGAAAATTAGATCGCGAGTTATAAACATTTTAACTTTTTCGACCCTCACCGTGGGGGGTCTCCTCTCACCAAAAATTAAAACTGTTTCATAATAAATCATAAAACAAAATTTGGCCGCGCTACGAAAATTAGATCGCGAGTTATAAGCATTTTAAATTTTTCGACCCTCAACGTGGGGGGGGGGTCACCTGTCACCAAAAGTAACACTGTCTCATAATAGATTACCAAAAAAAATTTGGCCCGTGCTACGAAAATTAGATCGCGAGTTATAAGCATTTTAAATTTTTCGATCCTCAACGTGGGGGAATCCCCACGTCACCAAAAGTAACACTGTCTCATGATAAATTACCAAACAAAATTTGGCCGCACTACGAAAATTAGATCGCGAGTTATAAGCATTTTAAATTTTTCGACCCTCACCGTTGGGGGGGTCTTCTGTCACCAAAAGTAATACTGTATCATAATAAATTACCAAACAAAATTTGACCGCGCTACGAAAATTAGATCGCGAGTTCAAAGAATTTTAAATTTTTTTACCTTCCCCATGGGGGGTCTCCTGTCACCAAAAGTAACACTGTATCATAATAAATTACCAAACAAAATTTGGCCGCACTACGAAAATTTGATCGCGAGTTATAAGCATTTTAAATTTTTCGACCCTCCCCAAGGGGGATCTCCTGTCACCAAAAATGAACACTGTCTCATAATAAATTACCAAACAAAATTTGGCCGCGCTACGAAAATTGATCGCGAGTTATAAGCATTTTAAATTTTTCGATCCTCACCGTAGGGGGTCTTCTGTCACTAAAAATTAACACTGTCTCATAATAAATTACCAAACAAAATTTGGCCGCACTACGAAAAGCAGATCGCGAGTTATAAGCATTTAAAATTTTTCGACCCTCAACGTGGGGGGGGGTCTCCTGTCACCAAAAATTAAAACTGTCTCATAATAAATCATCAAGCAAAATTTAGCCGCGCTACGAAAATTAGATCACGAGTTATAAACATTTTAACTTTTTCGACCCTCACCGTGGGGGGGTCTCCTCTCACCAAAAATTAACACTGTTTCATAATAAATCATAAAACAAAATTTGGCCGCGCTACGAAAATTAGATCGCGAGTTATAAGCATTTTAAATTTTTCGACCCTCCCCAAGGCGGATCTCCTGTCACCAAAAATGAACACTGTCTCATAATAAATTACCAAACAAAATTTGGCCGCGCTACGAAAATTGATCGCGAGTTATAAGCATTTTAAATTTTTCGATCCTCACAATAGGGGGTCTTCTGTCACCAAAAATTAACACTGTCTCATAATAAATTACCAAACAAAATTTGGCCGCACTACGAAAGGTAGATCGCGAGTTATAAGCATTTAAAATTTTTCGACCCTCACCGTGGGGGGGGGGGTCTCCTGTCACCAAAAATTAAAACTGTCTCATAATAAATCATCAAGCAAAATTTAGCCGCGCTACGAAAATTAGATCGCGAGTTATAAACATTTTAACTTTTTCGACCCTCATCGTGGGGGGTCTCCTCTCACCAAAAATTAAAACTGTTTCATAATAAATCATAAAACAAAATTTGGCCGCGCTACGAAAATTAGATCGCGAGTTATAAGCATTTTAAATTTTTCGACCCTCACCATGGGAGGCCACCTGTCACCAAAAGTAACACTTTCTCATAATAAATTACCAAACAAAATTTGTCCTGTTCCAAAAATTATATCGCGAGTTATAAGCACTTTAAAGTTTTCGACCGTCACCATGGGGGTCTCTTGTCACCAAAAATTAACACTGTGTCATAATAAATTACCAAACAAAATTTTTCCGCGCTACGAAAAATAGATCGCGAGTTATAACCATTTTAATTTTTTCGACCCTTTCCATGGGGGGGGGGGTCTCCTCTCACCAAAAATTAACACTGTTTCATAATAAATCATAAAACAAAATTTGGCCGCGCTACGAAAATTAGATCGCGAGTTATAAGCATTTTAAATTTTTCGACCCTCCCCAAGGCGGATCTCCTGTCACCAAAAATGAACACTGTCTCATAATAAATTACCAAACAAAATTTGGCCGCGCTACGAAAATTGATCGCGAGTTATAAGCATTTAAAATTTTTCGACCCTCACCGTGGGGGGGGGTCTCCTGTCACCAAAAATTAAAACTGTCTCATAATAAATCATCAAGCAAAATTTAGCCGCGCTACGAAAATTAGATCGCGAGTTATAAACATTTTAACTTTTTCGACCCTCATCGTGTTGGGTCTCCTCTCACCAAAAATTAAAACTGTTTCATAATAAATCATAAAACAAAATTTGGCCGCGCTACGAAAATTAGATCGCGAGTTATAAGCATTTTAAATTTTTCGACCCTCACCATGGGAGGCCACCTGTCACCAAAAGTAACACTTTCTCATAATAAATTACCAAACAAAATTTGTCCTGTTCCAAAAATTATATCGCGAGTTATAAGCACTTTAAAGTTTTCGACCGTCACCATTGGGGTCTCTTGTCACCAAAAATTAACACTGTGTCATAATAAATTACCAAACAAAATTTTTCCGCGCTACGAAAAATAGATCGCGAGTTATAACCATTTTAATTTTTTCGACCCTTTCCATGGGGGGGGTCTCCTCTCACCAAAAATTAAAACTGTTTCATAATAAATCATAAAACAAAATTTGGCCGAGCTACGAAAATTAGATCGCGAGTTATAAGCATTTTAAATTTTTCGACCCTCACCATGGGAGGCCACCTGTCACCAAAAGTAACACTTTCTCATAATAAATTACCAAACAAAATTTGTCCTGTTCCAAAAATTATATCGCGAGTTATAAGCACTTTAAAGTTTTCGACCGTCACCATGGGGGTCTCTTGTCACCAAAAATTAACACTGTGTCATAATAAATTACCAAACAAAATTTTTCCGCGCTACGAAAAATAGATCGCGAGTTATAACCATTTTAATTTTTTCGACCCTTTCCATGGGGGGGGTCTCCTGTCATCAAAAATTAACACTGTCTCATAATAAATCATCAAGCAAAATTTAGCCGCGCTACGAAAATTAGATCGCGAGTTATAAACATTTTAACTTTTTCGACCCTCACCGTGGGGGTCTCCTCTCACCAAAAATTAAAACTGTCTCATAATAAATCATCAAGCAAAATTTAGCCGCGCTACGAAAATTAGATCACGAGTTATAAACATTTTAATTTTTTCGACCCTCACCGTGGGGGGGGGGTCTCCGGTCACCAAAAATTAAAACTGTCTCATAATAAATCATCAAGCAAAATTTAGCCGCGCTACGAAAATTAGATCGCGAGTTATAAACATTTTAACTTTTTCGACCCTCACCGTGGGGGGTCTCCTCTCACCAAAAATTAAAACTGTCTCATAATAAATCATCAAGCAAAATTTAGCCGCGCTACGAAAATTAGATCACGAGTTATAAACATTTTAACTTTTTCGACCCTCACCGTTCGGGGGTCTTCTGTCACCAAAAGTAACACTGTATCATAATAAATTACCAAACAAAATTTGGCCGCACTACGAAAATTAGATCGCGAGTTATAAGCATTTTAAATTTTTCGACCCTCGCCGTTGGGGGAGGGGGGTCTTCTGTCACCAAAAGTAACACTGTCTCATAATAGATTACCAAACAAAATTTGGCCGTGCTACGAAAATTAGATCACGAGTTATAAGCATTTTAAATTTTTCGACCCTCAACGTGGGGGAATCCCCACGTCACCAAAAGTAACACTGTCTCATGATAAATTACCAAAAAAAATTTGGCCGCACTACGAAAATTAGATCGCGAGTTATAAGCATTTTAAATTTTTCGACCCTCACCGTTGGGGGGGTCTTCTGTCACCAAAAGTAATACTGTATCATAATAAATTACCAAACAAAATTTGGCCGCGCTACAAAAATTAGATCGCGAGTTCTAAGAATTTTAAATTTTTTGACCCTCCCCATGGGGGATCTCCTGTCACCAAAAATTAACACTGTCTCATAATAAATTACCAAACAAAATTTGGCCGCACTACGAAAAGTAGATCGCGAGTTATAAGCATTTTAAATTTTTCGATCCTCACCGTAGGGGGTCTTCTGTCACCAAAAATTAACACTGTCTCATAATAAATTACCAAACAAAATTTGGCCGCACTACGAAAAGTAGATCGCGAGTTATAAGCATTTAAAATTTTTCGACCCTCACCGTGGGGGGGGGGGTCTCCTGTCACCAAAAATTAAAACTGTCTCATAATAAATCATCAAGCAAAATTTAGCCGCGCTACGAAAATTAGATCACCAGTTATAAACATTTTAACTTTTTCGACCCTCACCGTGGGGGGTCTCCTCTCACCAAAAATTAACACTGTTTCATAATAAATCATAAAACAAAATTTGGCCGCGCTACGAAAATTAGATCGCGAGTTATAAGCATTTTAAATTTTTCGACCCTCACCATGGGAGGCCACCTGTCACCAAAAGTAACACTTTCTCATAATAAATTACCAAACAAAATTTGTCCTGTTCCAAAAATTATATCGCGAGTTATAAGCACTTTAAATTTTTCGACCCTCACCGTGGGGGGTCTCCTCTCACCAAAAATTAAAACTGTCTCATAATAAATCATCAAGCAAAATTTAGCTGCGCTACGAAAATTAGATCACGAGTTATAAACATTTTAACTTTTTCGACCCTCACCGTTCGGGGGTCTTCTGTCACCAAAAGTAACACTGTATCATAATAAATTACCAAACAAAATTTGGCCGCACTACGAAAATTAGATCGCGAGTTATAAGCATTTTAAATTTTTCGACACTCGCCGTTGGGGGGGGGTCTTCTGTCACCAAAAGTAACACTGTATCATAATAAATTACCAAACAAAATTTTCCGCGCTGCGAAAATTAGATCGCGAGTTCAAAGAATTTTAAATTTTTTTACCCTCCCCATGGGGGGTCTCCTGTCACCAAAAGTAACACTGTATCATAATAAATTACCAAACAAAATTTGGCCGCACTACGAAAATTACATCGCGAGTTATAAGCATTTTAAATTTTTCGACCCTCAACGTGGGGGGGGTCACCTGTCACCAAAAGTAACACTGTCTCATAATAGGATTACCAAACAAAATTTGGCCCGTGCTACGAAAATTAGATCTCGAGTTATAAGCATTTTAAATTTTTCGACCCTCAACGTGGGGGAATCCCCACGTCACCAAAAGTAACACTGTCTCATGATAAATTACCAAACAAAATTTGGAAGCACTACGAAAATTAGATCGCGAGTAATAAGCATTTTAAATTTTTCGACCCTCACCGTTGGGGGGGGTCTTCTGTCACCAAAAGTAATACTGTATCATAATAAATTACCAAACAAAATTTGACCGCGCTACGAAAATTAGATCGCGAGTTCAAAGAATTTTAAATTTTTTTACCCTCCCCATGGGGGGTCTCCTGTCACCAAAAGTAACACTGTATCATAATAAATTACCAAACAAAATTTGGCCGCACTACGAAAATTACATCGCGAGTTATAAGCATTTTAAATTTTTCGACCCTCCCCAAGGGGGATCTCCTGTCACCAAAAATGAACACTGTCTCATAATAAATTACCAAACAAAATTTGGCCGCGCTACGAAAATTGATCGCGAGTTATAAGCATTTTAAATTTTTCGATCCTCACCGTACGGGGTCTTCTGTCACCAAAAATTAACACTGTCTCATAATAAATTACCAAACAAAATTTGGCCGCACTACGAAAGGTAGATCGCGAGTTATAAGCATTTAAAATTTTTCGACCCTCACCGTGGGGGGGGGGTCTCCTGTCACCAAAAATTAAAACTGTCTCATAATAAATCATCAAGCAAAATTTAGCCGCGCTACGAAAATTAGATCGCGAGTTATAAACATTTTAACTTTTTCGACCCTCACCGTGGGGGGTCTCCTCTCACCAAAAATTAAAACTGTTTCATAATAAATCATAAAACAAAATTTGGCCGCGCTACGAAAATTAGATCGCGAGTTATAAGCATTTTAAATTTTTCGACGCTCAACGTGGGGGGGGGTCACCTGTCACCAAAAGTAACACTGTCTCATAATAGATTACCAAAAAAAATTTGGCCCGTGCTACGAAAATTAGATCGCGAGTTATAAGCATTTTAAATTTTTCGATCCTCAACGTGGGGGAATCCCCACGTCACCAAAAGTAACACTGTCTCATGATAAATTACCAAACAAAATTTGGCCGCACTACGAAAATTAGATCGCGAGTTATAAGCATTTTAAATTTTTCGACCCTCACCGTTGGGGGGGTCTTCTGTCACCAAAAGTAATACTGTATCATAATAAATTACCAAACAAAATTTGACCGCGCTACGAAAATTAGATCGCGAGTTCAAAGAATTTTAAATTTTTTTACCTTCCCCATGGGGGGTCTCCTGTCACCAAAAGTAACACTGTATCATAATAAATTACCAAACAAAATTTGGCCGCACTACGAAAATTTGATCGCGAGTTATAAGCATTTTAAATTTTTCGACCCTCCCCAAGGGGGATCTCCTGTCACCAAAAATGAACACTGTCTCATAATAAATTACCAAACAAAATTTGGCCGCGCTACGAAAATTGATCGCGAGTTATAAGCATTTTAAATTTTTCGATCCTCACCGTAGGGGGTCTTCTGTCACCAAAAATTAACACTGTCTCATAATAAATTACCAAACAAAATTTGGCCGCACTACGAAAAGCAGATCGCGAGTTATAAGCATTTAAAATTTTTCGACCCTCAACGTGGGGGGGGGGTCTCCTGTCACCAAAAATTAAAACTGTCTCATAATAAATCATCAAGCAAAATTTAGCCGCGCTACGAAAATTAGATCACGAGTTATAAACATTTTAACTTTTTCGACCCTCACCGTGGGGGGGTCTCCTCTCACCAAAAATTAACACTGTTTCATAATAAATCATAAAACAAAATTTGGCCGCGCTACGAAAATTAGATCGCGAGTTATAAGCATTTTAAATTTTTCGACCCTCCCCAAGGCGGATCTCCTGTCACCAAAAATGAACACTGTCTCATAATAAATTACCAAACAAAATTTGGCCGCGCTACGAAAATTGATCGCGAGTTATAAGCATTTTAAATTTTTCGATCCTCACAATAGGGGGTCTTCTGTCACCAAAAATTAACACTGTCTCATAATAAATTACCAAACAAAATTTGGCCGCACTACGAAAGGTAGATCGCGAGTTATAAGCATTTAAAATTTTTCGACCCTCACCGTGGGGGGGGGGGGTCTCCTGTCACCAAAAATTAAAACTGTCTCATAATAAATCATCAAGCAAAATTTAGCCGCGCTACGAAAATTAGATCGCGAGTTATAAACATTTTAACTTTTTCGACCCTCATCGTGGGGGGTCTCCTCTCACCAAAAATTAAAACTGTTTCATAATAAATCATAAAACAAAATTTGGCCGCGCTACGAAAATTAGATCGCGAGTTATAAGCATTTTAAATTTTTCGACCCTCACCATGGGAGGCCACCTGTCACCAAAAGTAACACTTTCTCATAATAAATTACCAAACAAAATTTGTCCTGTTCCAAAAATTATATCGCGAGTTATAAGCACTTTAAAGTTTTCGACCGTCACCATGGGGGTCTCTTGTCACCAAAAATTAACACTGTGTCATAATAAATTACCAAACAAAATTTTTCCGCGCTACGAAAAATAGATCGCGAGTTATAACCATTTTAATTTTTTCGACCCTTTCCATGGGGGGGGTCTCCTGTCATCAAAAATTAACACTGTCTCATAATAAATCATCAAGCAAAATTTAGCCGCGCTACGAAAATTAGATCGCGAGTTATAAACATTTTAACTTTTTCGACCCTCACAGTGGGGGTCTCCTCTCACCAAAAATTAAAACTGTCTCATAATAAATCATCAAGCAAAATTTAGCCGCGCTACGAAAATTAGATCACGAGTTATAAACATTTTAATTTTTTCGACCCTCACCGTGGGGGGGGGGGTCTCCGGTCACCAAAAATTAAAACTGTCTCATAATAAATCATCAAGCAAAATTTAGCCGCGCTACGAAAATTAGATCGCGAGTTATAAACATTTTAACTTTTTCGACCCTCACCGTGGGGGGTCTCCTCTCACCAAAAATTAAAACTGTCTCATAATAAATCATCAAGCAAAATTTAGCCGCGCTACGAAAATTAGATCACGAGTTATAAACATTTTAACTTTTTCGACCCTCACCGTTCGGGGGTCTTCTGTCACCAAAAGTAACACTGTATCATAATAAATTACCAAACAAAATTTGGCCGCACTACGAAAATTAGATCGCGAGTTATAAGCATTTTAAATTTTTCGACCCTCGCCGTTGGGGGGGGGTGTCTTCTGTCACCAAAAGTAACACTGTCTCATAATAGATTACCAAACAAAATTTGGCCGTGCTACGAAAATTAGATCACGAGTTATAAGCATTTTAAATTTTTCGACCCTCAACGTGGGGGAATCCCCACGTCACCAAAAGTAACACTGTCTCATGATAAATTACCAAAAAAAATTTGGCCGCACTACGAAAATTAGATCGCGAGTTATAAGCATTTTAAATTTTTCGACCCTCACCGTTGGGGGGGTCTTCTGTCACCAAAAGTAATACTGTATCATAATAAATTACCAAACAAAATTTGGCCGCGCTACAAAAATTAGATCGCGAGTTCTAAGAATTTTAAATTTTTTGACCCTCCCCATGGGGGATCTCCTGTCACCAAAAATTAACACTGTCTCATAATAAATTACCAAACAAAATTTGGCCGCACTACGAAAAGTAGATCGCGAGTTATAAGCATTTTAAATTTTTCGATCCTCACCGTAGGGGGTCTTCTGTCACCAAAAATTAACACTGTCTCATAATAAATTACCAAACAAAATTTGGCCGCACTACGAAAAGTAGATCGCGAGTTATAAGCATTTAAAATTTTTCGACCCTCACCGTGGGGGGGGGGGTCTCCTGTCACCAAAAATTAAAACTGTCTCATAATAAATCATCAAGCAAAATTTAGCCGCGCTACGAAAATTAGATCACCAGTTATAAACATTTTAACTTTTTCGACCCTCACCGTGGGGGGTCTCCTCTCACCAAAAATTAACACTGTTTCATAATAAATCATAAAACAAAATTTGGCCGCGCTACGAAAATTAGATCGCGAGTTATAAGCATTTTAAATTTTTCGACCCTCACCATGGGAGGCCACCTGTCACCAAAAGTAACACTTTCTCATAATAAATTACCAAACAAAATTTGTCCTGTTCCAAAAATTATATCGCGAGTTATAAGCACTTTAAATTTTTCGACCCTCACCGTGGGGGGTCTCCTCTCACCAAAAATTAAAACTGTCTCATAATAAATCATCAAGCAAAATTTAGCTGCGCTACGAAAATTAGATCACGAGTTATAAACATTTTAACTTTTTCGACCCTCACCGTTCGGGGGTCTTCTGTCACCAAAAGTAACACTGTATCATAATAAATTACCAAACAAAATTTGGCCGCACTACGAAAATTAGATCGCGAGTTATAAGCATTTTAAATTTTTCGACACTCGCCGTTGGGGGGGGGGGGGGTCTTCTGTCACCAAAAGTAACACTGTATCATAATAAATTACCAAACAAAATTTTCCGCGCTGCGAAAATTAGATCGCGAGTTCAAAGAATTTTAAATTTTTTTACCCTCCCCATGGGGGGTCTCCTGTCACCAAAAGTAACACTGTATCATAATAAATTACCAAACAAAATTTGGCCGCACTACGAAAATTACATCGCGAGTTATAAGCATTTTAAATTTTTCGACCCTCTACGTGGGGGGGGTCACCTGTCACCAAAAGTAACACTGTCTCATAATAGGATTACCAAACAAAATTTGGCCCGTGCTACGAAAATTAGATCTCGAGTTATAAGCATTTTAAATTTTTCGACCCTCAACGTGGGGGAATCCCCACGTCACCAAAAGTAACACTGTCTCATGATAAATTACCAAACAAAATTTGGCCGCACTACGAAAATTAGATCGCGAGTTATAAGCATTTTAAATTTTTCGACCCTCACCGTTGGGGGGGGTCTTCTGTCACCAAAAGTAATACTGTATCATAATAAATTACCAAACAAAATTTGACCGCGCTACGAAAATTAGATCGCGAGTTCAAAGAATTTTAAATTTTTTTACCCTCCCCATGGGGGGTCTCCTGTCACCAAAAGTAACACTGTATCATAATAAATTACCAAACAAAATTTGGCCGCACTACGAAAATTACATCGCGAGTTATAAGCATTTTAAATTTTTCGACCCTCCCCAAGGGGGATCTCCTGTCACCAAAAATGAACACTGTCTCATAATAAATTACCAAACAAAATTTGGCCGCGCTACGAAAATTGATCGCGAGTTATAAGCATTTTAAATTTTTCGATCCTCACCGTACGGGGTCTTCTGTCACCAAAAATTAACACTGTCTCATAATAAATTACCAAACAAAATTTGGCCGCACTACGAAAGGTAGATCGCGAGTTATAAGCATTTAAAATTTTTCGACCCTCACCGTGGGGGGGGGGGTCTCCTGTCACCAAAAATTAAAACTGTCTCATAATAAATCATCAAGCAAAATTTAGCCGCGCTACGAAAATTAGATCGCGAGTTATAAACATTTTAACTTTTTCGACCCTCACCGTGGGGGGTCTCCTCTCACCAAAAATTAAAACTGTTTCATAATAAATCATAAAACAAAATTTGGCCGCGCTACGAAAATTAGATCGCGAGTTATAAGCATTTTAAATTTTTCGACGATCAACGTGGGGGGGGGGGTCACCTGTCACCAAAAGTAACACTGTCTCATAATAGATTACCAAAAAAAATTTGGCCCGTGCTACGAAAATTAGATCGCGAGTTATAAGCATTTTAAATTTTTCGATCCTCAACGTGGGGGAATCCCCACGTCACCAAAAGTAACACTGTCTCATGATAAATTACCAAACAAAATTTGGCCGCACTACGAAAATTAGATCGCGAGTTATAAGCATTTTAAATTTTTCGACCCTCACCGTTGGGGGGGTCTTCTGTCACCAAAAGTAATACTGTATCATAATAAATTACCAAACAAAATTTGACCGCGCTACGAAAATTAGATCGCGAGTTCAAAGAATTTTAAATTTTTTTACCTTCCCCATGGGGGGTCTCCTGTCACCAAAAGTAACACTGTATCATAATAAATTACCAAACAAAATTTGGCCGCACTACGAAAATTTGATCGCGAGTTATAAGCATTTTAAATTTTTCGACCCTCCCCAAGGGGGATCTCCTGTCACCAAAAATGAACACTGTCTCATAATAAATTACCAAACAAAATTTGGCCGCGCTACGAAAATTGATCGCGAGTTATAAGCATTTTAAATTTTTCGATCCTCACCGTAGGGGGTCTTCTGTCACCAAAAATTAACACTGTCTCATAATAAATTACCAAACAAAATTTGGCCGCACTACGAAAAGCAGATCGCGAGTTATAAGCATTTAAAATTTTTCGACCCTCAACGTGGGGGGGGGTCTCCTGTCACCAAAAATTAAAACTGTCTCATAATAAATCATCAAGCAAAATTTAGCCGCGCTACGAAAATTAGATCACGAGTTATAAACATTTTAACTTTTTCGACCCTCACCGTGGGGGGGTCTCCTCTCACCAAAAATTAACACTGTTTCATAATAAATCATAAAACAAAATTTGGCCGCGCTACGAAAATTAGATCGCGAGTTATAAGCATTTTAAATTTTTCGACCCTCCCCAAGGCGGATCTCCTGTCACCAAAAATGAACACTGTCTCATAATAAATTACCAAACAAAATTTGGCCGCGCTACGAAAATTGATCGCGAGTTATAAGCATTTTAAATTTTTCGATCCTCACAATAGGGGGTCTTCTGTCACCAAAAATTAACACTGTCTCATAATAAATTACCAAACAAAATTTGGCCGCACTACGAAAGGTAGATCGCGAGTTATAAGCATTTAAAATTTTTCGACCCTCACCGTGGGGGGGGGTCTCCTGTCACCAAAAATTAAAACTGTCTCATAATAAATCATCAAGCAAAATTTAGCCGCGCTACGAAAATTAGATCGCGAGTTATAAACATTTTAACTTTTTCGACCCTCATCGTGGGGGGTCTCCTCTCACCAAAAATTAAAACTGTTTCATAATAAATCATAAAACAAAATTTGGCCGCGCTACGAAAATTAGATCGCGAGTTATAAGCATTTTAAATTTTTCGACCCTCACCATGGGAGGCCACCTGTCACCAAAAGTAACACTTTCTCATAATAAATTACCAAACAAAATTTGTCCTGTTCCAAAAATTATATCGCGAGTTATAAGCACTTTAAAGTTTTCGACCGTCACCATGGGGGTCTCTTGTCACCAAAAATTAACACTGTGTCATAATAAATTACCAAACAAAATTTTTCCGCGCTACGAAAAATAGATCGCGAGTTATAACCATTTTAATTTTTTCGACCCTTTCCATGGGGGGGGTCTCCTCTCACCAAAAATTAACACTGTTTCATAATAAATCATAAAACAAAATTTGGCCGCGCTACGAAAATTAGATCGCGAGTTATAAGCATTTTAAATTTTTCGACCCTCCCCAAGGCGGATCTCCTGTCACCAAAAATGAACACTGTCTCATAATAAATTACCAAACAAAATTTGGCCGCGCTACGAAAATTGATCGCGAGTTATAAGCATTTTAAATTTTTCGATCCTCACAATAGGGGGTCTTCTGTCACCAAAAATTAACACTGTCTCATAATAAATTACCAAACAAAATTTGGCCGCACTACGAAAGGTAGATCGCGAGTTATAAGCATTTAAAATTTTTCGACCCTCACCGTGGGGGGGGGGGTCTCCTGTCACCAAAAATTAAAACTGTCTCATAATAAATCATCAAGCAAAATTTAGCCGCGCTACGAAAATTAGATCGCGAGTTATAAACATTTTAACTTTTTCGACCCTCATCGTGGGGGGTCTCCTCTCACCAAAAATTAAAACTGTTTCATAATAAATCATAAAACAAAATTTGGCCGCGCTACGAAAATTAGATCGCGAGTTATAAGCATTTTAAATTTTTCGACCCTCACCATGGGAGGCCACCTGTCACCAAAAGTAACACTTTCTCATAATAAATTACCAAACAAAATTTGTCCTGTTCCAAAAATTATATCGCGAGTTATAAGCACTTTAAAGTTTTCGACCGTCACCATGGGGGTCTCTTGTCACCAAAAATTAACACTGTGTCATAATAAATTACCAAACAAAATTTTTCCGCGCTACGAAAAATAGATCGCGAGTTATAACCATTTTAATTTTTTCGACCCTTTCCATGGGGGGGGTCTCCTGTCATCAAAAATTAACACTGTCTCATAATAAATCATCAAGCAAAATTTAGCCGCGCTACGAAAATTAGATCGCGAGTTATAAACATTTTAACTTTTTCGACCCTCACCGTGGGGGTCTCCTCTCACCAAAAATTAAAACTGTCTCATAATAAATCATGAAGCAAAATTTAGCCGCGCTACGAAAATTAGATCGCGAGTTATAAACATTTTAACTTTTTCGACCCTCACCGTGGGGGGTCTCCTCTCACCAAAAATTAAAACTGTCTCATAATAAATCATCAAGCAAAATTTAGCCGCGCTACGAAAATTAGATCACGAGTTATAAACATTTTAACTTTTTCGACCCTCACCGTTCGGGGGTCTTCTGTCACCAAAAGTAACACTGTATCATAATAAATTACCAAACAAAATTTGGCCGCACTACGAAAATTAGATCGCGAGTTATAAGCATTTTAAATTTTTCGACCCTCGCCGTTGGGGGGGGGGGGTCTTCTGTCACCAAAAGTAACACTGTCTCATAATAGATTACCAAACAAAATTTGGCCGTGCTACGAAAATTAGATCTCGAGTTATAAGCATTTTAAATTTTTCGACCCTCAACGTGGGGGAATCCCCACGTCACCAAAAGTAACACTGTCTCATGATAAATTACCAAAAAAAATTTGGCCGCACTACGAAAATTAGATCGCGAGTTATAAGCATTTTAAATTTTTCGACCCTCACCGTTGGGGGGGTCTTCTGTCACCAAAAGTAATACTGTATCATAATAAATTACCAAACAAAATTTGGCCGCGCTACAAAAATTAGATCGCGAGTTCTAAGAATTTTAAATTTTTTGACCCTCCCCATGGGGGATCTCCTGTCACCAAAAATTAACACTGTCTCATAATAAATTACCAAACAAAATTTGGCCGCACTACGAAAAGTAGATCGCGAGTTATAAGCATTTTAAATTTTTCGATCCTCACCGTAGGGGGTCTTCTGTCACCAAAAATTAACACTGTCTCATAATAAATTACCAAACAAAATTTGGCCGCACTACGAAAAGTAGATCGCGAGTTATAAGCATTTAAAATTTTTCGACCCTCACCGTGGGGGGGGGGGTGTCCTGTCACCAAAAATTAAAACTGTCTCATAATAAATCATCAAGCAAAATTTAGCCGCGCTACGAAAATTAGATCACCAGTTATAAACATTTTAACTTTTTCGACCCTCACCGTGGGGGGTCTCCTCTCATCAAAAATTAACACTGTTTCATAATAAATCATAAAACAAAATTTGGCCGCGCTACGAAAATTAGATCGCGAGTTATAAGCATTTTAAATTTTTCGACCCTCACCATGGGAGGCCACCTGTCACCAAAAGTAACACTTTCTCATAATAAATTACCAAACAAAATTTGTCCTGTTCCAAAAATTATATCGCGAGTTATAAGCACTTTAAAGTTTTCGACCGTCACCATGGGGGTCTCTTGTCACCAAAAATTAACACTGTGTCATAATAAATTACCAAACAAAATTTTTCCGCGCTACGAAAAATAGATCGCGAGTTATAACCATTTTAATTTTTTCGACCCTTTCCATGGGGGGGGGGGGGTCTCCTGTCATCAAAAATTAACACTGTCTCATAATAAATTACCAAACAAAATTTGGCCGCGCTACGAAATTAGATCGCGAGTTATAAGCATTTTAAATTTTTCGATCCTCACCATTGGGCGGATGCTACCTTGTTTTATCTTAAGACGATTCTTTTCTATACACATTCTATCAGGAATTTTTATTATTGAAACTATAGAGTTATAGTAACTGAAATAAGAAATATAAGTTTGAGACGTGATATCCTCTAAATATCTGAAAAATACCGCGTCAGTGTCTGTCGAAGGCTTCCGAAGGATACCGTGCCGAAGTCTGCCGAACTGAAACGACCTTAGCCGAGTGTTAGGTTTTTTTTGTTACGGAATTTCTACGTTTTTCTCGTTATTGAATTTCTACATTCGGTCGCTGCGCTCAAAGCCCGCGATAAAAGCTATGGAATAGCTTAAAATGAAGGGTTTTGAAAAATAGTTGTGTACGCGTGAGAAGGGAGAGCGAAACAAATTTACAAAACAAATGCGGATTTAGATGAAGTTTAATAAAAGCAGAAATATGCTGAAATTTAGTACCTGATACTATAAAAGTAAATTTAGTCATTAATCATTTAAGGTTTAGCTTTTAATAGTTAATAAACAAAAGAGAAAAAATTTAAAATTAAACCATTAAATATGAGTTTTGATCATATATGTATGTTACATCTCAATTGATGAAATCTCTTCTAAATTTTCTCTCCAATCATGAAATTTATACGTATACAAATAGAAAAACTGAAAATTAAAAATATCAGTGAAATATCTAAAACTAATCGAAATATATTGCAAAATACTTTTTTTTTCAAATATCAAAGCTATTAAAGAAAAACATAATTTTTTGCATTGAATATGTTAAAAAATAAAATAATAAGGGCTAATTTCTCAAATTAAATGTGAAAACACTCTTTTGGCATATTTGGGTGAAAAAGTAGCTTTTCAATATGTAGCACAATCATCGTTCTACTGATAAATTCAATCCAGAAAGGACAGAAAATGGCCTATGAAAAAGCAGTGAAAATATATTCTTTGCAAGAGGGATGAAATTCACTCCTGCAAGATAAGGGTATTTTCAATACCGGAAAGGGGCGAAAAAAATTTCAGAGTTAAAAACGTTGGATTTTTTTTAGATAGTTGTTCTTGTTTATCGATAAGAGTCATTAATTAATGTAAATAATATTCCTATACTTATAGTGCTTATTCAGTTATATTAATTTAGCGGATTTACACTAGGGTGGGCCGAAAAAAACTTTTTTTCGATTTTCGATTATGGCGGGTGCGGAAAAGTGGCCACTGGTGGCACTCAGTTCATACAAAAAATTTGAGATTTTTTGGACATTTCCTTACCCTGCCGCAAACGGCTTGAAGTTTTGCAAAAATGTTCATTTTTGAACTTTTTTCGATAAAAATTAAAAAATGTTAAATTAAATTTATTTTGGTTGTATTTACCTGAAAAGGCATATTTAATGTACCAAATGTTTAAATAATATCTGATCATGCATTATTTAATATCTATGTGTATTATAACTCAGTCTATTTTTATAGCTTTTTCGCGTAAAACAGGCAAAAGTTGTATTTGTTTCAATCGATCGTTAGCTTCTATACTATTTATGTCCCTTGGTCTCCTTTATATTTTTCTATGTGTCAAACGTCATATATTTGGGGAAAAGACAGCAGTATACTTCAAAAACAAATCTGGAAGGTGAGAAAGTGGTGAAGCAGGACTCTAAGCGAGCGCAATGACTGGTCGTAATACTGAGGGAGTGAATGACGAAATAGTTGAGAGCCAAAATGCGATAAAGTATTCTTATTATTTATTCTTGCTCAGTTACTTGCGACATTTGTTCAGTGTTAACGTGAAACCCTTTTGTAGCGATTATACTGTGCTTTTCGGGTCGTTTAATGTGCCATTATAGTGTTTTGTGCGTTTTATTACCACGAGCTTAGAAATGGCTAGTATAAAAGGCCATGACAATGCAAAGACACGCGATATCGTGAAAAGTAACTTTTTGGAGTCATCATGCATATTAAAAGAATTGCAATTGCCAACTTATGCTGATAATCATGCGCCACTACTACTGGTTGCTTCACCATGTAGAAGTTGTGACAGCAGAGGATACGAATATCGTCATCGATAAAAACAAAGTCAGAAGAGAGAAATAGAAACTTGGAAAGAAGATACAGGCACAAGAAGTTATTGAAAGGAGGAAAATTAAAAGCATATTTTTTGATGGTAGAAAGGATAAAAGTATATTAAAAGGAAGAAAAATAACAAGCGGCATCGTCGAGAGAAAGGCGAGGAACACATCATCGTGTTGTTTGAACCTGGTTAGGAATACTCGGGTCACTTGATACCTGGTTCCGTTACTTTGATACCTCGTCAGTTCAAAAAAGTCTAATTTGTGGTGACTTGGAAAATTATATAATGATTTTGCTATTTCTTTTCCGTGAACGGAACGCGGTGATGTGTTCCTCGCCTTTCTCTCGACGGTGCCGCTTGTTATTTTTCTTCCTCTTAATATACTTTTATCCTTTCTACCGTCAAAAAATATGCTTTTAATTTTCCTCCTTTCAATAGCTTCTTGTGCCTGTATCTTCTTTCCAAGTTTCTATTTCTCTCTTCTGACTTTGTTTTTATCGATGAAGATATTCGTATCCTCTGCTGTCACAACTTCTACATTGTGAAGCAACCAGTAGTAGTGGCGCATGATTATCAGCATAAGTTGGCAATTGCAATTCTTTCAATATGCATGATGACTCCAAAAAGTTACTTTTCACGGTATCGCGTGTCTTTGCATTGTCATGGCCCTTTATACTAGCCATTTCTAAGCTCGTCGTAATAAAACGCACAAAACACTATAATGGCACATTAAACGACCCGAAAAGCACAGTATAATCGCTACAAAAGGGTTTCAAGTTAACCCAGAACAAATGTCGCAAGTAACTGAGCAAGAATAAATAATAAAAATACTTTATCGCATTTTGGCTCTCAATTATTTCGTCATTCACTCCCTCAGTATTACGACCAGTCATTGAGCCCGCTTAGAGTCCTGCTTCACCACTTTCTCACCTTCCAGATTTGTTTTTGAAGTAAACTGCTGTCTTTTCCCCAAATATATAACGTTTGACACATAGAAAAAATATAAAGGAGACCAAGGGACATAAATAATATAGAAACTAACGATCGATTCAAACAAATACAACTTTTGCCTGTTTTACGCGAAAAAGCTATAAAAATAGCCTGAGTTATAATACACATAGATATTAAATAATGCATGATCAAATATTATTTAAACATTTGGTACATTAAATATGCCTTTTCAGGTAAATACAACCAAAATAAATTTAATTTAACTTTTTTTAATTTTTATCGAAAAAAGTTCAAAAATGAACATTTTTGCAAAACTTCAAGCCGTTTGCGGCAGGGTAAGGAAATGTCCAAAAAATCTCAAATTTTTTGTATGAACTGAGTACCACCAGTGGCCACTTTTCCGCACCCGCCATAATCGAAAATCGAAAAAAAGTTTTTTTCGGCCCACCCTAATTTACACGTTACTTTTGTTGAATTATTTATACAATACTTCCCATTTATTAATTTATTTGATAATAATGATTTTGATTACATCTAACCTTTAGCTAAATTTTACTTCATCATAAGTATATTTTGCAAAATAATGTTTTTTGTTTTATATTAAGAATTAAATATTCTCACAAGTTGCTATCATTTTTAGTATGTTTATTTTAATTTTATTTTTATTCCTATGGAAAAAAACTTTTCTAATAATATTTTACTCTATAGATTTATAGACGATATAATCATATTTTCTCCAAGGATGATAATCAATCCATGTCTCTTCCTACAGCTTCTTCTCTAACATAAAACTTAGCAGAGCCAATTTTTCTAATTCTACATTTAATTTCTGGATGTTAATATTATTATTCACACTATTAATTCCCTCATTATCACTGTTTATGATAAAACAACCGATTTTTCATTTGATGTAATTAATTATGCTAATTTAATTTCTGTTTACATATTTTAGTTTACAGAAATAGTCAACCAAATCACTGTAATCATATTGAATATTTATATTCTTCCCAACAGATGAGGTCTAATTAAATAAAGTTAAAACAAACAGCGCTGTTAATAATTATAATCTTTTTCATTTTATCACTGGTAAAACATTAATTTGAATATACTGGATAACATTTTCATTATCATTTATCAACTTGTAATTTATTTTATATGAGTATAAAAAAATAAGAGAATAGGAAAAATATATAAAGAACAGAAGTTGTAAATTGCTATAGAAAAAACATAGAGGCAAATAAAAGACTAGAAACTCTGTATTAAAAAATACTAGCTGAACCGCCCGACGTCTCTAGGAACCGTAGATTTTTTTCTAACAAATTGTGAATATTTCAAATCTTCATTCATGTTAAAATAGAAAAAAAGAATATTTGAAAATAAACCTTTGAAATGGGTCCTCCGTATCTGAGGCAACGTAGATTCGGCTTGCTATGCAGTATGTTTAAAACAAACCTCATGTTCATGCTGCCTATGGCATCATAACTGGAAAATCTTATTTTTCCCTCCTCCCACCACCAAGGCGGCAATATGTTCTAAATCAGTTTCCAAAACGTGCCCCTACTGACCGCGGTGAAGTATAGAAAGCGTGCTTTGCGAACCCTGCAAAATTATTTAGTTCCACATTCCAACGCCCGGGGTCGAATATCTTCTATACAAACATCCGACAGAGGTAATTGTAAAAAATCGTGCTGCAAAATAACGTAACCGTAACCTAACTGTAACTTGAGCTAAATATAACATAATTGTAATAAAACATAACTGTAACTTAATGGAAATATATAGTCAATCTAACTATCTTTTAATCGGCACTTTGCAAAGTCAGTTAGTGACACTTTCGACCACCAAAAGTCGAACCCTGTTCTAAACGAGCTGCTTTTTGAAATAAATACCAACGCGCATTTTCCTTGCTTTCAGCATTGTATTTATTAGAAAGAGTTTCATAATCTGTTAATTATGCTTGTTCTTGACGCACGGTGGTGCATATAGTGCAGATGGATGGAAATAATCAGAGGCACAGTATTCAGAATGTGCTGGAAAGTTCCGTGTACAGGCTAGTTAAATTACTGCAAATGGAATAAATCTATAGATTTACAATATTTAAAATGAAATGGCAATTTTTTCAGAATCTATGGTGTACACATAAGTTTCCATTCGTGCTTTGTTATTTTTCGCTCTTTGCACAGGGTAGTAAAATTACTATACATAAATGAAAATGCTATCTTTAAGGTATTCACAATCTATTAGAAAGTATATCATAGTCCATGCTGTATGCATGATTTTGTTCTCGTTAATTATGCATTGTTTTGGGTTTTTTTTCTTTTGCACAGGATCACAGGATGATAAAATTACTGTACATGTATATTTTTTTGTTCTCGTTAATTATACTATTTTTTTTTTTTTTCTTGCATAGGATAACAAAATTACTGTACATGAATAAAAACAATAGGTTTACCTTTACAATATTCAGAATGAATTGGAAAGTGTATTATAATCATGTTGCACGCAGGATTTTTTTTCACGTTTGTTATGTTTGATTGCTTTACAATTTTCAAAACGCATTGAAAAGTGTTTCATAATCTATGTTGTACGCGTAGCTTTTCATTACTGTTTCATTGCTCTTTGATGAAACTACTATACATGGATGAAAATGGTAGGTTTAAAGTATTCAGAATGTATTGGAAAATGTATCATAATCCATGCTGTATGCAAAATTTTCTTCTCCTTAATTGAGCATTTTTTTCCACAGGATCACAGAATGGTACAATTATTGTACATGAATGACAAGGATAGACTTACCTTTACAGTACTCAGAAAAAGTTGGAAAACACATCATAATCATATTCTGTGTGCATGATTCTTCATTCTTCTTAGTCATGTTTTGTTATTTGCATATGGCGATAAAATTACTGTACATGAATGGGTATTTATCGATTTTCACACCAGTCAAAAATGACTTGCCAATCAATGTAGCACAAAAAAGACAGACCCCCATATTACTAAACTACACTTAACATTTAAAGTTACAATTTTTAATGTATGCATGAGCACGGAACGCACAAAAAAAGCAACGACAACAATAAAAAATATTACTTTATGCATAAACCTTTAAAATACAGGAAGTTCTTTAAAAATATGTGGCGCGCTAACTTACCAGGTTTATGGTGTTTTCTCAAACATTTCCATCGCTACTTTTTATTTTATAAAGTATTAAGTTTTATGTATTTTTAGAAACAAGAAAACAGCACATAAAGTTCAAGCTTGCCTACTAAAATAAAAACAACAAAAAATGATAAAATTAAGAAAAAAAGGCGTTTTCCCCCAAGAGATAGCAAGAAGTCGTAAATTTGAATGCCATTATGTTTCAGAAAATTAATAATTGCCTTAATTTTATATAAAAATTTTTAAAATAGCAAGAAAATATAGTTGAACTGAAATATTTGTATTCAAATTCATACGTTCTTGTTATCTATGTACCATGAGGTATATTTCCTCAATCAAAAACAAAAAACAAACAAAAACCGTATACACAATACATATACTCAGATATTTTTGTATCTATTTTGATTTTAAGAAAAAAAATGGAATTATATAAAATTCATCAGCAATAATCCCTGTGTAGATTTGTTCGGGACATTTTAAAATTTTGTCATGCAAAATATATTACAGACCATGCAAAACATGCATGAATGTAAAGAGATATACTCAAGTTACCTTATTGCAGAAAACATTGAAAATTTTGAAACATTTAACCCCTTGGGGACGAAAGACGTACACATGCCGCAAAGAGTCTTAAAAATCCTTTTTTATACCCCCTTTTACAGTAAAATTTTACTGAAACATTTGCCGTATTATATTGGAGTATTTTCTCGATGTAATAAAGCATAAATTTCTAATTTCGAAAACCGGCGACAAAATATTTAAAACTTCGTAAAAGGCTCCTCTCGCGAAAGAGTTAACCTTCTCAAGCCCGTCATCAAATTCATCAAAATAAAAACTGATTTTCCAGAGAAATGCAAATACGTAACTTACTATTTCAATAATTGTAAATAAAAAAATCACATTTATTATTTTTTGTTAAAAGTGGGGGGGGGGGGCTTGGCGGCTTCGAGCGCAAGTTTCACTGATTTTTCTGTAATATTTCTGAACCAAAGTATTATAAAATCGAAAATTGAAAATTCAAAGATTATGGTTAAATAGCATTTTACTTTTTTCAACATTTTATATTGTATGCTCATAAACGAGTTGTTCAGACTTCATGAATATCTTTAAAGCAATTTCTTTACCCTTTGAAACAAAGACATACTTTACAGCTCGAATAACGCATTCTAGTCAAAACATTACATTTTGGTTTTAAGGGGTCATAGGATTTTTAAACTTTCATATATTTTGAATTTCTGAAAAAAATCATAAAAATTATCAAACAAACACAGGGGCGAGGAATCATGAATTTTTTCACTGTTATGTATCAAAAAACATACAAATATAGCCAAGTAATAGAAAAGATATCGAAAAATACACCAATAGAAATAGAAGCTGTAAAAAAATGTTTCGTTCGTCAGAAAAAATCACGAAATTTGCCGATGTCTTGTCTAAAATATAGAATCAATCGCAGGGGAAAGCTCTAAAATCAACAATCGGTTGTGACAGAAAAATCACGAAATTCTTCGATTAGTCACCTAAAAAGAACCTGGAAAAAATGCCAATTGATAGAAGGTAAATATCACAAAATTCATTGATTGTGGGGAAAAAATGTAAAATTCTTCCTTTGTTCTTCAGAGATAATCACGAAATTTGAAGACTTATCTCCTTAAAAATAAAAACTTTGTCAATCAGTGGCAGGGGAAAATGCGAAAATCAACAGTCGATCATGGGGAAAAAATTCTTTTTAACTCTTCCATTAGCTCATATTAAAAAAAAAAAAATCTTCAATTTGTAGAAAAAACCTTGTAATTGATTGAAAAAATGTCCAAATAAAAAACGTATTTTTAGCTGCAGATTTAAACAAGTAAGTTATTTATTAGGTATCCATTTTTATCTCTTAGTTTTTTGTTACTTTTAGGAAGACCTAGGTTTATTTAGTTGAATAATATGGATTTATCATCTTACAATTAATTTTTAAACTTTGAAAACTAGGTTCTCATGTACGTTATAGTATTATGGAATAAAATTTAATATAGTTTTTGATCAAATCAATGTATATGTACTAAGAAAATACTATTGATTGCAAAGATCAATTCTTTTACACATTGTTTGTGCGCTCCCAATAAGTTTAAGCACGTTTTTTAAGGCTTATTCATTAATAAAAGCATATTTTCGTAGAAAAATCGAACTCTGTAGTAAGAATGACGGATTGCCGATAATACCTGTGAAGTTATTCTTTGAAAATATAAACAATTGATTAATTTCGAAATTATATTAAAAATTATATTTATTCAAAATTATATTCATATTCTTAACAGTGAATCGATACATTGAAATTAAATTTTAATTATTGAAAATATCAAGTTCTCTTGTTACTTTTTCATTTTAGGGATGACATGTTTTAATCAAAAGTGAGATTTTAATGAACTTTTTGACCATTGAACTGAACTGAGTATTGAATTATTCAAAATACGGTGCATTTGGGTTTCTTTATTATTCATTCTGCAATTAATTTTTCAATTTTATGTTTAGTTTTGTCATTTATTTTGTTACATTCAAAATAATTGTTAACATTGTTCATATATTTATAAATCAAATGCACTATTAAGCGATAAGAAGGTGAAATGTAAGTTTATCTTCACAATAAATGAAACAACCCAAATAAAGTCCATAAAACGAATATTTTATCTCAAACAGATGTAGTTCAAATAATTTAAAATGTTGCAATAAAATATTGATTAATAAGAAAAGCTAATCTCTAATCGTTTGCAGTAGTTAGTAACAGAAAAATTACAGTTACGTAAAAGAATATTTTATTTAGTATTTTCTTCTTGTAATTTTATTT
The DNA here is from genome assembly GCA_964019185.1 of Maratus speculifer. Classification (NCBI taxonomy): domain Eukaryota; kingdom Metazoa; phylum Arthropoda; class Arachnida; order Araneae; family Salticidae; genus Maratus; species Maratus speculifer. The sequence continues at coordinate 273,675,901 of OZ025290.1, forward strand.
CTATTATTAAACATTATTTTCATCTATTGTTTATACATTTCAAATTGCTAATGGCTAATTTGTCTCATGTATTATTTTTGGCAAAAATAAAAAAAGAAATCGATTTTTCACGCCATTAAGTTGCGTTATTTAATTTTTCTAGCATTCAATTTTTATATATTTAAACTCATCTTTAGAAATTGGTAGCATTATAATAAATAAACATCGATTAGAACAGTAAGCAATAAAGATATTTAAAGTTGAATTACTAAATGATTTGCGTACATTAATAACAGTACAGTAATAATAAAAATTAATAATAAGGTTTTACTAATATAGAAAAGGTAACATTTCAATATAGAAATACCTATTAGCTGAAAGTGTGTGTTTAGAAAATTAAATTGAATTAAATATTTAAATACGTATATAACAAATAAGAAATATGTTTGTAATTTTAATGATATTTTGTTGTTTTAAAGTATATTTCAATAGCAATGTATATTTTTTAAACTTTTCTTTCTTGCGTGCCGTTCGATTATGGAACTTGAAACAACATAAATAGTTCACTAGTTGTTTACGGCTAATATTACATAATGAAACTGAAAATAAACAAATAAATGAAATGAAATACAGACTTAATAGATATGCAACCGAACTACGCATTCAAACACTAAAATCTTTATCAAAATACACTACATAAAATTGTGAAATATTTGGTAAAATATATACAGTGGAACTATTAACATGATGGTTAAATATATTCTACGAAAATGTCGAATATATAATTAAACATAATGCTTTTACTATATAAAAAATGTGTACACCATCACAATCAAAAGAAATTTCTTCTGAAAAACACAATAATATAGCAGCGCTAACGCAGTTTCGTATTACAATAGTTATACGCAGTTATACAACTATCACATATAGCAATAGTGTAGAAATGCTCTCTCACATTCTGTAGTTTTTTTTATTAGAAAGGTTATGCTATAATTCTTTTACGTGCTGTAATTTTCTCATTATTAATCTTATCTAAATACCTAAAATGTGTATCTTCTTATTGGTAATAACAACCAAGTAATCCATGGTTTTCATATTAAATGTAACTTCATATATTCCAACTGGATTATTCTGAATAATTAATTACATAATAGCTAATATGAATTTTTGTGCAATTAGCCAGGCTTTGGATAAATTTCAACTGATGTCAGTGTCTTAGCTTGTTAGAATCTAGAATAATTTTACGCTTGTGACAATATAATCCGATTTTCTTTTCGTACAAATAAATGAGTGGTATTCTACGTTAAATATTTTATGACCATTTGTATGAATAAGTGAATAATAAGATGAATAACAACTTTTTTGTAAAAAGTTACAGCTATAATATTTTAGTAAGTGATGCAAAAAGAAGAAATATATATTAAGTGATACAAACTTTTTATTTGAGATATTTAAATTCCGTATTCCTAATACCGAAAATGAAAAAAAAACTATATAGTATCACCTGTAAAAATATACAAATCATACAATATGTTATATTTCACAAACTGTTCAATCTCAAACGGTATAGGCGATATAACTTAATATGGTATAATGTCAGAGCTCATATTAATGTTTGTCCAGTTAGCTAGTGCTTGGATAATCTTCAACAGATCTCAGTGTCTAAGCTTGTTAGAATCTAGAATAATTATGCTCTTTGATAATACATTCCGATTTTTTTTCCTTTTTTTTCTTTCGTACAAACAAATGAATGGTATTCTGTTAAACATTTTATGACCTTTTTTTATGAATAAGTGAATAATAAGATAGATAACATTTTTTTTATAAAAAGATACAGATATGATACTTTAAAAATGATATAAAAGAAAAGAAATATACTAACGAAAAAAAATTCATTTTAGGTACTTGAATTTCATATTCCTAATAATGGAACCGAAAAATGAACCTGTAGATAACTCACAAATCATGCAATTATTATTTTTCACGAACTGTTCAATGTCACACAGTATAAGCTTAATATGATATATGACCAGAGCTCATGTTAATGTTTGTGCAGTTAGCCAATCTTTGAATAAATTTCGACAGATGTCAATGTCTAAGCTTCTTAGAATCTAGTATAATTTTGCTCTTGTAATAATATATTCCGAGGGTTTTTTTTATTTACACATAAATGAGTGGTATTCAAAAGTAAATATTTTATGACCGTTTGTATGAATAATCGTAACAACTGTTTTTGTAAAAAGTTACAGATGTAATATTTTAGTAAAATATATAAAAGGAAAGAAATATATTAAAGATAAGAAATTCATTTTAGACATTGGAATTCCGTATTCCTAATATAGGAAATGATGAAAAAAATCTGTAGATAATACGTATTATCATGAAATATTTTATATTTCAAGGACTGTTTAATGTCACACTGTATAGTCTATATAACTTCATAATGTCATAGCTCATATCAATGTTTGTGCAGTTAAATGCGTCAAAATACCGTGCGTAGTAAACGTTCGCATACTCCAACTGAAAGAGCACATTATCCGTGTCTTTTTTAATATTAAGAAAAGAGTTCTATGTTATTTTGTTTGCGCTGCAAGAAACTTATTTTGAATGTATGAAAGGTTCAAAGATGTAGCACGAAATAAATATACAAATGATGCAATATACCGAGAAAAATTAGTTATATCGACTTGTTGGAAGATTTCCTAATAAAAGTTCAATGGAAGACAAGCACAGAAGTGGAAGACCGAAAGTTGTTACAAAAGGAATGCTTGCAAAACATTTAACAAAGAACATTGTGAATTCTACAAAAATCCGTGAAGTGTTTGGCACAAGAAATGGGAAAATCTCATAGATCGATACATAAGGCCTTAAGTGGAGTCTTCATTCACATGACAACATTCGCTCCGTAATGTTAAAACAATGTGCAGGTTAATTTCGAATTTCGCGTTTAAATTTGAATTTTTAAAGTTCTTTTTGTGCTTAGGATAGCTCAACTTGATCTTTGCTATGATTATTTTTTACTTTTTCGATTTTGGTTACAGATTTTTTCTAAATGTTCTTTCACTTTCGCAACCAGTTTTGAAATTGAAAGTACCCTTTCTAAAAAAAAAAATCAACCATAATTATAAAAGTAAAAAACAATGATAGGGGAGGCCAAGGCACGTTGGCTCAGTTTCTTTAATGTTATTTTTTTCAATGCCTAAATGTTGTTTATTTTTAGATGTAGTATTTTTTACAATACCTAGTACATTTAACTACTGAGGAAAACGCTTGCTTTCAGTTAATATGAAATTTTAAGAACTTTATAAATTTATTTATGGTGTGATGTCATTTGGGCCAACGTACCCCGTGCACGGGGTAGGTTGGTCCATTGAGTGGGGCACGTTGTCCTGCTATACTCTTTTTATGTTTATTTAGAAGTTAAATGAAATTCATACTAGTGAATAGGAACTTTAATGCATGTAGATAAAAAATTATTTGCAAATTAAGTTTCCAAATCAGAGGGATCATTGCAGTGAATGCATTCAAAATATAATCCATTAACCTCTTTTTGTATACATTTCACATGAACTCAACGTTTGCAACTCACGTACTGGATCCATTCTTCCCCAGACATACTTTGATTAAACTCCTTCAGACAGCGTAGGAAGATATTGTCTTCGCCTTCCTCATCGTCCTTTTCTTTATTATATTTCTTATTCCTTTTTTGACGGTTCAGACCACTACATCCAGTCTCTGAGTGTTCAAAAGGAAATAAAATCTTTTCCACAGATTGATTTCCTTTGCGTTTTTTGGTCCGATTTCTTCTTTTAATATCATTTTTAATTTTGGAACTATTTCTTTCTTCTGTTGTCTTTTGTTGTTGTTCAAGAACTGATTTGACAGGGGTGTCTGCGAGGACTGCAGAAGTTCTCTTCATTCTATTCGAAGCATTTTTCTTTCTTGGTTCTGCCTTTTCGAATGGTCTAATGTCCTCAGATGTTGGAATTGTCTTGTATGGAGCAGAAGATGCGGTAGGCACATCCATAGACATAGCCTACCCATAATTACCTGGGTTTCATTAGAAGCTTCACCAATTGCTTTGTCGTGCGCGCTTGAAGTCTCTGGTCTATCACTGACATACAAAGACATGAAATCAGAGTGAGTAAAAACATTCCTATTGAAAGGGCATATTCCAGTTATTTGAAAACCTGATGTTATATTAATTGGATTTATTGTATTGGGAAGGACAGTTTTCACAATTCTCGGAATATCGTAGATGGTCATAGGGCGTCTATTAGTTGTCACCCAACCATCACAGGCTGAACTAACATATTTTTTGAATGGTCCATAAACTGTGCGATGCAATGGCTGTAGCTTATGGCTGCAATGGGCCGGGAAAGACTGGGCCAACGTGCCCCAATGTAAATGGGCCAACTTGATCCCTCACCATGTTTGAAATACTTTTGCTATTCTACACATATATTAACAACATTTAATATTTATTGTTACATCAAAAGAACCGTTATAAATTGAACTTTCAAAATATTACTCACCTTTGTTCTTGTGAAGTATCTCTTGAGAGCATTAACACTTTCTGCACACTAACGAAAATTTGCTTCGAGATAGACGAAAGTGAAAAATCAACGTTGTTCTTAGTTTGCTTTTGTTAAGAGAACTGCAACTCGTGGAAGGCTAGGGAAACAGGTTTTTTAACATGTTTTGGACTTGTGGCGACATCTGGAGACTACTTTGAAAATTAAAGCAAATTAGCCAACCTACCCCAATGGCCAATGTGCCCCGGTCTCCCCTACTAAAGATCGAGCTCAGCTATATTATCCATAAAATCTATTAAAGATATTCAAATTTTAACGAGTAATTAGAAATTAATCTGCCCATTGGTTTAACATAACGGAGGGAAAGTTTTCAAGTGAATGAAGACTCCACTTAAGCTCTTGAGGAGAGCGACCGGTAATACGTGCTACTTAAGTGTTCAGAATCCTTAATTATTCTCATCAGTTATTTTTATTGTAAATTTTACCTTATTTAATCAAAGAATTTTCGTGATTTAATTATAAAATAATTTTTGTCCTAAAAACCAATGGTAAAAGATTAAAAATTAAGCAAAACGCCCTCGTCTCGAAGGGGTTAGCAGTTTTGCATTTTCTTGCTTATTCTGCAAAATTGGTACAAGATTTAAAGCCACCGGACTTTGAGAAGCGGGTCATTCTTTCGGATGGTTCTGGAGATTTATTTGCAACAAGATCAATATTTTTGACAAAATTTTCTATTTCGATGTGGCATGATTTCATAGATGGACACGCATAGAAATGAATGATCCTTATACTTGTTCAATCAGGTTGGTTCAACATGCCATACAAGTGATGAAACCATGAACGTGCTTTCGTAATTTTTTGACGATCAGTTCACCTCAAAAAATCTTGTACCAATCCGATCACCTGATCAGAGCATCTCAATCTTATTTCTTTTCCAACATTTAAAGAACAAAATTAATGAAAATAATCCTCAAATAATAGATGATTTGAAAATTGTCATTACTCAAAGGATGCAATAAGTCATTCCCACAGTCTAAAAAATAAAAGTGTAAATTAGACAAATTTACGTATATATGTGTGTAAATTCCTAAAATTACACACCTGACATAAAAATTACCCATTTTTTGCAAAATTTTACCTGTTTTTATGTACATTTTAGCTTATAAAACTAAATATGTATTTTGTTATCACTTGAAAATCACAAATAAATATGTAAATACTGAAAAATGCCTGAATTTACACAAATTAGTATGTTATTGCAATTTATACATAATAATATTTACATAGATAAGTGTGTAAATTTGTAAAATCACCCATTTGTCATAAAAAAATACACTTTTCCTACAAAAAATACTTATTTTAATGTGTGTTTAGTTTATGGCATTAACTTTATAAGTTGTTATCAGTTCATAAACTCAGAAAAATGTGTAAATGTAGATAACACATGAAATTACACTAATTAGTGTGTTACAAAAATTATAAATGCGTGAATTTTAAAGTAGACGTTACGAAAGGGATGGAAGGCTTACACATTATTCAGAGCTACACTTTTTATTTCAGTAATCCCATTCCATAAACAGCATGATGTCATTACATTGCTGTAACAGCATTTTTAAATAATAAACTAATGTATTTATTTATTTTTATAAGATACTCTGACCACTTCTCTCACAATCCCCGTTTCAGCAGCAAGTGAACATTTGAAACAAGCTAAAAAAATTAATCTCGAGGAATGTAACAATATTTCGTTACATGTAACGTAACATTTCATTCATTTAAGTGATTAATTATAATTTCTTTTTCCGAATTACCTTTTGAAATTTGTACATCAAATATAAGAATGCTTGTTTTTTAATTCTAGGTTTTGATTAAATCGTAATTTCTTTCTGCCGTCTCGCAAACCGCTGTTTTTTCACAATTTTACTTGTAATTTTCAGTAATAGTGTTAGATTTCATTCTTAAAGCAAAATTAGGAATTCTTCCTAAAGAGGCATTATAATTAGAGATATAATAGCACTTTATGCTTATTTATAAATTTAAATTATATATTTTATATTTTTGGTAATTTTTCTGCTGCCCTCCTCCCCCCCCCCCTTGATTTAAAGGACAGTAGTTTAACCTTAATTAGAATCTAAAAACTGTTTCAAATTCAAATTATATGTAAGATAAAATATAATTCATGTTATTAAAATAATTCTAAATTCGTATCCTGAGTTCTTTCTACATTTTACACATCGAATTTAAGTATGCTTGATTTTACCCTAAGTTATTTTAGCCGTCTCATAGCTTGTAACTTTTTTCAATTTCAAAGTTTAACTTGTAATTTTAGTTTAACTTCAGTTCGCAGTACAATTTATGGTCTTATTAGCGAACCACTTCGACCCCGAGATAGACGCGAATCTAGCATCCAAACCTAAAATCATAATCATCGTTGACTTGGCTTCATCAGGTTTAAGTTTAAAACTAATGGTGGGTCCAGTTGAATTCTAGTGCTTGCTTTGAGAAAAATATAGAAGTTATTCTCCTATAAAATATAAGGTATGTAATCTCATAAGTTCGTATTACTTCAGTTCTTTTTATCTGATTTGTTTATATTTATGTATAAATGTATATGCTATACGTTGGATTGTTTTTTTTACATATAAGAATTTTTTCACGAATAATTTACTTGCCTTAAAAATGCCAACATTACCTAACTCCTGATAAATGTCTATTAAAATAAAAACTTTTGTATCTAAGATTATTTATTTCTTGAAAAAAATTCATCTTAAAAGAATTTATGGATGTATTTTAACAGTAGAAAATAAATGTTAACACCCTTTTTTGGGGGGGTGAGGGGTGGGGGGGTGCGGTATTAAATTTTGGGTCGGTTGTGTGAAAGATATAACAGTTTATTTATAAACTATTAAGCAAATGTATATCATATCTATAAATAATATATTCTCATTTATAAGTTAAGCAGTTCATCTGAGTTTTATTTATTTATAAGTCTTTTTTTAATTATGAAACTTATAATGTTAACTAAGTTCATCATCAATTAAAACTATAGCGTTATTTTTGATTTTCTACGCTAAATTTTCCAATTTTGAGAAATTTGGAATATTTATTTATCTTTAATACATTTAATTTTCAGCTGTGTTTTAATTTGAAAATATTACATCAGAAGAACTGTGTTCTACAAAAATAACCATAGTAAAGAACACACAATTTTTGCTTGTTAATTATAGATTTAATAAAAATGCACAAAAGTAAATTGCAAAAGAACACAAATACGTTGATTTAAAATAAACTTCGACCAAAAATTCTGAAGAAAATTTATATTAAAGTAATAGCTTTTTATTCAAACATTTTTCCATTGCAATTTTACCTATTATTACAGAATTTATATGACCTAAAACATATGATTGTATGTATAGATAAAAAATTATAACAGTTGTTTCATAATGGATGTTCAAAATGGAACTTATAAGTCCCCCCCCCCCGCTACATAAACATCCCACACAGGGTGAGTTTTAAACACTTAAGACACAAATGTAATTGTCAAACAAATTCTACCAGCATTAATTTCGAAATTTATAAGAGTCAATTGATATTTGGATATAATCACAGTATTTTTTATTTTATTTTTTACTATAGCTGATAAATAAAAATACTCATTAGTTTGATATCTAAAATTTTAATTAAAATATCTGAAATTTTCATTTATGAAAATACGAGTCATTTCACTAATGTTAAAATATATTTGTATTTTTATTTTATTTTTTCTTTCTTTTTTTTTAAGACACAAATTTCTTAATATAATCTTAAATGCAAAAGATGTTATTTTAATGATTCAACAGCCTTTTTGATAATCTTGATAATTTTTTAAGGTAACTTTTTTCTAAAAGATGAATACTTATAAAAAGATAACAATTCAACACATAACATAGGTGATTTATGTATATACAGGGGTTGGACAAAAATATGGAAACACCTTTTAAAATGCATGTTTAAAAAGAAAGATTGATTTTAATGAACTATGCAGATGGCGCTGGCGTTTTCGCCTACTGACGCCACCTATACAACTTCGTAAAATCGCTGCACCGTTCAGTCGTTGTTGGGGCACTGTTATGTGAGGTTGTCATTGCATTATGTCAGAGTTAACAGACTTCGAAAATGGCCAAATTGTTGGCGCGCGTATGATGGGTGCTTCCGTAAGCAAGGCAGCCGAGGTTTTAGTGTTTCCAGAGGTACTGTGTCGAAGATTTATTCCGCATATTTGAAATGCAGAAAAACATTATCCGCTAAATCACAGCCCGGACGAAATTGTGTGCTGAGTTATCGTGACAGACAATCATTAAGGAGGGTTATCGCGAAAAATAAAAAGACCACAGCTGCAAAAGTTACTGCTGAAACGAATGTCGTGTTACCAAACCCTGTGAGTACCAAAACAATTAGAAGGGAGCTTCATAAACAGGGAATTGCTGGCCGTGCTGCAATTGAAAAGCCTTTCATCAGTGATGCTAATGCATGTAACAGGAAAAAGTGGTGTTTAAGTCATAAAGCCTGGACTATAGAGCAGTGGAAGAGAGTAATATGGTCTGATGAGTCTTCTTTCACATTGTTTCCCACATCTGGCCGAGTTTACATCTGGAGAACGCCATCTCAAGCCTATAATACAGACTGCTTGTTGCCAAGAGTGAAGCATGGCGGGGGTTCAGTGGTGGTTTGGGCAGCCATATCGTGGTTCTCTTCTGGCCCCGTGATAACTATGTCAGGGCGTATTACTGCTCAGACTTATGTGAACATTTTGGCCGATCAAGTCCATCCAGTGGTACAAACTTTGTTCCCCAATGGTGATGGTCTCTTCCAAGACGACAACGCCCCCGTTCACACAGATCACATTGTCCAGGACTGGTTTTCTGAGCACGAGGATGAATTGTCGCATCTTCCTTGGCCACCACAATCACCAGACCCGAATATTATCGAACCTTTGTGGTCTACTTTGGAGCGGAAAGTGCGTTCTCGCTATCCACCGCCAACATCGTTATCTAAACTTGCCACCGTTTTGCAGAAAGAATGGTACAATATTCCGTTGGCAAACATACAGAAACTGTATTTATCCATTCCGAGAAGACTGCAAGCTGTTTTGAATAACAACGGGTACCTTACACCATATTAGGCAAGGAAACGTGTTCTTTTAAAGGTGTTTCCATATTTTTGTCCAACCCCTGTATATACAAATCAGCTAAAATTTTTGCAGGTAATATATGTATGTGTGTGAGAGATGAAGATTACATACCTTTTTCTATTTTTTATAGTATTTTAAATTTTACTTTTATAACTGTATGTAACACAGTATTTTGAGTTTAATTGCTTTGTATCTTCAGTCTGAAAAATAAAAAGTGAAAAATTTAGTCTGAACTCTGAAAATAAAAACTGCGAAGATTGCAAGTTTACCAACTATCATTATTCCATCTGACTAGTCTAAAATTTATCATTAATTATTTTTTCTTTATCTTAATTTTTAATTGTATATACTAAATAATATCTAACTGAAGGGAAAATAAAATTAAGAAGCAAGGAAGAATATAGAAAATATAACAGCAGTTTTTATGTGTATATTTAGAGGAGAGTGGGGAGGAATGGGACACTTTTTACAAAATTGATAAAATCAACTTTATTTGACACAAATACAAAAATTTTGATTTATAGAATAAACATGAAACACTTTCTAATGTCCTTGAACAATATAGAGACATAATTTGAAGAATGAATTTTTTAATTAAAGAAATTGTAAATTTCAAAATGTGTCCCATACCTCCCCATTAACAGAGAAGTAATATTTGTACAACGATGGTTGAAGAGGAATATTGAAAACTAATGTCTTAAATGGCAATATGCTGAATTTTAAAACCGTAGCTGCTATAGTAACATACTTTTAGAGGGAGGAGTGAAGTTCTAAAAACCTATTTAGAGGGAGTTTTTAAGAAGGGGGGGTGAGTGTGATAGGCTGATTTAAAGCTTATGAGGCTACACTTGTGACATTGGATGAGAAGTGGGTACATCACTATGATCCCGAGTCCAAAAAACAGTACTTTTATCTCATCCACTGTCACAAAACTAGCCCCATAAGCTAAAAATCAGGCTTCCAACTACACCCCCTCCTTATTTCACTCCTTCATCCAAAACTGTATGAATATTGCAGCTACGGTACTGAAACTAAGATTAAAATCAACTAAAACATTAGACTTCGCTATTATACATCAACCCATTGCAGACAGATATTCTATATACACTAGACACAATAGTTATTGAACCTCCATCGAATATGCGTATTTTACATATTACGCAAAGAACTGTGTAAATTACAATGACACAATAATGTGTGTTTTTTGCATAATACCATTTATCCGTGTAATAACAGAAGATTACACAATTAAATGAGTAAGAATATTACACAGATATATGTGTATTCTTGCGCAATTTACACATTAATGTGGGTATTTCATGAGTGATCATTAAAACTTTTATACACTTAGTGTTATCATCTTAGTGTTATCACGCACTGAAATGTGTATTTTGAAATTTACACATTAGGTGTGTATTTTGCCAATTTACACACAAATTTACACATATAAACAAATCGTTTTTGTATAATCGATTTACACATTTTTGTATGTAAATTTACACTTTTATTTTTTAGAGTTCAGCATTTTAAAACGCGTATCTTCAAACATGTGCAAACGAGTTAAACTGTGCATTCCAGTAAGGTGCACAGATTTAAAAAAAATTATAAATGTAAATTCAGTTTTTTTTCCTACTTGATGTTAAAAATGCTTTTTATCATTAGCCTGAAAGTAATAGTTTTAAGGTTTGTTGTTTTATGAATAACATTTACATATATGTCTTAAGTATGATATCTTTTAGGGAACTCTGCATAAAACGTTAAGTTAAATGTTATTCTAGTCATCGTTTAAATTTAATAAGAAAAAAATTACTTAATTTTAATGAAAAACATCTTTTGTAGTCTGAAATAAAACTGTTAAAATTTAAAACTCAACTGGCGTAGTTACATGAAAATAGCAAAAACATGTTCGGCATAAAATATTAGATATCTCCACAAGGAATTGCAATGTGTTAACTACTTATTTTCTAAAACCCTATGCCAAACATATGCTTTATTTTGGAATTGTACCTTATAAAAATGGTAAAGCATAGCTTTTACTGAATTGGTTTGTTAAAAACCCGATATTAAAGCATGGAGAGAAACACATTTCGTGTTTTTACAAATTGAATTTTGTAAATTCTATTATTTATCAATAAAACGTAAGATTTAACGAAATTTGGACTTTGATAGAATCAATATTTTTTTTGTCTGTTTTATTACATTTTAATTTTTATGGAAACAAATAGTGAAATTTATTATATCTCCTTAAATGTTACTAATATCCGAATAAAATTTGAAACATGCATTTTGAAAAAAATGACTGTTATTTTATTACTTTCTAAAAGCTGAAAGAAGAACCATTTGTTTCATTTATATTTAAAATGGAAAAACAGTTTTTACACATATTTTAAAATATATTATCATATAAACATTCTATCACACGAAAAATGTAGAGTTTTATGTAATCCTAACATACACCAGACAAAAACAATTTTATTTTCAAAAAATTTAAAAAAAAATTATATTAACATTCTGCTTATTAGCATTACTAAAATCGTACATTTATGTAAATTAATAAAAACAGTGAGTAGAAACACATTTGGATAGATTTAGATGGATTTAATCTTTCAAATACTTCTCAAGTTATTTTGATGTAATATTATTATTTCTTTTTATTGTAATATTAATATTAAAAAAATTCAAATGAAAAGAAATTGAATAAGCAACAACTATCCTTTTAAATCCCTTTACTTTTCCAAACGTATATATATTCAAAGCAATATGATATAATTGATGTAAAAGATTCTGCTAGTTTAAAAAAATAATTTTATTTCTCAAAAATTTCAAAATACAAAATTAAATTTATTGAAAAAAGTCAAGGAGATTACTTAAATTTAAATTAAGCACATTAATGTTACATTTTTTATTGTTATTTTCTAGTTATCTTCTATAAAGTGCTCTAACTGGGAACAACTTGGATTATATGCCCAGTTCCTGTGTTTGAGAAGGATTAAATATTTAAATATTCATTTTTTTTTTGTAAAAAATAAATCATTATTGATAATTTAGGTGTCTTTCAAAAGTTATTTATTCTATTAGTAAGAATACTGGATAATGTAAAATTACTGCAACTCGTTATGTTACGTTTTAATTCTTTAACAATTATTAACTAAAATGAAACCGCCGATTTTATCTTTGTTTAAGAGTTGAATAAAATAGGTTGATGCATTGATATTGTTCTTTTAAATTTGATATCGCACATTCAATTTTTACTGAAAACATAACAAAGAGAGAAAAGAAAAATAGCAAAATTTCAAATTCATCAAAATGGAATCGCAGTGCAAGCGTAATAACTCGATTATCCCAGTAACTCCACATTTATTTTTTACATGTTTGGTACAAAGTCAACTTTATTCTTGAAGAATTCGATAAATAAAATATGACGTTTAGTAAAAACTCGATTATATCGATTCAAATTTCAATTATTCTGTCACAACTGACTATATCATATATTATGTACCATGAGTTACCTTTAATTTGAAGAGTAGGCAATTCACCTTCTCAACTTCATTTTTAATGCGCATTCACTGGATACAGTATATTTTTTTCTACTCTGAAAAGAAAAACCTTTTTTAATGATAAAAACTTTTCTTTTAGTCGAAAAGGGGGTGCGTGTTACTATTAAGAAGGGATGAAGGAAATAATTTTCACTTCTCTGAATAGGCAAAATTGTAAAAAATACAAAAAAAGGAAAACAAAATGGATGATGATAAAAAAATGCGCTTCACAAATAAAGATAAACAAAGAAATAAATAAAAGTATGCAGATGACTACAGCGGATTCGGATTAATCAAATTGAAACGGAAGATCTCAAACACCTCATAAGCATTCTCTGTAGTCCACAAAGAAAGAAATACTTTTAAAAATTGATATGACATATGTATGTATTATGCCTTTTTTTTTTTTTTTTTTTTTTTTTTTTTTGCATTATACACATTTTATATTTAACTTTTAATTGATGTGACAGAAACTGTAACGTAACTAGTATGAAACGTCTATAAGACTGCAAGATCGAAAGATGAATGAACGGCATAATTAACTCACAGGATAATATTTTTTGCACTAAACGTTTTGTGAAGACTATTATAACTAACATTCACCTTTTAAAATGCATCTGGTGATAATACTAAAGTTCCAAATGAGACAAAATGTCGATAGTTTTAAGTTAGACCGAAAATTACAAATTAAGCTGTCAAAATTGAAAAAAAAGCAGTGGTCTGTGAGACCGGTAACATTAGTTATAGGGTAACAGCGCTGTCAACAAAAAAAGCATGAGAAACATTTCTCTAAAGAGAAATTTGAGGTCATCCCTTATCATTTACTATTTACTTACATATAAGCTCTTTTTCTTTATAAAAGAGATGCATTTTGCTACAGTATTCTTAATGTGTGGGAAAGTGTTTCATAATCTATGCTTTCTAGTTTCAATTACTTACGTACCGAATACTTAGAATTTATCAAAGTGATGCTACATTTAGCTACAACTTATTCTTACTTATATACCTCCATCCATCTTATAACATTATCTACTTACATACAGGGATAAATATATAATACATAAAAATGTAATTATAACTATATAGGGAACCCTAAAATGGAATATTGTTTCTTAAATGGAGTTGCAAACAAACAGTGATAGCCTATAAACATTTTGTTGTTGTTACAATTACAATCTGAACTACAATAAACGAATGCTAAGTCCCTGAGGAAGAGCGAAAAGTGTTGAACTTTTGTTTGACATAGCGTCCCCAAAACAGAACCCTTACTTTTAGCTTGGCTTTTCCCACAATTTTTATGATGAGCAGAAAGTGGAGAAATATCTTCTACCTACGGATTTACGTGTTTGTCTGTAGCATCGATTAATTGCCAATAGTAGCATACCTATTAAACCAGGGTCTCCAAAGCACTGTCAGCACTCAATGTCGATTTAATTTATATTTTGTAATGGGAACCGGTGCTATATTGCATAGTGCACCATCGGTTCTTTAAATATGCACTTAAAGAAAATAAATACATGATGTCATGAATTCCTTTATTATTCTTTCCCAAATTTAGTACCAAATACCACGAACGGAAGGTTCTACACTGTAACAAATGGTATTAAGGTAAAAAATAAACTTTTAATTTCTAAATCGAAACATCAATTTTTGTATATCAATAGATGAATAGAATGTAGTTTAAATCTTGAATCTGCTTTGACCTATGTTTATATAATAGTTGGAACATCACTACAGTTTAGACAGCGTTGCCAGATTTCACGGTGAAATTTGGTACTGAAACGTACTAAAACTCTATCGAAGCCTCTGAATTCAGTGATAAACGTGATCATCGTGTAACGATCAGTGGCCGGGTATACTATGAAAATTCCTTCCACTGTTTTAAACAATGATGTGTCAAAAAAAAATCTGTCGTCCGAAAATGATGATGAAGTATGTATGACTTCTGGTTGAAACTATCTACACATCTAAATGATAGATAAACTCTCAGTTTTATCATCATCATATTTCGGATTCATATGTTTGTTTCGGACCGTTCACTGAAAAGAATTACGTTATGTGGAGTTTGTCGATCAAAAAAGTTCTTCGTATAAAGTTGTATTGGCGAATGTCTTGTAAGTTACTTGGAAATGTTTTGTATTTTTTATTTATTTATTTATTTTGGATTAATAAAACGTTATAATACATTTACTGTCTTTATGGTTGAGTTTTGTTTAAACATTATTTAACTGTGTTACAGAAGAATCAAACATTGTTTTATTTTACGAATTAAACATTTCCAAATGAGCGAAAAAATGCCTAGTCCGTTTATCGAACCCAAATCCTTCGCTTACAAGGCCGAATTTCTATCTGTAAACTAACTAAGCCAAAAACGGTGAGCCAATTTCGCTCAGATTGTTATATTTACAAAATTTTATTTTATATTAATTATACTAATATGTATGAGCAAGTCGAATGCCGAAATATGTGAGAATTGTCAGTTAACAGAGTGTGTCGTATAATGGTAGGTCAAAATGATAGGTCACCTTGTAAATTATTTGATAATCTTCTTGGGAATTCATTTTGTTAATTGATGAGATGCTGTAAATATCGTAAATTTATTGCCACTCTGTTTGATATCTATTTCATGATTGTTTAATTGCATTATATAAAATCCGGAAAATTGCTTTATATATCAAGTATTAGCGCATTTCGATTATACCTTAATATTCAAAATACAAGTAGAATGCAAAGTAAATGAGTATTGCCAGATAACAAATTATGTCACATATCATTAAATTATAGACTTCTTGTAAATTACCTGTAAAGGTTCTTGTGAAAATATTTACTTGTAAATTTATGAGATGTTAGAAGTAATTGTATAACATCTTTATATACTTTGTTGTTGGATCTTATTTTAAATATTTACCACTTTAACAAGATTAGGAACGATTAAAACGCTTGGATTTTAGATTTTTTACGTATTTCAGTTATATCAACACGTTCTTGCAAGTAGAATGCTACAATGTATGACAGATTTCGGTAAGAGAGGTACAGTATAATAGAAAGTCGGATCATGCAGTCCGGTACATTCATTTTTATGCCTTTTTATTTGCGTTTAGATTGGAGGTTATTTAACTGTGTATTACTAGATCCGAAACATTGTTTTACTGAGCAAATTTTAACGTTTTTGAGTACGCAGATTTGACTTTTTTGGGGGTAGGGTTTACGTACTTTTTTATTGTCCTAAAATTTAAAAATATAAAAATTACGATGGTGTTAAATATGCACGTATGGAAAAAAATCAAACTCATTTAATTGCTGTACACTAATATTTTTCTCTAAATATTGTATTTGGAATAACACAGCGGCACATTATACAAACAGAAATATATCAGAAGGACAATCAACATGCATCCAAAATTACATTAAAACCATCAAATCATGGCAGAAAAATTTCTTTTATCGTGAAGCAAAAAATGCATCTCAATCAATATCTTTTGTGATGTCGAAATTGTTTTAATGTTTTTAGAAATGCTAGTTTTTTTCTACATTAAAAGGTGCATAAAAATAAAATTTAATAAATAGAAAATGCATTTACCTATATCAGTCATTAATGTTTCTTTTTACTGTATTAAAAAATGCATTCAGAAATCAAAATTTGTAGAACTATTTAAATATTAATTTCACAATCCATACCTAGTTTTTTTTCAAATCTAAATGGATTTCTCATAAATACTTTACATTTAACGCTTTTTTTTTACATTCAAATTCCCTTTATTTGTGTATTTATTTTTCCTATATACAGAATCATATTAAATTAAAAGAAATCACTTTTGTCTTTTTTATACTGAAACATAGATTATTTATAATTGTAAAATAAGTTTGTTATTTAAAGGAAATTGTGTACTGCATGTGATCATTTGAGTGGGAAAAATACTGATTTTATAATTAGAAATCGGGAGATTTTCTGAGTAACTAACCTATGAAGCAAAATAATGCTATTGAAACATTCATAATTGTTTTTTAAAAAAAATTAAGTAACTTCTACTTTTATAAAATAATGTCAAAGTATGCATAGTATACACATACACACACAGACATATGTATATATATATATATATATATATATATATATATATATAAATATATATATATATATATATATATATATATATATATATATATATATATATATATATATATATATATATAAATATATATATATATATATATATATATATATATATATATATATATATATATATATATATATATAATAACACGTTTTCAGGAATCTCCGGTACAGTTCGCGATATGTTATCCTTCAACGTAGCCATGTCCTGGACACCTCCATGATAGACCTTAGACTTTAGGTATCCCATAGCCAAAAGTCGCAGAATTTAATATCAGGGGATCAAGGTGCCCATTGGAAAACAGTGGCTAATTATTCTTTCTGTTCCGAATTTCTGTCGTAGCAGCTGCTGTTCCCGCAAAGCAATATTTGGAAGGGCTCGATCTTGCATCAAGATGATTTCCTCTATGCACTGTCTTTGCTGAAGTGCCCGAAAAACAAAGTTGTATAGCATTTGGCTATATTTGTCTCCGATAAAAGAACAAGTTACAAGTCCTGTCGGAGAAATGTTCTCATAGAAGGATGGACCTATGATCATATCTGATGTGAAACTACACCAAACAGTTATCCTTAGTAAATGCAAAGGAATTTCCTTGAATGCTTTTAGATGCTCTGATGTTCTGAATGTTCTGACTTATCATCCCAAATTCGGTAGTTCTGTGTATTTGCTGTTCAATTTAAATAAAAGTGGGCCTCGTCTCTCCATAAGATTTTCCACGGCCAAGCATCAACTAACACCATTCTGACAAGAAAAATGAGAGCAAATGTCAATCGCTTATCATGGCCGATGTGACGCCACTCTTGTACACGGCTGATCTTATACGGATTGAAGTAGATAATCTTTCGTAGAATTTTCCATATCGTACAATAAGGCATATCCAGATTCCAAGCTATCCCTAGAGCGCTGGAAGTGGTAGCAATATTGTTTGGAGCTCTACGGCAATTGCCGTTGCCACTTCTTCGATTGTATCCTGTGATATGTGTTTTCGTCCTCTGCCTGACTGAACATTTAGATAACCTGTTTTCTCAAACTTCTCAGCTATTGCTTAAAACCATTAGCTGAAAAGTACCGTTAACTTAAAAAAAATTATTGCAGTTTCTAAAAGGACGAAGAGCGGCGGCGCATTACACTGGTTGAAGTAAAACAATTTCACTAGTAGAGCTCGCTTGACTAAATGAGAAAAAACTTTCAAAGATATTGCTTTTAACAGTAGCACATTACCTTTTGAAACCGAACAAGCTGGCACTGGGCCTAAAGCTATAACGTGAAATTTGAATAAAGAACTTCTTCTTCTGCTGTTGTTTTCTTTGGGGCACTGTAAATGAAATTGTAGATAAAGAAACTATAGTAGTATGTATGTAATTTTTTAGCTTCTTATAAATGGATACTATTTTGAACTTGAATTAAATTGCTAAATTCGTTAAATAAACGGTAGTTTTATTTCATCACTGATTCTTCATTTTTTGAAACTTTTTTTTTGAATATACAGAGCTAGAATGTTACCCTAGTGTTACCCCATATAGTGTTACCCCATATAGTGTTACCCCTAGTGTTACCCTAGTGTTACCCTAGTGTTACCCCATATTCCCCTAGTGTTGACTATTAGAACTAATTTTTTTTCAGACGATTTCTTCGTCCCCCGTATTTTTAAATCTTTCTACAAAGTTTGGTGCTATTCTCGCAATTAGATCACGCTACAGAATACTTCGAATAACGTCATTTTAATTATGGCCACCTTGTAAATTATTCACAAAATTCTAATACATAAGTTATAATCCTCCTTCACAATAATGAAACGCGCAAATACATGAATATCATGGCACAAAAAAATTAATGAATCCCCTTTCACAGTGCGAAAAAAATAACTTTTTTTTACAAATTACTTTCTCAACTTTACTTTCTCAACTAAATTTAACACAGTAAATTTGACTAATGAACCAGACATATTCATAATGATGTGAATGGTCATTAGGATGTCTCAAGCAACTTTATTATACAAACAATATAATTAAAATATTGCGTATATTTAAATCAATATAGATTGTGACAGTTGAACAAATGCATATTTTAATGAAGCATTTGAGGCCGTTTTCAAGCATTTCTTCCGAATCATTATTTGTGACATTAAATAAAGCGATTAACGAAGACGAAGTTTGCTATCCAAAATGCATAGTAACTAATGTAGAAATCTATTTTCTTTGTTTAAGTGAGATGGAAATTACAATGCAGAAATATTGGTAACAAGAAGTCTGTAGTTGTCGCCTCCTGTTTTATTGAATATTTTATCTATCGGATATATTTATATCTTAAAGTAATTTATGTACTATACTACATTAATTAAATACTTTTATTAATACAATTATTATGTGGTATATATTTTACCCAACTACGTAACTTAAAAATTTTAAATCTAAAATGCAAGTTAATTCCAGCGATATAAAAAGTAATGCTTGTTCATTAATTAATAAATTATTTACGGAATTGAATTTACTTCGTATATGATTTCAAATGTTATTACCGGCAAAAATTTTAATAAATCTATATAGATGTGACTATCATAAAAATGGTAATCTAAAGAAAAAAACATTTTGAAATACCAATACTTAAATCTTAGAATGTACAAGAAGTGTTATGTGTCCATTTGGAAGAGAAGCATATCGTTAAATAGATCTCGTTGCGGCGAGTAAAAAACTAAATAGTACTACTACCCATCGTATATTTAAAGTTTTCAAGGTATGTAACAATTTATGTCATACAATTTGTTTATTGATGATGGTTTTCTGTTAAATGTTTTTTATATTTAGAAATTAAATATGAAAAAAAAATAGAAACAAGTGGCTAAGTGTGATCGGAGATCGCACAGAGGGTTTCATTTATTATCTCCTTCAAACATTTTATCATTAAATTAACAAACGAAAAGTGGTTTTTATATACAGATTTAGTTAAGGTACACAAGTAAATAAAGTGATGTATAAAAGTAAAGTTACAAAGCTTAGCATAAATTTAAGGGAAACCAAACTGCTCACCAGAGGCGGCTAGTAATTTAATTGAATAGGAATTTAATAAATTAAAAAATATTTCACTTCGCATGTCAAAATAGAGGATAAATATGTTGTAATAGGATGAAATAAAAAGAAATAAAAAGCTTTTTTCCCGTGACTTATTTAATCGATTAATTTATATTACATACATAATAATTTTGCTTAAACTTGCGTGGAACAGTTAAAAAATGAAATTTAAATTTTGAAATTTACGCGATTATAAATTTTTAAATTTCTAAATATCGCACATTTTTAATTTTTACACCATCGTGTCGGGAAAAAAATGCACTTTTAAATGCAATGTGTTTAAAAGCTGTATCTCTATTTATTTTTGAGACACTTTTTTTTCTTTTTTTTCAGTTTTTGATACCAATTTAGTTATTGTGGCAACAGAAGTACTTCATTTCTTTTTAAAGCGTAAAAAATAATTAATTTTTATATCTATTTAAACTTGCATGCGACAATGAGAAGAAAAACTTCTAAAAATGGACTGATGGTATTTAAAATATATTTTAATTAAAATAATAGTCTTTTCCAAAATTTTATAATTTGTTGTGTGACAAGAAGTATTTAGCTATAAGTGCACAAAATTTGAACGCTCTGACTTGTATAGTTTTTGTATACGGACTCTGTCACAGATAGACAGACAGAGGATAGAGACGAATAGGGTTTTGTCAGACAAACGAAACCCTAAAAATGAGGAGAAATTAAAGGCTCTAAATGCAGGGCTGCAGATGCTGGATTATTTTTATGTTCTGTTCTCATCAATATTTTTCAAAAAATTATTTTGTGGAACATTTTTGTTGCACACGTTGTCAAAGTACATTGAAAGTTTTTCATTTGAGAAAGTGATGCAAAAAGAATTTTTTTTAAATATCCAACGGTAATCTTGTAAATGCATTGTCTCGTTTGCTGGGTATGAATTGTTGGTGCTTACATTCATAGTGTTCTTTAGTGGTTGTGGTCTTTCATAAGAAGAGTTCAGGAAACCGATTGACAGCAAAAATTATAAATATAACATAAGAAATATTATAGTATAAATACATTACTCTAAAGAAACAAATTGTGAGATATAAGTGGTCAGGTATCTTGAAAATGGCTGATTTGCGATGGGTAGTTTCTTGGAGCTTTTTACTCCCCATGGTAATTAATATCTTTCTAACAATACCATTATCGTTAAAATCGGAGCATAACAGATCTTGCATTTTTGTAGGAAGTGAAAATACATTTGGTATTCAACAATTGAGTGTTTATAAAGTTTTATGAAATCAAAGCAAATACATTTTAGGTAGATTTCGTATGAAATACTACCTATTGCAATCGCACCAATTTATCTATCTATCTATCTATCTAACTATCTATCTATATATATATCTCACATTTTTATGGACACGATAAATTCTATAATTCTTCACCAATCTCCACCAAACTGGTACATAAAATCAAAGGGGGTAAAATCTCAGCTAAGTTCGTTAATGGTCAAAATCGGACCAAGGGGGTCGGAATAGGGGGCGTTTTTGTGAAAACCAAAAAAAAGCCATAACTTCTTAATTAAAGTAGATATCGAATCGGTTTAAAGTTTATATTACTTCTTAAAAATGGGACAAAAGTTTATGCATGACAGATTTTTGATAAATTTAGATGTGGGCTCAAGGGGCGAAAAAAACAGGGGTTTTGAGAGAAAAAAATTCAAAACTTCGTCAATTTTCAAGATATCAAGGCCAACTAAATTTTTTGTAAATGTTCTTAAAATTATCTAAAACTTTTGTATTTACAAGTTTTTGATAGGACCAACTTTTACTCATGAAAAAAATTAAAAACGAAAAGAAAAAGGGCGGTGAAAAAAGAGAAAAATCCATAACTCCGTCAATTTTTAAGCTATCAAATCTGATTAAATTTATTTTACATCTTCTCAAAAATATCTACAACTTTTATATTGACAAGTTTTTCGGAGGACCAATTCATATAGCAAAAAGAAATTAAACAAAAATAGGAGTTGGAGAAGAAAACCTCAAATCCAAACTGCGCATATTCTGACTCATTTTTAAATTCATTTTTGATTTTAAACGCATCCAAATGGTAGATCCTCTCATTTAGAAACTGTATAAAGTGACGCATTGGTCAATTTTCTGATAAAGACAGAATATATTTCAAAACAGGCTACCAAAAAGGGTATTTTGAACAGAATTTCCGAAAGTCATCGGGACTGAAATTTAAAGAAGTATTCAAATAAGAAATTGCGTTTTTTTCTGACTCGTTTTTAAATCCATTTTTGTTCTCAAACGCATCCAGTTTACAGATCCTCTTATTTAGGAACTATATAATGTGATGCTTTGGTCAGTTTTTTTGATAAAGACGGAATATATTTCAAAAAAGGCTACCAAAAAGGGTATTTTGAACCGAATTTCCCGAAGTCATCGTGTCTGAAAATTTAAGGGGATAGTACACCTTTAAAAGCCGCAGAAAACGTAAAATTGTATCATGTGCGGTCCATTTTTTAAAAAAAAGAGTAATGTCTCTGGAAACACAAAAATTTCAAAATATCTTTATATGGTATTGAACTTTCTTTAAAAATTTTTAGTTTAGATATAATACAGCAATTTTTTTTTATGGGGTCGACTTCGAAATGATATTTTTAAAAATTACGACGTATAACATTTCACTGCGCGCAAGATATCTCATGCAGATTTCATGCGATTTGCATAAATTTAATCTTAAATTAAACATAATACCTTGGACTACAATTTGAACTAGAATGTTTATGAATGGAATTAGATACAGAGAAATTAGATTTTAATTATAGAAAATAAAAAAAATAATGAATTTTGGCATACATTCAACCTTGTAATTTTTTTCATCTTGAACACAACTGCATAATTCTAGTTCATTTTTTTCATTATATGTACATGTAGGCAGGGTAAAAATTTTGAAGCTATACTTTGAACGGTTTTGGAGATATCACGAGCGCAAGTGTAAAAAACATCATTTTGAGTAAAAGCCGTTTAAAGATTAAAATGTATTTTACAAATATAAAACTCATAAAAAAAGAAATAAAATTATTAATAATATAACATATTCAGTATTAAAAATAAAATGTGATGCTTGTTTAAATTGATAGATAAAAAAATAGTTTGTAAAATGGGGTAAAATGTAGGAATTTGTGTGCATGTTTGCGACTCGCAAAAAATACGAAATTCGATTATATAGTTTGCATTTTTTTTGTAAATAATAATGTCCCTAGATGCACAGAACTTTCAAAATATCTTTATATGATATTGAACTGCATTAAAAATATTTAATTTGGATATATAATGTGCAAAAAATACCAAAGAGTAGGTTTTAAAATGATTAAAAACAAAAAAAAATGACGTCGAATAAGCGTTGAACAATCGCTTACAGCATGCATGATATCTCATGCAGATTTCATACGATTTGCATAATTTTTTTCTTATAATAAACATAATATTCTAGACTATTATTTAAACTTAATTTTATATAAATGGTTAGTTAGAAAAATAGCCATTACTTTTGAATTATAAAAAAACAGAAATCATCATTTTTTGCACACGTTCAATCTTATAATTTTTTTTTCCAACTAAACACAGCTGCATAATTCTAATTTATTTTCATGATTATATATATATTTAGATAGGATAAAAATTTTGAAGCTATACTTCGCATGGTTTTGGAGATATGATATGCACATGCATACAAAACTTCATTTTGAGAAAAAGGCGTTCATTTTTGCACACGTTCAGCCCTATAATTTCTTTCAAACTATGCACAGCTGCATAACTTTAGTTCCTTGTCATCTTTGTATGAACATTTAGGTAAGGTAAAAATTTCGGAGCTGTACTTCAAATGATTTTGGAGATATTCGCAAAAGCGCAAAAAAATACAAAATCGGAAACGGGGGCGTGATGCTTGGAACTTATGAAGTGATGTTGACATTTTCAGCAATATCTCGGTAAATAAGAATCGCACAATTAAAATATTGGTATCAAATTATTCAGAATAAAATTATCTTTATAAAGAAATAAAAATTTAAAAATCGATTTTTTGACCATTTTAAAGGTGTACTGTCCCCTTAAGGAAGTGTTCAAATAAGAAATTGCGTTTTTTTCTGACTCGTTTTTAAATCCATTTTTGTTCTCAAATGCATCCAATTTACAGATCCTCTTATTTAGGAACTATATAATGTGATGCATTGGTCAGTTTTTTCATAAAGACGGAGTACATTTCAAAAAAGGCTACCAAAAAGGGTATTTTGAACAGAATTTCCCGAAGTCATCGTGTCTGAAAATTTAAGGAAGTGTTCAAATAAGAAATTGCGTTTTTTTCTGACTCGTTTTTAAATCCATTTTTGCTCTCAAACGCATCCAATTTACAGATCCTCTTATTTAGGAACTATATAATGTGATGCATTGATCAGTTTTTTGATAAAGATAGAGTATATTTCGAAAAAGGCTACCAAAAAGGGTATTTTGAACAGAATTTCCCGAAGTCATCGTGATTTGAAAATTTAAGGAAGTTTTCACATAGCAAATTGCGTTTTTTATGACTCGTTTTAAAATCCATTTTCGCTCTCAAACGCATCCAATTTACAGATCCTCTTATTTAGGAACTATATACTGTGACGCATTGGTCAGTTTTTTGATGAAGATAGAATATATTTTTAAAAATGCTGTCAAAGTGAGTATTTCGCACAAAATTTTCCGAATCAATCATAATTAAAGAATTAAGGATGTATTCAAACAACAAATCGGTTATTTTACAACTCATTTTTAAATTCAATTTTTTTCTCAAATGTATTCAACTGACAGTTTTTTGTTATTTAGGATTTATATAATGTACTGTTTTGGTCTTTTTTTTAATAAATTCAGAATTTATTTCAAAATATGTTGTCAAAATGGCATTTGAGCTGAATTTTTCTTAAAATGATTCTGATAAAACCAGTTTTTGCAGAAAAATGAAATTAAAAATTTTTCATAAACGGCCAAGTGAAGTTATTGAACTGGGTTTATCTCTAATCATATATATATACATATTGTTGTTGTTGAAATGAGCACTTTTCGAAATCTACCTCCGCCCTATAGGCCCAGCCGACAGGGATTTTTTTCCTTAATATATATAGAAATGGGATTAATTTCTTATTATCATATTTTAATTTTACACCAACGAATCGGAAGATTAAGTATTACATTTAAGCATGGACGTAGCAGTGCAGGACGAGAAAATGTTGTGAAAATGGATAAATATCCCGAAAGTTTAAACACTGTAAATTCAATTAATGAACCAGATGCTTTCTGTAATGCAGGGAATAGTCAATACCATGTGTGAAGCAATTAAATTAATGCTGAACATAGTAATAAGTAGAGATGGGAATGCTCGGAAAAAACCGGAAAAATTGGGAAAAAACCGGTTTTTTTCGGTTTTTTTCCGAAGGCTTATTTTTCAATTTTTCGGAACTGGAAAAATTGAAATTTCATTTATGAAATAATATAGTGAAAATTTTGTAATAGCTACATTCTCATACTTTTTATTTTATTTATTTTTATGTTGAGTGTCTCACATGGAAATTTTAATGTGAGTAATCTGATCTCTGAGCAGAAATCTGTTTGAGTAGACTTGAAAGAATCCTTCACATTTTTTTCTTGTTTGAAACACAAGATCCTTTTTGCAAAATTTCTCTTGAAAATAGACATTTCAGAAAAAGTTTAATCAACAAATTGAATCTTTCGCAAGTGCAGTTATTGAAGAAAAAAAAATCTCATGCCATACAGCAGCTGAATCTTATTAAGTTGCATATATGTATGTAAGTAACCTTATTAAAAATGTCTAAATAGGAACCTAAATATAGTAATAATTTCTTATTAAAAAATTCTGGATATATTTTGTACAAGTATATACAAAAAGTTCACAATTTCACAAAAACTTGATTGCATGAAAAAAATCTAGATATGTAATTAAATGCAACTTCTCTTTTTAAAAATTAATTCATGTGTAAAATTATTGCAATAATATGCCGATTAATGGAAATGATAAAATAAAAAATTCAACATAAAATTTTGAAGTATGCATTTATTACTTTAATCTATCTTTTCAAGAAGTAAGTATTGAATTCGTGAAAAATTTGACTTCCAGTTTTTGGTGTATTTAAACGTTTTAGAAATATTCTACAAAAATTCCTGAACACGTTTTGATAGTTTTTGGAAAAAATCTGTGACTCTGTGAGTCTGTATGAGACAAATTTTATGGGCACTCTTATCTCAAGAACGGATGCACATAATTTCACAAAACTTTAGATTCAGTTACACCTTGATATAAACTCGAGATGTTTAGTTATTAGTGTATATCGCCAAACCGATGGCGCTGCTATGCTGCATTATTCATAATTTCCACAATAGTTCTATCTCAAACTAATGTATGTATTTTTATAAAATTTCAGATTAAGTTAATCTTTGACATAACTTCAGGCTCATTACTTTTTGGTGTAAATTGCTCAACAGAGAAAAAAAAGTAATAATGTAAAAATATACATTTTTTAAACAAACAATGGAATTTTTGAATACTGATATTCATAATGACAAAACTGCAATAATTTCTTTAAACTAGTACCATTTACTTAAAAACTATACTTATGTAAATGGAATGCATAATTTATTTCATTCCAAACTGCAGACATATTGGTTCAGGTTTTTACATTAGGTCAATCGGTAGTTAAACATGTAACTGAAAAATCATTTCAACAGAGATATGATATAACAAACAATAGCGTTTAATAAAAATTCTGTGGGAAAAAAAAAAAACTAAGCTTTTAAAAGCAAGCTTTTCTATTTTCTTTTTATTTTGTAATATAAAGTGAAAATAATTTTCATTTAATACATATAAATGGGAAAAAATGTTTATTATTAAATATTCTCTAAGAAAATATAATTTATTTGGAGAAACAGTCATGAAAAATGAATTTTTCCAATTTTTCCGGTTTTTTCCGAAAAAAAAAACGGTAAAAAACCAGTTTTTTTCCGCCACTTATATTTTTCCGGAAAATTTACATCTCTAGTAATAAGTAAATGTAATAGAGATATTGCGGTAGAGGAAGCAACGCGTTTTAGACAATTTTTCACCTACATTGTTAAAACAAGACGGATGTTTGTTAAGGAGATCCGGGACATATTTTAAAATAATTTTTATTTATTGAGTTAAGATTTTGAAGTATTGTGTAATGGTTAATCATACTGTTAGTAAAGAAAATTACATGATAAAACTTAACATAATTAAAAAAAATTAAATTTACGAAAAAAGTGAGGTAATTTAAAATCATTATAACTCAGAACATTATTTGTAAAATTTCAATTTCTTTTTATTTATGAAAGCAGAAATATCTAAATTTTAACTATATATCAGCATATTTGAAAATATTAATATATATATTTTTTTTAAGTAAAGTTCTGAAAAAATTATGTAACTTATGTAATTATGTAAAAAATCATATTTTTTTCAAATTTGCTGGATCAAAATTAAAATAAAACAAGTTATAAGAATTTTGATACGAGAAACGCCGAATAAAACCCCATCATGAAGAAAATCGCATTTCCAAATGAAGTCGTTTCCATAAGAACCATTGCCTAAAAACTAGATTTTTAAAACAAACAAAAACATAGAAATTGATATTAGCTGTTATATTTAAGATCGAAACATGATTTAAATGTCATTTTAAGTAGAAAACTAGTCGGATGTAGCAATCCAAAAACTTTATTTTATTTCATTCATGATAACATTTCAAAGCTTGCTATCACAATGGCAGTTTTAAATGGTAATCTAGGAATCCAACATGAAGATTTCAAAGATATGAAATTCCGAGCATTAGTTCTCGAGATATGACTTATGATATTCGCTAAAATCGTGTAAATCCTACAAAATTCAGCATAACAGTTTTACGTGTAGGACGATTGACAGAAAAATGTAATTAAATGATCTGAAGTTTGATGGAAATCCGTGCATAAGTTATTGAGATAGAGCTGTTACAGAAATCGTAACAAATACAGAATGGTATTGCAATTTTAGGTGATATTTACAACAAAATATAAACAGCATCAATTCACGTCAGGGACTAATCGAATCTGAAGTTTGATGACAATCCGTGCATTCAATCTTGAAATAGAGTTCTTGCGGTAATCCTTAAAAATGTAGCATAGAAGCGTCATCTGTTGAACTATTTAAACCAAAACGTTATTATTTTATGTCAAAGACAAACTGAATCTGATGTTTTCGGAAATTTCGTGCATTAATTCTGGAGATAAGGCTATTGCAGAAATCGAACAAAAGGCAGCATAGCAGCACCACCTGTTGAGCGATTTACACCAATCAGCACCAATTTATATCAGGGATTACCTGAATATAAATTTTTATTAAATTATGTGCGGCCACAAGATTTATGTTACATAGAAATCGATGGGTAGACCGAGTCACAGATTCGCATACAGCAATTTTATAAAAATATGCTTTTGGGTTCTCTGACATTTAAAACGTGTATATCCGTCGAAACCCGGAATTCGGAAATTTTTATGAATCCAATACTTTCTTGCTGTAAAGATAAAAGAAAGTAAAAAATATTAATGTAGGAAATTTAAAAAAAAAAAATTTTTTTTTTTCACGTTTCGGACTCCTTTGATTTACAAAAATATAGCCTAATCAGGAACGAAGATACATAATATCTTTTCAGAATCATCCAAGATAAAGAAAAACGTTCCGTTACCTCTAAAACTATATTCAAAACTATATCAAAAAACTATATTCAAAATGTAAAGTATATATTAAAATAAATTTTACTAACTGCCAGTAGTTTTCGGAAAGGTTTCTGAGTAGCTTTTACAGTGCAATAATTATTTTTCTCAAATCGGAATATTATTTTCTTAAATGCTATCGTTTCTCAAGTAAATGTTTTGAAATTAAAAAAAAACATGTTTAACAGACAAACATACTAAATTGACAGCATTAATATTAATATAAAAAAATAATAATATTTTGCATTCACAATCTCATGCATAAGTTTAGTTATGGAGCTGAAATTGTTTACGTAAGAATTGACAGGATCCGTAACCCAATTTTTCGGGTACACAGAAAAGAATAATGCATTGTAAAAACTACTAGGTGATGTTTCCGAAACTTACAGGCAGCTATTGAAAATTTGTTTTTATAAATTCTTCCTTAAATTTTGAAAATGAATTGGATTTTCTCATTTCTAAAGGTAATGGAACACTATTCAGATTATTGGTGAAGGAAGAGGTTGTTATAGATTTGCGTTCGGAAATAATATACATCATAGAATAAGAAACATTTGTCATTTTTTACAGCGTAGCAACGGGTTATAACAAGCAAAGTGTTATAACGACTAAAGTTAATAGTTTAATCCGGGTGATCTATTTCGTCATCAAAGACTCGGAAAAGACGATATTGGTTGTGATCCAGACACATGTACCAAGCGTTTTCCATCTTTCATAGACGCTTACTTTGAGCGTTCAGTTTGCATGATATGTGTAACAAGAATCAAAAGAAATACCAATAAAATATTACTTGTGATTTTTTAAAATTAATTTTATACTTGAAAATCTGTTGAATAAAACTGACGTCTAATATTTAAAATATGTTATCATATTAAAACTAATCTATTACACTTCTAATCTACTAATCTATAGATACAATTCTGCAGATTCCACATAGTTATCTTTCTTTTTTAATTGCTTTCCGTTTCAGAGAGTAATTTTGGTAAGTAGATGGCAGGGTAATTTAACAGTAAATAATACCAAGTTAGCATTACGCTTTCTTTTATACTGTTTCTTCTCACTTAAATCTGTCTTCATATTATTTTCTTCAATGTTTACAAGAATTCTGCAGTTTTTAAAATACATTAAGTAAGATAGACATACAAATTTGTTCTTACAAGATATATATACTATCTTATTACTCAAATTTCATTTACACTATTAATTGACGAGTGATATTGATATCTTAAAAAAAAAAAAAAAAAAAAAAAAAAAAAAAAAAAAAAAAAAAAAAAAACATGATTTATTTCAAATAAACACACGTGGCTCATACTTCTATATATGTAATAAACTATTAAATGCATTACACTATGTTTTAGAATAACCTTTAACAAATTTTCACCTAGTACGTACAAGTCACACATATCCTTAAAAGATCTGTGAAAAGATCTCCTGTATTTACCATTTCTGTAAGATCAAACCTCGAAATGTATGATTTTCATTCAGAATTATGGCCATATTTATTAAAGTCTCTTTTCTCTTCTTGTTTTTATTTTTAGTCTTTTCACAGAATGATGTTCTTTGTTTTATTATGCATATATATGCTATGTGATACTTTCACCTTGAAATAATAATAAGCTTCTTTAATTATTACCTACAGATACATACTTCCAACAGCAAAATTTCATAGAAAAGGTTTTTCCAAATTTTATAACAAAAGTTTCAAATACAGCATGGAGGGGGGGGGGAGTGTTTGAGAAAATACAAAAATTAAATTTTTATACGGTCCCTGTAGGGCAATAAATAAAATTCCAATTAATAATATTTTCCTTATCCATTTTTGAATGAAGCACGAATCAATCACCTTTATATCTGCATAACTCACAGAAATATTAAAATTCAAAATTCATGACTTACACCACTTATTACTGAACTGTGTTATACTGTTTTTAGAATGCAAGAAGCGGATCATCTACAAATTATACGAAACTTATTATTTCAGTGAAAAACATCTCGAAATCCGATTTCAATGGTTGACTCGTAAGTTTAGCATTGTGTTTTCCTACATTCAAAGATACGAAAATGAGAACTGGGAGCAGGAAAACACTGATTTCTGGATTTTCTAGATTTTCATCCGCGCTCTCGAAAAGGTGCTACCGTCAATTGATCTATTATCTGATATTCAAAATTCGTCAGAAACTCGCTACTGAATAGCATGGAGAAATAGTGTAAGTCACGAATTTTTAATTTTAATGTCACTGCGAGTTTTTGGGATATGAAAGGAAGTTTTTTTATGTTTGATTCAAGAATGGATAAGAAACATTTCAATAATTTAAAATTGTATCCTATGGAGGTTGTATAAAAATTACTTTTCGTATTTTCTCAATCCACACCCCCCCCCCCCCAAAAAAAAGCGTTTCAGCTTATCTCATTAAATTTTGCACTTTCTTATGAGACTTTGCAATTGTAAAAGTGTGCCTTTAGACAATATTTAATTGAATAGGTTGTGGATTTAATATTTATGAATCACACTGTATATGTGTATGCGTTTGTGTTTGTAATATAAATGCTTGTAATTATATGTAAGTATATTTATGTTTTTACATTAAATATATATATATATATATATATATTGATACGGTGTTTTCTTACATTGTTTAGTTTTATCTTTATTTTATTTAACTCAAATATAATATGTGTGTGCTCTCAAGCATGCTCTGAAGATATATAAAGCTGCAAAACTTATTTCCCTGGGGTGATTATGGATTACGAATTATCCATATGTGAATTACTCTATTGAAAAATAAGTTATATTCTTTGAGTTTAGATTAGTCTTTATAGTTCGAAAAATTTCGAAATAGAAATTTATTCTTACCGTACAAGTTTAAACACAGTCACTTTGACTAATGAGTGAAAAGAGTTTTCGTAACATTAGTGCATAGTCATTAGAATATCCCAAGTGATTAAGTTGATTTTAAACAATGTAATAAAATTTTTACTTAGAGTTATTTCGGTTGAGTTGGCATATATTTCAATGAACGTCTTAATACTTTGGATAGGCGGAATAATGTTTAATAATTTGTGTATATTTAACATGATAGATTTGGATGAACTTTGTAATCACTATCGTTCATTATAAGGAGTATTTCTAAATGAAAATCGAGGTTTTAACGCTTGGTAACATTTATTACATAAAATTTAAAATTATAATTAATACATAAAATGAAAAAGCAACTCAAACAGTTTTACCTACAAGCTTACAAGTGTTAAATGTGTACACATTTCGTCACAAGGCACACATCAAGTCGATAGCTCAGTTCTTCCCAAATGTTGATTAGTGTTTGTGAGTAATTATTGCCACATCTACAATAGACAGCTAGTAGTGAAGGCACATAACCATGATCCTTTATGAGCAACATTAGGTAGAAATCACAGTGCGTCAGATCGTATGAGCGTCTGAACTGAGCTTTTTTGCAAATCAATGCTTGGGAAGAATTGAGCTAACGTCATGTCATTGTATGTCATGTAACGAAAAGTGCTGTCATTGAACACTTGCAAGCTTATATGTAAAATAGTTTGAGCTGCTCTTTCATTTTATGTATTAATTATAATTTTAAGTTTTATGTAATGAAAGGATTTCCTCTTATGACCAGAATTTTGTATTTGAAACCTTTCAATGTCTGTGCATTTGAAAAATATGCATTTTTTATTACTCGATAATGCACGATAATAATAATACTAGTTACCGTTTTTTTCTTTTTCTTTTTCTTTTTTTTTTTTTTTTGCATATTATATATTATGGACAGTAGCGCAATTTTTTTCTGTCATCTCATGGAAAAATTTATGAAAATGTTCATTAATCATATACACATTTTTACTTGAAAACAAAAGTTTTTACATGACTAATAGATGCAATTTTAAAGAAATACTCTTTTTATAATCACTAACGACAAAATCTTTATTATTTTTACTTTAATCAACAGTTTTAAATAGATTAGTTAATTTGTTTGTTAGTTGAAGTATTCATTTTGTACTCTATGGATTTATTTTAACATTTGTCTTAGTAAAATGTAAATTAAATTATTTCTATTTAATAGAATACAAATTATCAAATGATCAAATGATCAAACTTACAGAAGCTGTATATTCTGAAAAAAATTGATCCCATTTTTAATTTGTCCATTATATATACAGAAATTAATTCAATTTCCAGTTTTTGAGTTGTTTTTTCCAGATTTATTTTACTTTAATTTCAATTTAAAATATTGTTTCAATGAAAAACTTTATTTATTTATTTTGAATACATATTTTTAAGAACAAAACTTTCTTTGAAATTTAAGGAAAGAGAAAAAGAAATTTTGTATAGATAACAAATGCATTTATTTATATTTAATTTATGAAAATAAAAGAAATAGCTCATTAAATGTTACATTAGTCATAATATTTTAACATATTTCTCTTCAAATAAAGCTACAAATAGTTATATTTTAATTTTAAAATGACTGTATCCTAATAAAGCGAGTATTAATATCCATTTACTATAGAATTTAATAAAGAAATAAGCATTATCTGGAAAAGGCTCACATAGTTTTTTTGTAAACTAATGTATGCATTTTTAATTAAATAAAATACTAAAAGAACTGTAGAAGAAAATCCATTCCGAAAACTCCATTGAAAAAAAAATAATAAAAGGAAAGAAATTCGAAATACTCTCTACAAAATGCGGCATCATTATCCCACGAGTAACTATTTTCCAATAAATAGTTTTGATACATTCTTGGTATATTTTTGATTTTTCTTACTATTTATCGATAAAATATGAATAATTTCGAATTTTCTTTGATGCGTTTTTGTATGAAATAAACACGAATACTTAAAAAATACATTCTTTTATATTTAGAGATTCCATCGTAGTACAGTTTTTACAGTCTTCTGATAACATTTATCTAATACAAGAGAAAATGTTTTGCTTTTAATTAAAAAAAAGTCAGAAATATATGTTTCCGTGATTAGTTTATCATCCTTTTCATACTTTTTTAAAGAATGTGTTACTAAAATTACTTACTTTAATGACACATTTTAGACTTAATGGAAATATTGATTTGATTTAATAAAGTATTCTTTGTTACATCTAATGATATTATTATTATTATTATTATTATTATTATTATTATTATTATTATTATTATTATTATTATTATTATTATTATTATTATTATTATTATTATTATTATTATTTACTGCACAAAGAATTTTGTAAAAAGTGCTTGAAACCTTCTATACAGAAATATCTTCCTCACATAATCCTCCTGTAAATGCAGAGGTTTCATATTCTAAATTTACAGAAAAATCAATTATAAATGCTTCAAAAAAATAACATAATTTAACTTAACCCAACGATAATTTGTTAAATAATTACCATCCTCAGGGTTTTTTAAAGGATTCATCTTACAACCATCACGAAAAAACTTTACAGAACCAATTCCATCAGGATCACTAGTACCTTTCTTTAAAATTTTCAAATTATAATAAGAAACGTCTTTGAAGAAGGCACGCATTTGTCACTTCTTAAATTTCTTTGGTGGTTCGAAATCGTCCGCCGAATATCCTCATTTTTCTCAGGAAGGTTTTATCTACTCGGTTTCTAATGATAACAACGATCTTTTTACACATTTTAATACAAAGCAACTCATAAAAGATCCAGCCAAATGTCGTGAAAATTCAGAAAAATATCGTCGATAGAGTGAATTATTTTTTGGCTGTTCTCTAAAAGAAGACAAAGTGAAAGGGGTTTTCAACAACCTGTCATATTTTATTAACTGAGTTTTGGGAAAAAGTTAGTAGATAATGAATATCGTTTAGAAAATTTGAAACAAATGCTTTGATCTTAATGCATCTTTTTTGTCATGCAAAAGGTTCGTTTTGAAAGTGATCCATGAAGAACTAAAAGTCGATGAAAAAAAATATAAACTAAAATCCATAATTTGTATAGAATCTATAATAGTTCAGCTGCTTTTAGATCGAACTAAAAATAAGCTCACTTCTATCGCTGATATCTTTCTGAAATTTCACGATAGGTGACTGGATATTTTTACGTGCTGTTCCATGGAGTTGCATACTGAATTGTGTAAAAAGCTCGTTGTTATCGTTCATGCATGTGCAAATAAAAATTATTTCATATAATTACTCAAATTTTATAAACTATTTAACATATTTATATACCAATTGCGCTATAGTGTTTCAATTATATTTCGCCATTTTTTTCTAAAACAACCGTTGAATATAGTTGAAAACCCTGCATGATATAAGTTAAAAACAAGCAAGTATTTTTTGAACTTTTCAAAAAAAGTCACTATATCTCCATGAACATACGTGCTATTCCTACAAAAATCAAAGAATATGTTCTATTGTACCTACATATTTGTATTCTGCAGCGATAGATCATTTCGTGCATTTTAATGTACAGGATGATCCCAAATATTATTTTTTTTGTTTGTCGCCCCCTCCCCCCAAAAGTCCTCTTTATCAAATGGGCGTTGATAAATATGAGATCATGCATAACTTTTTTAACAATTAAATTCCAAAAGAATTCGACAAGTGTACTTTTAATTAATTATCAATATGTCTAAAATTAAAGGTGTTCAGTCATGAATGACCATATATTGTATATATTGATTTAAATCATGATAATACTAATCTATTGTTAATTTTTCGTATTTTTCTTGAAACATGATTCTTCATCATTAAAATGTATACTTGAGAGTCAAATTTCATACTAAAAAACACATATTCCTTAAAAACTCATTAGGACGCAGTACAAATTAACTTGAAACTTTTCCTAAAATCAGTGGCAGAAAATGATTTTTTTAATATTTCCATAAGCACCGAAAATATATTGCTCTCTGTAGTTACTAAAGACAAAAACCTTTTATCAGAATCGTATGTAACTCGGAATAATATATTTTTCTGTAGTACAAATCAATTTAAGAATGAATAATTTTCACCATACGTTTACAACAAATTGTATTTCTAAATAAAATAAAATCATTTAGATATAATTTAAAAATATATAATTCTGGAGATATATAAAATATTTCCATCGAGGAAATTTTATGTTTAAAAGAATTTACACAGTGTGTAAAAGTCGAAATGAGACTAAATCAATTTGTAACATTTTAAATAAAATTACGATTAATTTCAATATGCAAACTCACTCAAGCATTTTTTCTCTAATGACCAGAATACATTTTTTAGAAGTAAAATGATTTAGAATTAGAATTAAAAGTTTCAGATAATTTACTTTTTTAAAAGACTGATTGTAGACTAACAAGAGATTCTAACTAGAGGAAATTTGATATAAATTTGTTTAAAATGTCTACTAATAACTTTTTTAATTTCCTGAAACATTCTTTAATTTTTGGAGGATGCAAATTGAATTCTAGTCAAATATTTTAGTCTTTATATTCTATTCAATTAATTCGCTCTACATCAATTCTTTCCAATCAATTTAAAGAAGCAAAATATTTTTTAAATGGTTATTTTTCTCAATTACTTATATATGAGTATATTTTATGCTATTAAAGAGTGTGTTGTAGAAAAGGCTATAGTAAAAAAAAATGTATCGAAAACTTCAATATATGTATTTATTTTTATAAAAATGCAGCTTTAAAAAATAAAGATATTTTAAACAACATTACTTTGTAAATATTTTGAGCATAGTGCAAGTTTTACGAAAAGCTACGGGTAATATCAGTTTGTTTAAATCAACACTTTGATTGTTTTGAAATTTAAGTTAATACATGTATTTACTATCTATAAAGAGATATAAATTAAAACCACATTTCGATTTAATATAAAAATTCTTTATTTTTTGACTGAATATGGGTATTACAACTATACGTTTCATTGTAAATACTCTTAATTTTTGTGGATACTGTGATTCTTTAATTTCGTAAACAGTCATGTATGTATTAGAGGGCATACGGTGATACATGCCGTATGCATTCTAGATTTTTTAAGGAACTTCATAGACTCTCAGTAGCTATAATATAAATTCTGTAGAGCACAAACTATGCCTATAGTGTATTTTTAAGACATTAATATTTATTGAAAAAGCTTCTTATCACCATGCACTTAAAAGTCATGTAATTTATGATGGTATAAACATGGAATCAATTCTTGTAATTCTCAAAAAGTGAAACAGTTTTTGTGATATATTTAATTTTGTTTTAAAGTAACTATTTCATGGTGTATTTCTTTAGGTTGCTTCTAATGGAATTAAAATTAAAATAAAACATCAGAAACTATCTTACTTTCAGACTTTTTGTAAGATAAAAGTTGAATTAT
Source organism: Maratus speculifer (assembly GCA_964019185.1). Classification (NCBI taxonomy): domain Eukaryota; kingdom Metazoa; phylum Arthropoda; class Arachnida; order Araneae; family Salticidae; genus Maratus; species Maratus speculifer. The sequence goes on from OZ025290.1 coordinate 273,713,388, forward strand.
TAAATTTTGCTGGATAATGCCACGTCTTTTTTTACATTTCTAGATACCGCAGGCTTTTGCTTTGCTTATACATACACATTAATTTGTCAAATGTTGCCCAAAAATTCAGATTTTAGACATTTAGCGAATATCTCGTGAAACGAAACAGACTAAGGAGATTTGATGATGGGAGATGCATGACTCTTCCCTCAGTTTTTACTTTTAAAAGAATACGAGAGTTTTGCCAAAGATGGTATAAAGCTATTAAACTGTTAAAACAATAGTATTTGTTTCATGAATATAATTGAAGCATGTGTGGAAAAATTAATTGTGAAGAATTTTTACCTTCAAATGTGTACTTTTTAAAAATATTTTTCAAGATTTTCTGTGATAAAATAAATCACAGAATTTCAAGTAAGTAGATAAATAATGCAGGAATAGTGAGCTTTCATTCCCGTCATAAAGATTGTCTAGTAAATAAAGTTAAGCATAACTATATCTGTACTTTTAAAATTGACTATTTAGAGGGACTTGATCAATCAATTTGAGGGAGAGTTTACTAGATGTTAAAGCTACATTATTTAAATGTTTTTGGAAATCTTTTTACACTCATGTCCAAAATTAAGGTCACAAAAAAAAAAAATCTGTAAAAACTGATGAACTAATCCCTGGGTTTCCACGAAATTTGTCACAGAGGAATATTACAACAAGAGAAAAAATATAGCAACAAATCAATAAAGAAAGGTTTTTAATATTGAATTAAGAAACAGGATAGATCAAAAAGTTGTAAATCATGAATCAGAGATCAAGCTTTTATTTCGGGGAAAATCTGTCTAATATGGAATGTGATCACCGTGCACCGCTTTTCAAGCCTAACAACGAGCTCTCATACAGTGCGTCTCAAACAGTGCGTGTTAAACACAACAGAAAGTTTCAAAATAAAATTTTATTAATGGGTGAAAGTTACTTCCCTTTTCACATAGCTAACAAATTGTAGTTTTAAAAAGATAGTTAACAGATACATGCTATAAAAGTTATCTTAAATAATAAAATTTATCAAAACAACAAAAATCAGTGTGTCAAAAGTTTAAGCACAGTAGTATTTTAGTCTTTAGCAGGACAAGAATAAAAGAAATTAATTCTTGATTATTGCTCCTTTCTGCTGAATTACTTTGAATATACGGTCTTCCATCGTTAAAATGAGGTTCTGTATTGTTTCTGGTTCATTTTTAAATCAAGCGTTCTCAATGGCATCTTTCAAATCTTTAACTGAAGAATACTGCTTTCCATTTGGAAAAACTGCATGAGTGAGAATACCCCCACATATTTTTCATAGGGTTTAAATCAGGACTAATTGCAGGCCATTTCAAAACAGACACTGTTTTCGACTTAAACCACGATGAAGTTGAGTTTGAGATGCAGTTGGAAGCATTATCATGTTGAAATAACCATTTTTCTCCCCCTAAAAACCTCGGCAACAGGAAGCAAATGACTGGCAAGTGTCTCTTGGTAGTTTTCAAAGTTTTCACAACCACTGATGAATGCTAGACATGTCTGACCATTGAAAGAAATAGCCCCCCATACCATTACAGAACTACAATTATGTTAGCGGCTAAATACACTCCGAAGTTCTTTGCGAAGATCATGCCAATAGTACTTAAATCCATCAAGGACATCGAGGTTCCATTTTTTTCATCACTGAATATGACATTCAGCCACTTATCACCAAATGACATGTGCTCTTTGGCCCATTGTAATCTAGCTTCTTTATGGTGTCGTTTGAGACACGGTAATCGAGCCATTTTACGATATTTGATGTATTTGAATTCTAAAACTCTTCTCTAAACAGTTTTTTTCTATATTTGTTCTCCAACTGCATATTTTTTTCCGAAAGGGATTAATTACCAATTGAAGCCAAATTTCTGATGCGGCTATCTTTGCTCAAACTAGTCACTCGCGGCCTTCCTGAACGAAATTTTCGTTTAAAATCCTTATCAAGAGTCAAAATTTGATGAATACCTTGTTTTGACCTTTTTAATGCACTTGCAATTTCAGAAACAGAATTACATTTTGCTCTCATACTCCAAATTTTTATCATCTCCTCCTCTGAAAATTCTTTCTACTTGGGCATTTTGTACTAACTTAAAAACAACAGCGGACTGCTTCTTATACACCCAGAAATTGTTTGCGTGCGCAACCGTTTACGCCAGAGTGTAAAATTTGCATAAAAACGATTTTGTGCTTAAACTTTTGACACGGTCATTTTTCTTCTATTCTTAAACTCCATGGTTTGAAATAAAATTTAAAATTTAATTTAAATGAATATGGTGTAAAAATAAATATTATTAACATATACAAGACAGATATTGAAATAAAGTTAATATTTAAAGTTTTATTTTAAAATTGCTATTGTGCTTAAACTTTTGACACGCACTGTAATGTTTATGAGGGTGTCAATAAATGTTTGTGCAACAAAGCTTATTCTGCAAAAAGTTTGGCTTTTAACTCCTAGAGGGTACTGGGACATTGTTTTTGGATGCAAGGATATTTTATGGACCATCCCAAACATAAATAATAAAATTGATGTCCGGAGATCTTGAGAGTCAAATCACACTCGAATATTCTCTTTTTCACGAAAATCATCAAGAATGTGAGCTCTAGTTTCCTTCGCATTATCGTCCATAAACGTGAAGTCTGAGCCTACAGCACTCGAGAAATCATCGCATAGGCTTTAAGGACCTCATTCCTATAGCGATGTGTGTTGACAGTACCCACATCGAAGGCGTGCAGTGGTGTATGACTGCCCAACATTATGCCACCCAAGACAATCATCCCTTTGCCACTAAACATATCGATTTCTTTTACCTTGGAGGGAGAATAGCGATCTCTATTTTCAATCCAGATGAAGATTCCACGGTAATAACTTTGCATAGTGAATATCGATTCATCACTGAAAAGAACATGTCCCCATTCTTGTTGTATCCAAGATTAGTGTCTTCATCTGCACCACAATCGAGCTCTGCTGTTGGATGCAGTAATGGGACCACACATAACTAGACGCCGGGTGTTAGAAATGAGCTCCATGAAGCCTGTGGGAGGTTTTTATGCGATGTTGTAAGCTAGGACTGTAAGTTTATAAACGACTATAAACGACCAGTCCGAGCTCACATTGGTGATGATTTTCTTCAAGCAGAGAATATTTGCTGCATAATTTGGCGCTCAAGGTCTGCGGACCTTAATCCTGTTGAACATGTTTGGGATGTTCTAGGAAATACCATTGCACAATTTAACTCAACTCCCTTTCTGTGCCTTGAATTCTATTACAATAGATTTGTTTACACATTAGCATTATGCTAAATAAGTTTTAATACTGATTAAACCATGAAGTTGAAAGCTATTCTGGTGTTTTCTTCAAACTGATTTTATTTCCCTTAATAAACATTTCTATATAAATTAAAGAGGATAATTACATTAAATATTTAACTAAATATGAGCATACATGTGAAATACTTTTTACCTGCGCTAGCACGGAATATAATAAAATATTTTTGTATAATTTAGTAGTTAACTAAATAAGCAAACACATGTAAAAATACCAATCTAATATCGGGAAAGTTTAGGAAGATATGTGAGTTAAATTTAGGATGATGGTGAAATAAATTTCAGTTGCTTTCGACAAGTATGTGTATGTATCATACCGGAACATTCAAAAGTTGCAATTTTTATATTAATTAACATCCGATAAAAGTTTATTGATCTATCAAGTATTGATTTTAAATTGATCTGTAGATTTTTAACGGATGCTTCGATTTTGATTATATTTTTTTATTCGAATATTCTCTTTTTGACAATTATTCCAAAAAACACTGATGCATCAATTAAAAGGAATGTATATATATACATACATGAAATATGACAATTAGAGAAAAATCCCATACCATTCAGCAGTTTTTAGGAAGCAACTGGTTGCACCTCTGTATAACGTTGATTTCATTTCGAATTTTTACGCTATTAGTCTTTTTTCCGTGGGTTTTTCTATAAATTTAGCAATTAATTTATACAAAACAGTTTTAATATATCGTGAACATGTGAGAGAATTTTTTTCGTACAAATGATCGATCTTATTTAATTATGTATTTATTACATTTGTATTCCTGTTATATTATAATGTTTCTACCGTGCAGTTTTTCATTTATATCACCATACATATACAGCTTAACAAAATCATATTCACACAAATCATTTCGAAAATTTTATTTAACACTGTGATCGTAAATCTTATTTTTGTCTACAGTTTCTTATTTTAGTCTTAATTTTTCTTGTGATAAAACTGTCATCTGTAAACACGAAGTCAAACATATTCTTTATATTCTCGAAGTTTTTAAACAAAATTGTCAAGCATTTCTCTAGACATAAAACAAATGTTACAAATCAAATGTTTTCGATGTCCTTTTACTATGTTGTTTAGATTACCTCAAAAAGTTCCTATATTTAATAAACAAAGAAGAAACCTATTTCATTTATAAATATTTTTTTTTCTTTCAGTCTATATACTGCGAAAATTTTATTTTTTAATTTGATTTTCTCAAATGTATACATTGAACTGCAAAAAAAGTTAACTTAAGTATAATCATTTCAGGAATAAGTTTTCTGTTTTATGCCATGCAATTATGCATATATATCACTAAGCATTCGACAGAGACAAATTACTAACTTAATTTTACAAATGCCTATTGAAAGAGTTTTGTAATTAACATAAATTTGGTTAGGAGTTGTTGAGATCTGTCAAACTCAATTGATTAATTGGGTTTGTTTTGAAAAAATAGATTATAAAGGACTTAACTTTATTTAGGATGAATGTGGGCTTATAGTTTGTCAGTTTCCATAAAAATTATGAACTTATTTAGTTGTTATAGTCTGTATGTAAATAAAAATGCCTGAACAGTAATCTGATGAATCTATAGTAAATGATTCATGAAACGATAACCCATAAATCATAATTTATAGAATTTTTTCCCTTTCCGTAATACATACATCTATATATAATGGCAAAAATTTTATGCTATGAAGTATACGTCTGGAATATTATAACATACAAATTTGAATAGTTATATTACATAGCTCTATTTCTTTTATATAGCTTCAAAATATACACAAAAATATATCTGAATAACTTTTAAATTTTTTAAAGCTCGTTTGATTTTATTATGTTAAAAAAGAAAAAAAGCAGTATAACCTTTAATAAAACTGTCTATGCTGCCTATGTATGTTTAGGAAATTAGTAGATAATGAAGGAAAGATTAAGTAATTTTTGGGGAAAAAAAAGAATGTTTCCTTTGTTAATAATACTAAATAAAAAATACATTTTAAAAATTAATATGTGTCTACTCTCTTACTTTATTTTGAAATGTGCATTAAACTCACCTTGTGTTTCTGGAGACACAATGAAAATTGAGTGTTTTCTTTACAAATAGTATGCTTAATTTTTTGTATTTATTATGCAGAATAGTTAGATTTGTGTTTTTTATAAAATTTTATATATGTATAACTCCGAAATTATTATTTTATGAATATATGCCAATGTATATACATGTATATACATTTCCTATGTATACTTGACTTCTTTTAAAGCCTTTATATTCCTTGAGAATAAGCAAGAGCTCTTATAAACTCTAGAGCTTTTTAAAACTCTAAATATTGTCCCCTCTGAATTAAAATCGGTTGGAAATACAGATTTTCTTATAATCGATGCCAACCTTTCAGCTCTAAAAACGAAACAAGTATTAGAAAACAGTTAAATGTTGAGAAAAACCATCCAAATATAATCAACACCAACAAATGCCTAATGAAATACGAAGTTTGCTGAATTTCCCTCCCGTTGGTTTTGGGTTATAACTGTCAAGAAATCGTAATAAATATAACACACTAATGTCACTAGTTAAGTTATATACAGCAAAACTTCATTTATCAAAATACAACTGAATACGAAGCTTAATGTGTTCATTCCCGAGATAACGAAAATATACAGAGCGTCCCACCTAAATAAAGCCACAATGTTTTTGTACCGTAATTTGACAGGAAACAAAACCAAGTACGCGAAACAAATATATTAATAAACACTGTATAGAAATGCATATCTACAAGGAATAACTCACTCCCTAATCCACTTGGTAAGAAAAATGTATGAATGTATAATAAAAAAACGGAGAAAAAAGGTTTCGCTGAAATAAAGCCACAACTATTATTAGTCAATATATCCGCCATGCTTATATATGACTTGAAGTATTTGATGTGGCCTACTGTTTATAAATCCCTGGAAGATATTAGTATCAGTATTATCCAGACCTCAATGATGGCGGCCTTCTATTTTGCCACAGACTTGAACTGCCTACCATTGGCACTTGAAGTTTTACTGAGGATACCCACACACATTTTCTGGGGAATTTAGATGAAAGAGCAGTCCATTCAATGACAAGTCGTTAACTATCCAAAAACCATTCCTAAGATGATTTATTAATGGTTATGAGGCCATTTTTAGGCTGGAAAATACGTTTTAAGCACCCAATTCTGTTTTCACTTGGCAAGAAATGGATTTCTGGCAATTTTTGGAATTTGACATCCAAGATCCAGTTTGAGTGAAGAGCCAGGTTAAGTTTACCACCATAGTCGAAGCATTCAAACACCATTAATAAGCCTCCACTTACCCATGCTGAGCTTGCCAAGTTGAAAGCTCTTTCCATAAGCAATTAAGAGTCAATGGGGCGAAATATCATTAAACTTGGAAGGGCCAGGGTCATCTTGTTTTGTTCTCAGATAAGAAAAAATTAGTTTGGATAGCTCAGACTGCCTTGTTTTTTATTGGCATGACATAAGGGAATGAGAAGAAATTTTCTCCAAAAGACAGCACGATGGAGGCTTTTTATTAGTGTTGAGAAGTTTCGATATGGTGGTTAACTTAACTTTCTCTCTTCTCTCAGACCGTCTTGGCTGTCAATTTTCAAAAATTGCCAAAAACCCATTTCTTGCCAACTTAAGGGATAACTGGTTGCCTAAATTAGATTTTTCAGCCGAAAAGCGGCCCCATAACCTTTGCAAAAACTCCCTTGGATTGGTTTCTGGATCATTAAGACATGTCATGAAATGGCCTACTCCGTATCTTCATCTAAATCCCCAAGAAAATGTGTGATGTATCCCCAGTAGAGCTTTAAAAGCAAGCAGTTCACTTCTGTGGCAGAACTGTAGGGCGCCATCATTGACGGCTGAGATAATATTGATGCTAATGGCTTCCAGGGATTAGTAAATAATATCTCATAGATGTAACAATAGAAATAGCTTAAGATTTTTTAAGATTAATCGGTCGTTATTATCCTTATAAAAGTAAAATTAACTGTTTTATAAATGTAAGTTACAAACACAGGAGATGTATAAAGAATTAAATTTCATATATATATACATACATAATACATACCTATAAAGAAAGTGTCGTAAATGCAATACTTGATTTTCATACTTTTTTAAACTGGAATTCTGTTTTAATCACGAGCAATTCAAGAGAGGATTTCTTATATATCTATTTGGAATTTTTCTGCATATTACTATAAATTCTGCTGAATCGTGATTTAAAGAGTGACTCATTAAATTCAAATGCCATTTCTATGTCAATAAAACCGTTTGAACTTTTTTAATTTAATTAATTATGCTTTTATAAGACTATTTATACAATATATTTAATGATTTGGAAAGTATTCCGATACAGCCTACCATAAATGTAAATCTTTAAGATTCTCATTCAAAATAATTAATTCTAATGATCGGAAATTTTCGTTTAGTAATAAAAATATCTTTATATAATGATGTTTAAAATAAAGTAAGCAAATAATTCTTTCTTTCACAGAAGCAGAAATTGTAATGCTATGTTGTAAATATATCGCAAGAATGAATGATGTCACTAAGTAATGCTACTGATTTTATTTATTGTGTTTAAATATGTTTTAAAATATTTTGAAGTACAGGATGTACCTAGAGCGAAATAAACTTTTTAAAACTTCAATAGCAAATAAACGATGCTAGTTTTTGAAATTGTTCCTGTTGGTCAATAATGTATTAATTCTAAAATTTTTTAAGAACACGGAACATCAGGAAAAATAGGATGAAGCAGCTTGTGCAAAATATTTAAAATAATGTATTCTACCTAAAAATAGCGATAGAAATGATTTTTGCAGCAAATATCGCATTATAGCTCATATGTAAATCAAAAGAAATTAAGTTTCATGCATAAATTAATTTTAAAGAACTAATTAGTGTTTTACATATGAATTTTTTTAACGATATCCGTTCGGTACACTTTTCTTAAAAAAAAGTTGACTATATTATCTTAAAATTCGTTGCGATATCACAGAATATACTATTTGAGAATAATAAGAAGCAATTTTGATTCTGGCTTAGAAGAAATTGAAAGTATTTTACTAAAATACTTTTCAAAACCTAAAAATTCTAAAAACATATTTTTTTACAATTTAAAAAAAATTTCCCTGACACCTATAACGTTAGATTTTTTAAAAGAAATTTGTAAGATACGCAATTTTGAAAGTTTCCTCTGATTACTTAAAATATATTTTTAGAAAAATGTACCAAAGAAAAATATACAAGAAGGAATAACCACGCACATTTACAGTGCATAAAATATATTATTTTAAATCCTTCCAGCTTCAAGGTCCCCAATCATTTAGCACTGTAATATTTTAGCCCTATTTATTAGGCAGATAATTGAAAACTTGAAAAATTAAATCGTGCTATGTTCCATGTCCCATTAATATGCTTTGTTAATTTAGTTCCAACAATTAACGATAGATGGCAAGCTGTGTCTCAGACTATTAATATGCTCAAAGCAATAGATAAAGATGGATCAAAGTTCTCTTATTTTTTATTTCTCGTTGCATTCCATTGTTGAAACTCCAAGAAAATGGTTTGTGTTTCAAAACTCTTGTGTTATTTTGGGCTGCATTGAAATTTGAGTCAGTGCACAACCTTCTATCAGCGACTTTGGAACTATAACAATGAAGCAAAATTCCCACATTCATATATTAGTTGTCAGTTTAACTACCGTAAGTTCGGGTGTATAAGCCGCAGATCAAACAATTCTTTTTGGACCCAGAAATCTTATTTAGTGATCGAAGACAAATATTTACGGCGATCTGACTAGTTATATTTGTTTTTAAAAAAATTCTGGGTCGAAAAAGAATTGTTTGAGCTGCGGCTTATACACCCGAAATTACGGTACATATGTCTGCAATGTATGTTGTTTTACTCACTCTTCTATTCTAATAATCCCCTTCATCAAATCCCGTCTGTATAAAAAAATTCAATATTTTGCGGCCAATACCGAAATTAAACAATTTTCGAAGTGGTTAATTTCTTTTTAATTTTATTGGCTTATTCAAGAATTGACAGGACAGTTCGCGAAGTAGCAAGAGACTATCGCCAATATCGCGAAATAACTGTAGGCTGTCAGTCAATGTGCGAAATGGCATGGCGCAGCCGAGCAGTCTGCGAAATGACTAGGGTCTAGTGATCAAAATCGAAATAAAATGTCATGAGCTCATTTTGTGAGGTTTTTGAAAATTCTACATTATCAATATTTTTTATTTTCTTTTTCATCTTTCGTTTCCTTTTTTTTCTCACAGAAAGCTATTTTTTGGAGATAAGAGCGCGATATATTTTTTTCATTTATATTATTATTTAGTTAAATTCAGTTTTTTAAAAAATTCTTCAATTGCATTACATTTATTTTTCAAAATAACAGGGTAATTAATTGGGAATATCATATCTTGTTGCTGATACTTTTTTTCTATATAAATATATCCCCTTTATCATTTGAAGAAAAAAATCTTTTTATAATAGTTAAGGGTCAAGTCGACTTGAAAGTAAATTTACATCATTTACCAAAAAAACCCTGATTATCTTATTAACTATTTATGTTCGTGAAGGACATACAACCATGATATAATAAATACAAAAACTGATATTCTAGGATGATTATGCAATGTTAAAAAATTAATGAAAGTAATGGAATAAACAGAGCAAATTTAATTTTCAGATATTTCAAGGATTCATAAGAAAATTCTTTTTAGTAGAAAAATAGAGTGTATAAAGTAGTTAGAGCAATGCACATGAATTTTTTTTAATGTGAACAAGCTTTTATTTATGTTTGCATTTTATTTTCTCATAAAATTAATTATACATGCACAAAACTGTGAATATATTTGTCTGTCAACATGGACATGCGATTTATTTTAAAGGAGAACCTCATGTGAAAAACAATTTTAAGTATAGTAAGCATAAAAAAAATACAACATACATATATCCAAATACATCCATCCTGAAACACATACTAACAAGAAAAAAAATATGTTACAAGAATAGATTATGGAACACTTTCCAACACATTCAGAATAATGTAACAAAACTGTATTGTTTAATAATTTAAAATGTGATGTGTAATTCAAACACATAGAAACGCATACCTTATTTGAAAACCCAATTGCTATTATTTCCATTGAAAATCGAATATTTATGCAAAATTTTTAAGCAGCCCTGTATATGATATACAGATTTGTACCTATTAACCACATGCATGTCAAAATTTAATTTAGTTAAGAAACACATATCTCAGTTGAAAATTCCTTTTCAGCAGTTTCCGCTAATAAAGAGAATGGTACGTGAATTCTTTTATGCAGCTCTGTATATAAGGTATAGAATTTGTATACAACGAGCGACATTCAAAAAAATAACTAAATTTAAAAGGGCATGCTGAATTTTAAAAATGTACTTCCATAAATTGTAACTCAAACCAGCATTGTATCCAATTTCTTTTGTGTGACCCTGCAAATGAACGACAAATGCTATGAATGCTCTATTCTGTCTTTATCATAATTGAATTCAGTGATTTAATTCAGTTTCGATACATTTGAAATAGTACATTCCCATTAGAATGCTCTGCAAATGATTAAAAACCATTTGCAGACAGAATCATTATTTGCAATCTTGTTGCATACGAATTCTATACCTTATATACAGAGCTGCATGAAAGAATTCAGGTACCATTCTCTTTATTAGCGGAAACTGCTGAAAGGGAATTTTCAACTGATGTATATGTGTTCCTTATATGAACTTAATTTTGGCGTGCATGTGATTAATAGGTACAATGATTTTTAATCATTTGCTGCCTTAATAAACATAATGTACTGAAATTCTTCTGAGAGCCCCTATTAATGAATTACCAGAATAATGAAGATCGATATAAATTATGACCGTAGAAACATTAATTGCATTTTTTACCAAGAAGAAACATTATAAAATAGTTGCATTCAGTATTTATGTAAAATACTATAAAAATGGGGAAAATACAATAATTTCTTCAAGGAAACCACTGTATTTGAATAAGTCTCAGAGGCGGTAAATTTTCCAGACCTGCTGAATGTTTTATGCCAGTGGTACCAACTGTACAATCTTTGATTACTACTTCGTATGGTGATTGGTTATTGGAAATTCAGCCACTTCACTAATTCTAATTGGCCAGCTAAAGCCTAAAACAATGTATTTCGGCCAAAACTCTTGGTGTATTCGCGAACGAGTGAGACTTTGGGCTTTGGTAGCAATAAACTTATCTTTTCACAAAGGTGAAAAATAGATATGGAGCTGTTATTTAAATACAGTCTACAAAGTTGTTAGAATGATCACACTTTCTTTTCAGAGCTTTATTCATTTTAAACAATGTAAAAAATTATTATTAATAATGTAGCAAACAAACATTTATCTACTTTGCTGACATTGATTGTAGCCAAATCAACGCTGATTTTAAAGCCTGCCAATTTGCACTTGCTTTTGTTTATTTTCTTTTTCTATTTAAATTTGAATAGACTTTTATAAACGAATTTTACGAGGTTTTTAAAATAAATTATTTAAAAAAAATTCTCATTCTGTATGAAACGAAAAAAAAAAAGGAAAAAAAACAGAACATTACTTTTATATTCATCAATTCTCTAAGAGTTTTTAAAACATTTTGAAATGCATTTACAAATTATCTTACACTGACTTTCTTTATTAATGATACTTTTATTATTTCTTATCTGTATATATTTCTAATTAATTTTGTTCTTTTTTCTCAAAATTATCTATATTCAACTTATAGTTTCCATTAATTTATTTATTTATCTTTTGTTGATAATGATTTTCCAACTCCATATTCTAAATTAAGTTTTTTTTCAATATTTTATCCTAGAGAAAACTAAAATTATTATAATTATAATTATTATTTGAATTAATGTATATTTATGTATGAAATATGTGTATTTTACTTTAAGATTAATTACCCGGAGTTTTTTATGAAGTTTTCAGTTTTGAGATAGTTTCATAATCTTCAGTCCTTCCCTTTTTTTTTCCTGAGCATTTATCAAAGGAAATGAGGCGTTTTTCTTTCAACTAATTTTTATATTTCATTTTTGTCTAAACAAGAATAAACATTATTTTGTGATTTATTACCTTCATTTTTATATTCATATTTTTATCAGTCACAGTAAATTTATTTTGCAACTGACTAATGAAGTTTGAATTTTTATCAATAATCAAATGATTTTTCAAGAAAATATAATATTTTATTTCAGTCACATTCATTTTTAATGGCGGATTTAAAAAAATTTCGAGATTTTTTTCGTTATAATTATACTAATTAGCAATGCCAATGATTTTTTGGCTAAAACAATATGTCTTATTTTTTACAATTTTAATTAAAACATTACTTCGAGTTTTCGTTCATCACGAAAAATATATTCCGAAATGACGGTGATAATAACACAGATTGATGCACATCTTATTGTACATAATCACAAACCTTTGTTTAAAACTATGAGAGCTAAATTTTACGACATTATTTCTACTTAATACCTTAATGCAAAAATCGTAAATAAATACTATATAATAAGATATCCGAATTACAGGAGCCCCACCAATGTCCGAGAGGTTCCTCTCTCGAAACTGTAGTCGGGTGGTGCTGAGTTCGAACCCGATAGCGCTCGTCGATCACCTCTTTCGGAGTTTTCAGTGGATTTATTTGAAACTTGGATTTCCTTGTATAAATACGAGTTAGATTCAATTAGTAAGACCCCCCACGGAGGACATTTTGTCTCCTTTAGCATCTATATCCCTCGTGCTGATAATTGGCAGTCATAAATACAACCAACTGAACTGCAGGATTAAAATTCAAAGCATGCCTCTGCATTTAAAACGTTTTTTTAAGAATAATATACTATTAAGAACACGTCTTTAAATATAAAGCACCCTTCTTTTTTTTAAATGAGGTAAAAGAAATCCTGAAAGTGGTTCTCGAATTTTCTTTTATTAATTTTGAACATCACTAATGGATATAAAAGACTACGATTTATGTTTCATTTATCAATGGAAGCTTAAAAAAAGGCGACCAATTTTAAAATTATAACTATAAAATATTCTACCCATTTTAAATATTTAGTTTTCTTAAGATACTTATTAACGAAAAATTTAATGCCCTAAATGCGAAGAGACTTTTAGAGAAGTAAAGACACAAATTTGTATGGTCGTTTTTCATATAATGTATTAAAATGATGTATGAAGTAGAAATTATGTTTAATTAATCTGTGTTGAATTAGTGAGTTACGAATTTCAGTATAATCCCCAAAAATGTTTTTCTTTATCCCGAGTACTTAAATATGTATTTAAAATGATCAAAACAGTAAACAAATACGTCTCTTTAAAATTATCAACAAACCAAATTGTGTAAAAATTGCAGTGTGTATTGAAATTGTGTAAATGAAACGGGAAACAAACAAACGAGAAAAACAATTACCGATCACACCCATCCCTATTTTAAATTATAAGAAGCGATAAGTTGTAGTTTATAAAATGACAGCTATGAATATCGAAAATAAGGAAATATCATACATAGGAACGGCTAAAAGAAAAATCGGCAAAAGGTTTAAAGAGCATATTTGCAATTAAAAATAAAATAAGTAAAAGGCAGCTCTATCAAGAGCAAATACTAAGAAAAAACCCTGAAATCAGAGTGAGTGAAAATAGAAAAATAGCCAATTATGAAAATCCCCACAACACATTAATGATCTAAGCTATAGAAACTAACTTAGAAAAGGAAAATGAATGCAACGTCATCACACATTCTGCTATCGACAACCGTTGACGGTGAAGAAATACCATATCAGACTCTGTGCTTTCCTTTTACTGAATCAGTCGAGCTCAGATCTAATTATTAGAAACATTGTTCGATTTTTTATGTCTATAAGTTTATTTTTCTTAACCATGTCACATTTATAATAACTCGAGGTTATACGGAGTAAATATTCTTGTAGCAATATTATAAAATGCCTGTAAATGCGTTTTTAACCCGTGAACGCCTCACTAATACAAAATCACATAGATGGCAATATAAAATGTCGGCGTTGTTTAAATCATGCTTTAATTAATTTATATTTTTCAAACAAAATAAGATTTTTTAATAAATAATCAAAATTACATTTCCATTCTTTATTAAATTTCGTGTAGGTACTATGTGTTATATTTCATTATCACTGTACTAGCAACGAAAGCTAATTGACGAAATCCCAATTAATGTCTAGCTTACGGTGTAATATCCACTCACAAATTCCGAAGATTTTTAATGATGTCCCCACAACAAGTATTTCACCCTTAAATACTGTTAGCTGTTGCATTGACTGAATTTTATAAATTAGAGCTCAGTGAACTTATTAACACGGATTTGTCACACTGTTAAAAATAAATCTGCGAATTCACGATGAAACTACTGGCAGCAAAGTAGCCGAACTTTTACCGTTCCGTTAGTAGATTTTCCGTTGTGGGAAATACATGAAAGGAAAACTTCGTTTGAAGAAGCGGTAACTTTCTGCTACAAAGTTTGATTTTTAATGATAATAATTTAATATAATTAATGAATCGATTACTCGTCAAAGAATTCGAAATTACCGAGTGATTTTAAGTTGCTATGTTACTTTATTTAATTATTATTATTATTTATTGTATAATTTAGTTCACGCCTTTCTGAGGATCGAACTCGGGACCTTTTGCTAGCGGAACAAATCCTCACTAACTGAGCCAAAGCTGCTGATGCCGAACTGTACAAAGTATGTCTTTTATAAGTTAGTGGGAAAATCTGTTGTGCTTTTTAAAGATTTCCTTTCGAATATATTCCTTAGACTGATGCATAATAATTATTTTTTAAATCAATTTTAATTTTTTAAATAGTTTAAATTTAAAAAAAATCACTGTTTAAAACCACTGTTTTTTTTTTTTTTTTTTTTTTTTTTTTTTTTTTTTTAATGAATGAATGAATGAAAAAACTTTTTATTAACATTTTTTAAAAATAAAAATAATGTTATAGACAATTTTTTGAAACTGTCGTACAACTATTTATTATTTTTTTCGACTATTTAATTAAAAGATTTTTAAATAAGAAATAAGAGAAAAATAAACAGAAAAACTGCAATTTGAAAGGAATTTTTTGTGTTTTCGGTATTCCATGGCACCAGTGGGATCTCAACCCACAATCTGCTCTCTCAGGCAATTAGCGGTGCGATACCTTGACCATTCGGCCGTGGAACTCCCTTCACAACGGAGTGTCTCTGTTTTTTGTGTTTTATGCATTTTTCTTGTGAAAAGGGATTTTTTCTGTGAAATTCGGAAAAAAATGTTCGTGAATTTCAGAATTTTTTAACAGTGCAGTGAGAGGTTTTAATAAAATGCCACATATACTCGAAGTGCAACAAAACTATAGGGAATCACTTCTCATTCAGGCTCGATGACTTTATACATAAAATTAAGAAACATATGACTTGATTAAAATAATTAACAGAAACTTTGTGATTTTAAAACAGTTCTTTAACTCACATATTCTAACTAAAAATTTTAAATTTTTATTTAAGTTTCTAAAAATATTGTTTGTTGTTTTACATTAATTTTAAAATAAACTTTTGAATTAATTGGGATAATTCCGATAATGTTAAATCTGACGATGAATAAATTTTAGAAACTATTCATTACATTCTGTATTCTTTTAACTTATTCCACGTTTAATGCATTAGAGAGAAAAAGTACTTCGAAAGTGTACACTAACTAAAATTTTCCAGTGATTGATTACCCTAAAATTATTTATCCGATTTCTAGTTGCTAATCTTTCTAGCCCTAATTTCTTTATCTTTAGACCTATCTCCTGAAATGTAAGTCTTTAATTTAGCTTCTTCTACATAGTTGAGCATTCTTCTGTTGTCAGCAGCTACTTAGAAATTAATTTACAGAACGTTATTAATCATCATTATCGTGTGCACTTGTTCTAATAGGAGTTCGTTTATAAATGCCAATACACATGATGCTAATCATTTTATTTATTTCACATTGCAATATAATTTTTCAGATGCTAATTGTTTAGAAATAAACTAATATTCTTTCTGTGTATTATCATTCTTTTAACAATATTTTCAATGTTATATTAAAATTTTATTTTGAGATGAATTAAATGCGCAATATAGGCTTGAAGGATTTTAAAAAAATGATTATAATCTATATGAATTTAAAATTTCTTAATGTGTTTGGGATTCTGTATTTAAAAAGTGAAAATAGAACCATTATAAGACCACTTCTGTGTCTATTTGTTCGTCTTTCATAGCCATTTTACTCGCAAACTATGAAGCGTGGAACGCTCAAATTGGTTGAAGTAATAAAGGCTGTTGACCCACATAATTATACATTATTAATAATTCATAAATATATAATGAGAAAAATCTATAGGGGCTAATTAAGTTACTTTGGAATAGATCTTTTCTTTGAATATCATGTGAAAGCTTTCGTAACGCGGAATTGAAAATCTTTTAATTTTAAATATTTTATTTACAGAGATATCATCGAAAATGTAATGAAAAAATATATTCATTCTGTTGTACTTCCGAATTTACTAAAAATAAAGGCATGAAAAAATTAGGGGTCGTGCAGATAATTTAAAATTTGCAGAAAAACTATAGCAATTAACGTAAATTATACAATTTTTTGAGAAAATCGTATTTTTCCGTTCCACACAAATTTTGAATGTTGGGCCACATTGGGCGTTCAGCCAGTGGCTTTACGCCCAATGTGGTTCTTATATCAAAAGTACAAAAAGATGATGATAATGACGGTCGAAACAAATTGTCAGTAGTTAGCCGAAATATTAAACCTTATTTATATGGACGATTTGGACATATTTATAGACAAAGAGGACATACTCAGAATGCCTTCAGTTTTTAAAGCTCAGATAACAACTTTGAATGATATAGTTGTATAATACAATTGCTCAGTAGTCGTAAAAAGTAAAAAACACAAAACTGTTAAAAGCAAGCAAAAGTAATTATAATTAATGAGACAATTACTGTTAGATTCTCGACAAGTTTGTACAGAGTGACCCTATCAGAACGCCACCCGTGTCGTTAAAGGTTAACTTTAAGCCTCTTTAAAGTTTAAGGATCTTTAAAAAAGTAGCACGAACAAAGGTGCCGTTGCAAATTTGCGACCTACTATCGAAGCGGACATAGCACAATGTCATTTTTAAACTTATGTAACAAGCGTTTTATTGTGAATACAATGTTCAAGAAATTAGTACTACATTAAATTTAGGTTTATAAAATTGCAAATGAAATTATAAAATGAACTACTTTTATAATCAGCATCTAATAAAGTTTATCATACAGGGTGAGTCATAAATATCGAAACAATAGGCTATCTCCTTAAATATTGCCCCTAGACCCATACTTCCAATTGCAAAAATTCATAAAAAAAGGTGAACTTTTTGATAAGATAAGTTGCAAATCCATGGGGGGTCTGTTTGAAAAAATACGAAAATTAACTTTTTATACGGCCCCCGCAGGACAAAAATTCCAATTAGGAAAACTTTCCTTACCCAGTCCTGAATAATACACAAAAAGTTGCATCTTCATATCTTCAAAATTCACGGAGTTATAACCGTTTGAATAATTCATCAGGTTTTAAGGGATTAGACACAAATTGAAATGCGCGCAATTCAAAAGACAATGTTACTTTAACAGTTGTAGGAAACCCGTAAAAAATCATTCTTTTGAGTTAGAATTTTGATTTTTTTTTTCTTTTTTTGTGATGATTAGCTATATAATTTACTAAGAAAATCACATCCTAAAATTTATCATAAAATTTATAAAAATTTTATATGGTTACTACTGGTTTAAATGGGATAATTAAAAATCGTTATAACTCCAAACATTATTTATCGGATTTCAATTTCTTTCTATTTAATTAAAAATGAAAATCTGATTTTAGTTTTGTTTCGGGGTTTTTGTTTTTCAATATTTATTTTAGAACTATTAAAAATATTTATTTCAAAAATAATAACTTTTAGAAAATTATATTTTCAAAGGTAAATAATTTTTCATTTTTTTATACAAAACTAACGTAAAATAATTAAAAATGGCATGCTTCAAGTTTGTACTTATTTTTCTTACACAATTCTTCACTTTTAATAATTTAAAGACAAGAAATAGTCGGGAAAAAAAGTCATTATACAGAAAAATGAAATGTACTGTTTTACTGCCCATCAGTTATTTAAAAGAATGCCTTTCTAAGATGCAGATTAAGTCCTTTTTAAAAATTTAGCTCACACAACTTCAAGCTTTTTATCGTCCTGGAGATGCTGTCAAAAAATCTGTATTCCGGGCTGAGGTCAGATCAGGATCGAGACGTTACTTTTTTCTGAAGACTCGCCTATCCGGATCAAATGTATTTTTCATACCGGAGAGGACTGCTTCTTTTTTCCCAGGCCTGCACTGGACGAAATTTTCATTCCCGGTATCGAACAATCCGTATTAAAAGAACAGACCTAATACGTGCATAAAATAAGTAAAATTTGGTTTAATCAATATTTTTACGAAAACCACATAACTTTTAAAATCGCTTTTATTTTACACACAAGAAAAAAAAAACTTAAAATTTTTTTTTAAAGAATAGTATATTTAAATGCTAAAAAATTAAACAAAATAAAACCAGAGAAAAAAAAATCTGCCTATGACGGAATTCTGTCTTAAACAGAAAATGTGTTGATCCATGCAAAATAAATACAATAATACTTGAGAAAAAAAAATAATACTTGAGAAAACTCCATTTAACCCTCATAGGAAGGGCATTTGTCAATTACGTATTTTTTTCTTTCCTATGTGATTCCGTCTTAAAAAGTTTTACTGTATAACATTTTTCAGTCTCCAACACATGGGATATGGATTAGCGATAATACAATATAAGTGAAACATTTACATATAAACAGAGATTCTTTGATAAAATAAATATATCACAGTATTTGGCTCCTCTTTAATAATAAAAAGTATAAATATAAAAAACGAAATTCTGTATTAGGTATTTTTGGTCAGAACTCCTCCACGCGAAACAATTTTTAATAACACTGAAGTAAAAGACTATGTAGAAATTCACGGCTGGGTCGGCTATAATTAAGCTTTTTTCCAAGCTGGTCCGGATTATGATTTTAACATTATTTCATACCGGGCTGAACTTTTTTCCCTATGTTTCGGTTTAGGACCGGATTTACATATTTCGATCTATTCAGACATCCAGTGCTAACGATCAACATGTTTTGAAAACAAGTTTCTATTTAAATCAATACGCTGCTTTATTATGTCCAAATAAGAGACACGGTCTTAAACCGACACATAAAAACGAACAATTTGTGGACGATCCCTTATTTGCTTTGAAAATGGATTAAAAACGCTTCGTTTACAGGCATGGTAAAGTGGTGCAAGTCACGAATTTTTGAGAATTTTGGATTTTAATATCTCTGTCAGATTTTCAGATACGGAGATGAATTTTTTTTTGTTCAATTTAGGAATGGATAAGGAATAACTTCCTAATTGGGTATTTTGCTCTACGGGGGCCGTATAAAAATTTAATTTCCTTATTTTTTTAAATAGCCCCCCCCATAGAGTTGCAACTTATATTATCAGAAATTTCACCTTTTTTATGAGTTTTTGCGATTGGAAGTATGGGTCTAGAGGCAATATTTAAGGAGATAACCTATTGTTTCGATATTTATGGCTCACCCTGTATACATAACAGGATAACATTACAAAAAGTGTTGTATAGAATTTCATACTATTTTAGACTTCATATATATCTGAGCTTTCATGATACACCTGTTTATATTTTTCAAGCATATACAGCCAATGTGCAACCCTGCGTTGAATATATATATATATATATATATATTTACAAAATTTTATTATTATTCTTTTACCAATAATTATTTTACAACAATACTGTTACTGATTATTGTATTTTTTGTACACGATTCTTTACATGCGAGTTGTACTCAGCTGTTTATTTTGAAATTATTTGTTCTTATAAAGGGGTTTTCTAAAAATTTCTTAATGCTTAAGAGAAGACAAATATCCATTTGTAATATCTTATGGAAAATATGCGAGCTTTAAGACCAATTTGTTGGAAACTACCCAAACCTATTTTGATGAAATTTAGAATCCATAGCCACTGACGTGTATTCAATACTTTGGAAAACCACTTTTTAACTGTTTTAATACTTTATAATTTAGAGTAATGCTATTTTTTCAAACATTTTTCAAACTGAAACTAATTAAAATTTTCTAAAACTGCATACATCATATCATCTAATATTTATATTCTACCACAATTTTCTTTTATAGAATTTGCTCGAGTTCTTTACGAATTATCGGGATTTCTAGCTGAAAAGTACAATTTTTCAGATAGCTAAAAAATCTAGATATGCACAGTTTTAGAAAACACATGAATAAAAGTATGTATAAATACTTGGACAAAATTATTTAACTATTAAATCCATATTATCCCTTCATATTATACACATTTTCATTGTTCCCACTTTTCATGCAAAACACATTACTGTTTTTAACCAAGTACATATTAATATTTATATTAACACTTGAATAAAATTATTTAGTTACATGTAATAGGTTAGTATAAAATGTTAGAGTGAATTAGTATCAAATGTAAGTCGGCAGAATGATACATTTTTATCTTCCTTTCATGTTGATGTGACAATAAATAATTTTATAAGCTATAACTATATAATATTTTCATTGGAGCCAATGAATAAATACATACTATCCACACATTTTTATTGTTCTCTCTTTTCATGAAAAACACATCATTGTTCTTAATGAAGTACCGTAAAATGAGGTGAATAGGAACAGCGGGGTGAATAGGAACGAAACTTCCAGGTCATAGAAATAAATTCATTATAAATACATGTGATGGTATTTTTAGTTACCAATTTTTTTATAAGAAGGTAATAACATTAAGAGTTGGGAAATACAGTTTTGACATGTTTGCACAACTACTGAGGTAAATAAAAAAACTTCAAGAGGATCCTCAAAAACGTCATTTTTGCAAAGTCTTCAAAACTTTGTGTGTAACTTCAGTATTTTTCGTATTCTGAAACTAAGAGAGGGGATTTTAAATTAATGATAGACCTGTAAACGATATTTTGTATTAAATTCTACTTATTTCTAAACTGCATAATGTAAAAGTGAAAAATGGCTTGAAACATCAGAGGTTTAAGATTTACGGGGTGAATCGGAACACGTTTTCTCTCATGATTTTTTTTTCTAAACAGTAATAGTTTCATATAATATATGAAAACATATGTATGAATATGTATTGTAACAATATTTTGTTTATTCTAATTACTTGAAGAGTTTAAAGGTTATAAGAAATTACTTGTTTAAACAAAAAAGTCAACGCCTAATCCAACAGACATGGAACACACAATATGTGAATTTAAAAATAGCAAATTAGTTAGAAAAACTGAGCAGAATAATTCTCTGACATCCACAACATTACACAAACATCTCAAAATGAAAAACCAATTAAAAAAAGAGGGATGCAAACACTACTAAGGTCTCGGGATGAGGGCGTATTAGTAGTTCGTATTAATACATGCAGCGATTGGGGCTACTCAATAGATTCACTTACCCAATGACTACTAGTAAAGGATAACACAGAACAGGGCTAAATTTGTATTAAATTCTACTTCTGCAATTCGAATATAACTTCTTAAATTAAGTTTAAATTTTTCTTGATTTTAAAGTTGTTTTCTAATTTTTAAAAAGGCATATCTTTACTTATATATAAAATAAAGGTTTGATTTCACAGTAACTATGTGTTCCTATTCCTCCCGTATCATTATTACCTGTTTTTACTAACCCTATTAATGTTTGAATCAGAATAAATAAAGATTATAGCATTTGTTCCGATTCACCCCTATCTGCGGGGTGAATCGGAACACCATTAAAAAAATAAATTATACATATATAAACAGTAAAAATGTTTCGTTTTTGCTTAAAAATTAAAGAACAAAACAATACCAAAGTTTCCAGTAGAAAAATTAAAAAATTAAAAAATCAGTTGTTGCTTTCTTTTAACGTTAAAGTTGAAAAGTGTTCCGATTCACCCCATTTTACGGTACTCATTAAAAATATATAAAAACTTGGATCATATTATTTAGCTACATGTAATAGTAATCTACTACATGTAGCTAAATAATTTTAAAAATTTAGAGTAAAATTATTATGAGAGCTCATAGTGATCTTGTTCTCTCTTCCTTTAATGTTGATGTGACAATAAATGTTTTTATTTCTTATAACTATTTCATTGGAACCAATGGATAAATCTATAGTATTTGCACATTTTCATTGTTCTCACTTTTCATGTAAAACACATTATGTGACACATCCATTATGTGACAACTAAAAAACCTCCATATTTTTGTAAAAAAAACCTTTTGTTGATATTCGTTTCTCCTTAGCTTTTTCTATTACATTCTTTTTATTTATTTTCCAACTGTACAAGAATCTAATTAAATATTTTATACCTTTGTCTGAAGCTATAATTATAGATTTCAGTTTAACTTAATTTTCTAAATCAGTGTTTTGTAATACTGAATTATTTATGTTTGATTGCTTTGTTTAGTAAATAAATTTTGATTAAAGGTAAATTAAATAACAAATGCCACGGAGTCATTATATAATTAAAGTATCTATCTCTTACATTATGCAACTTTATAGGAACATAATTAATGTCTATAAAATCACTTCAAAAGAAACATCAAGAACTTACTGTTCTCATTAAAAGTTTTAAAATAATTTTATAAGAGATTATGTGGGTGTCTTTCTTTTGAAATAAGTAAAATACTGATTACATCTTTTAAATTTCCTAAAGTCAGTAACGCTAAATGATGCTACTTTTATGTTTGTAAAATCCGTTTTAATGTAGTTCGTCCGTTCTGAAGAATACTGAATTATTAATTCCATTGAAAAATGTATGAAATAAAATAAATTTAAATGTATACATTACTTAATTATTGAATTTATAATCATGACTAGTATCTCGTATTATTAGATTTTCTTTAATTATCCTTCAGTGGAAAAGGGTAGTGGTGTTAAGGGCAGAGTAATTGCCAAAATTATATCTGTAATCTAAACATGCATAATGAGGCCTAAAAGTAAATATTATGCTTCATGTATACATTTCAAAATATATGTTCCAATTTTGCTAAAAGTGCTTTTCCACGTGCATTACTCAAAATGCATTTTGAAAATTTAAAAATAAAGTAAAATAATAACAAATCCCTCCTCCTTTTATCTGCCATTATATGTATTAAAATTTGAATGTGTGTTTATATCTCACATCAATCTCTTTCAAGGGTAATGAAAATTAAATGTACAAAAGTCAAATATTGAGGATTTTAGAAATTTATTAGCTATTTTTAATAAACCTTAATGGCTAAAATACTTTAAGATTTTTTTTTTATTAATACATGTCTTTCATAAGCCGTTAAAAGTGAAATATGTTAGTCTTTAGTGAGTAAAAACCAAATGTATCGTGAAAATTTCATTTAAATTTCTAAAATTACAACATTGTTTTTTATAGATATAAATCAACGTAACATCGTTATCAATACACAAGTTTCAATGGAGGCTAAATTTTTGAAAGATGAAATCCCCCTATATTATGTCGCCATACTTGAAAAATGAATTCTTACATAAAAAAGTAGATTGCAACGATTTACTGCCAACTATGTGAAGATAATTTCATTTTCAATGTTTTGTAATTTTCATGCATCTTGATGGTCCAGAGCCAACGTTACTTTTTGTCAGTTAATTTTACCATCCGTTACGTTAATATGTATGGTAGATTAGGTGGTGTTATTTATAAAGAAAACACCCAGATAGTGGCGCACCAGTTAGTGATATTGCTATAGCAACAACACATTCCACCGTTGTACTGTGAAATAAATGGCATTACGATTATTGTTTGTGTATCCCAGTTCACTACTCAGACGAGGTATCCATCTCTGGAAAGTATAGATATCTTTCCAGGTTACCTTTATTAAGTTCATAAAAATATATTATTCAGTCATCTTTGAATCCATCGATAAAAA
Source organism: Maratus speculifer (assembly GCA_964019185.1). NCBI lineage: Eukaryota > Metazoa > Arthropoda > Arachnida > Araneae > Salticidae > Maratus > Maratus speculifer. The sequence goes on from OZ025290.1 coordinate 273,737,920, forward strand.
AGAAATCATGACGTAATAGGAACTAATCGAATTGAGGAAACTGAAATTTAAAACACTTCATGCGATACTGAGCAGTGATGAATGGCAGAAGAGTGTGCCTTTTGGTAATGTGTGGTAATGAAATTCAATGTCCTCTCTGCCGGACAATTTGTCTAACTTACAAGAATGTTCAACGAGGTGTCACTGTTTTAAGTATTAGTGATTTGTTGAGCCCACGCGGAAATACACTATGCGATATACTGAAGTCAAAATCCTAATGTGACAATGGATAGGGGAGGAACAAGAAATAAGATAGTGAGCAGATGATGTGCGCTCTAACCCCCTGACTGCCCGGCAAAAGGGTAAAATTGTAATGTTGTTTTCTCTTAATTTATTAAAAATATTAAAAAAAAATTTTCAACCTGATACAAAATATGTTATTCTGTATAAGTGTATAATCTTTAAGAGTATTAATCCTAACTTAATTTTTCAAAATTCGGTTTTATTTGTAGAATTATATTAATTTAAATATTGCTTATGCTGCAGTGAAACCTGCAGGTTAGTGTGCGAAAAAAATCAGCCAGCGGCAGTCAGGAGGCTAAAGACTATCCCCTACGCGACATGTCGAACTATAGTATTGCCAGAACAAACTTTTCTTACGATTCAACAAAATCTCTATTTAAATATTTAAAAAAATTCTATGAACTTGAATGTTAAATCCATGTACAAAAATATTAAATATACCATGGAGAAAAAAAATCAAATCTCTATCTAAATTAGGAAAAAACCTTAGTATTTATTGAACAAGCAAGTTATTACGCTGGATCCGTAAACAAAACTTGCGATATCTTGATATATAATTGTCGTATAAGTAAAAATGAGGTATCTATATATTCACAATTAAAGAAAAAAAAGGAAACTCATACAGTATGAATCAATACAATCAGCTTTTTGAATTGGATCATTGAAGAAAGTATTGGTACACACATTTGATTTTGGTGAGAAGAGTGAGGTGCGTTAGAATGTTGTAGTAATTCCTTTGTGGGTATGGCTGGTTGTTTCATATGTTAATTTATTGGGAACTGTCAGTTATAGTAAGACTGGATATGAGTGCCTTCCTCACAATACTCGCATAGGTTAGTTTTTGAAATCATGAATTTGTGAAAGTAGAACTTGAATATGCTACGTTCGCTTAAGAAGCTGGTTGTTTAGACTGTGAGGTAGCACATGTGGAGATTTTGGGGGATTAAGTCAAATGTGTTCTTGCGATTATCAGTGGATTCCTAGTACTCTTATCTTTCATTGAGAATCCTGGACTACAGGACATTCTTAATAAATGATAGGGGCACTGGAAGATGGTGGTCACTGGGAAATAGATTATGGCAATTTTTCTGGTAGCTTATTACTGAAGTTGATGGACATACATTACCTTGAGAGTTCTTAATTGAATGCCTTCGAGCGAATAGACACGGTCAAGATGTTTCCTAATCAGATCTGTAGTGCCATTGGATTGTTTGTTCTGAATGCATGGATGGTCGGCACCCTAGATAGTCTTTTTTTCTGAAAATCGCGATCTGCAGAAAGACAGGATGTTTATCGAAACATTCAAAGGGCTGAGAGAATTGAAAATACGATGACAGTAAGAAGTTTTCCAATTATTTTACATTGTAGATAAAATGTGTGGTGTTTCTATGGCAGGAATGATCGTTGCCGCTCCAGCGGAATTTAAGTTTAGTTATCTTTAAATTATCCATTTTCATGCATAGTTTCAATGAAAGTGATGTATGTAACAGTTTATTGGAAGATTAAAAGTATTGTTTAAATGTGTAAATATATTTTACCAAATGAAAAATAATTTGAATTGAATTTTAAAAGGATTCACTTGAAACTACATTAAGGCGTCACTTAATTTTTTTATCATATGTTTTAAAAGTCATATTTTGAATTTATGACAGATGGGGATAAAAAACATCAATGAAGAAAGCTTTATAAAAATTTACATGTTGAACATAACTTTTGTATATGCGTTTATAAATAGAACAAAAATAAAAGGATGATATGAACAATACGAACATAGATTTTTTAATTAATAATGTAGCATCACTTAAAATTTCATATCATTATTTCTAAAATCCATACTTAATTTTTTTTAGCCATAAAATAAACTGCTATGTCACAAATATTCTACCCGTTAAGGGTTTTCTTTTAATTGATATATTATATCACATTAAGTTATAAGAAAAACTGTAACAATGTCGTTTGAAAATTACAATATCTAAAATTAAGAAATCGACAAAAGGGACATTAAAATTTAAAAGTTTATTTGTGTGCATACAATGAAACTCCCATTTAATGCAGTCTCAACAATACCCTTAAACACTTCGTTAGGAAGAAAATTCAGCAGAAATCAACTAAAATTCATGAAAATTATATAGTAAAATATATATGCTTAAAAGGAAAGATATATAACTAAAATGAAAATATTGGAAAAATATTTTTTAATTTGTGAAGTAGGATTTTTATGCAGTGTAGACGCATGATAAAAATTTTATTAGAATAATGTTTTAAAAAACACAAAAAGAGAGGTAAACAAAATTTAAGTGAAGTGTAACTTTTCTCAATATTTCAATTCCTTAATTAAAAAAATCTGTACAATTACATTGTACAGGTTTCTAATAAAAAAGATATTTTTCATAATAATTTTCGCATTTTTGTTAAGTATCCGAACACTTCATCTATACTAATATTATAAAGAGGAAACATTTGATTGTTTGAATTGAATAGGCTCCGAAACTACTTGACGGATTTGAAAAATTATTTCACCGTTGGAAAGCTATAGTATTTCCGGTGAACATATGCTATAGTTGCCGCTTAAAAGGATCAAAATAAATGCCGGATAAACGGATCAAAAGCAATTTCTGAAATTAAAAGTTACCTGACACCCTAGCCACATGACAATTACTAGAACACATAAGAAAATCGTAACTATGCAACCTAAAAAAAAAAAAAAAAAAAAAAAAAAAAAAAAAAAAAAAAAAAATACACTTTGTAGTTTGATCTGATATAAAAGCGTGTGTTTTAATTTTTAAAACTATTTAGCAATTATCAAAAAAGGAAAAGAAATGTTGAAACGCGAATTAATTAAAATTAAAAAGAAATAACAAAACGATTGTTTTGGAGTTTTCAAAAAAGTTATAACAGATAGTAAATATTTTAAAGATTAGTGAGCATCAAATATGGGGCGGGGGAATATTTAAAATTGTAGCGTTTTCTATCATTTCAAATGCGGACTTTTCACTAAGCCCAGGTATAAATACTACTTATTTAATAAAAATCTTTCAGATAGATTATAACGCTAATGTAGATTTTAAAGAGTAGAAGATGTCCAATTATGGGTAGGGGAGGCAATAATTATTTTTGGAAGAACGTGATCAAATATTTAAAACCGCGCCGCTTTAGATGCGGATTTTTCAGAGCCCAGAGACAAATATTTATTTAATATAAAATTTTAAAAGTACTTACCCCTATTTTTGAATCACAATTTCATTAAATATCTTTCTGAAGTCCAGAAACAGTTTGGTTAGCCCCTTGGTGGTGAAATGTGAAACTAAAAAATTTCAGAACACCCCCACCCTTTTTTTTCTTGCCGTGCGTGCACAGCACTTCTGCTAAACGGTACCATCGACAGCAGGGATTCGGTACGTGATTGGGTCTTTCTATGACATTTTGCAGTACAAATTTCAGGTGTGATGTTTTAGGATATAATTACGGTTCCGGACAACGTCGGGTGGCTCAGATGGTCTGTAATATTTCCCTGAAACTGGAATTTCCTTGTCATTATATCAAATGCTTTTAAGATTACTTCTTTTGAATGAAAATGGATAAATAAGTTAAAAAAATAATTTTTGGCAATTCGCTGTATTAAATTCTCACACACATCGCAACAACCTGTCCATTAAAATGTAATACGTGCATGAAAATAATAAAAATCTTTGTTAGATAGAATATCTTTTTTTCCAATATGAAGATTAATTCGCATATAAATGTTGTTCAAAGTGAAAGTTCAGTAGAAAATTTCGTTAAGTAGAAAACTTCTTTAAATAGGGACGTTGTTAAAAGAAAGTTCGGTTCTACTTTCTAAATCTATTTATTTGAAAATGCAGAAAGGTTTCTTATTTGCATTACTTTTTCACAAATCATTTGAAAGTGAGATTTCAAATTGACTTCTGTAACCGCAACTATTTACGTTAAATCTATCAGTTGAATATTTTCTAAGAAATTTACTAGCAAAATGAAAATTCTTTTATTTTGAAATCGTAGAATTGTTGAGACAATCTAAAGAATACATTTACAATTTCAAATTTGTAATAATGGTAGAATTTTTAGAAAAAATTCCTCTCGGAGAATAGAATCTACTTTGAAGCAATTTTTAAAAAGTGCATAGGATTATTAAAGAAATGTTTTTAAGCTAATACATTCATGTTTCATTGGAATTAATGTTAGATTTTGACGATTTCAACCGGGGCTTATATTTCAACTCCAACACTGCTCATCAACAATCTCAGACAAAATCGTTGCATCAAAAATTTTATTCAAGAGTTAAATTAAAAAGCGAAAACTATGCATAGGTTTTTAATACATTTTTCTAAGGATATGTATTATAAATTTACAACGCGCAGACAGCATCTATTTCTTTAATTTGATTAATTTTTTCAGGGTGTTGTTTGAATTTCCTGTGCAAATTCTCATGATTTCAAGATAACTTTTTTATATTTTAGAAAAAGGTTATTTTTTTAAATTGTTGAAAATGTAAAATCAGCACAAAGAATATATATACATAGAGAGAAAGAAATTTCCTTTGAATTAAAAATATTTCATACGCGACATTTATGAGCAGAAAAAAATCTTTAAAATTAGAATTGAATAATTACGTGTTAAAAGCGGCAAAATATTGAAAATCGTATCTACACTTGAATTTTATTTGTATTTACACGTGAATTTTAAGGTAAGAAAAAAATAAAATTATAAATTTATTAATATCCGTTAAAAATAGAAAATTAGAAAGAAGTTATATCATATTTGAAATGGTCAAACGCTTTTAATTAAAAGTATATTTACTGGAGAAGTTTATTTCATAATTGAAGATAGCTTTTTGACTATTATTGACAATGCTAACACAGCGCAAATAATAATATTTCCAACTTTGGTGAAAATTAAGTTAGATTTAAAAAGATGCACGTAAAATGTCTTTTATTAAAAAAAAAAGGTAAAATACAACTTATAGGTTGTTAAAAAATACCGGGAAACTAAATCTCTGTTTACTTCGTTAACTTCATGTTATCTTATTTTCAATTTTTTACTTTCCTTATTTAATCAAACATACAAATACATCTTTTAGATGTCTTAACAACAGCTGATTTCTCCTTAAAATTCTCCATCCAATGAAAAATCTGTAGAAATCCATTTCTATTGAAATCAAAACTGGTTTTTTTTCTAATTCAGTCTTCCGTAATCTTTTTAAGCCGATAAATTAGTGTGATTTTAGAGTAACAAGTACTTGAATGAGGGTTGTTGACGAATAAAGATCGTACTAGCCTCCTTTCCAGATCTTTAAGTAAAAATAGTTTAAACTATAGATAATTAGGAAACCATACACACACACATATATATATATATATGGCTAAATTCAAGCTGAATAATGTAAAGAACATCTGAGTGTGACAAAATTAGCCTATGCAAATACAAAATTAGATATTTGACTCTTAAATCCTTTTAACTAGGGTTTGAAAGAAAAAATTATAAATCATTATAAAAGTGTTGAGTCACATAAGTAGTACATTGAAATAACATAAAATGTTGTAAAGTTTAATATCAATTTAACCTAGATAAATATTACAAAAGTAGGATTATTCGTACCTATAATTATAAATGAGTTAAACAATTAGGCAGAAATCCTTAATATTCGCAAGCTTTAGGTTCCCGAAACCATCTGCGAATGTTAAAATCGCGAATGTTGGGACTATCTTCCCCTAAATATAAGTTGTTTAAGTTTTTTTTTTTTTTTTCATTTTACAGGAAAAGAGAATTGAAATAAAAAAGTACATTTATTAAGCATAATACATTAAAAATGCATTCTTAAATAAATTTTAATAATTATAAATTTATTATACAAAATTTATTTGCTAGTTTAAGGAGGAAACATTTAGTGATGTGTGACTGTTTGGCAGTACAGATTTTATATTTATGAATTTCCATGTAAGCAAAAGCTGCGGCCTTGATTTTTAATTTAAATTTAAGACTCTTCAACAATGGAAAATCGCATGCTATTGTTCTTTCAATAAGTTGTTGCTGCTGTTTTTAAATTTCCCCAGAAAATTTTCAGAAAATGTTTCACCTGCAATAAAAATTTGGAAATTGAAAAAAATGTCTGCATAAAAATGAAAGGAAATGCCTGATCAGTATTTTCCCACTTTAACACAAGAGTTGATGTTTTAACAACTCAGTCTACACAGTAATATGTTTCACTATTCATTGCATAAGTGTTGAGTGTCAGGTAGTTAATAGATCTGGTAAAACAAAGCGAGTTTGATTTGTAAAAAAATATTCTTTCTAAAACAAAAATCGCAAATAAACAAGTTCAGTCTTCTCGAATGTTGAAATTTTCCGCATTTTTTATTTTTCGAATAATCAAAACTCGAGAATGTTTAGAGATTATTGTACATTAAGATCTATTTTGTATTTTAAAAAATGTATACTCGTTACAGATTTTACACATTATATTCATTTTTCATTTTTATGTTGTTTTGGTTTATTTTTTTTATTATTTTATTATTTTTGTAAAATACTCCGAAATACACTTATAATACTTTTACGAAAAAACATAATGTTTAAAAATAAATATGTAATGTGAGACATCATCCCATCTTCTGATAATCTAAACCCGACGAATTTCTTAAGTAAATAAGAAATACTATTCTAAAAGATACTCACTTCTTCTTTGTTAATGTTTTAGAATATTTCGTTGAATTCAAATTCCGTAAACAAGATAACATTTTCCTGGAATTTACATTTGAAATCTTTTTTTGCTGAGACATCCAACGCTATAAATGCAATTGTAAGGAATGAATAATAAAACCTAAATTAAAAGGCATTTATTCAGTAATGTCAATAAGTATTCTGAAAATTCATTTGATCAAATCTTTTTTACACAACTTAGATTCGATGATAAACATTTTATTATATTACAAGACTTACATTGTTCTTAAAAAAATATTTTATTTAATAAAACTGTGAATATTTCGATTTATAAAACGTTTAATAGAGCATTTTTCATTATACTATTCCTAAATATTAATCATAAAAATTTTATTATCTATGTATTTTAAATGCATAAATTATGATGAGTATTCTTACATATTGTACTTAAAAAAAATTCTAGCAAAAAGTAATAGTCACTTGATATGATTATAATAAAAAACATCGTAATATTAATTTAAAGTATAACGAAGCAGTAACAAAATAATTTACCACTTCAGTTTTTACTTACGAGTGTTCTTTCTAAAAGAATTTTACTAAATAAGAAACAAAAGGAAAAATAATGCGTACTGTGTAAGAAAAGCATTTTCTATTAACCAAACACTGTTTCAAAAATTATTTGTTCTGAACACAGAAATACAAATTTACATTGTCTAAAGATCATTGAGAAATCAGGTAAATAATCGGTTACCTTTTTTGCTCTTCTAATTCTTTTTGTTCGGAAGATTTATTAACAGAAACTACTGACTGAAATACGATTATTTTAACTTGTTCATACCGGTTGAACCTGACATGTATATTGAACATTGGTCGGCAGTAATTTTTCTTCGCGCCTAGCAAATCATGATACGGTTAATTTTAACGCTCATTTGCAACCAGCATTGGAAGTGGAATAAACAGCTGTAAGTGAAAGGTTATGTATTAGTATTATATAAACAAATAGTTTTCTACATAAGAAAAACATCTATGTCTAAGAATTCCGATACTATATGGAGCGTTTTATGTTGCATTTTTTAATGAACTTTCAAATAAAAATCATGATATTTTTTTTATTTTGAATGTATACCAAATTTTTATATAGGTAGGATGATGAAATATTCAGATGAAATACACTGTATGGCCATTAATGCCTGGACATTCTCAATTTTAGACATTTTGTCGAATATTTATAAATATGCTTCTCAGGTTCTTCTGCAATTTTAGAGTTCAAATAACAAATTTGACCTCGTATTTATCAACGTAGATTCGATAAGGATAACAAATAGTGGGCCAGTAACAATTTACAATATATATATATTATTTGGGATCACTCTGTAAATTAAAATACACGGAATGATTTATCATTGCAAGAAACAGGTAAGCCATTACCTTGCCTTTATTTATTTAGAAATAAATTATTTTAGAATATACCAGGTGTCCCAAAAATGACTGGTGGATTTTAAAATTCAGTAACTTGCATGGTGTCAGATGTTTAAAAGAAATATGCAGGCAGGTTATGTATGTTGTCAAGAGTTTTTTTTTAGAGCAATTTTTTATTTTGGTTCGAATTTAAAACAATAGATTTTGCAGCGAGCAATAACCGATAAATCCAGGCTCGATTTTTCTTCGGAATCCATTCAATACATTTTAATCCTTTTTTTCGTGTAGTATAAGAAAGAAAACGAAAAATCGAGATGAGATTTAGCGGTTATCAATTGCGCCATCTATTGTTTGAATTTTGAATTAAAATCAAGAATCACAGTAAAACAAAAACACATGAGAACAGACATAATCCTCCTGTAAGAATTTTTTAAATATATTTCACCGTTTGCATCTTATTGAATTTTAAATTTTATCTTTCATTTTTAGACACCCAGAAAATGAGGTCTTTCTACAAAAATGAATTTATAATACAATATTGTTCTCTCTTTTTTTTTTAAACATTTCTAGTCCTATTAAATATAAAGAGATTAAATCATTTATAAGGTCTAACAAATCATTTTCCAGTGTGCATAAAAGTAAATACATGTGCGCAGTAAATTCGTGTGGTCTTTAAAAAATAACAAATAATGATGCGGAAGTAAAGTTTGCTATAAAATACATTGTTAAAATATGCTAATTTTAAAACAGTAAACAAAGTTGTATTCAAACAATCACAGACAGAGTGTGCTTATGCGATTGTGTTTTCCGATATTATGCGAATGAGGATTATTATAAATAGCTCTATGTTCATTAGATCCTTCTTATTTAACTCCTTCTACAATCACAGCTTAAATGTAAATGACAAATTACCGAGAAAATGTAAATTTTCGTCATTTCCAACCTTTGTGGTTCCCTTAACATTTTGATAGTATATTTATCATTAAACACATCGTAGAAATTTATCATTCTTGCTAATTTATCATCTGTTGCTCGTGGATTTGTTTCTAAATATGTTCTGATTGCTGAGTGGTAATGTGTTTTTAATAACTGTATAGGAACATGTTTTGATGACTGTGTAAGGGGGGAGGTTGTATGAGAAAAGTTATGGGAAGTAAAATCTATTGTACGAAGAGTTCGTAAAATTTTTATGATGGATGCCCGAAGATGCCCCTTGTGCACTTCATGAACCTATTTTTAAATTTTGGGTCATTTTTACTTTCTTCTATCTTTACAAGAAAAAGTATTGGATTCGTGAAAATTTTCGAATTTCGGTTTTCGACGGATTTGCACGTTTTATGGGTCAGAGATTCCAAAAACATGCTTTTTACAAAATGTTTGTCTGCTCAGTCTGTCTGTCAGTTAGTCTGCTTGTCAGTCTATCTGTCTGACATAAACTTTGTGGGCTCTCTATCTCAAAAGCTAATACACGGAATTTCACAAAACGTTAAATTTACTTAGACCGTGATGTAAACTTGATCTGATTAGTTTTTGGTGAATATCGCCCAACAGGTGGCGTTGCTATTCTGCCCTTTTTTTAGGATTAACGCAATAGATATACCTCAAGAAATAATGGACGGATTTTCATAAAACTTCATATGCCGTTAGTCCTTAATATAAAATGTTATTGATTACGTGTAAATTTAGTGTAAATCACACAACAGGTGGCAGTGCTACCCATAATCACTCATAATTATCATAATAGATATATCTCTGGAATTAAGGCACGCATTTTCATCAAATTTCAGATTCAGTTAGTCCCCTATATAAATTAGTATTCTGTAGTTTTTGGAATAAATCGTTTAACAGGTGATTCTGCTATGCGGCATTATTTATGATTATCACAGTAGCTCTATTTCAGTATCGAATGCAAGAATATTCATAAAATTTTAAATTCAGTTAGTTCTTGTTTTAATGAGTTTTCTTTAGTTTTTGGAATAAATTGTTCAACAGGTGGCGCTGCCATGTGACATTATTCATGATTATCGCAACAGTTCTATCTCAGGACCTAATGCACGGATTTCCTTCAAACTGCAAAGGCAGTCAGTTCCTTATATTAATAAGAATTCTTTAATTTTTAGAGTAAATCGCTTAACAAGTGGCACTTATATTCAGTTTTTTAGGATTACAAATACTAATACATGGATGTTCATCCAATTTTAGATTCAGTTAGTTCCTGAAAATGTAGCAGATTAAATTTTGGTTGAAATTATCCAACTGGTGACGCTACTATGTCTAATTTTTCTGGAAATATTAATGTGTATGAGATAGAAGAAAGTTTTGGGATTGTCACATCCGACTAGTTTTTAATTTTCATTTTAAGAATTATTTGCACTTTCTGAAACGTCTTTTTATACTTTTAAAAACAATTTCTTTGACTAATATTCGATTTATAGACCCAAAACGCAAAGAGCTCTGTTACAATGAGCACACATGTTATACTTATTATCATTACAAGAATTTATGGGCCTGGAGCAGGCACACAATGTCACTATAGTGAATGACATTTCAAGGATTTATGGGTTAAAATAGAAGGTATTGTTTCAATCAGAAGAATTCATTATAGAAATTATCATTTTATCAAGTTATGTTAAATCCGTTTATAGTGATAGCTATAATTCTAGCTACTGTTTTTATTTCCGGCACGAGTTGCCGAGCTAAGAAAATGGGTTTTGCTAACATACAATATTAAAAAATATCTGAAGCGTATTATTAAATCAAGAGCTTGAATATTTCATATATTTTCTTTCGGCATGTTTTATCGGAGATGTTTAAACTTTGTACAAAATTAGTTTTAAAAAAAAACAAATTACAAAATTAAGCAATTTTATAATGATACAATTTTATAAAAAAAAAAAAAAAAAAATGAAGTCTGAAATTCTAAATCGTCTCTTAGCAGAAACTTAAAAAAGATTAAAAAATAATCAAACTTTCTTGATCACAAGTTTTAATAGTTGATTTTATTAAAATGAAACGTTTTATTTGTATTACTTTTCCCAGAATGAATTTCCGATTTTGTATTTACTTATACAGTAGATGTTTCTACCACAAAAGTACTGTGAATTTCAGAGAAGAATCTCCCATTTTCTTGAAATTTGATTCAAAGCGACTCTTTTGAAACGACGTCGCGGCTTTATAAACATACAGATGAAAGGAAAGTTTACCATTTCACAACATCAGTTTTATAAAAATTCATTATATGGGCCTTCAACAAATTTTGAAGTAGTTTTAAATGACAACATAAGGTACTTTTCAAGAGTTGTTTTTGTTTGTATCCATAAACAAAGAAATTTTTTTACATATATTTGAATAATTGAAAAATGCAAAATGCAAAATTGATAATACTTTTAAGGCATATTTTAACTCCCTTTATTAATTCATTTTATTAAAAAGACAGCAAGTTTGAACAGTGCTCGTAATAGCAGTCATATATTACGTACATCATGGATTCAACATTAATATTCTTGGGCCAATCAAAAACAAATTTTAGATAAATTTTCAGTTTTACAAATTTCGGTATTGCAAAATTTTAAACTACTAAATTTACCACTTTACACCATCGTATAGGGGAAAAAATGTTCTTTTAAATATAATATGTTTGAAAGCTGTATCTCAATTTGTTTTTAGTTATTATTATTATTTTTTTAATTTTTAATACATTTTTGTCATCGTGGCAATAGAAGTATTTCATTTCTGTTGAAAGTAAAGGGAAAATAGTAGACTACTTGTAGTAGTGGTTCTTAAATAAGGTATACATTTTTACGCTGAACTGCATTTAATTTACAAAGAAATGTTTGCAGAATACAGAGGAAATGATATACAGCGCCACGCAAAGAATTGTATACATAGACACCTATGAATGATAATTTTAAGCAATGTGATTTCAGTTGTTTTAAGAGAATTTTAGTTTAAAATGAATTTTAGCTTCTTATGGACTTGTAATAAAGGTACAAGATAAACTACAAGACTGAACAAAAGTTGTCAAGTATGTTTCCCATTTATTAGTACAAATTGCTCAACTAAAATTTTAACCTCTTTTCTTGCTAAACTAAATTTTCCCATTTTATAATATGTATATAAACTGACAGATCAAATACAGGGTTGTTCAAAAGTATTGGAATACATATTTGGCTACATACCCTTATTTCCCTAATTAACGACGTTCTGTTAAAGATTTCATGAAGTGTTGTAAAGTGCTTCATAATCTATGCTTCACGCATGATATTTCTTACTTGTTTCGTTTGAATTTGGTGCCAGTAGTGATAACTTTTCCATTCTAACGATTTAAAAAAAAGTGCTTTTTTCGGTTTACTCTAGTATTCAACTCCAGTCCCAATGGATGAGTATTAGTATATCGCATCAAAGGGGTGCCATAGAAAAAATTATAGCTAAAGTACAATAGATGCACCATAATATAAATAAAAAGTGACATGAAAAATTATGAAAGAAGTAATTTTGAAAAAAAAAGGTGAAGAAATTAAAGATAAAGAAAGGCTGATAAATTGAGATTCGATAATCCGTGAGGGGTCATAGTTTCTTGGGAATCGTAGAATTACAATTAGAAAAAGGGATTCAGAGAATATAACTAAAAGTATTATATATTTATTTTAAAATATTAAATATTAAACGAAAAGTAAGTTAAAGAGAAAAATTAAAGTTTTACACTGTTCAAGCAGCACAAATGCCCGTAGAAATCAAAACGAAACACAAAACTAGATGTTAAAAAGTTTATAAGAAAAGTTTTAGGTCTATCAGACTTTATAGAAATAAAATAAATAAGTTAATAAAGATAATGAGCATATGTTTTTTTATTTAAACATTTATATATAAAAAGGAAAATGTGAAAATTAAGTTACTAGCCAAAGAGAACAACTACTCCTCAGAAAAGTAGTATAAAGGGGGTATTTTACGTTTTTCAGGATTGAAAACATCATTCTCTGGGAGTTGATAGATGATTTCCCTACGAATTTGTAAATTTGGCTGTGGATTTTGTTTTCCGAGAGGGAAATTTAATGCGATTTACTTCAGATTAAGTTTTGAAGTAATTTTCGTAGGTTATGTTACGAAAGTATCTATAGCCATTATGACTAATTTTTATTTTTTTGTTACGAAAGACGTTTTCATATAAAAGAAGTTTAATATGAATACGATCCATACTAGATTTACAATAGAAATCCCTGACCTGACAACTATAGGTTATGATAGAAAGGAGGCAGACAAATATACAAATAAGCATTTTATTGTGATTAAAGAAAGTTTGTCCGCGTAGAAGAGGAGAAAGGGAAATAGCGACCACAGCAACTTTACTACGGATATTAAGGATATATTTTTAAAAACTGATGCTTTTTTTGAAGGATAACTTATAACTGATACTTAGCGTTATCAGACCAGAGAGTAGTTATATTGTTAATAATTAGTCTATTGTTTACGTTAATATCATATGGAAGGTAATATAAATATAAAATAAAATATTTAAATGTAGTGGTGCGAATAAAATTTAAAAATAATCGTCTAAGGACATTTCTAGAAATATTCACTAAATACAATTAAAACTTAACATCGATTCATGTATAAAAAATTGCATCCGATAAGGATAAAATTTAGCTATGTCTTTATCACATGTGCATAACTCTCTTACCGCTTTTAAATTTAGACACTCTTTCTGCAGAAATTATTTCTATCGTTCCAGGAAGAGATGTGGACATTACAGAGTTACGTGAAAAAAATGCATTTTTTGACCATCGAAAACACTAAATTTGAAATCTTAAGCTAGGAGACATCTCATGTAAGCGTAGTAAAAAAAGAACGCTTTCCTTATAGGCAGCGCGTATACATTCCAATACAATTTCATATATAGACTTGAGTTTTCATATTATTTGATTTATACAAGATTATCCAACCTTGTTTACCAAGGTTACGAAAGTAAATTCAAAATTACACGATATTGAAAATTATTTAAAAAATAATTTTAAAAGGTTAGAAACAATAAATAAAGTAAGTTACAATTTCTAGAAAATTTTTAATTGAAAGTAATTAATTCTTATGTGTCACAGTAAAAAGATTAAAATTATGCAATGTGTATAATAAAATGTGCGATAAATGTGAATATGCCAGTGAAAATCATTGTTAAATTTGCCATGTTAGCGCTAATAAAAGAGATGTTTTTGCTGAATGATACTAAAAAAAAAAAAAAAAAAAAAGTAATACTGAAATTTTCAATACCATGAAACATTTTTTATTGCTTTTACGTTTTATTATAATAATAATATGGAAACTTCGCTTAAGAGTTCGAAAATAGTAAATAAATTATAACAAATAAATCATTATTTTTTTATAAACTGAACAATGCATCGTTCTTAAATATAAAAAAAATGTAGAAATATTCATGATAGTGAAAAGAGTATACCAAATAAGCAGTATTTTTTATAAATGAATTTCTTAAATCTCATAAGAACATGACTACTGTTAAAGAAATGAAAGTTATTTATCTTTAGATTTAAAAATTCCATTTTCATGAATAAAAACATGAAATGAAAAGATTTGTTATTCGATAATATCAATTAATTACTATTAATGATATGCATTAAATTTTATTGAAATCCTTTAGTCATATTTTATGGGTAATTAATCTATAAAAAATTTATGTGCAGGAGATGGATTAATTCTGAAATTAATACTGCTTAATATTTTTAATGATACGATGTAAAAACAAAATAGGCACATATATTTAATTACACTCTGAATGTTGTAATTTGTTTTAAATCGTTTTAAATAATCCGCAAAATGGTTATGTAGATTCGCACTGATTAAAATTGCATTACCTATTCTAATTTCATGATCTGCATAATGAGTTTTCCTTTCATATTTCCTACTTTTAGATTAGTTTTTATAGAATTTATTTGTCTCTAAGTAAATATAGTTTTTAAATTTTAACAATAGTTAATGTAACAGTTTTTAAATAATTTTTGCTGCTTTTTGAAACACAATTGCTTATTCGCTGTTTTCCGTATGGTTAGAGCCAGTTATTCTAAATCCTAAACGTCATCATTTAGTGTGGATATGAAAATGTGACTCTCTCGATGTTGTGGTAGTTTTTGTCGGCCCATTATCTGCACGAAGGATATAGGCGAAAGGGGGTGGGGCTCTCCGTAAGGGGCCTTTCTGAGGGAACCAAAAGCGTATTTACGAAAATGTCGAAGACTGTCATGGAAAAATCCGAACGATTCGGCTGACGAGTGTGGCTGTAATCGATTCTAATCCAGCATACCCTCGAGCACATTTTTGACTAAAACCACACAACCACTGATGGGGCTGTCTCTCTTTGAAACATGGCTCGATGCATGGTATTAGAAACTCTATTGTTTGAAATCATTGATCGGGAATATAAACAGAAATCCCAATAAAGGTGATTAGAATCAGAAAAAACAGATCTAGTTAAAATGAGATAGAAAATACGGAACTATTCAAATATGGCATTCAAGGTTTTTTTTAAATATTCAATTTCATACATTCTATTTTTTCGAGAGGTTTAATCGCAGCGACTAAGTTTTACATTTGAGAAAAGTATTGTTCTTTCCTATTTTTCATGAATTTTGCTACTTTCTTCAATATCCTTAACTTTTACAGTTCTTGTGTGCTAGTAATAGTACATGCCATTTAATTGAGTTTTATTATATTTTAACAAATACCTTTTTTTTCTGTGTGTTTACATGTTTACATGTAGTAGTGTTAGTATCTGTCTATACATTTATTATATGACTTTATTGACGATTACGTATTTAGTAATAATAATAATAAGTATTTGTTTAATTCTCTTTGCGCTGTTTGCATTTTTTTTATTTTAAATATATGTTTCATTCTTTAAATTAAAATATTAATTACTTTTCTAAAGGTATAATGTGTGAAAAATATTAGATAATAATAAAATCTGTTTTTGTTTAAATTTGATATGTTTTTTAAACGTTTAAAATTTCTTTCATAGTCTATTACAGAGGAAAATGAATTGAATAGTATGCAAAAAAACTAAATTCGTTACATTTCAGACAATGGCATATTTTTTAAACTTCAATAAATCTATTTGGATGCTAGGATTAACATTATTAATGTACAGGGTGTCCAGCAAATAACACTCTGATTTCAAAATTAAATTTCTCAAAAACAAAGATTGATAGAATTATGCTGTAAACGGTTTTTCATTAGGTATCTAAATTTCTTGAATTTCGAAATTTTAAAACTTTAATTCCAAAAATCTTGAACTATGGCATTTTAAGCCAAAAAACTCATTCTCAGTTAATTAATCTAAAGTATTAATCTTAGTTAATTTCCAATCTAAAACAAGAAAAATGTCAAATCAAAGCATTCTTGGAATCAGAGCACAATCTTTTCAAAATATTCACCGTCTGAAACTTCTGAATAAGATTTTTACAGCTTACCTAATAAACAAACCGTTTACAGCATAATTCTATCAATCTTTGTTTTTGAGAAATTTAATAATGAAATCAGGGTGTTATTTGCTGGACACCCTGTAAACAAAATATTTCTCTGAAAATCTGAAAATTTAAAAAAATTCCGACCCCGAGAGGGTTATGAATATAATAGTAAGATTTAGATTGTGTCGCTTCCTTATCAGTTTTTAATCTCAAAGTCTCTAAGTTAGGATGAGTTGTCAAAAATGAGTCTAAATAGCCGACAACTACAACAAAAGCCACAGAATACGAATTACGAATATTTCTGCTAGATTTTACAACTCGTTTCATAGAAATGTTAAACAGAAAAAAAATAAGAGCTGTATTAAGCTTCAAAATAAACTAGTTGGATGTGTCAATCCCGAAACTTTCTTCTATCTAATAAATACATTTTAATATTAAAAAAAAAGAAAAAAAAAAAAAAAAAAAAAAAAAAAAAAAAAAAAAAAAAACGTGGTGAAGCCAAAGTTACCCACTATCGAATTTCCTCGAATATTTGACCTAGCCTAATGAGATTCTATTATCCGAAAAGCCTAAAACGCAAAATTTAATCAATATTCTGAGAAAATGAGCTTAGTACTGCCTCATGTTGGGTAATTTATACTTAAACCTAATAAGCATCTATTGATGTCAAGACCTAACAGAATCTGAAATTTGATGGAATTTCGTCCATTAGTTCTTGAGATATAGTTAGAACAAAAAATTTGCAAAACGTAGCACAGCAACACCATATCTTGGACAATTTATGCCAAAACGTAAAAAAGCGTCCAATTATGTCATGTTGTAAAAGAATCTGGAGTTTGATGAAATTCTGTGCATTAGTTCTTGAGATATAGCTAGATTAAAAAAAAACGAGTAAAATATAGCACAGCAGCACCATCAGTTGAAGGATTTATAACAAAACGTAATCACCGTGTCGTTATGTTATATGTCATTTTGTAACAAAATCTGAAGTTTGATGAAATTCTGTGCGTTGGTTGTTGAGATATAGCTATCGGAAAAATTGTGCAAAATGCAGCATAGCTGCACCACCTGTTGCAAGGTTAATACCAAAATGTAATCAGTGTCTAATTATGTTATATATTCTAGTGTAACAGAATCTAAAATTTGATGAAGTTCTCTGCATTAGTTCTTGAGATATAGCTATCGCAAAAATCGTGCAAAATATAGCATAGCAGCGCCACCTATAGGGCAGTTCACACCAAAACCATATAAGCGGCTATGTATCTCAATGTATAGCAGAATCTAAAGTTTGGTGAAATTCTGTGCATTAGTTCTTGAGATATAGCTATCATGAAAATCATGAAAAACGTGGTATAGCAGCGCCACCTGCAGGCCAATTTGCACCAAAACTTAATCAGCATCTATGTACATCAAGGGATCACAGAATCTGAAGTTTGGTGAAGTTCTGTGCATAAGTTCTTGAGATATAGCAAACATGAAAATCATGAAAAACGTAGTATAGCAGCGCCACCTGCAGGCCAATTTTCACCAAAAACCAATAGGCACTAATTCATATCAAGGTCTAACAGAATATAAAATTTTATTAAATTTCGAGCATTAGTTCTTGAGATAGAGCGCCCACAATTTTTTTGTCACATACAGACAGACAGACTCACAGACAGACACACAGACTCACAGACAGACGGACAGACTCACAGACAGACATTTTCTAAAAATAGTCAAAACGTGTTCAGGACCTTCTAAAACGCATAAATCCGTCGAAAACGGGAAGTCGAAAATTTTCATGAATCCAATACTTTCTTCTTGTAAAGATAGAAGAAAGTAAAAATGAGCATAAAGAAAAGTTATTATGCATTATTCTTTATTTTTCATTATTGTAATATCCCGTTATTTATTAATAATTTTTTGTATATTTTATTAATAAGATATAAAATTGTGTGGAAAAATTAATTAAAATAAAAAGAAAAGTGCCCAATTAAACTGATGGCATTGGATTCACAGGCTATTCACACTGATCATTTATTATACTCTTATTTGAAAGAATAATAATGCCTCTCAAAAAATAAATTAAAGAGGATTTGCCCCCTTACCACCCCTTGTTTATACCTAACCAATGAGCCTTCAAATCTAATATGGGAAATGCCTTACAGAGAAAACTTGTGTAAGAAATTTAAAGTAAATCGGATAATTCTGCATGAAAAATTCATTTCTCTGAATTAACGGGGTTGTTACTTCCTCCATTTCCTTCCTTATACTTAAATAATAAAATTTAATATTTAATCGGAGAAATTCCTTAACTGAAAGAACCTATAAAATATTTTGAAGCAATAACAACCTATAAAATATTTTGAAGCAATAACAACCTATAAAATATTTTGATAATTCTGCATGGAAACCTATTTATCAAAATTAAGGAGTAGGATTTTCTCTCATTTTGTAACTTTGTACTTAAACAGTTAAATTTTAAAATTTATATTAGAGGCCCCTTATTAAAATAAACCTGTATATCAAACTTGAAGCAAATCTAATAATACTGCACGAAAAATCCATTTATCTAAACTCAGTGGATGGACTATTCCCCATTCCCCGCTTTATACTCAACCAAGAAACCTCCAAGTCTAATAAAGGAAGCTTCTTAACAAAATAATTCGGTATACCAATTTTGAAGCGCACCGAATAATGATTCTTCACAAAAAATCCATTTATCCAAATGGCAGGAAAATGGCAGGCTAACCTTTAACTCCCAATTTATACTTAACGAATGAACCTACAAATATAATCAAAGAAGCTCCTTATTTAAACAATTTTGAAAAAAAATAATTCTGCATAAAAAACTGGTTTATCTAAATTAAAAAGCGATTAGATTGCCATTCTCTCTCCTTTATATTTAATTAATGAACCCCAAGAACTGTTCAAGGACGCAGGAGACTAATCAGGTGAATCAGAAAGAACCAAGAATTTTTTTTTATAAATCGGATATTTGTATCAAGAATTATCTCGTTATGTACATATATACATACAAAACTTGCGGGCACATATGCTCTTTGTCTATCAAAGCCTGTGAGCTAAAAATATATAAAATGAATTTGGATTGGACTACAAACATAATTATAAAAAAATTTTAAAAGACGTATATACCTTTTTAGCTCACAGGCTATCATAGCCTGAGAGCTTATGTGCCCGTCCGTTCTGTATGTACGTGCGTTCGTGCGTAACGCGATAACTCGTGATAAAAATATCCGATCCACTTGAAATTTTGTATGTAGGTATATCCTGACAAGGCGCTTCTCTGATTAGTTTTTGGAGTTCATTCGATATGTATAAGAGGGGGAACGGGGGGCTCATGCCTCTCCCCTTAATTGATACAAATGGGATTTTCATGCAGAATTAAGTTTTCGTTCAAAATTTAGATTAGGATCATTCTGATGAGGAGTTTCCGTGACTGTTATTAGATGTTCATTGAATAAGTATAAATAGGGGGAACAGGGGTTCTAATGTCCCCCACCCTTAATTTATATAAATGGGTTTTTCAAGCAGAATTTTCAGATTTCGTTCAAATCTCTGAATAGTTTTGGAAGTTTAATGATTAAGTATAAAAGAGGGGGATATAACGATTATTTCGTTATATATTGGTTATTTTCTTAAATTATTCCTTTACCCCCCCTTCTCTTTTCAATTCAAAATTAGTTTTAAATTGTCCTTCATTCCTTTTCCATTTTCCTCGCTTATTCCTCTAACCGAAAATCTGCAGCTGCCCAAGTTTATCTGTGAGAAATACACCCACATTTTAATCAACCGTTCAAAACAATTTCTAGATGTCGGCTAATTCTGATCGAATCAATTCTTCATTACCTTATAAGGAGATCCTCTCTGTTTCGCAGTTAAAATTTATGCTTACGCTTTTTTTTCCTTTCTCGACAAAATCCTAAAAAGAATTTAATATCTGCGCAGTAAAATCTGATGTCTCTTCGGTGTGCTTCTTTGTTAGACATAACAACACGTGTAACATTTATCTATTGGCAACCTTATCCGTTCCCCTTCCCAGCCGGGCAGCCAAATTGAATTCTGATCATGCCGGCTGCATTTTAACTGTTATTTGGCGTATACTATCCATTGTGCATGGGCGAACTTGTGTATGTTGGCGATTGTCTTTCACACCAAAAGTGGCGGTTTGTTTCTATGTACGAGGACACTTGATTCGCTGCTCTTGTCTGGTTAAGTTGCAAATCTCTGTTCGGAGATTTTCTCCGATTTATTATAAGTGTACCTCCCCTTATGTTTAAATAAAAACTGTGACTGTTACATCATTGTGGGGTTTTTCGATATCTTCCTACCGGACCTGGTTATCTATCATCGTAACAACCTGTACAAGAACTTGCTGCGCGACCACGTTTTCCCCACATTAAAAAATATATATATATATATGGGGGAGGTACAAAACCAGTACTTTGCTGCGGATGTAAACGCCTTGTATCCTCTGCATACCTGATTCATCGATGCTTCCTTTTTTTTTCTCTTCTCTCCATGCCCTGGTAGAAAATTTAACTGCTATTTGTGTCGCCTGCAAATGCATACACCAGTTCCCGTACTGAAAATCATCTGCTGCAAAATTCTCTCCTGGTTTCCCTTCGGTTCGCGCTCACAAGGTGCGGCAGATATCATCGAGGGCTGCAGTAAATATCTCCTACGATCGTCACCCCCAGCTGATGTCCGCGGATGTTTCGCAGTGATCTCTGTGTGTACGAGTTATACAAAGTGCGCCTCTTCAAATTAAGCTTATATTATTATAATCTAAAAAAATCGTCATACGTGTCTCTTGCTACTATCATCGACCCCTTCATAGTGTGCGTGTTTTGTGTGTTTAATGAACGTATTCTACAGAAATTTCATAAAGTCTCATAGAAAATTTTGTGTGTAATAAGTATTCATGTGTAGTTATGCATCGTAAAGTCATACATCGTGCAAAAAAATAGTCATTCTTCCGTTGTTGTTTGCAAAAGATAGTGAAAAAGTGCACATGCAATAGATAAGTCTTCAGTTATTTCTTCCAGTGATGTGCAAATTAGAATATATCCACCTGGCAGGTGGCAAAGATAAATAAATTTTGTACATGTGTGAAAATTCATCAGAAATAATTCATCGTATGCATCATCAGTTAATAGTGTACAACAACGTAAATCAACATCGAAATAATACACATGTTGAATGTGGGAGCAGATCTTGTCCCATTTCCCTAAGTTTTTTTGTAATTAAATTAGTAATCATTTAATTATTTTCAAAACTAAATCAGTAAGCCAACCTACCTACTTTGTTTATTTTATGTTGTGCTTTCACATTCAGGACACAACGGTCAACATTTATGTTCTGTTCTAGAGCTTTAATATAATCCTGTTATTGTGTTTTTGCAAAGATTTTTAATTTGCGAAAGCACGGTAACTGTTGTCATTTCTAATTATTTTTTGGTGACATTTTATGCAGTTTTTTTTATCAGTTATTTGCATTTATGTGCTATTATTTCATATTTAACGTCCCACACCCCTTCCGTTTTTTTTTCAATTTTGTATTTAGATTCTCTAGTATGCTTAAATGAGTTTTTAACCAGTTTTAAACTTTTAATTATAAGGTTAAAATAAGAATATTCTTTTTCATCCAAAAAAATATAAATAAAAAAAATAAAAATAAATAAAAATATTTTAAGTTACGAAAAGGGAACTTTTTCCTTCGGTAAAGAAGTTAAAAGAAGATTTCATTTTATTGCTTGCTTACTAACAGCTTTTGGTGTTTTCTATATAGTTTTCTTTGCTTTATTATCCAAGGATAAAATAAGTACTTTTTAAAGTGAAGGAATATATAGATATATGTTTTCAAAGTGTAATTATTTTGCTATATTATTTTATTTTCTAAATGATTTACTTTTGTATGTGCTCCCTTTGCTTTACTGTCATAAGAAGTTAAAATAAGATATCTTTAAAGTGAAGTATTATATTTTTAAGGTATATTTATTTTGCTATTTTATATTTACTTGCTAGGAAATTTACTCGTTTTCAATGTGCTTTAGGGTATAAGTCCGGTCTGTGTAACAATTTCTCAATAACTTGTGAGCTTAAACAAAACAAAACCAAAAAAAAAGAAGCTGTAATCATGGCTGTAAAACAAATTCCGATAAATATCATTCAATTTGATGGAGATCCGGATTTACTTAAATTTTTTTTGATCAAATTAGAGTCTGTGCGGAAATTAATAAGTATAACCCACAGACAACAATCGCAATCTTACAGGGAAAGTTAGTTGGGCTTGCACAAAAATTTCTAGCCCAAAACCCTGACCTACAAAAGATAACAGACCTCGATTTGCTGGAAAAGGAATTTGCGTCATTTTTCGCCCCCCCTAGTAAATGTGTTGCTTCTGTTAAATTGTCCAGTTTAGCACTTATGCCTTCTGAGACCATAAAAAATTTAGCCCATAGACTAAATGTTCTTGCGGCTACAGTGTATGCAGATATCAACGACCAAAATGCACGCAACACTATCAAACTCATGAAATTCCTAGAGGCCCTTCCTTCAAATATTAGAATAAAATTACAGGAAGAAGGCATTAATGATTATAAAACAGCAGTTGAGAGAGCGCAAACCCTTCATGAAATTTTAAGGAATGAGAAAATTTTACATTCCTTACCTTCGGTACACAGACCAGAAAATCTCATTGAATCGCAATTAAAAGAAATTTCTGAGAAAATAAATGCATTGTCTTTTGCCCCTCCAGATACTAAAACAGAATCTGAGCAAAAAAATTTGCAGACTAGACCAAAACATTTTGCAGGTGTTTCACGTTTCAAAGAAAATTATAAGAATCGGAACTACACTAGACGTTATTCCCCACACAAGTTTTCATATAAAAAACCAGTTGTTTGTCAGTTATGTGGACGAAACAATCACGACGCTCTCTCTTGTTTTAAATGGAAAAGAGCAAACACTCAAAGAAAAAATAATTACACAAATTCCACTCCACAGTTTCAGGAAAACTGAAACAGAGATACAATTTTTATGCTGATGGTGTTGTGTCTCAGTCTAATACCTCTACATCAGCAACTTTTGCTTTTGACGCTGTTTTGCCTAAAATTTCAAGTGCGAGACTAGTTAATTCAGTAGGTTCCCAAACTTTTGACTCCATTAAGATAGCAAATAACACCAGTACACAAACAGAAAGTGATAATGTTCAGATAATTTGTAGTGTAAACACTATGTCACCATCCCTTCCTCTTGTTAAAGCCATGGTTTGCATAGCAAACCATGATATTACTTTATTGGCTGATTCTGGTAGTAGCATATCGTTACTTTCACAAAAATTATTTAATCAACTTTAACCCGTCTTGAAATATAAAAGACTTTCCACTGACGTCAATATTAAAACTGTCAATTCTGACGTCTCATTTTCCGCGTGCATCAGAACATCCATCAAGTTAAAACTAAAAACTTTTTCACATCACTTTTACATTGTTGACATACCTGAGTCTTCCAGTTTTGAAGGCATTCTACGTTTTGATTTCATAACTAGATATAATGTTGTCATCGATACTTTTAACAAGTGTCTCCATGTCAATAATAATTTCTCTGTTTCTTTAAAAACCAGTAAGGAATCTTCTGGAGAAAAACAATCAAAATTATGCAATTCTTTGAGTGATGTTGTAATGAATCAAGGTGTGTTCTTAACTCGTAAAATAATATTAGAACCTCAGCAACAAATATGGTGCTCTGTTTACACTTCCTATAACATCAACAATGACAGAAATTATCTATTTGAATATTTGGCACAAACAAAAAATTAATAGGAAATGATGCCATTATTCAAATGGATAAATCATCTAATAAAAAAAGGAAAACTTCACAAATACACTATTTCTTCTCGATAACACTTAAAAACACTTCTGAAAAGGCCATTCATCTTCCTAAACATACAAAAATAGGTCAATTGTCTGAGATTGAGGAAATTCTTAATTATCCGTCTGAAAATTCTTGCATGCAAAATAACTCGGAACAGCAATTTCTAAATTTTATTCAAGCCTCTAATGAAATATTACAAAAAAGAAAGCAGGAGTTATCGGCTAATGATTTTAAACTTTCTCACTTAAAATCTGACGAAGCAAAGAACCTAATTAAATTGTTACTTAATTATTATCCTGCCTTTTCCAAATCATTAGACACACTTGATCATACTGATAAAATTGTACCTGATTTGAAATTCATTAATGATTACCCCATAAAGACTCTCCCTTTCTCTCTTCCCCAAGCTTTGTAGAAAGATGTTTTAAACCAAATCAAACAGTTGCTTGATGCCAAAATCATTGAACGTCATTGTTCCGAATGGGCCTGCCCCATGCTTCTTGTTAAAAAGAAACCAGACGGTACAGGCATACAGAAATATAGACTTGCATTAGATCTCAGAATGGTTAATACTATAATTCAAGGTTCGTCCTATCCACTTCCAAAAATTCAAACCATTATTTCAAATCTTTCACAATATCGTTTTTTCTCTTCTCTCGAATTTCATCAGGCATATCCTCAGATTGATTTGCCTGCAAAATTTCAAAATCAGCTCACATTCACTACAATGTTTGGTTCTTTTCGGTATAAGAGATTAGTATTCGGATTAAAAACAAGCGCCTCAATTTTTCAAGCTTTAATGGACTCGTTACTTGATGAATTACAGTTAGAAGGTGTCTATACCTACCAAGATGATCTTATTGTTGGTGCCAATTCATATCAAGAAATGTGTGATAAATTAGACAAAATTCTTGCAATCTTAGTTAAATATAATTTAACGCTGTCCCCTAACAAATGCACTTTTCATAAAACCAGTTTAGATTATCTTGGATTTCACATAGAGAATCAAACTATTTCTCCTGTTCAGTCGAACATTGTAAAAATAACATCTTTTCCAACGCCTACAACTAAACGTCAATTAAAAGCACTCATAGGTGTCATTACATTCTACAAATCTCTTGTTCCATCCTTTTCTGAACTTATGCAACCTCTTATAAACGTAACTACTCCAAAAGCTAAATTTAAGTGGACAAGTAAACACCAAAAAAATTATGGACACCATACAGAAGATATTCTTTAATCCACCCATGGTTAGATTACCTGATTGGAACAAAAAGTTCTATTTAAATACTGATGCGTCAAATATTGCTATTTCTGGCGTCTTACTACAAGAACATGATAAACAACTATTACCTGTTGCATACTTTTCAAAATCTTTAAAAGCATCAGAAAAAAATATCCTGCACTAAAATTAGAACTCATGGCGATTCATAAATCAGTTACTGCTTTCAAATATTATTTATACAACAGAGAATTTGTAATCCTTTCAGATAGTAAACCATTAAAAAAGTACAACAAAACTACAAATCCGGCTGATATTATCTCTCGTTGGCTCATGGATCTCTCAGAATACACATACAAATTTCAACATATTCCAGGTAAAAAGAATGTACTCGCTGACTATTTATCTCGCTGTAATTTTGAAAATAATCAACAGACTTTAGCTACAAATCCTGAGCTTATTCATGATCCTCAACCCTTACCTATTGTAGAATGTGATACTCCACACTCCAGCTCGAGTGATTCTAACATGCATGTTAACTACCTTATTTCTGGTACACAAACAAATCCTGACCCTTTATTAGAAATTTCAAATGAAACATTTGCTACCGAACAACAAAATGACCCTACCTTGTCTGTTATCTATAAAGAAATCTTAAAGAAAGGATCTTCTCGAAAATTTCCTAATTATTTCATTCACCCGGATTCAAAAGTTTTAATGTTAAGAAAAGAAAATATTCTTAATAACACTTTCTCATATCACATTCTTGTCCCAAATTCACTTAAAAGCAAAGTCTTAACAATTTCACATTTATCTCATTTTGGCTTTAATAAAACTTATGAATTCTTGTCAGGTAGATATTTTTGGAAGGGTATGTATGTAGATACTTTAAACTTTGTTGCATCTTGTGTCAAATGTCTTCAATGTAAACATCATCAAACTCCACCCGCACCTTTGCAGCCCACATACACTCCCACGTACCCTGGTCATACTATCAGTACAGATCTCCTTGGACCGTTTGCTAATGTCAAATATGTTTTAACTATCACTGATCATTTTTCGAGACATATTGAACTCTTTCCACTTAATGACATATCTGCAAGTAAGGTTGTTAAATGCTTATTCTCTTACATAACCACCTTTGGGAGACCTTCGGTTGTCTTATCAGACTTAGGACCCCAGTACACTTCTCAGGTATATAACATTTTTAATGATAAAATGGGCATTAAGGTATTACACAGTTCTGCCTCGAGACCACAATCAAATGCGATTGCAGGGCGAACCAATAAATCAATCAAATATTCAGTCAATATTCTTTTACAAGAAGGTCACTCATTCGAAAATGCAGTCTTTATACACAAATCTCTTTATAACGGCTCCAAACATGCAACTACATTGTACTCTCCTAATCTTCTTCATTTTGGACGCGAGCTTTCTCTAATTTTTGATACTTTTGATCAATCATGCAACCAACCCTTTCTTGATAAACATATTGAAGTACACAAATTACTTGATGATTTGAGTAAGATATATCACAAGGCCTACAACAACATTAAATCTGCTCAGGATAAAAGATATAAATATTACGGTCAGAAAGCTAAATTAAGATCCATTTTCTTAAAAGATATTGTATATCTAAAATCAAATGACAAGTTTAAAACAAAGTATACTGGTCCATATATTGTCACTTGTAAACATTCCCCTGTGTCATTCTCAATTAAAAGGTTGTTTGCTCCTGATAACACGGCATTTCGAGTACATATTGATAGACTTCTACTTGCACCTCCTCGTTATGGACACTTATTTGATGCATCAAGTCATATAAACAACACTAACTTTAATACGTTTTATCAACCACGCACATACAATTTAAGAAAAAGAAGCTATTGTAAATCATTATTTATTATTTTTTTAAGTCATGTTTTATGATACCACATATCCAACTAAAGAGCTCATGGTTGTGTGTATGTTGTTTTTGACTGATCTTTAACAATATCATGGCTGGTCCATCACTGTTGCTCTGAAGATCTCTTGGGAACAATATTAGGTATCATTATTATCCTTTAACACTTAGATAGGTCTTCATACTCACTTAAAATTTTATTTACTTTTATTTATTTATTTATTTATTTTTTGCAGAACACTTAAAATTTCTTTGACAATCTTCATTAATTCAGTATTTTTCCAGTAGCTAACCTCCCACTTAACAATTCCTGTACTGTCAGTCAAACATATTATAGTTAGATAAACAGGTACTGTAGTTTAGAAAAGTAAACAAATGATTCATGTAGTTAAATAAAACGCAATTTTTTCGTATATGACTTGTGCATCACCTCACTCGATTGTGACACATTTTCTCGTCTCTCGTCACTCTAGGATTGTCTGCCCATATTAGTTATTATATGATGTACATTTTTGTTTTTTTTTTTTGTTTTTGAATTCTTCCCTTTGAAGTCTTGTTCCCGTTCAAAATTAATGCCCTAAGGGTTCAAGCTTCATTGTGTTGAGAGACAAAGTTTTGGAATTGGAGTTTCGATTCAAATTTTTGAATTGTGATTCCAATTCACAACAATTAAAATTTTTTCATGTAATTCGACGTGGGCTCCTTCAGAAGCATCACAATTCGCTTCTCATCTAAGGCTAGGCCCTAAGCTGATGCCATAATACTTGTGTTTTACACAAGATTCAGGGTGACGCAAATTTTTATGGGCGTGCTTGGAGCACCTCTTTTTTTTGTCATCCTATGCTTCGGCATGAAACATTTTTTTATAAAAAAAAACATTTTTTTATTTTAATATACATCATATTACTCTTTTTAATTGTTTTGAAAAATATAATGCAATTATGTTATTTTTGTGTATTGCTATTCTACATTCATTTAGTATTAGTTTCATGTTTTGTGTATATGTTTCAAAAATTTTTACTTGTGTCATGATAACAATCAAAGCTGCAGTAATGTTTCTGTACTGTCTGAGTCGACTCAACTTCTACATATGAAAATACAGTACTAGCTTGGATCCATAAACATAAATATAAAAAATATAGAAACTTTAGAACTTCTGACTGTTTTTTTTAATACAAAAGAATCAATTATCATGACAGCAACTTTCTACATGTATATATATATATATATATATATATATAAACTTTTGCATTTATGTATGTTTTATGTTTTATAATATTTTATGCTAGCCTATGCACATTGGACAGCAAAAGTTTTTTTTCGTGGTGCACCGGGTGATATATATAACGATTATTTCGTTATATATTGGTTATTTTCTTAAATTATTCCTTTACCCCCCCCCCCTTCTCTTTTCAATTCAAAATTAGTTTTAAATTGTCCTTCATTCCTTTTCCATTTTCCTCGCTTATTCCTCTAACCGAAAATCTGCAGCTGCCCAAGTTTATCTGTGAGAAATACACCCACATTTTAATCAACCGTTCAAAACTATTTCCAGATGTCGGCTAATTCTGATCGAATCAATTCTTCATTACCTTATAAGGAGATCCTCTCTGTTTCGCAGTTAAAATTTATGCTTACGCTTCTTTTTCCTTTCTCGACAAAATCCTAAAAAGAATTTAGCATCTGCGCAGTAAAATCTGATGTTCCTTCTGTGTGCTTCTTTGTTAGACATAACAACACGTGTAACATTTATCTATTGGCAACCTTATCCGTTCCCCTTCCCAGCCGGGCAGCCAAATTGAATTCTGATCATGCCGGCTGCATTTTAACTGTTATTTGGCGTATACTATCCATTGTGCATGGGCGAACTTGTGTATGTTGGCGATTGTCTTTCACGCCAAAAGTGGCGGTTTGTTGCTATGTACGAGGACACTTGACTCGCTGCTCTTGTCTGGTTAAGTTGCAAATCTCTGTTCGGAGATTTTCTCCGATTTATTATAAGTGTACCTCCCCTTATGTTTAAAAAAAAACTGTAACTGTTACATCATTGTGGGGTTTTTCGATATCTTCCTACCGGACCTGGTTATCTATCATCGTAACAACCTGTACAGGGGATAACTCCTTTTAAATTATATAAATGCTAAATGGGTTTTTATTATGAATTATCTCATTTGCTCTGAATTTTGGATATAGATTTTTTATATGATAAAGCATGTCTTTGATAGTATAGGAGGTTCAATGATTAAGTATAAAAAAAGAGGAAAGGGGAGAACTGTTTCCTCTTCTTAATTTTTTTCGAACGGAATTAACCCTTGAAAATATAAGGCTTTAATGTACAATTAGTATTTGTAGCCTGTGAGCTCAATGCAATCAGTTTAACTGGGCAGTATTCTTTATTTTATTACTTTTAATATCAGTCCTTGTGGTATTTTCAGATAACATGTTTTTTATGAATTTTACTTTTATGTTTGTTTTTTTCTGTATCAACTTCTAAAGTATCAACGAAATATTTCAAAATTTAAATATAAATTTACCTAATTTTGTATTAAATTTCATAATAAAAATAATATAAATAATACTTTAAGACTAAAATTTTGTGACAAAATGTAACAAAAGAATCGACTTATTGCCATTAGTACTAAAATTTAGCTTTCCACTGCTCTGTGCCCCTCTGTTTCATTTTATTATAGTAATTTTAGGCTCCATAATTTATAGTGTCATTTTTCTGCCTGTGTGCCAATTTGATAAGAAAGGCTAATTATTGCTAGTATCTCCGAATATCTTTACAACAATGTCGTGGGAGTTAAATTAAGAGTCTAAGAAAAAATAATAAATTATCTTCTATTTAAAAAATACTTATTTGTTATAGATGATATTTAGTACATTGCTCAAAACACATTGACAATTTTTCCAAATTGACATTTCAAAAAATATACATTTAAAATATATACAAATATTCAAAAATATATAATTAAGATTTGAAATGAAATGCTTTAAACAGCTTTGATTCTAATCCTTATGAAGGGTGTTTTTTAAATCGCTATAAGTTTTTGATAAAATGTGTGCTGAATGTAATTTCTTTTCGGGTTATTTTTTGAAATGATTTCCAAAACAAAATAATAGCAGTTAATTCTTTTCATTTACGTGGTTGAATATATTATTGTATATAGAAGGACGATACAGAAGGACATAATTAAAAACAAAATCGACTACGTAGCTGTTAGAAATTTAATATCAAATGCAGGCCAACTATTAGTGAAGTAATTTAAGATAAAAATTAGACAGGACAACACAAGATTACATCCAAAAATTATAAAAAAAAGGTTATAACCTTCCCCTCCTAGTATGCCACTTACAGATTTAGTCGGGAGCTCGCACTACTACTCGAAAAACATTACGAAATATTTTTTACACTGTGATTTTACAAAAAAAAGGTAACTAATTAAAATTGCGTTTAATACCAGGGATGGAATACAAGTAGTCGAGGGTTATGATGGTATGACCGTATTCCTTTTGGATTTTTTAAGGAACACCTTATACCTTCTGTTTCTTATAAAAGCTATAGGATATACTTTATAGAGTATATCCTCAGCCTTAAGAATATTTTCTATATTTAGAGCGAATAAACTATGTAATTTAAAAAGCAGTATTTTAATTAATTAACCATAATTTTTAAAAGCAGTTAAGACCAGAATTTCAAATATACATAAAAGTAACAATTTTGCAAACAAATTTTGAACGCAATTAAGCACCATTCGTGAGACCGTCAAAAAATTCCAAAAATGGCCAAAAATACAAAACAGTCTATCTGCTTTTTATTCCTTCACATTGCTACCACATATATGCACTCTAATAGAAATTTAATAAAGAACATGATCACCCAATTATGGAGATGATTCGCTGCTAGCCGGCTTTATACTACAGGATTGCTTTCTCCTCTTGTCCCAAAAACCTTGCACGAAGGATCTTTCGTCATCAGAACTGTACGGTGACGCCACAGTTGACTGTCGTGCCTGAAGCCTGGTCCTGAATGGATGCCGTGGGACGCTTGTAGATTCCTCTCGACGACTCCGCTCTGATCGGTTCGCTGGGGTCACTCCATGGAGAGATTCAAACTGCTGATGCCGGTACTCTGAGTGTTGTCTCCTCTTTCTAGACGCACCCGAAGTTACTGAAGATCCTGGGCCACGTTTCTTTCCGGATCTAAGCTGTCTCTTATTTGGCAAAAAATCAGATTTAAAAGTTCTTTTCTCAGTTTGACGAGTGTCCATATGAAGTTTTTTACGAGGATTAAGTACTGAAGACGTTGAGCTATTGGATAACTTATGTTTTTGAGGTTGCTGTCTAATAAGGGGAGGAACGGGACAGTTTATGATCTTTTGCCTTTTATGGCACACTGAGTCTGATGTATTTGACACTGCTCTCTTATTTTTATTATCATACTTTGCTGTCGGTTTGATAGACTTTCTACTTTCAATAACAGTTTTTGGAGCTGTTTGACCAGATTTTCTTTTTGCATACTGATGAAAAGAATTAGATGAAGAAGTGCTGGACCCGGGACACTCATTGGATTGGGAATATTGCGAAACACCGCTCGACACATGAGAACCTTCACTACCATTGTCTCTAAACTTATAAACTCTAACCTGATCCAAATTAACTGTCATTCTTTCACTATTGGCATTAACAACCAGATTATTATTCCGAACTTCCAAAACTTCAAACAGGCCCACAAACTTTGGACCAAACCTAGCTACCCTCTTTTGACGACTTGAACTTAGCCAATGCTTTTCTACTAACACAAAATCTCCAACTTTAACTTCCAATTCCCTTCTACGCATATTATAATACTGAGCTTGCTTCTCCTGCGCTTTTCCCATCTGAACTTGAGCCTCCTTAACCAAACTCTCAATATCCTGGCACATAAACCGACTTTTCGCATCCGATACCACAATTAACCTCTGAAATGGAGTAATCAACTTTCTACCCAAAAATAACTCAGCTGGCGTCTTCCCCGTCGACTCGTGAACTGCTGTACGAAGAGGGTACACAAAATGCTGAAGTAACTGGTCCCAATTCGAATGATGCGAACCAACATAAGAAGAAATCCTTTGAATTAATGTACGATTTACACGCTCAGCCATATTAGACTGTGGAAGCTCCTTACCGTCCACAGTCTCTAACTTTTCACACAAAGACTTAAAAATATTACATATAAAATCATAACGAAATGGTTTACTAGCAACGAGTGCATCAAAACCAATATGAATTTCATTCGTTAAACTCGGTTTATCTGAAAAGACTTCACCAAAGACTTATTAACCTCCTCTTTCTCGACTTCACCTAAACCCGACTCTCCCAAATCAACTGACACTGAAACAGGCTCTTTCTTACTCAGATTCTCATCATTATTCACGATCAACGACTTTTTAAAGAAATCCAGACTAATTCCTCTATCCTTCATATAATCCACACCAACTATACAATGCACTGTTAATCCATCTAATACACAAAACTCCCAACATGTCTTAACCGAACGAATTTCTACTTCTAAATCTACTGAACCCTTATTATCACAAGCTACTCCCTGCGCCGACTGAACCACCAGACTTGACCTCTTCAACTTCTTATACGAAAAATATTTCCGATAACAATCATAAGAAATGAACGACTTATCTGCCCCTGTATCGAAGACACTTTTAACGACAATACCATCTAACACAATTAACACTTCAGGTAACTCAACCGGATTAATAGTAACTTTATTCAAACTCACAGAAGACTTTTCCAACCTCTGAACACATCTCTTTTGTATTAACCTACCTTCAAAACTCTCATCCAAAGTTAAACCCCTTAATTGCGAAGAAACATTCTTGTTCCGTACTCCCCCTCTCCGATCATAACCACTATTCTGCCTATTTCCATACATATATCTATCACCACTTTTAAAATTATTAGCACCACCACAATTCCTGCTACCATTACCAGTATTCGACACATTACGACCAAATCCATAATTCCCATTACTCAAATTATTATCCGGAAATCGCTGTCCCCCTCTCAAAAAATTACGCTCCCCCTCATTTCTGAAATTACTTCCTGTGACAGGATTCGTTCGAGGGCTACGCGAATACCGTTGATCCGAGCTATGCCGAGTCTCATACCTCGATAATATTTGATGCATTTCTGAAAAGTTCTTAGGTGCTCTAATCTCGATATAGTCCAGTATATTCGCATTAAAGAGAGTTAGAACTATGTCCAATAATTCCTCAAATGTGATATCTAAATCCAATTTATTTTTCAGTTCAAGCTTACGTAGGTAAAACTTTGATGCTGATTCGTAAATATTCTGCTCATTGCAGTAAAATTCTTTCCTCAAAATACTCTTATCTTTAACACTAGGAAACGCCATTTTTAACTCAATCACAGTCTGCTCAAAACTTTTAGCTTCATCATTAATAAAAAATTTTCCTATATTTTCTAACTACAAAAGTGCTTCGCCCTTCAATGAGCACTTAAGTACTATGTATCTATTCTTCTCAGTTATATTATTAAACAAAATATAATCATCTAGTTTGACTAAAAATTCATTAATGTCACCTTCACCTGTAAAATAAACACGTGGCACAATCTCACAATGTCCGACTTTTTGTTGGGCGCCATTTGTAACGGTTGGGTACTCGTACTGGGTGTTGAATGCAGACATAACTCAGAACACAAGATAAAAACAGTTTATTTAAAACGGTTCGGGCTCAAGGGACGTGGAGCAGTTCTGTAATTTTAACAACTGATAACAATACTAAAAGATTAAACTCATACTCACAGCTCCGGCATTAACTCAATCGGGGCACTTCAGATTACTTCTCCTTTAAACTCCAGCTAAGCAGCTAGATAAAACTTTATTAGACACCCCGTGGCTGTAGATATATTCTTTATTAACTTTGAAATAGTCAATCTAATTACTATTAACTTCTTACCACCGGCCAACTTCTCGAGTCGAATTCCAAAACTCCTTGTCAACTCACTGGAGGCTCGCTAATCCGTTGATATCACTCGCTCTAGATTCACTACTAGCTGTCCAATGCCGCCAGACACACACTGCTAGACGCCACTAGCTGGCTAATGCCGTTAGACACACTTCTAGCTGGCTAAAGCCGGCAGAGACACACTGATAGACGCCACTAGCCGGCTAATGCCGTTAGACACCCTACACACACTCAAACTCCAAGCTTTTATATGCTGCAAACTGAGATGCTGCAAATTTCCATATTACTTCTAACCGCGACATAACTGTAGAATCCGAGAAAGACAAACACGCTCTAGAAAGTTAAAGTAAAAGAAAGGATAGATGTCGCTTTTACGCTTGCACATGTTAAATCATTGACGTCACGATCTCAAAATGCTAGAGTGCCTTTATTACAAAGGTCACTCCCTTACAAGTTACGTAAACACATATTATTAAGATAAGATAAATTTTCACAAAAGTTAAAATAAAGATTAAATAACTAATTGAAAGTGGAGTATATTGTATTCTGAAGCAGAAACATTGCAAATATAAATGCTTAATAACATATTTCTTAAAACCACACAAAGCCAATTTCTATAATTCAATAACATATTTTTAAGAAACAACTCATATATTTATTTTAAAAAAATCTCATCTCTCAATCGATTTAAATATCAAGTTACAGCCACATTGGCAATAAATTTTCAATAATTTTGTACTGTCTTTGCCTCACTAGAAAATTATTCTATGAAAATTGTCTCTAACAGAAATCTAGCAAAATAGAGAAAATGATACTTTAATATCAAAATCTTATTCTACAGTGAAGTGCTCGGTGGACTTTAGGATATTGCAATAGCTAGAAAAATACATTTATTTTCGTTTTTAAAGTATAAAAATATAATGTGTAAGGCATATGCAAGTGGAGGAAAATGATCTCATGAAATAAAAAATGTAACTTCTCATTTCTTTGACGTCAATACAAGAATTTATATTGTTATATTTTGTATTATAGAAAATAACATTGCAGAAATTCTTCAAATACAAAACAAAAATGCCTTACAGATAGAAGAACTTTTTTACAATATGAAATTTTGGACGTTTGAGAAAAAGGAAAATTTATGTCTTTCGATTTATTCGGAAAGAAAAATAGTTGATGGAAGATAGCTTTGCATTAAAATAAATGAAAGGATAATATTTTAAAACCAATAAAATCTTTATTAGTTAAAAAAACATTGAAATATAAAACTTTTTTTAATTATTTAAGAAAAAAATTCATTATTGAACAGAAAATATTATTATGCAGCAGACTCCCCCAAATCCGCCACCCTAAAATCAACAAATCACTAAAATCCGCACATAATTTACTGAAGTACACAATGAAACATTCAGTTAAGGTATAAGCTATAATTTGTTTTTTATAGTTTTATATCAATTCCATATATATTTTAATTTGTAATTTTTGTTAATATTACTGATTTCATGTTTTTATAAAGAAATAATAAATTTATGTCTGAAAAATTCTAAGATATTGCTGATATGACTGCTAATCACAATCATCTTTCCAAATATATTTATAAATCAATCAAGCTCGTTTGGTTATTAAATTTGGCTAAACCTAAAGTAAAACTTCCTTGTTTTATGATTTTGGTGTGAATTAGAAATGCACCTTTATGAGGCAAATTCATTTGTATAATTTAGGTAAAATATATTTCATATTTATAATGAATATTTAATCATGCATTATTGATTATTAACTCTACCTTTTCTTTTAATATTTTAATAATTTAAAAAATATCTAA
The DNA here is from genome assembly GCA_964019185.1 of Maratus speculifer. NCBI lineage: Eukaryota > Metazoa > Arthropoda > Arachnida > Araneae > Salticidae > Maratus > Maratus speculifer. Next base: position 273,774,571 of record OZ025290.1, read on the forward strand.
TTTTTAATATTTTATTTTATTACTTATTTTAGTATTATATTATATTGTAAGCATTCATTATAGTTTCGATTATTTATTATAATTACATTCAAATCACTATTTTAAATATATATGACCAGAAATCCGCAAATTTCTAAAATCCGTAGTACCTCTCATCTCAAGTTGTGCGGATTTTAGGGAAACGTTTGTATTACATAATATCTTCATTTCAAAACATATTTCGCATGTTTAACTTTTTATATAATTATATAATTCTTATTTTCGATCTCAGTAGAATGAAGAAACGTGATTGTCAAGCGAATTACACATGAAAGCTTTGGCAGCGTAATCGTGATCAAATTGAGGAGTTCTAACTGTCACTTTTCGTATCTCAAAGATATGATAATTTCGACGAGACCAGTCCCTTTTGTAGGTAGGAGGATTAAAAATTGATGGGTGCAAGTCTTGTTTTTCTTGTGTTAAAATAGCCGCATTTTGTCCAGCATTTTCATAGAGGAACACGTATTCAGTAAGTCAGAAATACGTATCTTATCCATCGGTATGCAAATTTGATACCGTTAAGCAAACACCAGTAGTGATCTAAACTGCCATAATACTGCGAACAGTAGGAATGCTTTTTATAAGTGTCAAATATATCAAACAGTCTTTCCCATTTACAGTGTCTTTAATTTGTGTAATTTTCAAGGTGTCAATTATTCTTTGACCAGTGTCAACTTTTATTTTCCCCCCATTTTTCAATATGTCCGGTATCATGTTTTCAATTTTTTTTTCATTCCTTTAGAGAGTACAATATTCAGGAAAATCCGTCGCTCCCACGGTAGTTTTCTTCCGCGACACCTTTCCTCGATCTCATATTTCCGACTCTCTAGAGCAGGCATGTCAAACACGAGGTCCGCGGGCCACGACTGGCTCGGCGACTAATAACCAGTGGCCCGCGAAGGATTTAATTTTTTTATTTATGCTTCTGAAATCATAATTGTCACAGAATCTAAATTGACTCTGGATAATTATTAAAAAAACGAGTTGGTTCATACAGTAATGTTAAGTTCTTAGAACACATATAACTTTACAAAATAAAATTTCTGAAATATCAAATCAAGAAACTAAATAGAGCTTAACTATTTTCATCAAAATGTATAATTTAAGTTAGGAAAAAGACATCACCAAGTAGTTGTTTTGTTTAAAAAAGAAAAGACAAAATAAATAAGAATTTTTTTATCTATATACAATAGGGTAAATCGAAAAATCGAAATTCGGATAATCGAATTGGCGCGGGGTGCAAAAGTTGCTTTTTATGCATACTAATTCACATATGTTTTTTTTATTGAAATCCATTCATATCTTCCGGTGCCCCAAATGCCTCAAAAATAGTCAAAAATTGAAATTTTTATAAATTTTATATATTTTTTTTGCTTCTTAATATTTTTAAATTTATTTTTGGCGCGGGTTGCGAAAGTTGCCTTATATATATATTAGTTCAATATTTTTTTTATATATATAAATCCATCCATGTCTTCCAGTGCCCCAAAACGCCCCCAAAGTGGTAAAAAAATTGAAATTTTTATAAAAATTTATAAATTTTGTTTTTTAATTTCTTTTAAATTATTTTATCAGCGGGATAAAAAAGATGCATTTTATAGTATATTAGCATGCATCCAAATAATTTTCGACTTTGATAAATTTCTTCCAATGCCACAAAACTTTTAATTATTTGCCGAAAATCGAATTTCATGCAAATTTTGAGCTATAAAATACAAGTAAAATTAACAGTTAAAGAATAATTTATCTAACGTAAAAGGTAGATCGAGAGGATGAGAAATCGTTTATCGTATTTTATTAAATGTATAAAACAAACTTTTTATACTTTATTATTTGAAAGACAACATAGATAGAAGAGTTCTCAGCAATGACTAGCAATATTTATATGATATTTGCATAGCAATATCACGTGGTGAATGTGGTTCCGATCTGGCATTAATGAAACCTGGTCCAGTTCATCACTCAAGATGGCACGTGTAGAATTTTAAGGTTATTAGTGGCTACAGAAAATCCTTCTGATAATCTCATTACTCTTACAACATATATTATGAAGGTATATGCACCTGTATGGTTTCATGTCAAAACAAAGTCATCCATAACTGAAGGAGCGCGTCATATTTGGAAACTTATCACATATTCTAGATATTTGGAACCCAATTTAAGAAAGATCGTAGATGCTGTTATTCAACGAAATAGTTTTTTTTGCCACCCTGAAAATTTGCTATTGTCAATGCTCACAGATAATAGAGAGCATATCAGATCTTTAGCAATGCGAAAGCTAATTTATGCTAGAAATAAAAAGAGAAAATCACCAGAAGTGAGAATTTTCAAAGTACCCCAAATAAACTTCAAAGCGAAGGATTATTTTGAACTTATTGACTGGCAACTAGTTGGACGTTTTGAACCACCTCTTTTGATGAATGTGACTTGCAAAGAAATTGAGAACATGATAAAAGTTGTAAAAACGAATGAATGGTCAAAATATCAATGCCATACCCAAGCGGTTGAAAGATGCGTTCGACTAGTGTCTGAGGCATCAGACACTGTTTCTGGGCAAGAAAAGAGACACGGTTTTATATTGAACAGAATGAAATCAAGAAGCCATATAAAACACTTTGATACCAAAAAAGATTGAAAAGTTTAAAAATATGTCAATTTCCAAATTGAAGGATGTAAAACTTTTCTCTACATAAGTTCGATTTTTGTAATTTTTATGATTTAATGTTTTGATTTTTAAATTTATATGACACTTATTATTGCAAAATTAATGTTATTTACAACCTTATACGTTATTAATTAAACTGTTTTAAAAATTTGTAAGTATTTTTCGTAAATTATAATTCTTAATACATTTTTGTAAAAATTTCAGTTTTTAATTATAATTGGTGCATTAAATATGTGAATGAATTTTGATTAAAAAAATATCTGGGAACTGCAGAGTTATGTAGTATTGTTATAACAACTTTCCAAGCCAGTGCCAAATGAATTTCAAAAAGTAAAATATAATAAAACAAAAAATATTTTTTTCAAGAAAATTTCAATTTTAAACTATTTTTGGGGTGTTTGTGGCACCAGAAGATATGGATGAATTTTATTTTTAAAAAATATGTAAGCTAAGATAGATAAAAGATAGCTTTTGCACCCCGCGCCAAAAGTAATTAAGAGAAAATAAATAAACAAAAAAATATAAAAAAATCATAAAAAAACTCAATTTTTAATTATTTTTGGGGCGCTTGGGGCACCGGAAGATATTAATGGATTTTAATTTAAAAAATCCTGTAAACTAGTATGCATAAAAGGCAACTTTTGCACGCCGCGCCGATAGTGATTTCTAAAAAAAAAATTTTCCTATACTTTTCGATCCACCCTAATATACAAGCCTCTTAATTTCATTTGTATGAATAAATTTTGTAATGTAGTATAGTCTGTCTCAAAAGTTTAAGCACAAGCATAAAATATCGATTTTTAATGAATTATAAAAAATTAGAATTAATAACATTTTTTATTTAGATATTTCGCAACATTGTTTAAATAAACAATATCAAAAATAGAAAAAAATGAATTACATAATTTTAAAAAATACAATTTAAAAAAAGTTATAAAAAAACTGTCTCAAAAGTTTATGCACAATGTCAAAAACAACCATATTTATAATTTTTACAGAACTTTTAGCAACAATTTTTTTTCCATGTTTTCGGATTAGTTCAAATAAACGTGCTTTCGTCGGAATTATTAGTTTTTGTGGGGTTTCTGGTGGCAAAGAATACCATGCTTTCTCAATATCCTCTTGGAGTTCTTCAATAGAGTCATGCTGCTTTCCATTGCCTAAACTTGGCGGGTTAAAGTATTCCAGACATTCTTAATCGGGTTTAAGTCTGGACTTAAAGCAGGATAGTCAAGTACTTTATCATTTTTCTGAAAAGTCCAAAGTTTTGTAGAATGGTATACGTGGATTGAGGAATTGTCTTGCAGAAAAGTTCATTCAAAACCCCCCAAAATGTCACCGATTGGAAGCAAATGGGGGTTTAGGGTCTCTTGAAACTTTTTTCACTCTTCTCTTCCGTTTAGAAAAGCTAGAGAGGGCTGGCAAATGTCCCAAATGCCCCCTAAACCATAACGGATTTACCGTCTTGCTGCCTGCTGAAAAATGTCCTTCGGTTCTTGCGTAACTCATGCCAATACGCCTTCCAACCATCAGGGCCATCTAAGTTTCACTTTTTCTCATCGCTGAATAAAACAGTAAGCCATTTGTCCCCGTAGGTCATGTGTTTTTTAGCCCAGTTCATGCTTATCTGTTTGTGATGTAATTTAAGAGACGGTTTGCGAGCCAATTTCTTTTACATGATGTAATCACACGCTTTAACACGTCTATTTACAGTGTCTTTGGACATCTGTACTCTGAAATTATTTTTAATTTTCCGTATGGGGACATATTTTGTCTAAACACCAATCTCCGTATTTTCCGATCAATCTGAACAGTCGTCATACGTGGTCGTCTGCATCTTGATTTCCGCTTAAAATTATCATTTCTAGAAAGTACTTGATATATACATAGCTTTGACCAATTTAAAGCTTTTGCAATTTCAGAAACAGTTTTATTTTTAGATTTCAATTTAAAATCTTTCAAACACTCACATTTTGTGAATTCTTTACCCTTTGTCATGTTTAAAACATTAGGAAATAATTTCTCCACCTTTTATACTTGTATAAAAGTGCAGTATGATGTCACAACGTCATTACACAATACCAATCCCGTGTTTCTAAAAAAAATTGCATAAAGTGCTTAAACTTTTGAGACAGCGTTTCTTCAAGAAAAAAAGAAAAAATAAATAAAAAAAAAATATTTTTTTTATTTTAACTACCCAAAATGGCTTATTTTATTTTGTTTTGATTAAATGTTGAGTATTTATTGTAAATTAGCATAAAGTATTTTCTTCTTCAATTATTTTAAACGAGATTTGCAAAGTGCTTAAACTTTTGAGACAGACTATACATATATATACATACATATGTACATTTTTTATTTGTAATGTGGCCCACGAACTTATATTCTATCCTTAATTTAGCCCTCGATGGTAAATGAGTTTGACATGCCTGCTCTAGAGGAATGGAAAAAATGAAAAAAATTTTACCGGACACAATAAAAAGCAAAATTACAGAAATTAAAGACACTGAAAAGCGGTAGGGATAGGCTCGACGCGATAAGGCTACCGAACAACCCTAGATACGTCTCGCTTATTCTTATTCGATTAATATTATTAATAATTATTATTAATTATTAATTATCCATAATTATACCGGCGGTGTTAATGCTGCTAAGGTGTGAGTACAACCTTGTTTTCAAACAGCATTTCTCATTTCTTAATTTTATACGTTATTTTATGTGTAGATTTTTTTTAAAGAAATCAGAGAAGTTTTATTTAACCTCTTGAAATCCAAAATTAATTAATACTGATTAGAAATACCCAACCATTGCTTTTATACGAACGAAATAAAACTATATATGGTTGAAAAAACAGTTTTCTGAAATTAATATCACATTGGACTGTTATTTTTTAGGTTCAATCAATAAAATATGCGAAAAACAAACAAAAAATTATATTCTAAAAAAAAAAAGAAAAAAGAAAAACTTTGATTACAGTTTTATTACGTTGGGTGGGGGGGGGGGGGGATTCGAGGGATGATAATGTAAGATATCCAAAAGGGAAGATTCCAAAATTACCACAAAGTTTATATCGTTATATTTGCACATCCTTTAATCTTCATTTCAGCTACAATGTCTCACTGTTCAAAAATAGACGTTAAATACCATGGCGGTCAAAAGATTCCGGACAGTAAACTTTTTTTAGTTAATTTGTAAATATACCCATATGAAGAGGAATCGCAAAGTCATACTTATACATTTAATTAACATAATAGTTAGGAAATAATGTATGGAATAACAAATAAATATCAATAAATTTAATTGACAAAATTAAATGGAAAGGAAAAAGCATGTATTCCAAAGTTTCCGGCCACCTTCGAAAGTTTGGGGAAAAATGGCATTTACAATTAGTATCTTATCACCATAACTTTAGTAATAAGTACTGCGATGCAGCAACATGACATTGATACAATCAACGGTTGAAGATTGTCTATGATGCGTTTTTCCACACTTCTTGATTTTTTTTTCTTTTTTTGAAAATTTTTGTAAAATACATTAAAGTTAATGTCAACAAAAGAAGTGGTGGAGTTCGAAATACCCAGTATTATTGTTATATTTAAAGACACTGGTATAACACTTAATAAAAAATAATTGTCAAATGTCTGCTTACCTTTACTAGTAAGCCAGCCAAGAGTCAGGTAGGTGATCCTTGCGTGTGAGCGCGAAGCCAGCTGCAGAAAAAATATATTAGTTGAAGACGAAGATGTACGCCATTATTGAAGTGCGTCACACATTATCCAAGTTGGTTTTATTGATAACGCGAAGAATAACGGTTAATCTTGATTACACTACAAAAATATAGAAAAATATGATACTCGATTAATACAATTATATAATTATAGTAAAGTTTTAACATGAAAACAAAAACCGAATATAAAGAATGTTTTTAGGAGTTCGTGGTATTGCTTGGTTTAAATGAACCAGCACACGGGACCCCACAGCAGCTTCTGATAAACGTAGAAAATTCGACGAAAAACTTCTTTTCATGCGCAATACAAAATTGCAAGATTGCAGAATCTTTTTTCTCTTCTTGACAGTCTTTACTTCGTAGCACGGCGATCTAGTCTTAAAATTTCGTAGTGCTGCCATCTAGTGTGTTTAGGTTAAATGATCTTGGTTATAGCACTTGGGAAGAAAAGAATGTTTTTTAATGTTCGCGTGTTTGACACAAAACATGTTCATCTTGAGAGGTATTCTAACACCCCCGCTTTTTGTGACAAACCGATGAATGTACAATGTTTAACTGGTTTCTCCGGTATTCGAAGTGAGGCTTTGCCAACGGTTTCGTTAACACGTCGGCCAGCATCAATTTTGATGGGTAATAGGTTATTTTTATTATTCCTTTTTGGCACAAGTGTCCAATATAGTGAAACTTTATTTCAATGTGTTTGGTTTTGCTTTGCGCCTTTTCATTTTCAGATAGTTTTATTGCTGAAATATTGTCTTCATATAACGTGATAGGGAGTTGTTGATTAAGTTCTAGATCATTCAGCAAATCTAATATCCAAATTGTTTCTTGGCATGCACTCGAGGCGGCAATATATTCCGCCTCTGTAGACGAGAGTGAAACGCAACTCTGCTTTCTTGATAACCACGCTAAGGAGTTATTTCCTAATTTAAATAAATTTCCTGTGGTGGATTTCCTATCCACCCTATCATTGCCCCAGTCGGCGTCGCTATAGACTGTTAATACTGGGGGTTTTGATTTGTCAATGAAGAACTTTAAGTCTTTCGTAGTAAGTAAGTATCTAATTAACTTTTCGACTGCTTGCCAGTCCACTTCTCTGGGTGATTCATTCCTCCTTCTTAGTATATTAACAACCAATGCTATATCGGGTCTAGTTAGGGTCGCGATGTATAACAGCCCCCCAATGGCCTGCCTATACTTATTGTTATCTCCCAGTAATTTCCCATTCGGGTCTAGGCTGAAATAATTGGTGTTGATCGAAGTGTATGTTGGTTTTGGGTCTAACAAATTAAACTTTTCCGCAATTTGCACTATTTTATTTATCTGATCTAATTGTAGATTTCCTTCTGCTGTTTCTTTAATATTAATTCCTAGATACTGCGAAACCTTTCCCAGGTTTTTGATTTCGTATTGTTTTGAAAGTTCAGCAAATATTTCGCACGTGTCCTCTTTATCTCCGGCGACCAAGATGTCATCCACATAAACAATTATGTAGGCGACTTTCTCATTTTGGACTCTTTTATATAGACATCTGTCCGACGCGCATTCTCTGAAGTTCAATTCATTTAAGGATTTGTTTATTTTCAAATTCCACGCCCTAGCTGCCTGCTTAAGACCGTAAATTGCTTTGTTCAAGCTGCATACTTTATCCTCTTCCCCCTTTTTCACATATCCCTCGGGTTGAGCCATATAAACCTCCTCTTCTAACTCGCCGTGCAAGAAGGCGGTCTTTACGTCTAAGTGAGTTATATCGAGGTTTTTGTACACTGCTGCGTTTAAGAATGCTCGTAGGGTGGTATGAGCGACGACGGGTGCGTAGGTTTCGTCATAATCGCTACCATATTTTTGCGCATAACCCTTAGCAACCAGTCGCGCCTTATATCTTTCTATTGACCCGTTTGCTCCCCTTTTAGCTTTGAACGTCCATTTACACCCAATGACGCGTTTTCCTAGTATCGGCTTTATTAGTCTCCAGGTATTATTTTGTTTTAGGGACTCTATTTCCTCATTTGTTGCTTCTAGCCATTTATTTTTAGTTTCCGCGTCATTGATGTCCTGCAGTTCCGCCCATGTCTTTGGTTCCTGAATTTGGCATAAATTCGCGCTTATACCAAAACGGTTGGGTGGTACCCCGTGATTTTGCCTTTCCGGGTTCGGGGGGTTCCTTGGCTGGGGAATTAATCTGATCATTGTCATTTTCTCCTAGTTCGATTAGGATATTTTCGGCGGGTGTTTCGTAATTGTTATTTTCTTTATCAGATTTAAATTCCTCTTGTTTAATTCCATCTTCAAAAAATTTTACGGTTCTAGATATCATTATTTTATTTTCACCCGTATAAATCCTGTAACCTTTGCTCCTGAAATCATAGCCTAACATTATTCCCTCGACGGCTTTCTCGTCTATTTCCCCCTTTTAGGCTTATCGATGTAGGCGAATGCCTTACACCCGAAAGTTTTAATATTCGAGATATCCGGTCTCTTGTTATTCCAAAGTTCGTATGGTGTTATGTTATTTTCATTCGCTTTCGTTGGCAGTCGGTTGAGGAGATATGTGGCGGTCATGACCGCTTCTCCCCAGAATTGTTTGGGTAATTTAGCGTCTGATAGCATGGTTCTAGCCATTTCCATTATAGTCCTATTTTTTCGCTCAGACACGCCGTTCTGGGGGCTGCAGTAAGGAACGCTTAACTGCCGCTGTATCCCATTCTCGATCAGGTAGTTTTCAAAGTCGTCACCGATATATTCTTTTGCGTTATCGGACCTGATTGCTTTTACCGACTTGCCAAATTTATTTTTCGTCAGCGCTATGTATTCCTTTAATTTGGTAACGGCTTCTGATTTATGCGCGATTAAGTACGTCAGGGTGTACCTGCTATAATCGTCTGTAAATGTTATGAAGTATCTTTTATCTCTTATCGTTTCTGTCTGCATAGGGCCACATATATCTGAATGTACAAGAGTACAGATTTCTGTACTTCTGTTGGTAGCTGCTTTAGGGTAGGGTAGAACAGAAATGAACCCTTGAATGAACCCTTGAATGCACTTGGTGCATCGTATGTCATGTTTACAGTTATTAATTGTTATCCCTTCAGCTAATTTATGATTGACTATGTATTTGATATCGTCGAAATGTCTGTGTCCGAGTCTCCGGTGCCACATTGATATGCAGTTTGGATTATTACAGAATGTTTGAGCGCATATTGTGTACCCATATTCATCTTCGGGGTTTAATTCATAAAGATTATCATTTAGTTTAGCGGTCAAGATTATTTTACTATCTTTGACAAATAAACATTCGTTTTTCTCGAAAATTACCTTTATGTCATTTTCGGTAGCTCTTTTAACCGACAATAGGTTGCTTTTTAGTTCTGGGCAATATAACACGTCCTTAAGTGTAACATATTGTTGTTTGTTTGTTCTTAATTTTACGTCCCCCATCCCATGTGAATTAAGCCGTTTTCCGTTTGCAATTGTTATATTGCCGAAATTACCGGCTGTGAATGTAGTGAAATTTTATTTGGTGGAGGTGACGTGTCTATTATATAGGTGTTTGAATCCATTGTTTGTGTTTGGTTTACATTTACTAACTCATTTTCGAGATTATTTTCTGCTGGGAAGAGAGGAATGACCAATTCGTTCAAATTATTATCAGTATTGGTTTTGCTATTAAAGCAGTAGTTGGATGAATCACCTGTAGAGGTGTTTTGTTTTTTAGGGGTGTCGGAATTGTTTTTGTAAATTTTTGTTTTATTAGTATCATATTTTTGATAGTTGCTTCTTTGTTGCTTCTTTAATTTATGACATTCCGAACGGTAGTGCCCTTCCCGTTTGCAAAACATGCAGTATTTCTTGCTTTTATTTCCTTTACTCACACTTTTATAAGCGGTATCTTTGGGACGAGAGTAAGTATTTTTATTTTCTATTCTGTGCGAATATTCGTCCAAAAGTTTATTTTTGACCTTTTCGTCCCTCGCCTCAATACTTGTTATCAGAGGGGCATAGGATTGTGGCAGACTGCATAGCATAATAGCCACTACGTGAGAATCATTTATTGTCTCATCGATAGCTGATAGCTTATCGCGGAGCGTGAGAATATTGTTGATGTGCTGGGCGAGGTCTCCCCCTTCCGGAAGCCTTTGGGAGTAAAGTTTGCGAAGAAGAAAAAGTCTAGAACACAAGTTTTTTCTTTGATGTACATTTTTCAACTTTTCCCATATTTGTTTTGGGGACTGTAAATTTCTTATGTGTACTATTTGTGAGTCTTCAATGCACAAACAAATAGTTGCTTTCGCTTTGGCAGATTTTTTTATGTAATCATCGTCGGCCGTACTAGGTGGTTCTTCTGTTATATATTTTAAAAGATCGTCCTTTATTAACAGATTTTCTACTTTAAAACTCCAATTGGAGTAATTTGTGTCGTTGGGTTTCTCGATAGAACCTATATCTCTATTTACTGCCATGTTTTTATTTTAATTTGAGTTAATTGTACTCTGACATTATATATCTTTATTATGCACTGTATATATATATGCCAATATTATTCGGCGTTTTATATGTATGAGAAGTTTCGGGAATTTTCTTTATAATTATATAAATTCAAATATATATATATATATATATATCAAGTATAAGAAATATTATTAATTATTTGTGCTATACACAAATTTATTTTACTGGGTTTTTAATATTCCTTTGTGTCAGTCTGATAATCTTTTGTAAAATATATTAAAGTTAATGTCAACAATTGAAGTGGTGGAGTTCGAAATACCCAGTATTATTGTTATATTTAATGACACTGGTATAACACTTAATAAAAAATAATAGTCAAATGTCTGCTTACCTTTACTGGTAAGCCAGCCAAGAGTCAGGTGATCCTTGCGTGTCAGCGCGGAGCCAGCTGCAGAAAAAATATATTAGTTGAAGACGAAGATGTACGCCATTATTGAAGTGCGTCACACATTATCCAAGTTGGTTTTATTGATAACGCGAAGAATAACGGTTAATCTTGATTACACTACAAAAATATAGAAAAATATGATACTCGATTAATACAATTATATAATTATAGTAAAGTTTTAACATGAAAACAAAAACCGAATATAAAGAATGTTTTTAGGAGTTCGTGGTATTGCTTGGTTTAAATGAACCAGCACACGAGACCCCACAGCAGCTTCTGATAAACGTAGGAAATTCGACCAGAAACTTCTTTTCATGCACAATACAAAATTAGATGGATTAGCAAGAGTGAACTTTGTTTAACAAAATTCTTTGTTTAACAAAGTTCTTGCAGAGGCAAATGTTGATATATCAAGCAAACATTCAAGAAAGAGGGATAGGCCAACAGGACAATACAATTAATAGAAATAGAAGTATAAATTAAAAGCAAAATAATTAAAAGGACGATTAAATAATAAAATGCAATTAATAAAAAGAAGGTGAATGACATTAATCAGAAAAACAATGAATAAATAAGAATGGTTGCCAGCAAAAAGACAATTTTGAATTTAGAGTTCCCACAACGAAGCGATTTAAGGTGGCTCTCGCCTCCTTCTTTTGGAAGGGGGTGCGAAACCGTCAACTTGACTTAGAATGACAAGTGGTCTTTTACGGCCGATAAGGCCGCATATTGTAGTCTAATGGACCGCAACGTTTCGTTGGGTATTAGAACACGATCTCTGCGGAAATGTTGTGCAAGTTTTTTGATAACTTGCGAGACAGGCCAGATGTTGAGTTCGAAGTGGTCCCAAAATGTTTGAAATTCAATTGATGGAAAAATAAAACTTTTGTCTAGTTTTCATTTGACCAGACATTATGTTCCTTAAAAAACGCCAGTCGGATACACTGATTTTTTTTTAACCTATGAATTTTTTAAACCAACTCTTGCATAAAGTTCTGCATCCCATCAGCATCTTGGGACGGTAGACTGAATTATTTCAATGTTATCTTCATTCCGTAAATCGCGGGATAATGCAACGGCATTTTTATGCGGGTCATCAATTGTTTTTCTCCCGATAATTTTCTCCACAAGAATAGTCATTTTCCGAGTACTCCCGGACCTCAGAAAGTTCTGAAGACTATAGCCATCTTTATATATTTTTTAAATATCGTTTTCACAGTCGGATTTTTTCCGATCGATAACTTTGCCGCAATATCTCGAGAAAATTGGCCCTATAGTGACAAATTAATCACTCATTTACGAACAAGAATTGTTGAACTTTTCATGTTTGAATATAAACTATGCTATTCACTTTGATTCATTCACAAACACAACCAAAAACATTTTACCGATAGAAAAAAATAAGGATTGATGAGTAGCCGGAATCTTTTGCTCACGCAAATTCTGAATTCTGCCCTTTTGCTTCAACACTTTTGCATAAAGTGTTATCAGTATCCAATGAAAATGATCACGAAGTCAGAAGTTATTCACAAAATTCTAATTTTTGAAACAATCGTGCTTTTTCTTCGCTGAAACCTTCTGGTATATAAATCAAAGAAACTAACTGGCCGGAAACTTTTGACCCCCACTGTAGCTTTGATTTTTCCACACAGTTAAGTGATTCCCTCTGCTGGAAAATTCTGTTAAGAAAACTCCTTTCGACCAACATTAACTCTGAGAGAAAGAAATATTTCTCAGGCTTTTACATATTTTCCATCTTTGATAAAGCTATAAACTTTCATACATAGTTTAATCACCCCACTTTTTAAGATTATTAGTGATTTCTTGCTTTTTATAGATTTCTATTAAAAAAAACTTTTAAAATATCACTTCAATTTCATAAATCAATTTTCAGGTAAAGTAACTTTTTTTGCACATGCACAGTTTAAAAAAAAGAAAAAAACAGACAAATAAACGAACAAAAAACACAGGAGTAGTACAATTATTTGTAGTATAAATCTCAGCATTAAGCAGTAATTTAAATAAAAAATAAATTTTTATTATTTCTCACATTATTTAAGGTTATTTAAAATTTATTTAACATTATTACAATATATTTAACAATAATATATAATATTTTTAACAGTTTTCAAGAACAGTAATTCTTTCTACAAGCACAGTTTAAAAAATTCATGGGGAAAAAACAGATTAAGTGGTATATTTATTCGTATTATAAGTCTCAGCATTCTTCAGTTACAAAAATAAGAAGTTATTTAAGTTAAAAAAAATAAATATTCTCTTTTTTGTGTTATTTTTTAAATTACTCAATGTATACTTCATTCAATATATACATACATATATATATTTGACCGTTCATGAGTAAATGGATAATCATTTAAATATCCGGCACTGGTACAACAACAGCCTAAATAAAGAAAAAGCTTTACTTGCTTTTCTCAAGTTTGTTTAGGATATACGATAGTATTCAATTTGTGTTTTATGTTTCTGTAATTCCATTCGCTTCAAGGTTTTGTTTACTAACAGCATTGACTGAAATACGATTCCCTTTTCTGGTTCATTACGCTGAATTAGGCATGTTTATTTGGCATAGGAAAGCAATATATCTTCCGCGTTCTATATATAATGCTATTAATTCTATTGCATATTTGAAACTAGACCTTCATCTACAGTAAATAGTAAATGAATGCACTTGATTTTAAGAAGAAAGGGAGGGACACACTTTAAAATAATTTTTATTTATTGAGTAAATATTTTGAAATATTTTGTAATGATTAACCACATTATTTGTAAACAAAATCACATGATAAAATTTATCATATAAATATATATTTTTTACTTTTAATAGTATTTTTTTATTTTCTCTAGACTTCAATTAAAAAAAACTTTTAAATAAAACTTCAATTTCATAAATCATTTTTCAAGACCAGTAACTTTTTTCTACATGCCCTATTTTCAAGATTCATTAAAAAAATAATTAAGTGGCGTTCTTACTCTTATTATAAATCTCAGTTTTCTTGAATTACAAAAATAAGTAATTATTTAAATTAAAAAAATTAATCATTTTTTTATGTATTACTATTTAAATTACTTACATTCAAAATAAGAAATAGTTGACAGTCCATGAGTAAGTGAAAAATCTTTTAAATATCCGTACTCGTACAACAATTTAATTTAACCTAAATAAACAAAAATCCTTACTCCAAGTTCATTTAGGATGTAGGGTAGTATTGGATTTCTGTTTTATGTTTCTGTAATTCAGTTTGCGTCAAGGATTTGCTTACTAACACCATTGACTGAAATACGATTCACTTTACTGGTTCATTACGCTAAACTAAGCATGTTTATTTTACGTTAGAAAAGCAATTTATTTTATGCATGTTCTATATATAATGCTATTAATTCCATCGCATACTTGAAACCAGACATTCAACTATAGTAAACACTTAATGAAGGCATTTAATTTAAGGGGAGCGGGGGAATCTCTGACTATCTTTACAACGATGTCATGAAAATTAAATTTAGTGTCTAAGATAATATAATCAATCGCATTTACAAATTTTGCAAATTGACTTTTCAAAAAGTATACATTTCAAATATATAAAAATACTAAAAATATTATAACTATGAATTGAAATTAGGTGCTTTAAACAGATTTCATTCTAATCCTTATAAAGGGTGTTTATTTAAATCGGTGTAAGTTTTTGAAAAATGTGTGCTAAATGTAATTTCTTGTCAAGTTATTTGTTAGAATGATTTCCAAAACAAAAAAATAGCAGTTAATTCTGTTCTTTCCTTGGTTGAATATATTATAGTAAATAGAAGACCGTTACAGAAGAAAGACGTAATTTTAAAAAATCGACTATGTAAATGTTAGAAATTTAATAACAAATACAAGCTAACAGTTAATAAAAGTCAAAAAACGAAAAGAAAAAAAGAAAGAAATATTTGACATTTTTGAGACAACTGAGTAAACAACTGAGTAAGTGGTCAATCTTTTAAATATCCTGCACTCGTTCAATAATTTTATTTAACCTAAATAAACAAACAGCTTTACTCGTTTTACTCCAAGTTCATTTAGGAAATGGGATAGCATTCGATTTGTGTTTTATGTTTAGGTAATTCAGTTCGTTTTAAAGATTTGTTTACTAAAAGCATTGACTGAAATACGATTCACTCTGCTGGTTCATTACGCTGAACTAGACATGTTTATTTTGCGTAGGGAAGCAATATATCTTCGTGCACGTTCTATAAATATAATACTATTAATTCTATCGCATATTTGAAACCAGACATTCAACTACAATAAATATTTAATGAAAGCATTTGATTTTTAGAAGGAGGGGAGTCCGAGACAGATTTTAAAATATTTTTTATGTATTGAGTAAATATTTTGAATTTTTTTATGATGGTTAACCGTATCATTTTAAGCTATATAGCATAATAAAACTTATCAAATTTTTATTTACTTATTTACTTAAAATTTATTAGAAAAGTGAGATAATTTCGAATCATTATAACTCGAAATATTATTGGTACAATATCAACTTTTTTCATTTAAATAAATATAAATATAAGATCTTTAATATTGATTCAGCATTTATAAAATGGTAATATAAATAAAAATTAAAAACAATTAAAGTTAAAAAATAAGGAAAAATTATGTAACTTTTAAAAATTATAATATTTTCAAAAGTAAATATTTTTTTTTCCAATTTACTGAATTAGCATTAAGTAAAACAACCGAAAAGATTAATTCCAAGTTTGAATTAATTATCTTTAACGATTCTATACTTATAACTATCTATATATGAGAAATGATGAAAAACAACCCATCATGAAGAACAAAGCATTTTTACAAGAAATCATTTCCATGACAACTATTACTTGAAAGCTATAATTTGAAAACAAACCAAAACTAATATATATATATATATATATTATATCTATCCAATTAAGATAGAAACATGATTTTCATTTTTTTAAACTGAAAAGGACAAAGAAATTTTTAAAGTAAAAACATTTTTAAGGAAATTTGAAGATTTTCGGGTCCCGGCTCCCTAGACGTTATTTTTAGGTGTGTTCGTAATTATGTAAATAAGTAGCAACTACAGTTGTTGTTTGGTCTGTTCGTTTTCCCGCCTGTCCTTATATCCGCACATAACAACGCAAAAATTATGCAACCAAAACGTTTGAAATTTAAAATATATAATTATTACATAATTTTGTTAAGTCATTTCAAATTTTATGAAAATCGGATAAATAGTTCAGTTAAGGGGACAATCGAAAATATTCAGTTACATTACGGTCATTGCAAAAAATTTTCAAGTGCATTTTAATGTTGTTACACTTTTTAAAAATAATAAAATTGATATGTTTTTTGAATTATGTACCATAATGTACATTTTGTACAATCTGTAGTGCAAAGAATATTTGTTATTCATTTACAGAACCACACAAAAGGACAAAATTATTCCATTGCACAATGGTACAGGGAGAGAACTGTTTAGCGCGAATTATAACTATATTAAACAATTTAACATTAAATGAAATTGATAAACGTTACTGAATATTATTACAAGTTACTTCCTGTATAATTGAAAGCAAATAGTATTTATAGGGACACATATAAGATTTCGGCTACTATATTGTGTCTGGAATACTTCATACTATTACATGAAGATCTGAGTATTTTTTAAGCTTCGTTACAGTGCGAACACACTTCATTTGCTACACTTGACGTGCATTTTCTGACTTTTTTATTTAAGAAATGTCATTAAGTTTTTGAATAAAAGTATACTACCAGAGCTACTTTTAACGTATATAAATTACACTATTCATGAATAATTGTTATCTTTTTCATTTTTTCTGATGTGTTTCATGCTGTAAGACAGTGGTTTCCACCCAGAAGTATGTGGTGATCTGATCTTGCTAGGGGTACGTGTAAAAATATCCGTATTGGCGGAAATCGCAAAAATAGTTTAACTAAAAATACACAAAGAAAATTGAGAGTTTTAGATGATAAAGTTTGTCTTATGAATAAATCCTATATCTTGCATTCAAAACAAA
The DNA here is from genome assembly GCA_964019185.1 of Maratus speculifer. NCBI lineage: Eukaryota > Metazoa > Arthropoda > Arachnida > Araneae > Salticidae > Maratus > Maratus speculifer. Next base: position 273,791,965 of record OZ025290.1, read on the forward strand.
AGAAATGGCTCACAGTACCTTAAACTTTATTGATAATGCAGCGTTAATAGCTTCAACCACTAATAAGCATATCGCATCAGTAACTTATATCTACTTTTTTCAAACCTTCCAAAAAAACTTCAATAATCAACTTGTAATATTCATTTCAATCACTTTTTTTTATCCTGTGCAAATATAACGCAATCATTTTAGGAGGAAGGAGGGGGCTGTCTGGCACATGATATCGTTAGGAGAGAGGGAATTTGTCTTTGAATATCGATATAATTTTTGATCCAATAACTAATTTTCTTTTTATTTGTAACATGGTCCTTCATTCAAAGTACTATGTTATCTTTTTTTAGCATATTATCTATTTTTATGAAAATACAAAGTTATTATTCAAATCTCAAAATTATTATAAAATTATCTAATTCTGAAATATGGAATATCTGAACATTTGATATTCCTATTCTTCTGTCATATATGTATGCATACATAATAGGGCGGAGCGTAAAAAGCTTTTTCGAAATTCTTTTCTCCCTAGCGCGGAAAAGTTGTGAAGTGGTATCAGTAATATACTCACAAAATTTCAAAACAATCAATAAATATCTTCCGGTTCCACTTTTGGGTCGAAATATGCAATTTTAGCCAAAAATGTTGTAATTTTTCACATTTCAGTAATATTTTTAATTTTCATTTTTTTTCGCCCTAGTGCGGAAAAACTGAAAGAGTACATAAGGAACACAATTCCAAAATATTAGAGTAATTAAAAAATATCTCCCGGTTCCACTAAATGTGGGAAATTTGTCAAAAATGACACAAATTTTCACATTTTGATCATTTTTTTATTTTTCGATTTTCTATTCCGGCTGACATGGAAATGCTCGAGAATATGCAAGAAGCATAAGTAAAAAACTTTAGAATGAAAAATAAATATCTTCCAGCTTCCCTTTCGTGGTCTAAAAATTTTCATATTTCAGAGATTTTTTTTTCTTTTTAATTTTCTCTTCTCGCTAAAGCAGAAAATATGGAAAATCGTATGAGAAACATCGCATAAGAGGTTACTGGTGACACTTGGCCTATGTAATCGCAGCCAGGTTCTTCTATAAGTGTCAAATATCCTGCAAGCATTCTTTGTTGATTGAGCGTTCCCTCAATATTCCTCTAAATTAAAGTTTATCTTTACGATGATCAAAATACAATCTTTTCAAGGTATTGGTGGATATGAATCTCCAATCTTGGACTTGGCATTTCATGCGATATTTATTTTTTTCTCTTTTTGTGTTATGCCTGTCTATAACATTGGACATGTCATCATGTGTTACAACTACTAAGTCTTCAAGGAGTGTGCCTGTTACTGATACTGCAACTCGGTGGGACACTCCCATTGAGTCTCAAGTCCTGGCTAGAACAGGACGACGGGTTCTTCGTGATATACTTATAGAATTTATCTTCGATTGCAATGAAACTAAAGGTTTATCACTAAGATCGTGACACAATTGTTCATCAACAAGACTAAAAGATTTAAATAACTCAAAGTTTTCGATGCAGCATAGTAGTGATTGTTTTTTCCCTTCTATACCATTTTCTGAGACTTTCTTATTCTTTTTCGAGCCTGCTCGTTCATTTATTGATACTAAGACTCAATAGGAGTGTCCGACCGAGTTGCAGTATCAGTAAATGAACTGACGTTTCAGGGTTACGGGCCGTGTTTTCTACGGTATCAATTGGATCTATCAACAATTTCCTTGAAATCCTTCGATCCTCAATAAACTGTCTTCCATTTCTGGAATTTTTATATCACATGGGTATTTATATCCTTCTAGAAATGTACACTTGTAGGGAAAATTGCCAACGGTAACACTACAGTAAACGGACAGAAAGCTGAACTTATTAGAGGAATTTCCTTCAGATCGCTTTTAATTCTATTTTTCTATGATTTTTGTGTACATTAATGCCATGTATTTACCAGTTTAAGTAATAAAAGTCAAACCAGAAGATATTTATTAATCAGTTTAAATTTTTAGACTTTTGTTTGTCATATGATTTTCCTAATTTTCCGCGCCAGCGTGAAGAGAAAATTGATAACACAAAAATCCCTGAGAAGAGAAAATTTACATAATTTTTGGCGACTTTGACATTTTCAGATGTCGAAAGGGAAACCGGAAGATATTTATTGATTATTCTAAATTTTTCTCCCTATGTTTCTATTATATTTTTCAAACTTTTCTGTGCCAGTGAGAAAAACTAATCTAAAACTAAAAAAAAAAATCCCTAAAATGTGAAAAATTGCATCTTTTGCGATAAATTTTCAATACTTAAATTCCAAAGTGAAACGAGATATATTTTTTATTTACTTTAATATTTTGAACTTATGTCTCTTATGTACTCTATCAACATTTTCGCTCTAGGGCGAAGAAAAAATCGGAAATTAAAAATATTGCTGATATGTGAAAATTTACACCATTTTCGGCTAAAATTGCATATTTCGACCCAAAAGTGGAGTCGGAAAATATTTATTGATTGTTGTGAAATTTTGTGTGTATGTTAGTGATACCACTCCACAACTTTTCCACGCTAGGGAGAAAAGAATTTCGAAAAAAAGTTTTTACACTCCGCCCTAATACATAATCACATCTCGAGAAACAATATGTGAAGTATATTTGTATTGAATTTTGAGTTTACTAATAAATAAAAGAGAAAAAATGTTGGCCACTTATTTATTTTAAAAATTTTTATCTCTTTCACCCTCCTTGCCAGTGCAACAAGACAGTATTATGGTTGAATGTAATAACAAAAAGCTATTATGAAATGCTTTTAAATAGTAACTATTTATTTAATGTTTTATTTGATATGAAGTGATATTTTATTGACGTCTCTTCATTTGAATCAATAAAGTATTCTTAAAATAAATGTAATTAGTTTCGTTTGTATGTATATCACTCTTTTGTTTGTATATCACTCCAAACAAAAGACATAAATTCTAAAAATTAAATATTTTTCGACATTAATTACGAGAGATGATAATGCCAGATATTGGTAGTGTGCAGAGGGAAGCCAAAATTAACAAAAAAGTTGATAATGGTATATATATACAGCTCTTTCCATGTTTAATAATAATTGCAGAACGTCTAAATGGCTTCAGATCTTTAAATTTTAATCGGGTTTATTATTATTTTTTATGTGTTGATAAATAATCATCGTATGATCGTTAAAACTTCTTTTAATGATACATTGATTTTTCTTAATGCTTGACGAATATTATAAAAAAATTGCTTTTAAAAAATGCAAGAAAATGCAAAAACATTCCGTATTCATTTATTACATGGTTTAGATAAGATTACTAATTAAAACAATGCATTTTAAATAGACGGGGAAGGGGACGTGTTTATGAGAAATGGAGGTACTCGAAGGAGTACCTGAGAAAAAATTACATGAAAGAAAAAACGGTTATTAAGCGTTTCTATACGAGATTAACCATTAAATAGTTTTTGAATTGAGTCATATTTCAAGAGTAACTGTACAAATAATTATGTACATCATAATTAAAGCGGTTTGTTACGTAAGTAAATGTCAATGTCATCCTCATTAAAAAAAAACATTAATTTACTTCTTTCAAATCAAACGTTTTCATTATTTTAATTCCATAATAGACCAGTTATGCAGTTTCTGCTATTCTGTCGTCAAACCAAGAAACAAATGCAATCGACTCTCATTAATTCAAAATCGGATAAAACAAATTTTCATTCAATTAGAACTAAACATGAAAACCCGAAATTTTGAAGAACAGAATAACGTTAATAATTTTGATTTATTCGAACTTCTTTTTCTCTTGATTTCGTTTAATTCTAACTAACGAGAATTGCGATTTTTCCTTTTCAAATTATTTTCTCACTTTCTTTCTTTTATTATTGTCTGTATTGTTCTGAAACTAATGTCTATATAATGATAATCCCATTCATTCAATTCCTGCTTTCCTAAAGCCCCGTATGCCCATCAACGACACCTCCATTTTTGTGCTTTTTCCAAATCCCTTATTTAATTTATGTATTTATATATTTTTATTAAGTCATATTCTAATGATAACGGACGAAATATATTTAAAAAATACTATGACACTAATTTCTTTGTAATAGTATCCCTTTAAACATGTTTTCCTCTCATACTTTCCATAATTGGAATGTTTCTTGTGATCCTGACGAGTTCAAAACAACGACAACCAACTGTATGTCGTTTCTAGCATTTTTTAAGAATTATTTTAATATCTGTATAAACGAGGTACTTCAACCTTGAAAAATTTTAGAATGGTAACAGAAAACAGGAATGTGTCGGATGAATGAAAAGGAATTTAAGTAATGTGCAGCCAAATCTACACAGAGCACCTCAGTGAAAAAAAAATCATTAATTTATGTCTTTCAAATCAAGCGTTTTTAGCTCACAGGCTATCATAGCCTGAGAGCTTATGTGCCCGTCCGTTCTGTATGTATGTGCGTAACGCGATAACTCATGATAAAAATATCGGATCCACTTGAAATTTTGTATATAGGTATATCCTGATAAGGCGCTTCCCTGATTAGTTTTTGGAGTTCATTCGATATGTATAAGAGGGGGAACGGGGGGCTCATGCCCCTCCCCTTAATGGATATAAATGGGTTTTTCATGCAGAATTAACAGTTTTTGTCCAAAATTTAGATATAGGATCATTCTGATGAGGCGATTCCGTGACTGTTATTATGTGTTCATTGAATAAGTATAAACAGGGGGAACGGGGGACTCATGCCCCCCCCTTAATTGATATAAATGGGATTTTCATGCAGAATTAACAGTTTTCGCTCAAAATTTAGATATAGGATCATTCGGATGAGGCGATACCGTGGCTGTTATTAGGTGTTCATTGAATAAGTATAAACAGGGGGAACGGGGGGCTCATGCCTTTCCCCTTAATTGATATAAACGGGTTTTTCATGCAGAACTAACAGTTTTTGTCCAAAATTTAGATATAGGATCATTCTGATGAGGCGATTCCGTGACTGTTATTATGTGTTCATTGAATAAGTATAAACAGGGGGAACGGGGGGGGCTCATGCCCCCCCCCTTAATTGATATAAACGGGATTTTCATGCAGAATTAACAGTTTTCGTACAAAATTTAGATATAGGATCATTCGGATGAGGCGATACCGTGGCTGTTATTAGGTGTCCATTGAATAAGTATAAACAGGGGGAACGGGGGGGGGGGGCTCATGCCCCTCCCCTTAATTGATATAAACGGGATTTTCATGCAGAATTAACAGTTTTCGTTCAAAATTTAGATATAGGATCATTCTGATGAGGCGAGTCCGTGGCTGTTATTATGTATTCATTGAATAAGTATAAACAGGGGGAACGGGGGTTCTAATGCCCTTCCCCTTAACTTGCATAAATGGATTTTTCAATCAGAATTGTCAGATTTCGTTCAAATCTCTGAATAGTTTTGGAAGTTTAATGGTTAAGTAAAAAAGAGGGGAATAACTCCTCTTAAATTACATAAATGCTAAATGGGTTTTTATTAAGAATTATCCGATTTGCTCTGAATTTTGGATATAGATTATTTAATATGATAAAGCATGTACTTGATAGTTTAGGAAGTTCAATGATTAAGTATAAAAAAGGAGAAAGGGGAGAGCTGTTTCCCCTTCTTATTTTTTTTTCGAACGGAATTAACGAAAATACAAGGCTGTAATGTACGATTAGTATGCGTAGCCTGTGAGCTCAATGCCATCAGTTTAACTGGGCAATATTCTTTTTATTATTGTTTTAATTCCGTAAAAGACCTGTTATATAGTTTCTGCTATTTTATCAACCAGCCAAGTCATTTTCTCACATTATTTTGAGAATTGTTTTATAATCTGTATAAATGAAGTAGTACTTCATCCTTGGTAATCTTAGGATGGTAACGGAAAACAGGACAGGGTCGTAGCCAGAAGTAAGTAATGGGGGGGGGGGGCTCAAGAAATTATTGGTTATATTTTCTCTCTATCTGTGTGTGTGACTCAGAAAAATAAATTAGTGCTCACTCGCACTGTTAGGAACTATGTTTCTTATAAAACCGTTGGTGTTGTAATAATTTTATTTATGCTAAGAAAAGAATATGATGATGAAACATTCAAGGGTATAACTAGTGCAATATTAAACATCATGTTAGCTTCTTATATAGAAATAGAACGAACGAGTGTTGAAACACGTCTTTTAGATATAATTTAGTATTTCTGCAAAACTGTGAAAAGACCTCAAAACTAAACTAGATTTTTGAACAGAATTTCATTCGGATTTTCGGAACATAAATTTATTTAATGACCATAGAATCTTTTCCAGGGGAGGCTCAAAATGTTTTAGGAGAGGAGGCTCAGCCACCCGAAGCGCCCCCTTGGCTAAAGCCCTGAAACGGGACATTTTTCAGCCAAAACGCAGAATGCTCTTCAATCATTCATTCGGTCACTGAAGTGTTTCATTCCGACTGAACACTACGTGAACATCTAACGTTAGAAGACAACTATTCAATCAGTTATTTATTTTTAATTATTATAACACCTATCTTAAGTAAACAAAATTTTTTATTAAAATGTCAGAAGGCAACATATTTTTTCTTTACAAATCACATGATCGTTCTAATATATTGTTTTATTTAACTTAACATGATTAATGAATGTAAAGGTTTAATTTACTTTTTCTCTCATTAGCAAATATTCTTAAATTATAAAGCCAGAAAAAAAATTTGTTTCCAAAATACTCCACCTCCAAAACTAAAAAATAACTAATAAAGAGAGAGAGAGAACATCAACACAAACTACGAGCACCACCATTCCACCTAACCGACTCTTGATAAAAGTTCTGGCTTACTTCTAGTATTTAAAGCAGGAAACGGTAAATAATGTATGTGAACATTAAGACTGTGGCTTAAGACCTTACACTAGTCGCTTAAAAAGACCTGGATGATAATGTTAAGTTTATAGGGCCGTTAGTTTCCAATATCATTATCAAATTTTGATATTTTATATGATTTTTTTGTATAGGGAAGATGAAGATTATCAACAACTGGATGGGTTTTATCTTTTCGATTTTGGTTTCAGATATAAAAAAATTACTTTAACTTTCGAAACCGGTTGAAACCGATTCTGAAATTGAAATTATCATCATAAAAAAACTGAAATTGAAAAAGTAAAAACTAGATCGGTTGTAGATCGTCCTCTGCTATTTTACGCAAAAAAGGTATGCAAAAATATTAAAGTTTGAGCAAATTATATAAAAATAATACCCCCATAGACGTAACATTATCATCCGGGAATTTTTCAGAGAGTCGAGGGGTCTTTTAAGTATCAAGATTTGTTTTCTGTATGTACACAGATGTGATTTCGATGACTGAGCAGCGTTTAAATAATTCAAATCTTAATTAAAAGTTAATAAATTAATTTACTGATATTTTTACGTTAGACGGGCTGTAATAATAAATGGACAAATATTTTTCACATCTACAACTGTATGTGAGTTACGAGAATAATGAAATTATTTGTGCTCCAAACAGGCTCATGAAAATAGGCTAACTGTCACGACAATAATGAAATTTCATGTAGTAAAAATTTGAAAATAAAACAAACATAAATAACAAAAAATGTATGAACGCTTTTTAAATGAAATTTAATTTTATCATTCAATTTCACATATATTTTTTTATCATTTTTCAAATATATTTATATTTAATATAAATGAATAAATATTAAATAGTTCATTAATTTTGCATGTCGCAAAAATATGTTGAATATTTTTATTTTTCTTGTCCTGTAAAATATTACATCAAATATTTGAGTAATAATCATAATCGCAGTCATTTATCCGTAAGTAACGATTTTTCTTATCTGACATCTCAGATTATTTTCTTCTGTGTCATTTTTAAAATGTATGTAATTCTTGCACGAGACATTTCAATGTTGTTTGCTTAACAGTAACATCTTTTGCATACCAGACACTCGTACAAATAAAATTAAATTACTTCAACAGAACAAAACAGAAAGCTTCACTTACATCATCTCAAGTTCATTTAGAAGAAAGTTAGTATCGTGTTGAATTTTTATGCTCCCGTAATTCTGTTCACTCCAAAGCATTTGTTTACAGGGAGTGTCAACAGAAATACGATTCGCAAGCTATTTTCTGTTAAACCTGACATGTTTATTATTTTCTTCTCGATAGAAGAAAGTAAGTAAGAAGAAACTATTGGATTCGTGAAAATTTTCGAAATTTAGTTTTCGACAGATTTACACGTTTTAGGGGTCAGTAAATCCTAAAAATATCTTTTTACAAAATGTCTCACTGTGAATCTGTGAGTCTGTCTGTATGTGCCAAAAATTTTGTGGGCACTCTATTTCAAGAAGTAATGCACGGAATTCGACAAAACTTTAGATTCTGTTAGATCTTGATAGGTCTGATTAGTTTTTGGTGTATGTCGCCCAAAATGTGACGCAGCTATGCTGCTTTATTTACAGTTTCCACAATAGCTCCATCTCTAGAACAAGGATTTTCATAAAACTTTAGATTTAGTTAGTACTTGATGTACCATAGTGCCTATTTCGTTTTGGTGCAAATCGCTCAACAGGTAGCGCTGCCAAGGTGCATTATTCGTGATCATCGCAATAGCTCTAACTAAATAATCAATGCACGTAATTTCACAAAATTTTAGATTCAGTTAGTCCTTAATATAGATTAGTGTTGTTTAGTTTTTGGTGTAAATCTCCCAACAGATGGTTCTGCTATGCTGCATTTTTCACGATTTTGCAATAAATGTATCTGAAGAACTAATGCGTGGATTTTCATCAAACTTCAGATTCAGTTAGTTCCTGATAAAAAAAAATCCTAATTAGTTTTCGTTAGACATCATACAACATGCGGCGCTGTTATGCAGTTATTTTTTCAAGATTTTACAATAGCTCTATCTCAAAAACTAATGCACGGATTTTCACCAAACTTAAACTGAGTTATATATGGATATAAGTTGTTGCAGACTAGATTTTGGTTTAAACCACCTGGCCGGTGGTACTGCTATGCTACCTTTTTCATGAAGCATTAACACACATAAAACAGAAGAAAGTTTTGAGATTGCCACATCTGACTAGTTTAATGTTGGATTGTAATAAAATCTAATGCTCAGTGCATTATGCTATTAATTTTACCACTTATATACCAGCAGATTTTGAATTGGAACAAATACAATTAGCTTTATTTATTTATTTCTGTTGAGCCTGACATGATTATTTAACATTGTAAGAGAATAAATTTTTGTACCTGCCTATTACATCATCATTTTATACCCACCAAGTACCTCCAAATATAAATTAAACTGTATTAAATAATAAATGAAGTTAGTCGATACTAAGTTATCATTAAATGGTTCGCAGTGTTTAGAATGATAAATTATCTTCACATATTCCCAACAGAAATTTGAAGAAGAGAATTTCACTTATTTTAATAACAAATAATTCTTGTTGTATAAATCAAAATTTACTACAGTCGCCTCTCGTTAGTTCGAACTCGTCGGCACCACTAGAAATGTTCGAATTATCCGAATTTCGAATTATGGAAAACATGCTTAATAAGGTACTATTAAAAAGCGATTAATGTTATAGTGTTTTTTAAACTTATTTTGTCTGTTATCATTAGAATATGACTTAATATTAAATTAGAATGTATAAATACATAAACTAATTAAAATATTATGGAAGAAAAATTAAAAGCATCACTGATGGAGAAATGGGGCTCTAAGAAAGTGGATATCAAATGCATTGTATTATATGTATATTCGTTCGGAACAGTTTTCACAAAAATCAAAAAAAGAAAGTTATTCAAATGATCTGAAATCCGTGAGAAAATAAAGAAAAATGAAAAATAGGAATTCTCGTTAGTTCGGATTAAACGAAGTCAAGAGAAAAGGAGTTCGAATTAATAAAAATTTTTAACGTTATTCTGCCATTGAAAACTTCGGGACTTCATGTTTAGTTCGAATTAAGCGAAAATTCGAATTATCCGATTTCGAATTAACGAGAGTCGATTATATATAGATTTTCTTGTACGAATTCAGATTAACTGATTTACGCAATTTGTGGAACGTATTGTACCCTGGGCATTAAAGGTTAAAATAATACATATTCTATTGCCACAGATAATAATAAAAAAAGATTTAAAACTTCAGATTTTCTGTAAAAATGTGTAAAACTAACCTAAGTAAAACTGAATTAAACCGGATAAAGTATTTTCGTTAATAGCAAAAGCTATAGGCAAATCTTTAGAATAAACAGAATTATAGCAACATTAACCCCAACATGATATTGCTCTATCTGATAAAGGAAGTAAATAAAACTTTGTTATTTGTTTTGTTCAAATATTTTTTAAACAGGTGTCTCGTATTCAAAAATTGTTCTATTTTCAAAAACAACATTTAATTGTTCTTGTGAAAATAAATTAAATTTACAAAAGATACACAGAGAAAGATTTTACACATAAAATATATATATATAAGGTGGTCTGGTGTAATAACGCCAGGCGGGGTAATAACGCCAAGTGATAATATTTTGCATAATTATGAAATAATCTAGTAAATGACACCCATGTGCTCTGCGCAGAAGGGTTTTGAGTCATATAAATCGCAAAAAACAGTTTCAAGTTAATTTGTTTCATTTTTAGGCCTTATTGTTTTTACAAGCAACTAAAATTAACGCTTGATCTAAAATTTGCGAGATACGTTTTGTGATGTGAAGACTATTTTTTTTATCCGAAAATACTTTGTTAATTACATAAATTTGCAGTACATTTAATGGACTTTCAAAATGTTGTTGAAGATTTTGGATATCTTCTCGAGATAATTTGTAATTTAAAATGTACAGCGCAATAACTATAACGGGGTAATGACGCCAATCCTTGGCATTAATACCCCGATTGATGCCCTACAGTGGCCGAGCTACATCCTAAATACTGATTCAAATAAACACAGTTAAAACTGTGCAATCTTTCTAATAATTCTATTTAAGCGGTCCTTTTTAAGCTAAAAGAAGCTCACGGTCTGATATTCTTTTGCCTCATCCCCCCCCTCACACACACACACCTTTATTTTTCTTACACTTTCACAAAATGTATTATCGAACATTTTCAATGGCTTAGAATCCAATTTGTCAATTTCTGAGTTTGTAGAGTTTGTATTTTTAGAATTGGGCAATCTACATGGCATTATTCCATGTTATTTTATAGTTTTGTTTGCATGGCGTTATTACCCATATAGGTGGGTAATAACTCCAAATAGCATTGGTCAAGAAATCACGCTATTACATTTTATGAATACATATATGTTAAATCATTTTTTTTATATAGATTGTCAATGAGTTGCTGTATCAAATCATATATTTGTTTGAAAAATACAAACTAAAACTGAGCCGTGAAAATTTGTAGAACCTTAACGTGGCGTTATTACCCCAGGGTACCTTATATATTTCATCTTCGTACTTTAAACTCTTCAGAACCTAAGGTTTTATTTACGTACTTTTTAAAATGTCCAATGTGTATTTATATTAACAAACTAATAACTAAGAAAGATTGAAAAACGAAAAAAATTAAACTTTATTTTTTGTACGTAAAATTTGATGATAGACGGGGGCTTAAAAAGTACATTTTTAATAATTCCATAGGATAATTTCTATTTTATTTTAGTTTTCTATTTATTTTATTTTATTTTACTTTTACTTTTACCTTTTACTTACTTTTTATTATTATTACTTACTTTTTATTACTATTTTATTTTACTTACTTTTAAAATTCAACGCACTTTTTTCTTTAGGAAAGTAAAAATTTTCAATGTAACTATTAACATATACTTAGCTCTCAACTAGAAAAGGTATTTATCTTGAACTATAATCGATTCCTTTCGCTTAACAATCTTTTGTGGTGAAGCTCTGAAAGTCAGATCAAATTAAAAACCTGACATTCCTGTCGTAAAGATTCGGTGCTTCTATTGAAAAAAGAAAGCACTGCTCTATTGCTTTCGATCAAAATAAAAATGCATTTTAATTATACCTATTTACAAATGAAAGGGATTTCGTAAATGTACAGGGCAGAACCTTAAAATGGGGGGCGTTCATGATACCAAAAAAGCGCTTTTGTAAAAAGCGCTAATGGAACGTATTTAATGCTATATACTAGTACTGAAAATTACTTCAACAGAATAAGACGTAAAGCTTACCTTTTTACATTTCAAATTCATGAAATGGATAAAATGGTACCAAATTTTATGTTTCTAAAAATCTATACGCTCTATAAATTGCTTTATTACAGAATGTATGGACTGAAACGCAGTTTGATTTACTCGTTCATTCTAATTGAACCTGTCATGTTTATTATCCAATATCATTGTTGAGTATGTGATCAATTTGTGCATTTCTTTATATCGGAAAAATAATTCGTTGTGGTGAGAATCCCAAAAGAGTCAAATATCGTAAATAATAAACCCCACTCCTTTCGTGATATATAGACAGGGAGACACAGTAGCGCGACACAATGCAGATAACAGTATTTAAAACGCGTTTTTACAAAAAAAGTACAATGTATGACTTCCAGGTGTCACAGTAGATGTTGAAAATTCCGCTTATTAGCGTGGATGCACACATGACATCAACGCGACATGGACTAGGGAACATTTTCGAAGATTCCGGTTGTTGTGTGGCGATGGGGATTCGTTTCTCCAGGACCATTTCAGAAATTACAAGCATATCGCATACAATGTTTTTCATGACACCCCAGATAAAATAATCAAAAAGATATAAATCAAGTAATTCAGAGGAGCATGCGAAAACACCATCACGCACAATTCAGTTTTCCCAAAAATCTTCTGTTGTCCAGGCCAAATAGTCACTTACTCCTCTTACGTAATGAGATGACGATCCATCATGCTGAAACTGCATTCTACGTCAAGCATAAACAGGGCCATCATTCAGAAACTCCTGGATAAAAACGATATTCTTGCAAAAGTGTATAATAGAAATGGTAAGATGTATCACCCCACTAAATTGCCCACCACAATATTCGGCCACATATTAGTATTGAAGAATATTTGTGTGGCTCGTGGTCGGGTTCTGTGTTAGTTGTTGTTCATATAATTCATGTTGATCACGCGCAGTCTGCGGCTAGATTGAGGAAGCCAAGGGTGCCAACCGTGAAGGCTCACATATAGCGACAGTTATAGATTTCCGCCCATACTTTCTTACATAATTATCATTTTTTAATAATTCTCTCAACATCGTCTCCAATATTGTGCTTAAAGTTCTGGGACACCTTGTATATATATATATATATCTAATATATATAAATTTGAATGTTACTTATGTAGTAGATACATGGCAACATACGTTAACAAATAAAATATGTCATTTAATCACTCTGTCTGACTATCATCTATATATATAAATTAGATCTACAGTTTTGATATTATAAAAAAAAATAAAAATTTTTATATAAAGTGACGAAATTGGTGAATTATAAAGTAAATATTCTGACATTATCAGTATGAAAGTATCATTTTATATTTTTCAGCTGACTTGACATTCTATAAAACAAGAACCACTTTCGGCCAAATATCTCTTTATTGAAGGAAATGAAATGTGAAATTGTCATTTTCAATCTTGTATACTCATCAAATAAATTTTTATTTCAAAGGACGTGTACGTTTTGTGTTGTGTATTATTGAAATCTTTTACATAACTGATAGAAATATTCTTAAGTTTTTCATAGAAACAGAAATATTTTAAGTTTATGAAAATTTTCGAATTCTGTAATCCGCTGGTACTTTTTTTTTCATGTTAAGAGATTTTCAGAACTACAATATGACTATACAGAATAACAATACATGGCAATTATATCTATTTACAAATAAATGCAAATGATTTCGTTAATGTGGAGAGCTGAGCCTTAAAATGGGCAGCGTTCATGATATAAAAAACCGCTAATGGAACATATTTAACACCTTTCAGGATGAGTGTCTTTTACAGAATTTTTAATCGTTTATCACCGGATTTACAAAACAGAAATTTTTGCCGAGTTGAATCGGGAAAAAACTTGGATTATATGAGACAAAATTGACAATATTTTTTTACCGGTGAGAAAAGTGAAAGATCGGAACGTCTTATGCGGCACGTATAACTATCGCTCGGCCCCAACGGATTAATTATAGAAACTGGTTGGGAAAAATCACTTCAACATAAAACATAGCATTTTATCAACAAAATTTTAAAAAACAAAACATAAAGCTTAACTTTCTTCATCTCAAATTCATAAAGAAGATAAAATAGTATCAATTTATGTTTCTATAATCACTCTTCACTCTATAAAAGATTTGTTTACAGAGTGTGTTGATTGAAACACAGTTCAATTTATTCGTTCATTCCGATTGAGCCTGGCATGTTTATTAGCCAATATCATTGTTGAGTATGTGGCCAATTTGTGTGCATCTAGATATCTGAAAAATAATTCATTGTAGTAGAATTTTAAAAATAGTTAAATATCGCAAATAATCACCACCCACAGATAGAAAGACACAGTAGAGCCACAATGCAGAAAACAGTGTAAAACGCTTTATTACACAAATAAGAGTACAATGCATGACTTACAAGCATCAATGGAGATGTTTAAAATTGCGCTCATTAGCATGAATCACGCGATATGGACTAGCGAACATTTTCGAAAATTTCGGTTATTACCTTGATAATAGCCACAGCGAGGAAGATTCATGCCTCGAGATCCATTTCAGAATTCACGGGCGTATCGTACTCAATGCTTTTCATGACACTTTAAGAAAATAATTAAGAGGAGATAAACCAATCAAGTGATTAGGGAACATGCGCAGGAACCTTGATGCAGAATTCAAATTTTCTGAAACTTCCAGATGCCTGGTCCAAATAGTCACTTATGAGATGACGACCCATCATGCTGAAACTGAATTCCGCGTCAAATATCAACAGGAACCTCGTTAAGCATTTTAAAAACTTCTTAAATGTAAACGGGATACTTGCGAGAGTGTACAGAAAAAGTAATCAGGTGTATGGCCCCACTAAATTTTCCACCACGTTACCCGTCTAAACATTACCAGTGAAGTGTTTTTGCGCGGTTTATGGTCGGGTACAAAGTTGGTTGTTGTCAATATGATTTATGCTGATCGCGCGCAGTCTGCGACTAGATTGAGGAGCCACCCTGAAAGCTCACATACAGCGCCACCTATAGATTTCCGGACATACCTTTTTATACGATTATGGTTCCTATTAATGTTCTCAACCTCTTCTCCAAGTTTGCACTCGAAGGTCTAAAACACCCTATATGTGTACAAATTTGAATATTAGTTGTGTCGAAGATGCATGACAACTTAAGTTAATAAATGAATGTGTCATTTAATCCCTTCTCTTTCTCAATTTTATATATATAGAGAGAGAGACTAGACCTATCTTTTTGATATTATAAAAAATATATATTTAAAGTGACAAAATTACTGAATTTCAAAGTAAATATTCTGACATTATCAGCATGAAACTATCATTTTATTTTTTTCAGCTGACTTGACATTCTATGGAGAAAAAAACTTTTGGCCAAATATTTATTTATTGAAGGAAATGAAACATAAAATTGTCATTTTCAATCTTGTATATGCATCCAAGAAATTTTTATTTCAAAGAACATTCACGTGTTGTGTCGTATCTTATTGAATAACCGTAAAAATTATTCTTAGGTTTTTTTTAATTTTATATATTAATTATTAATAATATTAATATTTTTCGTTTATGAAGATTATTTTACTTCTGTAAATTATTGCTTTTTTTCATATTAAGATATTTTCCTAACTTTAGATTAAACATAAAGTATGTATGTATAATACTCTATTACATTAAAATGTATCAAATTACTCTGAGAATAGAAATAATTACGTATCGAAAAAAACAACAATTATTTATAGTAATTTTCCGGTATCGTGATAACTCTCGAAATTTTCAAAATTAAAATTATTTCACAAATTTTTTGTTGTAATTTCTTAAGGTGGTATGATGTAGAATCAAATGTTAATAATTTAATATACTGAAAAACAAGTTGTTCTTAAAATTCCTTAGTCCTCACATAAATTTTAAAAATCTATTCATTGACTGTCTAAATTAACTTGAGTTGTTTTATCTCTTCTGAAAAGCTCGCTTTTATTATCTGTTATTTGGGGCCTTTGTCGCAGAATGATTCAGGCAGCACGCCTCTAATTGCTTGCGAGCGCCGAAATTGTGGGTTAGATTCCCTCTGGCTCAATTGTGCACATTTTTTTGTAGATCTCTTGGTTATATTTCTCTCGCGTTGTAAAATTTCTTTGTGGTATCTCGTCCCTGTATATTGACGATGACTTAAAAACAGGCAAGCACACAAGTCCGATCTATGTCATTCAATAATGTTGTAGCCCCATGTCAACATGTCAAACATGTCAAATACACAAGTTCAATTTTTGTAATTCAATAATGTTGTAGCCCCTACCCCCTAAATAAATAAATAAATAAATGAATCCATAAATATAAACAAATACGACTTCCGATGTATAACCTTTCGTGTTTTCTATGTTGCCTTTACTTTTTGTTGTGCTAACATTATTTTTACACAAAGATTAATAATGATAACTTTTCCTCATATCTTAAAGAAATACAGATTATAATGGTACTCATTTTTACAAGTATTAAATATGATTTTCAACAATTTATTGTGCTTCACAGATTTTTTTTATTTCTATTGAAAAAATTAGTCTAGAAGGAAGATTGTTTTGCTGTTTTGTTAATAATTGAAACGTATTAATTTATAGTAAGCCATATCTAATCCATCCCTAATTATTTTCAGTTATTATTTCAGTCGGTCCTAAGTAATAATTAAAAATTGAATGCTTTTAAATTCTGATTTGAATATGCATAAAATACACTACTTCCGACTCAAACATATAAATGAAAGCTTTAAAGTTCATTTAGATGATTAGATACATAAACAAGTTCAATTTTTGCAACATTATACAAATCACATTTAATACATACTCCCACTTAATACCTGAATTTTTTTCATTCTCTTGAAACACGTTTTTTTCGGATTCGACTATAATTTAATTTTATAAATTTTTGTCATTAACAGTTTTTGGAAACTCACGATTTAAGCATGGCACACCAGTTTCGAAAGATAAAATAAATTCTATATTGACAAAATATGTAGATAAATAAATAAACACGGAGTGCCTTAGTCTATCAATAAAAAAAACGAGCTTCTGATTTTTTATTAAAAAAATGTTCTTTAACACGTGCACATGTTGGCGTAAATATCAACTTTTAATCTGAAATATGTTCTTGTTTTAGAGTTATCCATTTTTTATAGTAAATTTTATTTTTTATAGTTTTTATATTTATATATTTAAGAAGCATTTAAAAACTTGATTTATTATGTAAAATTTATGTATAAATTTTACATAATAAATTAAGTTGAGTATTATTGAGTTATGTATAAATAGGATACTTTTGGCAATAAAGTCAAAAACTCTTTAAACTTTCGTCCTTACACTATGTTGAAAGTATTCAGTTTTTTGTATAAAACCAATATTGTATGCAAAATGCAATGATCAAACGCATGATGGAATAGGAATGTGTTAAATATTAGAAATATAAAACGAAAAAAAAAGGAAAATGAGGGAAATCAAAAATACTTACAGCCTCTTTTAGAAAAAACTGAAAAACTGAAACTAAAAACTGAAAATATGAAGTGCAAAACGTAAATAAAAAAGAATGAGTTATGAAAAGAATAGGATACAACGGACAGTTTTTCATATTTTATGATAGGCATTATTATTTATGAATGGGAGTAACATGTTTCCTTTTATTTCTTCTTTGAGTGTCATCATTCATTTTACTTACCCATCATACGTAGTATAGGGTAAGTCTTGCAATCGTTTTGAAAATCGAAAAAAAAATTTTGCCGTCCGTCTGTCTGTCTGTCTGTCTGTAAACGCTCTATCTCCCGAACAAATTGAAATAGAGACTTGAAATTTTGTATGCAGTTAGTATGTAAGAATGGGACGAACCCTATTTAATATCAGCAACCTCGATTATCCGGAACTATTTTTTTCGGACTCTCGAAAAATTCGTTCTGATGAAAGGTATATAAAAATTTTCGATTTTTTTTGTTCTAAGGAATGGACGTAAAAGGCAATAAAATAACACACATTTTGCATATAGAACGTAGTCGATCGGATTATTAGTTGTCGCGATATTTGTAATCTTGTTTTGCACATTCTTCGATTTTTCATGACCCTGTATTTCATTCAAATTTCAATTCAGAAATATATTTTAATTGGAAATGAGACGCTTAATCCGACGCAGTTAACTGTTAGTTAATAGAAGTATTATTTTTGGAGTTATAAGGGTGTTTCTTTTACGCAGTTCGGTACTAATTGAGTAGTTTGGCGTTTTATATAATTTGTCGAAATTGGTACATCAGCAGTTCTTTAATATAGCATTACTATGTATATTAACAATATTTAAATTTTGTTTATGAATTGCAATGCATTGTATAAATAGTTTCACATGTTTTATTTTCATATACATATCCATGATGGGTAAGTATTACGGTGGCCCCCAACGACTAGTTTCTATTTGCATGTTTTGCAAAATTTAAGCTCATTTGAGAGCACGATTTGGTACTTAAATTTGGTGAAAATAAATTAAAATATTACTAGAGTGGAAAATGCATTTTGTTTACTCTGATTACTATTTTTATGATTTATATTTATTCACAAATCCTATAATGTTTTGATAAGCTAAGCTTTAAAAGATTTCTAAAGGATTAATGCCTCGATGCTATAGAAATACACACGTTGTAATGTACATTATATTATGTCACAATCAAAATAAGAAATTTTTTTTAACTAAATGAATCATCTTCAGGATTAGAATAGCACAGTTACGTTTTATTACAATAGAGAAGTATCTTCTTTTCCTGAGATTCTTTTTATTGATTATGACCTTATCTCATAGTATACTGGAGTTTCAATTTTATTATACTTTTAATATGCAATGCGATTGTTATAGTTATAGTTCGAATAAAAAGCATTGTAGTTCATAGCTATGTCCATATCTATGTCCGATAAATAAGGATAATTTATGGTAGACAGTATATCGTATGTGCCGCTCAGTCGGAAGAGCATTTACTCTTCAGCTCAGAGAACAGGTTCGATGTCTGGCCTAGACATTTTTCGCTCGCTTGGGGTAAGTTTAAGTTATGCTGCTCCAATCTTGAAGAATTTCTTTAATTAGTATTAGTAGCATTGTTCGTGCAGTACATTTATCTGCCATTGATAATACGTACCTTACTTTTTAGAGCCATTTAACAGTGGTCGTGTTAAATTCTATGAAGTAGATTTTACTTCAAACCCATTTCTGTAAGAAAAAAAGCTTTATTTGTTGAATTAAATCCCATAAGCAATTATCTTTCTTCACATTTTTATACCCAATCATTATTCTTTCTTATGGATTCCCTGTATTTAGTCTTAAGAACTAATTATTTGAGAACGACATTTCAAAATGCCTACGACATTCTTAACAAAAGAAAATCTAATCAAATCTACTCTCTCTTTTTTGCTAAACACTTTCAGAATATTACTTGTTTCTTTTCCAATGAAAATATTCATATTTTTGCATGCGGATAAAGAAATATGTACCTCACATTTAAATAACTATAGAATAAATTTGTTTCATCATGTTCTGCTGGAATATCTTACAACAGACATTCGTGGGCTAGTTGTCAGAAGAAATTTGGATTTTCAAAACAGTACAATTTTAAAAACAAATAAAGAAGTAATAAAAAAAAATATGTCGTTCTAAAATATGTTTGCCTCTAAATGTATTTGCCATATTACATAATATGACTTTTATGAATACTTTTTTTTTCATTTTAAAATACTTTAAGCCGTATAAAATATTAATAGATTAAGTTTTTTAAGACAATGACATCCAATATCTTATAGGAAAACATTGTATTCGAATAGTAAAATTTATATTTCTTAAAAAAAAACACTTTTGGTTAGGGAATATTTAAACATTTATGTCTCCTACTTTCCTAATGTTGCACAAACTAAACAAAAATTTTATATTGTCCTCCAAAAAGTAAAATGCATTATTCAAGACTGCTTTTCATGACTTAAAAAATTTTCTTTAAAATCTGCATACTTACACATAAAAAAAATATAGTTATGTACATAGAGTTTAGCATTTTCCCCTGATTAAACACAAAAAAATATGTGTTAATTATTTTCCATTTAAGAGAGTATTAGAAATATTTTTTTCACGTAATTAATAATGTCAGCGATCTCTGTTTTCTATCTATAGTTGTTCATTTTTCTTATTAATGTAGTTATTTTGGTTTTTAGGTACTTTAAACGTTTTTCTTGGCAAATTTGTATTATGTATGGTATCTCAAACTAAACTGCACGTTTCCATATAGGTTAAAACAGTGTAGTAGGTTAAATTCCCCAAAATCTAGAAAGTGTCGAAGGATGTTAAAATTTTTGAAGCCGATACATTATGTTTTAAAACAACCAATAGAGTGTAAAATATTTTTACTGAGAATATACAACGAGAACTTAATGATTTATGGGGACAATGGGAACAAAACATGTCCAATATGATAGCCATATTTCCTGATCTACCATATGTAACCACAAGTTAATATGTCCAGTGGATAATTACAATATCGAGAGAATGTAAAGCATGATTGTGTGTTATTCTGATTTTACGGTTGGACAAAAATCTAATGTAAACACGCTTGACTAAGGCTTTGAGAAACTTTGATTAATAATATCAGTGATCTCTGTTCCTTATCTATAGTTGTAAATTTTTCTAATTAGCGGTTTTTTTTTTTTTTTGGTTTCTAGGAACTTTAAATGGTTTTCATGGTAAATTTGTGTTATATATGGTATCTCAAACTAAACTTCACGTTTCTAAGTAGGTTTAAACAGTATAGTAGGTTGAATTCCACGAAACCTAGAAAGTATCGAAGGATGTTAATATTTTAGGAGCAGATACATTTTGTTTTAAAACAACCAAAGAGCGTGTAGAATATTTTTATGAGAATATACAACGAGATCTTATAGATTTATGGGGACAATGAGAACAAAACATGCCTAATATGATGGCTATCATTGTCTTCTACCATCTGTAACCACAAGTTAATATGTCCAGTGGTTAATTACAATATGGACGCAATGTAACGCACGATTGTGTGTTATTATGTTTTTATGATTGGACAAAAATCTAATGTAAACACGCTTGACCAAGGCTTTGAGAAACTTTGATGCTACAGGAAAAACAACCTTCATTCTATTGCAACATTTTTGTAATTTTATAAAGAATTAATGAATACTTTTGATGGGGCACCTTCTCGTTAAGAACGTTTTACACGAATATTGGCTTTTCATATTATATTATTTAAACTATCAAAAAATCATATAAAACAATTTCAGTAATATACATGACATTTGATATTTATATGATTTTTAAATAATATATATACTGTATTGTTTGATGTCTAATGTTTATCTCTGACTAAAAAGCAAAATGTTTATTACAAAATTATTATAGCAAATAGCGAATTCAAAGAAACATGTTTAAATTCATAATTGGCATAAAAAAATAATTATATTCACAAATTTTGAGCAACAATTTCCACAAAAAAAATTAAATAAAATTAATTTGATGAATAAAACACTGCGCAAATATTCTAAGAAATTCTATTTTATGTATTTTTTAAATAATTGCTGTATTTAAAAAAAATGAAATATAATAAATAAAAACTTTGAGGTTTATTTAAAATAGAAAATCTGTATTTAAAGATAAAAGCGCTTTTAATCGCATCTATGTTTAACTAACACATAGAGAACAAAATTCGTTTAAATACGCAAGAGTATGAAACCATTTATTAAAAAGTAATAATAATAAAAATCGAGGTATAGGTTTCTAGGATATTTATACAATTATTTATTTTTAATATTTTATTCATTTTGAGAACTTCCACTTACATGGTTAAAAAAAAATAATAATAAATTTTCATTATAATAGTCACGTCTATGCCCTGATACTTTATTTTAATTGGATAGAACTCATTTTATGTTCTGAAAATTGTATGTTGATTTATGTTTGTGAACTACAAGCTATTCAATTGGGAATAAAGACTTTTATTTACACAAAAATTGAGAAAACGTAAATATTAATTCTTTAAAATGGTAAAAAATAAATATTCCTAAGAATTACTTCTTTTTGGTGCTGTGATTTTGTGATATTGAATTAAAATAGTTTAACTTTAATTTTATAATTATTATAAACAAACGCAAAAAAGAAAAATGTATAAATAATCATTTTATTAAATCTGATATAGTACTGTACAGTTTCATACAGAAAAGGGAATCGGTAATTTTTAAAAACTTAATATTCGCAATACTATTTTTATCTCAATCAAAGAGGTCGTTAAAAATGTAAAACAAACTAAATTTTTCTAAGTGGTTGGTTTATTTTGACAATTCTTTAGCGATTGAGATACTTGAGCCAACAACCGGCGAGTATATAACGATGGATATATATATACCCATCGTTAAAAGGAGTTTTATTATCTGTAATAGAATTTTTTATTCGAGCTTGGTTACTTGTTTTTATCCAGAGCCAATCCGACCGCAGTTCAATTCGAGTCGAATTTGGCACTCGATTTTTTAGTTAAAAGTCGGGTCCGGTACGGGTAGACTTCTATTTTTATGATCCAAACTGGGTTCGGGTCAATTTCACTCTTATTGCATTGGGTTAATTTCGAGGTCAGATTGCGTTGATTCAAACTTTAAAAGAAAGTTGAAATATTTTTTCAAGTTAAAAATATATATACAATAAAATCGCCATAGTCATTTTTCTCCCAAAAGTACTCATCTACTAAGCGTAATTTTTTTTTCAGTCAATACGTCCTTTTTGTTTTTGCTATCTTTTTGCTCAAATTCACTTTAAATGTCTATATTTAACACAAAAAGTATTTTTTTCGATTTTATTTTATAACGTTAATGATATGACGAAGAAACAAATGAGTCGTTCTATCTTTTATTTCAAACTTCTATCTTTATAAGTTCGAAAGATTTCAGTTCTATTGGATATTAGCAAAATATCAATTGTTAATAAACAAAAATCGTATTTTACTTTTAACAAAAAACAGGCTATTCTAACAAAGCAATAGTATTCTAACAGGTCATATTCTTCTAATAGTATTCGTCTTAGTATTCTAAGAAGGTATTCTAACAATTTTAGATTTTTTTTTTTTTTTTACATTTAACCTTTCTGAATTTTTTATTTTTTTATGCTTTAATAATTATTATTTTATTAGCAATTCATTAATTAATAAAAAGAAATAAATTTTCATTCTAAAATTCTTTTCTATCTTCTATCAATCATGAATTACACAAACGTAGCATTTATTCCAGAAATAAAAATTATCCTCTTAAAATGTATCGGGCAGTAATAAAAATTGTATATTACACACATCTATATACAATCACAACCTTTTTACGATGCGCATAAACGACTAAAATCAATTGTAATTTTTGAAAGTCCACCTGTAAATTTCGGAAATAATTTTACTGTTCTACATGTACATATACGTTAAAGCTCCTGTCTCTGAAGATGAAGACACTCTCGAGTTACTGCTAAACTAATGGGGAGCTTATTTTTCTCTTGCAAGGATAGTAGCCTTAACAAAGTGTTTCCGAACTTTTAATTAATGCAACTGACCTGTCCAACTAATATCCTTAGTCTAGCAAGGTATCTTGAAATGTTGTTTCACTCATACTTCTGTGCCTACACATTGCAGTAATACCAATTTTCTCCTACTTTACTATTCAGTGTAAGTGAGAAAATTTCTGTTGGCGCGAACTTTTATTTGCAGGCAAGTAAGTTGCGAAACGCATTAGATACAGTGCAAACATTGCGTTTAAACACTTATCGACGGGAGCCTTTTATGAATTTTCTAATTCATAAAAGGCTAAATAATTATAATAAAAGGCTAAATAAAGGCGAAAGACTTTTTTAATTCATTCGTTTTGTCATCGATTTTTAACCTCGTGACTGCCACAAAAAAGGGCAAAGTTGTAATGTTATTTTTTCTGTAATTTATTAAAAATATTTAAAAAAAATATGTTTTTCCAACCAAATAAGGTACCCTGGGGTAATAACGCCAGGCGGGGTAATAACGCCAAGTGCTTATATTTTGCATAATTATGAAATAATCAGGTAAATGACACCCATGTGCTCTGCGCATAAGGGTTTTGAGTCATATAAATCGCAAAAAATAGATTCAAGTTAATTTGTTTCATTTTTAGGTCCTATTGTTTTTACAAACAACTAAAATTAACGCTTGATCTAAAATTTGCGAGATACGTTTTGTGATGTGAAGACTATCTTTTTATCCGGAAATACTTTGTTAATTACATAAATTTGTAGCGCATTTCATGTACTTTTAAAATGTTGTTGAAGATTTTGGATATCTTCTCGAGATAATTTGTAATTTAAAATGTACTGCGCAATAACTATACCGGGGTAATAACGCCAATCCTTGACATTAATACCTCGGTTGATTCCCTACAGTGGCCGAGCTACATCCTAAATACTGATTCAAATAAACACAGTTAAAACTGTGCAATGTTTCTCATATTTATATTTAAGCAGTCCTTTTTAAGCAAAAAGAAGCTCACGGTCTGATATCATTTTGCCTCATCCCCCCCTCCCACACCACACCTTTATTTTTCTTAAACTTTCACAAAAAATGAACATTTTCAATAGCTTAGAATGCAATTTGTAAATTTCTAAGTTTGTAGAGTTTGTATTTTTAGAATTGGGCTATCTACATGCAATTATTCCATCTTATTTTATAGTTTTACTTGCATGGCGTTATTACCCATATAGGTGGGTAATAACGCCAAATGGCATGGGTCAAGAAATCACGCCATTACATTTTATGAATACATATCTGTTAAATTATTTTTTTTATATAGCTAGTCAATGAGTTGCTGTATCAGATCCTATATTTGTTTGAAAAATACAATCTAAAACTGAGCCGTGAAAATTGGCAAAACCTTAACGTGGCGTTATTACCCCAGGGTACCTTATTTTATTTTCCAAATATTTCATTACGAATAGGTGTATAACTTTTGAGAGTATTAATCATAATTTAAATTTTCGTAAATGGCTATTATTTGTAGAATTATATTAATTTAAATATTGGTTATGTTGCAGTGAAACCTGCAGCGTAGGGAAAGGTTATATCAATTCGCGGCAGTCAGGAGGTTAAAAACAGAAATTTGTGCCATCTTAAATCGAGAAAACGATCCGATTAAATAAAACAACTTTACAGTAAAATTTGACTGATGGGGTTAAATAAGATTTTTAAGCATTTTTGCGGCACGTATACTTGTCGCTTGTACACAAGGGTTTAAGGAAGACACGACTGGAAAGCTACACACACTCACATTTATTGCACTCATTTATTATTCTCTCTAAGTGATTTTTATCATTTGCAGTATAAAAGCAAAAACTGCTAATTGTACCCTTTTAATTTCTAAATTAACTATTATTTATCGAATGATTAATAATTTCATAAATAAAATCTTCATTCTTTTTGCAGAAAATTGCTTTTCACTTTATGTGTTAATATTTCTGTTATTAAAGTTTAAAATGGTAAAGACATTTCTTAAACATGCTGAATATACCCTCTGGGTGAATTTTTAAAACTTGTTCATTCATAAATGATATTTATACTTGCTAGTATATATGCTTATTTTGCTTACTTCAGTAAGTTTATATGGGCTTACTGATATTTTTTTATTCCAGAAAAGCCAAGTAACATTCAAAATTTAGTAAAATTCTAAGAATATTTGCACTTGACATTCTTTGCATATTTAATACTGAAATCGGTTTATAATTCCATAATAGTATACATATTAAAAGTATTTTTAACGGAATTTTTTTCTTCATACATTTGAATTTCTTTTTATAAGACAGTATAAAACTTTAATCTTTTCTACCTTGTCATTTGTTTATTTTAGCTGATTTCGTTTCAGAATATTTTATAAATACACATAATAAAAAAAAATGTAACAGTTTTTTTTATTTGTACTATTTCTTTTATGCTGTTATTTTTTTTAACTTAGAATATTATTTTATTCAAGTGTGTACATAGAACGATTTCCTGAAGTTTTATAATGATTAAGCAAAATTTTTAAACAAAAAAATAACTTGATAGTTTTGAATTATAATTTTTGAAATGTATTTTCAAATTTCCATCTGAAAAATTTGCTAAATCCAAACAACATTGCAAGAAAGAAAAAAATACAATATTTATAATTTGAGTAAAATAAATTATTTATAAACCAGCAATGAATAAATGGTACAGCATATTTCACAAAAATTTACATCATTGATTAACCAATGTTTTATATGTTAACATTTTGCTTTTAGCCAAAAATGTGCGTCAGTATATTCCATGTTAAGACCGATGATGGTTAAAGTTAAAAATTTTATTCAAGTGAAGTTTTTGTTTCTAAATAATAATTTGCTTTATGCTAAACCGAACTAAGATTTATGCTGTAAGTAATTAAATAAATAAATCATCCTTAATTTAGGAATATATAATACAACGACTATGTATTACATGAGGGTGTCTACGGGTTCTCATCGGTGCCCAGCGGCTAATTTCTAAGAAGTTGTTAATAAACATCATATAGCTCCAGTAACAATTTTTTTAATTAGGTACAGAAGTAATTTAAGAATTGGTTTGATCAATAAGAACATTTCTTAAGAACTTTAAATTTTTATATGGCCCCCAGGTCCTATAAGTGATATTTAGAAACAATTTTCTATTATACTGAAAAGCTAGAGGAAAAAGCCCTTTTCATATAACATTAAATGACTGAGATTATGAAACTTATACTTGCATGATTAATAGCAATTTTCTATAACAGAACACAAGTAAATTGGTCAAAATGTACTCTATTAGAAAGATTTCTTTCGAATGTACACATTTTTGCAGAGCATCTGAAGAATTTAGAGTGCTTAAAAAAAGTATGTTATTTTTTAAGCTTCATTGATAGTAGAAGTTATGAATTTTTATTTAATAAATAGACTATGAAAATAGATTTCAAATTTATATTGCTCTGCTAATTTTGCTCACAAGAATATTTTTTGTATATATCTGGCGATTGTTTATATTTAAAGTAAATTTGTGAATGTCCTTATTTTGCAGCGAAAGAAGATTCGACTGGAATTTTTTTTTCTGAGATGCAATGGATCCCACTAAGTTTATTTTCGAATATAATTTTTCATTTACTTAATCCATTTTTTATTCCTATTATGTTTTATAATGTATTTTTACACTAAAGTGTCATGAAATTACGGACAAGCAGTTAGTGACGAGTTGGGCATCTTTGGCCTTGAAAATAACTGACGCACGACAAGGCATTGATTCAAAAAGTTTGTGGAATTTTTCCACAGTTATGGCTTGGCAAAAAACTGCTAAAGGTGTCCATAATTCGCTAACAGATACTGGTACTGTGAAATGTGTTTTCATACTTTTCTCAATCGGATAAAAGCCTGGGTTTTTTGGTGGCCAATTCAAAAAGGAATGCTTATCCAACAGCACCGTTTTCAACCAGAACTTATGATACGAGCACAACCATCTTGCTGGAACACCCCATTTCTATGTGGATGACAGGAAGTCATAAATGAATGGAGATGATTGTCCAACAACAGTATGTACAAAATTGCATTGAGGGTGGTAGGTACAAATACCAATGATTCCCAAAACACCCAAGAAATAACAAACCAGACTATGCCAGACTGAGACGCCTTGATCTTATAAAGTTTCAACAAGGCACACAAGATCTATGGCTTTATGAGCCTGTCATGATATTCTCAGCTTCCGATCGGCGTCATTTAGTCGAAAATTATACTCATCTCTCTACGCTACTCGTTTCCAGTCCTCTAAAGTTCATTTTCTGTGTTTTCTTTCCCAAGAAAGACGTACATCCAGATGACGTACATTGAACAGCAGCACTTTCGTGGGTCTACTGCTTCAGAAGTCCATATGGAGAAGCGAGTGTTGCGCGATCTATATACCGAATGTAGGACTAAAAGTAGTATTGAGCAACATCGTAAGCTGAAAAGCTAATGTTTGGTTTCGCATGAATATGCACTGCTACTATGCTCGCTTAAAACCAATTGTACTTTGTAGTTTTCCCAATTGCTAGTTTCTTTTTTACCTTTTGTTAATATCTGTGTAGTCTCGATATATTGGCATTGTTGATTGGGAAAACGTTTTTTTGTAATTGATAACGCTCATAAATTCATCACATTTCATATACTTTTTAGAACGCCTATTAACAATACTGAAAATCATATTGATAAGGGAAAACACCAATAATGCGTTTAAGTAATTATTAAAATGTATTTAAAAAAACCTTTCTTATTGCTTTTGGGTCAGGAATTAACAAATGAAGAAATTGACAAATATTGCTAATTATAATCAGCCTTTTTGATTCGGTTCATTTCAGTGGTTTAAGAGCGAAACTGAATTTACATATCTTAAACTTGTACAGCTCATATTCAAAATATTAGAATAATTACCTTTTTTTTAGAAACTGAAAATATCGTTTGGTAATTTAATGTCTTTTAATGAAAATATGCAAACGATATTTTTATTAAGAACTTATTGTTGATTAAACTTACTTGTTATCTTAAATTTGATATCATTTTTGAAAAGATTAATTGCAAAAAAAAATTATTTTGAAAAGTCAAAATATTAGAATATTTATTCAAGTGGTTCAAAATATTAGAATATTTCACATTAATTCTCCTTTAATTATTACCAATTCTTAACTGGTGGCATCATTGATTAAATTCAGACTATTTTATTTAAAATCAGTATTCTTTTTTGCAGTTTGTTTCTTTTTCGTCTTAAAATGGGCCGTGTGAGTGATATTCCTGAATCTACTAAACTTCGTATGGTTGATTTGCATCGGCACGGTAAAAATCAATGTTTTATAGCGAATTATTTACATTGTTCGCAATCGAGCGTTAGTAAAATACTAACACAATATTCAAAAATTGGAAAATTTCAAAATAATCGCCGAAATGGTGGCCGAAAACCAAAAACATCTGCTAGAGATGACAGGAAAATGAAGCGTATAACTTAAGAAAAACCGTTTTAAAAGTGTGCGATTCTTGCACCGAAAATGGAAAGAAGAAGGAGTTGAAGTTTCTACATCGACAACATTAAGACGTCTATATAAATTTAAATTTGAATCTCGTGTACCGAAAACAAAACCTCTCATGACTGCAAGGCAAAAGCGTATAAGATTGAATTGGTGTAAATCAAGACGTTTATGGAGCAATGAAGATTGGAAAAATATATTATTTAGTGATGAAAGTATGTTTTGTGTTTCATATGGTAATCAAGGTATTCGAGTTTGGAGAATGAAGCAAGAAGCATTTGATAAAGAATGCCTTAAACGTTCCGTAAAATTTGCTGCTAGTGTCATGGTTTGGGGTTGTATGAGTGCAGAAGGACCTGGAAAGTTATACATCGTCTACGAAAAGGTTAACTCTCTGATATATCAAGAAATTTCAGAATATTACATGATTCCATCATCAGAAAATTTATTTGAAGATGATTTCATCTTTCAACAAGATTTAGCGTCCCCGCATACCTCGGTGTCAACTAAGAATTGGTTCCGCCAACGCAACATTAAGGCACTTCCTTGGCCACCAAATTCACCAGATCTTAACCCCATCGAAAACTTATGGTGTATAATGAAGAAAAAACTTCAAGAAAATCCTCCTTCAAGTAAAACTGAGTTAGTGGCACGTATAAAGTGTATTTGGGCTAATATTGATAGAAATGTTTGTAAACACCTTGTATATAGTATGCAAGATCGATTGTACGCTGTTATGAAAGCTAAAGGGGATGCTACAAAATATTAACTACCATTTACATCATATTCATAAGGTAATATTGTTGCGTAAAATAAAATATTCTAATATATTGAACCAATCTAAATTTTATTCTAATATTCTGGTGTGTTTAAGGAAGCTGTATACCTAATTTATTGTGCTGTATTTTATATTTTATAAATGTTAAAATCTTATCTAAACATTCCAGATTTAATTTATAAGAAATTTAATTGAATTTACTTAGTATAAAAAATAAATAAACGACAAATAATTTTTTCTTATTACTTTTTCTCAATTATTCTAATATTTTGAATATGAGCTGTATTTTATTTATAGTTTATTGTTTTAATTATTGATTTTTTGAATGTTTTCATTTCTTTATAGAATATAAGGTAGAAACAGATCATGAGTTAATTATGTTAACTTAACTGCAAACGGATAAATATTCATCAATCTGCACATGACAGAGATAAATTTGAAAAAAAATATGCTGAAAAATTATTTTAAAAACAATAAAATGGAGTAAAGAGAGATACAATTTTCATACGAGTTTCAGCAGTTTTAAACAGATTCCATTTAAAACTGCATTTTTTCCCTACTCGATGTTGTAAAAATTGAAAATGTAGAAGTTTTAAGTATTTAAAAAAATTCCAGTAAAAGTTAGATTTGAGCATCTGTTGTTGCAATTCACAAAATGACATTTGCGTTACGTGCTGATATATTTATTCTATTTAATGTAGACATAAAATATACATAATGTTTGAATAACATATACATATATTTCTCCATTCTTGTTTATTAACAGAGACACAAAAACATATGTACTGGTTTATATAGAAAACGACAAAAATATACGTTAATCTCGATTATATATAATGAATAAACTCTACTATATATAAAACTAAGAATGGAAAAAAATAACATATATTCCCATTTCCCATGTCGCTGCTCTCTTAAGTTCAGACGAAAGAGCGTGATTCTTCGTATTTAACTAGTACCGAAAGATAAGTCACGCACCCTTGATAATTTCGGAGTCACTATTATTAGAATAATCTGAGGAAAATCAGTATTTATGAATAGTTGATATGACTTTGAAATTTTCTTTACTTCGTTTTAAATAACGCAGCAGGAGTGTTTTGAAAAAAAAAAGTTAAAATTATTCAAATCTTTGAGGAAAATTATGTAGTTTATTTATAGTATTTCACAATAAAGAGGATGGATTTGTATTCTGTAAAAAACTTATATTTCCATTTATTATGCCAGCTGTGTTAAAAAATATTGAAAATATTAAAACATTTTATATCAATATAATTTTATTTTTATACAAATCTCTTACCTAGTATTTGAGCAATATATTTTTTTTATACTTTGCACCAATGTTAATCTTTTATACGGAAGAAATGTTATCAAATATGTTGATATACTTTTTTGTAATATGTTTTGTCGTTTAAGGTCATCTTTTATGTTATTTTAGAATAAAAATAATCTGTTGGATATCTTTTAAAATAAAATGTATAACAGTCATACATTTTTATTGAATAACTCATGTGCATAGCACAGATAATGCATAAACACAGAGTAATTCATAAACGATAACTACGTGTAAGAATTCATTAATTAATTTACTATAATAATTATAAACATGCAACTATTGTCTCTACTTCAAAAAACATGAATTCGTTCGTTACTTTCTCTTTCTAATCTATTTTGTGATTTTTTATGTCAGTGCTTAAAATGCTTTCCTATGGCGTTTCAGTTTAATGCAAATCAAAATACAAAATCGAAAAATGTACCGAAACTATGACACGAATGGCTCAGTAGTCTCAAAAAATAGAAATTTAAAATCCAAGTAAAATAAAAAAATAATTTGAGGCACAAGGAAAACTGTATGATGTCGTTTCAGTTCAATGCATCTTATATGGGGTAACTTTGGAATATCATTTTTAATTTGGGTCTTGAAAATGACCCTGTCATGCATTTAAGCATACCAACATATCAACAAAATAAACTTATTTTTCTGCTTTTAAAATCTTTTTTACATCTTTTAAGCAATTAGAAATAATGTTTTTTCTATCTTTAAATTTTTCTTTTTATCTTTTATTACAATTTTTTGGTGTTTTCTTTATTTTTCACTTCTTTTTTACTTGATTCCTCTCTTCTAATCTGAGAACGCGATTAAGAAAAATTAAACAATCTTGAAGGATGTTAAATACGTCAAAAAATAATTAATAAGATATGAATAATTTGAACATAACACCTGAACCCAATAAAAAATTTTCAGAATAAATGTGATTTAATTTATTTAATCAGTATGAGAAAACCGATATTTTAATTGAGCATTTCCAATAATTGTTTATGACAAATGATCGATCTAGTTTATTATTGTTAACAGCAAAGTACTGAGAAAGCCGTTTTTATCCATTTGTGCTTTATTTAAATAAAGTCCTTTAATATACAGATCGATAAAATTGTATTATAGTATGTGTATATGATTTTTTTTTTTAACTTTAAAGATAGAAATTATTGTGATTATATGCTTAAATATGTATAGTATCTTTATTGCTAATGTGTTAAAATTTTATATCTTCGAATATTGCTAGATAAAAAAAATATATCGTTATACTAGCTGTTACCCGTGACTTCATTCACATAGCATTTAAAGAAGAATTAATCAATCAATCAAACAAAAGAATTCGTTGGTTAAAAGCATGTGTAATTAACTTTATATTACGATTTATAATAAAAATCTTCTGATGATCCTTATTTGCTGATTTTTTTGCTGCTGATTATTTTCCTTTCAGCGACTTATACAAATAGATAGAAACATTCTTGAATAATTTTGTTCAGATCTGTAGTTTACCTAGTACCTTTAATATACGAAAGTATTTTTCTAAATTTAGTTCAAACAAAAATATTCCTTATTACTACTAAAATTACATTTTCAGAAATTATCATCCGAAGACAACCATGTATCCAGATCTTTGCGTGGCCCTGTATATCATTTTATCTATATAGTACAACCATTTCTTAGTTTAGTGAATGCAGTTCAAAATAAAAATGAATATTTTATTTAAAAACCACCTTTAAGTACATTACTCTCATACGCACTATATCTTTTGTGTAACCCTGTATGTCTAAATTGTGTAAATATCAGCATTTATACACACCATTTAATATGCATTCACTTAGTGGAACTTAAAAGCACATATCATAATTCAAAATGCATTTCATCCATGCAACAGTCATCTTCCATCATATACAGTACTTCGGATAGAATATATACTATTAAAAATCTTTTATGTGTCCCTGTAAATGCTATGCACTTCGTATTATGCATGAAATAACTCACATTAAGCCTCATCAACGTATATCAATTTGATTATACATGAAATTGTTTACCAAAGTTTAAGATGTATAGCAAACTGCTCCTGCCTTTATTCTTATGCAATGGAATTCTTCTGTGTGACCCTGTAAATGAATAAATGTCCTTTTCACTGCATACTTTATAAAGTGCATATTTTAGTACACTTTGTTGATGCATATAAATTTGAATATGTTTCACAGGGTGTAACATAGTTAAAATTCAATTGAAACGATTTTTCCCCATAAAGCCGTAATGTAAAGAAATTTTTTGACTATCCCTATAAATAAACTAATCATGGTAGAAACTTCATTTTCAGTAGGTATTCGTGCTAAGGTAAATGTTAATAAAGTCCGAAAATTTCATGGCTTTACGGAATGCCATGAAATTTACGAAAGTTAGAAAGCGGCCAGACGGACAGACAAACCGAATACATAATAACTTTTCAACTTTGTTGGAAAGTGTTAAAAAATAGAGTCAAAAATATAATAATCAGTAGTTTTATTTTCCGTCTTTCCCCCCCCCCAAAAAATTCTTCCATTGATAATTATGAGTTTTAAATAAAAATTTTCATTTGTATATAACTTATAACTTATTAATTAATATAAGTAAAAAATATTTCTAATTTATATTAAATATGACGTCATTATTTATCTATCTCGAATTACTACTGGTATTCATGCCTCTTGTATTATTAACAACTACTATAAAGTACCTGTTTTATTTTAACAATGAAGTCACATTTTTCCAAGTGAAATATTTCATTGAAAATATTATTCTTTTTCATTCTTTTTTTACTTCTAATTATGTCGCCATTTTTGACAGACAAATCCTTGTTAATGAAGCAAATATACATGTTTAATATATAACAGAAAATACTCTCTTTATTTCTATTTCAAATATGACGTCATATTTATTTTATTTTCATTTTTTTGCAAAATTGCTCAATCGAAAGTTTATTCCCGCTGAGAAATTATCATTCCACATTTCTATTTTATTGGCAACAGGAAAGGAAAAGGGTTAAACTTCATCTAAAAAATTCCTATTGATTCTGTATGAAAAATAATGAAATTTTGAATTATTGAGGAAAATATTAGCCTATATTAGAAATTAGCCTATGTTCATTTCCGGGCTTTAACTTATCTATATGCAAATATTCAAAGACGTTAATCCATCCGTTTTGAAGCCAATTTCATTCCAATTTTTCGGACGCACTTTCACATTTATAATATACAGGGTGAACATAAAGTTCCAGCCCATTTTGTAGAAATAATTTATTCATGGATTTTATATTTCGATAGTATTATACAGCATGTTAGTACTTTTCAACGTGATGTCCATCAAATTCGAAACAAGTTTCCCACCGATTCAGTATAACACGAAACATTTTTTCCAACATCCCAATGGAGATCATTTCGTATGCTTCGCTTAAGCGTTGTCTTATGACTGTCACATTTGTAAACTTTGTCTTGTAGACCTGTTCCTTGATGAACCCCCACCGATCCGTTGCGCAAAAATTTGTTCACCATTTTTCGGATATTTCCTCATGTTCGAGTTTCTCTTCCAAATTTTCTACGAAATCTGTCTCTGACTTTCTCGAATTTCTGACCACACAAACGTGCAAACAACCGCAATTCGTTCTTCTGTTGTTAGCATATCCTCGGAGTATCATTCACCTGTAATATAAAATCCATTCATTAATTATTTTTGCAAAATGGGCTGGGACTTTATGTTCACCCTGTATATAAGTTAGTAAAAATAGGTAGAAATAAAAAGCACTGTATGAATTCTGAATAAGCTTTTCTTAAAAGTAGTTATCATTTACTTAATTGGGCTAAAGATTAAAATCTGACTTATGTTGCTAATGTCTAAAAAATTGCTGCCCAGTAAAAAATAAAGTACTAAAAACTCAAAAATCACAGAGGACAAAATTTAGTGTTGTTGGCTGAAACGCTTAAACCAGAATTCTTTCGACATTAATTTGCAGAAGATCGGGATTTTTTTAAAAATTAACAACAATGAAAAAATTAAAAATATTAGAGGATAACATTTACTGTATTAGCTAAAAGAATGAAACCAAAATCCTTTTACGAATATTAAAATATCGCGATATTTACCAAAAAACCTCTACGAATTCACCAAAAAACTACGAAAATAATTATTTTAATCCTTTGTTAATGAATATCTCGGTCTTAACAGCAATATGTTGTCTAAATTTCGTGATCCACATTTTAGTCTGTCAGTCAATTAATCAGTTCGCTCTTTATTACATTAGTAGAAACGAAAATGATATAAAAACCTTAAATTTTATGTTATAATTATAAAATAAATTATCTTAATTAGAAAACACATTTATTAAGCGGCTCAACATATCTGGATTTCCTTAGGCTATTTCCATGAGTACTTGTAGTGTAAGTCACAGGCTACGATTTTTGGCTACCAGTATTTTAGTACGAAAAAATGTGATTTATTTTATCGGCACATTCTCATTAATTGAATAAGGCCAGGCAGACTTTTCGAAAATAACGGTGGCAAACAAGCATAGCAATTATAAGGTAATGTGACTTACACTACAAAACCCATGGAACTAGCCCTTAAAAGAAAAGTACATTTTCGTTGGTAAATTCCTTTTGCACAGAATACAAGAAAAACAAAGCCTTGGTGTTTTATACAGTGAACTTAATATTAGGGGCCGTCCATAAATAACGTCACGCTTCGAAAGTAGGGGGGGATTGTGACAGTTTCTGACAAGGGGGTGGTAGGTGGTAAGAAGGAATGTGCTATCACACATTACGGTTAAAATAAAATCATAAAAAATCAGTAGATTAAATTATTTTTTACTATTACAGTTATTTTCAAATTAAAATACTTAGTGTTCATTAAATAAATATAAAATTTAAAGCCTAATACAATAAATTTATATTCCAAATTCGAATGTACTGCTGTTTTTAATTCCTTTACATAGTAATATTTTGTTATTATTGTATATTATTTAGGAATTTTGTTGTAAACTTTAATCTTATTTCATACAAATTGGTTCATACTAATCATTTTTATTATTATTCTCACAAAATCACATAATTAACACATTAAACACATAATTAACACATTAAAACACACTATTAACAAATTAAAACACATAATAAAAGTTCAAAATAATATTCTAAATAAAATTTGTAACACAGTGCTTTTGTTTTTCAATTGCAAGTATATGTATATGGAATGTAGCGTGACTGTGACAAGGAAGTGAGTGGGGTACGGTGAAGTGTGACACTTTGTGGCCTGAAGGTGGAGAGGAAGGTAAAAAATGTTGAAAAATTTGTGACATCATTTATGTACAGCCCCTTGCAATGGTTTTCGTTTACAACAAATGATATACCTAATATCTTTTGAAGGACGTGAACGATAGACCCAAATTAGAAAATGAGAAATATTAAAGAAAGATAACTGATAAATAGAGTTAAAAAAAATGAAAAAAATTACTTACGACTATTAAATCTACGAAACAGATTTGAAATAGCAACATTAAATAATACAGTGTATGGCACTTTTTCATCAGTTTTCAATGAAACCATTAATCATATATGACATCAGTTTTCTCCGAAATCATTACTCATTTATTTTTTGAGAAAATTACACTTTTTCGGCTCTTAAATATAAATTGAAATATTTTAGCAAAATTTTATACATTATGTTTGTATTAAAAATATTTTGTTGATAATAAAGTGACACTATTGAAATGGTGACATATAATGAATATTGGCAAATTATAAATTTCTTAGATAATATAGAAAATATCTAGAATTTAAAGATTGTTACTGAAACATTCTAAAATCTAAACTAACAATTTATCAATACTGTATAAATAATGAGAGGTTCTTTTTCTGGGCAACTCTTTCTTATTAGAATTTCGTATCCATAATGTATCAGTTATGCAGCTCAAATTTCTTTATTCATCAAACATTCTCAATAAACATGTCCGTAGATTTAAATATCCATTATCGTGTCGCGTAGTGACTTATTTAAATATAAATTTTATCTAAAACTGTATATAATAGGTAATTATCATAAAAAATTATCGAAAGATGACAAAACATTTTGTAGTAACGGTGTTACCTTTAAAAAAAGTCAAAAATAAAATAATACAATTTAAAATAGAGTGGAAAATTACAATATTGACAAATTAATTTTTTATAAATTTTTGAAGATATTTTCAGAAAGTTTTGATGTCATGAGTATTCACGATAAAGATTTTTTTTTAACTTTATAAATTTTTAATCGCAGCCATACTACATGAACATAGAAATTTTTTTTTATAAAAAGAGGCTATAAGTGTAACTCTAGTTAATGCGTTAAAACATAATATCATGAAAAAATGATGTCATTCGTTAAATAAATTATAGATCATTTTAGAAATTAAAATCAACTTCTATATTTAAAAAAAGGTTTTACAGTCAGTTAAATCCTGATTAAACAAAACAAAAATAAATAAAGCGACAAACCAAACAACTTAACGAAACAATTTCTTAGATATTCATATAAATAGATTATGAAGAAAACTTTTCTAATTTCTAAATAAAACAGTCTTTTTTATAAAACAACAGACATAATTTTTGCAAACAAGTCCAGAAGGCATATTTATTTCTGCAGCTTTTTTGGTTCTTCCTAACACTTTTATCGGTTATGCAAAAATTGAATTACGTTGATTAAGCACCGGGAAAAAGTGTCTTTCATAACAATCGTATTTGTAGTTTTTTTTTTCATTAGTTTGGAAGCTAAAATAGTTTTTTAGAAACTTGTTATGATCTAATGTTCTCATATACAACCCTTGGCAAAACGTTTCCGATCATTACATCATAACTCTCATCTTTTGTAAGAAAAGATTATTTATTCTTACTGCATAAAAATAAAACGATTATCGTAATAATAAATTTGTATTGAATGTAATGAACAACAATAGGCAATAAAGAGAAAACATTATACATCAATTTATAAACAGAAAAATTGTGATTGAAATTTAAGCACCAAACAAAAAATTATCCGATCAAAGCTTTGATTTGGAAAAAAATAACCGATCACTAATCGATATTTCGTAAATCCACTCTTATTTCGGATGACAGCGGAAATCCTTACTAGGGAACTGCAAGAAGTGTAAGTCATCTATTTTGACGAAAGTAGTATCGTTGGAAAGATCTCATCGAGAACAGCAAAAAACTCAATGGAACTACTCGTCTCAAATCAGTCGTTATCGAGATATCCGACAATTTATGTCACGTAATTAGTGCATACTTAATGGGGGACCACAAAAAATTTTAGTCTCGATTTTAACTAAGGTGGTATCGTTAAAAAGATATCAACGTGAGGATTAAAAAATTCAAAGGAATCACCCGTCGGAAATGAAACGTTTTCGAGCTATCCGACAATTTGTGTCACATTGCTAATGCACACTGCTGGGAAACAGCATTAAGTGACATAAATTGTCGGATATCTCGAAAACGGCTCATTTCAAATGATTGGTTCCATTGAATTTTTCTTCTCACAATGATATCTTTGTAACGACACTGTTTTCATCAAAATCGAGAAAACAATTTTTTGAGGTCCCCATTAAGTGTGCACTACAACAGTAGGCACTAGCTACGTGACATAAATTATCGGATATCTCGAAAACGGCTCATTTACGACGGGTAGTTCTATTGGGTTTTTTTTTCCCTCATGGTGATATCTTTTTAACGATACCACTTTCGTTAAAATCTTGACTAAAATGTTTTGCGGTCCCAAATTAAATATGCACTAGTTAAGTGACATAAATTGTCGGATATCTCGATAACGGCTCATTTGCGACTTGTAGTTCCATTGAGTTTTTTACTGCTCCCGGTTAAATCTTTCCAACAATACCACTTTCGTCAAAATCGGTGACTTACACTTCTTGCAGTTCCCTAGTTAGTGGAATGGGCTCAATAAGATTTTTGCACTCATTGGGAGCAACTTCACACCAGCTTTCCCTTAGCGCTTTACTTAGTTCTATGGCATCTGTAATTCGTCGAAAATCGATTTTTCTTTTTAATATATTCCATAGATTTTTGATGGGATTAAGGTTCGGACTATTGTGTGGCCAAGTCATGGTTTCAAATGGTATAATACCTACATTTTGTAGAAATTTCTTCACTGATTTGGTGCGTTGGGGAGCTGCATTGTCATCTTGAAATAATGAGTCGTTTTGATACCCGACCATTGATAGATGCTAGGAATCAGAAAATTGTCTAAAATGTAAATGTAAACTTAAAAGTTTACTGTACATAACACAATACACAACTTACCGACACCTTGTAATGTCATACAGCTCCAAACCGTAAATGAAGTGAAATTTTAGTTCTCGTATTGACACATTTATCATTGAACTTCTCACCAGGTCTCCTCCAAACAAATATTCCACAGTTATCACCTGTTCTGAGAGATTCAACGCAAAAATAACTTTATTCCATTATCAAGTGGCCAGTGTACATGTTTTTTACACCATTGCAAGCGTTTTTTTTATATATTTCTTTTTCAAGTAAGGTTTCGTTTTAAGTTTACAGAATTTAAATTCTGCTGTATTTAGATGATTACGTTCAGTGCGGTCACACACCTTTACATTATATTTAGACCATTCGACATTGAGATGTTTTAAAGTTGCTCACCACTTTCTTTTCGCTATTTTCTTAAGTTTTCTGTCCTCCTTAGGCGTTTTTATTCGTGGACGTCTACATCGAGGTAAATTTTGTAAGCTGTTAGTCAACTAAATTTTTTTCCGAATATCGCATAACACACTTTGAGCACAGTTTAATAAAACAACTACTTTTCTTTGTGAATTTCCCTCTTGCAATAATTTAATCATGCGAATTTTTAAATCGTGAGACACTTTATTCACACGAGCCATTGTTAAGCACTTCAGAGCTGCTTTTGATCTTGCAGCAGGAAGGTTTCTTCATTTAAATAGGATTCAGATATTGTACACATGCTCAGGCACTCCTATCTGTCTTCAATATGCAAATTTCAAACCTGTTTCCTCAGTGAACGATTACTATTTTCCAACATCCGTCTTGATCGGATTTATTTTCACAAGGAAACTTTTTCGCGTGCAATATAATTATAAATTATATGATTGTTATACTTAATTCACTTTTCATTTATATTTTAATACATGTTCTTTTATTTGACATATGATAAAACGC
This sequence comes from Maratus speculifer, assembly GCA_964019185.1. Taxonomy (NCBI): domain Eukaryota; kingdom Metazoa; phylum Arthropoda; class Arachnida; order Araneae; family Salticidae; genus Maratus; species Maratus speculifer. The sequence goes on from OZ025290.1 coordinate 273,832,589, forward strand.
CCTTATGCTCATGAATCGCAAAATATATGCTTCAAAATGCAAAAGTCATAAACTTGATAACACTGATTAAAAACTTTTTTGCCAGGTATAGTAGAAAAAAAAGGTAATTTTAAATCTATACTTCGTTTTTTCGTTTTCAGTAATATTCTTGTTTAAAACATTTCTACCCTATATATATATATTCCTAATGAAATGAATTTATGAAATAAAATTATAGAATGGTCTTAGGAAACGACTGAGTAAACTTATGTTATGGTTCACAGATATTTTGATATTTTTAAGACGTTTAGTAGTAAAATTAATACCAGTTATCCGTACAGATTTTAAAATTCGCATTACAATATAAAAATTTGTTACTTTTCAAAATATTAATTTTTTTTCTAATTTTAATTAAATATCTCTAATTTATTTTCAGGTGACAACTATTGTGTACTGGAAAAAAGGGAAAAAAAGAACAAGTGATATTAGATTTCTTCTTTTTCGTCATTTTCAAATGGAAAATGGAATTGTGTTCTATTTCGATTTGCAATGTCATTATGAGTAAATGTGATGATATTTATGTGCAAAAATACTCTTTTATTTAAAATCTTAATGCAAGAACCGGAAATAAATTCTGTATAATGAGGTACCCGATCTAAAGGAACAAAAGCTGAAACATTTTTATTTACACATAATGTTTTTTTAACACTAGAATTACCGAGGCGGGTCATCTGTGACCCAAGACGTAGTTTTTCGCTCGTATCACTGTTGCTTTTCAAAGTAAAACTTTGAAACTCATTGACTTTTCCTGAATATTTAGTATAATGCCTTAACACGAATTTAGTTGAAATCGAACGAAAACTTTTTTGTATACACATCTTTATACCTAAAATTACCAAGCTGGGTCATCGCGACCCGAACAAAATAATTTCCCTTTTCATTAATTTCAACAGAAATTTTAACTCTATATTTTTAATACGATAAGAATATTGTAAAAATATGAGCCGAACTTCCTTTTCCGAAATGAGAGAAAGGAATGTGCATGTGTACAAATGCGAAGGGGGAGGGGAGGCATAATCATATATTTGTTATGCATTTGAAAATCAAATGTGCGTGTTTTTATCGAATTTCAAGCTATTTTTAGAATGTTGTAGAAAGTTGTTATTTAGGTTACACCTTAGAGAGTATCTAAAAAGAATATTTTGCCTCTCAAAAACGACACGGAGGAAAAAAAACTGTTTATGGGATTTCAGTTTTGCAGATTTATAGTGATGGCGTCATGACATAGGTTTTTCGAATGAGAAAATTTTTAAATTGTAAAGTGAGTTGTCTTTTGAATATTTTTATGATAAAATTTAGTGATGAATTCAAGATTGTCTTATAATACTGACAATCTTGGCGTAAATGACGATACGATTTTTCTTAAAAATGTCTATAAAATTTCATCGTTCGAATCCAGTACAATTAGTTTGTGAGCTAAATGAAAATAGCCAAGTAAATGCTGTAGAGAAACTCATAAAACACAAATAAATCATAAAGTATTTTAAAGAAAATAATAAAAAAAGAAATAATTTTAAAAAGTGAAAAAGATACAAAATAAATCAATCTTCGAAGCGATTTGAAACATTGAACTATATGGAAGGAAGAGCCGCAGTGTTCAATATTTTCCGACCTATGGAATATCTAGTGATTAAAGATTTAATGGTTAGAAATGTTTGGGCAGTTTTTAAAGATTCAACAGATTTTAATATAAGCAGAAGAGTTTTCTTGCTAAGACAATAGATAAATACAATGAAAAAGAACGTGAAGAAATTCGTTCACGGACCAGCACTGAAATTTCAAATGAATGAAAAATGTTGCCAGATAAAGTTGTTGCCAGCAATGCTAAGATGATAAAACTAATATTTATTGTGGAAAATGTTTATAACTTGTGTGTGCATTATGCACAGAAAAAAAAAGAAAAAGAAAAAAAAAGCATGGCATTTTGTGTGAATTGAGTGTACTGTAAACTTTATAAAAACTATAAGTGTAAGTAAAATAAAAAATCACGGATATGCATACATAATTACATTTATTGTGTTTAAATATCTAATTAATCTGTAGGTTATTACAAAATTTAAACCGATTAATCATATGCATCAATATAATATTTAAAGAAGGTATCAAAACCTCAAAGCGTTTATTCTAAAATTAGAAATAAAAAATTTTCTTTGTGATATATATTCTCAAAACTTCATATTACGTAATAGCCTAGAAGCTATTTTGTATTTATTATTAATTACAAATCATTGTATTCCTTGTGAATACTTATTGCGCGTCTTTATTTTCCATATAAAACAAGAATAGCGTCTTTGAAAGCCATGGGTCAGAGATGACCCAGCCCGGTAGTTCTAGCTATACAAGAAATGCGGTAATTCTAGTGTTAAACAAAATTTCACATTAGCATACACATCGTTCATTATACAGCGCCTCCATCTTTCCTAAATACGACAAAAAATCCCGAAAGTGAGTCATAATTTTCTGTTTTAAATCTCAAGATCAAATAATTTCATGGACGTCAAGGACTACAGTGGCTGATTTATTTTCCTGAGGTATAAGTTTAAGAATAAATGACAAGTTTTGAAATTAAAGTTATAAAATATACTATGCATTTTGGTGGTTTGCTGACTTCAGATATTTATTTGTGAGGAAGAAAATGCTATAAATGCGGAGAGACTTATCGGAGATTTGCGAAGTAGAATTATATGGTATTTTTCATACATTGTGTTAAACTAATATTTAGAACAGATAACGAGCGTAATTAACCCTTCCACGGTTTTGTCCTTTGAAGTTTTAACTACCTGAAATGGTTCCACAGGTACGCTTTTGTATGTGTATAAATGGTCAAGGTCTTCAGTTTACAAAACGCATAGCAATGCATCTGTAAAAAGTTCCTTCCCCTCGTAGAATTTGAAAGCAAACCATAATCCGTTGAAACCCTTTGTGTATTCTTGGATAGGGAAGACGTCCGCAACATTTTTGCAGAGTGATTGATTGCCCATGAACTAATTCCCTTCCAAAGGAGCACCTGTTAAAAAATAACTTGCTGTTTGCTCTGAAATAAGCGAAAAGCGATTTTTAAAAGTTAGCTATTATTCTCTCTATCATCAGTATAAGTATAAATTAATTAATTTAAAATATTTCAATACGATATGAGATACAGTTAAATACAGATATGAATTTATTTTTATTATTTTTCAAATATTATTTGTTATGCCAGATGCATTAGATTAAGGAGTTTTTAAAAATGATAAATTCAAAGATAAAAATATGTAATTTTAATGTAAGAAGCACGATTCCAATTCTGTTTTATCGATACGCAAGTGCATTAAGTAGAATGTGACAAAATTACTTTTTAAACATGGAAATCTTCGGATACAAAAATTTAATCTTGTAAACATTTTTTTCACTTGATATCAAATATATTTTAAAATTTAATATATATATATATATATTAGATGTTAATTATGTTCAAATATGGATGCAGTTCGCATGCAGAAGTTCCAAATTCGATAGTAATGGTAAATTCGTTTTTATTACAAATATTTATATTTATCACAAATGTTATATCTTATAAAATAGAAATTTCCTTTTAATATAAGATTTATAAATTAATTTTAGAACAAATGATGGTTAATTCTATTGTAAATGTCGTAGCAAGTTTCTAAGAACACAATTCAACAGACATATTGTATAAAATGTGTAAATGGGATATATAGCAGAAGGCACAAATAATTATAGTCATAAACTAGCTAGTGCGAATTATTTTAATTTATATGAATGTTTTTATTGTCTTCATCTCTGTATCGATCTATTTTTAACTGCATTTTCAAAGAACTGTTTTCATTTTATTTCACTGTTGAAGATGGCACGCATTTAATAATTACTAAGGGATACTTCCGTCTACACCCGTTCACTAACACTAATCCTATGGAAGAATTTTGTAAAGATATCTAGTTTATATTCATTACAACATTTTTTAAAAGTTTTTTTTTTTTTCATTGGATAACTGAGATCGATCTATACAAAGACCGTTTCTTACTTTTTCTATTTTATTTATGGATACATACGGATTTTTACTGAGGACACTTTAATTTTCGGAACTGGTTTTGAAAATAAAAGCATCTTCATAAAAAAAGACGGCATTCAAAATCGAAAAAGTAAGCAATGTCTTCGTACAGGTCAACCCCAGCTACTAAATGTAAAAACATTTAAAAGTATTGAAATGTAACCTAGATATGTTATAAATTTCTCGTGGAAATCTCTAGGATTCGTGACTAATGTAGCTCCTTAAATGAAACTGTTATATTAAATTCTAAAAAATGGTTTTCATTTTCGTCCTTAATCATTAAATTTTATTTTACTTTTTCTAGAAAGAAAACTGGAAAATAAAAACTGATTTTCTGACTTAACATTTCAAAAATTAAGGAAATTTTAAATTCCTAGTTAGAATATCTCTCTCTCTCTATCTCTCTATCTCTCTATCTATCTCTCTATCTCTCTCTCTCTCTCTCTCTCTCTCTCTCTCTCTCTCTCTCTCTCTCTCTCTCTCTCTCTCTCTCTATCTATCTATCTATCTATCTATCTATCTATCTATCTATCTATCTATATATATATATATATATATATATATATATATATATATTAAAAACATTGGCAGTAATATGCTCCAAAGTAATTTTATTGCAATATCTGTTATAAAACATCTTTCGTACTATTGAATAAAATGACAGAAATGATGTTTAATAAATTATTAACAATATGAAAATATATTATATTTAGCCATTATTTTGTTTGTGTTTAAATGAATAAAAACCAGGACGAAAAATGGCAACTGATGGAAAAGGAGCAGGTTCCCTCAATAATAAAAAATAATATTGTCCAGTTAAACTGATGGCATTGATCTCTAAGGCTACACATCCTAATTATATATAAGAGCCTTATAATTTCAATGAATAATGTCGCTTGAAAGATAAATTAAGGAAGAAAATAGCCCGCCCCATTTCATTCTTTTGACACTTATTTAATCATTGAACCCACAAAATTAATCAGGGATATGCTTTATTTAATAAAAAAAGAACATATATCTAAAATTCGAAGCAAATCGGATAATTCTGTGTAGAAATCCATTTATTCGCCTCCTTTAAACTTAACCATTAAACTTCTAAAATTATTCAGAGATTCACCCTATCAGGAACAACTGATTCTGCATAAAAGCCCATTTATCTAATTTAAGGGGGTAATCGCTTGGATCTCACTTTACACTTAACAAAAGAAACCCATAACTAATCAGGGAAACATCTTATCACTATGAGCCTGTATCCAAAAATCGAAGCAAATCGGATAATTCAGCATGTAAAACCAATTACCTAAATTAAGAGGGGTAGTCCATACAATCCCCCTATTTATACTTATTCAATGAATTCTCAAAACAAATCGGGGAAGCGTCTTATCAGGATGAGCTTATGTCCAAATTTTGAAGCAAAACAATAAATTTTGCGTGAAAAAAAAAAAAATAAAAAAAAAATAATCTAAATTAAAGGAGAGGTAAATCGAAATTAAGGGTACCTCCCATTTTCCTTTTTTTTCTTCTTAACTGATGAACACCCAATACTAATAACGGAGGCGCCTCATCAGAATGAGCCTATTCCTAAAATTGAATGAAATCTGATAATTCGGTATGAAAAATCCATTTATCTAAATTAAGGGTGGAGGGTAAGCCCCCGTCCCCCTCTTAGACTTATCTAAAGCACTCCCAAAAAAAAAAAAAAAAAAAAAAAAACATGGCGGTGCCCTTATTAAAATGATCCTATGTCTTAAATTTCAATGAAATCTGGTAAATCTGCATGAAAAACCTATTTTTCGAAATTAAGTGTGGGAGATTAGACCCTCGTTCCTCCTGTTTATTCTTACCCAATGAGCACCTAATACGAATCACGAAGGTGCCTCATCCGAATGATCCTTTATTTTAAATTTGAACAAAATCTGCATGAAAAACCAAAACTCACTTTTAAATTCAATTTTGCTCTCAAACGCATTCAATTGACAGTTTCTCTTATTTAGGAATTATATAATGTGCCGTATTGGTCGATTTTTTTTTTCAAAAAGTCAGAATAAATTTCAAAACAAATGCTGTCAAAGTGGGCATTTGAGCCGAATTTAGCTTAAGATGATTCTGATTAAAGCTACTCCTATAAAAATAAATAAATAAATAAAATAAAAATATTTTTTTTTTTTTTTTTTTCAAAAGCGGAAAATAAAGTTGTTAAACTGGGTTTATCTCTAATCATATTTTATTTTTGGTTGTTGAACTGAGTATTTAACTTCAAAATCTACCCCCAACTATAGGCCAAGCCGACAGGAATTTTTTTCATACGAAATGTACTTAAAAATGCGGATTGGAAATAAATTTACTTCAACAGTTTCCGTTTGCAATGTTATCTAACATTTTCCCTTAAAAATTTAAATCTTAGTACCTATAGTATTACAATCATATATATATATATATATATATATATATATTTTTTTTTTTTTTTTTTTTTTTTTTTTGCAAATTTATTTAATTCTGATCTAGGAACGTTCTTTATGCCAGATGGCATCATGACTTTTATTTAATTTAAAAAAAAAAGAACAGTTCTTTTTTATTTGACCGCAGAAAAAAAAAAAAAGCATAATTAGTCCATCATGCTTTGTTATTTAAAAAATAAGTTTTCATTTTTTTAAAATATTTTCTCCTGTAAAAAAAAATGCATAATTATCCCAAACATTCAATTGTTTAGAAATTTTATGTAACTTTTTTTTCCTTCAGGATTCCATTAATCATACAGATGTGATAATTTTATTGTATATAAATATTTATTTCTATAAATTTTTTCATATACAAAAAAAAAAAAAAAAAATCTTTATTTATGAAGAATAAAGTTTGTTTACAAAATTTTGTATTACTAACACATATATACCATAGTCATTTGTTTTGAAAAAAAAAAAAAAAAAAAAAAAAAAAAAAAAAAAAAAAACTATGTATATTATTGACTAGAAAATGAAATATAATGTTCTCTGTATATGACTATATAATGTTCTCTGAAAAATACAAAGGAAAAAAATTCTTCAACTGAACTTTTGTGACAAATCGGATGTTTTATGTGTATTTCAACATTTATTGCATTCCTAGCTGCAGTAAGTTTCATTGATACAGATTACAAACCCCTTTTCTCTCTTCAGATACAAAGGGATAGGAATGAAGTTCATTATTTTCTTCTAAAGGTCTTTCTACTTATGTGGTAGCTTGTCAAAATTATAATACAGGTTTACATTTTTGTAATTCAAATTTAAGCCGATTTGTTACCCAAACATAGCTATTTCTACTTGTCTCTGTTGTCCATTGTTTGCGATTTTTTCCGCCTACCTGTTTGTATATCCTTTGACTATTTGATCTTAGCAATTTTAATCTGTGTTATTTCCATAATTTTAGATTATTTTTCTATAGGTTAATTATAGTAATAGTACCATTTTAATAATTTTTATATTTAAATTTGTTTAAAAAAATCAAGTACAGTAAGTGAGCCTTTATATAGTAGACAGGAAATTATGATTTTAAATTGGCTTATATTTCAAATTTTTGTAAAAAGAATGGGAAAACTATCAGGGTTGGAGAGGGGGACATATGGAATTCATGACATTTTACAGTATTTTCGCAATTTGAAAAATAAATCAAATTAACATGTTTGGACTTAAAATTCCCTTCCGTTAAAGCTAAATAGCTACCATTAATAAGAATAATAAATTAAATTCATGAAACAAACTTACACAAAATAATTAAAATAGATGCCAAAGAAATATGGACAGAAATAAAAAAATTTAAACTTAATATAAATATCTAATAAATAATAATAAAAAAAAATCAAGGAAAATAAAACTTCTTACATATAAAATATATGACGGAATGAAATTTTCCCCTTGCTTTTAACATAAAATGTATAATGCTTACTTAAAAAGGGATTAAATAATTAATTATAGATGTTAAAATTTAATTTTATTTAAAAATCTTAGTACTTTTAAACCTTTTCCAAACAGGTTCTTCCTCAGAGAATATTTTCTTTAATAAATATAAATATAAGATTTTGTTTTGAAAAATGAACGAGACTCGTAGCTTGAAGATTGAGTTAGTAATATTTTCACGTGAACGGTAAAAAATTATTTGATAGTTGTACCACGAAATTTTAATACGTCATTTTCTCAAATTGTCAGGATTTTATTTTTAGGATGCTAAACCATAAACGGGGTATATTATAAGATAGGGCATCATTGCACACTTTATTGCTCTTGCATAAGATTTCTATTGATTCTCTTACAATCAAATAATTTTTTACCGTTCAATACGTGGAAATATTACTAACTCAATCTTCAAGCGACGAGTCTCGTTCATTTTTCAAAACAAAATCTTATATTTGTATTTATTAAAGAAAATATTCTCTGAGGAAGAACCTGTTTGGAAAAGTTTTGAAAGTACTAAGATTTTTAAATAAAATTAAATTTTAACATCTATAATTAATTATTTAATCGCCTTTTAAGTAAGCATTATTCATTTTAAGGTCTTCTTTTTAACACTATTGTAGCAGACATAGCATAGTATGGCACTCTATGATATAATGACACCCAAAGAGATTAGATAAAAATAAATTGCAAGAATTTTCAAGACCGTGTGCGGCCTTGACAAAAGCCAGTGAAAACAGGCAATGCGCGTGGAAAGGAAAAATCAGACTCGAACGACCAAAAATTCAGATTTTTTAAAACATACAATTAAGATTCTTAAAGAATAATATATATATATTTATGGAAAAATTTTACAGTATATTTTAAAATTATGATTATTATAAATTACGAAAGACATAAAATACATAATGACAACATTAATAATTACTTAGAATCAGATTTTTAGCCCATTTCTGAGCTCATTTCTTTTCGAAAATTAATAAAATCGACTGTTTGTATTCAGAAGCAATATAATAGAATGGTGTTATCCCCCTTTTTTTAAGTGATATAACTTCGCAAAAGAGACTATCAAAATTAGCATTTTAAGTGGAATTTCCAGAACTATCGGAAGCGATAGCACGGAATGGTGAAAAAAGCAGTCACGTGACTAGAATCTCATATTTCGACAAGTAATTTATTTATCGAAAATGGAAAACGCTATTCCATTCCAAATCCTTTCAATAACAGCCTGTGAATTTTATGCATTTACAGTTAAAAATTATTCAGAAATTCTGACAGGAAGTTTCACATTGTTCAGCAGTGAATTTCAGAATCCCTTCTCAAATCCAAAAAGGCAACTTTATAACATAAATTTTATTGATTTTTTTTTTTTTTTGGTTCCGAAATGTAGAAGATTTTGTTAAAAAACTATCTAATCGATTTATTTTTTCAAACGCAATAAATCCTGTCAAACTGGGAGTTTTGAATCAATTTTTCGCACGAAAGGAGAATATCCGCTCAAGGAAGGGTGAAAACGTCTTTGTCACGTGATAAAAATCGCTTATGACTCAATAAGTAATTCATTTATAAAAGGAAATAGAAAAATCAGCTCGAGTTCAAATCGCTTTCTTAGCCAGGCCTTCCAACTTTATATCTTTCAGTAAAAAAATAAAGTTGTAAATGTGTCAAAACATTTTGCGCCTATTGAGCACAGCAGCCGTAAGGTATATTTCGAAAGATTCCATTAATAGAAGTTTATTATGTGTATTAATATTTTAAGAAAACCAATTGCCTACTCTACACATCACTACTACACTCTCACACAACAATTAAGCCCCAAAAACTAAAGGAATTTCCAAAAAAAAAAAAAAAAGAACTGTTAGCGTCATAAAATAAAATTTATAGGAGAGGACTTAGAAATAGCACCTTTTTAAAAAGGGAAATGTTCACAAACCTGTCTGAAACTAGCTGTTGTTCAGAAACTATGTAATCAAATTGTTTTATTTATTTATTTGGGGGTGGGGGTGGGGGCAAACGTAATAGATCATACAGAAAATATTGTCAAAGTGGGCGTTTTTAATCGAATTTCTACTTGAAATTTGAATAACTACTCAGAAAGAATGAAAAACGTATTCGTCACACAATCAAAATCACTTGCAATTCAATAGGTAATTTGTTTACCAAAAAAGTGAAAATACAGTTCAATTCCAAACCGCTTCCCCAGTCAGGCATTCCATTCTGTTAAAAAATGAATTTGTAAATGTATCAAAATATTTTTTGCTACCTAAGCACAGTAGTTGAATATATATATATATATATATATATATATATATATATATATATATATATATATATATATATATATATATATATATATATATATATATATATATATATATATATATGTGTGTGTGTGTGTGTATATTTATTTATTTATTTATTTATTTATTTATTTTTTTGTAAATGCTGCTGATAATGAAGAACTAAAATTTATAAGAATAGCAAATGAACATTTGAAAGGTTGAGAGAAAAATTGAAATTTGCAAAACGATTAATTTTGATTGATTACTTAAATAATAATAATTATAAACCCTTTAAATGTTTTAATACTTTTTCCATGTACAGAATTTGCATATAAAATAAAAAACAATAATTCTACAAATAATTTAAAGATTTGGTAATCAATTGAAAAATTTAATTTATTAATTCTCTATTTCTTTTGTGTCTCATTAACGTAATTTATACACTTTGGGTGCATTTAAGTTTGGCATTATATATATAAATTGAGATACAGCTTTGAAACAAATCGCATTTAAAAGTACATTTTTTTTCTCTATACTGCGGTGTAAAATATTTAAATGCACGATATTTAGAAGTGTAAAATTTGTAGTACCGAAAATTGCACAGACGAAAATACATGGGAAAATATTGCACATTTTATTTTCTATTTTTTTTTTTTTTTTTTTTTTAATTTTTTAATTTTAAGTGAAAAGGGGGTGATTCCGTTGCCACAATTACAAAATTCGTAATAAAAATTAAAAAATAATAATATTTCAAAAATAAATTGATATACATCTTTCAGACAAACTGCATTTTAAATTAAATTTTTTTCTCTTTACGACGGTGCAAAAATTAAAGTATGCGATGTTTAGACGCGCAAAATTTGCTGTAGCGAAAATTGCAAAACGGAAATTTCATTTCAAAGTGTTGCCATTTGCAAAATTACGTATGCGTTACGCACAGATACATTTGGCCTTTATAATATAGATTTGATTTTTTTTTTCACTTTTATTGAAAAAGAATTTATATTTTATTGAGTTGTAGAGAAGTTTCATTTTCACAAGTTTTACTGTAATGCAGTGCTCTATTACAAAGTGAACGGCTTAACAAATCTGAAGATACCTGTAAAAAAGGAAACTGTCTATAAAATAATTTTTTTTATATTCAATATGTTAAATTTTACGTGCTAAGGTGGAATACTGTTTAAAATGAATATTTTCAGGGTTCTTCAGTGTCTTGTAGTTTTGACTTTTTTGTAAATATGATTCAATAAACGTTTCTGTTCAAAAGGGGAGAGGGGATTAAACCCAGGAACCTATCCTTATAAAATCTCCTCCCCCCCCCCTCCTCCATTCCGAAAGAAAGTTCTGTAATGACGCCCCTGATATTAAGAAAAGTGACACAACAAAAGTGATGTAAGGAAAAAAAATAAGTATTTAGTAATATAATTCAATGCAAAACACTGAAACATTTTTCAGAAAAAAAAATTAAAAGAAAATAAGTACTTATTCTTTCAAATAATGCAGTAAAGAAATGAAACATGCAAATGTTTTAAAATAATAATACTTATTATAAAGAAATATAATGTTCTGGAAAAGAAGAATAAAATAAAATAAGTAAGCATTAATATATTATTTGATGAATTTGCTTAGAACGAATCTATAACATTTCAAGTACATATAATCTTTAGATTCACCTTAATATTTGTTTTGAAATATAATGCCATTTTTTATCATTCACAGAAAACATCATACTCTAAGCATTTTTTAACGAAATCTCCAAACCACAAAATCTTTTAACTACAATAAACTACTTGACAGGTAATCTGCCTAAGAATGGGTATTGTTCAGTGGTAAGAAGGAGGAGTAGCTATACGCCTACCTTACTCCCAGGTCCGAACAATGGGGGGAAAGCAGAACCGCGTTCACGCGCTCTTAACCATCTCAGCACAGAAAAACTGGACCGTCTGTGAGCGCTTATAACCATTTAGTAGCATACGATTCTGGGCGTTCACAGACGCTCTTAACCATTTACAAGAACAATATTTTGGGCGCGTGTGCGCGCTTAAAACCACCAAAGGGTTAAGCTATATTGAATTAATAAATTATAAATCATGGTATAATTCTCAAATAAAAATTGTCTTTAACTGATTTTCTTTTAAATAATCGAAAAGTATTTTAAATGATGAAAATAGACAGATACGTGTCTTTAAGTGGATAATTTACCTTTTCAACATTTTTTTAATATGGTTCAAATAATAACTTATTGCATTTCAGTATTTAAAAAAATCATTCATTTCGATTAAAAAAACTGCATATTTAATTACTTTTTTAAAAGTAATATATATAATATATACCTGTGTACATTACGATTTTTAAAGGTATATTCCACAAGACTTTTTACTCCGTATTTGGTAGTGTAAAAATAGAAATTGAACGAAGATCAGAAATTAATAAATTTGCGAAAAATGAAAATACTGTAAAAATACATTTTCTTTTTTATTCTACTCTATGAAAACTGGAAATACGCAATGTTTGGATATTAAATAATTCTAATTAAATATAGATATGTATAAATACCATATGAGTAGTGGAGACAAATATTTAAATTATGTGCCACCAGTATTTAAATTTAATAGATATAACAGTCACTGTATATACTACTCTAACATCCTCAATGGCGGAGGTTTATGTTTGAACCACTTAATTTTAACTTTTAAATGTATTATTGGTAAAAAGAAATATTGAAATAAAATTTTCTTCTCTTAAGTACGCGAATATGTATCTTATTATGTATGTATCTTATTGCTTATTATGAAATAAATTTCTTTGTAAATTCCTGTATCGTTCATTCATTTCAACATTCTACACACAGAATTATATTTAAAACGAAATGGTTACATTCGGATTTTAATTTATTTTTCTTGAAATACGCAAATTTAATTAAAAATTGTGGTGCAACTGCTTACATCCTATTTATAATAAATGTTTATTTAAACATAGTGCACTATTTAGACTCCTTCCAAAGTACTTCAATCATTCCTTTACAACCTAAAAAAATATATTTGTATCGTATAAGTATATAAGGAAATTTTAAATCATTAATAATGAAAAATGAATGAATGCTCGCATTGGAAAGAGATTATGTGCGCTTATGACGCGTTGTCATTTTATTTGTACTTTTTTTTTTACTTTCGAAAATCAATTATTCTGATCGTAATATATTTTATTGTATAAAAAATATAAGTTAACTGTTTACAAAAAATTAAAAAAAAATACTGATATTGTGAAAATCAAAAACAATTTAGTTAACGAATTTATCTTTGTAGTACATTTTTCTGTCTTCCTGCAGCTATTCAGCCTTAACGAAGAATCGTAAATCAATTTCGTCAAATGTGAGGATCGTGCCAAACTATCGGCTTCAAAGTAGCACTTTCATTATATAATTAACTCAGACCTGATTTTATTACTGCAAAAGTCTCAAATTAATGTGAGACATAACATGCTAAGGAACGGTGTTAGAACAAACATTAACCATAATTTAATAATGTCTGAATTAATTTTATAAGTTTTAATACATAAAACAATAACTGGTAAATAAAGGAGATTTTTTTTATGTGAGTGAAAAAATGAGTGAAAAAATTAGTTATAGTATTTTCTTTTACTTTCTTTTAGCACAGATTTTGCTGGGGAGATAAAACTATATATTCTTATTCTATGTATTGTAAAATTTAAGGCGCATCTCTATAATTCTTACATATATTGCATAGTTTATAGTCAAGCCGTTTTTAATTGAATTAATGTCTAATGAAGTAAGATTAAAGGTTGTGCAATTCTAGTTATAAACTATTCGTAAATATACAGGGTGCAGTGTGTTATTTATTTCCGACCTTTAAAATCTCAACTGTTTTATGCATATAGTTTGATTTATAAAAGCACTGTAAATGAGATAAATATACCAATTTTTTGGTTAAAGTAATTAAAGAAACACAAATAGTAATCCATTAGTTTTTGTTTGTTTGTTTGTTTTACAGAATTTCTTTACAGAATCTAGAAATATGCAATCCAAAATTACAGTCTATTACGCCAAATATTTTTTTTTATTTATAATTAAAAATTACTCACTTTAATATCCGTGATGTAGTTGTAAGAAAAATTAGAAGATATACGATATAGACAGAATTTTTTTCGTATAATCTATAACTTTTTTGAGAAACAGAGAGTATATGGTGTTCCTTAAGAAAATGCAGAAGGTCTACGGCGTATGCCACCTTATACTCTCTACTATCTCCTCATTATATTATGTTTTGTAATTATTAAATATTACTTTGACAGTTGAATCCAAAATTTAATCTTGCATAATTCTATGAGTACTAGACTGAATAAATTTCCATTCAGTAAACCAAACTAAAATTTTACAGATAATCGATTTATGTGTCAAAATTAGTCGATTACATTCAGAAGCTATACGTTTCACACAATTTCAATAGAAAGGCAACCCTAATCATATTTTTAAAATATAGATTAAACATAAGACATAATTCATTACCGAATGAACTTTTTTGCTTTTATCCGCATCTATTTGACGATAAAATACATAGTGCATTCCGTTTATTTTTCTAGTTTTTTTCTTTGATCGTCGATAGTATAACTTTTTAAAAAACAAAGAAAAAGTCTTAACTAGAGATAAAAAAAGTAGACACTGAAAAACGAGAAAAACAAAAAGGTTCTTTTATTGTTAACGTATGAAATGACGTACTTACTTTCTATAATTTCAATGGAAAATTAATAAATAATATTTAAAATAATATAAATATAACTTAATAGTTAAATTTATAATAAGCTGTAGTTAAGTGTTCACGTATTAGCTAAATTCATTCTTTTTAATTAGCCGAAACAATTTGGTAAGTAATGGTAAATTTAAGACTTCTTATTCAATTAAAAACTTAATAAGGGCAGCATTCGGTTAAAATTAAATCAGACTTAACTTCGTATTCAGTAAGTGGTTTCAATTTACAAATTACATTTATGTTAACCTAATTTCAGATACAAATGTTCTATATGGTTTTCTATATAAGTAAATTAATAAAAGATCAAATATAGTATTTGAAGAATTATGTTTAGTAATTCTGTTCACTATTCTACTCGATTTACATAGTGTATCAAACATTCAATATTGAATTATACAATGACAGTTTTAAAAAATCTGATATCTTAGTATAAATTACATCATTTATCATTTTTCTTAGTGATGGTTGTGTTGACTTGCTTGATCTGAATCATTGAAATTACATGCAATATGAAACATCACTTTAAAATATCAAATTATTTATATATACTATAAGTGATCCATTAAAATAAAATAAAATGGCAAAAAATACCTTTTGAGTATACATGTTTCGTGTTCTCTGACGCTAACTTTCTCAAAAACAAATATGATAAAAGAAAATTTTCGCTAAAATAGCTTCAAATTTAAAAAATAAAGAGAAAAACATAAAATGACGTGAACGTAGAGAAATAAATTGGAAAAATTAAAAATGAATAAAAGTGTTGTGAACGCGTGAAATATTACAGATTACGGTTTCAAAATCCTTTGAAGTACTTACTTCCAAATTTTATATCCAATTTTATTTCCAAGATTATACAGCGAGGAACCTTTACAAATAGATTTTAAAATTAGCAAAATAGTATACTCATCTAGATCATATTTTCTGTCTATCATCAGAGAATAGAAATCTTCATAATGAGAGACACTATTTGCCTCCATGGAACTCCTTAAAATTTTGAAGGAGATGCTTCTCATCGCAGTAGCTCTTTCCTTAAAAA
Source organism: Maratus speculifer (assembly GCA_964019185.1). Taxonomy (NCBI): domain Eukaryota; kingdom Metazoa; phylum Arthropoda; class Arachnida; order Araneae; family Salticidae; genus Maratus; species Maratus speculifer. The sequence continues at coordinate 273,848,683 of OZ025290.1, forward strand.
GCGAATAAACGCAAGTAATCAGGTAGCCTTTTACTTATCCCAGTAATTACCGAATGTGCGTCTGATGGAGATAAACAGTTTGAAAGAAATTTTCTAAATTGAAGCAAATATCAATTGTGGAAATTTTAATTTTACGGCATTTTATGCCATGGAAAGTATACAGGGTGTTTAGTTGTGAAAGTAAAGCCTTACATAAAAAGAATCACTGATACAAATGACGTGCAAATATAGCAGTAGGCTTCCAAAACAATGGGAATCTTTTAGGCGTTGTTTAAAAAAAAAAAACGCACCGACAGATGGCTTTGTAAGTTAACAGAAACAAAGATTACTGTGAATGGGAAGAAAACAGTGGACGGTATTTTAAGAAGAAAACTTCATTACGCATATAAAAAACATACAGAATGCAGTAATTGGGAAAAGAAACTGCGAACACCTTCGCAAAAACAGAAAGAAATAAATATATGGGGTAGAAACATTCTTACGGAACTGCACAACTAATTAGAGATTTTTACTGTGCTGTCCACCGCTTTCAGCTACGAGTTAGAAACATGAAGCGACATGTCAAACAATAGAGCGATTCGTATTCGTCAGGACAGTCTGGATGTAGTGCACAATGCGTGATTTCCGATTACCTAACTTAGTAACACCACCCCAATATGTAGCATTAGTTAGGTGAATTCTTTAGTTGGGCAGTCTGCTTGGAAATTGCGGTTTATAATCCTTATCTACGTAAAAATAAATAAATAAATAAATAAATAAAATCTTTTTCTCAAAGTACCATCCATTGTTTTCTCCTACTGAGGATATTCTTTTCTTCTGTTAGCTTACAGTGCCATCTGTAAGTCAGTTTTAAGTTTTTTAACAACTTCTAAAATATTTTTATTGCTTTGGGAGCATACTAGTGAGAATTCAGATTATTTGGATGAGTGGATCTTTTTTTAATGGAGTTTTACTTTCAAAACGTAAAAAACACCATGTAAATGATTAAACAAGAAAATTTAGGCACGCATTACTTTTTGTGAGTCAAAATATTTTAGAAATTTTAAAGTACCCTTTAAATAGCGTTAAAACACTATGCTGTGCATTGAACATGAGTGAATATACAGCAAATAGGCATTTGACTACTGTGAACGTAATTAAAACTCCCTTGCAGAGAACGCACTTATATTATGTTATTGTCATGGTAAAATTTATGTTTTCATAACATATGTATGTAGATATTTAGATATATGTATATATATATACCATAATCCTAGTTCATAGTAAAGCCTCAAGATGAGAAATTGAACAACTAAAATAACATTATTAATTTTGAAAGATTAATTTCAATATTCTTGCAAAGAAACGCCGTCTTGCGTTTTATAAAATGTTTTTCATTATATAAGATAGCTAAATGAAAAAGTCATTTTACATAAAATGGATAGTTTAAAATCTGATATTATCTCGCTTTTTCTAAAAAACTAATTTCTGTACTGTAATTTCTAAACTTCTGTACTGCTAAATAAGAACTCGGCGTAGTTACATTTTAAAGTTACAAAGCAGAAAAGATCCTATTTATTTACATTAGTTCCGTTGACATATTCTGTAATGAGAAAACTGGCTTTCTAGAGAAGCTCGTGAATATTAAAATAAGCAATGAATTCACATTATGGAATGTAAACACGTAGGAACAGTAGAGTATTATACAATGAATTAATATGTTTAGTAATTTAAGAAACGGAAGGAAAATTCTAATTAATAACATTCAAAAATTCTTCTCAGATTAAAGTCAATAAATGTTATGGGATGAAAGTATAAGAAATAGTAATACACCATTTCTGTAACACAAAATGTCATTTATTAGTACATGCAATGTCACAAAATGCAATTCTTCGAACGAAACATTATAATCTTGTTTTGTAATATACACTAGCAAAACCACCTTTAGCCGGTATCGCCAAATCAGGATATCATTAAAGATGTTATTTCATCTATAAATTTTAGCCAACCTTTATCCCTTAGTAATACCCTGATTTGGCGATACCAGGTAAAAGTGGCTGAAAGGTAAAAAAGACATTGCGCCCAAATTTCGATCTTCTAGTATTTCAATACATTCCTTAACAGATAACTCAATAAAAGATAAAAACATGTGCAAAAATCTCAAATTTTGAAATTTAATAACACTGTCAATTTTTGTAGAACAGAAGTCAAACTTTTGTGTTGTATTTGTTATGATATGCGTAATTTTTTACTAAATATAACTATAGGGACTGGGGGACCGTATAAAAAGTTACATTTCGTAATTTTTATAAAATTGATTTTTTATATTAAACAATATCACAACCTGAATAATTACCTCATTTGAAACGTTTTTATAATTGGAACTATATGTCTACGACCAACAGTTGAGAAATTAAAGGTCGGCGATACATAACATATTCCACCCCGTATATAATTTTAATCTTAAGTGTTTTCAATAATTAAGTATGCATGTCAATTGACATTGCTGAAATGGAAACAGAAACGTCGTCAATGTAAAACCATTAGCATTATTTAATTGCATTCTATATTTGGCTAACTATAAAATGATACGACTACAGATTTATTTTGGTATTACTGAATATCCCAGACAAGATTTTTTTTATAGGAAGAACTGCCTAAAACTCTCGACGTTGCCCAAACCTGTCAAAAGACTACACGAAGTGCTAAAAATATCTGTACGCATTCTGAATACAATTTTACTGAAAGGGAATAAAATTTATTATACTGGGGTAAAAATTTGAAATCGGGTCCATTGACTAATGTTGTCATTTTTTTACTCATTTTGCTAAATGATAATACCAGGATTCATTTTAAGAGTGGCAAAAACGCTCAAAGACGAAAAAAAAAGAATAAAAAGTTTCCGAAAAATTGAAAAATCGGAGTTCGAATTTCGAATAATTTTTTTTTTCGAAAGTAAGCCGCACTTACTATTACGACGAAAAGATCAAAATAGGATTAATTTTGCTAAAGTCAGAAAATTGCAAAATTCTTAAAAATCGTATAAAATAAAAAAAAAAGCAGCGACACCAAAATTTGCTGTTTTGGGCTAAAATACTATAAGATAAAAATTTTCATGAATGTTAAAAAATTACCAGAAAATTCAAAAAGCTGAAAATCGCATTAAAAACTCGATAAAAATTGAGAAAACGTGGAAGATCAAATTTACTATATTAGGATAAATGTTAGAAATTGAATTCCTTTTACGATTGTCAACTTGCAGACTATGAAAAAACATTCATAATGCCATTAAAAAAATTGCAAAATAATCAATATTAGCATAAATAATTCAAAAGAAACTTTATTGAAAAGAGGAAAATGTTTAGTATGCTGATCTAAAAGTCTGGCTGAAACCCGGATTTCTTTCAATAACATGAAAAACATCTCCGCGAGTTTTGGAAAAACTTAGCAATTGAAAAAAAAAAAGATTATAAATAATCCAGCAAAAAGTGGCTTCCAGATGCTTCGCTTCTGACATATAGGTATCTCTTGCTAAATGCTGTAACTGTGCTTGCAGCATCAGTATTATTATTTTTAAGAATACAGCACAAATACTATCCTACGTCCTCTGGAGCATTTCACTCAGAAACGATAAGACCATTATCCCTGATTAGATTATATCCTAGGGCGCAGAACTCCAGAACTCCATTTCTAAAATATTGAGAATACTACTCTTTTTACCAAACTTTTTTTGTTCCTGATTTTATACTTCTAGATATTTCAGTTATTTTTATCATTTTTCCTGTTACATCTAATAAAAAAAAATAATTCTTCTGCTTATGTATAATGAAAAATGAAAAAAATATAAAAGACTTACAGATTTTCGTTTTCCATTTTCATTTTAAAAATACAACAATTCAAAAAAATTTCGCTGATTTCAAAATTATCTCGAGAACAACATTTCTACAGAAAAATTATGAAACGTAGCTTTCCTTTTGAAACTGCGCATTTCAATCTAATTTAAGGATTTTAACTTTGGGCTGTATTTTTGTTTTGATCTTCCAAAAAAAGGAGCTTATTAAAACTTCCATTTCATATCTATTAAATCCTTCAGAAATCTATATTTCAAGTAAGCTATTTTTAGACAAGATGTTTACTTAATCTCGAAGATGATTCCTAGAATAATGTTTTGAAAAAAGGGATAGCTATTTATATTTAGTTAATATAATTTAATAAGGACAGCATGCATATTAAGTAAATAAAATATTACAACTAGCGAACCCGTGCAAGGTTTTTGCCTTGCACAATTTAACATTTTTTGATAATACGCTTTTAAAAAATATTTAATTATCTGTGATGTCTAAGGAAACAACGTGCTTGAAACGGAATGTAAGTATAGTATATTAAAAACCGAATTTAAAAAAATTACAAAAAAAAAACTTATTTTTCGTTAAATCATTTTGTAAGAGCATAAAAAAGGGAACATGTTGGAATAAAAAAAAATACAAGGTCATTGTGTCTAATGCTTTAAAAAATTGGTTTTTAAAAGCTTTTTTTATCCTCTTTTAAAAATAAATTATTTTCATTTTATAGTAATTTACACTAAATAATATTAGAATAGATTAAATAAGAGCAACGACATTCTTATTGATAATAACACAAATATCGTAAATATGCGTAGAAGATTATTCGTTAAAACAATCAGTGCATATTCATTAGCTGATTAATATAAAACTGAAATGTTTTATGAAACATACTTTTCTCTTTTGAACTTCTGTTACGTTACGCTTCTCCGGTGAAAAATAATCTTACACATATCAGAAGGGATCCTAAATTAAAATCGATGATTTACATTAAACATTATCCAGAAATATTTGTACTTACAGGGTTTCCAGCAAATAACATCCTGATTTCAAAATTAAATTTCTCAAAAACAAAAATCGATAGTAATATGTGGTAAACGGTTTTTTCATTAGGTAAGCTGTAAAAATCTTATACGGAAATTTCAAACAGTGAATATTTTGAAAACATTGTGTTCTGATTGCAAAGAATGCTTTGATTTGACATTTTTCTTGCTTTAGATTGCTGCCAGAGAATGTGTTTTCCGGCTTAAAGTGCCATATTTTATAGTTTTTTGAAATTAAAATTAAAATTTCAAAATTCTGAAAATTTACTTCGAAAAATCTTTAAAATATTGCACTGTAAGCTGAAAAATTATTTCTCTGCAGGCAATCTAAAACAAGAAAAATGTCAAATCAAAGCATTCTATGCAATCAGAACGCAATTTTTTCAAAATAGTCACTGTTTGAAATTTCTGTATAAGATTTTTATAGCTTACCTAATGAAAAAACCGTTTACCGAATATTACTATCGAACTTTGTTTTTGAGAAATTTAATTTTGAAATCAGGGTGTTATTTGCTGGACACCCTGTAAGTTAATGGACTATCGTATGTTTCATTCTGAATCATAGATTAATATCTATTTGTTGCTCACATTTCCAACGTAGTACATTCTATATTAAAAGGCACCAAAGAAACTCAGTCGGTCGATACATTCACAGTTAATACGTTATCCTTCTTGATACGTGGATTTTTTTCCAGTCTGTTAACCACCAGATATAAAACTATTGCAAAATCATCACGTATAACACATGAACGGTTATAAATCGATTCGGTTAACACGCGATATCGTTTCTGCATCATTAGGAAGAAAAACTAGCTTAATATGCAAATTCATAGAGCGAAATGTAAAGCAAGATGTAAATTTTTCCGATTTAGTGGAATTTATCGATTTTAGAGTTATCAATTAACGAGAATTTTTATATAAATATCTACCACTATTTCTGAATAGTATTATTCGTCATATTAAACTGCAAATTAATTAAGGCAAACATTTTTACGCTAAAAAAGCCGATGGTATTTGAAAAAAAATCCCCTAAATTATCAATATTGAACTTCTGCAATTTATTCTGTTGAGTTGTCTGCATAACATACCAGATGTTATTCCAAATAGTGTATCTTTCTCCTGCATATCAGCTTAGCTAATTTAAACGGTAGAGCATTGGCCCCGTAAGCTAAGAATCTGGTTCACCGACTAAGCATTTTTCCGGGCAATTGGAAATATTTAATTCATGTAATAACTTTGCCAATCAGTTTGATGGAGGTAAAATAATTGTCTATCTACGTACCCGTCGTTTATATTGAGTTCCTTTACCCGTGGTTTATTCTGTTGAGCTGTCTACATTACAGACCAGATATTATTACCAATAAGGTTTTCTTAGCAAAATATGTTCGCCAGTTGTCAGCCATATTGTCTTCAACAGTAGAGCATGAGCCCCATAAACTAAGGATCTGAGTTCGATTCCCTGGCTGGGCATTTTCCCGCTCCGTTGGAAATATCAAATTCGTGTAAGAAATTTACCAATCAATTTTATAGTGCTTCAATAATTGTTTATACACGTACCCACTGTTTATATGGAGTTCCCTAACCTACGGTTTATTCTGTTGAGCTGCGTATATGATAGACCAGATGTTAATATCAATAAGGTTATCTAAGCGAAATATGCTCGCCTGTTGTCAGCCGTATTACCTTAAACTATAGAGCATTGGCCGTGTAAGCTAAGGATCTGGATTTGATTCCCCGTCTGGGCATTTTTTAGCTTAGTTAGAAATATTCAATTCGGCTGAAGTTCTTGTTTGATTTCGTGTCCGAATATTCTTTGTGTTGTTTCGTTTACGTTTTTACAGAAGTAGGGAGAATTCAAATCAATTTTTTGACTTATTTGTATTTCTTTTCGTGGTTTATTTTGTGGATTCTATTAAATATTTTATCCCCCTCGCACATTATAAGAAATAATGTGATCATAGTACTGTATACTTAAAACAAATTTTTCGCGAAAGGGGAAAGGTACTTTCATTTGTAATTCCATTTTTTCGTTACTTTCATCTAATGCTTGTTTTAGTTTTGGTTATAACTACTGGTTGACAAAAAATCATATTTAAATTCTTTTTTCTTTGAAGCTCTCATTATTCATTATTCATGTAGTCCAATAAAAATAAATAATGAGTTAAATTTTGATCTAAAAATGCACTAAGTTTTATGGTATGCACATAAATAAAACCTCTAAAGTTTATTTAGACGATTACATAACAAGTATACCATGCTCAATTACTGCAACATAATGCAAATGACGTTTAATAGGCGACTTTGCCCGCGTCTCTGGAAACGCATCTTAATCGGGTTCGGCTGTATTTTCTATACTGGATGCCCTAAAATTATTGGAACAAACTTTAGGGGGAAGTAGGGGACTTCACAGGATTCAGATTTGCATTTGAACCCATGGAAACGTCTTCGCTCGCCGTTAGGTGGCACTAGTGGTACGAGCCTTACTTGTTGCCATAATCTTTAACATCTAAGATTATGGCATCTTTTCGCAAGAGATGCTACGCAGCTTACTTGACAATATGCCACAACATGTCAGAAGCTATATGTGGTTTCAACATGAGGGGGCACAACCCCATTATGACAGATGCGTTCGTGAACATTTGAATCATGTGTTTGGTCACTGATGGATTGATCATGGTGGACCGGTTCCCTTATCGTCGCGCTCTCCTGATTTAAGCAGCATAGATATCAATCTATGGGCTGTGTACACAAAGCCTGTGGATTCTGATATAGATTTCCAATATGGTTGTAACACTCGTCTGTTCTGCTACGGATATCCAATAAAATCCAGGTGTGTTTGAGCGAGTCCACCAATTCATGGTCTGATGATGTATTGCATGCATCGCTAGCAAAATTTGAAATTTTAAACATCTTTTATGACATTTTTGCTTATCATCTACCACAGCACATGGAATATTTTTGGCTAATAACTTATTTCAAATGATGGTAGTCTAGCGTTTCTTCGTTTCTACATGTCATACTAATTCCTCATGATGTTTCCGGCCATGGATTGCATTGCAAATCTTAATGATATCACCTACCTCCCCTTAAAGTATGTCCCAATAATCCTGCGAAACCCTCAAAAGAAAGCATTTATTTCAAAATCGGGAATCAAAAAAATGGATTTAACCCAATTTAGTTTTAAATCCCTCAAGAATAAATTTTTGTTTAAAAAAATTCTACATTAATTTAGGAATGAAAGTCTACTTCTAAAATTTTCTATTTTAAAATACGTTTTACAACCAATTAAATCATGTCGAGAGAAAAAATTAATTAAAGGGAAATACGAAATAAATAAACGAAAAAATTTCTCAGATATTCATAAGGTTACGAAGAAAACTTCTCTTATTTCTAAGAAAAAAAAAATTCTCGTAAAACAACAAACATAATTTTTGTGAACTATGTCCAAAAGGCATCTTCATTTCTCAGACATTTTTTTGTCTTTCCTAACACTTGCATCCTGTTATGCAAAAACAGAATTGCGATGATTAAGGACCAGAAGAAAAACATTTTTTAAAACATTCGTAATCGTATTTGAATTTTCGTTAGTCTGAAATCTAAACTAGTTTTATTTTAGTAACTTGTTATCATCTAATCAATTCCTATTAAAAATTTTTGAAATGCGATTTTAAAAATTATATTTCGTTTTTCGTTGTGAATGATAAAATTCATGTTTAGGAATACACTAAGGCTAAATATTTTTTAATGATTTTAACCATTTAAAATGTTATTTTGGAACAATGAATCTTTTTAAAAATTGCATTTTACAACTTGAATAGTACAATAATAGGCATGATTTTACAAATAGGTTCTATTTTCCCTTGCCATTATGTATTAAATCAAATATTTACATAGAATACTTACATTCAATGTTTAGAAGAAACAGCACTGAAAAATTGGCGAAAAATCAGAATTTAAAAATAAAACTTTGCATAAATCACCATAAAAAATCTCAGAACGTGTTTTGAGCAGAAAATTTTAACAAACCATAATCAGCCGAAGTAAATAGGTGTTCGTAAGCGAACAAGGTCACAAATGAACCATTTTTTCACTTTTAGAAACCAGTGTTCGTTTGTGACGTTGTTGGGGTATGTGTTTAGTTCGTCTAATAACGAAAGTGCATGTGACATAAAAACTTGATAAACAATTGGTAACGGTGGTCGCAGATCTCACAGAGGGTTTAGTTTAATATTTTTTTTTTTCAAAACAACTTGTCCTTTAATTGATAAACCCAAATTGTTAATTTATAATTTTTAAATTCTTACATAGATGGTAGAACCAATAAATTTAATTTTAAAATAATTATCAAAAAAACTTAATCCTTTGAATCAAATTAAAAATGTGCAAATCAAATTACTTAAATGCATCGAAAATTCCAAATTTTTTGAAAATCCGAAATTTAAACAAAATTAATGAATATATAAATAAAACTAAACAATCTCTTTAAATTCATTCAATGTGAAAATATAAAAATTTCAACTTCGAGCTCCGAGAGTTGATATAATAACCTTCTGTTTACTAGCGAGTTGCTTTACCTCTAAGCTACGATGTCTACACGCAAATCGTTGAAATTATGATTCTCTTTTAAACAGTAAAACGCAAAAATGAACGGGTGACATTTACAAAAATAATTTCATTAAGATAATAGTATTTTTCGAAATTTTATTATTTGTCGTGTGGCACAAGGTACCCAGCTGTAAGTATACAAAATTTGAACTCTATGACTTACATAGTTTTTGTGTATGTGCTCTTTGACGGACGGACAGTTAGACGAATAGAGGGTCGTCAGATGAACAAACTTTTACCCTTTTTAGCACATGTGCAGCAAAAGACTACCCTTTTTAAAAGTTTTTATTCTTCCAGAACCGATTTTTTTCCCTTAAATTATGGCGAAAAATTAATTTTAGTTGAAAAACTTCAAACTAGATAACCAAACCACAAACGTAAAGGTTTGCCTGAATTAAAGAATATATCTTTTAATAAAATTAAACTAATATAGTTATTTCACATTCTATTAATATGAAAATAGGCTAAGAATTAATGCATTATTAACTTTCGAAAGTTTAAATTATAAAAATGTTAAATAGATTGGATAATATTCCAATGATTTATATTTTTAGCATGACTTATGGGTTTGGAAATACGGATTTTTTTTTTAATTTAAAGAATGCAACACTTGTTTATAAAGAAAAAATCACCAACGTGGAAAAGAGTTTGAAATTAACATTCTATTTTTATTTTATTATTGAATGCTGAACATAAATGACGCTCATATGTATAATAAAGTGTGTATAGATCTATATTACCATTACTAGATATAGATCACAAAACTATAATTGTTAAGATAAAATAATATCGGTTTAAAGTGATAGATAATTTCAAGTCAAATCAGATCCGAAATTATTTAATTATGTACCAGGTGAGCGCAATATTAAAATCTACTAATGATAGAATTGCGTTAAAAGAGGGCGTTTGAGAACAATAAGTGTAGTTAGACTACTTCATGAAAAGTAAAATAAGACTATTTTAAAGGCTCTTTAGTATATTTACTACAAAACCCACTCTATCTCAGAAGTTTTAAATGTCAATCAGATGTATTGCGACATATTTCCAGTGATACAACTTCATGACTCATGTTACCATGGGTCAATGGTCTTCTGACCTTTCAAACGTGTAATTTTGTCGAAAAGCTGATATCGAAAATCTTCATGAATTCAATACTTTCTTCTGAGATAAAAGAAAGTAAAAATGAACAAAAAAATATTGAGAGCACTTCAATAGTTATGCTTTCAAGTGTCATAATTTTACATTTTAAAATAATTCCGCAAGTACGTCAAAAAAACTTTTTGGATTTTTTAAAAAATCTTTTTTTAATAAAAATTAAAACTCTTAATAAATGCATGGTCGAATGTGTACACAAAAAGGACTATTTTTTGCCTTTTGAGTAGTTATTTTTAATAATGTATGAATTAGAATTAACCCTCTAAACAGCTAACTTAAATAATTTTATGGACATTCTTGATAATTTCAAATGATGAAAACTGTACCGTCTCTTGGAAAATAATTGAAACAAATTATCTTTATAAAAATAGTCTAATATGGCAATCACAATACTTTCTTCTATCTCATAAAATTAATACTTCAAAATTCTCTTTCATAGTGGAAAAATTAGATGACAATCTATACCCATGATTTTCTAAAGATTCTAAACACAAAATTATATGCGTTACTTCTCCAAACAGGACTGTTGTAGAAATCGTGTAAAAATGTAGCTTAAAAAGTGTAACGTGTGGGGAGATTTACATCAAAACATAATCAGAAATAATATTTATCAACGTATATTTGAAAATGAAATTTGATGGAAATTCGTGCATTAATTGTTCAGCTAGAGCTATTGCAGGAATTGAGGGAAATTCAGTATAGCAGTGCCACTTATGTTGCGATTGTCAATAAAATGAAAATAGCATCAATTCATTCGAGGACTAATCGAATCTAAAATTTGATGAAAATCTGTGCTCTAGTTTTTAAAGAAGGTTCTTGGAGAAATCATGAAAAATGCAGCAGAAAAGCACCACCTGTTCGACGATTGACATTAAAACGTAAGCAACATGAATTTATGTCAAGAAATAACCGGATATGAAATTTGATGCAATCTGTGCATTAGTTCTCGATATACATTTGTTACGGATACCGTAAAAAATGCAGCTTAGCTGTGTTACCAGTTGGCGATTTTTACCAAAAATTATCGGCATCAATATATATCGAAAACAAACTGAATATATTTTTATTAAATTCCATGTATGTCACATATATACAGACTAGAGGTCTGCACGGGCCGGAATTTCCAGGCCCGGGCCCGGCCCGGCCCGTTTTGGCCCGTTAGAATTTCTACGATTTCTAAAAAATTCAGATTTTTATCATATAACTAAGATTCCTTTAAATAATACTGCATACATATCTATGGAATGATTTTACATTATATTTTACAGCAAATACACATTAACAACATTAATGATTATTTAGATTCTCAGGCTTTCAACATTCGAATAAAAATTCATTAAAAAATTAATATGGCTTAGAATAAAAGAAAAAATTAAGAAAGCTAAAAACATTGTTAATTTTGAAGCTGTTTAATAAAAGAAGATTTATAAATATATTTCTATATCATTTTATTATAGATTTCAAATCCAAATTCAGTATTAAATTCCAAGAATCTCCTTTTTGATACATTTCTAAATTCATTTTTTTTTCTCAGAAACGCATAAGATTAGCAGATATCGTTATTCAGAAACTATATAATCGAATGGCGTTATCCATTTTTTTAATACAAGCAATTTAAGAATACTGCAAACAAATAAAATACTGTCATAATTAGCGTTTTGAATAGAATTTCTGGAAGCAATAGCAAGGGAAGGGAGAAAAACCTGCAATCATTTGAGAAACTATTATATCTCAACAAGGTTATACAAGTATTTTATTTACCGAAAATGAAAAACGCTATTCGATTCCAAATCCCTTTAATAGTTAGGCTTATCACTTTTATGCTTTTACAATTTAAAATTAATCACAAAATGTGTCAAACTTTCGCATTATTGAGAAATTAATTTAAAAATTATCAAGAAGTATATATCCGAAGACTAAGCTAACATAAATTCTTTATCGCTGTTAATAATTTTACAAATCATGTTTTCTGCCAATAATTAAGTCTAGTACCGGTCCGGCCAGTCTATATGTAGAAAAATAATGCAAGCATGATCTCGGACCGGCATGAGTCAGCTAAAAAAATATTAAAACGGGTTACACATAATGTAATTCTCCGATGCCGATACACTGTGTATCTTTATATTGATGCTGTCAAACTAGTATGGCCACATTTATACTTATTCTCGTTAAAACCATTTTCGATGAAAATAGCTCATATTTTATCGTTTCTAGTCAAACCTTCAGAACGGGCCGGCAGTCCCGAAAATTTTTTTTATCGGCCCGGCCCGTCTGGCCCGTTGAATTTTTTTGCCGGCCCGGGCAGGCCCGTTTATGTTGTTTGTCCGCCCGGCCCGGCCCGTTAGAAAATTCGAAACAATTCCGCCGGGCCGCGTACGGGTCACGGGCCAAGCCCGGGCCCGTGCAGACCTCTAATACACACATAGATACAGACTGACAAACAGACATTTTGTGAAAACACGTTTTCTCTGACCACGCACATCTCTGACTCAGAAAACATCTAAATTCATCAAAAACAGGAATTCAAGATTTTTTGCGAATCTAATACTTTCTTCTTGTAAAGATAGAAGAAAGTAATAATAGACATATTTGCAAACTATGACCAGAAGGCGTCTCCATTTCTAGAATTCTTTTCATTCTTTTTAAAACTTCCATCCCGTTATACAAAAATAGAATCACGATGAATAAGCGCTGAAACAAGACATTTACCGAAACATCCGGACATGTATTTTTATTTCGTTTTAAATACTTGTCTTTAGTTGGAGACTAAAATAATTTTATTTTGAAAACGTTTTCTGCCAAAAAAAATTTGTCACAAAATATTAAAAGAAGTTTTGTTTAAAAATCAGAATTAAAAAATAAATTTAGGCATTTGTTTTGCGATTGGATCTTTTTTGTTAATGGCAAAATCCACAGTAAAGGGAAAAAAACCAAAAATAATAGCTCTAAAGTAATTTTGATAAAGAATAAGGTGCATTTAAATATAAATTGGATGTTTTAAGGTTTGTTTCAAATAAGCTTTATAATCATTTATAATTTATTTTAAACGGAAATTTATTGGAATGCAAGTGTTACTTCTTTTGCGATGAATTGCCAATGCTTATTAGTATATAGCATTTGTCTTCGTATTTATTAAATACATGTATAGTATCAATGTATGTTTTTGCCATAACTTTAAATTTTTCACATAATTTACATCTATGACAAGAACAATAGCACGAAAATGTTCTATAAATACTTAAAATAGACATTCTTTTAAATAAGAGAATTAATTAATTCTAACTAGTACATATTTCATAAGTTAAGATGCCAAAGATATTTACATTTTAATACCTAACGTAAGCTCTCACTTTAGGTGTTACATATTAGCATTATTATTCAACATATTATTATAGCTCACACGTTATGTAGACTGAACTGTTGAACAATGACTTATGATAACACATGAAATAACAACGAGGAATTATAGCACATGACACTTATACAAATTACTAATGTATATTCTGTCTAGCTGTTTTTTTTTTTTTTTTTTTTTTTTTTTTTTTTTTTTTTTTTTTATAAAGGAATTAATAACAATTCAGAAAAACAATAATGCATTATTTTATGTCCCAGGAATCAGAAACATCTTTAAACCCATATTTGTGTTTACCATTAATTTTTTAAAATTTTAGTTGCTTTTCGCTGTTCATCAAATATGATCGAGATTGCACAAATATGTTTTGAATACTTTTCTTATGAAATTCAAATATTCAGATCGTAAAATGATGTTTTTAGGTTTAAAATGTATTTAACCAGGATCTCATTTGACCACTGGCTATCATTCGGGTGTTTAAAAGTTAAACGGCAAATGGGGATTTTGGATTGGTACATAATAATGACTCTTGTAAAGGTGGTAAATAGAAGGAAATTACATTTGCGAATTTCATGATAGAAAAAAGTCACAATGTACGTTTTAAAGAATAATATAACATAATAATATGATGATAAATTATGGCGCTCATGATAAAAAATATTTTCACAAAGAAAAATCTGCAATGTTAAAATTATTCACAACTAAAGAGTATAGTTCAGTTTATTGTTAACATATAGATGTCTAAACTCACTATAAGAAAGTACAATTTTTTTATTTACTGAAATCTTTCAAGCATTAAGCCTTTCCTGTCATAAATAACAGTTTGCATGGAGCAACTGGGTCATTGTTTTAAAATACGGCTCTGGAGATTCTGGCCATTCGATTTCCAAAAGGTAATGTTCATTTAAATTAAAATCTAAACCTTCATAAATTTGTTAAGTTCATACTATAAGAATTAATAAAATTCATTTTAATGCCTAAAAATAAAAAATATAGATATTTCATCTTTTCTTCTTTAATAGCCCAGCAGTCCTACAAAAATAAGATAACTGGAACAGATAAATGCATGTTCAACATGCTTTTAAAAAATAAGATATCAGGTCATGTTTGCAAAATTGTAAATAAATTCAAACAAATTTAAAACAGGTAGTTCATGTAAATTACTTATAAACTACAGAGTGTTTTAAGAAAAACCTTGCCCTCAAGACATCTAAAGAAGCACAAAATGTGAAAGCATTATGTCTCTTTATGTAAAAAATATAAGAATTAATCAAGTACTTTAGTATAGATAATAAGTATAAAAGTAACATGGGTACTTCTGAAAAATAAACACAATGAGCAAATTTGTATGTAAGTAATTACGTATTTCATTCTCTTTTTTATTTGCACTGTTAATTTTTTTTTTAAACTTTTGCTGCATCGTCATACCACCGCTTTTATAGATAGCGATTACTTCACTGTATTATGGAGCATTCTCACTGCTCAAAATAGAGATGTTTTATAAAAGCGGTGGAGTAATGATACAGCAAAAGTTTCAAATTTTTAACAGCGTACCTCAATAAAAGATCGATAAGTGCAAAAAATCTGTAAAAAAACGTAAATACTGCTAAACAAAACTGTAGTTTTTGGCATCTAGGGCTATGATATATATCTCATATTGAAGATAAACAAGTTAATAAGTGCAGCCATTAAACTTTATGCTAATCCACTAATTTAATGAGCAAATGAAAGCATTATTGGTGAGTCAAGTTCTTAAATATGGTTTGTGCGTTTCACTATACAAAATATTGAGTTATATGAAAGTACTTTGATCAGATAGTCTCAGTAAATCGTTACTATATTTAAATTTTCATCGAAGATATGTTTATGTCACTGCTTAAGCGAATCTCAGACTAAAATTTTAATTTCTTTTTACGACTGATAATTTAGAGATTTTTTTAATTCAGAAATTTTGAGTAGTAGTAATTTGTGATTTATTTAATCACGGATGTATATAAGATGTATATAAGATAAGAGGTTTTTTTGTTTCACTTTATGAATCATTAAACTGTCTTGAATACATCAGTATCACTTGATATTTAAGTTGTAACAATCCGTAATACGAACTGGTGACATGACTAGCAAAACGACTGTAGGAGACTTTAATCGCATTTTCATTCAAATAAATTGCTTTTTGTTCCTATAATGCAATATTTACCATTTACACCATTCCATTAACTGATACAAATGTTTGGTGCTAACTTTGTATTTTAAAAAATTAGGTTTAAATTTGATACATACGTATGCCCTCGTATGCTAAAATAAACCCCATATTCTGTGTACCACAATACTCTGCACACCAACACTCTGTAAATTACACTCTATAAATCACAACACTCTGTAAATTACACACATTTTATATCAATTAGAACGGAACACGTAAGTTATATTGTTGCATTAATTAGAAAAGAAGTGACAGGCATTGCTTGCACATTTTGCTTCAAAATTACTTCTAAAAAATAACTCGTTGTTTTGTTTGTTCAACATCTTTTTATTACCGAGTATAATATTTAAAAATAGATAACATAGGGATCTTTAATCATATGAACATTTACTTATCCAGTACAAGTGAAAAACATTAAAGATTTCAGTATAGCTTTAAGTATAAATTTATGTAATCCTATCTGTATTGTTTATTTCTATAAAGCAATATTGTGCTTTTGTATAGTATTAATTATATGCTTAATTGTGACTCTCTGAATTCCACTTCTCTTAAGTTTTTATGCATTTTATTATATCACGAATTTATCGGTAAAAGAAAAAATGTTAGAAAAGATTATTCTTTTTAAGTAACATGAGAATAATTTTATGCTCGTGCATTCTCCACTAAAAATAATCTTAAGATTATCTGAAGGTATCCCCTCTTTCTTCAGAAATTTTACAGAAATCTAATTAAATTTTGCAGATTTAGCTTTGTTTTAAAAATATCTGCAGAATTTTTAAAGATATTCTTAGAAATATCAGCAGAATGGACCAAATACCTACTGATTTCCTTTAGATTTTTGGGCCTGTAGATTTTTTACAGATTTTTTTAATGGGGTTTTTATGGGGTATTTATTTATAAAAGTGATTGGATTAAAAATTGTATTGAGTTAAACGGTTAAATGATATAAGACATCCCCTACCATCCAAATGGTAGAGAGCAAATTCTTGATACATCTCTCTAAGGAGCCCGTTTCCCCTGTTATATGGCCAACTGTCGACATGCTTTCCCACTAAAAAAATCTGTAGAAAATATGTAGGTATTTGGCCCAAAATTCTGTGGAGAATCTATAGATATTTGTAAGAATATCTTTAAAAAATTCTGCAGATATTTTTAAGGTAAAGCTAAATACGAAAAATTTCTTCAGATTTCTATAAAATTTTTGAAGAAAATGAAGATTTCTTCAGATAATCTTAAGATTTTTTTAGTGGGGTTTGCACCACTTTAACCCTTTCCGGCGCACTACTCTTTAAAGTTGGAATTTAAAGGAAAAAAATAGGCAATCTTTTTAGGCCTAGAGGAGTACACAGGTATTGTTTTGGAAAGACTGCACTAACCATTTTAATTATACAGCTGTTGCCGAAGTGGTAACATTCCATAAGTAAAGCATTGATAAGCGCAGTGAGAAGAGCACTGCTGTGAAGCGCGTATTACAGTATAACATTTTAATTATTATTTAAAACCAGTAGAGTTTGATCTCTGTGGTGCTGCTATCTAGAGCTCATAAGAAAGATTTAAAGTAGCCATTAGAGTAGTTTTGGAAATATTCACGGAGTTTTTATGTCTCCAAACACTGGGAACTTTAGGTGTTGCCGACCCGGCAACACTGCGCGTTAAGGGGTTAACCGAGCAGCGCGGATGGACTTGGTGATCAAAGGCTTTAGGACGGCAGCACGACTATAGAAATCAAGTGGATGAGCTTCCATATGTATGGTATTCATCGAAACAACAAACCTGCCTGTTTGCCTGTTGAAACGTTCATCGTATATGTGCCATTGGATGGATGCGGTTCTTTCGAATTTCACTGTCGTCTATATATCCAAGTTTCTTGCGTCTGTCGAATCCGGGTGTATTCGGACTATCTCTGCTCACCCTTTACTTCTGAATTATATTGGTCACAGTCGATTTTGGGTAAATTAGCTCACTAAATGTGACCTTTAATGATTGGCCATTTATGTGGTACCCGATGATTACATTACTTTCTAAGTCAAGTAACTTTTTATTTCGTACAATGGCATGCGACTTCGTGTTTTGCATGCAGCATCGTGTCTTGCATGCGAATTATGCCACTGTTGTTTCTGACAATATATTTTTTGTTGAGAGCATCATGTGCATCAGGACGCCAGATATCGGCATTACAATGGTGTCCAAATACTTACTGAAAGCTAGTGTATGAATATGTGTTAGATTTCATCGTTTTCCTCAATATATATAAGTAAAGAAATTATGTTAAATGTAATATTAGATGTATCTAAACATCCATGCGCAATCTTGTAAAATACACGTTTAAATAACTTTTAAATATACACAAAATTATATATTTTTAAAAAGCTCGATACATATTTAAAAACTTAAATTTTTATTAAAAAAATTAAAATTTTTTAACTATGCAGTCAAAAAAAGATTTTTATTTAAAAATGTACTTTTAGTTGAACATTGAAATGCCGTGGTTCACTATTTGAAATCTTAAAAAAAAAAAAAAATGTTGAAAAGGTAAACTGTCGACTTAAGTAAAATAGGGTAATTTTTTATGTAAATTCCGCATATCTGAGAAAAAATTAGTTCAGTTTAATTGTCACATATACTTTAAAAAATATTTAAAATACTCAATAATGATAAAGTGTCAGCGTGAAATATTCGTATGGCTCGTTTTGAGAATATTAAAATGGCAATTAAAACTGATAATTATATTTTTCTGAATTTAAAGTGTTCTTTTTATACTAATCTCCCTCCTTTAGTCAAACATGACGAGTTATTTTTGCTTTTGTGTGCATTTTTTTTAACAATGATGACTGAAACAATCTTTAAAATATCTCATTTTTTGTGGCCGCACCTGTTTTCCTTGCCTCCTCCATATAGCACTCCTGATTCCAAAGGGTCTCATACATGTATTCATATACAAGTGGTTAAATAGATAAAGTATTAATAATAGTGATTACATTCATTAATTTTAAATTAAATTAAAAACATGCTTATTTGAAGTTAATCCAAAGAGGGAACTTCTATTGATAAATAGTTTAGAATGATGTGTTTTTTCTATTGTGTTTGAAAAAACACAATAGAAAAAACACACATGGATGCACACACAGGTGGCATTTTGATTAAACCGCAATTAGTTCTGTATTCATCAGTTATGGAAATACAAGACTAGCATAGTGAACTATATCCACAGGGTTAATTTGAAGTGTATTTCTTTTTAGAAATTCTGTTTTGCATACATTCGTTTGAAAACAGTCATAAAATATAATTTTCGTATTAAATGCTCATTATTGTTCATATAGAATCCATTGCATCTATACTTTATCAGTACAAAAAAAAATGAATCTTCATTTGTGAAAAAGAATCAATAAATAAATTAATCTGTCGGTAACAAAGTAATGATATAAATGGAACAAAAGTTAATAGCTTTCAAAGCATAGTAACATTGAAATATCCAACATTATGCGGAGGATTCAGAAATATTGTCTCTTTAATGTTTCCTACAGTTTTCTATAACTTCTTCATTTATATATGACCTTAGATGCTAAGAACAAAACTTTTGCTACATCAAATTTTACCAACATAAACAAAACTTATTACCCCATTTTCTATAGTGAGAAAAATAAACGCTCACAATTCTCATATTTTATTAAAACGTTTGTCGACGTTATGAAAATTTACTTCAGAGAACTACATTTTCTTATACATAATGTTCCTTCGTTGCACTATTACGCACTTACTTTTCAATTATTTCCTTCAAAAATCGCTTTAATTCTTTGCTTTTAACTTTCTGGATACGGCATTTGAATAATGACAACACTAGTACAATATATTTTTATTACAACAGAGCGTAACCAAATTTAAGTATCTGTAAATACTTTATTCATATATAAAAATTTTCATCTTTGAAGCTGTATTGATATCTTTGGATTTTAGATTTCCTGAATTAATGCAGAATGATTTATGCACTTTTTCTTTCATACTATTATGTTTTATTTTGATAAGTAATGTTATGTATTCCTGATAGTAAAGGCTTAATGCTTGAAAGATTTCACTAAAGGCAAAAATATATACTCTCTTATAGCAAGTTTAGACATCATTACGGTAATAAAAACTGAACTATTCCTTTTAGATATGAATAATTTCAACATTGCATTTTATTTTTTTCTGAAAAAGTTTTTTACTCTAAGCGCCATAATTTATCATCATATTATTATGTTATTTTATACAACGTACATTGAGACTTTCTTTCATGTAAATCCCAAACGTAATTTTATCCCTTTTTTTTAAGTTTATCTGGCATTTAAGTAACTATTCAGATATCAAAAGATATAGAGAGATTGAAATGATACTTTTTCATATTAAGTAAATATGTTTGCATAATTGTATCTTTAAAATTGTCAAAAAAATATCGATATTCTTAAAATTTTGCTTTAAATATTAAAATAGTAACAGAGGATTTTATTTAAATATTCTTGTAAAAAATTGAACCAAGTATAATTGTCAAATAATGATTGATGGCTCAGAAAATATTAAAAAGTTTTAATTAATATATCTGAAAAGATATTTAGTAAATGCAAGCACAATCATATAAAGCGAAATACTATGCAGGGTGTCCCAAAAGTAATGGGACAAACTTTAAAAGGAGGTAGGAGGCATCACAAAGATTCAGAATTGCATAAAAACCCCTGGTCGGAAACGTTTTGCTGGTCCAATAGTAATGAACCAAAATGCAAGAAAGATATGACTACAGTAAGAGGAAAAAATATCTTTTTTTAATCTTAGTACAACAAGAAACTAATAAAAAAGAGCATTAAAAAGACAACGAGCGTTATCAAATTAGGTGTTCGAATTTATGACCCTGAGCAGTGTTGCATGGAAGCTTATCTCCGGTGCATGGAAGATCTAATGTTCTCGAAAATGCCTTGAATGTCCTGAACTTCCCCCAAGAGCTTACACGATGTGTGCAACAAGATCTTCAGCACTTTCCAGCATTATCCCGGAGTACTAAGAATAATAGACGTTTTATGTTCCTGTTCGTCTCCCCAGTTTCTTGTGTTTTGTGTCATCACTACCGCGCCATGAAAGCGTTTTCGACCATTGGTTGCTATGCAAATCTGAATCCATGTCATATCCCCTACCTCCACTTAAAGTTTGCCCGTAAAGTTTGTCTTAAAGTTTGAAAAAAATCATGCGTCGAGCATAGATTATGAAACACTTACCAGCAGTGTTCTCGCTGACATTCGATCAACGTTAGTAATTTGGCTAATTAAAAATAAATAACATTTGGCAAATGAAAAAAAATATTAGCAAAATAAATTCGCCTTGTAGCACAAAAAAAAAAAAAATCTTTACTCTTTTATTGTTTTTTATTTTTTTCAATACGTTCTAAAATAACCTATGTTTTTATAACTGCGACAACGATTGTCATTAATATAATTTCAACTATCCGCTACAAATGTATTAAAAATATGTATGTATGCATATGTATGAAGAACGAAAAAGAAAAGAAAAAAAAAGCAAAAATTGAGGATTAGCAATTTGGCGAATCTAATCGCTTGTTTTTCGCCAAATGAAGAATTCAATCGCAATTTGGCGAAATGGCGAGCGACAGCGAGAACCCTGCTTACTAGCACATTAGGAATAACGTAACAAAACTGCACCATTTAATAAATTAAAATATTACATCTAGTTCAACAATATGGAAATGCATTTTCTATTACAGAGCAAGTAACTTGTGGTAAAGCTAAGCAAGTATATCAATTTTATTGTGTGTGAAATGATTTATATAATTAAAATATGCCGCAAATAATGCTCCTCTCCTTTTACCATTATGTAACGAAACTCTTTGTGTGGCCCTGTATATGTATAATAAATATTCTTTGTGTGGCATATTCATATTCTACAAAATATATATTTTAGTACCCA
Organism: Maratus speculifer; assembly: GCA_964019185.1. Classification (NCBI taxonomy): domain Eukaryota; kingdom Metazoa; phylum Arthropoda; class Arachnida; order Araneae; family Salticidae; genus Maratus; species Maratus speculifer. Next base: position 273,870,808 of record OZ025290.1, read on the forward strand.
TCATTAATACATATCAATTTCACTGTATTCGACGGGTGTAACATCATTAAAAACCACTTGAAACTATTTTATCCCATCGGCCATAATGAACTGAATACATTTGAATATCTCTGTATTTGAACAACAAATCCGATTTTACAAAAATTTGTAATAAATTCAGGAGTAATAATGTAACTTGTAAATAATCAAAATTCCGGAGTAAAAATATATTTAAAATTTTAAACTATCCGTTTGGGTAGTTTTTGTGCGCTTTGCTATATGCAAACAAACACACAAATGTACGGATGACTATAGGTGTTACGTATTTATATAATTACGGATGCACCTAAAAATTTAAATTTAAAAGCACATTCCGAAATTGAAAACGCATTTCCAACATTCATTACTCAAAGACATTATTCTAAACTTTGTTTTGCGTGTACCCCTAGAATTGGATTAAAAATGTTATGAATGTCCTCTTCTAACGTAATCGTAGAGAAATTCAGTTATTTATATCAATTTCAATGCATTTTCAAATGCGTATTGTCTTTAAAATACCCGTAAAACGATTTTCGCCGTAGATCATAATGTAATGAAATTATTTTGGGAGCCCCTATAAATGAAATATTAATCCCACTTACTTCATATGCGAAACAAAAGTTGAATACGGGGCACTGAGTAAGGTTTAACTATTGCATAAAAATCCACGTATATTTACGGTAATTAGAGCATAAATAGATGGGCAGACAAACCGAATGCATAAACACTTTTCAGCTTTGTTGTAAAATGTTAAAAAAGCCAAAAACGTTATTTTACGGCTTAAAAGTCTGATTTATATCATTTGTCTGAATAAACAGTTGCTTTATATATTTTTATAAAGATTCGTGGCAACTATTTACGTACACTGGGATCAAATGATTTTCGATTATCTTAAATTATCAGCTTTGAAATTTGCATGGATAAATTTGAATAAGATGTCATGTACATTTCCATTGATCAATTCCAAAATTTACAGCCCAAGATGTTCTCATCTAATACTGTCTAAAGAGAGCTAGTTGATTAATGGGTGTTTCAAATTGATAAATGGGGAGTCTGAATTATCCTTTTGTGACATGTGTTTGATAATTTTCTAAGTTTATAAGAAATAGTTATTTAAGGATCAAATTTAATATAAAATTTTATAAAATGTTTTTATGAATTTAATTTCATGCCATTGCACAGTTCTTGTTGTATTTCTTGCAAAAAATAAACAATAAAATACTAAAACTTCTTTTTATAAGATAACAAAAAAGCATATTAGGTCGAAATCATACGATGATATATTGATATTATTAACATGCATTTCTACAAACTTTCTTGAAGCTTAAAAAACATAACAACACTTTTTAAGTGCATTTGTTATTAAGCAAATAAGAAGCATCCATTGTCGTCGTTCAGTCGATTCATCCGTCTGTCCGTCTATATGCCTATAAGAGAGCAAAAACTAACCAACCGTATCCTTTGAAATTTAAAATATACAATAGTTGTTTTATAATTCACTTCAAATTTTATAAATATTGGATGTGTAGTTTAATTACAAGGATAACCAAAAGTATCCCATTACATTACGTCTAATGGAAAAACAAATGGCTTCAAGTGCATTTATGATGTTACACTCTTTAGAAGATAATAAAATTGATATGAATCTATGAAGTAAATACGAAAATATACATTCCGTACAACGTGTACTTCGAAGAATATTTGTTATTAATTTATAGAGCCACACAAAATTATTCTATTCCATAATGGTACAGGGGAAAGCATTGTTTGGGGTGCGTTTTATGTATATTAAATTATTTAAAATTTTATCAAATTGATATACGATGCTGAGATTCACCACAAGTTACTTCCTGCATAATAGAAAGTAGACAGTATTTACAGAGGCACACAAAATATTTCAGCTACTGTACTTTATTTGAAGTACTGTATATTGTTACAACAAGATTCGAATATTTTTAAAACGTCATTATAGTACGAGCGTACCTCATTTGCTACACTTGACGTGCAATTTCCGACTTGTTTTTTATTAAACTTTTATAATAAGAAATATATTTCTAATACTTTATAATGCATAAAAATTTATTAAAGTAACTGGATAAATTAATTATATTGTTATTATAATAATTCATATTTTTCTATAATTGGGAAATATAATTATTTTAATAACTGCAACAACAAAGAAAATGTTATTTACATTCACATTTAATTATTTTTAATGTGTTAGATGCTTTAAAATGCGCAATTAACGATTGTTTGTCTTGCATATATTAATAAATCATTTGTTTTTAAAAGAACCTTGAAAGACTGCTTTTTCCTTAATTATTCTTTTGAAGTTTATCTATTTTAGTTAATATTTTCGAATGTTTTACATATATTTCCTCACTTAATTATTCTCCAGGCTTTTTTAACCATTTTTTCAGATTTTGTTTTTCAGAAACCTTCTAAAATGGACTCATTAGACATATTTTGATTTTATTTCTTATTAAAGTAAATATTTTCTCTCATTATAAAGTAAATATCACATGCTAATTACGGATATGGAAAAAGGAAAGCTGGTGAAAAATTTGTCTCTAATGAAGCCTTGGGTGCTTATATTTAAATTCATAATTCAATAGATTTATTTTAATGCACCTTATATATAATTAAATTTAGATTTAAAGTAAGATAATTGTAATTTAATTACTTTTTTAGATAATTAAATATATGGCTCGTTTTTAAAGTAATGACCTTTCAAAAAAAATTCTTTTTTTAAACTTAGTTTGCTTTTTTTCTGAAATATAAAAATATATTCAACTATCTTTTAACAAATGAACGGTATGGTTTAAAATATATTACAATCAAAGTTAGCAAGTAGTGTGCATGCAATAAAAACACGAAATATGGATTTCCGGTATGGATTTATTTATTTATTTTTTAGCTGGTTTTAAATAATGAAGTTTATTCAATTTGTTGGTCTCAACAGACATAATAAATGCCATGCATAATAGGGCGGAGCGTAAAAAACTTTTTTTCGAAATTCTTTTCTCCCTAGCGCGGAAAAGTTGTCTTATGCTATCAGTAATGTACTCACAAAATTTCAAAACAATCAATAAATACCTTCCGGTTCCACTTTTGGGTCGAAATATGCAATTTTAGCCAAAAATGTTGTAATTTTTCACATTTCAGTAATATTTTAAATTTTCAATTTTTTCTTCGCCCTAGTGCGGAAAAACTGAAAGCGTACATAAGGAACACAAGTCCAAAATATTAGAGTAATTTAAAAATATCTTCTGGTTCCATTTTGGGTTCTAAATATGGGAAATTTGTCGAATATTATACAAATTTTCACATTTTAGTCATTTTTTTTTATTTTTCGATTTTCTATTCCCGCTGGAATAGAAATGTTCAAAGAATATGCAAGACACATATGTAAAAAACTTTAGAATAGTAAATAAATATCTTCCGTCTTCCTTTTCGGGGTCTAAAAATCTCAAACTAGCCAAAAAGTATGTAACTTTTCACATTTCAGAAATTTTTTTCTTATCAATTTTTTCTTCTAACTGGAGCGAAAAGTATGGAAAATCATATGAAAAACATATCAGAAGAGGTTATTGGTGACATTTCAGCCTATATAATCCCAGCCATCTTCTATAAGTCATTCATTCTTCTATAAGTGTCAAGTATTCTTCAAGCACTCTTTGTTGATTTAGCGTTCTCTCAATATTCCTCTGAATTAAAGTTTGATCTTTCCGACTGTCAAAATACAATCTTTTCAAGGTATTGGTGGATATGAAACTCTAATCTTGAACTTGGCATTTCATGCGATATTTATTTATTTCTCTTCTTGTGTTATACCATTGGACATGTCGTCACGTATCACAACTCGCAAGTCTTCAAGAAGTGCGGCTGTTATTGATACTGCAACTCGGTCGGACACTCCTATTGTGTCTCAAATTCTAGCTAGGGCAGTACGATGGGTTGTTCGTGATATACTTATAGTATTTTTTATGTTCGATTGCAATGACACTAAAGGTTTATCACTAAGATCGTGACCCAGTTGTTCATCAACAAGACTAAAATAACTCTAAGTCTTTGATGAAGCAGTAGTGATTTTTTTTTCTCTTTTATACCATTTTCTAAAAATTTCTTATTCTTTTTCGAGCCTGATCATTCATTTACTAAGTTTCCGTGTTGTGGACCATATTTCCGAATGTGTCAACAGGGTCTATCGACAATTTCCTTGAAGTTCTTTGTGATTAAGAAATTGTCTTCCAGTTCTGGAATTTTTATATCACGTGGGCATTTACATCGTTCTAGAGATGTACTCTTGTAAGAAAAATTTTCAAATAGACGTTTTTTTTCCTTTCAATAAGAAAAATTTCAGTTTTGACTTTATCTGTTCTTTATCGTCAAACTTCTTTATACTTTTGTATTTAACATTATTTGAACCAATCATTTGGACTATTCTTTGCCTAGAAATCGTTGGAACTAAGGAGCCTGCCAAATTGCTTCAGTCATTTCAGCCCATAATCCGCTATCACCCCAAAGCTGGGTCCGATTTTTAATTATTTTGATTCATTTCTCATCAACCAAAAAGTACATTATATGTTCATAGGTAATACGCCAGTTCTTAATTCTGTATGATCCCAAAAAATGGGATGAGACAAATCCCAAGTTTACTACGCCTTAATTGTGATATTTCTGTGCAATATTTTCCATGCACACTATTAGTTCAACACAATATTAAAAATTTAAATTTTGTAAGCACTTTCAGATGTATTATTTTTCAATAAAATATAGAAGCTAAAATTGAATATCCTCATTACGAACTTATCACGAGCAGAGCATTAAACCAGCAGTAATACTACACTAAACGAACAGAAAGCTGAACTTATTAGAGGAAATTCCCTCAGATTCTATTAATTCGGTTGTTCTATGATTTTTGAGTACATTAATGCCATGAATTTGCCAGTTTAAGTAATAAAAGTCAAATCAAAATATATTTATTAATTATTTTAAATTTTTACACTTATGTTTGTCACATGATTTTCTGAATTTTCCGTACCAGCGAGAAGATAAAATTGATAAGAAATAAAAAATCTCTGAAATGTAAAATGTTACATACTTTTTGGTTACTTTGACATTTTTAGACCCCGAAAAGGAAGACGAAAGATATTTATTTATTATTCTAAAGTTTTTTACTTATGTTTATTGCATATTCTTCGAACATTTCCATGCCAGCGGGAATGGAAAATCGAAAAATTAAAAAATGACTTAAGTGTGAAATTTGTATAATTTTCGACAAATTCCCCATATTTAGAACTCAAAGTGAAACCAGAAAATATTTTTAATTACTCTAATATTTTGGACTTGTGTTCCTTATGTACTCTTTCGGTTTTTCCGCACTAGGGCGAAGAAAAAATTGAAAATCAAAAATATTACTGAAATGTGAAAAATTACAACATTTTTGGTTCAAATTGCATATTTCGACCCAAAAGTGGAACCGGAAGATATTGATTGTTTTAAAATTTTGTGATTATATTACTGATACCACTAGACAACTTTTCCACGCTAGGGAAAAAAGAATTTCGAAAAAAAGTTTTTTACGCTCCGCCCTAATGCATAATCTTTGAACGGATGCTCCTATAATAACTCTTTCAAATGCATTGAGATCCAAAAACAATATCTAATTGTCTCGTTAAATTCCCTGTAACTTTTTTGGGATCAATTTCTTTAAAATTAACTTTTAGGCTCCAATATTCGCATCTAATAGACAAGTACCTGTAAATTTGAATATGTTGTTATTTTTCAGGATGTCATTTTACGTGTTAATAATTTCTGGGACAAGTAGTTAGATTTTTTTAATTTTGATGACACATCGGATTTTGTGAAAATATGAAATAAAGAATGGCACTTTTACAGTTTTTCCTTCAATCTATAAAATAAAAAAAAATATTCAAAATTTCTGGTGCAAAGATTCATTAAAATTGAATGGTATAAGTAATGTATTACGCCTTTATGTGGTTCATCATAGGGTATATAAAATTTAAGGAACATGTAAAGAAGTTTTAAATAGAAAAAACAGGTGCACTGAGGCAGAATACACAATGAAACAAATACGTGTGTAAAATGAGTTATTTCTTTGTACTGCTAGATTATAGATTATTCCGTTAAAGCTTTGTTTGAAGTTTCCTACAACCACATTTTTATTTAAATATGCTCTTTAGTCTGAAATAACGAAAGTAATTTTTCGTAAGCCAGAGCTACTCGTTTAACTTTGTTAAAAATCAGACATAGTCTACTTGTATAGAGTATTTCAGTTCGAAAACCATGCGAATTCCAGTTCTTTGACCTTACATGTGTTTTTTATTATTTTAAGAGTTTTCTATGAGAATGATTCATAATTATTCAGAACAGTCATCAGTTTTTAGAAATCCACGTATAAACATGCTATAAAAAGGCTTAAACGCTAAATGTTTTAGGAAGAAAAATTACTTTTTGTATAAACATTTCTTTAATTTCTGAACACAAAATATCTTTTTAAAAAATCGCCAAAATAACAACATTTTTCTATTAATTAGACGACATAATGTGAAATTTTTTCAACTAGTTTCAAAATTAGCAGGAAAGAAGGAATGAAATGCTTTTGATAAACGATGTATCAATATGTATATTTTTATTGGGAGACCATTTAACCAAAACTGCAAAATCGGCTTATTCCTCGAAATAAAGTATTTAATAAAATGGATGTTATTATTGTCTTCTAAGCTCCCAAGAATGTTCGATTTATTTTCTTCTCAAAAGAATCAAACTCAATTTACACGCAACGCATATAGTAGATTATAAATTACGTGATTACATTTTAATCTTAATATAAAGTTACTTTTTCGCTTTTAATAAAAAAGAATCACTGTAAATTTCATTTTTAATATTTGCTTTTCTCGATTCAAATTAAAAATGAAGGCTATTTATTCTAAACCATAATTTATAATAGTAGAAAGTGAAAAAAGTCAAATTATTAGGTCTATTTAATCCTGTTGTAATGTGACATTTTCCAAATGTTTGTAATAATTCTTCCATTGCGTATTCTTATTTTTATAGTATTTAAAATAATTACAATCATTAAATTTACGTAAATGGCACATTCTCTACATTAAAATAAACCCTAACTTTTGTCCTTTGGATAATTATTCTTAATTTTACAAACTTTAAAGCAATTTCTTTCAAATAAAAAAAAATCATATATGAAATGGTTAAAATATTCCCAAGAATATTTTTTAAATTTGTTTAGTCTTATTTAGAGTAATTAACAGAAATTTTAAAACTACTTTCTTCATATTTCATAGGGTAGTATGTTATTTATTTTAATTGATATTTCTAAGTAAATTGCAAGAGTTAAAACATATTTTAAAAAATGGTTGTGAAAAATATCTCTAACAATAAGTAATAACGCTATTTTAAACTCTTTCATATTGGGATTTTCGAAGAATTATTTTAGCATTAAATATCCGTAAAAGGTTTTACAATTTTTAACTTTTATTGCATTATTTTCATAAATGGCATCGATTATTTTAAACCAATCTTTTTTTTTTTTTTTTATTCAACATTTAATTCTAATCGAAAACACGGAAATTCGCATAGCATTTATTAAGCATTATTTCGTTTGTTCTTTTTTTCGTTTGTTCTTTTTTTCGTTTGTTCTTTCATTCTTTTCAAATATGCAGAATATTCATAAAAGATGGTATATTATAACAATTTATTGTACAGCAAATCATACATCAAATTTAAAGTTAACTACACAAGTTTTTCTTATAAATGTACAATATGGGCACCTCCAATCATAAGCACACATCCTGTCTAAAGCCCAATGCGGCCCACAATTCTGTTAACAATTTTCCTGTGATGGAAGCAATAATCTCTTCAATTCTGTACCTCAACTGTGACAAATCATTAAGTAGCGTTGAAACATAGACGCGATATTTATTCAAGCCCCAAAAAATAATAATTGCACGACTCTAACGCTCTGTAAATCTTCAGACTAGCAATAACGCATAATGCCCAGGAACCGCCATGTGCACTGAAAAAAATGGTTCTCAAAATTGAGTAAAAAGTATTCATTTTTAAGTGTTTCACTTAGGGAAGAGGGGGGCACCTTTGAACATTTTTTTAAAAAATCAATAGAATTCTTACTTGAATTATATTTATTGCGTTTTAAACATTACATAATAATAACACTGCATTTCTTCATCATATGAACCAAAAATTAAAAGTTTTCCAATTAAATTGAATAAGTTGCGAGGATTGAAAAAGTTTAAGAATTTCTGTTCAAACCTGGCCCATGTAGGGGTACCTTTGAACAAGCAAGGGGCACCTTAGAACAAATGAATAAAATGTAAAAATATTGGAAGTTTTTATAAAAATGTGCTTATGTTTCAGATATATAAAATAATATGAATAAAGTGAAATAACTACATTTTATTGAAATTACCAATTTTTTTTATAATTTAACCAAAGTTAATTCCATCAAAATTTATGTCAAAACTCAGTGTTGAAACATCACAGAGTGTCCCTCCTGTTATTTTTGGTTGTGAAAACTTTTTACAGCATCATTTAAATACACTAATGTAATATTAGATGCTTCTGGAAAATTAAAAATTTTCATTCACTCTTTTTATGAAAAAACCTGATATGAAATTTGTCAAAACTGCTAAATCATGAATCATTATTGTGTGTCCAGTATTCAATTATCCAATAAATGAATGCCAACATCAATTTAACTTCCCATCACTGATACATCTATAGGTTGGAATCTATGAGTGCAGTAAGGGGGGGGGGGGGATTGCTACGAGTATGTCTATGTTCTTTGACATTCTTATTCAATCTCTTTTTTCAAATTAAAAAAAAAAATGCCAAAAATAATAACATTTAGATCAGTAAACAACTCTTTACTTCACAGTTTTAAATATTCTCATTAAATATTTGTAATTACTATTTATATCATTTTATTTCGGTGTTTATTCGCTGTTCAAAGGTGCCCCAACTTTTTTGTTCAACGGTCCCCGTCACCTGGAGTTTAAAATTACAGCCGTTTACTAAATTTCGCTGAAGAATTAGAATAAAACAAAGCTTATAAACTAAAGCTAATATCTTTGTTTAAATATTGAACAATAAGTTTAAATTTTAGGGATACAAAATTGTGAGTAAAAATCTTACAACTTTATTTCCTTAAGTTTAGATTTAAGAGGGAGAAAAATACATACCTTGCTTAGACAGTATTGTTCATACAAAATGGTGAAGCTTTGTACACTTATATCATAGAAGCAGTAGTAATATATTGCCATATAAATTTTTAAAAATTATTTTATTTGAAGGAAAATATTTAGAGTGTTCAAAGTTACCCCCAGTTCAAATGTGCCCCCCTCTCCCCTACTCAAAATAGCTACGATCCAAATGTACTCAAAACTGAGAAACACATGTACTCATTTTTGATTACGTGGTTAAAATTCAAATATGAATCAATATATACTGCCCCCTGAACTCACAAATTAAAGTAAAAATATACTGGAATTTATTTCTTGTTCAGAATTAGTAATAAACGTTTAATTGATTTTTTATTAAGAAAAATAGAAAAATTATTAGCAAGATACTCAAATCGAATATTTTTATGATAAGCGCATCATTTGCAAGCACTTTTAAGCTATTTTTAAAAAACTATACATCATTTAATATTTACATTAATAAGCATCTTTTATGCCATTTTCAATGAAATAAATCAATACAGGGAACACAATTATCGTTTGTTTGAATTTAATAACATATGATGGTTCAAAAATAAAAAAGCAATGTGTTCATTTTTTATCCAAACATACTCAATTCGATATGAGTACATCGATATACTCATTTTTGAGTTCTTCATTTTTTTCAGCGTGGTACAACAAGCGAGTAAATAACAAACAGTACTCGCGCACACAGTTATCAAATATTGTATCAGATAAATCACTTTATTTGTGTTTTCGAACCAACACTCTACAACGCTTACAGTTAATACTGTTAAAATTTACAATTGGGACTTTCTCTTTTGGATACCTTGTTTATTAATCATAATTTAGTACTAGTTGAACCTATGATTGCATTCCTAATGAGCATTTCATGTAAATACGTAGTTTAATTCGACAATTGTAAAATAAAAATTTGAATGAAAACATTTTTTCTTGCATAATTGAAAAGAAAAAGGCAACAGAAACACACTGTAAAAAAATATCTGTAATTTTAGATGTAAATTTACAGAAATCTGTATGCTTATTAAAATTTTATTAGTACGTTGCACAAAAAGGATATGTAAATCTACAAAATAAGTTTTGTAAAGCTACAGTAATCTGCAGCTTCACAAAAGAATCTACTTAAATCACAGTAATCTTACTAAAATTTTATCTGTAACCCTGGTTGCAGTTTCATAAAAAATTCTAGGCATATTAAGGACATTTCTCCTACAACTAAAACTTTTATATTTTATGCTTCACATTCTCAAGCGTTCACTTCTCTTTCTATGCCATTTTTTATTTTAGACTTTTTGTCATATGGAAACATATAACTATGTTTCCGTTCATCTATTTAAAACGCAGAAATTGCAAATCTGATAATGTCCGTAATTTTACGCAATTTTTTTTTTTTAAATTCAATTGCATACACATAAAATGATACAATATATAAATAGGAACGAAGAGCATTTAAAAGACTGACATTATAATTTTCATATGACATTTCCTATGACATTATAATTTTCATGGTACAAACAATCCAAATTGCAATTTACTTTTTTTATTATAAAACGTAAAGGATGTTTATTATAAATATCTATCAATCTTTTATGATGTCAAATATATCGAATTATGTTTCAGATTATGATTTATTTTCAACCAATTTAGTAGAGAGTTTATAGTTTGCTTACTACTTAAATTTGTAAGTTGTGAATGACCTCCATGGTTAGCTCCTCATTTTAAATGAAATCTTGTGCTATTATGTGTCGGTTCATCATCTCCTGTCGGTTGTACTATACTTTTTTTGCGATATAAACCTTACTTCTTAAAAGGTCAACATTTAAAATAACAAACAACTTGTTAAAATATTAGATCAACAGTTAACAACTGAAAAAGATGCAGAATGTTTGCATTTAGTCGATACAACACTAGTATTGATTGGCTGATCTGCGTGACATCAGAACTCATCCCTTAGGTTTGAATATCTATGGATGTTGCTATAGGTAATCATTCTTCGCAGTTTAGTCCAAAACCTTAACCAATATAAATTTAATGCTCGATTTAATTTCATTTTTCGTTAATATGAATAAAATTTCTCCGAATTATTTAGGTATATCTGAAATTACTTCATTTATATTGATTTATATTTGGTTTCCAAATTCGGAGATATCTTAAAGTTCCTGCCATTTTAAAATAATATAGTGGATGAAGCTATCCAATAAACTTATTTGAGACTTTCGTAAGTCCTGTACACATACTCACTGACATCGTAATAGGTATATCATTAATCCAAAAATGCATGAATACAAAATTTAATACGATTATACAGGGTGTCCCAGAAATATTGGGACAAATTTTAAGGGGGGTAAAGTACATCACAAGGATTCAGTGTTACATAGCAACATTTTTCTGGCACGGTAGGGGCGACACAAAACACAAGAGAGAGCAGACACGAATAAGAAAACATGTTTATCATCCTTAATACAGAAAAAAACTGAGAAAAAAGAACATGGGAGAGACAACGATCGTCATCAAAACAGGTGTTCAAAATTACGATAATGGGACGTAATGCACCAAGCGCGTCGCCGGCGCATGGATTATCTAATGATCTTGAAAACACCAAGAATGTCCCGAACTTCCCCTACGGCTACCACGATGCGTGTAACAAGTTTAAAAGCACTTCCCAGCATTGCCTCAGTATTTTTGTTGCCCTAAGAATAATAAACATGTTTTCTTTCCCTGTTCGTGTCCTTTCTTTCTTGTGTTTGGTGTCGTCATTACCGCGCCAGGAAAACATTTCCGACCATGGTTTGTTATGCAAAACTGAATCCTTGTGACGTACTCTACCTCCACTTAAAGTTGGTACCAATATTTCTGTGACACCCTGTATATCTTTAATTCAGTAATACAAAAATAATAGGACTTCATGTTAAATGCAACGAAAAATAATAAAATAAAATGAAAAACTTACGAAAGGGGTCCGTGAAAGAAAAACGCATGGCTTAGTTTAGACATTTAAAAGTTTATATTGGCCCGATTTTTTTCGTAAGCCGCAATAAGCATAAAACATAAGCGAGCCCGGTCGGGCCAGGCATGCTTATATTTTTCATCGCCCACCCGTTAAAAATTGTCTTTAATCCAACCCGATGCGTCCCTTACTCTTTAGTAAATTTTCCTTCATTTTGCGGAGCAGATGCAAACCATTACTAAAGAAGTAGAATTGAATAACTATATTTTTTATAACTGTAATTATTTTAAAAATAAACTAATCACTAAAGTTCCTATACATAAATAGAAACTGCAGGACGAAACAAATGAATTGTATTTTTTATTTGCTTTGTCTCATACAAAATATGTATGACCGAGTTACTTTCAAATCGTTAGAACATAAATTATTTTTAAGCTAAAGAAACAATTTTTCAAAACGAAGTTACACAAAACCTAAACCTCCTTCAAGAAAAGTATTTTTACAAAGAAGTTTTAAAAAGTCTAAACGTATTTCAGAAAAAGTTCATGGGATAATTGTGTTAGTAAAAGGATGTTTTTTTGTGTTTATCTTAACTTCCCGACGTTCGAAATTTATTTGAAGAGTCTGGTGATTAAAATAGGACTTACTCTACTTTCGTATTGTGAGAACCAGACTTGTTTGTTTAGTGTTTGTTCACAGAAAATTTTCCAACCTTCCAGACTAGCGTACGGTTAATTTTAACGCTTGCTTGAAAATAAATCTTGAACTAGAATGAATAGATAATAGCGGCAGAAATTCCTAAATATAGATTAACTATTCCAATTTTCTAATGCAAACAGAAAATGTGATAGAATCTATATTAAATAGAAACGCATATTATTATCCAAGTTATTCCCCGAAATTATTATATTTTTATTAAATTTGTTGAAAAACGTATGATGAAATTACCAAAACTATGGTTTTATGATATGTTTTAAGAAGTGTGCATTCAAAATAAAAGTATTTTTTCTTAATATAAAATATAAACCATTCGAATGATGTTAATCAACATAGATATTTACTACGACATTTTTTATTATTTTTATTCTGAATATTTATATGCATGTGTATTATGCATTTTTTCTTATTCAATTTTTCGTGTCCATATGTATGTGGACATGTGTAGTACATTAACGATTGGAAATAAAGTCCAATTTAAATTATGGATATAAAATTTGTTTAAGTTGACACCTACAGATTCAACCAAACCAAACTTTTTTTATAAGAACAAGCCAATTTTACTGTATGTATGAAATCTTTAAATTATGCCTAGAAAAACACATTTTTAAGTAATTTAAATGATAAATTTTTAAATTATAAACATCCAATATTTACAGCTTCTAATGTTCAATTACATTTTCATATTTTTATTAATATTTAAGGAAATTATTATCCTAATATTTTTTTTTTGAAGATATAATAATAAACATAAAAGACCCAAACATAAATGCGTTGAATTTCTAATTTTAAATGCTGTTTCACTGAATAATGAATTATGAACGATTTATTCGATAAAAAATATGGTTTGTAACTTACGTTTGCAAAAAAAACGTAAAATTTGTTATTAGATTTATATTAATTATGTTCTGCTTTAAGCGAACTCTGAATTTCAATCTTTTCTTCCAAGTAGTTTTCGTATCATGATTAAAAACTTCAGGATGAGTCTCTTTTACGAAATGTTTAAATTTTTACCACAGTTATTTTAAAATAGAAGTTTTTTGTCTAACCGAACCAGGAAAATGCTCGGATAATAATTAAATCATCTAAAACTAAACGAATGAATTACTTTTTTTTTTTTTTTTGGGGGGGGGGGGGGTTAAATGAAGTGTTTAGAATTGACTTATGATATCAAATTTGGGTATTGGTATTGGAAAAAAACAAAGTTTGGGTTCATTTTGATATGTAAATGCCTCCCCCCCCTAGGCAAATTTTATATACATATTTCAGAGTGGACTTTGTTTTGAATTGTTTGATATTAATAAGTTTCTTCTATAATAATTTATTTCACTATTAGTAGAAGATGTTTCCTTTTTTACCACGACTATAATTTTGATTGCTGACTTACAACCAGCACAACTTATACAACGAATATTCGACCTGATTCAGTTCCCAGACATAATGAGTACAAACCTAAAAAACATCGTCTCGAAAAAATTGAGTTAAAATTTTTTAAACAAGCTCCGACCTCGCCCTTTTCTGCGTGACAAGAAGCAATATTAATTCTATGTGTTTAAATTTTCAAATATAGTTTCGAGGAAACATATATGAAATATTATACATTTTAAAAAATCAAAATCAAAATAGTTGGCGGTTAAATAAAGAAATAAATATACATTTTTTAATCTAAAAGATTTCATAATTTCTTAAATTTTAAGAATTTTTTGCAATATAAAATCACCCCGGTGACATACATACTCTATATGACAAAACTTTTTAAAGATTAAATAATTTCTTATGATGAATATCTTGTTTAATGCTATGCCTAGTAGTATAAAAGTAATAAACATGAATTTGATAAAAAACGACCACGCTTAGTGTATAGTAATATGTAAAAACCATACATATACATATATATATGCTTAAAGAAATAATTTAATTAGGATAATGGAATAAATTAAACAAATACATGGATGGCGCATTCTGTACACTAGTGCGAATTTGTCAATTAAAATAATGTAAGCGATTAGAATAAATAGGTACTTCATCTTTCAGATTGACAGATCATTGACCGGACATTGGAAAAAAGGGTAAATAACATGCAGGTGTTAATTTCTGAATTATTTTGGAATTCTTATTTTTTTTCCTTAAAGTTTTACTTAGTATTTCATCTGTGTTTTTCAATTTCAAAGCTCTTTTCATCCCTCTTTCCAAAACGGGAAATCATTGTTAACTTATAATAATATTTAAAGAATTAACTTTATCTAATGTAGTTACCAAGATACAATTTTCACTGTATAAAAATAGAAGTAACTATTACTGACTTTTTATGTTTTAAAAAAGACCTCTTTAATTTTGACCCTCTAAGTGCATGGAATTACATTAAAAATATAGTAATATTCCGTTTACTAAGCTTCAGGTTTTACTGAAATATGAACATTATTTAGGCTAATGAAATTTTATAGATTTAATGAATTTCAATGTATTTTAGAGTGATTATTACCCTCAAGTATTACATCTATATTTGTAATTAAGTTTGTTTAATATAATGCTGTAAGAATAATATTTTCTGAGTATTTAAAATTATATGCAGAGAAAAGAACACCAAAATTTTATCCATTTGCTAGACGCTCAGAGGGTTAAGTAATTTTAAAACGGTACTAAAATTTTAAAATTGTCTTCAGAAGAAAATTTCAAAATTTAATTTTTTTTTTTTACTTTTCAAAAATACAAATTCAAGAGACTATGTCCTTTTAAATTCTCAAAAATAGATTTTTTTAACAGATTATAATGAAATTTATTTATGGAAGCATTTTAATAGCAACTCCGTGCAAAAAATTTCTTTAGAAGGGAAGTAATGGTCAAATCATTTTGAAGTCTTTTCATATAAGCTTTACTTAATTTTATCTTCAACGAAAATTTTCTCAAAACGATAATTTTTTATCACTGAGTACATGTTTTATAAAAAGTGTCTGGGTAAAATGTCGGGAAATTTTGACTTAAATATAAACTTTATAGATGCACAAAGTGCACACTAAAATATTTAACAAGTAAAAAATTAAAAAATTATGAATATTTTTTATAGAAAATTTAAAATTTTTAAAGGCTTATCATTATTATTATTTTTTTTATATTTTTTTATCATTCTATATTTTCTAATGTAAGACATTTCAAACCCTTATTATATATCTCTGCTCAAAAAAAAAAAAAAAAAAAAAAAAAAAAAAATCGACTCTTTGGGAGAATTCTATTGTAAGAAATTCAACGGAAGAATCATATAATTTATAAGTTCATTTCTGAAAAAAAAGTTCAGATTAAACTAAAAATGTAGAAAAATCTTTATACGCATCTCTAATATTTTTTCAAAAATTTAACTATTAAAAAAAACCTATTTCAATGCATGCTAAGAGTTTCATATCGAAAATTTAATAAGATATGTAATCCCTTTTACGAGTACTTTTACAATGAGTTTCTAAATTAGTTTTTTTTATTTAACACGTTCGCTGCCGCTTAAGTGAAGATGTGATATTAGTTAATGCCGCACTGTAGAAGTGGGTTTTCCCAGAAGTCGATTTACTTTTTATAACAAAGAATCAATAATAGATTTTCTCGCGCCAGCGCGTGACTGGCTATTGAGACATCAGCCCTCATCACGATCTGGCGCGTGAGTGGCCCTTTAACGTTGGTGCCATATTACGCGCTGGCGCGTGATCGGCAGCGAATGTGTTAAATAGCACCAGACTTCGTAACACATTGAATGCAGTTTATATTAACTGTAGTGCCAAACCGGAAATCTCTGAAGCATCAAAATTTTGAAATAGAATTTTGCTCTCATACATGAATAAAATTTTTGTAATTTATTATTATTTTTAATTAATAATTTGATCATAATTTTTGGTGTCATTTAATCATTTCAATATTTTTTCAAAGTATGGATGAGTTGTCGACAACCAAAGTCAACGTGTTAACTAACATTTAAAAAAATATACTATGTTTTTCACTTAATGAAAATTGTGCATTAATTGACATATTTAATACTCTGATAAATTAACGCGATGTTTTGTAACCGTCGAGCTAAATCTATACTGGTGAAGCATCCACTTTATTCTCATATTGTAGAAGTTTTTTTTTATAAATTAGAGAATTATAATTCATACAAGAAATTTTAAAATAGCAAATTTGGGTTAATTTAGTTACAAAACGTCTCATATTAATTAAAGTAAAAAATTCTATTTAAATTCTTGGTGAGAATACGCAATATATGAACTAGAAAAATCCCCTAAATCAGTAACGCTTATGGTACCATGGTCCATGATTACACTACTATGGGCATTAGGGAGGTAATTATTCATAATGCATACGTTCAGTCTTTAACTAAATCAGTTCAAATGAAATTATTTCATTGGTCTTAAATTATTATAATTTAACATTACTAAAACTTGTTTTTATAATTCGTCAACCTCTATGTCCATAAAAGATATTATACATAAAGTAAACGTTTGTAACTAAGATACATAGAATATACAGGGCGTTCAACGGTACCCAATGACTAATTAATTAATCACTTGTCATAGGTACATAATTTCAATTACAAAAAAATTTTTATGAAGAAAATCGTTAATTTAAAGGTCGTCTGAAATATAAAAACATTTCTTGAATAGTTACGAATTATGTATGTATATACATATATATTTAATGGCTCATATATTGTAATATGATTAATAGTTATATATATATGTATATATATATACATCTACATTTACGATGAATCGGTCCTATAAGTGCTATTTAGTAAAAAATTCCTATTGCATTGACAAGTAAGACAAAAAGTCCCGTTTACCTAACAATAAACTTGACTGAGTTAACCTCTTCGCTACTGGCGATTATTACAGTATTTTTAATTATTACGGAATTATTTCTGCTCTCGTTTGACTTCTGAGCGAGATTTTTGTTTTATTTTCATTGGTTCGAATCATAGAATTCGAAATATATTATTCTTATATTGAAATTTCCATTTATATTTGAGTATCATTAATAAAATGGGACAAAACTGATGTACCCATTTGGGTACTCAGGGACTGAAGAAGTTAATTAAACTTTGAATAGCATACTGCGTCTAAGCAAAGATGAGATGAACCATGTTTTGCGGGAAAGTAAGTAAAGTGCACAAAGTAAGAGCTGGAATGATTTATTTTGCGTGTATCTGCAATTTAACTGAAAATAGGTACATCTTGCAAGTATTACGTTAGATTAATTTTTAAACACGATTATTCAATCGGTAAATCAATTATAACAGAGTAATTTATTCTATTTTTCAATATTAGGTGAAAAAAGTCTGGGCCAGGATTCGAACCAGAGATGTATTGGCTGAAGTCGCCAATGCTCTACCAACTGAGCTATCCCGGACATGAACACTGGAGGACTATTTCACGCAATTAATCTCAACGATTACTTTATCTGGTCTGATACTCTGGATCAGCACAACAGATAATTCGAAGGTCAGTATATGGAACTGCAGAAAATCGCTGCATACGAAATTACATTAGATTAATTTTTAAACACGATTATTCAA
The DNA here is from genome assembly GCA_964019185.1 of Maratus speculifer. Classification (NCBI taxonomy): domain Eukaryota; kingdom Metazoa; phylum Arthropoda; class Arachnida; order Araneae; family Salticidae; genus Maratus; species Maratus speculifer. Next base: position 273,889,298 of record OZ025290.1, read on the forward strand.
TCGGTAAATTAATTATAACAGAGTAATTTATTCCATTTTTCAATATTGGGTGAAAAAAGTCCGGGCCAGGATTCGAACCAGAGATGTATTGGCTGAAGTCGCCAATGCTCTACCAACTGAGCTATCCCGGACATGAACACTGGAGGACTATTTCACGCAATTAATCTCAACGATTACTTTATCTGGTCTGATACTCTGGATCAGCACAACAGATAATTCGAAGGTCAGTATATGGAACTGCAGAAAATCGCTGCATACGAAATTACATTAGATTAATTTTTAAACACGATTATTCAATCGGTAAATTAATTATAACAGAGTAATTTATTCTATTTTTCAATATTGGGTGAAAAAAGTCCGGGCCAGGATTCGAACCAGAGATGTATTGGCTGAAGTCGCCAATGCTCTACCAACTGAGCTATCCCGGACATGAACACTGGAGGACTATTTCACCCAATTAATCTCAACGATTACTTTATCTGGTCTGATACTCTGGATCAGCACAACAGATAATTCGAAGGTCAGTATATGGAACTGCAGAAAATCGCTGCATACGAAATTACATTAGATTAATTTTTAAACACGATTATTCAATCGGTAAATTAATTATAACAGAGTAATTTATTCCATTTTTCAATATTGGGTGAAAAAAGTCCGGGCCAGGATTCGAACCAGAGATGTATTGGCTGAAGTCGCCAATGCTCTACCAACTGAGCTATCCCGGACATGAACACTGGAGGACTATTTCACGCAATTAATCTCAACGATTACTTTATCTGGTCTGATACTCTGGATCAGCACAACAGATAATTCGAAGGTCAGTATATGGAACTGCAGAAAATCGCTGCATACGAAATTACATTAGATTAATTTTTAAACACGATTATTCAATCGGTAAATTAATTATAACAGAGTAATTTATTCCATTTTTCAATATTGGGTGAAAAAAGTCCGGGCCAGGATTCGAACCAGGGATGTATTGGCTGAAGCCTCCAATGCTCTACCACCTGAGCTATCCCGGACACGAACACTGGAGGACTATTAAATTAGTGTTGATTTTTAGTAATTAGGTTTTATATTTGTTAAAACATATGTATATTCACATAGTTTTTCTTTTGGTAGGAAATAAAGTAATTTATTTTCCTGATTCTTTAAAAAAAATTCTGTTATTCTTTTATACTTATAATTTTAGTTCAAGTTGTATATTTTATTTTAGTATGTCAAGATAAAAACACATCTCAAATTTATATTGTAATATTATTGTTGCTGTAAAGTATTCTTTTTTTATAACTGAGGACTATTAATATTAATATTTTAATAAATTTGTGAATGATTTCTAGGTCGCAACCAAAAAGAGACTTCAACTTAAATCAGACGTAATTAGGTCAGTTTTAACATAAAGAACACTAGTTATATTTTTCATTTTTTTTTTTAGTGCAATGGCAAATATTAGCTAAATATACCTTGCAAGGCCAAGATACTATATAAAAAGTGAATTTCATATAAATTTAAGAAATTTTTATTTGACCATTTGTGTTTCAATACTCCAATACTGGGAATACCAGAATTCTGGTATAAGTATTTTGATTTATTACGCATGGGAAATATAGCTTTTTTTTTTTTTTAAATGCACTTGTACGTAAATTTCGTTGTCATTCAGTCATTTCAACATTTTCGCAACGGAAGTGACCTGAGCCGGCATGGGTTAAAAAAATGTAACTGTAACTACATGTCTATGACTAACGGTTAAGGGATCAGCTGTTAGAGACCATTGAGAGTGATCATCCTGCATAGAGGATGAGAGGATGACTATAAAGTATACTAAAATATACTTTAGCTGCAAGGGGTAATTTAACCTTTTAGAACATATTTTAACCATTAAAATACATTAATGTGAAAATAGAAAAGCGTTAAAGTTTTGATTATGTCCGTTAATAACTATATCAAATAACAATAACATTTATTCTACAACGAAAAAATAAGAACTTATATTATAAATATTTTTTTTTGCTTACAAGACATCCCTTTAATAATAGAATATTAAAAATATGTTGGAAATTGAAATGTTCCAATTCATTTTCATTGAGTCATCTTCAAAATGTAAATAGAATACAAAATGAACGTGAAAAACTTGAATAAATAATTATTGAACTCAAATTAAATATAACGCCCTCTTTATTTTCGACACCGTCCTTGTCCCTACTATATAGTTATCCTGCAAATCCTCCAGCCATTAGTCCATATGCTCAGGATGCGAAAAGGGGGCGTATCGTTACAAATTTGTGAACTTTTTAAATAAATTTCAATGCTCTTCTCTCTTATGAATAACTTTAAATAAAAATTAGATCTGTAAACTAATCTACTCTCGTTAATAAGTTTATTAATGCTTTCTTTTTCATTCCGTCTAGATAAAGCAATTTTCCTTCTGCTTAAATAATTTTCGTCCGCGATCCCTAACTTCGTCCCGAATATCTGACTCTCTAGAGACTAAAGGAATGCGAAAAAACGAAATTAAAAATTCCTACCAGACACATTTGAAAGCAAAATTACACACATTAAAGACACTGAAAGCGGGAAGTGTTGGACCCGAGGCCATGAAGCTACCGAACAACGCCAACTACGTCTTGCTTATTACTAGTCATTTTAAATCCGTTATATGTTTTTTACTTCTGATATTAAATTTACGCTGGGTCATACCGATATAAGAATTTTTGATTTTCCCTTCTCTAATAAATAAAATCATATAATTTCTCGAGAGGTCATCTACACTAATAGAATAATAAAACTAAATACCAAAACCGATCCCATTAGTATAGACTGATTTAACCTAATGAAAAAGAGAACAATAACATACTTTTTAACTAGTAGATTAAAATAGATTTTTGAGTAGATTAATTTAAGATCTAATTTTTATTTAAAGTTGTTCATAAGACTATCCACTGAAATGTATTTAAAAAGTTCACATATTTGTAACGATACGCTGCCTTTTCGCATCCTGAATATATGGATTGAATGGTTGGATGGTTTGCAAGATAACTACATAAGGTGGTCTGGTGTAATAACGCCAGGCGGGGTAATAACGCCAAGTGCTAATATTTTGCATAATTATGAAATAATCTGGTAAATGACACCCATGTGCTCTGTGCAGAAGGTTTTTGAGTCATATAAATCGCAAAAAAAGTTAATCAAAAAAGTTAATAATCGCACTTCAAGTTAATTTGTTTCATTTTTAGGTCTTATTGTTTTTACAAGCAACTAAAATTAACGCTTGATCTAAAATTTGCGAGATACGTTTTGTGATGTGAAGACTATTTTTTTTATCCGGAAATACTTTGTTAATTACATAAATTTGTAGTACATTTCATGGACTTTCAAAATATTGTTGAAGATTTTGGATATCTTCTCGAGATAATTTGTAATTTAAAATGTACAGTGCAATAACTATAACGGGGTAATAATGCCAATCCTTGATTGGCCCGGCCTTGATTTACTCCGGTTGATTCCCTACAGTGGCCGAGCTACATCCTAAATACTGATTCAAAGAAACACAGTTAAAACTGTGCAATGTTTCTAATAATTCTATTTAAGCGGTCCTTTTTAAGCAAAAAGAAGATCACGGTCTGATATTCTTTTGCCTCATCCTCCCCCTCCACACCACACCTTTATTTTTCTTACTTTCACAAAAAAATTGAACATTTTCAATAGCTTAGAATGTAATTTGTCAATTTCTAAGTTTGTAGAGTTTGTATTTTTAGAATTGGGCAATCTACATGCAATTATTCCATCTTATTTTATAGTTTTGTTTGCATGGCGTTATTACCCATATAGGTGGATAATAACGCCAAATAGCATTAGTCAAGAAATCACGCCATTACATTTTATGAATACATATCTGTTGAATTTATTTTTTATATAGATAGTCAATGAGTTACTGTATCAAATCATATATTTGTTTGAAAAATACAAGCTAAAACTGAGCCGTGAAAATTGGTAGAACCTTAACGTGGCGTTATCACCCCAGGGTACCTTAGTAAGGACCCAGAAGGTGCCGAAAAAATCAAGGGCGTTACATTTAATTTAAATTAAATAATTATTTATTCCAGTTTTTCACGTTTAATGTACTTGTTGTTCTTCTATTTACATTTTGAAGATGCCAATGAAAATGAGTTGAAACATGTTAATTTTTTTACGTTTTAAATGTTTTGTTATTAAAGGGACAGCTTATAAGCAAAATAATTATTTATAATGTAAGTTCTTGCCTTTATATATTTCGTTGTAGAAGATATATTAATATTACTACGATACATTAAAATACAGTCAAATGTTTAGTTAAAACAATATTCATTTTTAAATGCATATTGCAGCATAATTGTCTGGAAGTATATTTCTGTGTACGCAGATAAAACTTTAAAAAGAAAATCATTTCTCAAAGAATAAAATTTATTTTAAAAATTATATTTTTGTGATGCAGCAAAATACCAAACATTTGTAACTGCAAAAGGATTTTTTTTTTTTTTTGGAGTCACGTACTTTCCGCTTACTTCAAACACAAGAAAAAAAAGTATGTTTGTCATGTTGTTGCTGAAGAAGAAATATTTTACAGAAGAAATATAAAAACATTCAGCGTAAAAGATTAAAAATAAGTCAACATATGGTATTTTCTTTTCATATCTTTTTTATTATTTATTTTTAGCATTTCTCATTCGTAATTTTTATTTTAAACTTCTGAAAGTGACAGCACATACTTAAAATCTTCAATGTCATTTTTTTTCTTCTTACAATTTGTGAATTCTAGCACAATGCCGTGATGCATTAATACTTATTATTTTTTTCCTCTGTGTGTGTGTTTGTACTAAAAATTATATTTCTGTTCTTTCTGCATCAGTCACACTGAATATGTTTGAATTTGATTGACAAATGCAGATTTAAAAGATATTTTGCATTTTATTGCAAGAAGGCTAGTATTTTTAACTTTAAGTAATTGCACAAAATAATAGTTATATACTGTTTATTTTAAATTGTGTTTTAACAGTCAATATCGGCTTTAATGCAGATAATATGAAACAAAGATAAACTAACATTAACTGTAAAGTTTGCTGTAGTAACTAAATGCCAGAATTTTAAAATGAAAAAAATATATATATATTCACGAAAATATTATTTTTTAATAAAATACTACTATAAAATAGGACATTAACTGACTAGAATTTTTTTATGTATAAGTTTATTTCAAATGAAAAACTATAACTTTATAATTAACTCTAGAACGGTATTTATATGTTTTTGGGTTATGGATGCTGATAATCACAGTTGTCGTTCTATTTTAACTTGAAGGTTCCCCCAAGGTAAAACTGATAAATACAGTTGTGAAATTTATGAGCTAAAATTGCGAATGCAATTGTAACAAATATATTAATTTTAATGGTAATATTAATATTGTTACTTCAATGTGTTTTCCGGTTAAACATGTTTGCTACTCATGAAAACTTTTATTTGCATCTGAAAAATCTTTGTCTTGGTGGAGAATTCTGATTAACAAGTTAAGTGCCATGTCATTTACTGATGACTCACACTGAAATTTCTATTTTGGCAGCGCCAGTCATTGGTAAGTGACAGACTAAATCATGCTATAAAACTGAAATATATATATTGTTTTAAGTAATTAGTGAAAACTAATTTGAAATATATGTAATATCATATTTTACACTGTCAGCCATCGGTGACTGACACCTAAACGAAAAGCCTAAATGAAAAGCTCAGAGTCGGTCACCGTGGCACTCAACATGTTAATGTACTATAAAAGATACATAACTACACTACAGCTAGTATGATCGAAAAATAAAAATTAATTTTTCGAAGACTTCTTTAAATTTCAAAAATAAATTCTTTTGTGATGTTTCTAAAGATAAAGAAAAGATTTTTGGAATCTTGGGTGACTCGGGAAAAGCTATCGAATATCTTCATTCATGAATAAAGTTACGTTTTCGTAAATTAGGAAACTGAAGCCTTTTTTTTACAGGTCTATAAAACAGTTCACATTTTACATCTGCACTGTAAGAAAAAGATTCAAGAGTTTCGTAATCATGAATTATATAACATTACGAAAAGAAGATGCAACAACTTCTTTCAAAACTCACAATTCCTAAAATCGTTCTTTGTCTTGAGAAACTACAAAAACCAATCTATTTTTGAGATTTTAAAAATCATTCTTTGCATTTCCGTTACTTATTTTCGGAAATGTTTTGAAGTAGATTTTATAGTTAATTAATCTTTTTTTAACGTAGGATATAGTTTTTTTTTAGATATTTTTCATTCTCAAATTAACAAACCCATGTTTAAAAAACGTTTTCATAGACGAACATGTTAAATTAACAGCAATAATATTAAAATTTAAATTAATTTGTTATTCGTGAATGTATAAATTAAATTGCACAGCTGCAAGCGTTATAATATCATATCCTGAAAACATATGTTCCGCTTTGAAAAAAGTATATTAATACCTTCTAACGTATACTTTCTAATTCTAAATTTGAATGAGGGCAAACGGAATTTTCTATATATATAAATTTGTCTTTAATTTGTAAAAAAAATAATGATTGAAAAGTTCGCTTTTGGGAATCATTGACAAATTACTAAGATATTTTTGTCGTTAAATTATATATTCATGGATTTAAAAACTGTTTCTTGTAAATGAGATTTTTTCAATACAATTCCATAAATACAATGGCATTAAATAATATTTTCGTCATTCTATTAAAAATAATTTTATTTCATTTTTGCAAATTTAACTCATTTCCAATAACACTTTTTCAGAGAGACAGATACATAGTACCTAAAATATAATATCACTATGCAATATCTCAACTCAAATAATATAAAGACTTGTCAACTATTCATTTTGAGATGAATAGAGTGGGTGAGGGTTGTCACTGTCTGTTTACTCTTTGTATGGGAAATAAACCGCTGAGCTAAAAACTAAACCTTTGAATAATGATGTTCTTCCATGATGGATCATAAAAACATCTTATTATTTTACTTATTTTTGTATTAAATAGCAGCAAATTCGCTTAACGTGACGTTGACAAGGAAAAACTAGTCGTTGGGGGCCACCGTAACACTTACCCATCATAGATATGCATAATATAAAATATGAAAATAAAACATGTGTAAACTATTTATAACATGCATTGCAATTCCAAAACAAAACTTAAACATGCATTTAAATACTTTTAATATACATAGTAATGCTCTATGAATGAATTGCTGATGAGCCCATTTCGACAAATTATATAAAACGCTCAAGTAGTACTAGATTGCGTAAAAGAAACATCCTTATAACTCCAAAAATAATAATCATATTAACTAACAATTTACTGCGTCGAATTAAGCGTCTCATTTCCAATTAAAATATATCTTTGTATTGAAATTTGAATAAAATACAGGGTCATGGAAAATCGAAGAATCTGGAAAACAGGATTACAGATATCTGGGCAACTAATAATCCGATCGACTTCGTTCTTTATGCAAAATTTGTGTTATTTTATTGTCTTTTATGTCCACTCCTTAAAATAAAAAAATTCGAAAATTTTTATATACCTTTCATCAGAACGAATTTTTCGAGAGTCCGAAAAAAATAGTTCCGGATAATCGAGGTTACTGATATTAAATAGGCTTCGTCCCATTCTTACATACTAAGTACATACAAAATTTCAAGTCTCTATCTCAATTTGTTCGGGAGATAGAGCGGTTACAGACAGACAGACAGACAGACAGACAGACAGACAGACAGACAGACAGACGGACAGACAGACACACACACAGACGGACGGACGGCAAAAATTTTTTTCTAAAAATATGTTTTTCGGAATCTCCACTATCTGAAACATGTAAATCCGTCAAAAAAAAATTTTCGATTTTCAAAAGGATTGCAAGACTTACCCTATACTACGTATGATGGGTAAGTAATTACGTCTCTCCGTCAGTATTCTACCGCTCTAGTGTTCCTTTGTTTTGTATTTCCAACCCACGCACATAGATGGCAATTTTGAATTTCAGAAAAAACAACAATTATGAAAATGCTACTCCGAAAGTCCGAAAGTAATATTTTTAATGAAAAATATAGGAAAGAGACAAAGGTATCTTTTATTTTGGATTTTTGCTCTGGGTTACCGGGGTTTCAATTTAAAACTGAATACATCTATATATATATATATATATATATATATATATACCAAGAAATACAAAACACAAGTTTTAACTTATTCATTTATTTACTTCTATGCATATTTGTCATGCCATCCGGACCCTTGTGATCCAATTTTAAAATGCATAAAAAAATGAAATTTATAAAAAATACCTTAAAAATCATTTCTTGAAATAGTAGACTGGGGAATTTCTTGAAACAGTAGACTGGGGAATTTCTTGAAACAGTAGACTGGGTAGAATAGTAGCAACTGGGGCACATTGATACATAGGGCACATTCATACACCCCCTCTACAGCTCACAGGGTCATTACATGGAGTTTCAAAACAGCTCCAAAAGGTGATACTAGTGTACACAACTACATACAGAATGTCTTGGCATGATTCAGTAGTTTGATGAAATAGGACGGGTGATTTATTGTTTTTGTAGGTCAAAAGTAAATTTGATCTGTACAATTGCAATGGTATTATACAACTGTTCCAGTATTTTCAACCGAAAATAGTACTCTCCCTGGCAAGCAAAACAACTCTTTATCAGTTCCCCATTCTTTATTGTTAGGTAAAGTATGAAGAGTTGGCTTTGAGACTCATTTTATTCCAAATAGCTGTATGGGGCACATTGATAAACTCTATGTCGGGGCACATTGTTACAACCTAAATCCTTTTTTAGTTCATTTTTTCATTACCTTTTATCATTTTTTTTTTTACCATACACTCCATAATCCAACCATTTTTCTCCCAAAATTTCTAATATTAATTTTTATTGAAGTAAAATAACTCTAGATTTTTATATTAGAACATTTTATAGTTATTTTTACTAACAGAAAACGTACGAACTTACCCAAAAGCTAGTACTTGTAGAACTAATAAAAGAAAAGGATGGCAGCCTGGCAAATCATTTATTTATAATTATTCTCCAGAGAAAAAGTATTTTCGACATGAGAAATGTTAAGTAAGCGAAACAAACTGCAGAACAGAAAAGGATAATTATATTATAAACAGAATTTTTATTATAATTATCCTTTATTTTCTGTTTATAAGCAGAAAACCTGGTAATTTTTTTTATCTTTCCCAAAAAAGAAGATAATGCTGGTGTTGAAGTGCTAGATATGACAAAGTTACCACAGCCAACAATCAGACAAGGAACAGCCAGAACAGCAGGTCATTATACATTTAATTTTTATTGCTATAATATTGCTTAAAAATAAATTGTGGGTGATTTAAATTTCTATAAAAAATATAAAATGGTTTGCTAATTCATTTTCTATGAAAAAATATGCTTTGATGTTATTTTGTCGCCATTATTCTCAAACGTATCAAACTGTCCCATGAAGTATATCAATCTACCCCGGGGATGGGGCACATGATACAAATGACTTTCTTTTTAAATTACATGCAAAAATACTGTATAAAACAATGATTGTACATTTTTATATCATACTACACAAGTTTTCTGTCACCATATGGAAAAAAACTTAAATTTTCTACTTTCTTCACACAAAAAAATTTCTTCGAAAAAAACTGTATCAATGTGCTCCAGTTTCCCCTATTCGTGTTTCTTTATGTAAGATACCTCTGTATCACGAATCGTTTATACAGTGACGTATTGATGAATAAATCCAGGATGACTTTTAGCAAAGCTTTTATTTACAGCGACAGAGCTACACAGCAAATAGAAGAAAATTAAAATTGGTAAAAAATATGGAAGTAAGATTCAAATAAGAGCACAATATGTACTCTGTCCGCAACTATTACCACAGTTGCGCGTGGGTTTGGACCTTTTCACAGTTATAACAATCAGATGATGGCCGTAATGGACTTCACTTTCTCTCAGGACAGTCTGCGTCCGGCTGACGATCCAGGTTGTCTCACTTCAGAGTCGAAACCAAAAATCCTCTCTTGAGCCTCTTTGAAATTGCATATATATAAAGCATTTCTTTGATAATCGCCGATCATTAAGAGGGTAAATCAGACAGCTCAAGTAGAGTAGATTTATTATTTTCAAGCTTCCTAAAGTTAAGTTCTTGGCCTGAAATACGATTTTTATAACGTCAGTACGAGAGGTTTCAAGTGAAATTTATTCCTTAGATAATTAGAAAGTTGACGTTTTATTAATACAAAAATGTATCATACTTGTCAAAGGGTATTTACAAGGGCTAAGATCTGCCTTTATTGACAGTGTGCTAAAAGAAAATTCAGAACGTGACAATCCACCCCTCTTAGCAAGAATTTTTCTTAAGGGAAAAATTCATATATAAAGGGTTTAGTCAACAAACAAAAGGTCTTGAGTTAATCTGCATTTGTTGGAAAACAGCCTTAACCCAATTTAAAATTTAACTTTAAGTTTTGAAAAAAAATTTTTAAGTATAATGAACAGAAAAACCCATAAAAAAAGTTCACAATTTAAGAACAATATACACATGTTTTACAATTATATTTCTATATAAGCAACCTGAACTTTCTTATGGAAAGATTTTATGCAATTGCAAACATTTCCACTTTTCTACTTCACATATAAAAGCACAAACACACATTATAGTTGCATAATTTCTTAAACAATACTGTACAAAACAACAGAATATCAATACAAAAATGTTCGATATAAAAAGATTTTTATTCCTTTTTCTCTAGCATTTCTGCTCTACTCAAACCATCTGCATTTTTGTTGTTTTTGCCTGCTCTATGGATTATTTCAAACTCGTAGGGTTGTAAGGCTAAAGCCAATCTCATAAGCCTAGGATTAGAACTAGCATTTGATCTCAACCAACGTAAGGGATTGTGATCTGTAAATACTTTGAACTTCCTACCGTCCAAATAGTAATGAGATTTCTTTATTGCAATGATTATACTCAGACATTCGCGTTCAGTAATACTGTACCGTTTTTCCGCTTTTGAGAACTTTTTGCTTAAATAAAGAACTGGATTTTCTTCACCTGTTCTATCATTCTCTTGACTTAATACAACCCCCATGCCTCTGTTTGAAGCGTCCGTTTGAAGTAAACTGTCGGTGCATGCAAAACCGGTGTATCTGTTAAACTTTTTTTTAACATACGGAATGCTTCTTCGCATTCAGCTGTCCAAGTGATTTCGCCCTTTTTTTTACCCTTTAGCGCGTCCGTTAAAGGCGAAGCTATTACCGAATAATTTTGGATATACCTGCTATAATATCCAGCTAAACCTAAGAAAGCGTGTATCTGCGTTTTCGTTTTAGGGGTCGGAAAGTTTTTTACACTTTCTACTTTTGCTTCCGCGGGTGATCTTGTACCGGTTCCTACAATATGCCCCAAATACTTGACATGGTTTTGCGTAAACTTGCACTTTGAAAGTTTCATTTTCAAATTTGCTTTTTCAATTCTCTCCAAAACCAAACTTATATGTTGTAAATGGTCCACTCAAGTGTTTGAGAATGTAGCAACATCGTCTAAGTATGGAACAGCAAATTTTCTCAGTAACTTGGACATGAGTTTGCTAAAGAAATATGGAGCATTTTTTAAACCGAAACTTATTTTTAAACATTTAAAAGTACCAAAGGTTGTACAGAAAGCAGCGTACCGTTGGGCTCTTGGACTTCAAGGGATTTGCCAGGACCCCTTAGCTAGATCTAAGACCGTTATAAATTTAGCAGATGATACATTCTCAACTCTTTCTTCGATATTTGGGAGAGGAAAATATTCGGTTCTAATGATCTTATTTAAGCGACGGTAATCAATGCATGATCGGGTATCTTTTCCGAGAGTTTCTACCAATATCATCGGAGAAGTGTAGTCTGACTCTCCTACCTTTATAATACCTAACTTTAACATTTTCTGGAATTCATCTTTTAAAATATCAGTCTGTCTTTGAGAGAATCTATACGGTTTTGACCTAATTGAAGTATCGCTATCAAGAATGATATCGTGCTCAACTAAGTCTGTAAGACCAGGGTTGTTAGAAAAGCACTTTGAAAATCTATTCAACACCTCATGCAATTGATTTAACTGACTTTTGCTCAATAGGTTTTTTAAATTACTGCTACGAATTATTTCCTCAAAATCATATACCATAGGACCATTCATTCTCTAGATACGGAATATCTAAGTCTTGGTCTTCCAATGATTTAGGATAAATCCCGAAGTCTAGTAAATTCACATGCTCCGGTCGCGTATAATATGGTTTTAACATATTTACGTGATATATTTGGGTCTTTTCCTTTTTTCCCGGTATTTCGACAACATAGTTCATTTCCGTAATTTTACTTTTTACGGTCCCTGGACCAATCCATTAAACGGATAATTTATTTGGTCTCGATGTCGCCAAGACTAAAACTAAGTCACTTTCTTTAAATTCTCGTTTGATAGCATTTTTGTCGTACCAATTCTTTCGTTTGACTTGTAAATCTTCCATGCGCGTAACCGCTATCTCACGACATCGCTTTAACCTGTTAATTAAATTGAACACATGTTCCGTAACTAAATCGTTTTCTAAAGGTGGCTATAGCCATTTTTCCGCAGTTAATGTTTCTGGTGTGCGTAAATTTTTTCCATACACTAATTCTGATGGAGTGCATCCAGTACTCTCATGTGTTACAGTCCTGAGTGCTAACAGTGTCGCTGGCAAATGCTTATCCCAGTCCGCTCCTGACTCTAAGCATAACGCTCTCATAAGCCGTTTCATAGTTCTATGAAATCGTTCAATAAGGTTACTTTGTGGGTGGTGAACAGAACTATGGCTTACCTTGATGCCGAATTTCTCTAGAAATTCTGTCGTTAATGCTGAGGTAAACGATTTTCCTTGATCACACTGTAACTCAGAAGGAAAACCTATGCGACAAAAAATGTCTAATAACGCCTCAATTACTTTCAAAGAACTTAAATTTGTTAAGGGTATTGCCTCAGGATATTTCGATGCCATACACATCGCTGTTAAAATGTAACGGTTCCCATTTGTGGTCAGAGGTAACGGACCGCAAGTGTCAATGTTTAACTTGGAAAACACCTCCTGAATCACTGGTACTAATTTTAAGGGGGCTCTCTTTTTTTCATTTGGCCGCCCTGATTTCTGACAGAAATCGCAAGAACATACAAAATCTTCCATCTCCTTATTGCAATTTGCCCAAAAAAATATCTATTTAACTTATCCCTGGATTTAGTACAACCCAAATGTGCCGACGTCCCTTCGTGACACAACGATTTTACCTCATCCCTTAACGGCTTTGGAATTACCAGCAATCTCGTCACATTTCCAAATCGATCCTCGCGATTTTTCACTAGCAAATCATCTTTAACCGAATATACCCGATATGCATTTTCCGCGTTTGGTTTATCCAAACGGCTCCGCAATTCCCTTACTTCCGCGCACTTTAGTTGTGCATCGATAAATCCTTGTTTATCTATCTTCAATAACTCTAACTCTGACGCTCCGGCCTCTAAAGCGGGAATTTCTATCGGTTTCTCTTCTACCGTCGGAACTAAAATACCTGCTTCATCCTTCGACTCTAGATTCAACCCTTCTGAAACTTTCGTTTCAAGTTTTTCGACAACTTTCTCCATGCGCTTTGCACGCGCTCTCGTTTGTACGGCATTTACTTGACCCACCGAAAGAAACTCATACGCCGTTTTTTCCTTAATCAATTCCGCCGTTTTATTCCCTAGCAAATATCGATTTTGGCTCAAGTGGTTTCCACACACGACTGCCTTTGTCCGTAATCTGCGAAAATCTTCCAATATTTCTACAACTGCTAACGGTAGACAAACTAACTCCAAGCTTAAGAGTTGCTTAATCCACATTTGCTCACCGCAAAAATCATTTGGCTTTATGTATTTCCGACAAACCAAATTCAACGTGGCTCCTGAATCTCTTAAGATTTCTATTTTTAGTCCATTTACAGTTCCCTGAAAAGTATATGTTTCTAACAAACCTTCTCCTTTTCTTTCCTGTAGGTTGTTTCCTGAAGGAGGTTTTTTTCTGAAATTTTGTACAAGAACTTTTTAGATGGTTTTCCGAGTTGCAAATAAAACATTTTAATTTAACTCTTCTTCCGAATGCCCTGTCCCTATTTGTATCCACCTGTGTGTTAGTAACGCCAAAGGAGGGAGTATATCGGGGTTTACTTCCTCTAAATTTCTCATCAATTTGCATACGCGCTTTTGCATGCTTATTATCTCTATTCTTCTGCGTCGACGGTCGAATGCTATCAAAACCATCAAGTAGTTCGGTAATTTCGGCCTCACTTTTAATTAACAGCCACTTATCTAACAAGTGTACTCTCATCTCTGGCTTAGCGCGTTATTTGATCTGGTCTGCGATTAAAAGATCGGTGAGTTGTTCAAACGATTTTATTTCCAAACCTGCAAGCCATTCCTGCAAATAATTTTGTAACTCGAAACCGAAATCCTTCCATGTATCGCTCGGACGTTTGACGTGCTGTAAGAACTTAACTTTAAATGATTCTGCATTTAATTTATAGCGTTTTAAAAGAACTGATTTAATGTGATCATAATTCTCCGCTAAATCTTCGGCTTCTCGTGCTATAATCGTTACAATATCAATTGGCAATAAACTAATTAAGTGGGACACCCAGTTTTCTTTATTAATTTTAGCTCTTTTAACTTGTCGTTCAAACAGAACCAAATATAAACTGATATCTCTTTTTTTCGGGGTCGAATTCAGGTATTAGTTTTTTCAAATTTAATTCTGAAGGACGCTAATTAATTTTCTTTGAGTTTGATCCCGTTGCGGGGATTCCTTTCTCTAATTTTAATTTTTCTAATTCAAAATTTAATTCTAAATATTTCTGTTTCAACTCTCGTTCTTGTTCCATTTTTTTACACTCACCTTCAGAGTTTTCTTTTCTTAATAATTCTTCGCACTCTAAATTTCTTTGTCTAGCTATTTCATGTTCCTTTCTATCAGCTTCTTCCTGACTTTCTCTTAAAATATTGTCATATATCTCGGCTACAAAACTTTCATCGTAATCATCTGAATTTACAATTAAATTCTTTAATTGAGTCCTAGTTTCGGTGCTCAGTCTAGGTATTTCCAGTTCGTCTATTAATTTAATTACATCACCTTTCTTACCTTTGCCTAAGTACGACATTTTAATAAATTTTTTACCTTATTCTACTTATAATTTTTAACAGAAATTTACATATAAAAATTAAAATTTACACATTTAATGTTGATTCTTTTATCAAAACTTCCAAAAGATATCAATGTTTTTTTTTCTTTTACATATAGACTAATAAAATAACTAAAAACAAATTTTAAATTTTACATACATAAAAATGAGAGGGGGGGAAAAACCATGATCTTTTATACACATACATATATATAAAAAAATACTTCCCCTATGTGTACTTGTACAATTTTAAAATTAACATTTACAAAAAAAATTTCTTCTATAAATATTTTTCCTTTTTATATATATATAAAATTGTTTACTCAAGAACTTTTTGAAATGAAATGACTTACCCCATTTGAAGCCTTCATACCTTTCCAATTATTTAATCCACAAAGGAACGGAAAATTCACAATCTTACTCAAGGAGACTCACTAAGCTGTCAAGGAAAATCGCACACAATCACCAAAATATGGCACTAAAAACACACACCATTTCATATTTTCTTTCCCAAAAGTAGGTCAAAAGAAAATAGGTCTTCTTCTTTTTATCAGCTGACGAGGGTCGAGGGTTATATATCCATTTCACCTCCGCCTGCGAGGAACAACGCATCCAAGGAAATTCCAGCCGTCCGTTTCTCTACAAAAGGATCAGGGAGCCCTCCTTTTTTCGGAAAGATGAAACTCTGCTCATCTTCTTCCACTAAAGACAATCCAATCACTATCTCTTCTGATTAAAATTTCATCCAGCTTCCTGACACCAATTCAACTTGCTGTGACGTATTGATGAATAAATCCAGGATGACTTTTAGCAAAGCTTTTATTTACAGCGACAGAGCTACACAGCAAATAGAAGAAAATTAAAATTGGTAAAAAATATGGAAGTAAGATTCAAATAAGAGCACAGTATGTACTCTGTCCGCAACTGTTACCACAGTTGCGCGTGGGTTTGGGCCTTTTCACAGTTATAACAATCAGATGATGGCCGTAACGGACTTCACTTTCTCTCGGGACAGTCTGCGCCCCGGCTGACGATCCAGGTCGTCTCACTTCAGAGTCGAAACCAAAAATCCTCTCTTGAGCCTCTTTGAAATTTCATATATATAAAGCAATTTTCTCTGATAACACAGGTCTGCAATGGTTTTCCTCTTTGAAATCTGAGTAACGTTTTCTATAGTTTCTGATGTGCTGATTACGAGAAAAATAATAAAAAAATTCCATCACGTCAGGATTTTTTGATATTGAATATTTAAGATTTTGCTGAAAAATGTCTGAACGTCTACATTTTAAAATTTATAAAACGTCATTAAATTACTTCAGCTTAATTTTTATTGCATTTAATTAGTGTAAGGTGACATAGAAATTATTTCAAAACAGTAATTTGTTAATTACTACATAATAAGTATAAATAATTCACATTAACCATGCTGAAAACGGGTCATTTTGGCTTAATTTAGTAATGAGCTCATTAATACATAATGATTAGATAATATAACCTAATTGTTGTAAATTTTAGTCGAAAAGGGTGTATTAAAGATAAACCAAAGGGTTTTTGTATAAGTACCCGCAATGATTTAGAAAATTAACAGTTGAAGTGCGCATATTGCAACATAACCTTTAAAATGTCATCTCGAAGCTGTTTAAATTCTCCGAATTGTTTTTGTTATATTTGTGGGAAATTTATGGCGAAAAAACAACGAAACAACATTACAGACTTTGTAAAAAATATTTACAAAAGTTATTTTGGATACCTTTTAAGCCTGATATAAGAAAATTAATGTCGGACGAAAAGTTCGATGAAAAACTTAATGATATCGAGTAGCAAGCATGGCAGTCATTTAAGGAAGTGGTGAAAAACTTTTTGGGGAACAATAAAAGCTCCGACTATAAACAGATAGTGGCCAAAATGGTTACAAATTTTGGTGTAATGGGTTGTAATATGAGCATTAATCTTCATTTCTTGAATTCGCCCATATATTACTTCCCAGAAAATCTAGGAGCCGTTAGCGAAGAACAAGGCGAAAGATTTCACCAAGATTTGAAAGAACTAGAAGTCCGGTATCAAGGAAAATGGAATACTAGCATGATGGCGGACTACTGCTAGTTGTTGAAGCGCGACGATGCAAACCGGAAAATTAAGCGAAAACCGTACAACCGAAGCTTCCAGGAAAAAAGGATCAGGTTTCACAAATAAAATTTACATGTAATTTAGATCAGTAATAATTTATTATTATATTTTAGTTGTTTTTTATGTTAAAAGTAATATACTTTTTAAATATATATTTTTTATGTGAAAACTTGTGGGTTTTTTTCTATTTTCTTTCTGTATCTTTTTTGAAAAATTTGAAGGTGATGGAAAAAAACTAAGTACATATTCATAATCAGCGCACCAAAATACCCTAGAATCAGATCTCAAATTCTAGAGAGGAAGTTATGACTCTCAATTTGCAGGCCTGTGTAATCGCCGATCATTAACAGGGTAAATCAGACAGCTCAAGTAGTGTAGATTTATTATTTTCAAGCTGTCTAACGTTAAGTTCTTGGCCTGAAATACGATTTTTATAATGTCAGTTGGAGAGGTTTCATGTGAAATTTATTGCTTAGATAATTAGAAAGTTGAAGTTTTATTTATACACAAATGTATCGTACTTGTCAGAGGGTATTTACAAGGGCTAACATCTGCCTTTATTGACAGTGTGCTAATGAGGAAATTCAGAGCGTTACAATACATTAAGCACGTGTTCGTAATTCTATAAATACGTAGCACGTATAGTTGTCTTGTGATCCGTCCATCTATCTGCCCGAACGTCCGCATATATCAGCTCAAAGTTTATCCAATCAAATGGTTTAAAATGTAATACTGGTTTCATAATGCTTATAATGGTTTGAAATTGTTGCAGAATTTCATACAATTATGTTAACATTTTTGAAAATCGAATCGAAACAAAAATATGCTAATAAAACTTTTGCTCACTCTATCAACTCCTGTATTTAATTAATTCAATCATATCCCACGATAGGTAATGGTTCTTAAATGTCATGGGGATTAAGTCCTATTTATGAAAGAGTCATATTATTTCCATATTCCTGAACTGAATAAATATGTAAGTAATAATAAATTTTTTTCGCCTTAATTCTAAATTATTTCCAAGTTCTTATAATATCTAACTTTACCCCTATTTTTTATAATATCTTAATATATCTTTTATATTCCATACATTTAATCTAAGCTTTCTTTTCTTTCTTTTATTCTAAAAAACCTTAATCATTAAAGCAACACTTTTCCTAAAATTCCATTTATCATTTTTATTCTTTAATTTGTTTCATGATACCTTTTTATTTACACTCTAAAAAAAAATCGATTACCCAGAATTCTCTGCTAACGACGCTAACGCCGGATTGCGTCACTAGTTTAGCGAGCGACAGATAGAGTTATTCTCTTTTTCCTATGTTTAAAATTTTTGCATAGAATAAAGACGAAATTTCTAGTAAAGTTATTGGCAACATAGAACCTTATGGTAAAATCCTATATTCGTACGCATGTTAATATATAACGAGATTGCGTTGACTTTGGGAGAATAGTTTTACATTTTTTCATGTGCTAAATAAAACCCTATAATTGCGGGAGTTCATGTATTTTATAAGGTGAAACTCTATTCTCATAAGATCATCTTTCTGTTTTTCTTTGACGATATATTAGGTTGGTAATAAGTTGTAAACGTAGTCTGGTAGAATTGTATCATTATAATTGTATCTATTTGGATTTTTTTAAATAAAATGCACATAGAAAGAAATGCGAACTGTGTGCCTATTTGTCTTATACTGATCACACCTTCAGCAAACTGATAAAACTTGAAGATTGTTCATTATTGTTCAATAAGGGATTTTAGGGTTTCGTTAATCTAAAGAAACTCCATTAATCTCTGTCCTCTGACTCTCCGTCCGTCACAGAGTCCATACACAAAAGCTGTATAAGTCAGAGATTTCAAATTTTGTGTACTTAGAGCTGAATACCGCGTGTCATATGACAAAACATAAAATTTTGAAAAAAGGCTAATATTTTAATTAAATTATTTTTATCATTGTCAACCGTTTATTTTTGCGGTTTACATATTAAAAGAGAACTTTAATTTGTACATTTGATGTGTCGACATCATAGCTTGGAAGTAAAGCATCTCGCTAGTAAACAAAAGATTGTCAGCTCGATTAACGGTGCTGCAAGTTGAAATTTTCATATTAAGATGATTTAACTAAACGAAATTTCGCATATTTTTCCAATTTAAGGATTTTATATTATTAGGGTTCCATTCATCTCACATTCATATTATTTTTTGGAATTCAATTTTCTTTCTATTTTAAAAACTATTGCGATTAATTGATGATTCAACATTTTTAATTTCGTTTAAACAATTTTACTTACCCATCATACGTAGTTTAGGGTAAATCTTGCAATCGTTTTGAAAATTGAAAAAAAAAATTTTTGACGGATTTACACGTTTCAGATAGTGGAGATTCCGAAAAACATACTTTTAGAAAAAAAAAATTCCGTCCGTCCGTCTGTCTGTCTGTCTATAAACGCTCTATCTCCCAAACAAATTGAGATAGAGACTTGAAATTTTGTATTTACTTAATATGTAAAGATGAGACGAAGCCTATTTAATATCAGTAACCTCGATTGTCCGGAACTATTTTTTTCGGACTCTCGAAAAATTCGTTCTGATGAAAGCTATATAAAAATTTTCGATTTTTTTTATTTTAAGGAATGGACGTAAAAGGCAATAAAATGACACAAATTTTGCATAAAGAACGAAGTCGATCGGATAATTAGTTGCCGAGATATTTGTAATCCTGTTTTCCGCATTCTTCGATTTTTCATGACCCTGTATTTCATTCAAATTTCCCTCCAGAGGTATATTTTAATTGGAAATGAGACGCTTAATCCGACGCAGTAAATTGTTAGTTAATAGAATTATTATATTCGGAGTTATAAGGATGTTTCTTTTACGCAGTTAGGTACTACTTGAGTAGTTTGGCGTTTCATATAATTTGTCGAAATTGGTACATCAGCAGTTCTTTAATAGAGCATTACTATGCATATTAACAATATTTAAATTTTGTTTTGGAATTGCAATGCATTATATAAATAGTTTTCACATGTTTTATTTTCATATGCATATTAATGATGGGTAAGTATTACGGTGGCCCTCAACGACTAGTTTTTTTGTTTTTAGAAATTTAAAATTATACTTAAATCTCCGCTATTTTTTTTTTTTTTTTTGGATTTTTTAAAAAATTTAGAATTTTGGATTTTTTGTAAATAGTTTCATTTAGACATATTTAATTTGATTAAAATAAACAAGTTCCTTTTATAATTATTTTAAAATTAAATTTGTTGGTGCTGCCATCTGTGTGAAAATTTATTAATTATAAGTTAACAATTTGGATTTATGAATAAAATTAAAAGTTGTTTTGAAACATACATTAAACGAAAACCCGCGTGCGATTAGCGATCATACTTATTCACTTGATAACTAAACATACCTTCTAATTATGAAAGAATAAAAATACAGTAGAACTCTGCTAATTCGGACCCCGTTAATCCGGATCGGTTTGGTAATTTTTTTTTCAAGTTTGAGAAGCTAGTGGCTAATTTCAAAAACATCAACTTGTTTCATCATCGTATTCTAAACAAAAAAAACTTTTCCTAAAATCTTTTGCGAAGAATTAAACAAAGTAAACATTTCTTCTGTCAGTAAATATTCAATACGTTTAACAATAAAGGTTATTTTCTGTAAGTATGCTTTATCTTATTTCATTTTTGTCTAATTCTCCGGATAATCCGAATTTTCGATAATCCGGATTGAGTCTGGTCCCAATTAATCCAAATTATCGGTGTTTTACTGTACTGTGTATGTAGTACGGTACGACTTTTCCTATTTTATGCTTATATAAATTTGCAGAACTCTACATGCGATTGATATCTTGAGTCATCATAAGCAGACGGAGACATGCACCGCAAACATCTTTATTTCTACCAATATAAATTATAGAGTGAAATTGAATACTAAATAACACTACTTCCGTAAACAGATTTTAATTCCCAATACGCATGAAGAATGAACTACTTCCATTATTAGTGAAATAATTACGTTGCAAAATAATCCCTTAATTAATGTGGTGGTTTCCTTTTAAAGCAACCTTGGTATCTAAATAACAGAAACTCTACTATACATTATATCCACTATATATACTATAGATAGAAAAATACTTTTGTATAACTAATTGCAATACATTTGTGTTCAACCGATTGCAATTAGATTTCTTTTTTGCAATTGTTGAATATATAATTAATTTTACGAAATATACATGTAATTACAGTGAGAATTCATTATTGCATGTTAAGTCTGTCAGCAGGAATGAAAACATTACACTATTCATTTGTATTATGCGATTAACATACATTTATCGGCAATGTTTTTATTTCCGATTTACTTTTTAATTTTGTATTGTCATGTTTCGTAAACACAGGGAAACAGACACAGACTAACTTTTAAAGCAAATCATTCATAAATCTCCACATTAAATATCGCATTTGAATATATTTTTTTTTCCTTTTGGCCGTGATGTAACGCAAGACTTTTGATCGTCTCTGTAATCAAACTATACATATGATTTCATTAAAATTTGAAATGACTCAATAAAGTTATGCAACAATTATATATTTTAAATTCCAAACGATTCAGTCGGGTAGTTTGTGCTCTGTTATATGTGGTTAGACAGATGGACGGGCACACTGAACGACGACTATAAGTACTTCCTGTTTACATAATTACGGACAGATCTAAAAAGGCATATTTCATCTGAAAAATCACTTCCAACAATTATTGTTGGTAAATATAATTATAAATCAATTATTGTTCATTTTCTTTTATAGCTAAATTCTTTTGTGTGTCCCTATAAATATAGATAAATTCTATGTCTACCATATCCCATAGTAACAACTTTGTCGTATACTCCAGCATTATATATCAATTTCAATACGTTTAAAATAGTGTAATATCATTAATATACACCACAAGCGATTTCCCTCATGTACTGTAATGTAACGGAATACTTTTGAGTATCCCTGTGAACCGTAAATACTACACATACGGTTATCAATACCGAACATACCAAACTAAACTCCAATTACATTTATCAATTTCAGGGTAATTCGACTATATTTACCCGATTCTGAGTATGGGCAGACTAACGGACAGACTGATAGACAGAAAGACAATAGGATAGCCAAACCGAATTCATAAATGCTTTTTAATTATGTTGGAAAGTATTAGAGAAAAAAGAAGAAATATGGTTATTGTTTAATATTAGTAATTTTAATAAGAAAGATTTAAAACTCCATATTTATGATAAATTTAAAAGTCGACTTTGAGCAATATCAGTCATTTATGTTGTAATTTCAACAAGCGAAAGTTACAGAAATAATACATTGTTCAATATAAATACGCTTTAAAATAAGATGCCTCAAAGCTATTTGATTTCACACAAAGGACTAAAACAAATATATCTCAATTTCTGAGGATTGTGTGTTGCTTGCTAATGAATAACATTGTATTCAACTGGAGATATCGCTATTTGTTTACACGAAAAAGTGTTAATGAAATCATTCATTTATTTTCAACAGAGAAAGATTGAATATTTTATAGATTTTCTTATTTACAATCAGTTCAGTAAAAATGTGTGAGTATAACAAAAAAAAATCCACTCATTTAATTGAAAAGGAAAAAAAGCCCTAAATTAAGTATATAAGTTAAATAGTATTGAATCTACCCTGTTTATAAAATTCTTCAATATTTATTCATACTGATATGTACTAAATTATCAATATTCATTTTCAAAAATTAAAATGTCTTAACTAAAGCATGAATGTATTCAGCTTACCTATTATCATGTATATAAGGGAAATCAAGCGAATTCTATATCTTAAGTAAATAAATTTTCATATCTTCGTAGTAAATTCAAGCAGAAAATGTATAAAAAACATATATATTAACTTTTAAAATACAAAAAATGACATTATTGTGATTATTATATCTTTTCTTCAATATAATGTATTAATAAAATTCATACTACATTTTTCCAGTTCAAAAAAAAGTTCCATTCAAAAAAGTTCTAACAAATTCAAAATGTAAACAAAAAATATATTATCGTTTGGGCGCGAGGCGCAGTGTAAAAACGATAAAATTAAGCCATGGAAGCAGCGATACAACGGAACAAATAGAACGGAAAATTTCCTTTTTATCGAAAGACAATAATCTATTTATTTTTAGAAAATTAAAGGCAAATGCTCGTATGTAAGAGTTACATTTCGCTGAACTAAACTTCAAATTAAAAAAAAAGTGTTTATTTTATAAAAATCGCGCAATAGTATTACACAGTCGAACCCGGTTAAGACTATCATGGTTGAGAGGCGATCGCCCTTAATACGCAGATTTTTCCCGATCTCTTAAACATTTCCCAATATGAGGCTAATGCAAAAATATCTCATTTATTACAAGAAAGAATTTAAGGCTATCCCACTTGGTACGCGAAATGTATATTTGTATATTTGTAGTATATTTCAGTAACATATATCAATTTAAATACGGTTAAAATAGTGTAATATCATTAAAATACACTGCAAGCTATTTTTCCCAAAGACCGTATGTAACTGAATACTTTTAAGTATCCCTGTGATGCTACAAAAGCTAAACACTTTATTTTCAATACCGAACATATCATGCTAAATCACATTAACATATATCAATCTCATTGCAATAGGACAATATTTACGCGACTCTGAGCTTAAGCAGACAGACGGACAGAAGGACGGAAAGACAAATGACAGATAAACTCAAGTCATAAACACATTTTAAGGATGTAGAAAAGTATTAAAAAGACACATAATAAATATGGTTACTGTTTAATATGAGTAATAAAAAAGATTAAATGAAAGATTATGAATGGTGAAAAAAAGGTTAAATGAAAGATTTAAAACTTCATTTTTCTGTTGAAATTTAATATTCAACACTGAGAAATAAACAGACATTTATGTTGTAATTTGAACAGGTGAAAGTTGAAGAAATAACACGTTGTGCGAATTAAATACGTTTTAAAATAAGATGCCTCAAAGATATTTGATTTCACTCGATGGACTAAAACAAATATATCTTAATTTCTAAAGGATTGTGTGTTGCTTGCTAATGAATAACATTGTATTCAACTGGGAATATCGCTATTTTTTTACACGAAAAGCATGTTAGTGAAAACATTCATTTATTTTCAACTTAGAAAGATTGAATTTGTCATAGAATTTCTTATTTACAATCAATTTAGTAAAATAGATTGAGTATAACAAAAAAAAAAAAAAAAATTCAATCATTTAATTAAAAAGAAAAACACGCCCTAAATTATTGATATAAGTTAAATAGAATGGAAAAATTCTTTTTTTTTTTATCAAAGAAAAAAATAGAAAAAAATTTGGAAAATCTATTTATTTTTAGAAAATTAAAGGTAAATGCTTGTATGCCACTCATTTAATTTAAAGGGAAAAAATACCCTAAATTAAAGATATAAGTTAAATAGAATGGAAAATTTCCTTTTTTATCGAAGAAAAAAGATTTATTTATTTTTAAAAAATTAAAAATAAATGTTCGTAGGTAAGTAGTTAAATTTCGTTGAACAAAACTTCGAATTATAAAGAAATGTGTTTATTTTATCAAAATCGTGCAAAGATATTACACAGTCGAACTCGGTTAAGACGCTCATTGTTGAGACGCAATCGCACTCATTACGCGGATTTTTCCCGATCTCTTAAACATTGCTCATGAGGTTAATGCAACGCAATATCTCATTTAATACGGGAACTAATTTTAGGCGATCCCACTTGATACGCGATAAGTATATTTGCATATTTGTTGTATATTTCAGTAACATATATCAATCACAATATGTTTAACATAGTGTAATATCATTGAAATACACCGCAAGCGATTTTTCAGAAAGTCCGTAATGTAACAGGATACTTTTGAGTATCCCTGTGAACCGTAAATCCTACGCATTTAATTTCTGATAATGAGCATATCATACTACATTCCAGTGACATATACCAATTTTATGGCAATTGACTATATTTACAGCCCTCTGAATGCACGCAAACGGACTGAAAGAGAAACGGGCAGACAAACCGAATTCACAAACACATTTTAATTATGTTCAAAAGTATTAAAAAGACATGTAATAAATATGGTTATTATATAATATGAGTATTATTAATATGAAAGATTTAAAACCTCATTTTTGTGTTAAATTTTAACAATCAACACTGAGATATAAACAGACAATTATTTTGTAATTTCAAAAAGTGAAAGTTACAGAAATAATACGTTGTTCAAATTAAATAGCTTCAAAAATAAGATGCATGAAAGCTATTTGATTTCACACGAAGGACTAAAACAAATATATCTTGATTTATGAGGATTGTGTGCTGCTTGCTAATGAATATCACTGTATTCAACTGGGGATTCAACCGCTATTTTTTTTACACGAAAAGAGTGTTAATGAAATCATTTATTTATTTTCAACAGATGAAGAATAAATTGTTTACATAATTTCTTATTTACAATCAATTCAGTAAAATAGCGGGAGTATAATAAATAGAATCCACACATTTAATTAAAAAGAGAGAAAAAAGGCCCTTAAATTAAGGATATAAATTAAGTAGAAAGGAAAATTACATTATTATCAAAGAAACATTACTTGAAGAAATAATGTATTTATTTAGAAAAAATTAGTTGTGAATGCTCGTATATTGTGCAGTAGTATTACACAGTCGAACTCGGTTAAGGCACTCATAGTTAAGACGGGATCACGCTTAATACGAGGAATTTTTCAGATCTCTTGCCCGTAAAACTAATGCAAAAATATCACCCTTAATGCAAGAAGGAATTTTAGATGGTCCCACTTAATACGAGATAAATTTTCGGTCTTTGTCTGATCTTTTGAACATTGCACATGAGGTTATCAAATTTAATGCGCGAACGAGTTTTAGGTGATCCCATTTATTACGATATAAATATTCGGTCTTTTCCCGAATTCTTAAACATTACCCATAAGGCTAATCCAAAAACAGCACGTGTAGGCGGGCGGACGGAAAATCAAACGGACAGACAAATCGAATTCATAAACACATTTAAATTATGTTGAAAAGTGTTAAAAAGACAAATAATAAATATGGTTATTGTTTAATATGAGTAATACTAATATGACAGATTTAAAACTCCATTTTTGTGCTAAATTTTAAGTGCCACACTGAGCAATAGCAGCCAGTTTTGTTCTAATTTTAACAAGTGAGAGTTACAGAAATAATGCTTTATCGAATTAAATACGTTTTAAAAAAATATGCCTCAAAGATATTTGATTTCACACAAAGGACTAAAACAAATATATCTTAATTTCGGAGGATTGTGTGCTGCTTGCTAATGAATAACACTGTATTCAACTGGGGATACAACGCTATTTGTTTACACGAAAATTGTGTTAAAGAAATCATTTATTTATTTTCAACAGACAAATATAAAATTTTTTATAGAATTTCTTATTTACATTCAATTCTGTAACATAGTGGCAGTATAATAAATAAAATACGCATATTTAATTAAAAAAGGAGAAAAAATGCCCTTAAATTAAGGATATAATTTAACTAGAAGGGAAAATTAATTTTTTCAAAGAAAGATTATTTTAAAAAATGATCTATTTATTTAGGGAAAACTAAATGTAAATTCTCAAATAAAGGTAGTTATATTTCGTTGAACTGCACTTCAACTTAAAAAGAAATGTTTTTTTTTTTTTTTTTTTTTTTTTTTTTTTATCAAAATCGTTCAGTAGTATTACACAGTCGAATCTTGTTAACACACTCATGATTGAGACACAATCGCACTCAATACCCAGATTTTTCCCGATCTCTTGAACATCGCCCATAAGGCTAAACCAAAAATATCACCTTCAATGCACAAAATAATTTTTAAGCGATCCTACTTAATACGTGATAAATTTTCGGTGCTTTCCCGATCTCTTGAACATTGTTCATAAGGCTAATGTGCGAATGGATTTTACGCAATCTTGCTTAGTACGCGATAAATTTTCGGTCCTTTTCAAAATCTATTCAAAATCTATTCCATATACATATGCGTGTGTATATGCATGCAAATGAGAATTTTCAAAAATAATTTAGGTATATAAAGCTCATTCTTAGTGATGAAACTGGGTTTATCTCTAATCTTGATTTAATTTATGTTGGTGAGATTTGTACCTGACTTCGAAATCTCCCTCCACACGAAGGCCGAGCTGGCAGGGATTTTTTATTTATCCCAAATTTATCGCAAATGTATTGCAGTTTATTCCAGTTAAAATATAAGACCCCCTTCTTTTAAACTCTTGATAATAAATAATAGTCATACATCTTAGTATTCATTTTGTTCGCCATCATCTCCCTCTTCGTATCGTCCACATTGAATTTTCTTTGGCTCATTCACATTTGGCTCAAAAGCCAGAACAGCCTTCTGTTCACTTACTTTATTAAGATCATAATATAATTTCAACGATTCACAAACGCAAACACAAAATTAATCCTCTTTGAAAATCCCCTGTCATGGATTTCTTAAGCGATGGGATAATAATATATTGGAAGTATGACTACAACCCTTGGCAAAAAGTTTCTGAACACTGTTATCAAGTTTATGAAGTTTTGTATTTCGAAGCGTATACTTCGCGATTCAAGAGCATAGGAACATTTTGCAATATGTCAAATATAAGAAAGAATGTTAAAATATAAATAAAAAGTGAATTCAATATTGCAATTATATAATTTATAATTATAATGCAGGCAAAAATGTTTCCTCGTGAGAAAAAAATATCCGATCAAGATCGAAGTTGGAAAATAGTAATCGATCATTGAGGAAAAAAGTTTGAAATTTCCATATTAAAGATAGATTAGAGTGCCTGCGCATGCGTATGATATATCAATCCTATTTAAAAGCAGAAATCTTCCAGTTGCGAGATCAAAAGCAGCTCTGAAGTGCTGGAAAAGGACTCGTGTGAAAAACCTGTCTCGCGATTTAAAAATCCGCATGATTTAATTATTAGAAGAAGTAAATTCACAATGGAAAGTGGCTGATTTATGAAATTGTGATCAAAGTACAGTATGCGATATTTGGAAAAAATATCAGTTGACTAATAGCGTGGAAAATTTACATCGAAGTGGACGACCACGAATGTCAATACCTAGAAAGGAAAAGAAAACTTGTGAAAATATCGAAAAGAAAGCGGCGAGCAACCTCAAAACAACTTGATTCCGAATGGTGTAAGTATAACGTAAAGGCATGTGACCGCAGTACGTAATCATCTAAAAATAGCAAGATTTAAATCTTGTAAAATTAAAACAAAATCTTACATGATAAAGAAACACAGAAAAGAGCGCCTGCAATGGTGCGTAAAACATGTGCACTAGCCATTTGATACATGAAATTAAGTTATTTTTAGCAATGAATTTCGCATATCTATCGGGAAAAGTGATGACTGTGGAACATTTGCTTGGAGGAGAGTTGGTGAAAAGTTCAATGATAAGTGTATCAATACGAAGACTAAATTTTCACCTGCATTTGCAGTTTGGCGTTGTATTACATCACAAGGCGTCGGCAAGTTGTGTATTGTGTTACGTACAGTAAGCTTTGAAGTTTACATTGACATTTTAGTGGATTGTTTTTTTCCCAGCATCGATCAATAGTTCGGAAATCAAAATGACTTCTTATTTCAAGATGACAATTAGCTCCCCAACGCACCAAATCAATGAAGTAATTTTTAGAAAATGAAGGTAATATGCCAATTCAAACCATGAAGTGACCGCCCAATGGTCTGGATCTTATTCCCATCGAAAATATGTGAAATATATTAAAAAGAAAAATCGATTTTCGATGAATTACAAATGCCATAGAACTTACGTAAAGCTATAAGGGAATGCTGGGGTGAAGTTGCTCCCAATGAGTGTAAAAATCTCAATGAGTCCAGTCCACTAACATTTTCGACTGTCATCTGAAATAAAGGTGGATTTACGAAACATATAATTACAATGATCGGTTATTTTTTTCCAAATCAAAGCATGATCGGATAATTTTTTCTTTGATGCCTAAATTTCACTCACAATTTTTCTGTTTATAAATTAATGAATGATGATTTTCCTTTATTGCATATAGTTGTTCATTATTTGTGACACAAATGTATGATCGCTAATAGTCGTTTCATTTTTATGCAGTGAGAATAAATAATCTTTTCTTACAAAAGATGGTAGTGTTGATGTAATGATCGGAAACTTTTTGCCAAGGGTTGTAAATATAAAAGACAGCGCATTCCCATAAATTACGGACAATGGGAAAAAATAGTTTCAAGTGCATTTTAATTGTGTTGCACTCTTTCGAACTTAATAAAATTTGTATGCATCTATGAAGTATATCTTAAAATATATATTCTTTACAATCTGTGGTGCAAAGAATGTTTGTTATTAATTTACAGGGCAAAATAAACTGTATTACATTACATAATGGTATAAGAGAAACAATTTTTGGGCGCGTTTTCATAATACTAAACTATCATATTTCACATTTTATAAAATTGATGTATGTTGCTGAGGTTTACTACAAGTTACTTTATCTATAATAGGAAGCAGATTGTATTTACAGGGATACATAAAAGATTTCGTATAATCTACTGTATCCGAAGTATTAGATACTATTACAACAAGATCTGAATATTTTTAAAATTTCTTTATAATACGAACTCACCTCATTTGTTACGCTTGGCGTGCAATTCCCAATTTGTTGTTATTGTAAACGCAACTGTGACATCTGGTTCTTGTTGCTGATCTCATGCTCGAGCAAACGTTAAATGCATGTTCATGCCGCAACAACGTTTCATAAAATGGTATTGTTACTTAGGAATTATACTTTTGCAAAGATGTTTTCCTGACCACGACGAAGTAATTATATTCGGAAATTTAAATTAAATAGTGACGTTTAATACATTAATAATTAATTATGCCAAATAAAAATTCTTATTAAAATCATTAAAATTCAAATTATTTGCTTTATTTGTAAATGTCCTACATCACGTCATCCAACTTCTGTTATTCAATAAATGCTCTTTTTAACTAGTTATATTAATGTTTTTTATATACAAATCTCATAGGCATGACATGTATTTTGGAGATTAGATAGCTAATGGTAAAGAATTTCTTCATTTCGAACAATTTCATTTTAATTATACACTATATGGCCATTGATTATTGGACACTTGTGATTTTAGACATTTTATTAAATATCTAGAAAAATACATGAGGAATCATCTCAAAACTCTTAGTATATAAATATAATAGTATAAGTCATACATGTCCGTGAAGATTTTTTCCCGAAACTCCATAGGGGACCGTCAACAAATTAAAAAAGAATGAATATCTTTTGAATTAACCTGTCAAAACTAATGTAGAAAAAGCGCTCAAACTCTAGATTATGATTGAATGCCTTATTGTAATAAACCTTGTTCATTTTTATGCAAATAGCATGCATACTCGCAGAGTAATTAAGGTTTTTATAAAAATGGTCCCAAATTTTTCCAAGTTTTTTCCTTATAATTTTCAGAGTTCTTAATATAAAATAATATTTTTTTCAGAAAATATGACAAACAACATTGCACACAGTACCCTGTAATCAGAATTAAAAAATAATGAAAATTGTATAAAAAATGAGTTGGTTTACTAAATAATTTTTTACTGCGCATGCGTCAACGATATCAAAATTTCATTTACATATTATATTAGCTAAATATATAGAGCAACTTTTGTGAAAATCACAAAATCATAGCTTTAAAATTATGAAAATAATCGTCAATTGAATAAGTTGAAAATCCGTTATTCTCAAAATGAAGCAAAAACAAGAGGGATTGTATCCATATATTCATTGATTAAACACATAGCATGCATGGTCACAGTGACGTCACTGTGAGTCACTGTGGTCACGTCACATCTGTGACCAAAATGCCACCGCTCAGTGACGTCACATTGTGACTGAAATTTGACGTCACACCTTTGATCAAAATGCCACCCTTCAGTGACGTCACATTGTGACTGAAATGTGACGTCATATCTGTGACCAAAATGCCACCCCTCAGTGACGTCACATTGTGACTGAAATGTGACCTTCTTAGAAAATTAAAAAATATATACAAAAATTCTTCAAAAGATCCCTCATAGCATGCATGGTCACAATGACGTCACTGCGAGTCACTGTGGTCACATCACATCTGTGACCAAATTACCACCACTCAGTGACGTCACATTGGGACTCAGATGTGACTTTCTTAGAAAACTTTGGAAAATTACAAAAATTCTTCAAACCATGTTATTTACTGGCAAAAAACGTGTTTTCTGGCATTTCAGAAGAATATTGTGCAATCGTTGTTATGTCACACGTTACATGCACTGCATGTAACGTGTACGTCATATCGCATATGTGAGATAAACCTCCCATTATATGAAACTAAGCACCCAGCAATGAACCTATCAGTCAAACTTCCATTTAAGAAAATTTCTCGTTACACTTAAATGCTTCGTTATGAAAAAAATATCGTTGAATAGAGACCCACGAAAATTCATGAAATTTGTATAGTAAGATACAAATAAAAATGGAAATGTTATAAAACTGTGTTTTAATTTGGATAGTAATTTTTGTTATGCAATATAGCCAAATAAAAAAATCATTAGTATAATATCTAAAAAACCACGTAATAAAGGAAGGGAAACAAAAACTGAATCGCAGCGTTCTATTTCTCATTTTCTCATGTATTTCAAATCGAAAAATTAAAAAAAAAATTGGAATATTACTTTGTGTGCGATCTCTTATGAAAGATACACTCATAAAAACTTTCGCATCTTTTTTAAGTATTCAGAGAATGGACCTATAATATTTTCGTGAAACTAGAATCCCTTTCTTAGCATATCGAAAAATTTTCGCATTTTTCCCTTTTTATTTAAAAGATAAAATAAATACATAATTTCAATTGATACAATCCGCTGAAATATATTCACCAATCAATCTTAACAGCAATCTATGCTTTTGAATATTGTGCACGTACGGAAGTGCAACAAATTTTGCTAAGTAGAATTTTTTTTAATATGAATATTAATTTAAATGTTAATTGCGTTCTAAATGAAGGCTCAACAGAAAATTAAAAAAGTAGATAATTTCATTAAATATGGGCTTCGTTAAATGAAAGTTCCAGTGTATTTCGAAACTAATTAAAAGTAAAATAGAAATGCGTGAAAAAAATTTTTTAACTCAAAATTTTAATTAGGGATACCCTCATAAAACTAATGCGCATGCGCATTCAACTTATACATCTTCGAAGCTCAAACAACCAATAATAACAAAAAATCACCTGCTTAAAAAATATCGTTTGGCAACGACCAGAATAGTTGGCATTAGTGTATTTATTCTTTAGAATATTATGCAGCTGCTCTAGTAACTTTGTTATGATGTTATGTGTGTATATTTAGTACGTAAGTTAAAAATTTTTAAAAAGTTATGCAAAAATGCGATCAGGTGACATTTTATATAAAATGTCGGTCCGAAAAAATACAATCTCAGTGGCGTTTCGTTAATATGAGCGCGCCAATGTCATTGTACTTCATTCGGACATTCCGACTTCGAAATTATCTTCCCTATTTGGATTATGAAATTGGAATTAGAGGATAATGCCGATAAGAAAGAGGTAAGAAAATGTTATTTTTCCTGCCTTTTTTTTTTGTAATGATTTCTGTTAATTTCGTAAAAAACATGTTATAAAAGGAATAAGTATCATATTAATTTAACTTTTTTGAATTCACTTACCTTAGTAAATCCCATACTTGAAAATAGATTTGAAAATAGTTAATAATATTATTTTTAAAATGCACTTTAATCACATTTTTTTAATTACATGGTTAAAATCACATTTTAATAAATTAAAAAATATACACATAATCAAAAGTTAATGTTATAATTAATATATAAAGGAGTTTGGGGTTGTTTAATTGTTGAAAATAGTGATAAATATACTAATTAATGCACTAATATTGCAAAAATACTTTTGTAAAACTTTTTTATTACCTTTCGGAATTTCTCATAATCCCAAAAATTTGATAACTGTAATTCCATGACATTTATTATTTTAAACCATGTATCTAAAATAATTACGATATTGATTTTGTGGTAGTAACAATTATTGATTTTAAAAAATGAGTAATTATCGCATTATTTTATTAATTTTTTATATCTTAATTGTTAAATTGTGTTGAAAATAACAATTTTGTTTCATTTGTATGTGTTAATTAAATCCTGGTTCTAAATAGTCATAAAAACAATTACATGTACACTTTTGTGGGATGTACATTGCTGAAATTTTTAGTGTTTGATGTATTTCAATTATTTTCAATAAAATTTTGTCTAATATTGGGAAGTGAGACTGAGAATGCTTAAATATTATTAGTAGATTCATCTAATACAAAAAAAAAAATGAAATCTAATAATTATAACTATTAATAAGGAAACTTAAAAAAAAATCCTTAAGGATGTCCTTTACCGGCCCATCTATACTATGACATGTACAATATATATATATGAGTTTAACTACGAATTTAAACCATGGCGTAATCATACATGCGCACAGGCCACTATAGTAAGAAAATAACTAAGCGTAATACTAGAACTAATTGCCTCATCTTCATTTGTACTCGATTTTCAAATAAAATCTGTATATTACAAATATTGCGCATAAACTTCACGTAGTTTTATCAAAAGATAATT
This sequence comes from Maratus speculifer, assembly GCA_964019185.1. Taxonomy (NCBI): domain Eukaryota; kingdom Metazoa; phylum Arthropoda; class Arachnida; order Araneae; family Salticidae; genus Maratus; species Maratus speculifer. Next base: position 273,923,521 of record OZ025290.1, read on the forward strand.
CTATATTATATTTAACAGAATGATTTTAATTGGTAAATTAATCAAACGAATATTAATTTTCCAAAATGAATAAAAAGTGTTTAGGTTAGGATTCGAACTAGAGACCCTCGATGTATGCTGCCAATGCTCTTCCAACAGAGCAACTTAGCACGCACAATTCACCAGGAGAAATATCATTATATACTCATACGAATAGTATGCATTTATCATACGGGTAGTTTGAAAAAAAAATTAAAGTATTATTAAATAGGGTTATGTATAATAATGATAAGTATGCGTTCGTATTCACTGTGTGAATTGTGTGCGTCAGATTCTACCAGGATAGTTCAGTCGACAAAGTATTGACAATTTGCGCGAAAGACTGCTTAGTTCGAATCCTGACCTGGACACTTTTTCAATCAGTTGGAAAATTACAACGAAAGATAATTAAAAGATATAGGGTGGATGCTCCAGTTTTGGCAACTGCACAAGTTTTGGCCACACTGGAATGATTTACCCTCTATTTAGGCTGTAAATTGATTTTAACAAATTATATGCATTCTTACTCCTTAATCTAACACTCTTTTGTCATTTCCAATCCCATTTGTTTATTTTTTGATAAAAAATGACTTGCAAAAAAAATAAATGTGTAAAACTATAGTGTGCACTCACATATATTAAGGTTTTTGCTTAGGTAACAAGTTTTCATAATCTTTCAATATTAGGCATTTATCGAACTTTATTTGTTCTGAAACAAATTGCTATGAAGCTTTATGAAGTAGGCTTTCTCTCTGTTGTAATTTCATATCTAAATTAATTATTTTTACAGCTTAAAGTAGGGGTGGCCAAAACTGGTACTTTAAATTTGCTATGTGTACCAGTTATGGTCATGGTGTGGCCAAAAAAGGCACAACATTATGCTCCACTTTTGGCTACAAGACTAATTATAGTGAAAATTTCAGCAATGTATTCAGAAATGTTTTATGACTTATAAATTTAAAAGTTCAATAAAATTACAGCATGATTTAGTGGTTTCTTGTATTTTTTTCAAAACAAAAAGAGGAAGTTGCATAACTTTCGCAAAATTTCAAGCACATGAATTTAGAAATAACAAATAATGTGAAAATCTTTACACTATAAATAGGATTCATTTTAACAAGTTTAAAAAAGACAATTCTGTACTCTTAAAAATGGTCTAGATTAAACACTGTTATAAGATAGGAAGTAAAATTATGGCTTTTCAAAATTCATTGTCAGCTTTTCAAGATGGTTAAGTTTTGTAGTATCTCGTTCTACCTTGCAACACAAGTTTACAGAATGGAGACCAGTTTTTTCTATTTTTGAATCTCAAGTAATAGGGTTGTGCTATTTATGATGGCCAATTATCTATATGAGAGATATGGGCCGAAGAGAAGGAGGATGCCCTCTGTGAAGGTCTTTCTAAGATCCTAGCCCATATTTACACAAGGAAATCTAAGGTTTGAAGAAAACTAACTCCAACTGATTAGGCTGACAGACAGCTAAGTACGAGGAATTAAAGTTAAAAATCAGTTGAAAAAAAATGGATTTTAGAGATTGTCAAAATACTATTTCATGAAAAAATGGAATAATTTCATGATTCTAGTCATATAACTGTAAATATTGGTATAGTATAACACATGATATATATATAAATGAAAATATGCAAAATGTTAAAATAAGCTTTTTATGTCCTATATGTCTTTTTTATGAATTAAATACATTTTTTGTTTTTAAATTTAAGTGTTCAGTTAAAATCAGCTTAAGTATATTTTATTTGATGTTTTTATGATTTTATTTAAAAAAATGCAAATCTTTTTTATACAGCAAACAAATATGTGTGTGGTAAAACAGATTTTGCACAAAATACTTTATTTTTACTTATTATCAGTTAAAATGTTTGCAAAATTACAAGATATTAGGGTGGCCAAAACTGGTGCAAATTGAAAGAAATTACTTAACTAGTTATTACTCACAATCTAAAATATTTGAGAGAAAGTTATTATAATTAACAGAAAGACAACTAAATTTACTAAAGAATACTGTTATTGCGATTTAATATGCTTTATTCAGTCTAAAACTATAAATTTTTCATTTAAACTTTTCTCTTAATGTGGCCAAAATTGGAGCATCCACCCTATATATTTATAGACATCAGGATTATTGGTCAGAAATATTGGCAAGCTGTACAGTTTTAGATATGTGCTGGGATTTGTGGATATTAAAGCGAGTAAAAGTTTTTTTAAAAAAAGTTCAAAAAGATTAAACAGTTTGAACAACATACTACAAAATGTGTGTCAGTTATAAATAAAATTGAAGCTATGCAATTTTCAGCATGTGGGGAAATATATATAAATATTTTTGAAAGGTAATATTTTTCAAATTTTGAAAACAACACCAGAGTTGTAAGGCATGTGAGGTAAATCGAATTTTTAACTTTAATTTAGAAGAAAGTCTCCTTACTGCAGGTAACTATTTTTATATATTATACAGTATTTGTTCATAAATTGTCAATATATGATTTTAGGACTCAAACCCTATTTTAACAGGAACATGGCATGGAGTTATAGTTTCATCAGATCCTGTTTTTAAATTGTTAGAGAATCGTTAAGAAAAGTTAAATCGTCACAGAATCATCACAGTGTTAACGAAAGTTTTGTCACAAATGATCTGCAGCGTGAGTCTAAAATAATGGGACAAACTTTAAGGGAGGTGGTAGAGCTCACTATAATAAACAATTATGGCATAGAAATGTATGACTGGAAGTGACGCGTTAAAACGCCACACTAGTCACTGCAAAAGACACGGATTATAATGTTAAGTGTATGGGAGCGCTATTTCTAAATATCTCGCTAAAATTTTAATATTTTCGCATATTTTTTTCCATAGGATAGCTGAGGACGACCTGCAACTGGGCTGGTTTTTACTTTTTTGATTTTGGTTACAGATTAAAAGAAAAATACTTTAACTTTCAGAGCCAGTTAAAACCGGCTCTAAAACTGAAACTATTGTAATATAAAAAAAATATAACAAAAATCGAAAAAGTAAAAATTAGCCCGGTTGTGGATCGTCCTTAGCGCGTCTTGACGGGTCACTTAAGGTCATATATTTCTGTGCCATCATTATTTGTTATAGTGAGTCCTACCGCCCCCTCAAAGTTTGTTCCATTTTTTTGAACTCACCCTGTATTTCACAATTTAGTCACAATGTGACTTGAAAGCATTGTCACTTTCGTCACAATTTCGTCACAATGTTAATGACAAAATCGTCACAAATGACACACTTTTCACAAATTGGTCACATTGTGACGTCACAAAGTGGTCACAATGTGACGTCACAAACAAGCTCTAAAACGGCCATAACGACTTCACATTTTAGTCACTGTGACTTCACATCGACAGTCACAAAGTCACAGTGTGACATCACAACGACGTCACCGTGTCTTACGGGTAGTGTCAATATAGAATACACAATACGGGATGTACTACTATATTTGGATAAAATCCCTCATTTTTTTGCTTCATTTTGGAAACAACGGATTTTATCCTTTTTCTATAGACGATTACTTTCAGAATTTTCAAGCTATGATTTTGAGACTTTTACAAAAGTTGCTCTATACATTTAGCTAACATAATATGCAATTGAAATTTTGATATCTTTGACGCAAGCGCAGTAAAAAATTATTTAGTAAACCTACTCATTTTTCATGCAATTTTTATTATTTTCTAATTCTGATTACAGGGTACTGTGTGCAATATTGCTTTTCATATTTTCTGAAAAAAATATTATTTTATGTTAAGAACTCTGAAAATTATAAGGGAAAAACTTGGAAAAATTTGGGACCATTTTTATAAAAACCTTAATTACTCTGCGAGTATGCATGCTATTTGCATAAAAATGAACACAGTGTATTACATTAAGGCATTCAATCATAATCTAGAGTTTGAGCGCTTTTGCTACATTAGTTTTGACAGGATTATTCAAAAGATAGTCATTCTTTTTTAATTTGTTGACGGTCCCCTATGGAGTTTCGATAAAAAATCTTCACGGAGATGTATGACGTATACTATTATGTTTATACACTAGGAGTTTCGAGATGATTCGTCATGTATTTTTCTAGATATTTAGTAAAATGTCTAAAATCGCAAGTGTCCAAATAATAGTGTATAAACTTCATATAAAAATTACGCGTTTTTTAAATTAACGTTTTAAATTTGACATTCGTTCCATTTCGGAAATCTCATTTTGGAAACCTCATTAGAAGAAATTAATATCAGGATTATTTTTTGATGTGTCGTGATATTCATAAAAATATACGAGTTGAAGTTATTTTTTACACTTACTAAAAGATAATTAGATAAAAAAAAATAATTACATAGTTGATTTTGTGTTAGTTTTTGAAGAATTCTTTGACAATAATAATTAACTTCCTTAAACTTCTATAATTAGATCTATATTTAGAATTTTCTCCAATAAGTTATTGATTTAGTAGGGAAGAGTGGTGTATGATGATGCATTTGTTATTATAAAGGGAAAAAATAACGAATGTACCAAAACTATTTCTATTTACTTTTAAACAGTAATAATCAAATTACTATAACTATCATATATAAAGGATAATACAAATAAAAACTTTAGGAATAATATAAAAATTAAGAAAAAAAACATGAGTCAAACATATATTATGAAGCACTTTCCAACACATTCAGAATAATGTAACAAAACTGCATGCTTTAAAAAAATAAATTATTACGTCTCATTCCTCCATATGAAAATCTATAACACATTTCAATATCCAATTTCATCTGTTTCCATCTACGATCGGAAAATTATCCGAATTTTTTAGCAGCTCTGTATATGGTATATAAATTTGTATCTATTAACAACATGCATGTCAAAATCTAGTTCATTTAAGAGATACATATATTTCTGAGGAAAATTCCCCTTCAGTAATTTTCTATAATAAGGAAAATGGTAAACGAATATTTTTGTGCAACCATGTATATGATGGATAGAATTCATATATAAAGAGTAGTATGATAAAAACTAATTTAATTTAAAAGCGCAGGCCTAATTTTAAAACGTACTCTCCAGCATTTATTGCGCAAAGACAGTTCTGTAACCGATTTCTATTCTGTGTCCCTGTAAATTAATAAAATAAATAATTTTAATGCTCTGTTTCAACGTGATCGTAGTGAAATTCAATGATTTATACCAGTTTCAATACGTTTAAAATAATGAAATGTCATTAAAATATTATCCGAAGGATTTTTCTCAATGTACCATAATGTAATCGAATTATTTTGAGTGTCCCTGTAAATAAACCATCAATCGATAATACTTCATATGTAATTTTAATCATGTTTTGGTGATCCGAAATAAGCTTTATCAATTGCATGAAAATCTAGTTATATTTACGAGAGTTAGATAGTGGACAGACGGCCAACACTTATCGACTTACATACAAACGGAAGGAACAAGAACTTTTTAACTTTGTTGAAAAGTGCTAAAAAAACACAAGGAGGTAAAAGTGGCCTTTTACATCTCTAGTGTATAAGACTGTGAGTATACGAATTTTTAAAAAAGCGCCTTTTTCTTCAAATTTTCTTGACATAGATTCCGCTAATTAAAATTTAATAAGAATTAGAATTCAATGTTTTGTGAAAAAATAAATGTAATTTCCTTAGATAATTAAAAACTATTTATAACATTAATTTTATTCAGTTTTTTAATTGCAAATAAGAAATTGTAGATTTAAAATATACTTTAATGCAAACTTTAAAAAATTACATGTTTCGAAGTATGTGATTTTGATGTCTTTACAGCGGAGTTGCTATAAAATAATGGCTAAATACAGGTAAACGAAAATTAATAATTTTATTAGTTCAATGGATTTTGAATAAAACTTTGGAAGCTTTTCATTATATTTTTTCATCTTAGTGTGTGACATCCATATGTCCCTCTCTTTTTTTATGAAACTGTAAATCTTACTAAAATATAATAAAAAGCTGCTCTATTTGCAATTACAATTATGCTTTTTTTTATGACAATAATTGACAAAACATCTCATTCTTAAAAAAGTTTTAAAACTGATGATATAGAAACAAAATTTTTTAACATTTAAATTATTTGTAAATGTTCTTCATCACGTCATTCAACCACTGTTATTCCATAATTGTCTTTTTTAACTAGTTACTTTAATAATTTTTTTTTATATAAAAATACAAATCTGATAGGCTTGACATATTTTTTGGAAATTAGATTGCTAATTTTAAATAAGTGATTCATTTAGAATAATTTCATTTTAATTATATAAATTTCAAATAAATGTTACGCCTTTTTTAAATTAACGTTTTAAATTTGACATCTGTTCCATTTAGGAAATCTCATTTTGTAAACCTCATTAAAAGATAATTAATATCAAGATTTTTTTTTTGATGTGTCCTAATATTCATAAAAATATACGAGTTAAACTTATTTTTTACACTTACGAAAAGTTAATTTGATACAAAAATAATAATAATAATAATTACGTACTTGATTTTGTTTTACTTTTCAAAGAATTCTTTGACAATAATAATTAACTTCCTTAAACTTGTATAATTAGATCTACATTTAGAGTTTTCTTCAATAAGTTATTGACTTAATAGGCAAGAGTGGTGTATGATGATGCATTTTTAATCATAGAGTGAAGAAATAACGAATATGCCAGAACTATTTCTATTTACTTTTAAACAGTAATAATCAAGTAACAAACTACCATAAATAAAGGAGAATATATATATAAAAACTTTAGGAGTAGTATAAAAAATCACAAGGAGCTAAAAGTAGTCTTTTACATCCCTAGTGTATAAGACTGTGAGAATACGAATTGAAAAATATGCACTTTCCTTCAAATTTTCTTGACATAGATTCCGCTAATTAAAATTCAATAAGAATTAGATTTCAACATTTTGTGAAAAAAGAAATGTAGTTTTCTTATATAATTAAAAAGGTATTTATAGCGTTAATTTTATTCATTTTTTAAATCGCAAATAAGAAATTGTAGATTTAAAATGTACTTTAATGAAACCTTTAAAAAATTATTTTTTTTTTTTTTTAATGGGGGATTTTGATGCCATTATAGTACAGTGATTTTACAAGAATGGCGAAATACACGTAAACAAAAATTAATAATTAAATTAGTTGAATGGATTTTGAATAAAACTTTGGAAGTTTCTCATTATATTTTTTCATCTTAGTGTGGGATATCCATATGTCCCTCTCTTTTTTTATGAAACTGTAAATCTTTCTAAAATACAATAAAAAGTTGCTCTGATAAGTTTTAAAACTGGTGATATAGAAATAAACTTTTTAACATTTACATTAATTGTAAATGATCTTCATCACGTCATTCATCCTCTGTTATTCCATAAGTGTCCCTTTTAACTAGTTATATTAATATTTTTTATGTATATACAAATCTGACAGGCTTGACGTATTTGTTGGAAATTAGATTGCTAATTGTAAATAAATGCTCCATCTCGAATAATGTCATTTTAATTATATAAACTTCAAATAAATGTTACATGTTTTTTTAAATTAACGTTTTAAATTTGACATTCGTTCCATTTAGGAAATCTCATTTTGGATAACTCATTGAAAGATAATTAATATCAAGATTACTTTTTGATGTATGATAATATTCCTAAAAATACACAAGTTAAAGTGTTTTTACAATTAATTTTAAGAGCATTTCATTGGTGCTACACTCTTTCGAACATAATAAAATTGATATGAATCTATGAAGTGTGTACTAAATTATAAATTCTATATATTATGTGATGCGAAGGACATTTTTTATTAATTTGCAGGGCTAAACAAAAGTATTCCATTACATAATGACATAGGAGTGAATATTGTTTGAAGTACATATTAATGATATTACACTATTTCACATTTTGTGAAATTCATATACGTGTTGCTGAGGTTTATTAGTAATTATTTGCCGCATAATAGAAAGCAGATAGTAAACACAGGAATACACAAAAGATTTCGATACTCTACTGTATCCGAAGTACTGTATACTATTACAACAAAATCTGAAAATTTTTAAAACTTCCTTATCGTACGAACGCACCTCGTTTGTTACGCTTGACGTACAACTTTCAACTTGCTGCTATAGTAAACGCAATTACAACAGCTGTTTTTTTCCTGATCTCTTGCTCAAGCAAACATTAAATACTTACATGTGTAACTGTTCACTCCGCCGCGCCATTTCATGAAATGGTATGATCACCAGGGGATCATATTTCTGTAAAGATGTTTTCATAACCACAATGTAGTAATTATATTTGAAAATCTTAATAAAATAGAGACTTTTAATGTGTTAATTAATAACTATAACATATAAAAACAGCAACTAAAATCGCTTTAAATGCAAATCATTTTCTTTATATTTAAATGCCCAACATCACGTTATTCAACGTCTTTTTTCTATAAATATTCCTTTTAACTAGTTATATTAATAATTTTTTATATACAAATCTGATGGGCTTCACTTATTTGTTGGAAATTAGATTGCTACTTGTAAATTAGTGCTTCATTTCAAATAATTACATTTTAATTATATAAACTTCAAATAAATGTTACGCGTTTTTTAAATTAACGTTTTAAATTTGACATTCGTTCCATTTAGGAAATCTCATTTTGGAAACCTCATTAAAAGATAATTAATATCAAGATTACTTTTTGATGTGTCGTGATATTCATAAAAATATATGAGTTAAAGTTATTTTCTACACTTACCAAAAGTTAATTAGATACAAAAAAAAAAAAAAAAATAAATAAAAAATAAAAAAAAATAAAAAAATTACGTACTTGATTTTGTGTTAGCTTTCGAAGAATTCTTTGACAATAGTAATTAACTTCCTTAACATTCTATAATTAGATCTACATTAAGAATTTTCTCCAATAAATCATTGATTTGTTAAGGCAGAGTGTTGTAAGATGACGAATTTTTTATTATGGATGGAAGAAATAACGAATGTACCAAAACAATTTCTATTTACTTTTAAATAGTAATAATAAAATAACTATAACTATCATAACAGAAAAAATACAAACAAAAAATTTAGGAATAATATAACAATAAATAAAAAGTCATGCATAGATTGTGAAGCACTTTACAGAACATTCAGATTAATGTAACAAAACTGCGTGGTTAAAAAAAATAAAATATGTCTCATTTCCCCATATGGAAATTTATAACGCATTCCAATACCCAATTTCAACTGTTTCCATCTAAGATTGCAAATTTATCCAAGTTTTTTAGCAGTTCTGTATATTTTATAGAAATTTGTGTGTATTAACAACATGCTTTCCAAAGTCTAGTATATTTAAGAGATACATATACAGTGGCGGTCAAAAGTTTCCGGCCAGCAAAAATTGTTCAGTTAATTTGTAAATATACCTATATGAAGAGGAATCTTAAAGTGATATTTATACATTTTATTGACATGATAGTTAAGAATTTACTTATAGAAGAACACGTAAATATCAATAAATGTAACATGCAAAATTAAGTATAACGGAAAACGTATGTTTTCAAAAGTTTCCGGCCACCTTCACAAGTTTCTAAAAAAGTGGTATTGTAATAGAAAATTACAGTGATCAACAACATTTACGATTAGTATTTTATAGTATTACTATTTTATTAGCTTTAGTGATATGTACTGCGGCACAGCAACGTCACATTCATACAATCAACGGTTAAAGATCGTCTATGGTACGTTTTTCCCACATTTCTTGCAATTTTGGCGAAATTTCAGCTGAGTTCGAATATTTATAGTTCCGCAGACTTTTGTCAACTTCTTTTCAGAGATTTTCTATTGGATTCATGTTGGGCGCTTGGGCTGATCATTCCGAAAACGAAATTTTTTGTGCGAAAACCATTGCTTATCAAGGTTTGCAAACATTATTTATGTCGTTATCATGTTATGAAAAATGGTTGCGACCAAATTTTTTTCTCTAATAAGGCAGAAAGTAATCTTGCAAGATATCCCTATACATTTTATCATTCACCTGGCTGTGGATTTCAAATAACAGACCGACACTTTTTGAAGAAAATACTCCCCACGGCATAACGTGTCCTCCGTCATGCTTCATTGTAGGAATAACATTGGTCGAATCATATCTTTTGTTGTTAGGTCATTGGACGTTGTGTGTGCCATCACTTCCAAAATTATTTCAAATTCGATTGATGGAAAAATATAACTTTTTTCCAGTTTTCACTTAACCAAACTTTGTGTTTTTGGAAAACCCCAGTCGGGTACGTTTGTATTTTTTTTTTTAAACACTGAAAAAATTTTAACACCGACTCTTTCATAACGTTATGCATCACGTCAGCATGTTGATACGGTATACGGCCTTATTTCAGCAATATTTTCATTCCGTAAATTGCAGTATATTGCAGCGGAATTTTTATGCGGATTATCAACTGTTTTTCTCCTGATAATTCTGCCCGCAGGAATAGTAATTTTCCGGGATCTCCCGGACCTCTGAAAGTCCTGAAGACCACGGCCATCTTTATATAATTTTTAAATATCGTTTACGGTCGATTTTATCCATCGATAACTTTGCCGCAATATCTCGAGAAGATTGACCTTTTAGCGACAAACTAATCACTCATTTATGAACAACAATTGTTGAATGTTTCAATTTTGAAATCAGACTATGCTATACACGTTGATTCATTCATAAAAACAACCTAAAAACAGTTTTCCGATAGAAAAATCTAAAGAATGATAAGTGGCCGGAAACATTTGCACACGCGAACTTCGAATGTTATCCCTTTCCATGAAGCATCTTCAGTATCCAATCAAAATGATCGCATGATCAGAGGTCATTCACATATCCCTAACTTTTGAAGCAATTGTGCTTCTTCTTTGCTGAAACATTTTGGTAAATAAATCGAAGAAACTAACTGGCCGGAAACTTTTGACCGCCTCTGTATTTCAGAGAAAAATTCCACTTCAGCAATTTTCTCTAATAAGGAAAATGGTACACAAATACTTTTGTGCTACCTTGTATATGACGGTAGAATTTATATATAAAGAGTAATGTGCGAAAAACTAATTTAAGTTAAAAGCACAGATCTAATTTTTAAACCTACTCTTCAGTAATTAGTACGCAAAGACAGTACTGTAACCTTCTTTCTTTTCTGCGTCCCTGTAAATTAATATAAAAGGCTCTGTTTTAACGTGATTATAGTTAAATTCAGTGATTTATATCAGTTTCAATACAGTTAAAATAACGTAATGTCATTAAAATATTATCCGAATGATTTTTCTCCATATACCATAATGTAATAGAATTCTTTTGAGTGTCCCTGTAAATGAACCATTAATCGAAAATGCTTCATATGCAATACCAAACATGTTTTGGTGAACCGAAATAACCTTTATCAAATGCATGAAAATCTGGGTATATTTACGAGAGTTAGAACGTGGAAAGACGGCCAGGCGGCTAACACTTGCAGGTTTACAGATAAAGGGAATGCACAAAAACTTTTCAACTTTGTTGAAAAGTGCTAAAAAACACAAGGAGGTAAAAGTGGCCTTTTACATCCCTAGTGTACAAGACTGTGATTATATGAATAAATATATGCTGTTTCCTTGAAATTTCCAAACATACAATCCGCTTATTAAAATTCAGCAACAATTATAATTCAATCTTTTGTGAAAAAAAAATATAATTTTCTTGTATAATAAAAAAGTCTTCATAGTGTTAATTGTATTCAGTTTTCATTGCAAATAAGAAATTATAGATTTAAAATGTACTTTAATTGAAACTTCCAAACATTATATTTTTGCGTGATTTGATGTCTTAATGGCGCAGTGGCTTTAAAAGAATGGTTAAATACAGGTAAATGAAAATTAATAATTTCATTAGTTTAATGAATTTTAAATAAAACTTTGGAAACTTGTCATTATGTATTTTCATATGGTGTGGCATATCTGTATGTGCTTCTTTATAATGAAACTTTAAAATGTAGTAAAAAGTTCTCTGTTTTCCATTTTAATTATGCTTTTTTCAAACCTGACAACATTTGATAAAAATCTCATTCTTAGAAAAGTTTCAAACTAGTGGTAAAACAACAACATTTTTAAGTATGCTAAAAAAAGTTGCTTTTAAGAGTTAAAATGCACAATTCATGTTAATTTTATCTATTTTATTTAATAAAGCATTCAACGTTTACTATTCTGGAAAATTCTTCAAATTTTTTGAAGTTCAATAATATGTTAAGGGATTTCTGAAAATTACAAAAATATTTGATTGATTAATTCTCCTCACCATTTCTATGCAAACAAAACTATCTCAATTTTAAGAATTGAAATGAATGAATCATATCACGTATGATGTCATTTTCATTTAATAAAGATTCGACTTTAAGGATTCTCTAACATTCCTAACATTTCGTAAAAATCACTATTAAGATAAGATATTTTAAGTATTAAAATATTGGTTGCTTAATTGTTTCTCGCAATCATTTTTACACATTCAAAAATATGTCAGTTTCAAGAGTTAAATACTTGATTCAAGTTAAGTACAATGTGATTTTCACACAATAAAGAATTCTACCATTAGAATTTTAGCTAATTCTTTAAATAGTTCAGTGTGAAGATAAGGAATTTTTAAATTATTGGCAGGTTGGTTTTCTGATTGCTTCTCAAAATAGTTTTGCACGTACAAAAATATGTCAATTTTAACTTTTAAAAGACATGGACCATATTAATTATAATGTCGTTCATTAATGTAATCACATCTGATAAATCGCTCTACTATTAAGATTTTGGAAAATTTTCAAAATTCATTAAATAGTTCAGGAGGATTTGAGTATTGAAAGATCGTTTGATGTATTGTTTCTTGCAGTACTATTCTGTTTTCCTAAAAAACGTTTTAAGCGTTGGAAGGCGACGAACATCCAAATTATAGACAAAAACATTCTTTGTATGTTCCTGATAAATATAGGTGTTTGTTATGGAACTTATTCGAGCCTATTTCAGAAAAATGATGGCAAAAAAAAATCCTTTTTTTTTTTACTTTATGTCATCGAAATAGTCAAATGAACGTTAACGAATGTTTTTTTTTCTAAAAAACGCAGACAGTCATTCAAATGTATATATATGTATGGATTAATATACAAAATTCAATATTTTTATAAAATGTTTCATAAATATATCTTCGATAATGATCTATTGCATATAATTTATGTACAAAATAGTTAAAAATAACGCTAAAATTTAACTGGCAAGGTATTTTTTATTAAAACTATCAGAGTCGATAATTTGACATTTTATTCCACAAAGAGTGCTACTCATCCGATTTGAGCTATTCGAATAGAATATAACAGCAAAGAATTAAAAAAAATAGTTACCTTAAGTATAATGATTTTAGTTTATTTTTGGTTCACTTAAAAGCTTTATAATAGCACCTTTGTATCTAAATTTAATCCGATACGACCACTTCTGAAACCAATCACCTCATTTAACAGAATAAATTGCAAGTAATTTTGTTTCCAAAACAGAAATTGTATTTCATTTTATTATACACTTCAATTTGTGAAAGGTTTCAATTATAGTGATTTAATACTAAATGGCTGAATTAAATTGCGTTATTCTTTCTTAAAAGTTTTTACGCAAATCTGAGAAGCTTAAAAGCTTTCAAGATTTCAGATTTTACATATATGTATATATTGGCATATAAAAATAAATAATTTTATAAAATAATATTTCATAAAAAGTATCTTCGCTAAAGATATATTGTATATAATTTATGTACAAAATAATTAAAAATTACACGAAAATTTAACTAACTAAACATTTCTTATTAAAACTGACAGAGTCTATTATCTAGCCTTTTATTTCCACACTAGCTGACCCGCCTGGCGTTGCCCGAATCCGTAAATAATAATATTAAACGAACTTGAAATTTGTATTATCTTCTGTTTAACTTTAAATACAGTTGGCAAAAAAAGTATTTGTGCACTCTAAAATTTTTAATTTTTAACTAAATAAAAGCAGATATTTTGTCAAAAATAGTTTTAATACAGTCTGTTTACCGTGCGTTTTAAATTACACAACAAAAAATTTCGATAAAGATGTAAAATAATTTTCTAATAGAAAAAGTTAAAAAATTTCTTGCAAAAAAAGTATTTGTACATTTCTCCATCCTGATAGGTACTGCGTTTTATAGTGTTTATGGTTCAAAGGACTACTTTTACAGAAGTTGTTAATAATTTTTAAGTTCATATTATATTTGTCTGACATTTAATCTAATTTGCTCTTGAAGTAATTGAGTATAGAGCCTAAAACTAGAGAGGCACCTCTAGATATATGAAATCCTATGATTGAGCATAATAAAAATTTAAATTTGCAACAAGAATTTGTCAAAGCTATTAAATTACCATTTACAACTATTGGATGTATAGTGAGAAACTATGAATAAATTAAAAGCATCAAAATTGAATGAAAACCAGGACTTCTTAGTAAATTAACAATGAGGGGATAAGGGAGTGTTGTTAAAAAAGCTTTAAAAAATCCTATGCGTTCGGTTCAAAAATTTGCTGGAGACCTTGCAACATCTTCTTGCATCAGTGTAGTACCTCAAAATATAAAAAAATATTCTTCTCAATGCAGATTTAAAAGAAAGAACTTCAAGGAAAAATCCATTCATCAGCGAAACAAATAGGTGAAAACGCATAGTATTTGCTTTCGCATACAGAAGTAAATCATTTTATTTTTGAAAAACAGTAATTTTTTCTGATAAGGGAAAATTCGGAATTTTCTTACCATCAAGCATTCGAAAAAATTGGCGTAAAAATAAAACTGTTCTAGATCCAAAACTTATACTTCAAACTATCAAGCATGTTGGGGGAATATTATAGTTTTGGGGGTGTATACAGTGTCTCACAAAAGTGATGGGACACTTGTGCTTTATAAAAAGAAACTGCAATAAAATAAATAAACAAACATGTGCAAAAATTTTTTGGGTGTGTTTCATATTTAAAGTTAGTAACAATTATTACATAACATACATTTTGTCAAAATATTAAAATATTAATTTAGTAAAAATACAATTGTTCAGAACGGAGCAAAAAATGGCTCACATAAGTGATGGGACACTTACTTTTCCATCAAATATTTATCCAAAAATTTTACTTTTTAAAAGGTTTTAATATTTTGTTGGATTTCTTTTTATTTTTAAAACATGATTTAATCTTTTTGGGATGGATTCGACTAATTTTTTTGTGATTTCTGGAGTGATTTTACCCCATTCTTCTTGAAGCACCGATTTTAGTTGTTGTTTTGAAGAAATGGCGTGTTTGCGAATTCTTGATTTCAATTCTTGCCAGATATTCTCTATGGGATTTAAGTCTGGAGATTGTGGTGGTCTTTTTATTATTTCAGGATAGTTATATAGCAGCCAGAGTCTAACGTTCAGAGCAGTGTGCTTGGGGTCATTGTCCTGGTAGAATTTAAAATCGTTATGAAGGTTCAATTTTCGTGCTGAAGATTTCAAATTTTGCTTTAACCCTGCTGTTCTGTTCGCATTTACTATACGTATATAGTGTTCGGGTCAATGTGACCCGATTTAGAATATTACCTTTTCTAGCAGTAAATGAAAGTAACTATTTTAGAAATTATTAAAAAAAATAGTAAAATAAGCTTAAATATATACCAAATAATACAAAACACCAGTAAAATAACTTAAAAATATTTGAATACTTACTTTTATTTACAATTTGGACAAAAATAGCTTATGTGAAATTTGCAAGTGTGTTTTTTGCAATTGTAACATAATATATTAGTTTTGTTGTCGTTGGTTGATGGGCAGAACTTGCATCTTGCACGTTTAGTACACAATGAAGTGTTCTCATCTGATTCCGAGGGTACGTTTGCACTTTTACTACGCATTCTCTTCACAATTTTGACTGAATCTTCGCTTCTGGGAAGATACTGTCTTACTTCAATGTGTGGAAAAATGAGAGATTTCCCCAATTCTTCTAAAAAGAGCCTTCGTTTAGTTAATTTATTTTCATTCCATTTGCTGTTTATTGAAATCCACAGAATAAATGCATTGTAAGCAGATGTATCAAGCATATTATAGAATACTATAATAGACCAGCAATTTGTTTTTCTCTTACAAGTGTATGTACTCAAAAGTTGATCAAGACTATCCACCGCCCCTTTAGTTGCATTATAATCTAATATCATTTGGGTATTTTGTCAGGTCTGTCGCTAACTTCCTTTTCATGATGGAAAGTGCTCATAAGAATAACATTTTTGTTCTTTTTAGGGATGTAGTTTACAATTGTTGTATCTTCTGTAAAATAAAATGATGAGCTGGGCACTTCTTTGTTTAGCATTTTCTCAGGAAGTTCGGGTTTATTTTTTCTAATGGTGCCAAGCATAGTCATTTTCCGTTTTAGAAAAAGTTTTCCCAAGTTACAGGATGTGAAAAAGTTATCACATGTAACATTGTGCCCCGAATTCCCATAAGTAAGGTCACTCACTACCCGCATACCCTGACTTTTCTCTGGCTTTGATCCTTGATTTTTTCCAGTATAAATTTGTGCATTCAGTACATACGAAGTATTGCTATCACATAAAGTCCATATTTTTATCCCATACTTTGAGGGTTTACTAGGTATATATTGTTTGAAAGGGCATCGTCCACGAAATCCTACTAATTGTTCATCTACAGTAAGATTTTCCTTTGGATTATACAATTTAGGTTGAATTTCTATTCACTTTTCCCCAATATCTCGAACAGCAGCTAATCTATCTACAGACATTCTTTCTTGCTTGGTAGATTTATTGTCAAAACGAATAACTCTCGATATCATATGAAAGGTTTCGAGGGACATTGTAGCACGAAATATATTTCTGCCTGTTTCTTGATTCCACAAACTTTTTGTTGATTATCCATTAGATTTGTACACACCAGCTAATAATAATAATCCGATGTATGCTTGAAAAGTTTCAGTACTAATATCTTTCCACTCTTTTTCATACTTTTCTCTTCCTTCTATATTAGTCATTTTTATGATTTCGTTCTCGATTGTAGAATTGAATACTGTCGCAAATGTGCTTTTTATGTCAGTTATCTTGTCGTTGCATATCTTGTGACAACTGGAGTAGTTTTTATAATATTAGCAGACGTTAATCGACCAGAATGAAGAAGGGGATTCAATTTCCATACTATTTCACGATTCTTAGACTGAATACTCTGTATATTGTGCGTCTTTTGAATATCAATATCAAAATCGTTGTCAGAACTTTCACTTTCAATTTCCTCACTTGTAGGATTTTCATACTCAGACGCATTTTCCTCTTCGCTGTTAGAGGCTTCCATTAATTTAGCAATATCAGCGTCGCTCAAATTTCTACGATTCGTCATTTTTTCACTAATACTCAGAGATACAACTGCTCTTCAGATTATTAGAAATTGAAATACAGCAAGAAAAAAGAAGCGCTACTAACAGGTGCATTTTTTCTTTTCCGCCAATGATATCAACATTTGACTTTGCTCTCCTGTTACGTGATCTAACACCTGTGCCAACGAAACAGATTTCGAAATAGATATGTTGCAGTAATTATTTTTATTGAATGATTCCAAACAAAATTAAAAGTGCATGATAAAATTATTTTTTAACTAGGGTCAATATGACCCGAACAGTACATTAGGACTAAGTTAAAAAATATCTCTTGGAAATATAAATAAACGTAAATACTTCTAGGAATATATAGTTATATTACTAATGAACAAAGTCAAAAAGTTTCATGGAAATATCTCTGCGCTAATTTTTTTTATAAGTGAACAATAAAATTTTCGGGTCAAATAGACCCGAACAGAACAGCAGGGTTAAAATATCAATATACTTGTACTGATCCATTATACTGTCAATAAAAACAAGATTACCAACTCCAGCGGACGACATACACCCCCATACCATAACTCCTCCTCCACCATGTTTTACTGTTGGTACCAAGTTCTGTTTGTGAAATTCTTCCCAGGGTTTTCTCCACACCAAGATTCTACCGTCAGAACCAAATATATTAAATTTACTCTCATCAGCAAATATAACTTTATTCCAGTAATCAGAATTCTTATTTATGTTAAATTTTGCGAAAGCTAGTCTGAGTTTTCTATTCTTTTCACTTACGAAGAATTTTTTCCTGGCTACTCTACCGTGATATCCAGCAGATCGAATTACCCTTCTAATAGTCTCAGGATTAACAATTATTCCATAAAATGCTTGTAAATCAGCAGCAACTTTTGAAGCACTATTTCTTGGATTTTTTTTAATATTTCGAACTATAATTCGCTTTATTCCATTGGATAGCTTTGATGGTCGGCCAGGTCTTCTTTTATCCTGAATCATATGATTTTTTTATATCGTTTAATGATATTGAAAACTGTTGAACGACTCAAGTTAACTGCTTCAGCAGTTTTTCTAATAGATTTTCCACGTTCAATATGCAAATTAATAACTAATTTTCGAATTTCAGGCGAAGTTTCTTTTCGTTTAGCATTCATGGCTACACAGAGCTAAAAAAACACAAAAATTCCAAAACAAACTGGAGAGAAATACTGCAGACGATTTTATAAATTATTGCCAATTGCTTTTAAGTAAAAATAAAACCCCCAAAAAAATTTTTATTGCTTATTTCAGACGATTTTTGTTGCATATATAATGGTGTCCCATCACTTATGTGAGCTATTTTTTGCTCCGTTCTAAACATTTGTATTTTTATTAAATTAATATTTTAATATTTTGACAAAATGTATGTTATGTAATAATCTTTACTAAATTTAAATATGAAACACACCCACAAAAAAATGTGTACATGTTTTTTTAATTTATTTGATTAGTTTTCTTTTGTAAAGCACAAGTGTCCCATTACTTATGTGAGACACTGTAGCTTCTAATGGAGCAGGACATTTAAAATTTATTGACAATGGAAGGACAAATTTAACATACATTGATGTGTCGCGCCATAATTTATTAAACTGTGCCAAGAAATTATGCATAGAGGAAGCTTCTCACTTTCTGCAGGATAACAACCAAAGCATACTGCTGTGATCACCAGCACATGCTTACGACAATACTCGAAGACGACTGGTAACTTCTCTAAAATCTCTAGACTTAAATCCAATAGAAAATTTGCAGATGCTATTGGATACAAAAATCCGAAAAAAAAATATGTATCAGTAAAAAACAGTTTTAAAGAAACTCTTATTGTGTCATCGAATAACATTAACCAAACCGCTACAAAAAAGTTGGTGGAATCTATGTCACACCATCTAGAAGTAGTCATAAATGCTAAATGTATTCGCACAAAATATTAATTTGTATCATTTTACTAAATTTTCATTAATTATATTACATTAATATAGTGTACAAATACTTTTTTTGCATTATATTTTTGTATATCTGTTTATTATAATGTAAAAAATCGATTAGTTTAATTTTGTTTTTGCTTCTATAATATTATAATGCAATAAATTAATGTATTACAGTATTTTTTGCTTAAATATTTTGTTTAATTTCATTATAATTTAAAAAAATGAAGTGTACAAATACTTTTTTTGACAACTGTATATGGAAATACATTGTCTGAAATATGTGGCCACTGTCTGGGTGAGAAATTGGTTCAACTCTTAACTGCTGTTAGTGGTCTCACAGACTGATTAGTTTTTCAAGTTTCAGAGTTTAATTCGCAATTTTTAATTTAACTATAAATACTGATCAAATTTTGTTTTGTTTGGAACTTATTTATAATCTCTACAGACTTTTGAATAGTTTTATTTCATTTATAATAGTCCTGTATATAAAGTTTAATACATAAATAATATTCGGAGAATTAATTAAACTTTTTATTCATGTTTAGATCAAGCGGTCTGACAGTCCGCTCATAGTAGAAAAAAAAAAAAAAAAAAAAAAAAAAAACTTATATTTAGTTGTAAAAATGCTCAAAATGACTACAATGGGAAACGCGGGAGGGAATATGTATGCAGCGATTGCGTGATTTTTGTGTTAAAGTGTTGATATTTATCGGTAAAAATCACTGCTAAGTCATGTAACTAATTACTTTTTTCACATAGAAATATCAAGTGAAATATTTTGAATTTCAAACTAATTATATCACTCTCTAATCCACCTATACCGTGAATGAAATCGATACTTGGATGATAAGCTAAAAGTATATAATATTATAATTATAGCTGTCAACTACTAATCTTTCGTTTAATTACTGTCAACTACTAATCTACTAATTTAATCATCTACTAATCTTCTTTACTAACTAATCGGGTTTCCACGCGGAATTCAAAATGAGACCTTTTGAAAAAAGAATTTTTGAAAATTTTGACAAAGTTCCTTTGTTTTGGAAAAGGTAGGTTGATGAGGTTTTTTTGGTTTGGGAATGGGGGGTAGATTCTTTCCTTAATTTTGTTGATAAAGTTAATAAATTAGAAAAATATATTCAATTTACCTATGAATTAGAAGCGAATTGTAGTTTACCGTTTTTAGACACTTTTTTAATTAGGGAGGGTGATTCTTTGAAAAGATCAATTTATAGAAAGAAAATTAATAGCCAACACATTATTCCAAATTCCGCTTGTTCACCTTTTTGTTATAAATTCTCTACTTTCCGTTTCATGGTTGATAGAGCGTTTAAAGTCTGTTCTGATGAATTTTTAAACGAAGAGTTGCGTAAGATCCGTGAGATTGCAGGTTCTAATGGGTATAAAATAAGTAGCATCAATAAATTAATTAATTATTATAGAAAAGGGAAGCCTAAACAACAATATCCAGGGTTAACAGAAAGATTCAATAAAGGGGGTGATTCTAAAAATTTTAAAAGAGTTTCTTTTCCATATCTGAAAGGCAGTTTTGAGAAATTAAAATTTAAATTAAAAAAGTTTAATATTGAGTTGATTGCAACTCCTCCACCAAAATTAAGATGTTTACTTAATAAGCAAGTAGATCCTATTGGACATGATGATCTTGCTGGAGTTTACGAAATACCTTATATTACTGAAAATGGTGACTTAAATTATTACATAGGCATGACTGGGAGAAAGTTTGGAATTAAAAAAGGGGAGCACGAATCTGATATTAAATTTGGACGTACTAACACTGCCCTATCAAGAACATATTTAAATGAGGAGATAAAAATATTGTTTAATCAAAGTAAATTATGTTTCATATCTAACTGTAATCGTAAATCTATTATAAGAGAGTCCATTGAAATTTATACGCGTAATAATCTGGTTTGCAATGATACCGTTTCTTTTATTATTCCGAAGTTATGGTTAGAATTAATAAATAAAATCCTCGTGAGGGCTTGAATGGGATGAACCAAGTTGGAATTTCTTTTGATCATGGTCTATTTTTATTTTTATTTAATTTTTTACAATAGCGCGCGTGTTTTTTGGTGTTTTTTATATCTCTTTGTCGCGTGTCATTTGTATTGACCGTGAAATAGTTTGAAATTTTTATTTTTAGTTAAGTTTTTAGATCATGGTCTATTTTTAATTTAATTTTTTGCAATAGAGCGCGTGTTTTTTGTTATTTATATCTCATTGTCGCGAGTCATTTGTATTGTCCGAGAAATATTTTGAAATTTTGTTTTATTTATATTATGACTATGGAACTTATTTGACGGTTCCGAAACATGTCAATGTATTTTATTTTTACTATAACACCTTTCTTAAGAAAAATTAAAATTGTTATTAAAATGTTTATATAAAAGGTGAATATTTTGAAATCTGATGATTAAAAAATCAATTGGATTTAATTAACTTTTTATCATACTAATCTTTCGTAATACCTGGATTAGTTTGATCTAGGTTAACCTCGTTTCGAACCAACGAAATTATTTCATGAATCGTAATTTATTTACTTTCAATTTTTTAAGTAGCTATCATTTAATTTCATTTCTTTAAAAACAATTCTGGTTCGAAATTCATTAAACTTGGATCAAATTAACACACGCATTACGGAAGATTAATGTAAGGTATGCACATATGTATAAAATGTAGTTTAAATGCATATAATATTATAATTTCAGAAGCTATTGTAAAATAAAAAGTCTATATTTTTAATTAAAGCATGCGTAATGTTCACTGTAGTCAAAATCCTAACCTTAATTAATTGTACCGTAACCATAACCTGTCTGTAAACTAACTGCGACTTAACCGTAACCTAAACGTAACTTAAACATAACATAAATGTAACCTCTAGCCTTTATCTTATCGCAACCTTATCCGTAATCTAACCATAACCTAACTGCAACTTAACCTTAACTTAACTGTAACTTAACCGTGATCTAACTGTAACCTAACCGGAAATTAAATATAACCTAAGACTATCCGTAAACGTAATTGCAACCCATCCAGACAAAATTGCAATCCGGACCGAACTTAAAAATTCAATATGAAAAAATATTGGAATTTGACCCAACGCAAATTTGAACCGGACAAAAATATTCCAATGAATCGTAACCCGATCCAATTAAGACAAAATAATTTCTATATACATGTTATTTGAGCCAAACATAAAAATTCAATTTGAAAAACCCCGAAATCTAAACCGAGTCAATTCCGAAACGGACAAAGTTATTCCAAATAACTATAAGCGAATCTGAACTGGACAAAATAATTTCCATGGACATAAACCCAATCCGAAACTAAAAATTTCATTCAAAAAAAATCTTAATTTACAAAAAATTGTTGTCTCATGGCGATCTTCATTGGTATATCACGCCCGGATATTTTTTTCAAAATGGCAAATTTGACAACATCATTTTAATAATCGTCTGGTTTTATCGAACAATAGAAATACATTGAACAGAATAATTTGCTTTGCTATTTGATTATTTATTACGGTGTATTAAACGTCTGCCGATTCGAACAATTGTACGCATAACAGCCATTTTATTTTCATTTTAAAAGCAATTTAAAGCCATAAAATATTTTACATTAAATAGAATACATTTAAATTTAATCAACGATTAAAAAAATAACTCCTAGAAAAACCTCGTATATTTTTTTATTGCAACATTAACCACACATACATTCTAATGTACGAAGTGCCAACATTCTGACGTGCAACAGCTGTGATCAAAATCCTAATTTAAACTGGATGTTTGCCGCTGTATGAATTTTAAAGGTCTGGTGAAAAACAGTCACTTTTAAATTGGTTTCTTTAATTCTGTCCCAGATTTTTAATTATTGCGTCAAAAGTTTTAAACAACCAACTAACCGTTAGCAAGCGAATGGGTAAAACCAAAAAAATGATTTTTTGATGAGAGGTAGTTCTGGATTTTAATCAATTACTCAAATAATAATTAGAATTTTGAAATTCTGAATAGCAGGTGCATCAGGACAGAATTTGGGTTACTTAAAAAAAATTCAGCCTTGTACGTGCCACAGATTTCGCTAGCCATCGCAGACACACGGACGGACACACACAGAATGTTTTGTTCTTTTATTTGTATAGATAGAGTATAACGCACCAGATTATAGCTATTCGAATAGGATGTAATAACCATCATTTAATAAATATATTTGCCTTAAGTACAATGTTTTTAGTATATTTTTGGTTCACTTAAAAGCTTCATAATAGCAGCTTTGTATCTAAACTTAATCCGATACGACCTCTTCTTAAACCAATCACCTCATTTAACAAAATAAATTGCAAGTAATTTTGTTTCCAGAACAAACATTTTACTCCATTTTATATACACTTCAATTTGTAAAAGGTTTCAATTATAGTGATTTAATACTAAATGGCCGAATTAAATTGCGCAATTCTTTCTTAAAATATTTACGCAAATCTGAGAAGCTTGAAAGCTTTCAAGATTTCAGATAGATTATTCAAATTTCTAATTATTCAAATTTTATATATTAATTTATAAAAATAATTTTTTTTATAAAATAATGTTTCATACAAAATATCTTCGTTAAAGACCTATTGTATATAATTTATATACAAAATAATTAAAAAATTACACTAAAATTTAACTAAGTATTTCTTATTAAAACTTGCAGAATCGATTATCTAGCCTTTTATTTCCACATAGAGTACAACGCATCGGGTTTTAGCTATTCGAATACAATGCAATAACCGTTATTAAACAAAAACATAATTTGCAGAACAAATTGAAAAAACAAAATTTATTTCCAGCACTATTTAAGCCCAAGAAGGGACAGATATTAAGATATTTGATTTAGTTATTTCTACATTTAGTATTAAATTTTTGTATCAAATAATTTAAATTATGTGAACATTAAAATAATAAAAATGAAATTCAAACAATATGATACTTAAAACCCTTAAATCTTAGAATCCGTTCAAACAAAATCGAAATAAATCTTAGACTTTTTCTGAACATTTGCTTTTTAGATGTGTCTATACTTTTTATTTATACCTACCGTAAACATTATACAAAATCTGCAAAACAAATATTTGCAAGTTAAATGGTATTAATGAAAAAGTCTCAGATTTATTTCGATTTCGTTTGAACGGATTCTAAGATTTAGGGGTTTTAAGTATCATATTGTTTGAATTTCATTTTTATTTTTTTAATGTTAACATAATTTAAATTATTTGATACAAAAATTTAATACTAAATGTAGAAATAACTAAATCAAATATCTTAATATCTGTCCCTTCTTGGGCTTAAATAGTGCAGGAAATAAATTTTGTTTTTTTAATTTGTTCTGCAAATTATGTTTTTGTTTAATATCTCAAGTTTTTTAATAACTACTGCATTCAGATGAACTCATTTCAAAATTAACTGAGGGTACCATCATCAGGACTTCCTTTATGCGGTATCGTATCACAATTACTGATGTAATTTACCCAGAGCAATAGCTAGAAGTAAACTATGAGGGGGATGGTGCGCTCAAGAGAACGTTTGAGGGGCTCATCTATTTCTCTCTCTTTCTCTGGCGCAGAAAAATTAACTAGCGCATATTCACATTGTAAGTACCATGTTCCTTATTAAATTGTTGTAATAGCTCCATTTTATACTAAAACGAATATGGGGATGAAAAATTTGAGTGTATAACTAGTTCAAGTTTGAACATCTTGTTGGCTTCATATGTGCAAGTATGTTGAGCGAGTGTTGAAAGCACTTACTTTAGTTACAATTTAGCAACTTTGCAAAACTATGAAAGTCTCAAAATTAAATTAGACTTTTGAACAAAATTTCATTTGATGAAATACTAACATTTACGTTCGCCCCTACGTAGAAATTTCTGATTTATTTTTGCAGATCTATACCGATCATGATACCTAGAATCCGAAACCACCCCAAATTAAAAACTCTATTTATCTCCGCGGTATCTGCGTAGATTTTCATTTCTCCATTGGGTTTTCCACAGATTTTCATTGATCCATTTCCAAATTGTTATTTTTTTTTACATCTAGAACTGTATTCTGTACATGCTTCCTGTCCTGATACCAAATATTTCAAAATCTGTTTCATTTCCAATATGACGTCATAAATGTGCGCTTTTTCATTCTTAAAATCAGTTTCACTTTTTACGATGTTATCACGTAAAAAATAGATGTCACTTTTTTCTTGGGCGGATTAATTTCTTATGAATCATAAAAGTCTCTTCTGTATGTAACTGATATTTATACTTAACAATCAGTATTGATACATTGCGTAAAAGTATAGTTCTAGAATTTCACCTCTAGACAATATAATATTCCTTCAACAATACCTCAAGACATAGTATCAATAAAATGTATTTATTTTTTTATTTTGTGTATTACGTCATATTTATTTATTTCCTGTATTTCTTCATTTAGAAGTTTCTTGATAAATTAATTAATGTTTGAATTGAAATTCTGCCCAAAATTGAAATTTAACTTCGACAGAACTTCAAACCGCTATCGGAGCTCTGGGCAGGGTTTAGCGTAGAAAATTTGGGGATAGATGTCATATATGCAACATGTTGGCGCGATTGGAACAAAATGGAGATTATATGCCTCACATGCTAACCTTGCTGTCGTTGTTTATTTACTAATAAATTGTTTATTTTCTATTACTTTTATTAAAAACGATGATGTAAGATCGTTTCGTTTTATAGTTATTAATAAACTTTTTATTTATTTATCACTATTTCCTTTTTTAAATATTAGAAAATAATTTAAAAATATATATGTGATTGGTACTTGAAAATGAAATTTTCGCCAAATTGGCGTGAGAAAAAAATTGCGCCAACATAATAAGTATTACACTTCTATGCCAAAAGGTGACGCGGTACTACTCTGTTGTCCCGTCGAACAATTTCGCCAAATTATACAAATCGCCAAACTAATAGCCAAATTATACATATTGACATAATTTTTATTTAAAATAACGAAAAAATAAATAGTTAGTAGAATATTAATAAAAATATTGGTACTTACGTATTAACGCCACCGCAGAAGAAGTTGCACTAATGCACCAATAAAGAGCAATCTTGTTGCTCTATGCGCACAAAAAAATGCCATCAAATAATGAGCAAAAAAAAAAGAACTAAAAAACAGTAAAACACTAAAAAACAGAAAAGCACTAAAATTCATTAAAAAATGGCGTCAAAATCAGCAAACAACAAGGCAACAATGATTGTTCTTTATAGGCGCATTAGCGCAACTTCTGCTGTTGTGGCGTTAATACGTAAGTACCAAAATATTAATAAAATGTCGAAATAAAAATCACTTAATGACATTTTAAACACATGAATTGTATTTAATGTCATTGAATGCGACATTCAGGTTTTCCATTATTGGCATTTAATCTTATAGTTTGGCGATAATTGTTTGGTCGACGGGATATGATTCCAAATGTGCTTAAATTTTATTATTTTATAGAGATAGTGAATAAAAAGAGTTTTATAAAAATAATAACTTAAAGTATAAAAAACAGCTATTTTTCAACAGAAACTCTTTTCGATATTTTGAAAATTAAATCGTGTAGTGTTTTATCATATTAAAATCATCTTAATAATGAATTTAATACAACTAAGGTACTACTTGGTTATCCCGTCAACCAATTTTGCCAAATTATATAAGTCGCCAAACTAATAGCCAAATTATACATATTGGCATTTTTTTAATAATAAAAGAACAAATAAATGAGTAAAATATTAATAAAAATACTAATAAAAAGTGCAAATAAAATCATTTGATTACATCTCTAAATACGTTTACATATTTAATGTCATTGAATGTGACATTCACGATCATCCATTATAGTACGAGATCCGGCTGCAGAATCAGTGTACTCATCGAGTGTTTGCTGAAAACCAAATTTTTACACATATTTATGATTAGGAGAATTTATATCTACCAGGTTGCCTATCAAAATATGGTCGCTAGTATTTTTAATTAAATTATTAATAATTCATAATCCGTAAGAAATTTCACTGACTTGTTTTTTCAATAAAATGTCGTCTACTTTACGGCAACATCTATAAAGACTCTGAAAAATCATGGTTGCCGTTGCGCACCTGGCCGCACCTCTTCGCAGCCAGGTATATACAGGTATGGTTTTGTTACATTTATATACCCACAACGTACATTCATAATTTATACATCAAATTAAAGCTAATTTTTTTCTGTTTATTATTATATACGGTTGCCTAATTAAATCTGGCCGCAAATAAGGGTTGCTGGCTGTTAAATATAGTAAATAAAAGCGGTGGAGTGACGCTGCAGAATCGTTTGTTTCATACACTGTTAAAAATCTGCTGCATTTTGTTGCAACGCACTCCATCACTTGTATATAATATCTATATTCCAACCAATGAGAAAGCTCCATTTCACGGCGAAGTAACCATTTTCTATACAAGCAAGGGAGTGCGTTGCAACAAAATGCAGCAGATTTTTAACAGTGTATTTTTCAATTTGGAACAATTTTAATCAATTTAAATTGTGTTTTAAATGATAAAATATATTAGTTTCATTTTGTTATAAGTACATATAAACGTATATGACAAAATTACACTTAAAGTAAAGTAAAAATGCAAAACTAAGATTACTTAAACTAAACTTATTTAAATAAATTGAACATAGAAAGTTTTTTCTTTAAAAAGTATTCGAAGTAGAGTTGCAAAAAGTCGGTTTATTCCCGGGTTTATTTCCAATAGACTAGGTTTATTCCCGGGTTTATTCCCAAAAAACCGAATTATTCCTAAAAATTCCGGGTTTTTTCCAGGTTTATTCCTAAAATCATGGTTTATTCCCGGGTTTAAACCGGCTTTTTTCTAACCTTTGCAACGCTAATTCGAAGCGTAAAAGCATATTTTCAAAATTTCGTTTTTTCGCCATTGTTCCAAATTGAAAAATACACTGTTAAAAATCTGCTGCATTAAACCTAGTCTATTGGAAATAAACCCGGGAATAAACCGACTTTTTGCAACTCTACTTCGAATACTTTTTAAAGAAAAAACTTTCTATGTTCAATTTATTTAAATAAGTTTAGTTTAAGTAATTTTAGTTTTGCATTTTTACTTTACTTTAAGTGTAATTTTGTCATATACGTTTATATGTACTTATAACAAAATGAAACTAATATATTTTATCATTTAAAACACAATTTAAATTGATTGAAATTGTTCCAAATTGAAAAATACACTGTTAAAAATCTGCTGCATTTTGTTGCAACGCACTCCCTTGCTTGTATAGAAAACGGTTACTTGGCCGTGAAATGGAGCTTTTTCATTGGTTATAATAGAGATATTATATACAAGCGATGGAGTGCGTTGCAACAAAATGCAGCAGATTTTTAACAGTGTATGAAACAAACGATTCTGCAGCGTCACTCCACCGCTTTTATTTACTATATTTAACAGCCAGCAACCCTCATTTGCGGCCAGATTTAATTAGGCAACCGTATATAATAATAAACAGAAAAAAATTAGCTTTAATTTGATATATAAATTATGAATGTACGTTGTGGGTGTAAATGTAACAAAATCATACCTGTGTATACCTGGCTGCGAAGAGGTGCGGCCAGATGCGCAACGGCAACCATGATTTTTCAGAGTCTTTATAGATGTTGCCGTAAAGTAGACTACATTTTATTTAAAAAACAAGTCAGTGAAATTTCTTACGGATTATGAATTATTAATAATTTAATTAAAAATACTAGCGGCCACATTTTGATAGGCAACCTGGTAGATATAAATTCTCCTAATCATAAATATGTGTAAAAATTTGGTTTTCAGCAAACACTCGATGAGTACACTGATTCTGCAGCCGGATCTTAGACTATTATTGGCATTTAATCTAATAGTTTGGCGATAGTATTTGGTCGACGGAATAACCAAGAAGTACCATTGATTCAAAATTGATTTTATCCAATGATTAATTATTTGTAAAACTACAAATTTAGGCATGATTTTAAAAAATGTCCAAATCGGGAAAATATATATATATTTGTAAACATTATTGTTTATATTTGTTTACATTGTATTTGAATATTTAGGTTGATAGAATTGGCGAATTTATTGCAGTGCCGAAAAGTCTTACAGCAAGTAGTTGATAATTCTGCGGTTTAGCCTTAAAAAATTGCTATGTTTGACGTCCTAGTTCTGCAGATTTACCAGTTTCATTACATACAAAGGATGAAATACTATTATTCTCAAGTACTATTATTTTTGAAAACTTTTATTCACCAAAATTTATTTCGATTTTCTCCGAACATATCAGGCGAAGAAATTTTTAAAAATGAGGTATAAGTACGAAATCCCGGCGCAAATATCATACACCCACTGGGTTTGGTGCGATTTTTTTCTGATGCCAATGTGTCAAAAAATTCGCTTTCGAATACCAGTTACATATATATTTTTAAGTTATTTTCTATTATTTTGTAGAGACAATTGGTAGAAAAAAGGGTACTTACGTATTAACGCCACCGCAGCTACAGAATTGGCGGTTCCTAAATATCGCCAATCTACATCTAAAATTTTTGGGACAAATCATAAAATAAAATAATTTATTTAAAATCAAAACACTTTATTTAAAAACAAAGTAGTCAATCGGATTTCGGTGGAAAATGGGCCGATATACAGTCTAACAAAGATTTAAATAAAATTACATCTTGTTCTTTTTTTGGCAAATCCCAAGTACGCATTTTCGTAACACTAAAAAATGGCGTCAAAAATCAGCAAACAACAAGGCAACAAGGAATCCAAAAGATAACTGCGTGTGCATAACAAGATTGTTCTTTATTGGCGCATTAGCACAACTTCTACTGCGATGGCGTTAATACATAAGTACCGAAAAAAGATTTATTTACTTATTTTCTGTATTTCTTCAGTTAGAAGCTTCTTGATCAATGTTTGAAAATGGCCTTTTATTATAAAAATCTTAATATTGCTTTCTGTAGACGATTCTTGTCTTTGTATCAAATGTTTGCAAATCTCCGTTTCATTTCTAATATGACGTCGTAAGTATACCCTTTTTAATTCTTACAAAAAAAAATATATATGTATCACTTATCACGTAAAAATAATTAATTGCTACAGGAAATATGTCCATTAACCTCTGCATATTTTTTTTTCTTTTTTGATAGGAAGAAATTATTAAGCTATTGCATAGCTTTTATCACGGGCTTTCAGCGCGGCGACCGAATCCAAAAATTCCGTAACGCGAAAAATCCTAACACATCGGTAACGAAAAAACCTAACACTCGGCTAACGTCGTTTCAGCTCGGCAGACTTCGGCATGGTATCCTTCGGTAGACTTCGGCAGACATTGACGAGGTATTTTTCAGATATTTAGAGGATATCAAATCTCAAACTTATGTTTCTTATTTCAGTTACTATAAATCTACAGTTTCAATGATAAAAATTCCTGATAGAATATGTATAGAAAAAAATCGTCTTAAGATAAAACAAGGTAGGATAATGTAGCTTTTGGTGATTGGAGACCCGCCCAACGGTGAGAATCGAAGAATTTAAAATGCTTATAACTCACGATCTAATTTTCGTAGCGCGGCCATATTTTTTTTGGTAATTTATTATGAGACAGTTTTAATTTTTGGTGACAGGAGACCCCCCCCCCCCACGGTGACGGTCGAAAAATTTAAAATGTTTATAACTCGCGATCAATTTTCGTAGCACTGCCAAATTTTGTTTGGTAATTTATTATGAGAGATTGTTAATTTTTGGTGACAGGAGACCCCCCCCCCACGGTGAGGGTCGAAAAATTTTAAATGCTTATAACTCGCGATCAATTTTCGTAGAGCGGCAAAATTTTGTTTGGTAATTTATTATGAGACAGTGTTACTGTTGGTGATAGGACACCCCCCACGGTGAGGGTCGGAAAATTTAAAATGCTTATAACTCGCGATCTAATTTTCGTAGCGCGGCCAAATTTTGTTTGGTAATTTATTATGAGAGAGTGTTAATTTTTCGTGACAGGAGACCCCCCACAGTGAGGGTCGAAAAATTTAAAATGCTTATAACTCGCGATCAATTTTCGTAGCGAGACCAAATTTTGTTTAATGATTTTTTATGAAACAGTGCTAAATTTTGGTGACAGGAGATCCCCCACGGTCAGGGTCGAAAAAGTTAAAATGCTTATAGCTCGTGATCTAATTTTCGTAGCGCGGCCAAATTTTGTTTGGTAATTTATTATGAGACAGTGTTACTTTTGGTGACAGGAAACCCCCCCACCGTGAGGGTCAAAAAATTTAAAATGCTTATAACTCGCGATCTAATTTTCGTATCGCGGCCAAATTTTGTTTGGTAATTTATTATGAGAGAGTGTTAATTTTTGGTGACAGGAGACCCCCCACGGTGAGGGTCGAAAAATTTAAATTGCTTATAACTCGCGATCTAATTTTCGTAGCGCGGCCAAATTTTGTTTGGTAATTTATTATGAGACGGTGTTACTTTTGGTGACAGGAGAACCCCCCCCCCACGGTGAGGGTCGAAAAATTTAAAATGCTTATAACTCGTGATCAATTTTCGCAGCGCGGCCAAATTTTGTTTGGTAATTTATTATGAGACAGTGTTACTTTTGGTGACAGGAGACCCCCCACGGTGAGGGTCGAAAAATTTAAAATGCTTATAACTCGCGATCTAATTTTCGAATCGCGGCCAAATTTTGTTTGGTAATTTTTTATGCGAGAGTGTTAATTTTTGGTGACAGGAGACCCCCCCACGGTGAGGGTCGTAAAATTTAAAATGCTTATAACTCGCGATCAATTTTCGTAGCGCGGCCAAATTTCGTTCAATGATTTATTATGAAACAGTGTTAAATTTTGGTAACAGGAGAACCCCCACGGTGAGGGTCGAAAAAGTTTAAATGCTTATAACTCGCGATCAATTTTCGTAGCACTACCAAATTTTGTTTGGTAATTTATTATGAGACACTGTTAATTTTTGGTGACAGGAGACCCCCCCATGGTGAGGGTTGAAAATTTTAAAATGCTTATAACTCGCGATCTAATTTTCGTAGTGCGGCCAAATTTTGTTTGATAATTTATTATGAGACTGTGTTACTTTTGGTGACAGGTGACTCCCCCCCCCCACGGTGAAGTTTGCAAAATTTAAAATGCTTATAACTCGAGATCTAATTTTCGTAGCGCGGCCAAATTTCGTTTGGTAATTTTTAATGAGACAATGTTAATTTTTGGTGACAGGAGACCCCTACGGTGAGGATCGGAAAATTTATAATGCTTATAACTCGCGATCTAATTTTCGTATTGCGGCCAAATTTTGTTTGGTAATTTATTTAGGTATTGCCTATCTTTTATCGCGGGCTTTGAGCGCGGCGAAAGAATCTAGAAATTCCGCAACGAGAAAAAAACCTAATACTCCGGCTATCGTCGCTTGAGTTTGGCAGACTTCGGCACGGTATCCTTCGGTTGACTTCGGCAGACATTAAAGCGGCATTTTTCAGATATTTTGAGAATATCAAGTCTCAAACTTATGTTTTTTATTTCAGCTACCATAAACGTATATTTTCAATGATAAAAATTCCTGATTAACCTATGTGTATTGTAAGATAATTAAAATATTTTAAACGATATTAATTTCTCATTTATTCAATAAAAGAAAAAAATGTTTTGTTATCGGTCATCACGCTCAAAATGTATAACTTGAATTAATATCAAAGACAAAAAAACTGCATAAATAAAAAGTAAATAAATAATTATGATTGCATAAGTGGATAAAAAGTGCTATGCAATAGCTTTACCGCGGCAGTCCCCGAGTGCCACACGTCTTTTTTTTTTTTTTTTTTACAATTAGATCCTTTGAAGAAAATTTGTAGCAGCGCGTACAAAATGTGGGAAAATGTCTAGTAAATAACTCGTTCAATGTTAAATTCCGTATTAAAATAACATTACGGAGTCACACTGGAAATAAATAAAGCATAGCACTGCCGTGCTATGCTTTAATTTAAATAATATATTTGCCTTAAGTACAATGTTTTTAGTATATTCTCCGTTCGCTTAAAAGCTTTATAATAGCAGCTTTGTATCTAAACTTAATCCGATATGACCTCTTCTAAAACCAATCGCCTCATTTAGCAAAATAAATTGCAAGTAATGTTTGTTTCCAGAACAGAAATTCCACTCAATTTTATATACACTTCAATTTGCAAAAGGTTTCAATTATAGTGATTTAATACTAAATGACTGAATTAAATTGCGCTATTCTTTCTTAAAATATTTACGCCAATCTGGGAAGCTCTACAGCTTTCAAGATTTCAGATAGATTATTCAGATTTTATATATATGTGTAATTTAATATATAAAACTCAATAATTTTATAAAATAATGTTTCATAAATATATCTTCGTTAAGAATCTATTGTCTATAATTTAGGCACAAAATAATCAAGAATCACACTAAAATTTAACTAACAAAGGATTTCCTATTAAAACTTGCAGAATCGATTATCTGGTATTTTATTTCCACATAGAATATAACTCCCCCGGTTTTAGCTACTTGAATAGGATATAATAACCATTATTTAAAAAATATATTTGCCTTATGTATAATGTTTTTAGTAAAATTTTTGGTTCACTTAAAAGCTTTATAATTGTAGCTTTGTATCAAAATTTAATCCGATACGATCTATTATCAAATCAATCACCTCATTTAACAAAATAAATTGCAAGTAATTTTGTTTTCAGAACAGATATTCTACTCCATTTTATATACACTTCAATTTGTAAAAGGTTCCAATTATAGTGATTTAATACTAAATGGCTTAATTAAATTGCACAATTCTTTCTTAAATTATTAACGTAAATCTAAGAAGCTTAAAAGCTTTCAGGATTAAAGATAAAGTATAGATTTTTTGTGTGTTTGCGTACATGTGTATGTTTGTTTAAGGGGGTGATGAGACAAAATCTTTAAATTTTCTATTTTGCATTAGTTTTTTTCTTTTTTTTACGTTTAAATTGACGTTTAAATTATTTTTCTATCTTAATTATAGAAGGAAATATTTCTTTTTTTCGTTTTGATTTATTTTCAAATTCTAGTTTTCAAACAATCATTCTCGTGAAAATAACTTCTTGTGAAAATGTGTTTTTTCTTCATGATAAGTTTTTTCATAATTTTTTGGGATTAAAATCGTTTTAACTCGAAAACCATTAAAGATGAATACTTCAAATTTGAAACACGTCTTTTTTTATTGTTTTACTTTAAATTTGATTCAGCAAATTTGAAAAAAAAACTGTTTACCTTTGAAAAAATTAATTTTTTTAATAAAAGTTACATCATTTTTAAAAATAATTATTTTTTAAAATGCTTAGTCAAAATTAAAATTTAAATATATATATCTATTTAAATGTAAAAAAACTG
Organism: Maratus speculifer; assembly: GCA_964019185.1. Taxonomy (NCBI): domain Eukaryota; kingdom Metazoa; phylum Arthropoda; class Arachnida; order Araneae; family Salticidae; genus Maratus; species Maratus speculifer. The sequence continues at coordinate 273,958,392 of OZ025290.1, forward strand.
AAATCTTACAAACAATATTTTGAATTATAACAAATTTAAACTACCCTACTTTAAAAAAAAATTCAATTAAAAAATATATACGAAGTTTTTTTAAGTGATTTTGTTTAGCAATAATATGTTAACCATTAAGAAATTTTTTTAAATTTCAACTCAATGAATAAAAGTTATTTTAAAATGCGTCCTGGATTCCCTTAAGTGTGAAAAATAGGAGATTACAGAATCGCAATAAAAATAATGAATAAATAGTTGAGTAAACCTCAAAGAAGGATTTATTTAATCTAAATTTTGCTCTTATTTTGAATTACTGATAACCAGTAAAAATGTAGAACAGCAACCTTAATCCTTTCGGGTCTGATTTTTTTTCAATTTTTAGAAAAAAATTCTTTTACATTAATAACATTAACACTAGCTGTCCAAATAGATGAATTAGTGTTTAACGAGTTATTGTTTGAAAGATAACGACTGTTGTTGTTTTGCAGAGTATTCAATTCATATTCATATGACATGATGACATTAGAGATGTTTAGAAAACATTGTATTACAATAAGATTTAACTTATATTACAATTTTCTAATACTTTTTTCGCTTTGTTACACACGATTCTTTCAGAAAAGTAACTTTTATTTAAAATTTAATGAGTGAAACATATGTTTAAAAGGTACTTCTAGGTTATCCCGTCGACCAATTTCGCCAAATTATACAAATCGCCAAACTAATAGCCAAATTATACATGTTGACATAATTTTTATTTTAAATAAAGAAAAAAAAAAACAAATAATTAATAGAATATTAATAAAAAGTCGAAATAAAAATCACTTAATGACATTTTAAACATGTGAATCGCATTTAATGTCATTGAATGTGACATTCACGATTATCCATTATTGGCATTTAATCTTATAGTTTGGCGATAATTTTTTGGTCGACGGGATAACCTAGAAGTACAGTTTAAAATAAAAGAAGCGGAAACGGAGCAACGAGAATGAAGCAAATAACAATAATAATTATTATTACTAAATGCCTAAACATAAATTATGTCATATTGTTAATGCATAAACATATACTAACTTTACTACATATAAGTTGTAGCAAAAGTATTTCTTAAAACAAAATAATACTTAAACGACTTATACTATTAATAGTACACCAGACCCAAAAGGGTTAATGTTTTCAGTTCGTATTACATTTTGATTTTGATCCACTCCACATTGCACAATATTTAAAATCTATGAACAAATTAATATTTATTTATTTTTTCATTTTTTTTTTATTTTATCAGCATAGATAGTTTTTAGAAGGTTCAGTAAATTAATTACATTTATTTAAGGTCTATTCAACTCACTTCCAAAACGAGATAAGTTGTGGATTTAATTTAACGTATAGGCTGTTTTCTCCATTGCGGTCTTTTAAATGGAGGATTGTGTTCTAAAATTGCGTTTGTACGTGCGTTGAATACCACTATATTAAATAAATCCCAGATTTAATCGCAGAAGCCTAAAATTTAAAATTATTCTTTAAAAGCATTAGTATTCAAAATTAAGCCACCATTATAACATACTATCACCATTATAACACCTATATATATTAACACCTTTATAATATACTATCTTAATCAATAGCTTTTAAGTGAAACTTTCATTTGTTTAATGATTTAATGTTGTATTGTAAGTTACACGTAAGTAAAGCGATATAACATTAACTTCATGCTAAGGAAAAACATTATTTTTGTATAAAGAATATTTTTCAATGTATCAAAGAATTAAGGCAACACAGTAATTCTGAATTTTTTTTTAATTATGAATAATACTGTAACAGATGTCGTAGCAGGATACTTAATATAAAATTTAAAAAAATTAAAAATTGTAAAACAGCCTATTTTACTAAAATTTAATTTAAAAAAATGTAATTTTAGTAAAATCCCTACGTTAAAATCCCGTTTATAAATATAAAATGCTATGAAGTTGCTTAGTCTTTTTCTTATCACATTCATTAGAATGTATTGCATAAAGCTGTGCATGGATTTTTAGATGTCTGGAATTTTTCATTTAATATGATTTTTCTTTCCCTCGTATTTATCAAAAATGAAAGAAATTCAACAAACTCCCAATTTAAATATTTCTAAGAAAATAACTATAAGCTTGAATATTAAGTCCATGCACAGAAGTATTAAATAGACCATGTAGAACAAGTAAAAAAAATTCAAACCTTTATCTAAAATAGCAAAAAAGCCTTAGTATTTATCAAACAAACAAGTTATAAAATATTAACTTGGAGAAACTCAGTTAAGTTTTCATTTCTGTGGGTAATTAGGAGGGATCTATTAATAAAATTTACAGTATTTCGGATTTAAAAAGAAAATAACTTGAAGATTGTTAAATGTACTTGAAAATTGTTAAATGTAATATTAGCAGGCGTGCCTCCATTTTCTGGAGTAATGACGTGAAATATATTTAAAATGAGTTTGAATTGATACACTATTCGCTAGGAACAGGAATTTTTATATATTCAAATGTCACGGGGGAGCTTCGAGGTGAATTGCAATTAGCTACACAGTTATTAAATTTTCATGTTTTTGAAGTACGTAATTCTGTAATCAAGTACGAAAAAAGTATAAAACCTTTCTAAACAGTCTCCTAAAGCGCCAAATAATAAAAATCGAACATCCCATCCAGTAAGTAATCACGCCAATCTAAGCTAGACTTTACAAGCAATACGTCAGACAAAATGGACGTAAGCCGTTTGAAGCCGTAATGACAAATTGTATCGACCAAGAAAAAACGCTATCCATTGCATGTCACACTCTCTTACCTTAAAAGAAAACCTATGATGTCTATCGCCACGGCATAAACATTCTCGATTACTAAAGGGAACAACCTGCATCAATCGAGGATGCTCTCATTCATACTTAGGGTCCCAATGAGAACTCCAAGTGAACCAATAAACAACAACAGCGCTGAGTTCAATATCTTAATACTGATCTTAGCCGAAATGCTTTTGCATCAACAACAGCTTCGAAGATCAAAATCTATGTGAAGAACGACATCATTATTTGACGATGGTTAATCAATAAAGGAACCGCTCAATAAGTCAGAAGGACTGAGGGAATTTTCTCCCTTAGTTCATAGACACTCCCTTCCTCAGGCACCCATGGGCCTCGAATTGGAACCTCTAGATAACATCCTACACCAGCAATAAGAAATAAGCTATAGAGGATCATCCGACTATATCCCAGGCATTTTCTGCTTGCTAGTCGCTGGAATCAGAGTGCAAGGAATTCCTTCTCTGTACAATGCGGCCAGTATGCGGAAACAAAAATTCGTCACACCCAACCCTAGAAGATCATGGTAACTTTTTTCCAGAAATTCATAGTAAAGATCCCACTCGTGGTTTCATAATTTAAAAGTTAGTTTCGAGGAAATTTACTAATGCATAAAATGGACTCTGAGGCTACCAATTACGCAGAGACACGACAGACTGATTGTGGATTCGAACGTCCAACTTTGATTAGGACGTTACTTCTTAACTGACGAGCCTCAACCTCAGTACCCACTGGTCGGAAGAAATGTAGAACAGGTCACACCTAATCTTAGGGTTAGTGAATCATGCTCACTACAGTGGCATAGCATGCTCAACCATCGCTTGATCAATGGAGATCCCCTTCCTTTCGTGGACCTAGTGGTCCACTCACAACTACTCCAGCTGCAAAGAACCCAACAGATAATAATGATGTAGCGACCAGTGCACCAAACTGCTGTCGAAACTTCTCTGACAGACAGAATGGAGGATTGCGATATGCTGCCTCTCGCGCCGCTTTCGGTACTATAGATTCAACGAGTATTGCTCTTCAGAATCGGTTCACTCCTCAGTCTTTGCCGCAAATAATTTGGTAGATGTGGTCCTATCACATTAACTAGCTTTCGTCCAATGTATCCCCTGGTATAAACCGGATACTTAGATCGATCTACGGAACGTTTCTCCGTGACATGCCTTGTCCCGAGACCAAAGTTCGATAGTAGTGCGTCATTGCAAGGAGATTGTAATTTTTTTTTTGTTGAGCTAAAATGTGCATCGCTGCGTTCTCACACATGTTCGGCACTTAAGTGACCGATTCGGGGACCCTCGGAGGCGCGACAGGATATATCCAAAGCAGTGAAAAAATTCTTCGACAATTGCAGTCTAAAGTGTAGATAAGAAAGAAAAATATGAAAAAGGTCTTACAATTTTTTTTTGTTTTTGTTTTTGTTTTGGGATAATAAATATTCGCATTTTTTGATAGAAGATCCGTTAACAGACTTTTTTAATGCATTTTTTTTGTATTTTTTTTCTAGGTTATTCAAATGACAGAATTAAAGAGAAAACGAAAAATATGGAAATAAATTTCAGATATTTTTTCTCTTGAACGCATAAAGGCTCATATTTTTAAATATAAGTTATCATGGAAATTAGAAAAAACAATTCTATAATTGTTTTTGTTTTTAATTCGTTTCCGTGTCACGCAGACGGTTAGTCGAAATCAGCAGAAAGAAAAAGGAATACATGTTTTATAATTGATTTACCAATTGAAAAGTCGTGTTATAAATTAATCTAATAAGGAAACACCATTCAGAAAACATATTCTAAAATAGTGAATATTAATATTTTTAATCAAATGTACCGCAGGCAACAAAATTGAATTTACCGTAAATGCGTATCATTTTTTTTCTTTTTTCCATCTGTACTATGAAGCTTTCAATTTCAAAATGGCGAAAATATCAAAAATATGAAAACCATCTTCAGTAAACAAGTTTTTAAGTAGCAAATATTAAGGTTTACTAAAACCGTAAAAAATTCTCACGCAAGTTCTTATCTTTCTTTTTTTAACGTCATAGGAAACCAAGATATTGCGATTTCTGAAAACGCACACACACTGAAAAGAATTTTTAGTATATCTGTGCTTGAAAAACCTCGTATTTCCCTGGAATTCATTGAAGCTATTATTGGAAACTCGTTCATTAGCGTTCCATGGGGTTTTTTAATTAAACTCCTTGTTAATTATAAAAATATAGAAATTCTGAGTATCAAGTGCATTCTGCTTTCTATTTTTCTATCCTTATTCAAATTTGCAGATGTCTACAAGGATAGAATTCTCAAGTCATCGCTAATAGACACACCGACAAAACACTTTGTTTTATTAATATAGATACAGTGCCCTCAAAAAATATCTTGACACTAAGGCTACAACTTCAATGTCACGATGATTTATTTTATTTTTTCTAGTATTAAATAGTATAGTTGAACGAAGGTTTCTATCATGCGTTGATTATATGGGATTGGGATTCTTGCAGCTTAAGATACGTTTTGAGATCCCCATTTAATTTTGTAGATCCGATAGCATTTTGAAAAGAGAATTTTTTTAAATTCTTTTTGCTACTAAGGAACACCCTAGGAATTTATAATGCAACGTAAAAAGCTTACAAATGTTGAACAACCTCGTGCTTTGACTTTATTAAAACAAGTTGTTCCTGTAAATCGTAAATCTTATATTTACAAGCATCAGAGCAAACTATCTAAGTCCTGAAAAGGGCGAGACCGACTTACTGCATGGCAGCACACCAAAACGAAACATTGGTTCAGGAAGACCAAGAAAAACTTTACCCAGGTCTGTTTTTTTTTCAACATAAACTACTGTTGATTTCAGTTATATCAACTGCAGAAATAAAAAAAGAAACATTCAAAATGAATCTATCAGTAAGAATCATCTGTTATAAACTTCTCATTTTTAAATGATTGTCAAAATTTTTATTGGTGGCGCTGTAGATATATTGTGTAATAACAACATATATGATTCTTAAAAAGAAGACTTCGTTAAAAACTATATCTTTGTACAGTGTGTCCAGCAAATAACACCCTGATTTCAAAATTAAATTTCTCAAAAACAAAGATCGATAGTAATATGTGGTAAACTGTTTTTTCATTAGGTAAGCTGTAAAAATCTCATACAGAAATTTCAAACAGTGAATATTTTGAAAAAATTGCGTTCTGATTGCATAGAATGCTTTGATTTGGCATTTTTCTTGTTTTCGATTGCCTGAAGAGAAATAAATTTTCAGCTTACAGTGCAATATTTTAAAGATTTTTCGAAGTAAATTTTTAGAATTTCGAAGTTTCAAAAAATTAATTTAAAAAAACTATGAAATATGGCACTTTAAGCCGAAAAACATATTATCTGGCCGCAATCTAAAGCAAGAAAAATGTCAAATTAAAGCCTTCTTTGCAATCAGAACACAATCTTTTCAAAATATTTACCGTTCGAAACTTTTGTATAAGATTTTTACAGCTTACCTGATAAACAAACCGTTTGCTGCATAATTCTATTGATCCCTGTTTTTGCGAAATTTAATTTTGAAATCAGGGTGTTATTTGCTGGACACCCTGTATGTAAATATTGTCCAATGACATTTTTAAATCTTCTAACGAATATTGCATCAAAAGCTTTATTATTGACGATAAATATAAAAAATAATCCTTGTTCTTTAATTTACAATATCATTCTTAAGCAATTCTCAAAATAATGAAAAATATACTAAGAAATATGCCAGAAGTAAATGGGTTAATTTAATATTTTTCCTAGAACAGCGCGCTGCTTTTATAGAACGAAAGAATTTTATTCTTTAAAAGGTTATAAATAGTTATCTTATAAAATTCTTTACGATGTTTTTTTTTTATTTTCAAGTTTTATCAGGAAACATAATAAAGTTTAAATCTTTGACATTATGAGTTGTAAGAAATCAGTTATTTTTGGACAATGTTTCTCAAAATCACAGAATTGTGAAATAAGGTTATAAAAAAGAAAACAAATATAACAGCGATAGATAATTTCAAATTGTCATTTCTTTGTAAAGATTACAATACTATAATTCTTTTATAAATGTACAATTATAAACTTTACTCAATGAAATTAATTTTAAAATGTTTACATAAACAGTAATTATATTTTCTTAAATGCTATAAATTGTTTGATATTTATGCAGCAACAGATACAAAATTAATTATTTCAAAAACAGTTTTATACATAATTTTTTAAAACTATATGTATGAATATGTTGAAGAAATAAGTTATTTTAAAAGTTTATTAGCATCATTTTTATGATTTAAAAATGCTATAAGGTAAGTACTTTCAAAAATAACCTTTATCAATTTTCTAAGACCTAATTTATACATTTCAAATGCACTAGGATTCTATACTCAATTTCACCGCTTTCTTTCCCCCTCTCTCTTTTTTATTAGATAAATTATTACTCATTTATTTTTGGCGTAAGGAATTCATTATTAATTAATGTAAGTAATATTAATTGAGTATTATTAATTAATGTATTAATTAAAGTAATTCATTCATTCGTTTATAGAAAAAGTCTGTTATATAGATTTCATTGATATTGATTTTTTTTTTCATTATACAGTTTATGATAAATACACACTCCTGATGATAAGAATAAGTCATTATCGCAATATAGAAAAGAATAATTTTTTTTCAATCTAATCTAATAATTTCAAATAAGAAATATATTTTAACTCTGTATCTAACTTGTGCATTTATTAAATTTGAGTCCAACCAAGAATTTAAGAAATTCTTTATTAGTCACTAATACATTCGTTTATAGAAAAAGTCTGTTATATAGATTTCATTGATATTGATTTTTTTTCATTATACGTTTCTGTTCTTAAATGATTATGTAAATGACGATATTTTCTTAACCTTTTAAAATATATGACCAAAAACATACAATAACCTTTTTAGACTTAGCTTAGATAAAGTCACTACTTTCATAAATAACCTTTGTTAAATTTCTGAGACCTAATATATGCATTTCAAAAGCGCTTGAATACTCCTCTTCCCCTCTTTCTTTCTCCCCCCCCCCCCTCTCTCTTTATTAGCTAAATTATAACCTACTGATTTTTTGCACAAAGAATTCATTAAATTTATGATAAACATACACATTCCTGATGATAAGAAGAAATAATTACCGCAATACAGAGAAGAACCATTTATTTTTGTTCTCTAATTTATTAATTTCAAATAATAAATAACGTTTAACTTGTTATCAAACGAATGGATTTATTAAATTTGAGTTGAATCAAGAATTTTAAAATTTTTTATTAGTCACATCATTGAAAAAAAAAATGTTAACTCTACGGCACAGCATGTTGCCAGCAGTTTTTGTCGTAAAAATTGCTGTGAAAATAGATGTAATTTTTTTTTATTGCATATAAAATTACTGCAATTTTTACCACAAAAACTGCTGGCAACATTGCTGCCAGCAGTTTTTGCGGTAAATATAACAATTTTTTTCCAGTGTAATACAGTAGTTCATGGAAAAAGTCTGTTACATCTATTGCATGTATTTATTTTATTTTCTATTACAGATTTCTGCTCTTAAATATACACTGCAAAAAAAAGGATGATGTTTTCTTAACCTTCTAAAATGTACAAACGAAAATAAGTTCCTGAAAAAATTCGCGAATGACAAAATCGTGAATGTTGAGACTGTCTTCCAGTCTATACAAGGGGGGTTAGGTTCTAATTTTTTGGAAAAGAATAATTGAATTTCAAAAAATGTATTTGTTAAGTATTATACAATAAAAGTACATGCTTTAAATACCGTGATTTCGGGTGTATAAGCCGCAGATCAAACAATTCTTTTTCAAAACAGAATTTTTTAAGAAACAGATATAACTAGTTAGATCGCCGTAAATATTTGTCTCCAATCACTAAATAAGATTTCGGGGTCCAAAAAGAATTGTTTGATCCGCGGCTTATACACCCGAAATTACGGTAAATTTGAATAACTATAAACATATTGCACAAAAGTTATTTGCTAGTGCACAGTGAAAAAAAGTATAATGATGTGCGATTTTTAGAGAGAACAGATCTTATCTTTATGAATTGACACGCAAAAAAAGTTGCAGTTTCGATTTATGTTTTCCTCACTAGTGAAGAATTTCACCCCATTCTCTTTTCAACACGTTGTTGGTGATGGATGTTTTAAAATTTTTCTGACAATTTTTGCAGAAAAACATTACACCTGCAATAAAAATTTTAAATTTTAGAAAATTTAGAAAATTGAAAAAAATAAGCATATCAAATAAAAGAAATTATTGATCTATATTTTCCCTTAACACAAAGGCTGAAGTTCCGGCAATTTAGGCCTTTAAATATTACAGTAGGCTATATAGTACATACGTGACCAGTGTCAGATAGTTCATAGAATTGGTAAAACGTACTGAAATTACTTTGAAAAAAAATATTCTTTATAAAACCAAATTCACAAATATCCAAGTTCAGTCTTTTCAATATTGAAATGTCCTGCATTTTTTATTTCGTGAATAATCAAAACTCGCGAAAGCTAAGAGATTAAAGTATACAATAACCCTTTTTGACAAAACTATGATTCAAAAAAATATATAAATAATTTTCATGATACAGAAATGCAAATAATCTCTTGCTAATTTTGTTTGGCTGATATGGTTCAGAAAAAATACTTTTTATAGAGGTTTAAAAATCATCGATTTCTGATTTTTTTTTTTCGATAATTTACTAACAGAAAAATCTGCTTTTTGTGATGTGTTATAACAGATTTAGCACAGATAACATGATATTATAACAGATAACGTAGAAGAACTTTTAAAGAGAAATATTGTGTCTTTTTAATAACCAATAAAGCTAACTTTTAAAAAAATATATAACCGTTTTCAACAAACGAGCTAAAAAGAATTAAATATTTCTTTAAAATTCTCTAATGACGTATCGTTATCCAATAACAACACATCGGATATAATGTACCGAAATAAAAAACGGTTAAATTTAATACATTTTAATTTAATTTATATATGCACCCATTTACACGAGGCACCAGTGGTCTTTAAGGATCCCCTTTCGAGTGCAAAGAATTTATCAAAGTACCAGAAAAAACTTAAAATTAAAATGCACACCAAAATTTTTATTTAAAGCTTTTTAACTTTTTTGTTTAACTTTTTTTGCGTGTCTTTACATTTAACTCTTAAAAAAATACAGGTTCATATCGAATTATGCATATCTGAAATTCTTTTTCGTTTCCTTCCTGACTTTTCTTTACCTTTTACATAATAAACAACATTTATTAATAAAATAAATTATTTTTATCAATTTAAATGAGAGAATGATATTATAATCTTAACATTTGCTGAATTTGTCTGTTAAATTATTCCTTACACACTGAAGTATTTCTCTAGGATGGTAGATTTCTTTTTATAGTCAGGTAAGGTCCATGTGTTCAATATCCGTGTAATGTTTCAGTCTACAGAATTATAACCATCTAAATATTCAGAATTATTAAGGAGTGAAGGAATGCATTGAAATAGGAATTGCAATTTTTTTCTTTCAAATAAACACTGCATATGCAGTAAGGGTTGATCTGATTATCTCCTGACCCATTGTAGATTTATTCTCATTCTATTGTGAATAAACCGCAGAAGTGTCCTAAACAAAGGATTTCCTAGAATTCGGTTGAAGATTGGCAAACAAGCGTGTGCCTGGGGCCTTAACCGTTTATATGCCGACTTAATATCGCAAAGTAATTATAATTTTGTTTTCTCTATATTACAGCTTCAAATGTTTTAATTTATGCATACAAATTTAAAAAATAACAAAAAAAAGCAGTTTCTGCAGTTTTTTTTTTACTGTTTTCATTTCAGTGTTCGCATTATGGAACATGGTTATTGATTGACAACCTATGCAAATAAAATAAATTATTTTCCGCTATATGATATTGTACTGGGCCGAAAAAAACTTTTTTTCGATTTTCGATGATGGCGGGTGCGGAAAAGTGGTTACTGGTGGCACTCAGTCCATACAAAAAATTTGAGATTTTTTAGAAATTTCCTTACCCTGCCGCAAACGGCTTGAAGTTTTGCAAAAATGCTCATTTTTAAACTTTTTTTTTAATTAAAAAATGATAAATTAAATTTATTTTGGTTGTATTTACTTGAAAAATCATATTTAATGTACCAAATGTTTAAATAAAATCTGATCATACTTTATTTAATATCTATGTGTATTATAATTTAGCCTATATTTATAGCTTTTTCTCGTATAACAGGCAAAAGTTGTGTTTCTTTGAATCGATCGTTAGTTTCTCTCTTATTTATGTCTCTTGGTCTTCTTTATATTTTTTCTATGCGTCAAAAGGCATATAATTGGGCAACGGACAGCAATATACTTCAAAAACAAATCTGGAAGGTGAAAAGGAGGGGGGTGAAGCAGGACTCTAAGCGAGCGCAATGACTCATCGTAATAGTGAGGGAGTGAAGGACGAAATAGATGAGAGCCAAAATGTGATAAAAGAATCTTATTATTTCTCCATGCTCAGTTATCTGCGGCATTTGTTCAGAGTGAACGTGAGATATTTTTCTAGTGAGATACAGGGCTTTTTAGACCGTTTAATGTTGCATTATAGTGTTTTGTCAAATTACGCTCGTCGTTTTATTACGACGATCTTAGAAATGGCTAGTATGAAGGACTATGGTAATGTAAAAACACGCGATAGCGTGAAAAGTAGCCTTTTGGTGGCATCATACGTATGAAAGTATTGCAATTGCTAACTTATGCTGATAATCATGCGCCACTACTAATGATTGCTTCACCATGCAGAAGTTGAGACAGCAGAGGATACGAATCTCGTCATCGATAAAAACAAAGTCAGAAGAGAGGAATAGAAACTTAGATAGAAGATACAGGCAGAAGACGTTCTTGAAAGAAGGAAAATTAAAAGCACATTTTTTGATAGTAGAAAGGATAAAAGTATATTCAGAGGGAAAAAAAGAACAAGCGGCACCGTCGCACAGTGGGGCAAAAACTCAAAAAGCTGGCCTAAAGTCGAAAAATGAAGTTACGATTTAGGTAATTTTGATTATATAGTTGGCTAGAATAATGTTTAGAGAGTCAGAATCTGTATTTAAAAAAAGATTTTGCTTTGCCCTTACAAACAGCATTATTTCAAAAATGATGTTTGAAGGAGTATCATTTAGAGCGAACAAAAACAGCAAATCAATAGTTCCTCTAAACGCGCGCTACATTTTATCATATTATCCGATTTTAATGATTTGAAATGGATGCACACTATGATAGTGTGTAATGTATTTGCATGTATTACAAAATTTGTACTAAGCACATAAAAATTAATAAATTCATTGTCATTTTTGATAAAATATTGTAGTAAATATTTTATTTTTTTGCTTTCAAACATCAAAAAGTTTAAATGTTCCCCAGTGTTCCGAAACGAAATTTAATGGAAATAATAACCTGCGCTATTGCCTAATGATTCATGAAAAATCAGTTGCCAAACCTGCCTTTCTGCATTTCACGCATAATTTAGTAAACTCAAGTAAAAATGCCACTTTTTTGGGCGCTTCAAAAATTCTGAAATTGAGTACTTTTCACATTAATTTAGCTGATAATTTAGCTGATTAATTTAGCGATATCTGTCAAATTATTCAATTTTGTAATAGTTTATTACCTATTATATTGTAAGTAAGTACTATAATCATAAGTTTAAATTAATTTGATAAGTAAGTTTAGTAATGAAAAAAAATGACAATAATTCTCTATTATTGATCCGATAGAATAACATTTTCTTATCTTTATAGGTAGTAATTTTGTTTGTTCTATTGTAATTAGAAGAATTATTTTGTCAATGGTAATATTTGCTAGATCAAACTACTGAGAATATTGTATTTCATTAATGCGAATAAAAATCATTATGAATATGACTTTCACCTACATTAGCAATTTGGATTTGGTTTGTAAATAAGGATGTGATTGCAAATTTATTCTAAGTACATTTAAACAAATATTTCTCTATGAAGATGGCAGGAGGTTTTAATATATTTTTCACTTCTCGCGTGCTACTAGAATACATAAATATTGCGAATAAATCATGAACCGTCAATTTGAAAATTCCGAGATCTTACATTCACTGATTTTATCGTGCCAATTCAGATCCATTTTTTTTTTCAAGAAATAAGGAAACTAATGTCAATGAATGGGATTGTATTAAACACTAGGAGAATTAACCCTTTGATTACGGGGTTGGGACATATGCCGTCCCAACTACTATTTATTTATTCTATTCGCACCACTTTTTGAAAAAATATACCTTCATTACTCTTACATTAGAATACGTTCCACAGAACTCTACCATAAAAATATTCTTTTATAAATTGTGATGCCAGTAAATACAAAAATAGTCCCCACTACTGTCCCGTAATCTAAAGGTTAACTTACTTCTTTTAATACAATCATTGATACAGAAGAAATAGTCGTTAACAACGAATTAGTGTAATACTCAACTTTGCTACCTATGTCAGACAATATCAAAATAGCTTCTTACCGAAATGACATTTTTTAATTAAATTGGATAGAGATAATTTAGAATTCAGAATAGCTACGTTACATGCTAAGATGTTTTGAGAGGGCTTTCTCATGGCAGACAAACTATATAGAAAAAAATGGAAAGCTCGTACTCTGCATGAAAAGAAGAACACTGAAATCGCAAAATAAAATATGCAAAAAAATATTTCATTTACAATTAAGACTTCTCGTCGAGAAATCAAATCCCAGATTTGGAAGCACAAATGATGGCAATATAATTCAACCATTCTTTGAAACTGAACTATTTGTGCTGCTATAACAAGCGTATACGAAGATTTGATTAAACGATTCTATGTCATAAGTAATTTCTTGTTGCCATGTCATTTATTTGATATATTTCAAGATTTTTCTTTACAAACAGCTTGTAGATTTGAACTACATCCCTGGTTTTGTATGCCTACTTCAGAACACAAACTACTTATTAATGAGAAATAACATTATCTTCATTACTGCTTATTTCTCAAATGCCAAAGATACTCAAGAATCATGCAACAAACTGATGAAAAGGCATCGAGAAGATTTATGACAAACATGAAGTAGCGCCAAAAAAAACATACTTTTATGCCTTTTAATGTCATGAGATTCTTTCATTTCCAGTTTCGGTAAGTTATCGCAAAACAAATCAAAATCATTGATCCTAAGAGTCGCAGGATCTTCTAATACCGCCAACAAGTTCTGCTAACTATTTCGACACCTTGACCTCTGAAGAATATTTTTATTATATTACAGTTGATTTTAAAGGTGAATCTCTGGAATATATTTCCATTTTTATTTTAATAATATAAAAATTAAACAGTCTAATATTTTACTTTCCATCAATTAATTTCGATTAAATATGTCTTGGTTCCTTCAAAATTTCTTTTTAAGTTTAGCCTCGAAATTTTAAATATTATTTAAATCTAATTGTTTTTACTTTTAATTTGTCATTTTATTTATTTATTTATTTTTAAAGTTTAACTTTTGAATCCTAATTAGCATCTTGAAAAGTTTAAGAAATTTTATACAAATTGAATAATTTTCGAGACATTTAAATTTTTGTTCCGCCATGTTGTATCCGCCATTTTTTTTAAATTTAAATTTTGTATTTTTACTTAGCATCCTCAAAAACACCTGTATACGAATTTTCGTACATTTTGAATAACATTTTCATATTTTGGTCAGCTTTTCGGGATTTTGCCCCATCGTGTGTCGTGAGAAAGGCGAGAAACACATCACCGTGTTGTTTGAACCTGGTTAGGAATACTTGGGACACTTGATACCTCGTTCCGGTCACGGAAAAGAAATAGCAAAATCATTATATAATCTTCCAAGTCACCACAAGTTAGATTTTTCTGAACTGACAACACTTGCGTGTTATGGCACCACTGTTAATACAGGAAAAGGCAATAATGTAATTGCCTGTCTTGAAAAACAAAAAAAAAAACCAAAAGAGAGCCGAAACATTTGATATACATTTGATCTTCATATGAACGATATCCCACTTCGACATCTACTCTCTAAACTTGATGGTGAAACCACGGGACCTAAGACCTTTGCCAAACCAATCGGTGCTAGACTCAATGGGGTGTGAAAAATCTACGTGTCACTTTGTTCGAGCCTATTGCTGTTTCATGGATATCAGAAATGGAATATACTGAAGATCTAAGTACCAATCAAAAGTGCTCATTTGACATTTATGCAACAGTTTCAACCGAAATATGTCCTCGAGAAATGGAAAACAGATAACCTGGACCAACTGTGATATCGAGATGGATCACAACTCTTTGCAGAATTTTACACTGATGCGGTAGTAGTTTAAATTCTGATAAAGCGTTAAAATATCTCGCTCAGGTGCGTGAAACGAGTTTATGCGCCCGTGTGGTTTTCTGTAAGGAAAAGGCTAGGTTACGCGGACGGACCTAGACATATGTGGCAGATAGTTAAACTTTCAATGTTTTTACCAGATTACCTAAAGGAAACAGTGCATTCAGCCATCCAAACAAATGGATACTGCGGTCATCGCGATAATTTATTGATAGCAACGGCAATCGATGATGGACAACATATTAGAAGAACGGCATGGAAAAAGAAAAGTATGCCGCAATTTAAAAAAAATAAAAACCAATATAGTGCGAGAGTTTCAAGTTCCAAAGCTAAATTTTAAAGCAACGGAACACTATGAATGTATCGAGTGGGTCACCGCCGAAATCAGCTAACCTCTTATAACAAAAACCTTTTCACTAGAAAATAGTCCTTCCGGCAGTGCCGGGAGGAAGAGGTAGCTTTCATATATGTTTATTTATTTATTTTAAATTAAGTTATATTATTCAAAAATACTAAGCTCAAATTAGTAGAATTTGATTATGAGCTTGGTCGAAATCTTAATTCAGGTGCACATGCACACTCATATTGAAATCGATTAATATATATATGCGATAACTCAGCCATTTTTTAAGATAATGACGAAATAAAAAATGCTCTGGAATCTTTGTATCAAGGTCAAATGCATAAAAGAAAAATTTTTCTCACTTTCTTGTACCTAATTTCAAATTTTAATATTTATAAAAATTTTTAAATGACCACCATTTTGAAATAAGTTGGCGGATTGAACTGAGTATCAAACTCGATTCAGGCCTCAGTATATACTATGTACACACCAAGTTACATCCAAATCGATTCATAAATACGCGTGTTATCACGTGACAAATATCAGATTGTTTCAAAATGTCAGCCATAAGAAAAATTCAAAGTGGTATAACTCAATCATTTTTTAAGATATAGACAAAATAAAAAGTATTCTGGAATTGTTGCTTTAAATTATAACACGTAAAAGAAAAATATTTTTCAACTTTTAATTTTTTCGCATTGAATTTTAAATTTTAAATTTTTTTAAAAATTTAAAATGACCGCCATTTTGAAATAAAATGGCGGATGATGCTGGCCAACGAACTCGGTTGAGACATTTGTATGTACTATGTACATACCAAGTTTCATTCAAGTCCGTTCATAAATACGCGTGTTATCATGTGACAAAAATCAGATATATATATATATATATATAAGGTACCCTGGGGTAATAACGCCAGGCGGGGTAATAACGCCAAGTGCTTATATTTTGCATAATTATGAAATAATCAGGTAAATGACACCCATGTGCTCTGCGCAGAAGGTTTTTGAGTCATATAAATCGCAAAAAAACAGCTTCAAGTTAATTTGTTTCATTTTTAGGTCTTATTGTTTTTACAAGCAACTAAAATTAACGCTTGATCTAAAATTTGCGAGATAAGGTTTCTGATCTGATGACTATATTTTTTATCCAGAAATACTTTGTTTATTACATAAATTTGTAGTGTATTTCATGTAGTTTCAAATTGTTGTAGAAGATTTTGGATATCTTCTCGAGATAATTTGTAGTTTAGGATTTACTGCGCAATAAGTATCCCGGGGTAATAACGCCAGGGATTGGCGTTATTATCCCGGTTGATTCCCAACAGTGGCCGAAACTAATCCGAAGGGGGTTCAATTTTTCAATAGCTTAGATTGCAATTTGTCAATTTCTAGAGCTGTAGAGTTTGTATTTTTAGAATTGGGCAATCTACATGCCATTATTCCGTCTTATTTTATAGTTTTGTTTGCATGGCGTTATTACCCATATAGGTGGGTATTAACGCCAAATAGCATTGGTCAAGAAAAAACGCCATTACATTTTATGAATACATATCTGTTAAATTATTTTATTTTATATAGATAGTCAATGAGTTGCTGTATCAAATTCTATATTTGTTTGAAAAATACAATCTAAAACTAAGCCGTGAAAATTGGTAGAACCTTAACGTGGCGTTATTACCCCAGGGTACCTTATATATATATGTCAACATCTGAAGGAGGGTGGTTTTGGGGTCTGGGGGTCATGATCGGTGAAAATATACCAAAATTTTCCAGAAGTGCTTTCCTCCGGACGGCTGCAATAGGTAGCTTTTTACTTTTTGTAATGAAAGCTACCTAAAAGTAGAGAAAACGTAATATCAGGATCCATGTTGGATGAATCAATAGTCTGCTTTCCAAGTCCCTTCTAGGCTTTGGAAAAAGTCGTTAAAATTGCGACAGAAGCTGCATCAAAGGTATGTGGAAGTAAAGGAAGACATACCTTCATTAGGGCAAAACTACCAGCACGGAAAAAGGTACCATAGTTCATTTCTAAAAAAGACTTTGTAGTGTAAATGTGATTCAGTGCATTTTGAATATAAAATTCTGTGAGTAGAAGGGCGGATAAAACTCGGCTTGCAGCATCCTCCTCATGGTGAATTCTGGGTTGTTTCGCGTTGGTACCGAACAAAAAAGGAACTAAAAGTTGCACCTTTTTAAAGAACATAGCATTAAAATAATTCATAATTAAAGGTTTTTTAAACATTCGACTCATTAAATAAATCTTTTCAATTAAATACAACCAAAATAAACTTAATTTAACATTTTTAAATTTTTTTATAAAAAGTTTAAAAATCAGCATTTTTTCTTAACTTTAAGCCATTTGCGGCAGGGTATGAAATTGACCTAAAAATTTCAAATTTTTTGTGTGAACTGAGTGCCACCAGATGCCACTTTTCCGCACCCGCCATCATCGGAAATCGAAAAACAGTTTTTTTCGGCCCACCCTATTGTACATAGTTCTTGAGTATTTTCTCGAATTCCAAAAACATTTAGATTCCTAGCGGTCGTATGTAAGTAATATAGAGAAAGCGATAAAAGCAAATAATATATTTTTTATGCAAATTAATGAATGTACATATTCCTTATACCGATGATAAATGCTTAAACATGAATATATTTTTTTTTCAAAAGTTTAAATCAACCTTATATTTTATAGGAAAAATAAGGACATTGTTATTATGTTGGAAAATATATATTTTGTATTACAAATAATGCAATGTTTCCATTTGGGAAGATTGGCGTTTAAACTGTTAACGCCTTGAGGGGCAAGTAATAATGTCTGTAATATTGAATTCTCATCGGAAAAATCGAAAAATTTTCCTTTAAAATGAGAAAAGGCAATTTTTCAGCAGAGATTCTAGGGCAATTTGGACATGGAGCCTGGGATTCAAGCCCCACATCCCCGAAGCATAACGTGAGATGGAATAACTGTATAGAATAATCACTAATGGTAAATTTAGATGCATTTTGTCGCCAAAGTTAAAAATATAAAATTTCGTTAAAAGTTTCTGGTAAGAATCTCGTTCAAATTAGGTGGGATAAAATATATCCCACCACCTTTGAAGGGGTTAAAACCCTTCGTTTGCTTTGACTCAGTAATCCTCCTTTAATGCTCCTCAATGCACAAATTCAGACCAAATCCTGGGCTTTGGAACTTTTGGATCTAAATATGACATTTAACTTTGAATGATAACCAGGGTCGTGTAACAAACCCTTTTGGCTGTATATCGCATCTCTATTAAACAATATAATTATTAACTTTTAGAATGATGCACAAATACACAGATTTTTACATTAACATAAGAATTACTAATTATTACTAATGATGATGGATAAATACTACTAACGAAAGCAAACTCAAATGTTTTTTGAAAACTTTTCACATGTCATACTCGATAAACATCTACAAATAAATAATTATTCACCAATAGATAAACAGTGATAAACAATTTTTCTGGATGTGGGATTGATGTGGATATTTTGGAATAACAAAAAAATTAACAAGAAATAAATTCAGTCTTTTTTATATTATTCTGTTCTTCATTTTTAAACTATGTCTTTTTATCAAAGAATAGTTGGCTCTATAATATTTGCAAGAAAAATAACCAAAGAAAAATATTTTTTAAATCAATTGTTTAAAAAAATCTAAAAAACATAGCATTCGTTGAAAAAAAAGTTTTTTAGAAAATATATCAAGTACCAGCACTGTTTTCCTTGTCTTATCATTTAAATATTAACTTTTTCTGTATGGATATTTTTCGATAATAGAATGTTCATCAAAAAATATTCAATTAAAAAAAAGTGTATTTTGAAATTGTTTGCAGAATCATTATAATTCATTTTTGAAATGTAGTTATACAAAATTATAATTTGCTTTGCCCCAGTACTCATTCTCTAATAAAAATCCCACAATAAACTTAGAAATTTTCCAACTTTAACTAGTATAATGAAGTAAAGCAGAAAGAAAATATATTTTAAATATTTCCTTTTACAAATCTTAAAAAAAGACATTATTAATGCAAGACACTTTTGCATGCATAACATAATGATGAAAGGCTTGTTGTATATCTAGTTATACGTGTTGCTTTAACTATCTGAAAATTCCTTCATATGTATATCAAAATATTTAAATAAATCTATACGCATTTAGTTTTTCTTATCTTTTCTTTCTGACCTTTGAATGTTTAAAAATTCAGTAAAAGGAAAGAGTTTCGCAATACCTTTCAGACTTTTGAATCAATATGTACTTTAGAAATTTTAGAGTAAAACATTTTATTTCATTTTGTTTTAAAATTTTTAAATACATTTATTTTTTATATATGTCTGAACTTGAAGAAAATTCCTGAAACAAAAGAAGTTGATTTGATGCTACTTTTTAAAAAATATCAAATAGAAATATTATTTTATATTCATAATAAGAAATCTTTTTTCGATACCGTGTGGCTCTGGTAAATTATTGCCTACACTACGAAAAATATTTGTTGATTTTACAGTATAATACTAGCAGCTATAGTGCCAATATTATACTGTAAAAGTAATAGCAATAAAAAGTAAATAAACAGTAGTATAAGTAGTATACGATTTTATAAATGACAATGCATAAAAATACTATATATTACAGCTTGACGGTATATTACTGTTTATTTTATAATTTATTGTTGTTATTTAGCAGAATATTCGCTGATTTAAAAGTATTATACTGACATCCAACTGCCGGTATAATGCTTTACAATCAATAATTTGTTTCATTGGATTGTGTATAATGTAAGTATTTGTCATAAAAATAGATACAGAAGATTCATAACAATGTTTTGCAATTTAATACCACTATTCGTTAACTAATGGCAGATAATTTTAATTATTTTTAATTTTCTCAAAATATTTCAATGTCGTTGACAGTGCATGCTGATACTTGTTGTCTAATGTCGAAGTTTCTGAAATCTTTAGTACTATTTGTCAGTGAAAGAAGATGGATAGAATGATACTTAAGTTTTTAGATTTTATTCCATTTTTAAATTGATTTTAAATTTTCTTTCAAACCAAGGCGAAAAAATATATATATATATATTACTGGTAGCAGCTTTATTCTGATTAAACAATATTTCTCAATGTATAAAACCTGTTGGGGATAGAGTCATTTCAACCAATGGACAAACGTGGCAGTTGCCCGCCTTGAACCAATTAGAGTCTCCTTAAAGCTCCGAGACACTATGCATTTCGAAATAATGCTCTCTCTGTATGAAATTATAATATTTTTGTTCTAGGTTTGTTATATTTTTATATACAAAAGTGAACTAATTGTTGGTCATTATATCTCTTCAAAGACCCTAAAAGCTACAGTGAACTTAAAAATTAAGTAAATACTTACAATATTTTAAAGGATAGAAGATTTTGTGAAATAATTAATAATTAAGTACATTAAATTGTTAAGTTGTGCTATTTTTTATACATTTATTTTCCAATATTATGTAATATTATGGGATATATACAATGTAAAAATATATTTTATAAGTCCAGTATTGTACTATACATTGGGCCGCATTAACTTCTTTCTGCTTTTCTTCGGGATATAGGAAATATTCTATTCAAATTTGGAATATTACTAAAAGAAATAGCACCTATTTGCTATTTTACTTCTATTTTTTAATCAAGTATAAATTATTCTGATAAATCTCGGATTAAATACGTCAACATTTGTTATCCGTATATAATGATAACAATAATGTAAAGCGCCGATTATCCGAACAAATATGGTTTGACCTTAGTTCGGATAAGAAAAATTTGGATAAAGAGACATATAATATTAAGGTATGTTTCTCATTATATTAAAACCTTCACACTTTATCCTGACTTAAGAATGTTAGCCCCCGCAAGTGCTTGCGTGTTGAAAAATTGCTCTTTTTGTCTTTTTAATTATATTTTACATTTTAAATTTTTTTTCTGATGGTGTTAATGTTTAAATTTTTATCATGCAAAATTTTCTTTTTTATCATCTTCTGAACTTCAAATAATATAATTTAAGCTAAAAAGAGTTTCGTTTATTGCTTGCTTCAGACAAGGCATTCTTTTCGATGGTGCCTTACCTCGAATTTTTCTGAAATACATTAGTTAAATAGGATCAGCGTTCTTCTGTCATTCGGTCCATTTCATATTTATTTCCAAACATACAAAAGCTTCATTATGTCAGTGACTTGGGTCATTTCCAGAGCATTCATTTTAATTTTCTTCAATTACTTTTTCGTTGTTACTGCTCCCCAATATACACTAATCAGGGATTCTATTTAGCATGTTAAATCTGAAAGGGAAAACAAGAGATCGAAAGAAGGTGTCTGAACTGTTGGATTTTTTAAAAACTTGAATGAACTAGGCTGATCGGTTAATTGGAATCCAGATAATCGTCGCTTTACTGTATAAGCCATATTCTGCTGCTAGAAATTATGCTCGATATTTCACTACAACTAATAATTACACTATTGTTTCAACTTTAGAATTGCGCTCAAGTGAGATGTTAGAGAAATTTTCTTGTTTTCATCACATTCTCAAGAATATTCCGCATATTTTTCGTCAGCATAACTTGTTTCTTATTCAGCCTTAAATCCATTAAAGTTAATAAATTGTGCACTTCAATTAAATATTTGGTATCTAAATCTTCTGAAGAATTCAAATTGCAATACTTATAAATGCATGTGGCTCATTTTTTTGGTTAATAAAGTGATTCTATGCATTTTGAAGTAAAGTCTCAACATGTGATAGTTGTAATCTACCCTTTTCTTTTGTATAAAGTAACATTATTGTCAATGAAAATTCGTTTGTTCTCAATGCCAGCCGATGATCGTAATTGCTTTCCTGGTAATTGTAAAACTTATTTTTTTTTATTATACTTAAATATTTTCGAAAAGCAAAATGTTGTATGCGTTTTTTTGTGCTTTTTACTTATTATGAACTGTATACAATGACTAGTTATAAATTTTACATCTCAAACACTTCTGTAAACACTACAGCTGTACTTTTAATACACGTCTGATTTTTTCTTTTTAATAGAGTTTTTACTCTTGCCTAAAGGAATGAGATATATTGAAAAATAATAGAGGTAATATCATTAAAAATATATTTGTTAAAAAAGGTGTACATACGGGATTTTGGATTACTTTAGTAATTAAACAAAACATTGAATAATGTTTAATTTATAATAACACAATGTTAAACGTAAAACTTTACGTATCCTTAGTGGAAAATGATAAAAACACAACATTGAAAATTTTAATTTTCTTCTAACAAATTTTACTACAAAATCCTTCAAAATCTGATTTCACTAAAATCCGTCCGAAATGAACATTTTATTATTAATTGCAAAGCCTCATTATACACTGAAGCAGTATAATTAAGTATTGGAATTCTACTTTTTGTGTGAAATTGCAAAAATGTGACTTTTTTAGCAGTATCTTTATTTCGATTTTTTCTTAATCTTGAGTATTTAAGACCTTTTCCTGTTTAAAGTAGAAAGACATTTCTATAATGTCTCATTTGCATTTCCTACTGGAAAGAGTAATCTTGAACTTCTTATCTTAAAATATTTCTTGGATATTTATCGTATAAAATAAACCGAAAGTGCCTCTAAGAAAGAATTTTAAAGTACCTACAGAAAATTTCAATATTAAAGTCTGTTACTCAGTCATTTTGAAATTCATATCTTACCAAAATAATTAGAATGGCTTCGAATTCTAATGAAGTGTTTTGTAATATATATCATGAAGTTAATTTTTTAAAAATGGAATCAGTTTCAAAATTTTAAATAAAAAATTAACAGTTTATTTTAAATAAATAAATACAGTAACTTTATTGCATGATCTTTGTCATTAGAATTGGATTCATTATTGCTTTATAAATATGAGTGTAAATTTTAACTGCCCTTTGTATAAATAGTACAAATTGTAATAATTTTCATTTTGAAACAGTAAAATCTAATTTTGAAACGTGTTTTGTTATATGAAATCAGGTGGAAAAAATATAAATGTATGCAATTTATCTTAAATAAAAAAATATTTATAAAATAAAACATCTTACAGTTTATTTCACAAATTTAAAGTTAAAAAAAGACATAAATATAAAGTTAAGAAGACAAAATTGAAAAATTTAATTTTCTTTTAACAAATCTTTCAACGAAATTCTTTAAAATATCCCTTCACTAAAACACGCCTAAAATGAACATTTTATTATTAATTGTAAAGCCTTATTAAACATGTCATTCCGTATAATTAAGTACTGAAATCCTACTTTTTGTGTTCAATTGCAAAAACGTACTTTTTTTAGGAGAATTCTTATTTTGACTTATTCTTAATCTTGGGTTATCTATTCCTGTTTAAAGTAGAAAGAGGTTTCGAAATTGTCTTATTTGCATTTGCTACTGGAAAGAATAGTCTTGAGCTTCTTATCTTAAAGTATTTCTTGGATATTTATGGTATAAAAGAAACCAAAAGTGCCTCAAGGAAAGAGTTTTAAAGTGTCTAGAGAAAATTTAAATATTAACGTCAGCTTTATACCTTATAAAATTTAAATATTTCCAAAATACCGAGAATGGTTTCGAATTCAAATGAAACATTTTGCAATATATATCATGAAATTATTATTTTTTTTTTTTAAATGGAATAATATTCAAAATTTTAAATACTGAATGAACACTTTATTTCACAAAAATAGATAAACCAACTTTATTGTATGATTTTTGTCAAATGACTTGGATTCATTACATCTTTATAAATATGAAAGTAAATATTAAATAAGAATTGTCTACTAATTACAAATTGTAATGATTTTCCATTTTATACAGTAAAATCCACTTTTAATGCGTTATTTGAATTTCTTGGATAAAATCAGGCAGAGAAAATATGTAAAATTTTACATTTTATTTTAAATCTAAAGATGTCTATAAAATTAAAACAATTTAGAATTTTATTCATAAATTTAGAAAAAAATAAAATAACCAGAGACATGCAGTTATAAATCGAGAAAAAAAATTACAAAATATCAAATATAAAGTAAACTAATGTTATAAAAAATTAGTTTTATGTGAATTTTTTCAATTAATTTATGAATGCTCTTACATGTGAATAAAAGCTCAACAAGAAGCGGACTTCTTAGACCTTCGAAAAGGAAAAAATTCTTTATATCTCGAAATCACAGCAATTATTTTTGTACAAAAATATATCTCTAAAAATAAATGGAGTATCTTTGGATTCCTAAAAACTAAACATTTCAATAATTTGAGTTTTTTGAAAAGACACGAATATAAAAAGTTAATCATTTTTTCATTAATACCTATCCGAAATGAACATTTTATTATTAATGTTAATAAAGCTTCATTATACATTGAAGCTGTATAATTAAGTATTAAAATCCTAATTTTGGGTGAAATTGCGAAAACGTGATATTTTTAGCAGATTTTTTATTTTGAATTTTTTCTTAATCTTGAGTATTTAAGACTTATTCCTTTTTTAAGCAGAAAGAGATATCTTAAATAATTTACTTGCATTTGCTACTAGAAAGAAAAGTCTTGGTCTTCTTAACTGAAAATATTTCTTGGATATTTATCATTTAAAAGAAACAGAAAGTACTTGAAAGGAAAGAATTTTAAAGTGTCGAGAGAAAATTTAAATATTAAAGCCAGCTTTATATGTTATAAAATTCAAATCTTTTCAAAATACCGAGAAAGGCTTCGGATTCAAATGAAAGATTCTGTAATAAATACTATGAAGTTATTTTTTTTCTTTTATAATGGAATCAGTTTCAAAATTTTAATAAACAATTAACAGTTTATTTCACAGAAATAAATACAGTAATTTTATTGTATGATCTTTCTCATTAGATTTGGATCCATTATTGCTTTATAAATATGAGTGTTAATTTTAAATAACCATTGTTTAAATAGTAAAAAATGTAGTATTTTTCATTTTGAAAATCCAATCTTGACATACTACGTGTTACATAAAATCAGGTCGAAAAATACATAAATTTATGCAATTTATCTTAAATCAAAAAATAATTATAGAAAAAAACATGTTAGAGTTTATTTCACAAATTTAAAGTTTAAAAAACATAAATTTAAATTTAAGAAGACTACACTGAAAAATTTAATTTTCTTTTAACAAATCTTTCAACTAAATTCTTCAGAATTTCGGTTCACTAATATCTGTTCCAAAATGAACATTTTATTATTGATTGTAAAGCCTCATAATACATTGTAGCCTATATAATTAAGTATAGAAATCCTATTTTTTGTGTAAAATTGCAAAAAAGAGATTTTTTAAGAGAATTTTTATTTCGATTTCGTCTTAATTTTGAGTATTTTTTGAGTACTTAATTTCTGCTTAAAGTAGAAATAGATTTCTAAAATGTTTTATTTGCATTTGCTGGTGGATAGAATAATCTTGAGCTTCTTATCTAAAAGTATTTGCTGGATATTAATCGTATAAAAGAAACACAAAGTGCCCTAAAGAAGGAATTGTAAACTGTCTAGAGAAAATTTAAACATTTAAGTGAGCTTTATACCTTATAAAACTCAAATCTTTCCAAACTACCGAGAATGGTTTCGAATTCAAATGAAACATTTTGTAATATATATCATGAAATTATTATTATTATTTAAAAATGGAATCAGATTCAAAATTTTAAATATATAATGAACACTTTATTTCACAAAAATAGATAAACCAACTTTACTGTATGGTTTTTGTCAAATGCCTTGGATTCATCACTTCTTTATAAATATGAGAGTAAATATTAAATAAGCATTGTCTACATATTACAAATTGTAATAATTTTCTATTTTAAAGAATAAAACCCATTTTTGAGACATTATTTGAGTTTCTTGGATAAATTCATGCAGGAAAAATATGTAAATTTATGCATTTTATCTTAAATTTAATAATGTCTATAAAAATGAAACATGTTAGAATTTTATTCATAAATTTAAGAAAAAAATAAAATAACCAGAGGAATGCAATAATAAATCGAGAAAAAAAATACAGAATATTAAATATAAAGTAGACTAACTTTATAAAAAATAAATTTCATGTGAATTTTTCAATTAATTTCTCAAAATTTTCTTACATGTGATTAAAAGCTCAACAAGAGATGGACTTCTTAAGACCTTCGAAAAATAAAAATTATTTCTATTTCGAAATCACAATTTTTTTTATACAAAAATATGTTTCTAAAAATGACTGGAGAATCTTTGGATTCCATCACAATATCTCATTAAAACCTAAACATTTCAATAACTTGATTTTTTTTTTTTTAAGACATGAATAAAAGATATTTGTTATTTTTTCATTCGTACCCTTTCGTAATGAAAATTTTATTATCAATATTAAAGTCTCAGTATGCATTTCAGCCCGTATAATTAAGTAATGATAATCTACCTTTTGTGTGAAATTGCGAAAAAGTTATTTTTTAGTAGAATTTTTATTTTGAATTTTTTTTTCTTAATCTTGAGTATTTAAAATTTATTTATGTTTAAAGTAGTAGGAGATTTCTAAACTGTCTTCTTTGCATTTGTTACTGGAAAGAATACTCTTGAGCTTTTTATCTTAAAGTATTCCTTGGATATTTATCATATAAAAGAAACCGAAAGTATCTACAGAAAGAAGTTTTAAAGTGTCCAGAGAAAATTTAAATATTAAAGTCAGCTTTATACCACATAAATTTCAAATCTTTTCAAAATACTAAGAATGGTTTCGAATTCAAATGAAATATTTTGTAATATTAGTTAATTTTTTTAATGGAATCAGTTTCAAAATATTAAATAAACAATTAACATGTTATTTCACAGAAATAAATATAGTAACTTTATGGTAAGATCTTTGTCATTAGACTTGGATTCATTACTGCTTTATAACTATGAGTGTAAATTTTAAATAACCATTGCATAAATAGAACAGATTGTAATAAATTTCATTTTGAAACAGTAAAATTGAATTTTGTCATGTTACTTGTTTTATGAGGTGGAAAAATATATAAATTTATTTAGTTTACCTTAAATAAAAAAAATATTTACAGAATAAAACAGTTTACAGTTTATTTCAAATATTTAAAGTTAAAAAGACATAAATTTAAGGTTAAGAAGATAAAACTGAAAATTTTAATTTTTTTTAAACAAATCTTTCAACGAAATTCTCCAAATTCTCTCTTAACTAATACCTGTCCGAAACAAATATTTTATTAATAATTGTAAAGCCGCATTATACATTGAAGCCTGTATAATTATATATTGAAATCCTATTTTTTGCGTGAAATTGCGAAAACGAGATTTTTTTAAAAGAATTTTTATTTCGATTTCTTCTTAAGCTTTGGTACTTAAGACCTATTCCTGTTTAAAATAGAAAAAGATTTCTAAAATGTCCTTTTTGCATTTCCTACTGAAAAGAATGGTCTTGAGCGTCTTATCTAAAAGTATTTATTGCATATTTATCGTATAAAAGAGACCTAAAGTGCCTCAAGGAAAGAATCTTAAGGTGTCTAGAGAAACTTCAAATATTAAAGTCAGCTTTATCTATACTAATAAAAGAACAAAACGCTCTGTCTGTCTGTGTGTGTGTCTGTGTGGGCTAGCAAAATCTACAGCACGTACGAAGCTCAAAATTTTTTTGAGAGTAGCCCAATGTCTCTCCTGATGCACCTGAAGCTCATAATTTCAAAATTATATTTATTAACTGAGTAATTAATTAAATTCCAAAGCTCACTCTCATAAAAAATCGCCTTTTTTCGCTTTTTTTCCCTTTCATTTTCTTATGGTTGACTGGTTGCATAAAATTTTCGCAGAAATAATTAAAAAAGCTGGGACAGACCTTTAAAATTCATAGACTGACAAACTGTCAGTTTTAATGAGGATTTTTTTTTAATCACAGCTGTTGTACACCATGGAGAAAAAGATAGGTGGAGGCAAGGCTTCACTCGATCTTACAGACTATAACAGTTGCGCGGAATACAATAGGAGGAAAGGAATCAAAATATAGTTCCGGCTGCGGCCGCTGCTAGAATTTAGCACTGCATGCCCACCTCAGTCAACACCGAAGGCGTCAAGTTCGAATGAAGCCTTGTTTGAACTTGTTTACGTTTGCTATTAGCTTTTACAAATGATTTAGTGTTAAGATTAGTATTATTTATTTTATTTTTATAATAAAGATGGTATATTATTGTGTACCATGTTGCCGCTCATGATCTAGGAATAAAGAAGGTGTTTCGTTTCACCAATTTCCTGCAAATTCGGATCTATTTAAAGAGTGGCTGAAAGTTATTTCCCGGGATAATTTTACGATAAATGATAAATCGCCATCATCTGTAGTATGTGGTAAACATTTGAAGCAAGAGGATTTTATTCCTGGATTGAAAATTAAAAAACTAGTCTCGAATGCAGTGCCTTCCATTTTTGAAAACTATCCGTCATATAAAATTCCTACATTGAAAAGCAGACGGCAGTTGATCCGTAATGACACTACTGCGGAAATAAATAATCCTAAAAGACCCTACAGTGTGGAAGCTGAACTCAATAATAAGCGTCAAAAATTAGTGAAGGATTCAAATTCTTATACAGAAACTCAAAAAACCTCTACTAATGATATAATAGATCATGAAGCAGAAAAATCATCTAAAAATAAATCAGGAAGGACCAGTTTTTCAACAGGCATCAAAGGAAATTTTTATAAAGACATAATCAGTATTTGAATGGGAAAGCATTTTTTTTTTCTAATTGATATGTAGTAAAGAGTTATTTTCTGTATTTCAATTGAAAAAAATTCTTCTATAATTGGTTAATTGTAAAGTTTTTTTTTCTTTTTTTTTAAGATTTTTTTTTTCTTTTTACCATAAAGTTATTTTATTAAATGGAAATGCAGTTTAAAAAAAATGTTTAAGTTTTTTTTTTCTTTTCCTCATAACAAATATCAAATTAATTGAATAGAAGAAAAAAAAACAAGTATTTTTACTGGAAAACACTTATTCAACTACTAAATTTGTTGATTAGATTAAAATTGATAAAGGTTATGATACAGTTGATATTAAATACAGTGAATTTCAAAGAGCATCTGTAGTTTCTTGTTTCCTGAGTTTTTTTAAAAAGCAAGAAATTTGAAGATTGAAAGAAAGAAAGAAAAAAAAAACGAAGTGTAAATTGTTTAAACTAAATATCATTTATTTATTTTTCTATGAGAAGGCAATAACAAATTGTTAATAGTCCTTATATATAAGATAACTAAAAAAATTTGGATTGAAAATACTAAATAAATATTTCTAATGCTTAATTGTTCTGTGAAAATAAATGGATCAAAATTCTTCAAACATATAAAATTTTGTGCTTAGATTGTTTTTAATTGTCATTTAATAAGATAATAAGATGTCATTTAATACGCAGAGTATGTTCCATTTTAGCCCTTTAAATCGTACGGATGAGGTGAGAAATCAGCGCCATCTATCGATTTATTTGACACTTTAATGATTCCAGCGAAAATTGGTGTTTGTTAAGGCCATATAGCGCGTGACAGATCGAGTTCGGCCGTGGTGGAGGCGAAGTAAACCGAAAAAAAGGTTTGCAATATTAAACCATTTATCGCTGAAATTTTAATGTCTCAAACAAAAGCACGAGGAAGGAATTTTGTATTAATAAAACGAATTGAAAGAAATGAAATACAGCTGAAGCATATTTTATGAAGAAATAGTAATTTTTAAAATGGTTTTTTTCTATTATATTATTTAGGTTAAAGTTAGATTAAAGTTAAATTGCATTTATGTTATGGTTAGAATAAGGATATGTTACAATAAAGTGAAGGCTAGGTTACATTTCTGTTATATTTAATTTACAGTAGGGTACTGTTAAGTCGCTGTTAGGTTACAGACAGGTTCTGATTACGGTACAAAAGTTTAAGGTTAGGAATTTATACACAGAGTGAACATTACGCAAGATTTGATTAAAAATAACACTTACTTTTGTTAAATAGCTCTGAAATTATAATACTATATACCAATCGTATAGCTACCATCGTGTTTCGATTTCATTCATGGTATAGTCGGATTTAAGAGTGATATAATTAGTTTGAAATTCAAAATATTTCACTTGGGATTTCTATGTGAAAATAATAATTAGTTACGTGACTTAAGAGTGATTTTTACGGGTAAATATCAACTTTTTAACACGAAAATCATGCAATCGTTGGATACATATTCCCTCCCGCGTTTTTCATAGCTCATTTTGAGCATTTTTAGAGCTTAATATTAGTTGTTGTTTTTAAAACCGATTTTTCACACAGTCAGTGGTTACGTATTTCAGACAATGCATTTCTGCATGTAACGAGTTAATGATAAAATCATACAAATTTCTAGTTCGTTTAATATTGTTAATACGGACCCGGGCAACGCCGGGCGGGTCAGCTAGTACCTTGTAAAAACCATATCTTCATAAAATACTGAGAATGGTTTCGAATTCAAATGTAATTGTTTGTAATATATATCATAAAATTATTTTTTTAAGTGAAAGTAGATTCAAAATTTTTAATTAATAAGGAACACTTTATTTCACAAAAATAGATATACCAACTTCATTGTAGGATTTTTGTCAAATGTCTTGGATTCATTACTTCTTTATAAATATGAGAGTAAATATTAAATAAGCATTGTCTACATATTGTAAATTGTAATAATTTTCCATTTTATACAGTAAAATCCACTTTTGACGCGTTATTTGAATTTCTTCGATAAAATCAGGCAGGTAAAATTTGTAAAATTTTGCATTTTATTTGAAATCTAAGGATGTCTATAAAAATAAAACAACTTATAATTATATTCATAAATTTAGAAAAAATAAAATAACCAGAGGCATCTAATTATAAATCTAAAAAAAATTACAAAATATCAAAAATAGAGTAAACTAATTTTATAAAAAATAAATTTTATGTGATTTTTTAATTAAATAATAAAATGTTGCTACATGTGAATAAAAACTCAAAAAGAAGTGGACTTCTTAGAACTTCGAAAAGGAAAAACCCTTTATATTTCGAAATCACAACAATTCTTTTTATACAAAAATATATCTCTAAAATATGAATGGATTTAGATTCCATCACAATATCTGATGAAAAACTAAGCATGTCAAAAATTTGAATTTTTTTAAATGACGCCAAAAAAAAAAAAAAAAAAAATTGTCATTTTTCCATTAATACCCGCCCAAAACGAGCTATTTAATATTAATTGTAAAGCCTCAGTATCCATTGCAGTCCGTATAATTAAGTATTGGTATCCTACTTTTTCTGTGAAATCGCGAAAAAGTTCTTTTTTTTTAGTAGAATTTTTATATCGATTTTTTTTCTTAATCTTGTGTATTTAAGATTTATTTCTGTTTAAATTAGAAAGAGATTTCTATAATGTCTTATTTGCATTTGCTACTGAAATAGTCTTGAGCTCCTTATCTGAAAGAATTTTTTGGATATTTATCATATAAAATAAAGTAAAATTGCTCTAGTATAGACTTTAAAAGTGTCTAGAGCAAATTTCAATATTGAAGTCAACTTTATACCTTAAAAAATACAATTCTTTCCAAAATACCAATAATGGTTTCGAATTCAAATGAAATATTTTGTAATATGTATCATGAACTTAAATTTTTTTAATGGATTCAGTTACAAAATTTTAAATAAATAATGAACATTTTATTTCACAAAAATAGATAAACCGACTTTATTGCATGATTTTTGCCATTAGACTTGGATTCATTACTTCTTTATAAATATTAATGCAAATTTTAAATAAACATTGCATAATTAGTACAAATTGTAGTAATTTTGAAACAGTAAAATTCAGTTTCGATATGTTATTTCTTAATAAAATCGGGTGGGGAAATTTATAAATTTATAGAATTTGTTAAATCAAAACATATTTATAGAATAAAACAGTCAGAGTTTAATTCATTAATTTAAATTTAAAAAGACGTAAATTTAAGGTTAAAAAGACAAAACGGAAAAATTTAATTTTCTTTTAACAAATCTTTCAACGAAATTCTTCAACACACTCTTTTTATTAAAACTCGCCCTAAATGAACATTTTATTATTAATTGTAAAGCTTCATTATACATTGCAGCCCGTATAATTAAGTATTGAAATCCATTTTTTGTGTGAAATTGCAAAAATTTTATTTATTTATTTATTATTTCTTAGAAAATTTTTTATTTTGATTTCTCCTTAATTTTGAGTACATAAGATCTATTCCTGTTTAAAGTAGAAAGAGATTTCTAAAGTGTCTTATTTGCATTTTCTACTGGAAAGAATAGTCTTGAGCTTCTTATCTGAAAGTATTTCTTGGATATTTATAGTATAAAAGAAACCGAAAGTGCCTCTAAGAAAGAATATTAAAGTTTCTCGAGAAAATTTAAATATTAAAGTCAGCTTTATACCTTATAAAATTCAAATCATTCGAAAATACAGAGAATAGTTTCGAATTCTAATGAAATATTTTGTAATATATATCATGAAGTTATTTTTATTTATTTATTTTTTTTTTTTGGAAAGGAATCAGTTTCAAAATTTTTAATAAACAATGAAAAGCTTATTTCACAAAAATAGATACACTAACTTTATTGCATGATCTTTGTGAGACTTGGATTCATTTTTGTTTTAGAAATATGAGTGTAAAATTTAAAAATGCATTACATACATAGTAAACCTAATTTTCACTTAAAAACAGT
Organism: Maratus speculifer; assembly: GCA_964019185.1. Taxonomy (NCBI): domain Eukaryota; kingdom Metazoa; phylum Arthropoda; class Arachnida; order Araneae; family Salticidae; genus Maratus; species Maratus speculifer. Next base: position 273,991,746 of record OZ025290.1, read on the forward strand.
AAAATCCCCCTTTTTTAGATGTTATTTATTACATAAAATTATATGGAAAAATGTATAAACTCATGCACTCTATCTTCATTCAAAAAATATTTTTAAAATAGAAGAGTTAGAGTTCAGTTCATAAATTTACAAAACAATATACAGTGGCGGTCGAAAATTTCTGGCCAGTTAGTTTCTTTGATTTAATACAAGAAGGTTTCAGCGAATTAGAAGCACAATTTCTTCAAAAGTTAAGAAAATGACCCAATTAGATAATTTAGATGATGATAATTTAGATTGCATAGGAAGACGCTTCATGCAAAAGGGTAGAATTCAAAGTTCACTTGTGCAAAAGTTTCCGACCACTCATCATTCCTTAGTTTTTTTTCATCGGTATAGTGTTTTTTGATCGTGTTTGTGAATGAATCAATGTGAATAGCGTAGTTTAAATTCAAAATTGAAAAGTTAAAAAAATATTGTGTGTAAATGAGTGATTGGTTTGTCGCTAAAGGACCAATCTTCTCGACATATTGCGGCAAACTTATCGATCAGCTAATCAACTGTGAAGGATGTTTAAAAATTTTATAAAAATAACCATGGCCTTCAGGACTTTCTGAGGTCCGGGAGACCCCCGAAAATAACTACTCTTGGGGACAGAATTATCAGGAGAAAAACATTTGAAGACCCGCATAAAAATTCCTTTGTATTATCCTGCGATTTACAGAATGAAAATATTACTGTAATAAGTCGATCTACCGTGTCAAGAAACTGACGTGATGCAAAACTTCATGAAAGAGTCGATGTTCAAAAATTTTTCATAAGTAAAAAATAACAATAACGTTTCCGATTGGCGTTTCCAAAAAACACGAAGTCTGGTCAAGTGATAACTCTACAAAAGTGCTATTCTTCCATCAAGTGAATTTCAAACTTTTTTTTTTTTTGAGAGTGATGGCAGATACTACGTCCCATGACCTAACAACAAAAGATATGATTCAATCTATGTTATTCCTACAATGAAGCAAGATGGAGTACATGTTATGCTGTGGTGAGTAATTTCTTTAAAAATGTTCGGTGCGTTATTTGAAATCCAAGGCAAGATGAATGATGCAATGTGTAAGGAAACCTTGCAAGATTATTCTCTGCCTTAGTAGAAAAAAATTGTGGTCGGAACTATTTGTTTTAATATGATAACGACTTAAAGAATGTATGCAAGCCTTGACACTCAGTGGCTTTCGCACAAAAAAATTTTGCTTTTGAAATGGCCAGCTCAAACGCCCGGCATGAATCCAATAGAAAAGTTTGAAGTTGGCAAGGGTGTACAGAACTATAAATATTCCAACTCATCCGAAATTTCCTAAAAACTGCAAGAAATGTTGATGAAACGTACCATAGACTATTTTAACCGTTTATTGTATAAATGTCATATTGTTGCGGCACAATACTTATTACTAAAAGTATGGGGATAAAATACTAATTGTAAATGTTTTTGATCACTGTAATTTTCTATTACAATAGCTTTTTTCCAAACATGCGAAGGTGTCCAGAAACTTTTGAGAACATGCTTTTTCCTTTGTACTTTATTTTGTCAAATAAATTTAATGATATTCATATGTTGCTGCATAAATAAATTCCTAACTATTATGTCAATAAAATGTATAAGTATCTATTTAGGATTCCTCTTCATATGGGTATATTTGCAAATTAACTAAAAAAGTTTTGCTGGCCGGAAATTTTTGACCACCACTATATGTATATAACCAGAGGCATGTTATTATAAATCGAGAAAAAATACAAAAAATCAAATATAATGTAAATTAATTTTATAAAAAATAAATTTTATGTGAATTTTCCAATTAATGTCTAAGATTTCCTTACATGTGAATAAAAGCACAGTAGATACTTCTTAGGCTTTGCAAAAGTAAAAATTATTTATATCTCGAAATCATGACAATACTTTTTATACAAAAATAAATCTTTAAAAAATGCCTGGACTGTATTTAGATTCCTTCACAATATCTCATTAAAATTAAACATTTTGAAAAATATGAGTTTATTGAGATGACATGAATAAAACAAGTTTGCCACTTTGCAAACTCAAACTTTGATCCATTCTAAATTTATAAGTATTTAAAAAAGGCTGCATAAATTACGTAATTTTACGGACTGATTATAGACAATGAATTCAAATTAAATATCAAGGGTGGTTATTATCATTTAAAAAATGAAAGTTTGTATGAATTTATTAGCATGCATACGAATTTTTCTGCTTAAATCTATTATTATAGAAAGGAAGTTATTAAAACGATAATTATCACACATTTGCCTACATATTATTGTAAAATGCATGCGAATAGAGGCGGTTGTATCGTTTTTTTGAATGAGAAATGAATCTTAAGGATCACTAAATCCAGATTATTAAATCTTGCAAATTTCTAACATATATTTTTTAAATATAAATTTATCAGTGAATAATAACCAGAGATCTTCAATTTATATTTATAGAAAATATATACAAGGCGTTTCAGCATATCGTTTAAAAGGTTTCAGGAGCCATAGAAAATCTTTAAAACGATAAAAAACCACATAGCAATGCATGGTCGGATATGCTTTCCTGGAGCGGTAATGATGACGCAAAATTTAAAAGAAGAATGACAGGAACAGGGTAAGAAATTTTTTTTATTATTATTTTTAGTACTTTAAAAATGTAAGAGCAATGCTGTAAAGTGTCGATGGATTTACTGCAGGAATCATGGCAACAGTTCGGAAACTCCAGGACACGGCCGGTATTTTCAAGGACATTAGATTTTTCATGCGTTTTAGATGTGATGCTTGCATCAAGGTCAGGTTTAATCATAACAAAAATCAGCTAAAGATGTTTAATTAAAAAAATTCCTTTTAGCTCTTATAAAATAAATGAAACTTCCATATTCCGTGCGTTTTATTATTACTTACTTATTTTATACTTACAGAACTTATTACTTCTCATTTATTGAACACGATATATATCTATTCCACATATTTACATTTCTTATTTATTTCGTATGAAACCTTATTACACATATTTGTATATTTTAAGACACAAAACACATTTAAAATGCATATTTGCATTACATAGTACCTACTTTACGTAGTACTTACATTATATATAACTTATATTACATACTTAGTAATACGCATAAAATTTATTTATTATATATTACTGATGTGCAATTTATTCCAGCTTGTTTTAAATAAAATATTTTTGATTACAATGTTAAACCGTAATTTTCGAGAAACCATTTAAATTCCCTAAAAAACCACAAGTTAGGTTCCATTAGTTTTTTATTAAGAATATGTAATTAATATGCAAAATAATAATCAGTGCACCTAATCTTCATATTTTCACTTATTACAGTTCTCTGTTTCAAAAATATAAGAAATGCTCAAAAATTGTAATAAACTTTCGGTTTCTGGATCATTTTTACAGGCTATTTATTTAACTGTATTTTTCCGTTTAAGAACTTTCTTTTATTTGATCTAAGTTTAACATAGTAAAAAATTTTTGTAACAAATGATTAACTAAGAAGTACAAAATAAAAAAAAGAAAAAGAAATCAATTTTTTAAAAAATGAATTATATAAAGAATAAAGATATATTTTATCAATACCAGTACTGTGCATATGTTTCAGAAATTCAGTAATAAACATTATGCAAAAGTACCGTCCGTGGGTAAAGTTAAATACATAAAAAAGGAAATACGGATCAGCCGTTTAAATGTAAGACGTAATGCTTTCATATATTAAAAATTTTATGTTTATACTGCTTGGTGCGCTTAAATAACTCGATTTTAAACCCTTAAAATAATGTCTACTTTGTCCCATGGTTTGCGCAAGAATTGCTGGATCAATCTAAACAAAAAAAATTAAAGATTGTTCAGCAATTTTAATGATATGGTTAGAACTGGCATATGTAATAAAGGCTGTACACAAAAGAATGTGCCAGTTTCAGTGACATATTAAAGCAATTCAATTTAGATTATTTATTGCAAATCATACATCAAATTGAAGGTAAGCTAAATTAACTTTTTTGTTTGTTGTCTAGTCATCTAGTTGCATGGTTCTCTTGTAATCTAGTTGGAGAATCTTTTCTTCTAGTTGTCTAGTCTTTCTTCGTTCAGTATGTTCACCTATACTTAAAAGAAAAACATTCAATCTAAAATCCAATTTTTCGCTCACTTCGGTTATTAATTCCAGATTAATAAAAGGAGTGCGTCTATAACTCTTTGTCTCAACTATGGCAAATCATTGGGTAACAGCGGAATATAGACAAGATCGTCTATATAGCCCTAAAGTAAACTAGTCGGATGTAGCAATCCCGAAACTTTCATCTGTCTCATCTATCTCATCTATCTCGTCTTCTCATCTATCTATTTCATCTATCAAATTTCGAAAAATTGCGTTCTCGGTGCCAAAATTAAATGGCAATATATGCCTATGATGAAGGCTCTAAAGATTTGAATTTACGTGCATTAGATCTTGAAATGTGATTACTGCTAAAATTGTGTAAATCCTAAAAATATCAGCATAGTAACGCCAAAAAAATGTAAACAAAAAACAATTCATGTTACTGATTAACTGAGTGTGAATTTGATCGAAATCCATACATTAGTTCTTGGGATAGATGTCTTGTAAAAATCTTTAAAAATGCAGCTTAGGAGTGCCCCCCTATTGCGCTATTTACATCAAAACGTAAAATACGTCAACTCATGCCAAAGTGTAACTGGATATGAAGATTGATGAAATTACGTGAATTTATTCTGAAGGTAGCGCTATTGCAGAAGCCGCACAAAATGCACCAGAGCAGCGCTACATGTTGATAGATTTATACCAAGTTGTAAACGTTAATTCATTTCAAGGACTGACAGAATTTGCATTTTGATAAAAATCTGTACATTAATTCTAGAGATTGAGCTATTATGGAAATAGTGAAAAAGATTGCATAGCAGCACCATCAAATTGAGCGATTTACACTAAAAATCAATCAGAACCAATTTATATCAAGGACTAACTGAATATATTTTTTATTAAATTCCGTGCATTAATTCTTGAGATAGAGCTGTCTGTATATGACAAAATTTATGTCACATACAGATAGACACACATTCACAAATTCACAGACTCACAGACAGGCATTTTGAAAAAACTTGTTTTTCGTGATCTTTGAGCCCTAAAATTTCTGAATCCATCGAAAACCGATAATCGAATGTTTTCCCGAATCTAACGCTTTCTTCTTGTAAAGATAGAAGAAAATAAAAATCACATGACTCTAGTAAATTTTAATTCTTCCCTGAACTAATTTTGTTACGCTCAGAAGTCACCATTTTGAGTGCAGGTATTCCAAGTAAATGAATAGGAAAACAGTACTAGCGAATGAACTTACCTTAAACTGTTTGGGTTACTCTTTATTTGTGATTTTGAGCAATTACACTTTTCAATTCCTACAATTAATACTACTAAACTTATGAGTAGCACAGTTTTTATAGGTACGTTGTAATTTTCGTTATGTATATACATTCTCTGCCTCCTTAAAAAGCAAAAACAAAATAATTTTTAAAACCCAGTTTTTAAGATAAATGTTTTTTGTAAGTTTAAATCATAATCGTAAACCTAAAAATTACAAAACTGTTCCCAAATTCTATTTCTGATTTACAGATCTACTAGAAAAAAAATACGACTATGTTCAGACTCGAATTCTTGTCAGTTTGTTCTAACAAATATTTGTTTTGCTTTTTCCACGAAAAACTTCAAGAAGATAGTTTGAAATATAAATAACTGCAATAATAAAAACATATTACTGCAATATATTTAGCTTATATTGAAAATAAATTGCCAAACATACTTTACATATAAGCAGCACAATGTAGAAAATTCTCTTAAGTTAAACAAATTGGCATTTACATTTTTATAGACAGAAATCTAGATATCTATAGATAGCTAGATATATACATAGAAATCTTTGTATCGTATAGAATAGAAGAGAATACTTCGATATTTTTTTCTATTTATAAGATGTTTCAATGGAATTTCCTTCTTGGAAATGTGGTTCATTATACTAGCTCATTATTGATCCTCGGGTGTATATTGATTATTGGAGAGCAGCAAATTTTCTAGCCTTTCGAAATATGGTTTTAGGCTAAATTTAACTTCCAATTTTAACGCTTTTGCATATTGGACGAAATAAATTACTAAGCGGACGCTCTAATGTGTTTGGAGAGAAAGCTAAAAGCTTCCGGCAATAAATGCAAACTATTCGAGAAACTATATAAACTTTTAAAAAATAGCATACATAAATTGACTAAACATTACTTTTTGTAAACGCTTGAATTTTCCTTTCGTCTACTTCAACAAATAAGTAAAAAAATGTGTAAACATATTCTCGAAAGATATAAGAATCTTTAAATATTAAATTCGATTGTCAGTTGAAGAATTCTGAAATATTTCTATGGAAAATATTTAATTTCGCATTAGAAAGTTACAGTATGTACATTGGTGTATATATATGTGTGTGTCTGTGTGTGTCTATGTACAGTTACGCATATGCATATGTACTACACATATTTTCATTGTGCTGCTAAAGCCTATACACTCTAAAAAATAAAAGTGTAAATTTACTCACAACAATGTGTAAATTGACAATACAAAAACGATTTGTTTATATGTGTAAATTTGTGTGTAAATTGCCAAAATACACGCCTAATGTGTAAATTTCAAAATACACATTTCAGTGTGTAATTTAATGATAACACTAAGTGTGTAAAAGCTACAGTGATCACTCATGAAATACCCACATTAATGTGTAAATTGCGCAAGAATACACATATATCTGCGTAATATTCTTACTCATTTATCTGTATAATCTTCAGTGATCACACGGATAAATGCATATTATGCAAAAAACACGCATTATTGTGTTATTGTAATTTACACAGTTCTTTGCGTAATATGTAAAATACGCATATTCAATGGGGGTTCAATAACTATTGTGTCTAGTTTAAAGATAAAAACCAACGATTATAGATGCACAAATAAAGTAAGAAAATGTAGCAAACAGCCGTTTCGAATCTACTATGGAGATTCTTCATCAGTGCAAAACTCAGCGAGCTAGAATAAGCAAAATTGAGCTAAGAGACATAGAGACGCAGGCTTATATACCCGCTACGGAAACGATCCCGCCTAAAGGAAAGCAACCAATGAGAAGAGAGCAGCCTAACAACTGGCTGGACAAGTAGCGACATCTACCGGAGAATAAACAAAACAAAAACTAAAAAACGAAGGAAAAAAAAAGGTTTAAATTAAATTAAAGATTTCCAAATGCTAGGAAAATAAGGCGTACTTGATAAGTCATTGACTAATGAGTGAGAATTTTTAATGATGTGGTAAGCTTCTCAAAAATCAAGATCAAGAATGGAAGGACACTTTTGGATGATGGTAGCTGAAGAAAAGTTAAACTTATGTTGTAAAAACCAACAACGTTGAGCAATGGAAGAGCGTTTAAGCTCTTGATTTTTGACATACCTTTTATGTTCCGTTAAACGAAATCTGAGAGCACGTTTAGTCTGACCAATATAAGAAAGGCCACATTGGCAAGAAATTTGGTAAATACCCCAGTTATCTAAGCGATCAATGGGATGCTTAAGATTTGAAAAGGCAATTTTATTAACAGGAGAAAAAATAACATTGAAATCGAACCTTTTTTAAATTTTAGCAACTTGCTGACTGATTGTGGGGAAAAAAGGCAAAACAACCAAAGTATTGGAATTTGAATTAAAGTTTTTTCTTTCAGATTGGGTGGATTTTGTTAATTTTCTAAGAATTGAATCTATAATATTAGGAGAATAACCACGATCAACAGCAATAGCTTTAAGATAATTGAGTTCATCACTGAGTAACTGAGGAATTGAACAAATATTGGAAGCCCGGAAAACAAAAGTTTTAAAAGCCGCAACTTTCTGGTTAGGAGGATGAGAAGAATATCTATGAGGTGGAAGACTGACCGCAAAAGGTTTACGAAAGACAGTAGTCTGAAAATTATCATCGTCGCGAATAACAAGGACATCAAGAAAAGAAAGGGAATTGTCTTATATTGGTCAGACTAAACGTGCTCTCGGATTTCGTTTAACGGAACATAAAAGGTATGTCAAAAATCAAGAGCTTAAACGCTCTTCCATTGCTCAACATTGTTGGTCTTTACAACATAAGTTTAACTTTTCTTCAGCTACCATCATCCAAAAGTGTCCTTCCATTCTTGATCTTGATTTTTGGGAAGCTTACCACATCATTAAAAATTCTCACTCATTAGTCAATGACTTATCAAGTACGCCTTATTTTCCTAGCATTTGGAAATCTTTAATTTAATTTAAACCTTTTTTTTTTCCTTCGCTTTTTAGTTTTTGTTTTGTTTACTCTCCGGTAGATGTCGCTACTTGTCCAGCCAGTTGTTAGGCTGCTCTCTTCTCATTGGTTGCTTTCCTGTAGGCGGGATCGTTTCCGTAGCGGGTATATAAGCCTGCGTCTCTCTGTCTCTTAGCTCAATTTTGCTTATTCTAGCTCGCTGAGTTTTGCACTGATGAAGAATCTCCATAGTAGATTCGAAACGGCTGTTTGCTACCTTTTCTTACTTTATTTGTGCATCTATAATCGTTGGTTTTTATCTTTAAACATTTTTGCACAAAGGCTTTATTTGCTATTTTATTGTGTCTAGTATTTATAGAATATCTGTACTGCTGTGGGTGGTGCATAATATCGAAGTTTAATGTCTTAGTTGATTTTATGCTTAGTTTCAGAACCGTAGCTGCATTATTTATATAGTTTTGGATGGAGGAGTGAAATGGGGGGCGGGTGTAGTTGAAAGCCTGATTTTTAGCTTATGGGGGTAGATTTGTGATAGTGGATGAGATAAAATTACTGTTTGGACTCGGGATCATAGTGATGTACCCACTTCTCATCCACTGTCACAAGTTTACCCTCATAAGCTCCAAATCAGCCTATCACACTCACCACCCCCACCCACCCCTTCTTAAAAACTCCATCTAAATAGGTTTTTAGAACTTCACCCTCTCTCTAAAACTATGTTATTACAGCAGCTACGGTTCTAAAATTCAGCATACTGCCATTTAAGACATTGGTTTTCGATATTCCTCATCAGCCATCGTAGTACAAATATTACTTCTTTGTTAATGGGAAAGTATGGGGCACATTTTGAAATTTACAATTTCTTTAATTATACAATTGATTCTTCAAATTATGTTCTATATTGTTCAAGGATATTAGAAAGTGTTTCATTTTGTATTCTATAAATAAAAATTTTTGTATTTGTGTCAAATAAAGCAGATTTTATTATTTTTGTAAAAAGTGCCCCGTTCCTCCCTACTCTCCTCTAAATATACACATAAAAACTGCTGTTTTATTTTCTATATTCTTCCTTGCTTCTTAATTTTATTTTCCCTTCAGTTAGATATTATTTAGTACATGCAATTAAAAATTAAGATAAAAAAATAATTAATGATAGATTTTAGACTAGTCAGATGGAATAATGATAGTTGGTAAACTTGCAATCTTCGCAGCTTTTATTTTCAGAGTTCAGACTAAATTTTTCCCTTTTTATTTTTCAGACTCAAAATACAAAGTCAATTATACTCAAGATACTGTGTTACATACAGTTATAAAAGTAAAATTTAAAATACTATAAAAAATAGAAAAAGGTATGTAATCTTCATTTCATACACACACACATATTACCTGCAAAAATTACAGCTGATTTATTGATATATACATGAATCACCTATATTATATGTTGAATTGTTTTCTTCTTATATATATTCATCATTACAAAGAATTAACCTTAAAAAATTATCGAAACTATCAAAAATGCTATTGAATCATTAAAATAACATCTTTTGCATTTAAGATTATATTTAGAAATTAGGGTCTTTAAAAAAATACAAATACATTTTAACATTAATGAAATGACTCGTATTTTCAATAATGAAAATTTTAGATATTCTAATTAAAATTTTAGATATCAAACTAATTAGTATTTTTATTTATCAACTGTAGTAAAAAATAAGAAATACTGTGATTATATCCAAATATCAATTGGCGCTTATAAATTTTCGAAATTAATGCTCGTAGAATTTATTTGACAATTACATTTGTGTCTTAAGTGTATAAAACTCACCCGACGGGGAATATTTATGTAGTGGGGGGGACTAATAAATTTCATTTTGAATATTCATTAAGACACAAGTGTTATAATTTTTTATATACATACAATCATAAGTTTTAGGTCATATTAATTCAATAATAATAGGCAAAATTGCAATGGGAAAATGTTTATTTGAAGAAAAAGCCATTACTTTAATAAAAGTTTTCTTCAGAATTTTTGGTCTAAGGTTATTTTAAATCAACGTATTTGTGCCCTTTTGCAATTTACTTCTGTGTATTTTTATTAAATCTATAATTGACAAGCAAAAATTATGTGTTTTTACTATGATTATTTTAGTGGAACATAGTTCGTCTGATGTAATATTTTCAAATTAAAACACAGCTAAAAATTAAAAATAATTAAGATAAATAAATATTTCAAATTTCTCAAAATTGGAACTTGTAACGTAGAAATTCAAAAACAACGCTATAGTTTTAATCGATGATAAACTTAGTTAACATTATAAGTTTCATAATAAAAAACTTACAAAGAAATTTCAATAAAAGAATAAAACTTAGATGAACTGTTTAGCTTATAAATCGAATACATAATTTATAGATATAATATACATTTGTATAATAGTTTATAAATAAACTATAATATCTTTCACACAACTGATCCGAAATTTAACACCCTCCCCCCCACAAGAAATGATGATAACGTTTATTTTGCTACTGTTAAAATACATTCATAAATTCTTTTTAAGATGAAACTTTTTCAAGAAATAAATAACTTTAGTTGTTATTTTAAGGAGTAAGTTTCAGGAGTTAGGTAATGTTGACATTTTTTAAGGCAAGTAAATTACTCGTGAAAAAAATTCTTATGTGTAAAAAACAATTCAACATATAGAATATACATTTATACGTAAATACAAACAAGATAAAAAGAATTGGAGGTAATACGAACGTATGAGATTACGTACCTTGTACTTTATACGAGAATAACTTCTATATTTTTCTCAACGCGAGTGCTTGCATTCAGTTTGCCTCTTTGGCCACCACATTGTATGCCACCACGTGATTTGCTTTCTATGCGTGCTTGGTTGAGAAGTTTCGTTTTCAATCCCGGCGTGATCAAGGTCAAGTTACTGGACACACCATTAGTTTTCAACTTAAACCTGATGAAGCCAAGTCGACGATGTTTATGATTTTAGTTTTTGATGCTTGATTCTCGTAGTTCATGAATAGGACCATATATTGCACCGCGAACTGAAGTTAAACTAAAATTACAAGTTAAACTTTGAAATGGGTAAATGGTTACAAGCTCTGAGACTTTATAATTTGGATTTAATAATTTAGGGTAAAATCAAGCATACTTATATTCGATATGCTAAATGTAAAAATAACTCAGGATACGAATTTAGAATTATCTTAATTACATGAATTATATTTTATGTTACATATCAAATGAATTCAAAATAGTTTTTAGATTCTACTGAAGGATAAACTACTGTCCTTTAAATTAAGTGGGGGGAAAGGCAGCAGAAAAATTACCAACAGTACAAAAAATATAATTTAAATTTTTGAATAAGCATAAAGTGGGATTATATCTCTATTACGCCTCTTCATGAAGTCTTTCTAATTTCGCTTTAAGAATGAAATCTAACACTATTACTGAAAATTACAAGTAAAATTGTGAAAAAACAGCGGTCAGTGAAACGGCTGAAAGAAATTACGATTTAACCAAATTCTAGAATTATAAAAACAAACTTTCTTATATTTTATGTACAAATTTCAAAAGGTAATTCGGAAAACGAAATTAACTAATTAAATGAATTAAATTTTACGTTACATGTAACGAAATATTGTTACATTTGTCGAGATTAATTTTTTTTTAGCTTCTTTTAAATGTTCATATGCTGCTGAAACGGGGAAGGTGAGAGAGGTGGCCAGAGTATCTTATAAAAATAAATAAATATACTGGTCTATTATTTAAAAATGCTGTTGCAGCAATGCAATGAAATCATATTATTTATGGAATGGGGTTAATGAAATAAAAAGTGTAGCTCTGAATAATATTTAAACCTCCCATTCGTTTCGTAACGTCTACTTTAAAATTCACGCATTTATAATTTTTGTAACACATTAATTAATGAAATTTCAAGTATTATCTACATTTACACATTTTTCTGAGTTTATGAACTGATAATAACTTACAAACTTAATGCCATAAACTAAACACACATTAAAATAGGTATTTTTTTCATAGGAAAAGTGTATTTTTTATGCCAATCGCGTGATTTTAGAAATTTACACACTTACCTATGTATATAGCATTATGTGTAAATTACAAAAATATACCAATTTGATTAAATTCAGGCATTTTTCAGCATTTACACATTTGTTTGTATCTTTCAAGTGATAACAAAATACATACTTAGTATTATAAGCTAAAATACACATAACAACAGGTAAAACTTTGCAAAAAGTGGGTAATTTTCATGTCAGGTGTGTAATTTTAGGAATTTACACCCATATATATGTCAATTTGTCTAATTTACACTTTTATTTTTTAGAGTGTACTGCTATTCCAGATTTACGTTGTCACTCGCTGTTGTTTTAAATCACGAAAAAATTACTCTTTTGGCAAAACTATAAGCTAAAATCAGTGGCAAAACTATATGCTCGAAATCACAAAAAATACCTACAAAAACCTTTTATTCTTTCCAGGGTAAATTCAATGACGCTATTGATTTATGGATTGGTATGTTTTTTTATGCAAAATAATGTGTTTTTTTTATTTCTTTATAACACATTAATCTCATTTTTTAAACCCACTAATATACTAAAACGAATAGTTAATTGAGTTGATTTGAACACTCGGACTTGATTTTTTTTCTTTTTTGTATCGACTTTGCAGCTTATCTAATAAGCGCTTATTTGTTTCTAAAGCTCATATTTAAATTTAGACCAATAAATCTATATTTTTTAAAATACTGCTAGCGAATGTGAAAATTGAATAGTCTTTTTAAAATACAAAATGTCCAGTCAAATCTTCAACTCCGCAAAACCCGATTTTTCACTTCGAGAGAATAAAAAATTCCAAAAGAATTATACCTCTTTTATAATTTTCAGGAAAAATACAAAAGGAAGTAGAACGTCAAAATGTCCGGTTTGTGTCCGGTGCAAGAGAAAAACTTTTTTGGAAACATGTACATCTAATTCAAAGTTGATAAACTCATTAATTAGCATATAAATGCACCATATACAAAGTCTTATGCATCATGGTCCAATAATATACTAATCATACACTCATACATCCGGAGGAGTATATTAATATTAATATATTTATATATATTAAATAATAACATAATATAATTATATTAAATAATAATAATCATAGATACTAAAAAGCATGAAAAGTCTTTTTAATTTCATAAAACATCATTGTCTACTAGATAAGAACATAGATGGTAGCACTAGTAACTTTAATTTTAAAATTATTACAGTTGGTGGATATTATTTTAAGGCAGGGACTAACAAAAAATGAAAATTCTTAGTCGCTAGGAAAAATTCTTAGGAGCCAGCTTGAAGAATCATTTCTTTGACTAAAGCATTCACTGCAAAATGGAACACTGCCTACTCATGAATGTATTCGGCTGTTTTTGAGCAATGTGTGTCATTTTGTTGTGAATAAGTTAAATATAAATTTTTAAAAAATAAAAACTAAACAAAAATGTAAGATAATACCACTTTTACACTGTAAATATTAAATAGAAATAAACTAAGTTCATATTAAAATAGTAGACAAAGTAGTATCTCTACCATTATTTTCACACAACAAAAGAAAAAAATTAATCCTCCAGGCAACCGCGACCTGGCGTCCGGGGTTTGTCCGGATATTGTTTTAAGGAGATGCGGGACTTTTTTTTCATTCAAAAAAAACAGAAATACATAAACTTTTAAAAATATTAATTCAAACAAAAATTTAAAATATTTAAATTAAAAATTTGGAAAAGAATGATGTAATTAAAAAAAAATCCCATACTTTTAAAAGTATTTTTTTTAATTTTCTGAATCAATATTAAAGTAAAATAACTGAGAAAGACTTGCTGTAAGTTGGAACCGTTTATGTTTATGTTTCTTGATTTATAACAATTTAAATAGGAAAAATGGTAAAAAATATCTATCATCAAGAAAACCATATTTTTTCAAATTGTGGTTTTTACAACAACAGTTGCTTGAAAGCTAGATTTCGAATACAAGACAAAATTAAAAAAATAATATTTCCTCTTCCAATTAAAATAGAAACATGATTTAAACGTTATTTAAAGCAAAAAAATGTTTTAATAAAACAACAATATAAAAATATTTTTTTTAATTTGAATATTTGTGTCCCGAGAGCCCCTTTAATCAATATAATAACACACAAGAACAACTTTTCTGGTAATTGTAACAGCCTATATTCGTATATCTGAGAGGTCTATTTAACTAGATGTTTAAATACTAGCTAAAAGTAAACGAAAAATTTTAAAATCACATTATATTTTACAACTTTAAGCCTTAAAATGGAAAAAACAAAATTACAAAAAATCCGCAAAATTGAATCTATTAGATGATAAAATCTATTTTGAGGGAAAGAATTGACGACAAACTGCCGAAACGGGAAAGCAAATGCTTGACCACGGAGCTACCTAAAATGCAGTGAAAAGAATGAAATAAATGTCCTGTTTTAAAATCTGAATCCTGTCTTTAAAATTTTTTTAATGAAGTAAATATGCATAATTTTTAGAATATTTTAATTATTGTTCAGATATACTGAAGTAAAAGGAAGGACTAAAGAGTAACAAATTGTGTAATGTGCGCTTAAGATTAGCACTTTAAAGGGCAGGATATTTTTGCTCGAAAAGTTTTCAAATAATCAGTTCACACCACAATTTGCGAACAAATTTATTTAGAAATAATCAAAAGCTCTTTTTCACCTATATTTTGAAATCGAAATTGTATTAAAATATTATTCGTACTGTTCCGCAGTTTGAGCATTGAAATTAACCATTTGTAAACTGCGCCCCTGAAAGAGTTAAACAGCAATCAGTACGTAAAGAAACGGAAATTATTTTATCATACTCGAGTCCGGTTATGATTCTTTCGAATATTTTGGTCGGATTCAGATGTGGTTTGGGTCAAATTTCAAGTTTTTTCAAATCGTATTTTTTAGGTTCGAGTCGGGTCTATGACCACGGAAAGTATTTTGTCTTGCTGGGATCGGGTTATAGTTCTCTGGAATATTTTTATCGATTTCAGATTTTGTTCGGGTGATATTTCGAGTTTTTTTTTAAAGAAAATATTTAAGTTCGGGTTAGGTTTCATACCCACTTAAATTATTTTTCCTTGTTTGGATCGGGTTTTGCTTCATTTGAACATTTTTACGGGATTGAGATTTGGTTCGTGTCAGTTATCAAATCTATAGTTTTTTTTTTTTCAAACATAATTTTTAGATTCGGATCGGGTTTATACTCACGGAAATTTTGTCTATCACGGATCGGAGTGTAATCTGTTTTTTTCTAGTTGGGATTGGGTTATGTGTTAATTAGTCTAAACATTAAGGTTATAATAAGTTTTGCTACTATTCTTTTTATGGCTATTTCTGATAAATAATTTACTTTGCTATTTGATAATTTATTATGGTGTATGAATCGTTTGCGGATTAGAATATTTGCACGCCAAACAGCTATTTTATTTTTGTTTCAAAAAGAAAGCCATAATGCAATTTTAAATTGAATAGAATACATTTAAATTTTATCAATGATAAAAAAATAAACTCCTAGAAAACTGTTGTGTGATTTTCTTACTGCAACCAAGTTAATGACTCATACATTCTAATGTTTGAAATGCCAAAAATCTGCGTACAACCGTACAGTAAAAAAAAATTAATTGAGAGGAAGTATAATGTTCGAAATGCCAAAAATCTGCGTACAACCGTACAGTAAAAAAAAATTAATTGAGTGGAAGTATAATGTCAAAAGGGAAAAAAAGGGAAAACTTTTTTTAAAATGGCAATTTTTTTCAAAAAGGGAACACTATTCGTAAAAAAGGCATTTTTTTTCAAAAAGAGCTCACTTAGATAAAAGAGTTCACTAAAAATAATTTGAACTGGTTTGTGTAGAATCCCCTAGAATTTGCAATATTTTCCCATGATCAATTGAATTACCACGGGGAGTATAGGAAGGACTGAAAAGGACTGTTGTGCGCATTGAAAATGTTTAAGAGCTGCCCGGCGCATAAGAGAAATAAAAAGGACACCGGGAGCTATGCCCTGCTAAAACATAGGCGTAGCCAGCCTCTTGAACGGGGGGGTGCCCAAATATTTTAACCTGAACATGTTGGGTACAAACAATCTTATTTAATAAAACCTAATAAAACGGAACCCCATAAAACCCATCAAATTTCCGTTTTAGAGACAGGTTTTTTGCGGAAGGTATAATTGTGTAGAACTTCTTTTTAAAAGGACCCAAACGCAATTTTTCATTGCGTGAAGAAGGATGAGAAATTGCTTTAAACTAAATCTAATGGACAGGGGCGTGCGAAGAGAAAACTGCTCCTGGGGCAAAGTTACAATTTGGTGCCCCCTCCACCCAACTTTTTCTTGTAACAGCCAAAAATGACGTTGGTAGTATAAATTTGGCGCCCCATAAAATTTCACGCCGGGGCAGCTGCACCATACGCTCCCCCTTTCGCACGAAGCTGCTAATGGATAAGAAAAAGATATATAAACATAAATAAAAGATGATAGATATAAAAATAAGATATCCGAAAACATAAATCTGTAATTATCACAAGTTTTCATTTCAAACAGCAATGAAATATTAAAATAAATAAGCACGACTTTAGTTCCCGCCGTCATTTTGATCAAAGTAACATTGAAATAACATGTAGTACGCAATTTAAAGTGAAAAATAGTTCTTATATTTTCTACTCATGAATAAATAAAATTTTCCCGTTAAAAAAAGTGAGCCCGTACGAATGTCAAAATATGATCCCAAAAAACGAAATTTAGCAAACCAACGAACCAACCTCCATATTAATTTGAATTTTGCGTAGCATCATTTCTTATTTTCAGAGGATGCACAGATTTGTACTAGAGATGAGTTCGGGCTCGATTTTTGAAACCCGCGCCCGAAAGATTTTTAGTACATTGGAGCACGAGACCATCCGAGCCAAGGGCGGATCTGGAGAGTCCTCAAGGGCGGGGGGGGGGCGATTTTAAAAATTGGGAGACTCGCATCCTATGCGCGGGTCAGGGCTAATATTTTCACTACGGGTCGGGTTTGGGTCCGGTTAACTTCTATATTTTCTGCGGCTCGGGTTTGGGTCCGGTCGACTTTTTTTTTCAAGCGGGTCGGATTTGGGCCCATTTGATTTCTACTTTTTTTTGCTGGTCGTGTTAACTAATCAGGGGCGTGTGAACAGAAAACTGCACCTGGACAAAATTTCAGCTTCCCCCCCCCCCAGACTAATTTTCTTGTGACAGGCAAAAATGACGTTGGTAGTATAAATTTGACGTCGTTTAAATTTCCGGACCCAGGGCGACCGCCCCACCCTTTCGCACCAAGCTGTAACTAATACTTTTTCTGTGGTTCGCATTTGGGTCCATTTGACTTATACTTTTTGCAGTGGGTCAGGTTAACCTCTTTTGCTGTGGGTTGCGTTTGGGTCCGGATGACTTCTTTTTTGCTGCGGGTCGGGTTAACTTCTACTTATAATATAAATCATAATAGTAAAGCTGTACAATACGAAGAAAAGTAAAATTTAAAAAATGCATTTCTTAAGATTTCGCTAAACAAATGTGCAACATAAATATATTTTTTACGAATAATAAATAAGATGCCAGCCCGAATTGGGCTCGGAGTGAAGAATTGCACGAATCGTTTGGTAAAAAATAGTATATAAAATAAAGTTTGGTATAAAATAAAATTGTACTTTATACAGAAAAAAAGTCTCATATTTTGTCTCCTTTAATAAGAAAATATTATAGACAAGTTAATGAAGTGTGTTTCATGAATAAATGCATGGGTAGAAATTATTATCGATTATTTGTCAAATCGAACATTTATCAATTTTCTATAAAAAGTGCACATTTTTAACTATAACCATTTCATTCCTCATAACAATCTTTTGGGTAGGCGTGACCCAGACAATAACATTAAATTAAAAGTTTTAAATTACGATGCTTTTACAGGAATAAAGGAAACACTGCTCATTTGCTTTCTATCGGAATAATATGGAAATTAAATTTACTTACGACCAAAAGTGACTTCGTAAATTGTAGAGTAACAGCTTCAGCATCATCAGAATTCACAAAAAAGCAACAATCACTAAAATTATTTCCATATGAAAAGCGATTACGGCCTGTGTACGCTTTGTATCTAGTAATCTAAATTATGCGCCAAAAGCAACCTAAAATTGGAAGAAAATATCCTCTTCGCATTAAATGTCTAAATAATAATGATAATAAACAACCCTATTACAAAATAACCTCTGCTACAGACAAAAACCAAACTACAGACAAATTCATTATTCCCGCTTTTTTGTTGGCGCCAGAACATCGTCGGAAATGGCTAAAATAGGTTTGTAGAAGTGACTAATAATTTACTTTTAAAATGGCATTCTAAAGCTACAATAGAAAAAAACACAATTTTTGCTTCCCCTTCATTCTAATGAAAATGTCAATATAGTGATTTGAAAAGGAACAAGTAATGTTTAAGGGGGGGGGGGGAGGCAAGTTCTTTTAATATTTTCTATTCATTGATAAATAAAATTTATAGGTTTCAGAAAAAAATGAGACCGGGTCCGAGCACTGTCACTTCTCTAATACAGACATTTAGGAAGAATGACTCCAGGCAGGGCTCGGCATGGAAGAAAAACAAGTCTGGCCCGACCCAAATCATCAGAAAAAATAAAGATCAGGATAATGCCCGGCTCTAAAAGTCAGAAAACCTGACCCAGCCGAACCCTAGGGTGTGTGATCGCCCCTTCGCCATTTCCCCTCCTCCCACCTTAGATCCGCCATTGCCTGATTCATGAATAGGTGCGGCCCGATCCGCGCCACGCCGACCTTGTGTTTCATCCTAAGTCCTATTCCATGAAGATCTCTCATGTTGGTTTGTAAACCTTTATGGGCCCAAGGGGGGGGGGCGATCGCCCCATCGCCCCCCCCCTTAGATCCGCCATTGATCCGAGCCCGATACAAAAAATATACAAAAATGAATAAATAAAAAATTTAATGATATTTTAAAATTGTTTCAAATGTGATATCCCATTTTAAAAATTTTCTTATAAAATTTACTGTTAAATAAAAATTTTAATTCAAGCTTATGAAAAGAGCAATTTGCTATCAAATAAAAATATCCTTCATACCTAAAAGGATTCCCATATTTCTTGTCCTTTAAGAAGAAAATTTGATAGACATATTAAAGAAGTGTAATGAATAAATGGATAGAGTTTAGAGAAATTACTATTTGTATGCTGAAGAATCAAAAAACGTTTTTAATTTCCTATAAAAAGTGTACATCTTCAGGGGTGTAGTCGTAAAAAAACCACAAGTTACACGATCGACGCAGAAAGTATATGCTCAAGGCACAGAGTATATTCTAGAGAGTACATCCTATGGGTTTCATGAGAAACAGAGGGTTATACGGTGTTCCTTAAAAAAATCCAGAAGGTATACCCCAGTATACCCTTCACTACATCCCCTATACATTTATCTATAATCAATTCATTTCTCTTAACAATTCCCCATGACTGACGAGAAATTTAAAATCAACGCAAATTAAAACATTGATACAGTTATCTTAAAGTTCCGTTGTTTTTATGGGAAAAGAAGAAACATTAATCGAATGTTTTCAATCGGAATAACATGTAAAATATGTTTACCTTCGAAGGGAAATCCTCAGTATAAGCAAAATTCATGATGACAAACAGAAAAAAAAATCACAATGCTGTTGTCATATGAAGAACGATTATGATTCGTGCACAGTCAAATAATTTGCAAACCTCAAGCATCTAATCTGCATCAAAAACGAAGAAATCATTCTCTAACAAAATAAATAAGTAAACGATCGAATTAAAAAATATCTTCTGCCTTAAACGAAAATCCAACCAGAAGCTAATTTATTATTTATGATTATTTTGATAGGCGCCTTATCAATTAATCGTCGACGGAAATGCAGTAGACATAAATCTCCATACATCACAAATTTTCTTTTGAAGCAACAATCAACTATTGAAACATAAAAAAAAATATTTTTCTTTTTCTTTCGTTTTAATCAAAATAACACTGAAATGACTTGAAAAAGAATAAATAATTTTAAAAGGAAAATAGTAGTTCTTTCAATCTCTTCTACACATAAATGTTTTTTAATTCTCAGAAAGAATGAGCCCGAGCCCCCCCCCCCTCCGGACCCGAATACTAAAATGAAAATAGAGCCCGTGCCCGCTTCGGATCCGGGTTTGGGCTCGGGCTTTCGTGCTGGGGCTGAGCCTGTCTCATCTCTAATTTGTACAACATTCCACCCCCTCCGTTCTCCAAGCTAATCACATGGTGGAATTATCGTTTCACATCTGTATTTTCATTAAATTTTTTTTTTTTTTTTTTTTTGGGGGGGGGGGGGGTATCTAGATTTTAGATAACAAAGCAAAGATATAAATAGTAGTTTCTATCCTTGTCGAGAATTTACTCTAATTTTTTATGGAAATATGCATGCAATAGAAATGTGTTAAAAAAAATTCCATAAAGAAACGACATCAAATTGGGATTATAAAACCAATTTTTTTGATATACTACTGTGATTAATACAGATTGTAGTAAATATTCTAGTTTTAAGAAAGACGAATAAAATAATTTTCTTAAAAAGAAAAAAAGAAAGAATCAAGGTCTCTTCTTTTATCACATTTCAAAACATAGACTGTTAGTTTTGATTAACTAATTGAACTAACTTTGCTTACATTTTTCTTCTTTTTTCTTTTACAAATTTTGATTTTTAAAAAAAATCAATCTTGGATCTGCGCGAGCGGGGGGGTGCCCGGGCACCCAGGGCACCCCCCCTGGCTACGCGCATGTAAAACCATTATGAATGATACTTTGAGACATAATAAGTTAATATGCTATTAATATGCTACATAATTTGTGGAAATCCAATGTATTCTTTCCACAGCATATGAACAAAGAATGAAGCTAATGAGTAATGTCATCGTGCCAAATGCATTTCGTTTTACTCGTGAGTTTAGATACACACACACACATTTAGACATTTAGAGCACGCATTTATAGCACATATCTCATTTCGTTAAAAATAAAAATACTAGATATGAGCAAACAAGTGTCGATTATCGAATATTTATGTCGAAACTAAGTTATTTTACTTAATTTGATTATTATTTGTAATCTAAACCAAAAAAAAATCATCGTCTTGTCAACATAGCTTGATTTAAGGATACTAATATGTAATGTATCTTATAACAACATTTATTACATTATATCATTTACATTCTCATTATAACATGTCTCATTATTACATATTTGCAATAAAAACAATTTATACTTTAATGATCGTATGCTATCAAAAACATTGTACAAGCTTGTCATTGAATTTGTCAATAATACTTTTGCCGAAGTTACAGAAAATCCTTATTTTCTTGTCATGCTCATTTAAAAAAAGACGAGGAAATTCTGCAAAGAAGCGAACATGAATCGTTAAGCTGTTGTAACAAGATAATTGGAAATGCGTTATTTTTTCACGAATTTGCTACTAATGTAAAGAAAAACTGATTAAACTTGTTCTAACTGAGCCACTAATAAATAAGCGTTAACTCAATAATTTTGATTGACGAAATTTTAGCACGATTGGCCTCTGGAACTAATATGATTTTTTAAAATTTAAATTACATTTTATATTTAGGGGCTACATAAATAGCCAATGCATTCAAAATAACTATTTGTATATTTTCATCACGTTACATGAGTTATATAAAAGATTCATTGCAATTAATCGGAGAAATGGCATACTATTCTAAAGTAGCGTTGCCATTTATTTTTGTTCAAATTTCTTATTACATTATTCCCTTTTGTATGAATTTCTGAAATATTTTTGCAAATCTACATCGATTATGACTCCTAGAACCCAAAACTTCTTTCAGTTTAAAAGCATTGCATATACCGGGTGTCCCAAAAATGACTGATGGATTTTAAAATTCAATAACTTGCAAACGGTGACAGCTAATTAAAAAACTTTTGCAGGAGGGTTATGTATAATGTCAGTAGTTTTTTTACCGTAATTTTTTATTTTAGTTCGCATTTCAAACAATCGCCGTCAGCGCCAAACAAAGTAACAAATTCATTTGAATTTATTATAAACTAATAATTATATATCATTCCCTTGAATTTATTACATAGTATTATCTACAACTTTTATATTGACCATTTTTTAAAAATACTAACTGTAACGATAGAAAAATTAAAAACGAAGAAAGGAGAGGTTCAAAAGAAAAATTCATAATTCCAAAGATATCAAATCCGCTTAAACATTTATCAATTACCTTAATATTATCAACAAGTTTTATGTTAGCAGGTTTTTGATAAAAAAAATCTCTTACAGCAAAAACAAACTGAAAAATTTGGGAGACGAAGAAAAAAATATCGTATTAACATGATTTTCATAAATACAACTCTTATAGAAAAATAAAATTAAAAACTTGTCAAAAACAGCCCGATAAAATTGTTAAATTGAGTTTCTCTTTAATATTAATTAATTTTTGTTATTGAAATTAGAACTTAATTTCAAAATCTACATGCGCTTTTACGTCGAGCAGGGAGGGATTTTTTTTTAATAATAATGTTTGTGACAGATTACATTGGGAAAAATAAGGCAAATTATACTATCTAAAATAAAATCAAGCAATCTGATTTTTTTTAATTAGCAGACTTTAAAAATATTTATAAGAATAAATAATGAAAAAACAAGTGTCATGAAATAGTGTTTCTAAGTAATTAGTAATTTATGTAAGCCCACGAGTTCCATAAATATTGCATAGCATTGTGATATATCATATAAGAGAAAAGGAGTCATAAACTTGCCAAACATAAATCCTTTTAAAACTTATTGTATAAGAGGATAAACGAAATAAATATATAAAATTTTCAAAATGTCAATACAATAAACATAAAAATGTAAATTGAGTTATTTATTCCGGATAAATATTTCAGATTTTTAAATTCAGTTTTCTGTTATTTAATATTTCATGAAAAGTAATATTTTTTTGTTGAATACATAGCTAAATTTTCTAATATTTTAAGTATTTCTAATATTTAATTCATTTTTGTCCAAATTTAAGCAATATTTGCAAATTTATTTCTTTTCTTTTCTTTTGTAAGATTTCTTTCAACGTGCAGGAAACCAAAATGAAATTAAAATTCATACTACGAAATATAAAAAGCAATCTTAAAAATCATGAATATATTTTAATTTCCAATGAAATTTAATTTATAAGTAAATAAACAAATAGATATATATCCATATTTATTAGGTAGATGGACAAATGGACACAAAGTCAAAAAGATATATATAAGGCAGAGAAATAGATAGAGAACAGACAGACAGCAGATTGACAGAGAATTAAGTTATGTATATGTTAGAATAAATAGTTACAGACATACATATGTATACAGACACACACACAGAGCGATTTTTTTTTATCAAATATAAAAATGTGTGAGATTTTATCCTGAACTATTTAAAAGATTGAAAACTCATTATGCACCATTTCTTCAAAAGCTTTCTAAAAATACTTCGCCTTTAAAAATGCCTAAAAAAAGCTCATTAAAAAAAAAAATAAATAAATAAATTATCATGTCATTCAAAGTGTCAGGATAGGATTTTTAGAATAACATTATCTGTCAAAGTTTAATTTTACTTTTTATCAAAAAAAGAAAAAAAACTATACAGTCTTTAAAAGTGAGTTTTAAAAGAATAATATTTTTAAGAATTCTTTAAAGGAAAATCTTGTTATAATCCTATAAAAATAATA
Source organism: Maratus speculifer (assembly GCA_964019185.1). Classification (NCBI taxonomy): domain Eukaryota; kingdom Metazoa; phylum Arthropoda; class Arachnida; order Araneae; family Salticidae; genus Maratus; species Maratus speculifer. The sequence continues at coordinate 274,015,988 of OZ025290.1, forward strand.
AGGATAGTAATTTTGTTTATAATTTAATTATGAAATGACTATGAAAATTCAGAGGGAAAACGTCATTTCTTAAAAGTAAAATCCTTTATTAAGGGAACTATATATTAAATATATATACAAATATAGTTTTAAAATGCACTTAACTTTCATTTATAAATTAAGAATGTAACTTAAATTTCAATTTATGTTTTTACACAATTTATTTTCTAAAAATCGCAAAAAAAATTCTTTTTTCAATATGAAATACTTTTGTGAAACTAAATGCTTATGTATTTTTCTAAAATGCTTCAAGGATTGCTCCATAATAATCTTACATTCAACATACATAATATACAAATGCAAGTTTTTATTATTATTATTATTTTATTTCATTTTAAGTTAATTTTTAAAAATTGTGGGAAAATTGTAAATTAATAAAATTTTATTTTTACGTATGTTGAGGTAACAAACTTTATATTTTTGTATAAGTAGAGACTATGATTGTGAGCGTCTTTTATACGTGGCGATATTGTAACGTTTGAATTACATTTTCAACGCTACCTTGAACAAATTTTTCAAGCAAAAATCACTTACATACGCTTTGAGAACCTTTGTAAACGAAAGATACGACGATATGTATTTTGTAAATATTGAGGTTCGAATAGAATAAAAATATATTCGCCTGTAATTGAAACTTTGCGATACTTCACGTGCATATACACTACCTGGTCATTGATGATCGTCCACTTGCAATTTTAGACATTTCATTAAATATCTTGAAAAATACATGACGAATTATCCTGAAACTCTCATTGTATGAACATAATATTACAGGTCATATATTTCCGTGACGATTTTTTCCCTAAACTTTATAGGGAACCGTCAACAAATTAAAAAATAATGAATATCTTTTGGATAACAATGTCAAAATTAATGTAGAAAAAGCGCTCAAACTGTAGATTATGATTAAGTGACTTCTTGTAATAAATTGTGTTCATTTTTATGTCAATAGCATGTACACTCGTAGAGAAATTAAGGTTTTTATAAAAAGGGTCCCAAATTTTGCCAAGTTTATTGCTTATATTTTGCAGAGTTCTTAATATAAAATGATGTTCTTTTCTGAAAATATGACAAACAACATTGTACATAATACCCCGTCATCAGAATAAAAAAATAATAATAATTGTATGAAAAATTAGCAGGTTTACTAAATAATTTTTCACTGCGCATGCATCAACGATATCAAAATTTCATTTGCATATTATGCTAGCTAAATGTATAAAGCAACTTTTGTAAAAGTCACAAAATCATAGCTTGAAAATTCTGAAAGTAATCGTCAATGGAATAAGCATAAAATCCGCTGTTCCCAAAATGAAGCAAAAAAATGAGGGATTTTATCCAAATGTACTTGTACGTCCCATATTGTGTATTCTATATTGACACTAATCAATGAATATATGGATACAATCCCTCTTGTTTTTGCTTCATTTTTGGAATAACGGATTTTCAACTTGTTCTATAGACGATTGTTTTCAGAATTTTCAAGCTATGATTTTGCGACTTTTACAAAAGTTGCTATATACATTTAGCTAACATATATGCAAATGAAATTTTGATATCGTTGACGCATGAGCAGTGAAAAATTATTTAAAAAACCTGCTAATTTTTCATTCAGTTTTATCTATTTTTTTATTCTGATGACGGTGTATTGTGTACAATGTTGTTTGTCATATTTTCAGGAAAGAACATTATTTTATATTAAGAACTCTGCGAATTATATGCAAAAAACTTGACAAAATTTGGGACCATTTTTATGAAAACCTTAATTTTTCTACGAGTATACATGCTAACGACATAAAAATAAACACAGTTCATTACAATAAGTTACTTAATCATAATTTGAGCGCTTTTGCTACATTAGTTTTGACAGGGTTATCCTAAAGATATTCATTCTTTGTTGACAGTCCCCTATAAAGTTTCGGGAAAAAATCTTCATGGAAATATATGACCTGTACTATTATGATTATGCACTGAGAGTTTCAAGATAATTCCTCATGTATTTTTCTAGATATTTAACAAAATGTCTAAAATCACAAGTAGACGATCATCAATGACCAGGTAGTGTATATAGATCAGATTTTGTATGGATATTCCATTCACAAGTCTGCAATTTTAGTCTGATTTGCAAAAAACATTTCATACATACGTTTCACACAAGAAAATTGCTGATTTCTGTGTAAATTTCTCATATTATTTTCTCACTACTTTTTTCAACAACCTACCTAAATTTATCTTTATGCAGTATTTTTTCAAATGAAATAGGCTTGTTTATTTTACTACATCTAAAAGAAAACAGCATAATAATTAAAAAATTACAAAAATAATCGAACTAATTGGCTATTTAGTCATAATTATTTGATGTGCATATAAAATAAGTATATATTTTTTTTAAAAGGCAATAAAATTCAGATTCACAGGCTCATATCCAAAATTGACGCAAAACTGATATTATGTAACTGAACGTGTTAAAAATTATAATTTCTTGAAGTTCATAGAAATTCTATAGCATTTTCCCTATGCCTTTGAATACTGGGGATGTTTCCCATCGCAATAGAAAAAACATACACCTAATGGCTTGTGCTCCGGTATGGTGATTTCTAGATATTTAACATGTTCTTTATTAATACCTATTACAGTACAGGTTTTTAATGTCAGGAGAATACATACATGTATTATTTTCAAAAAAGGACAATATTTCTGCTGAAAAAAACTTTACATGCATATTCATATTAGGATCGGTACTAAATTAAAACAGAAAAAAATTTCATTTTAATCATATCTTGTTAGATTTAATTTTTACGAATGAAAATGTCGGTTTCCATTAAAAAATGATAGCTTATCACTAGTAGAGTTCATTTAAAATAAAACGAAATATTAAAAAATCTATACTTTAAATAAAAAGTTATTTTTTTTTATTAAATCATTAAAAAATACCCAAAAATTTTGTTTTTCAAAACATTTTAGAAAATAAGCAGAGTTACTAGGAGAAAAAATAACGAATATCACAAGCACTTTATAGAATGCTAACGTTTAAAGATATTGTTATTTAGTCAGATTTCTTTCAATCATTTTTCAGAAATTTGGGCTTGTTTTTATGATTTAAAATTATGTGTCCCACTACTGGTACTTAGCCCACTATAGATGCATTTACTTGAGCAAAAACCCTTCTGAAAATTTCTAAATTACGACTTTTATTTATATCGGGGAATAATTAACCAACTTCAAAAGTAATAATTGCAATTTTATGGTGATAGTCAAGTCACTGTTTCAACATAGTTTTTATTTTATGTTGGTGCAACTAACAAACGCGGATTACAGGACAGAAAAGGTTCTAAAAATTCAATTTTTGTGGTATTAAAGGAACTATGAACGTGAAATTTGGTATTATAGTTATTTATAAGACATAAAAATTATTTTGGAACTGTTTATAAAAAAATTCACATTTATAAAGATGAAAAAACAAAAAGCATACTGAAAATGTTCTAGATTGCGATACCTACTTAAACGATAAAAATTGAAACATAAAGTTTGGTAAAATAGATATTTATATAAGTATTCCCAAAAAACAGTCTCTAAAAGATTGGGAATTTAGAGGAGTAAAATGGATGAATAGCATTTTGAAGACTTTCTATATTATAATTTCTATAAAATATCGGGAAATAACAAACTGATTTCAAATTTGATATTGGCAAATACATGGAGAAAACCCCTGTCCCATTTCAAGTTAGATCACCAGGGTGGCGAGTGGTCAAGGGAAACCGGGAAAAACACAGTCAAGAAAAAGATAATTACCACTATTTTCTTACTGAAAATACTTGAAATAATATAAAGATATTATGTAAACTGAACTTATCTTTAACAAAATACTGGTATTTATCATCTGTATTGGCTGTATTTTTATCTAACCACTCGCCACATTTGATCACATTTCAAGAGACAATATATATGGAAAGAAACCGTTATTGGATGTTTAAACTCTGTAGGATTAGTGTACCGTGGAAACATAACCATGAATTCTAGTATGTAACAAAGGAGATAAAAAAAGTTGTGAACTACTGCTCTACATCTAATGGAGCGGCGGCATAGTTGGCAGTCGTAGCGGAAACGTCATGGGTTCGAGATTTGCCGCCACCTACAATCCACAATGTGCGTTAATGGAACATGGAGCATGTAAAATACTTCATAGACACAAAGTACTCTACGTTCTCGAAAATTACACCTCTGGAAGTGCTTAGTCAGATGAAGGTCTCGTTAAAGATCAAGACTCTAAAGTACGGACTAACTCGAGTCGGACGAGCAGCCCTTCGTGTATCTGTAAGAGTGTAATATAATGTCTGCAATGAAGTGCAAAATTTAATAAGCAAACCCAGTTTAAGTAAATGGTCAACATATAACTAAATATAAGTTAAACAGAGTTGTTATTGAGAAGGCATAAATGCTTATCCTCCAGACAGCCACCATGAGGCGTACATGTGATTTTGCTCCGTTTCCAACACCCAAACCCGTAAACTGGCCTATAGGTCTATAAATAGAGGCATGGTTATAGTTAGGAAGAAAATAAGGCTATATTTTATGTTGGTGCAACTACCACCTTGAGGAAGGGGTTATACCATTAGCCTAGAAACTTGGAATATGCTCTCTTAAAACCGCAGCCACAAAATAACTCAAGTTGAGCAGAAAATAACTCATCTCGCAATTTGAAAGGCAGTTTCTCAAAAAGAGCTGAAACAACTGGAGTAGTGAGTTGTTTATAAACAATTTAAATCAAGATGAGTAGTTTAAGAAAAGCAATTTAAATCAAGACGAGTAAAACGTTTAAAAAACAACTCATTCACGATCCTATAAATTACATAGCTAAATCCACTCTTTAGTTTTTAGAGTGTGGCATAATAGCTATTTTTAAAATTCAAATGCGTGCAAACAATAGTTCCTAAAGAATTTAAAACTAAAATGAGCATGAAACATGGTTCGTACGGGTTCCGTTATTTTTCATATGGAATACCAGCATTTCTTTGTAGAAAAATAAATATAGCTAAAAAACACTGAATTTCGTCTTATTTAATTGCAGATTTTCTGTAAGAAAATATTGGTGCCTAAGAATTTCCTGGCCATGAAATTCCACAACGCGTACGAACCATGTGAAAGCTTCATAATACATTTAGAATCATCACTTAATTAAATTAGTTTTAGTTCTTCCCAGTAATTTAAGTTTCATTTCGCACAATGCAGTGCAATAATGAAGTTTAGTCAAAGTATGACTTAATTAGTAATTTTGAATTATTTGTATTTATAGCATTACTTTTAATAAAAATAGTCACAAAAATGAAGCTTTGTATATTTCAACTATAACGGGTGCAAAGCCATGGGATTTGCTAGTAATTTATTAAAATCGGGCATAAAATTTTAAAAAATGTTCTGTTGTATATATAATACTTTTATAATTCTAATAATTAAAATTTTAAATTGTAAATTATCGATAAATGTAATGTTTGTGTAAAAATATAGAAAATATTTATTTCACTCTTAACAGAATCTGATATTCAATTAATCATCTAAAATTATAAATTTGCCGACGCACTTCGTCCAATTACAATTGCAGATTAAAGAATGTAGCACCTTAAAACATAATGAAAATTTAGTAGTCCATTTACCTTACATAATTACTTTTAAGACAATTCTGAGAAGCTAATTAATACGTAAATATAAAATCTGTTTCATTTTCTACTTCTTTTTTAAAGAAAACCTGTTTTAAATGTAAATAAATTTGAATTAATAAGATATGATTCTTTGAAGTGCTTCTAAAAACAGATGAAAATTTACACACTTGTTTAGATATGTAGTAAATGTCTATTTATTCATTTATGTAGAATGATTTATGGAATAAATGCATTGAAAGATGAAACAAAAAAATAGAAATAATTAACAAACTAATGAATATTTATGTTCTTTCATGATAATTATATTTCAAAAATAATAGTTTAGCGATGCACGAAGTTTTCCATTTCCCTTAGTAGTCCTGAATTAGCTGGGTAAAGAATTTTGTTTTTATTTTTAAATACATAAGTGTCTTTTGTACTATTTTTTTTATCAGGTTTTAAATAGGGTCAGAAGCGGTAATTATGACCGCTTTATACATTTTCAACATTGTTATTTATTTTACATTTTTTCTTAACCGTTTACACGCCGAATTAATATCGCAATGTAATTATAATTTTGTTTTTCCTATATTACAGCTTCAAATGTTTTAATTTATGCATAAAAATTTAGAAAATAACAAAAAAATATATATTTCGGTAGTTTTTTTTCTGTTTTCATTTTAATGTTCGCATTTTGGTACATGATTATTGATTCACAACCTATGCAAATACAACAAATTACTTTCCCGCTATATGCTATTGTGTATTGCTCTTGAGTATTTTCTCGAATTCCAAAAACATTTAGATTCCTAGCGGTCATATGTAAGTAATATAGAGAAAATGATAAAAGCAAATAATATATTTTTTATGCAAATTAATTAATTTACATTTTCCTGCGATAAATATTTAAACATAAATATTAAAAAAAAAAACCTTATATTTTATAGGAAAAATAAGAACATCGTTACTATGTTGGAAAATATATGTTTTTGCTTGGAACTTGGCATTTATACGGTTAAAAAAACACCTCTCAAAGAAGTTTCGCAATAACTCTGTTTCAGGAACTAATGCAGAATTTTTATCAAACTTTAAAATCAGTTAGTCCCTATATATATATTAGTATTCTTTAGTTTTTAGAGTGAATCGCTCAACAGGTGGTGCTTTTATCCAAATTTTTTTTACGGTTCCTACGATGATTCTATCTCAAATATTAATACACGGATTTTCATTAAATTTCAGGTTCTGATACAACTTGCAATAATTTGTCACAGATTTGATTTTGGTGTAAATTACCTAACCGGTGACGCTTCTGTGTTTCATTTTTTCTGGTAGTATTAATGGGTATGAGATAGAAGAAAGTTTTGGGGTTGCCACATCCGACTAGTTTAGGCGTAATTCGAAAACTATTAGAAATAAAAATTTGAAATTTTGGATTTGCATATACACTACGTGGCCATTGCTGAACGTCCACTTGCAATTTTAGACATTTTGTTAAATATCTAGAAAAATACTTGAAGAGTTACCCGGAAACTCTTAGTGTATAAATATATTAGCAGAAGTCATACATTTCTGTGAAGGTTTTTCTCGAAACTCCATAGGGGACCGACAACAAATTAAAAAAGAATGAATATGTTTTAAATAACACTGTCAAAACTAATGTAACGAAAGCGCTCAAACTCCAGATTATGATTAACTACCTTATTGTAATAAACTGTGTTCATTTTTATGCAAATAGCATGTATGCTCGCAGAGAAATTGAGGTTTTTTATAAAAATGGTCCTAAATTGTGCCTAGTTTTTTGCTTAAAATTTTCAGAGTTCTTAATATAAATTAATGTTTTTTTCTGAAAATATGTTAAATAATATTGCACACAGTACCCTGTAATCAGAATCTAAAAATAATAAAAATTGTATGAAAAAGGAGTAGGCTTACTAAATAATTTTTCGCTGCACATACGTCAACGATATCTAAATTTCATTTACATATTATGTTAGCTAAGTGTACAGAGCAACTTTTGTGAAAGTCGCAGAATCATAGTTTGAAAATTCTGAAAATTATCGTCAATTCAATAAATTGAAAATCCGTTATTCCCAATATGAAGCAAAAAAGAAGAGGGGTCGTATCCATATATTCATTCATTAGTTTCAGTATAGAATACACAATATAGGACATACTACTACATTTGGAAAAAAGTCCTTCCGGCAATGCCGGGAGGAAGAGGTAGCTTTCATATACTTATTTATTTATTTTAAATTTAGTTATATAAATCAAACATACGAAGCTCAAAGTAGTGGAACACGATTAAGTAAAATCAGATCGTTTCAAAATGTCAGCCATAAGAAAAATTCAAAGTGCTATAACTCAATCATTTTTTAAGATATAGGCAAAATAAAAAGTGTTCTAGAATCGGTTTTTTAGAACCTAACACATAAAATAAAAATATTTTTCAGCTTTTAATTTTTTCGCATTCATTTTTTAATTTAAAATTTAAATTTTTTTTTTAAATGGCTGCCATTTTGAAACAAGATGGCGGATGGTGCTGGCCAACGAACTCGGTCAAAATATTTGTTTGTACTATGTACATACTAAGTTTCATTCAAATCGGTTCATAAATACGTTAGTTATAGCATGACAAAAATCAGATCGTTTCAAAATGTCAGCCATAAGAAAAATTCAAAGTGCTATTACTCAGTCATTTTTTAAGATATAGACAAAATAAAAATTGTTCTGGAATCGGTGTTTTAAGATCTAACACATAATATAAAAATATTTTTCAACTTTTAATTTTTTCGCATTTAATTTTAAATTTAAATTTTTTAAATTTTTTTTAAATGGCCGCCATTTTGAAACAAGATGGCGGATGATGCTGGCCAACGAACTCGGTCGAGATATTTGTATGTACTATGTACATACCAAGTTTCATTCAAATCGGTTCATAAATACGTTATTTATCGCATGACAAAAATCAGATATATATATATGGTTATATATATATATATGTCAACATTTGAACGGAGGATAGTTTTGGGGTCTGGAGGTCATGATCGGTGAAAATATACCAAAATTTTTTGGAATTGCTTTCCTCCGGACGGCTGCAATAGGTAGCTTTTTACTTTTTGTAATGAAAGCTACCTAAAATCCCTCATTTTTTGTTTCATTTTGGGAAAAACGAATTTTGTGCTTATTCTATCGATTCTTAATTACTTTCAGAATTTTTAAGTTATGACTTTAAGACTTTTACAAAAGTAACTCTATACATTTATCTAACAAAATATACAAATGAAATTTTGATATCTTTGACGCATGCTCAGTGAAAATTTATTTAGTAAACCTACTTATTTATTATACAATTTTTGTTATTTTTTAATTTCGATTACAGGGTATTGTGTGCAATATTATTTGACATTTTTTCAGAAATGAATGTTACTTTATATTTAAAAATCTGTAAATTATAAGCAAAAAAAATGGCAATATTTGGGGCCATTTTTATAAAACCCTTAATTTCTCTACGAGTATACATATTATCTTCATAAAAATGAACACAGTTTATTACAATAAGCCAGTTAATCATAATCTACAGCTTGAGCGCATTGGCTACATTAGTTTTGACATGGTTATCCAAAAGATATTCATTCTTTTTTAATTTGTTGATGATCCCCTATGCAGTTTCAGGAAAAAATATTTACCGAAATGTATGACTTATACTATTATATTTATACACTAAGAGTTTCGGGATAATTCTTCATGTATTGTTCAAAATATTTACCAAAATGTCTAAAATTGCAAGTGGACGTTCATCAATTGCCATGTAGTGTAATAGGACAGGACATAATAAATATACAGAAAAATGTAGGTTGCAATTGATATTTTTTCTATTATTAATTTCATGTGTCATGTTCTAAAATTACGAAAATTAGAAATTCAATGTATTTATATTTAGAGAATTTAGTATTGTAACCATTAAAAAATTAGCACATTAAAAATATAATTTCAGATATTATTAAAAATTTGAAAATATTATTTAGCATTTGAAAACAGCATTTAGCGTTAGCACTATAAATTTTGAATGTTTATAATTCAAAATCTTATCTTCCATATTACTTGAAATTTTGCCCCAAGACATAGTTTGAAACGAATATTTAAAACTAGAAGATAGCCCGTCAAAATGATGTGTTTGCATTAAAAGAATGATAAAAAAAAAATACAGCTGTGATCAATCATAGCCCCTTTCGTGTCGAACTTGTTGGGATGCAACATTTGCCGCCCGAATTCTATCCCACGACTCTTAGCTTTGCCGCGCTGTCTTCTTGCAATGAGTCTTTCGTCTTCGCTCATTGCATTTAAAAAAATTATAACAATGTAAAACTTCAATTTTTTAGCTAATACTTAAAAGAAAACACTTTATAACATCGAAAACAAATGTCAATAGTTAAACGTAAACAATGGCCGTGTTCGAGAGACATAAATAAGGCCAGTCGCGGGCGAGGAGTTTTTATATAGAGTAGGATATCTCGAAGAAGGGAATTTCATAAATAATTTAGTTATTTCATAACTTTTATGGATCAAAATAGGTAAAACTTTCGATGATATTTCTTTATCCTTCCAAAACATGATTTTCGTAATAAAAATACATACCTAAGTTCATTCAAACAAAATCCAAAATATTCGTAAAAAGCATCACGTGACCTACTTTAGCCTCAAATACCTGATCTGTTCTTAATTTGTTCCTGAGCGCACAGTAGCGAGTACTGAACATCCCCGATAAAGATCCACTCCATGTTCCTAACTCCTAAGCGAGTGCACCCAGCGCGCGTAGCCGCCAAACTCGCCCGTTCACTCCAAGAGTCATTCTCAGATATAAAAAAAAATTAAAATAACCCGAATATAAAAATTCTAACAATATTGCATTTAAAACGCACCTTCGCTTTCCTTAAATAAAAAGTTTTAATTAAATATTGTTTTTGAAATCGTGAAAATATTTCAAAGCACAGTAAAATGTAGTAACGTCATTTACAGCTCCCACTGTAAATCTGACCAATGAGAACGCTCCATTATGACTATGGAACGTTTTTATTGGCCAGAAAATAAATAGCCTTTAAAATTGGAGGTAACTCCTCACAATATCTTTTATAGATTTGGAATTTGTCATTCTTGAATTGCAACAGCATTAATTTACTTACATCGTTTGTTTTTATCGTAGTTTTATTTATGGTTTGTTTTTCTTGTAAATGCTGGTTGCTTTATTTAGAATTTAAAAATTATAATTGGATAGTTTTTGTAGGTTTTAAAGAAAATGAGTAATGAATAAATTTTTTACATGCATATTTCCATAAATTGAACAATTAGTACATTTATGAACGGCTCGAAATAGTTAAGCCTAACATGGTCGTAATAATTTTCTTTGTCTCGTGGATGGGTTTACCCCGGAATTGTTATACACGGAGGGGTTTTATATGTATAATACATCGTCAAAATTGAGTATTGCTACTGAAAATAAAAAAACCAAATTTGAGATAGATTTGATTTGTATATGACCCTCAAATCCAATTTTGTACAAGTCATTCAAAAGTAAAATTTATTTCTAATCGTTTGATACCAGTAACTGAGAGTTAATAAGAGTGTATTTTTTTCCCATGACTGTACAACAGGCACTTAGAACAAATTGAACAATAAAAACATTTCAGAAAAACTGTTCCGCAAAATATATTCTACAAGAAAAATATATAAACATGTTTACGAAATTTGCGATCCATTAAGTAAATATTTTTCTTCATTTATTTCATGCATCATTTTAATGCATCCCTCCTATCGATTTTCATGTCACATTTGAATAAAGAATAGAGAAGCATAATTGATGTTATGATATGTAGGAAGCATAAAATGTTTGACTATTTTTTTCTAAAATGCTCGCAATTTGTATTTGATAATAAATATCACGGTTTTAATCTTATAAATTTCTCATATATTGTAGATTTTTATGGCAGCATTAATTTTAAAGAGCAAGTGATTGCTTTCTTAATGCAGGCGTTTTTTTCAACATTTTTTGCAATTAATATTAGAAAAAGAAGTATAGAAGAAGTTCGGATGATATGGAACATGGAACTATTAAGAAAAAGAAACTGACATATCCTTGAAATAATGAAGCTTCAATTGTAACCACAATTGCAGAGGTACATTTCCACCACAGAAAACTTTCACCAATAAATTGAAGTAGAATTTTTTCTTATTACTTAAATGCCTAATTAATGCAAAATTAAAAAAAAAATAATGGCAAAAACTCACATTCATTTTTACTATTAAAAGTTTATTACGACAGTAACTGTTAGGGAATCAGCATCATTTATTTATTGTGTTTGCTCAAAATCACGCCATCAGCAATGAACAGAACAGTGTAAAAAAGAAAAAGAGAAAAAAAGCATTGAGTTAAATTGACATTTTAATATTTTGTTTTATTTGCGCGTTCGTTGTCTGGTGTTAAAAAGAATTTGAAAAAAAAAAACAAGTTTTGATGTATTTTGTGGCAACAGCTTTTTTTCTTGTATTCGAAGATAGAAATTTTTTTTTCATATAGGTCTTTGTTGTTTAGATTTAGTGTTTTTCTCACCGTAGGTGTTGTGATCTTGTTTTAGCAATACGAGTACAAAGGTACTAATTGTGAGTAATATTTTCTATTAAAATTTAAAGTTTATCAAAAGATATTTAATAGTAAAATTAATGTCGATAACAATTACTATCGTGTTACGTATAGTAGATTGTACAGTAACAGTTTCGCTACATTGTGACAGCGAAGACATCCTCCTGTCGCTGTCAGTGAGCAGATTTTAATATGTGGGCGAAATGAAACCAGTTTTTTGCCATATTTGAGAGAAACTTTTTACCATTAAGGTGCTAAAATAAGACGAAACTTTCTATTCAAGTTTACGGTAAAAGTTTCCACCCGTGGTAATCAGAAACTATTGACCCGATTAAAAAAACAGCTGTCTCCTTGTGAGGACTTCCTTAGCTACTTAACTCGCAATTGATAGACAGTACATTACATGTCTTTTCCTCTTTAACTATAACTCTACATTATGGAATGGTGGGACAATATGGCAGTGTTGAATCCAAGAGGGTAGCATTCCAGTGGGGGACATTCCAAATGTGATATTTTTTATTGTGCTAGTTCATTTTTCTTTACTTTAACTTATTGACAAGTGAAGAAGCTATTTTGTTTTATGATGGTGCGTCGAATAACGTAGATTTTCAACTTTATAACTTTTTTAAGGTCAGTCTAAAAGTAGAGCTACATTTCAAAGAATCTGATGAATTATGATGTTGTACTAATGTTTGCTCATTAATTTCAGTTAGTCATTTAAATTGTGGTTTACCTACAAAATTTAGTATTTCTTATTAACTTATTCCATATTACCTGTCTGGTTGCCATTATCAGAAAAGTGTATTTTTTTTAAATGATAAATATTGATAACTATTTTTTTTCCTCTGCACAATAAAAAACAAACATCCACAGCCCATCTGATGTTTTTGGATTCTATACACAAAGAGATTGTTTTAAAAGCTTAAATGCACAATAATTATAGGAGACAATTTGGCGGACTTGGGTGGGATTCATTTCCACCAAATAGCTTCAAGTCAGGTTTTATTTCACATTTTTTCAATAAAGTAGCAGTCCGATTCAGAAATATATTTTGATATCCTAATCCTGGTGGAAATTACTATAATTAAGATTCTTTGATTAAAGTGATAGAGTATAGCCTCCGGTAGAAGCTATCGAATTATATTTGAGGACACCAGAAGCCAAGAGGTATAAGTGACAAAATTGAAAAAATTGAGTTAAGTGCACAGGGTATCTGCAAATATGCTTTTTTCATTTCAGGTAAAGAAATATAGGTCATTTTCTGTTTATTTGGGGAGTTATAGAGATAAACCACTTTTTTTGAAAAACAAACAATATTGATTAATTGTACATTTAAAGAAAATTGTACTCTATTTTTTGACAGTTATTGAAATGAGAGTTCAAAGATTAGAATGCAGCAAGCAGATGTTTCCTATTTCAATTTAGTCAATTGTTATTGATGTTCCAATTTAACATCAATTATCTTTAAACTCAATTTACTCCAAATCGACATTTTGTCAATTGTACCCCTTGGCTTCTGGGCTCCTCATTTATAATAGTAATACGAGTTAATTTTAAATATTTGGCTACATTTCTTATTCTTAATCTTCCGTTATGTATATATATGTGTGACATTTTAAGTGAGAAACTCGAAATATCTTCACCGGTTCCCCTTTTTTAAACACAGTTCTTCAGTTAACAAAGTTACCTATTTAAAAAAAATTTCGGCAGAATCTTGAATTTGAGCACTGTTAGCATGCATATTAATCTCTGTATTAAGAAAAATATATTCTATGTAACGAAGTTTATTTAACTTTTGTGTTTGTACAACATTTAAATAGAGAAGACGCTATTGTGATGGATGGATGAATTTATTTCATTTCATTATATGAAAATAAAATTAATTATATATTTAATAATTTCATTTCAAAGAAAAAAAAATGAATTCATTTTAAATTTTAACATTTTTATTGTAGTTCTAACAAGTAAAAATCCACAATAAAATTAGGTACTACTATGTTATCCCGTCGACCAATTTCGCCAAATTATTCAAATCGCCAAACTAATAGCCAAATTATAAATATTGACATAATTTTTATTTTAAATAACGAAAAAACAAATAATTGAATATTAATAAAAATACAAATAAAAAGTTGAAATAAAAATCACTTAATGACGTTTTAAACACGTGAATCGGATTTAATATCATTGAATGTGACTTTCACAATCATCCATTATTGGCATTTAATCTTATTGTTTGGCGATAATTTTTTGGTCGACGGGATAACCTAGTAGTACCTAAAATTCTTACCAGAACAACTACCTTTCTATTGCAAGATTTCAATGTGAAATATTGAAATGGAATAAATAGTTCGACAAATTAAAAATATATATAATATATCACATTGGAAACATAATGAACGTCAGTAGGTGAATATATAACATCATATGAGTTTAAAAATATATATATTGAAACATGACAAAAACCCGATTGTGGAAACAATGGCATATTTTAATTTTTTGACCACATTTTAATTTGTTTTTGCCATTTTTTAATTTGTTTTACATATTATATACGTGTGAGTATGCGCATATATTAGAAATTTCTCAATTCGTTCATACTGTTTACTCTTAATGAAAAACTAAATAAAGAATATTTTACTCCTTTTTTATTGTTTGTTACTGAAAATAAATTAAATTTATCACGCACTTTTTTATTTGGATATTGTCGGTGGTCTTGTTAAATAATTATCGTGTAAATTGTCTAACCATTCAATCCATATATTTGGGATGGGAAAATCCATATATTTCAAATCCCAAATATATGGATTGAATGGTTAGACAATTTATACGATAATTATTTAACTAGATGACGGACAGTATCCAAATTAAAAAGCGCGTGATACATTTAATTTATTTTAAATAATTATTTATTCCGGTTTTCACGTTGATTGTATTTGTAATTTTATTTTCTATTTACATTCTGAAGATGACTCGATTAATAAGAGTTGAAACATGTAAATATTTTTTTCAATATATTTTAAATGCTTTTATTAAAACAACAACGTCTTATAAGCAAAATATTTATTTATAATATAAATTTTTATTTTTTAATGTAGAATATATATTATTAGTATTACGATATAGTTATTAATGGACGTAATCAAGACTTACTAGTGTTATTTTTCACATTGAAAGAAGTTTGTGGCAACAAATAGTCGTATTTGAGTCGATACAGCTGAAATCGATGGAGTATTGTTGAAAATTTCTAAAGGCAGAAACGAGATTTTTGGAATAATGATAGTTTTGATCGACTTTCGATCCGGTCGAACTTTACGCAGCATTTTTGTAAAAGCAAGTTTTCGGTGAAACTCATATTTTCAGCCAAAAATGAAAACGAATTTTTGATCGATCACTTGTTATTAATCTTCAAGTTTGAATAAGTCTCAATTCCAGCTTCACATTTTATTGTTTTTTCTCCTGTTTTTTTCCTGTTTTTTTTTTTTTTTTTTTTTTTTTTTTTTTTTTTTTTTTTTTTGTAATGCGATATAGTCTATTTTTTTCTCTATTTTTACAAGTTTCCTCTGTTCTCAATCTTTACAATCTTACTCAATTTTTATGCTTCGCTCAGGGTCATAACATGTATTTCTAATATTTTCTTATATAAATATAAAAAAATGAATTTCTATCATACCTAAAAAAATTAACAATATTATCTGGCACATTATCTTTACACATGAAAATAACAGAAGATAATAACAATGAACGCAAATATATATATATATATATATATATATATATATTGTTACGAATTTTGTAAATAGTTAGTGTTTGTACTGTAAAATAATGTTAATAATCTTATTAAGCTCCATTTCTTTACTAATATTAGTTTTTGTTACATTGTCTCTGTTATCAAGCAAACTTGTCTATTATTTTCAGTGAATGGCTATGGCAGCTTTGCGAAATATTAGAGATATCGCCAAGTTGGCGTCACTTTTAACGACTAATTTTAGTCGCCAAATTTGGCGATATATCGCCAAGTTGGCGACAAACTTGGCGATTGTTGGCGATGGTAACCCTTCCCTACTCTATGGTAACCCCCCCTATTGATATACTGATACATTGAATGTTGTTCCGTGGATTTTTCGAGATGGTTCTAGAAATTTCCAGCACCTGCTGCGAGCCTATATAAGGAGCGCGATACGAGCTGTTGTTGTTATTATTTACCAGTCAGTCATTGAGTGAACAAGGCGTTTGTTAGCAAGTTTGCTTGAGTTTCATTTAAGTTGTTTTGAATGTTATTAAGTGTTGAGACGTTGTACAAAGAGTCTCTGGAATCTAAAGCTATACTTGTACGATAGATTTGAGCAGTTATTTTTGAATATCTAGTATTATTTGTTAGTTTCGAAGACTCTGTTGTTCTGAAGATCTGTAAATAAATTATTTTCTACTTTTCTAAGAGACAATAGTTTGAAGTTCTCTAACCATAAGATCGAAAAAAACCCATATACGCTGCAACATTTGGTGTCAGGAGTCGGGATCTTATGGCGAAAACATGAGGCATGGACGTGCAACTGAAAGAACTATTAGATGCTATCAATGGCATAAAGACAGAATTGACGAAAGGCCAAGAAGAGTTGGCGGAAAAGATGAATAAAGGCCAAGAAGAGCTGGCGGAAAAGATGAATAAAGGCCAAGAAGAGTTGGCGGATAAAATGAATAAAAACGAAGAAAGAATGGAACAGTTGACAAATAAAATTGACAAAGGCCAAGAAGAGTTATAGAATAAAATCGACAAAGTTCAAGAAGATGTGACTGAAGAAATGAAAAGAAGCCAAGAGAGAATGGAAGAATTAAAGGAGGAAGTTAATAAAAGCCAAGAAGAAATGAAGAAAACTTTGGAAGAAAAGTTTTCATCGGTAGAGAGAAGAATAGATTCGTTAGAAGAGAAAATTCAGAATGAAGTTAATAATGTTGAAGAGAAAATGGAAAGAAAAATAGAGGAAGTAGAAGAGAAAATTCAGAATGAAGTTAGTAATATTGAAGAGAAAATAGTTGAAGTAGATAAAAAGCTAAATAAAAAAGTACAAGATCTTTAAAAGAAGCTTTCAGCGTCTAGTGGTAATTATGAAGAATTTAGAAATCCGCCTGCTTCTCCCGTGCACATCAAGCTGTCGACATACGACGGAAAGAGTTCCTGGAGAGTTTACAAGACCCAATTCACCACTGTAGCCGAAGCGAACAAATGGAGTGACGAGATGAAATCTTGTCAACTGGCAGCATCTTTAAGAGGAGAAGCCGCCGACGTGCTGCAAACATTGCCCGATATGACGCAACTCAATTTTGAGACTCTAAGTTGTGCACTTGAAATGAGATTCGGCGAAAAATTCTTCAAGGATTATACGAGAATACAAATGAAGAGCCGACATCAAAAATCGAGTGAAACCCTTCAAGAGTTTGCCTCAGAAATAGAACGTATGGCAAATTTAGCATTCATCGACTGCCCAACAAATGTACGGGAAATGCTCTCATTGCAGTATTTTGTAGACGGAATAAAAGATATGGAAGTGCAGAGAGCGGTACGAATGGCAGATGTCCAGGATTTAAAGGCTGCATTACTATATACCTTAAAGTTGGAAGCAGCTACACAAGCCAGCCGAAGAGATCGTCATTCAGTCCGAGGAGCAACGGTGAACAAAAGCTCAGACACTGAGAGCGACGTCTTGAAAGAAATTAAGAAAATAAATCAAGAGCTGGAAGTTTTAAAATATGGAAGAACAAGCTCAAGAAGACATAATCTCAGGTGCTGGGGATGCGGTGATACAGGACATCTCCGAAGAAACTGCCCCAAAGTCCACGAACGTGAGATGAATTCAAGACCAGAGAATAAAAAGCCCCACCTGAAGGTCCTTCAAATATCGAAAATGAGTGGCGGCGATAATGAATTATATGTGATAGGATTTATTAACGAGATTCAATGCCGTATGATTGTGGATACAGGAGCCAATGTAACAATAATAAGAGAAGATTTGGCTCGAAAATTGAAATGTAAACTCATCTGGACTCCGCCCTGCGTTACCCTGCAAACTGTGACGGGCGACAAGATAGGCATATATGGAAAGGCCGATTTAACCATCAACTTTGGAGGAACGAAATATTACCATACGGCATATGTGGCTGACATAACAGATCCTTGCTTAATCGGGCTAGATTTTCTGAAGAAGTTTGGCTTCAAACTTGATTTCAAAAGTAACAAAATGCTCGCAAAATTTGAAGAAATAAGTCTTTTTGGATTAAATAACGAAATTGAATGTAAACAAACAGTAATAGCCAAAGAACACATCAATCTTGATCCAAGAACAGAATTTTTAATTCCAACTGTAATTAACAATGAAACTAATTATCGATTTGGCCATGTAGATTATCCCGAGGACAATAGTAAACAAGCAGGAGTATTGGTGGCTTCATCTGTGGTGGACCTCTCGAAGAAGACCATTCCAGTCAGAATTGCTAACATCAGCGATAAGACGAGGACTATCAAGAAAGGAAAGGTGATAGCATCATGTGGTCCTGTGACGTGCATAAGTCAAAATTCCAATCACTCTGAGAAATCTTCAGATAATTTAGTCAAGGATTTAATACAAAATACAGACTTAGATCCAAAACAAAGGGATGCTGCGGAAAGTTTAATTAGGGAATTCCAAAGTTTATTTTCTCAAACATCTGAAGACTTTGGACGAACTAAAATGGCACAACACCGAATTGACACGGGATATCACTCTCCTATTAAGCAGCACCCTAGACGATTACCTTTTGCCAAGCAAGAAGAGATGCAAAATTTAATTAAGGATATGGAAGAAAATGACGTTATCGAACCATCGACAAGTCCCTGGGCGTCTCCCATTGTATTAGTAAGAAAGAAGGATGGTTCTACAAGATTTTGTGTAGACTACCGCCGACTGAATGACGTCACTAAAAAGGATAGTTACCCTCTACCAAGGATCGACGACACTCTCGACACACTTGCGGGTAACACTTGGTTCTCGACTCTGGATATGAAGAGTGGTTACTGGCAGGTAGAGACCCATCCCGACGACCGCGAGAAGACTGCCTTCACAACGGGACAAGGATTATGGCAATTCAAGGTAATGCCTTTTGGTTTATGTAATGCACCTGCAACTTTCGAACGGCTTATGGAAACGGTTCTCCGGGGGCTGTCATATGAAGCATGTCTTGTTTATTTAGATGATATCATAATCATAGGAAAATCTTTTGATGAACATCTGAACAACCTCAGGAGGATGCTACAAAAGTTAAAGGAAGCTAATTTGAAGTTAAACCCTTCGAAGTGCTGTTTGTTTCGTAATGAAGTCGCCTACCTTGGACACATCATTTCGGCGGAAGGAGTTAGGACTGATCCGGAGAAGATATCGGCCGTGAAAAATTGGAATCGTCCAGCAGATGTTCACCAGCTTCGAAGTTTTCTAGGATTATGCACCTATTACAGAAAATTCGTCAAAGGCTTCTCGATGATTGCAAGACCACTTCATAAATTAACAGAAGCCAATCAAAAATTTATGTGGACACAGGAATGTGACGCTGCTTTCGAAAAGCTTAAGGAGGCCTTTACATCCACTCCAATTCTGTCGTATCCTCAAATCGATAAACAGTTTATACTTGATAAGGATGCAAGCAACGAAAGCATTGGCGCTGTACTGTCCCAGGAAATCGACGGCCAGGAGCGTGTTATCGCCTATTTCAGCAAGTGCTTGTCAAAGGCCGAGCGAAACTACTGCGTAACAAGAAAAGAGCTTCTTGCTGTAGTGAAAGTCGTAGACCACTTTCATCACTATCTTTACGGTCGAAAATTCCTGATCCGAACTGATCATACTTCTTTAACTTGGCTATTGAATTTTAAGAACCCTGAAGGCCAGATAGCCAGGTGGATACAAAAGCTTCAAGAGTACGATATGGAGATACGCCATCGAAAAGGCTCATCACATGGAAATGCAGATGCTCTCTCAAGAAGACCCTGCTCAGAGAATTGTAGATACTGCGACCGGGTTGAGAAGAAATTTAATGTCAAAGGTCCTATAGTAAGACAAGTTACAACTGGGTCTACATCATCACGAGATCCGTGGAGTGTTGAGAGCCTGTGTAAAGATCAACTTGCTGATCCTGAAATTAAGCCAATTCTAGAGCTGAAAGAGGAGTCCAACAGGAAGCCCAGCTGGCAAGACATGGCCCATTACACAGGTCTGCAATGATTTTCCTCTTTGAAATCTGAGTAACGTTTTCTATAGTTCCTGACGTGCTGATTACGAGAAAAATAATAAAAAAATTCCATCACGTCAGGATTTTTTGATATTGAATATTTAATATTTTGCTGAAAAATGTCTGAGCGTCTACATTTTAAGATTTATAAAACGTCATTAAATTACTTCAGCTTAATTTTTATTGCATTTAATTAGTGTAAGGTGACATAGAAATTACTTCAAAACAGTAATTTGTTAATTACTACATAATAAGTATAAGTAATTCATATTAACCATGTTGAAAACGGGTCATTTTGGCTTAATTTAGTAATGAGCTCATTAATACATAATGATTAGGTAATATAACCTAAATGTTGTAAATATTAGTCGAAAAGGGTGTATTAAAGATAAACCAAAGGGTTTTTGTATAAGTACCCGCACTGATTTAGAAAATGGACCTTATGACGTCACACGCCAGAGCTGGCGGTATGCAAGTTCGATGAAAAACTTAATGATATCGAGTTGCAAGCATGGCAGTCTTTTAAGGAAGTGGTGAAAAAATTTTTGGGGAGCAATAAAAGCTCCGACTATCAACAAATAGTGGCCAAAATGGTTACAAATTTTGGTGTAATCTGTTGTAATATGAGCATTAAACTTCATTTCTTAAATTCGCACATAGATTACTTCCCAGAAAATCTAGGAGCCGTTAGCGAAGAACAAGGTGAAAGATTTCACCAAGATTTGAAAGAGCTAGAAGTCCGGTATCATGAAAGGTGGAATACTAGCATGATGGCGGACTACTGCTGGTTGTTGAAGCGCGACGATCCAAACTGGAAATTTAAGCGAAAATCGTACAACCGAAGCTTCCAGGAAAAAAGGATCAGGTTCCACAAACAAAATTTACATGTAATTTAGATCAGTAATAAGTTATTATTATATTTTAGTTGCTTTTTATGTTAAAAGTAATGTACTTTTTAAAATAAATATTTTTTATGTGAAAACGTGTGGTTTTTTCTATTTTCTATCTGTATCTTTTTTGAAAAATCTGAAGGTGATGGGAAAAAACTAATTACATATTCGTAATCAGCGCACCAAAATGCCCTAAAATCAGCTCTCAAATTCTAGAGAGGAAGTTATGACTCTCAATTTGCAGGCCTGTGTTATCATCCTACGACTATTGGGCTCTTTGGAATTCTCTACATTTGAAGAACGGTATTTTGTACCGAAAATGGGAGTCTGACGATGGAAATACATGTAGATGGCAACTACTACTCCCTAAGTCGAGAATTTCTATGGTCCTTCAAGAACTTCATGGTAGTCCCACAGGAGGTCATTTTGGTGTAATGAAGACCCTTCAAAAGGTTCGAGAGCGTTTTTACTGGAATAATGTTCGCAGTGATGTAGAGAAGTGGTGTTGAACTTGTGACACCTGTGTAGCACGTAAAGGTCCAAAGAGGCGCACCCGTGGACGATTGCAACGTTATAATGTAGGAGCTCCTTTCGAACGAATTGCTCTAGACATCCTGGGTCCACTTCCTAGAACATCTGATGGCAATAAGTACATCCTCGTTGTCATGGACTACTTCACTAAGTGGCCTGAAACATACGCCATTCCTAATCAAGAGGCGGTAACCGTAGAAGACATACTGATTCAACACTGGGTTTCCAGATAAGGAGTTCCTCTTCAAATCCATTCCGATCAAGGAAGAAATTTTGATTCGGCTGTGTTCAAGGAAATGTGTGAACTACTCGGCATGGACAAAACTCGAACAACACCTCTACACCCTCAATCGGACGGCATGGTGGAGCGGTTCAATCGTACCATCCTAAATAGCCTCTCTCTCCTGGTGTCTAGAGACCAACAGGACTGGGACAAGAAATTGCCTCTTTTCCTGCTTGCCTACAGGAGTGCCACTCATGAGGCCACTGGTTAATCCCCTTCTCAAATGCTCTTTGGTCGTGATCTTCGTCTGCCTGCGGATCTTTTGTTTGGCCGTCCTCCTGACGCTCCTTTGTCGCCTGAAGAATATGTGGATGGACTCCAGGCACGGATTGAGGAGATTCATCGTCTAGCGAGGAACCGAATCGGACTGGCATCGGAAAAGATGAAGACACGGTACGACACAAAGGCAACTGGACATGAGTTCAACGAAGGTGACAAAGTTTGGTTGTGGAATCCCATACGTCGTAAGGGACTGTCGCCAAAACTACAAAGAAACTGGGACGGTCCTTACACAGTCGTCAACAGGCTGAATGACGTCGTCGTTCGCATACGAAAATCGCCACACACCAAGCCCAAGGTCGTACATTATAACCGGCTAGCCCCTTATTTTGGCCAAAGTGATTAGAAATTCAAAACTGGAATTTCGGACCATGGTCATGAAAGTCTTTTTTTTTGTAAATATGTAAATAGTAATTAGTTCTTATTTATGTAAATTTTATTATTATTGTTATTATTTATTTATTTATTTATTTGTTTGTTTATTTGAAGTGTTTTCCTCTAACTCAAGGATTGCACTGCCCGGGACGTGCAGTCTTTGAGGAGGGGGTAGTGTTACGAATTTTGTAAATAGTTAGTGTTTGTACTGTAAAATAATGTAAATTATCTTATTAAGCTCCATTTCTTTACTAATATTAGTTTTTGTTACATTGTCTCTGTTATCAAGCAAACTTGTCTATTATTTTCAGTGAATGTCTATGGCAGCTTTGCGAAATATTAGAGATATCGCCAAGTTGGCGTCACTTTTGGCGACTAATTTTGGCCGCCAAATTTGGCGATATATCGCCAAGTTTGCGACAAACTTGGCGATTGTTGGCGATGGTAACCCTTCCCTACTCTATGGTAACCCCCCCTATTGATATACTGATACATTGAATGTTGTTCCGTGGATTTTTCGAGATGGTTCTAGAAATTTCCAGCACCTGCTGCGAGCCTATATAAGGAGAGCGATACGAGCTGTTGTTGTTATTATTTACCAGTCAGTCATTGAGTGAACAAGGCGTTTGTTAGCAAGTTTGCTTGAGTTTCATTTATGTTGTTTTGAATGTTATTAAGTGTTGAGACGTTGTATAAAGAGTCTCTGGGATCTAAAGCTATACTTGTACGATAGATTTGAGCAGTTATTTTTGAATATCTAGTAAGATTTGTGAGTTTCGAAGATTCTGTTGTTCTGAAGATCTGTAAATAAATTATTTTCTACTTTTCTAAGAGACAAGAGTTTGAAGTTCTCTAACCATAAGATCGAAAGAACCCCATATACGCTGCAACAATATATTATATGTATGTATGCATGTGTGTATTATATATTTACTTGCATTGATGCTTTAAGAAAAACTTTTTTTAAATTTAATTTTGTTTTTACATCTTCTCTGTTCTCGAATGAAAAAAATTAAAATAGAATGTTTCTAAAGATATTCTTTGATAACACATGGAGCAGCATCTCCAATAATTGCATTAACTTATTCATAAAAAGTATCTTTGCCAGGCCTTAAACTATACAAAAAATTTTAAAATATCTTCATAATAGGAAAATGGTCAGCATTTTCAATTTCCCTAAAAGCAATGAAATGCAGATGCGATAGATCAATGCTGATTACCCCTCAAACAAAGTATGCTATACATCGATGACATCCATCAGTTATTTTGTCAAAAATTCTCTATTTAGCTTTATTTTCAGCATCATTTTTCCTCTTTTTTAAAATTTCAGTACACGATATCGTTATATAACTTTTAGTGATGATTTCATGGGTATATAATAATTTATGTTACACTTTTCCAGAAAGTTTTTTAAAAATAAGATTAATAAGTTTGTTTATTGATATATTACTTACAATATTACTTGACACAAATTCAAAGTAAAGTCAATTGTTATAGAAATTTTTCTTTACTTATTAAAGAATGGCCAAGTTGTCAATAGTAATAACAGCTTACTCTTCTGCTATTTTTTTACTTATACTACAAATATATTTTAACTTTTGATAAGCTTTGAACTTCTCTTATAAAGATATATGTTTTTTTTCCTTTTCTACAAAACATATAACGCCACCGTTAGATATGAACTCTTTCTTATATTCTTTTATCCATGTTTGAATTCAACAATTTTTTTTCATTCTATTTTGATTCATACGGTTTTTTATATGCGAAAAAAGTTTCGATAGACTTAATAATACACTACTGAACAAACCTAGATTTTCAAATGTAAAATAGTTTCCCTATTTTTCAGATACTCTATTTGTAAAAAATTAAAGTAAATAAGAATAGCGTGAAACATCTTCCAGCATAAAAACTTTCTTCTATACTCCACTGTTCGAATTACTATTATAATGTGCGACTTTATGTATGGAATTGATAAAAAATAGCAAAATTGTGATTTTAAAATTTCTTCTTTTTTTATCAAATACAACATATGCATCATACGCTTGTTTTAGATTATATGTTTACTCACTATTAACAGATTCCGGGGAAAGTTGAAATATTTTTTACAAAACGGTTGAATCATAACTTCTAATGTTGGAACAAAATTTTTATCATTTTACTGTAGCAGATGTTGCAGCACCAAAACTTGATTCGACCTAACACAAACATTTCAAATAAGTGCTCTTATAAATAATAAAAGAAAAAAATCTGAGAAGTTACTAAATTTTTTTCTAGAAAACAGGGATTTCTAGACTTTCTATGCAACGGATAACAGCAAAAAATCATCTGACAGATTTTTTACATGAATTTTTGCAGTTACTGTTACGTAAATCTCCGTTTTCTCAGAAAAATTTTATAACATTATTTTTTTTTCTTTTGCTGTATATGTATTTAGAGAAAATGTAGCAAAAATATGCAAAGCATATGCGCAATGCGATTAGACATAATACGGACTCCAGTTATGACAATAACTTCTCATTTCACATTCAAATTACGCAGAAGCCTATTTCATCAGAGTGCATTTACATGTATTTTTTTTTCTAAAGAAGATTGCAGTTCTTTCATTTAAAAAGCTTTGACTTTAATGCAGCAAAACAGAAAAAACACCGTTTCTTTAGCTAGAAATTTATTAAAATAAAAAATTAATTATTCTTTAGAAAATTCTTTGAATTCCACCGGACACATTAAAACACCTAATAAATAATTAAGTGCATGTTATATTCTTTAAAGGTTCTTATAATTGGTTAAAAGTTCAAAAATCTAAAAATAAATAACCACTGTAAAAATTCTTAGTACTGTGTCCGCCGTAATTATGATAATTGTGTAACATAAATTATTACACATTCTTTTTATCGGAATATATTTACATATTTTTATGAAATCTTTTTACACCAAGCATATAATGACTTTTCATTTGGCTCATTACAATTTTAGTTACTTTTATTTTATAACCCATCTTCCTATTATTTAAAATATGGGTTTTTTTTCTTTTTTTTTAAATCGCGTTTTTTTTGATAGGGAAAATCCTATAGAAATAGAATAGATCCTTAAGCTTCAAGAGTGTAACATTTTTAATTCACTAATTATGTAACTGGAAGAATTTTGAGTCACCGATTTTGAAGAAAGTGGTATCGTTGGAAATGTCTTATCATAAGCTGTAAAAATGGAACTAAAATAGGAACAGTCAATGGAACTACCCGTCGGATATGAGCCATTTTCGAGATATCTGACAATTTATGTCACGTAGCTACTGCAGTCTCACTGGGAAACTACAAAAAATTTACTCTTGCTTTTGATGAAAGTAGAATCTTTGGAAATAATCATCGTGAGAAGTAAAAAACTCAATGAAACTACCCGTTGGAAATGAGTCATTATATATGTAATAATATGTCGATTCACTGTAATAATATTTCGATTCTCGTAGAACAACATCTTTGCTGCAATAATAAGTCGATTCACTTGAAATAGTAAACAGGTTTAGCAGCCGTAGTGGTAAGGAAGGGAGTTGGGCTCCGTGTGAGTTTCTCCAATTAAAATGCAATAAAATCAGTTTTTAGTCCTTTATTATTTTAGAACACAACCATCAGTTAGTTATTCCACATCGCACCAATCTGCACAAATTCATTATAGACAACTTATTCTAAGACTGCACCATCTCAAAAGTTCTAAATTATTCCAAAGATGAAACAGGGATCCTGGCATTTTTAAGGTCAAGAGCATTCTGCGCTGTTTCAAAGCAACATGACTCTCTACAAATTCTAAGCCAATCTAGCCACTCTCCTTTTTTTTCGTAAGGCTTTTAAAAATCCATTAGGACCGTTTTCAACGTATAGATAAACCAACCCACTATCTACCATTGGACGCTAGGCGTGGCGAGATGCACGGAAACTTTACCGAATCGCGTAACAGCGTAATTTGCCCACGCGCAAGGCGTATGAATCCCAACAGACAATTAATTAAATAATAAAACAAAATTAAAGTTTCAATAAATGTTTTTTAATTCTAAAAAGGAAATTGGATTTGTGTATTGAATTTAAGATTTCGCAATAAGATATTGGCATTCAAGAAACATTCTT
Organism: Maratus speculifer; assembly: GCA_964019185.1. Taxonomy (NCBI): domain Eukaryota; kingdom Metazoa; phylum Arthropoda; class Arachnida; order Araneae; family Salticidae; genus Maratus; species Maratus speculifer. Next base: position 274,043,023 of record OZ025290.1, read on the forward strand.
GCTCTTTTTAAGAAAATAAAATAAAAGGCTGTTAAAATTATAATGCGTTACGGAAACTGAGAATAAGAGTATGTTCCATAGAACGTTAGAATAAACTCAGGGCGGGCAAAATGGCGAAATTTTTTGTTAATTTATTACATATCCGACAATACATCCGACAATTTATGTCACTTTTCTAGTGCACACTTACTTGGAAATCGCAAAATAATGTATTCTAGATTATGACGAAAGTTCTATCGCTGGAAAGATATGTATGCTAGTCTTACGTATTTTTTATTCCTAACGATGATATATTTCCAAGGATGTCACTTTCATCAAAATCGAGATTTTTTTTCGGTTCACTAATAAGTGTGCACAAATTGTGTGAAATAAATTGTCAGATGCACTGATTAAAAATTAAATTTTCCAACAGCAATACTAAGTTCTCTTCAGCCGCAGAACGATGTTTACAATTTCAAACCATAAAATACTTTCGCACGCTATTTGTCTTATTATAAAGTTCGACTTATCGAATATATTTTATCCACATGTTCTGAGGACGTCTTGGTGACATTATCATCGATCGTTATTTCGCGTTTTCATAGTTATCATTGTCACTTGAACACATCCGAATGCTAATTTAAAATATTTTGAGATGTTTAAAATACGTGATCAAACCTTAAGGGCGTATGAGATGAAAAAATCCCTAAATATGATACTGTGTACCTTTATGAAATGATTTATTATTGCCAAAAATAAATCACATGCAATGCAAATTTCTAAATATAAATATTTAAACTTTTTGGAATGTGAATAGATTATTTTGTTTTTTGTCGTTTGTATAGAATAAATTTGCTCTTATCGGTGCTCATTTTTACGCTGTTTTTTGATGCTGCAGCTACCTTTCAACGCCATAATAGTGTTTCTCTGTGAATATCATTTGAGACCAAAAGAAAGTGGTATTCCTATTTGAAAAATTAAATTGTTTTCAACGTATAGATAATAGTGAAAATTGTTGTTATATTGTCCTTTAGATTTTTCAGGAGACAATAAATTGTACAAATAGCTCACCGTTTTTTTAGACGGTACTATCGCTAACGGTTTAGATATCAGCAGTTTAACCAGCTATTCTTTTTTTTATGACAAATCAATATGTAAAGAATCATAATAAAAAATGTTAGTTTAGATATTAAAAAAGGATATACGCCATAGGTTTTATCTCTAAATTCTTCCATAACAATGCTGAAATGTCTTATTTAAGTTAAAAAAAGAAAAAAAATGCTTAAGCCCAACTAACGAACATTATAGGAAACTAAAACTTTCAAATTTGCAAACAGAAACATACAATTTGCATTCATACAATTATATATTTAGATTCTTGGGTAACGTTTATCTACGATATCATACGAAAAGCTTCTAGAAATCGATTTTTTCTTAAATTTTTGTAAGTTATGAAATGTTTTGTTTTCGAATAATTATTTCCTGTTATATACTGTTTTTAAATTAACTATAAATATTACGCTTGTGTTCTAAAAATAATTTAAGATTCAGTATTCAATACTAACACTCTCAGGTGGAGGAATAGATATTCGGCCGCAATTTTAAACAAGTTGGAAATTGTACGTGAACGTAGCAAATGAGGTGCGTTCGTACGATAATGAAGTTTTAAAAATATTCAGATCTTGCTGATATAGTAGAGCGTACTCCGGACACAGTATAGTAGTCGAAATCTTTACGTTTCTGTAAATATGCAGGAAGTAATTTTTATTACGCCTCAGCAACGTATATCTTATTCATAAAATGTGAAATAGTTGAATATAATTAAAACACGTACCAAACCATGTTTCCCCGCATAGCATTATATAGTGGAATACTTTTGTGTTGCCCTGTAATTTAATAATAAAAATTCTTTGCATCACAGATTGTACAGAATGCATAATTTAGTATATATTTCATAGATTCATGCCAGTTCTATTATGTTCGAATGAGTGTAACATCAATAAAATGCATTTGAAACTTTTTCCCCATTGACCGTAATGTAACGGAATCCTTTTGATTGTCCCTGTAATTGATCTATGCATCCGATTTTCATAACATTTGAAATGACTCGACAAAATTACGCAATAATTATATGTTTTAAATTTCAAACGATTAAAATGCATTTAAAACTTTTTTCCCTATTGACCGTAATGTAACGGAATCCTTTTGAATGTCCCTGTAATTGATCTATCCATCTGATTTTCATAACATTTGAAATGACTCGACAAAATTACGCAATAATTATATGTTTTAAATTTCAAACGATTAAAATGCATTTAAAACTTTATTCCCTATTGACCGTAATGTAACGGAATCCTTTTGAATGTCCCTGTAATTGATCTATCCATCCGATTTTCATAAAATTTGAAATGACTCGACAAAATTATGTTATAATTATGTATTTTAAATTTCAAACGATTCGGTTGGTAAGTTTTTGCGTTGTTATATGCGGACAGACGGACAGACGGACAGACAGACGGACAGAAGGACAGACGGACAGACAGACGGACAGACGGACGGACGGACTGAGCGACAACAATAGGTGCTACGTATTTACATAATTACGAACGCACCTAAAAAGTAGAAGGATTTGATATGTAGACAAAACAAAAAATATATATTTATTTTTCTATTAAATAATATTTTAATAAGCAATGTTTCATTTACAGCTCATATTCAAAATATTAGAATAATTGAGAAAAAGTAATAAGAAAAAATTATTTGTCATTTATTTATTTTTTATACTAAGTAAATGCAATTAAATTTCTTATAAATTAAATCTGGAATGTTTAGATAAGATTTTAACATTTATAAAATATAAAATACAGCACAATAAATTAGGTATACAGCTTCCTTAAACACACCAGAATATTAGAATAAAATTTAGATTGGTTCAAAATATTAGAATATTTTATTTTACGCAACAATATTACCTTATGAATATGAAGTAAATGGTAGTTAATATTTTGTAGCATCCCCTTTAGCTTTCATAACAGCGTACAATCGATCTTGCATACTATATACAAGGTGTTTACAAACATTTCTATCAATATTAGCCCAAATAGACTTTATACGTGCCACTAACTCAGTTTTACTTGAAGGAGGATTTTCTTGAAGTTTTTTCTTCATTATACACCATAAGTTTTCGATGGGATTAAGATCTGGTGAATTTGGTGGCTAAGGAAGTACCTTAATGTTGCGTTGGCGGAACCAATTCTTAGTTGACACCGAGGTATGCGGGGACGCTAAATCTTGTTGAAAGATGAAATCATCTTCAAATAAATCTTCTGATGATGGAATCATGTAATATACTAAAATTTCTTGATATATCAGAGAGCTAACCTTTTCGTAGACGATGCATAACTTTCCAGGTCCTTCTGCACTCATACAACTCCAAACCATGACACTAGCAGCAAATTTTACGGAACGTTTAAGGCATTCTTTATCAAATGCTTCTTGCTTCATTCTCCAAACTCGAATACCTTGATTACCATATGAAACACAAAACATACTTTCATCACTAAATAATATATTTTTCCAATCTTCAATGCTCCATAAACGTCTTGATTTACACCAATTCAATCTTATACGCTTTTGTCTTGCAGTCATGAGAGGTTTTGTTTTCGGTACACGAGATTCAAATTTAAATTTATGGAGACGTCTTAATGTTGTCGATGTAGAAACTTCAACTCCTTCTTCTTTCCATTTTCGGTGCAAGAATCGCACACTTTTAAAACGGTTTTTCTTAACTATACGCTTCAGTTTCCTGTCATCTCTAGCAGATGTTTTTGGTTTTCGGCCACCATTTTGGCGATTATTTTGAAATTTTCCAATTTTTGAATATTGTGTTAGTATTTTACTAACGCTCGATTGCGAACGATGTAAATAATTCGCTATAAAACATTGATTTTTACCGTGCCGATACAAATCAACCATACGAAGTTTAGTACATTCAGGAATATCACTCACACGGCCCATTTTAAGACGAAAAAGAAACAAACTGCAAAAAAGAATACTGATTTTAAATAAAATAGTCTGAATTTAATCAATGATGCCACCAGTTAAGAATTGGTAATAATTAAAGGAGAATTAATGTGAAATATTCTAATATTTTGAACCACTTGAATAAATATTCTAATATTTTGACTTTTCAAAATAATTTTTTTTGCAATTAATCTTTTCAAAAATGATATTAAATTTAATATAACAAGTAAGTTTAATCAACAATAAGTTCTTAATAAAAATATCGTTTGCATATTTTCATTAAAAGATATTAAATTACCAAACGATATTTTCAATTTCTAAAAAAAAGGTAATTATTCTAATATTTTGAATATGAGCTGTACATGATTCATACAAGTAGGTATTCTTTATATATATAAAACACAGTGTAAGGTAATAAATGGCTGCACTTTTTTCAGTACGCTTTTATTGACAAAAAATTGTGCACTAGAAAATGAGATAATTCCACTCATACCCCTAATCCCAGATAAAACAGTTATTTCCTATATTTGTTATCATTCAAGTTAAGAATTTTCTTTCTATCTATTTATAATATATTTAATTTACTGATATAAATGATATGATAGTTAATTAAACCTTGATACAGCTATTTCCGTATGTTTTTAAACTAAAAAACTGGCATTTGCATAATTTTTGACTTACTTCATTTTGTGGATATTTAAACTGGTTACAATCTTCTATTCTTGATCTATACTGTTAAAAATGTTACTCTAGTTTGAATCAGATTTTGGTACTCAGTAGCTGCCACCATATGATGATGAAATCTAGTACCAAAAATTGGAGCTTCCTATATATAATTCTTACTATATATAATTCTTTAAACCTTATTCCAACTATTAAAACTATGTTTCAACAAGATTACCAAATATTGATTTAAGATTTCACCATCTTATTGTGGCAACTATTTTGCACCAAAATTTGGTTCAAACTAGGATAAGATTTTAAACAGTATAGTGTAACAAAACATACTTTAATAATTGGTAATTATCTTATACAAAATAGTAATAATAACCTTTTTTCAGTTATTCGTAGCAAACCTTATAAAAATACTTCGATAGAAATATTTTTGCATTCTAGCAATATTTTTTATTGTAACGCACAGCATATCAATTGAAATTAAGCACCTAATAATCCTTTCGAAACTGGTGATGTATATATGTCCCGTCAAAAGTTGCATGTAGAATTTGTTTTTTGGAACCATTAAAGAGTAAATGTAATACTTGTCTTTTTTAATTAGAACATTTTTTAAATTTTAAAAATAAAGACGCCTGTATTAAAAAAGTGGTGCCATACAAATAAAGTTTGTGTGGAGGATGCCGTCTCGAAAGAGTTAATGAATAATGTGGATTAAAAAATTATTTTTTTTTTAAATTCAAGATAGATTTTTTAGACATGGCTGCTACAGAGAAATATTTTTGAATTCTGTTTTACACCACTTCTCAAAAAAAAAGAAAAAAAAATTTACATATGCTTTGGCAGCATTCACAAGGTAGATATACTATAAAATGTATATTTTTAAAAACAGTTGTACAAACAGAATAAAAATATAGTCACCAGTGGCAACCTTATTTTGCTTACAGTTACTTACATTTACATATCAGGGATCTTACATATGAGATGCTTCATGGAATTTTTCATGACAAATGTAGTATTTTTTAAGAAATAATAAGTCTAGGTTAAACGCACAAAATTTCGTCCTATTTAAAAAGCTATTTACTATAAGAAAATAGTGGTACTCAAGAATTTTCTGGTCTTGGAATTTCGGAGAAGTATGACCCATGCTATAATTTCTACATAATATATATTTATCACAAGTTATGTTAAAGGTATGCAATAAGATTTATTTGGGAACCTTCTTAAACTATAACATGCAATATCCAGTTGCAGTTTGAAAAAAATCCCTTTAAAAGTAACATTTAACTTGCCTCGTAATGAAAATATTCATTAATTTGTAAAATTATGAAAGCGAGATATTAACATATTGCGAATCGTTTACTTTCCCCATTTGCCAAATCAAAGAGAAAGATTCTGAACCAAAGATTTTATTTAATACAAAAATTTAATTAATTACCGCATACTTATAACTTTTTAGAATATAAAACTTTTTCTACGAATACGCCTCGATTTAGTGGATAAAATCAGATTATGGTAGATAACATATCATTCAAGTGGTCCCGATTACAAAGTAATAAAAACTATGTAAGATAAAAAAATTTTAAATGAAAAAATGAATTTCTTTTTCAAAGTATTTGAAGCTGTAAACAGTTAAAATATCTTATTTATTAACCTTTGTGAAAGGCAGGCTGAGTTGCTATAATATTTCAATTACAAGCTAGCACCGTTATAGTAGAACAGTAGAAAAGTGAATAATTCCAATACTTTTTTATTTTCACGTCAATGTACATTGACCAAATTGGCTGAAGTAATGTTTATTTTAATATCGCACCAATACTAACGAGAAATGTTTCGTCATTTCATCGTAAATACTTTCAATGTAACATTACATTAACAACATTTCTGTAAAATTAGAATTTCATTTCAAACATCTTCAATTTAAAACTAATATTAAAATAATCACTCATTCAAGGAAAACTTTCCAATGAATGATATATAAGCGTAATATTGAGTTTCAATACATAATTTATGCAATCATTATTGATTTACTATTAGATAAATATCCAAATGTTTGCATTGTAAGATTAAAATATTTTTAGTTTAAATCAGTACTCAACTAATTTTCCTACATTGAAAATATTTTCAATAAAAACGATACTTGCGCAATATTGGATCTAAATATAAGCGATATAAGCAAAATTGATTTCTTACTAGATAAAAATTCAAAAATTTGCTTTGAAAGACCTCAGTTTTATATTTATAAAAATTAAATACTAGGCTAAAGTCCGTCGCATAACGAACGTAAAGATATGTTTGATTTCACCTGAAAAGTGTGTTTATTGAACTGTTATTTTCCTCGCCACTTCATAAATCAGTAAAAAAAAAACCATAATTTAGTTATTTTATCAAATATTGGTTTCCTTCTCACTGCTTGAGATAATACATATATTTCAAAAGCTGCTCTGAAGTAGAAATCCTATTACTTCAAATATCATGAGATATAGCTGCATAATACAGATAATACGATACTTTTTTCATACTTTTACTTCAAAGTAAGACATCTACTAGACGTCTTCGGATTGTATGTGAAAATAAAGATAAGAAGAGAAAACATGCAACAAATTACTCTTACTGTTAACTCTTTTCTTGCGGAATTGGGACGTATGTCTCCCTATGCACTATTGCTTTATTCTAATTAATTATTCTCTGTCTTATAATAGAATAATTTCTAGAAAAATCCACAAAGATTTTTTTTTTTTTTTGTAAATTGTAGTGCGAATAATTATTAAAATATTCGCCAGTCCTAGAACGTAATCAGAAGGTTAAAGTACTGATGACATGTGTTTGTATTATTATTTTTACATTTTAATGAGAAATACACTGTATTGTGGGTGTAACAGTTTTAATAACAGCTGTAAGAACTTACAATTCGTATAAATTATTCGCTATTTATAGAGACTGTAAGGATTATTTACCTCTAATATTTTCGTACTGATGCCAAATATTTGTATTGTTATTTTTTACATTTTAAAAGTAAATAGATTATGACACAGAAAAACCAAAGATAAAAGTAACTTAAATCGTAATGAAACAATAACTTTAAAATGAATAAAACAATAAAAAAATGTATAAAAAAATTAAAAATAAAAGTATAAACAAATTCACTAGAAACCCCAATTTAAAAAATTGAACTTTATACACAGAGTGTAAAAAAAAGATGATCAAAATATTGAGAGATAATAATACGAGTAAAGCATAGCATTTGTTTTGTTTTGTATTGATAAGTACGATCAAAATCCACATATCCAGTTAAAGAAAATCGTGTCTGACAAAGACACAAATTGAAGTCAGATATTGATTCATGCTTTACTAAGAATGAGAATATTCAATTGCATTTCGACAGACTTACTTGGCATGTCATCACGATGCGATGCTCTGAAATTCAGATTGTAAGTAATAGACATATGGTGTCACTGATTGAATTGTATATCGTTTTTTGTAGTTCGTGCTACATACAATACATAATGTTATGTTACAATACTTTACATAATTCAAAGTTTGACTGTGAAAAAGTCAGTAAAATAAAGTGTTGGTGAGAAAGTCCCATTTTTTTCTAAGTTTTACAAGTAACACTGCAAAGCGAGTACGAGTTTATCTCTTTTTTGAGGAACTTATTTTGGAATTAACAAGTCTAAAGATATATTTAAAATCAGACATAAACATGCCCATGAGAATATAATAATAGATTTCGGAAAAAAGTCCCTGTGTATCAAAATTGAAGCCTTCTTTGCTACATTTCTGATATTGTTTTAAATATTTTCATGCATTGTATTTCATACATCAATGTATTCTCACTTACAGGACATTAATCTTGCAGAGTCAATTTACCGATCAAGTAATATGAGTTTTACCGCATCGTTTTCGCGAGGAAATATAGATTCTAGTTTCTATAAAGGCTTGAGTTTCAATAGCTTTTGCTACAAAAACGAAGCAGTCCTTACCTTTGCATATTATACAACAAGGGTTAGAGTTGTGAAAATGCGATATCGATAAATGTATATTAGGTTTCTTATTTGTGGTCTCATAGACAGTTATCGCTGACGCCTAATCTCTTATTGTTACATCAGAAGAAGAAATAGAAGTACTTAGAGCCTGGAGAGCACGAAATACATATTATTTGTACTTAGAGCACTACTTAAAAGCATTCTGTAAATCTCAGTTTTTCGAATATCTAAGTATCTATATAACCTTTCTGCGAAACTTCACAACAATGACATTGGCATCCAAGCATTATTTATTAGTAAATTCTTCAATAAATATTTATGAAAACAATTTTAGAAAACAACATTGAAGTTTGAATAACGTTAATACTTTTTAAGTACGGCAAAAGAAGTCTGAACGCGCTACAATAGTAGTGCATTTGATACTCTCACATAATACATTTTTTTCTTTAATAGGTAGAAGCGCACATTGAACCCAAATAAAATAATGCTCATATAAAAGCTTATAAAGAGTAAAATCATTACATGTCAAAATTAATTGGGTTAATTGAGCACTTCTTAATAAAAAATGAATTTAAAATCACAAAAAACGTCAAAAATGCAGAAAAAAGCCAAAACTCTCTACTTTCGGGCTATAATTTCTATGACTTACTATTTTACTATTTTATTAAAACTTATATTAAACAAAAATACATATCTTTAACTTTACAAAGTCACAGAACAATCATCTGAATTCGAAACTTTTTTTCCGAGTATATGATGGGCAAAAAATAGCCCTTATTGACCCACCTCCTTTGACAAAAAGATCCTTAAAAAATTATACTTCACTTGAACTCAGACTTTCATTCAGACAATTTTTCAAATCTCTATTACGAAACTCATCCTGTTTTTTCAATGTTTCTTTTTAAACAATTCTGTAGTCCTCAATAATATAAAGGGGCATCTAAACAGTGGAAAGAGGCGAAAAGAGATTCTGTGGAAATATTTCTGACTGATTCGGATTCTACCAAAGTAATAAAACATGAAAAAAACATCCTGGCAGCAAAAGAAGATCCTAACATATAAAGTCTGTTTGGAATTTAAAGCTGAGAATAAACCATCTTTCTAACTGTTATCAGTATCCTTTCTCATGACGACGCAGTGTTTTTTTGTTATCTTTAACGACTTTAAAAGAAAAGAGACTGGTGTCCTGCAATAGAAGAACATTTCCCTCGAGTAAAGTTGAGCGCTTTTTCTCCTGACCCATTGTAGAATCCCGCTCATCCTTTTGTGAATAAACCGCCGAAGAGTGCAGAATAAAGAATAATTATACACAGCCTTAATATTGAATCAGTCTCAGTAAAAGTTTTGGCACCGAGTTTTGACTTATTTTCCCTTATTTACTATAATGAGTATGAAAGATAAATGAAGCGAGGAAATGTGTTCGATAGCACTAAATATTAAATTTAATACACAAATTTCGTTTTCATTGATATAGCATCACACAATTGTTTACCGTCATTTTTCATAAATGTATTTGATACTTCAATGTGTTTTTCTTTTTAATTACATGTTTACCATGTTTCACATACGCAATTTCCTACCTTTATTTTAACATTTGTAATATTTTTTTAAAATATTTTTTTAATTATTTTAATTATTTTAATATTTTAATATTCTCTTTTTTTTTCATAATTTCAAAGTAATTCAAGTGCATTTTTTCTTATTTCAAAATCTATATTCTACTTCTGCATTCGTTCTGCTTAAATTTTTAATAAAATAACTGTTATATATCATGTTATGCATGTAAAAGAACATTTGAATCTAATTTGTTGTTTCGTTAAGAAACAAATTCCATGTTCACTTTGTAGTTATTCGTTTCACGCTTTTAAAATTATCCCTTTTGTTCTTCCCGTTTAAAATGCAAGGTGAGCACTCCTTCGAATCTTCAAGGAATCTGATACTATTTCTGAATGGAAAATTTCTATTTAATATTTAAATTAAAGACTTTATAATCGTCTTGTTTAGTTTCAATCTTTGCAATATTTTTATCCAATTAAATGAGATGAAATATTCTATTAAAAATTTATGGTAAAAATGTAAGCACCTTTCAGTTAACTTTTATTATTAAGAATACTCTGGCATTTGTTTGAAAAATTTATTAATGTTATTATATATTTTTTACATTTGAGATGTTAATACAGGCATAAACTAAATACATACCAAGTGCAATTTCAGACTTCTACAGATATATTTATAAAGATAGATAGAAAAAGCGCATGCAAAATTCTGAAATAACGAAACGTTCTTAATAGAAAAGACGAATATGACAAAATCTGGAAAATCTGCAAACTTATTCTCTATAAATTGTATTATAAAATAACAAAAGTTATTTTTTTCTGATACACTTTGTTCAACATTTGAAAAATTTCCAAAAATACATTATAATCTGAAAGTGGCAGCATAGACAATCACGTCATTGAGTTCACGTATGAAATTTCAGAACTAATTAAAACTCGAAACTGCGAAACTTCACAACAATGACATTGGCATCCAAGCATTATTTATTAGTAAATTCTTCAATAAATATTTATGAAAACAATTTTAGAAAACAACATTGAAGTTTGAATAACGTTAATACTTTTTAAGTACGGCAAAAGAAGTCTGAACGCGCTACAATAGTAGTGCATTTGATACTCTCACATAATACATTTTTTTCTTTAATAGGTAGAAGCGCACACTGAACCCAAATAAAATAATGCTCATATAAAAGCTTATAAAGAGTAAAATCATTACATGTCGAAATTAATTGGGTTAATTGAGCACTTCTTAATAAAAAATGAATTTAAAATCACAAAAAACGTCAAAAATGCAGAAAAAAGCCAAAACTCTCTACTTTCGGGCTATAATTTCTATGACTTATTATTTTATTTACTATTTTACTATTTTATTAAAACTTATATTAAACAAAAATACATATCTTTAACTTTACAAAGTCACAGAACAATCATCTGAATTCGAAACTTTTTTTCCGAGTATATGATGGGCAAAAAATAGCCCTTATTGACCCACCTCCTTTGACAAAAAGATCCTTAAAAAATTATACTTCACTTGAACTCAGACTTTCATTCAGACAATTTTTTAAATCTCTATTACGAAACTCATCCTGTTTTTTCAATGTTTCTTTTTAAACAATTCTGTAGTCCTCAATAATATAAAGGGGCATCTAAACAGTGGAAAGAGGCGAAAAGAGATTCTGTGGAAATATTTCTGACTGATTCGGATTCTACCAAAGTAATAAAACATGAAAAAAACATCCTGGCAGCAAAAGAAGATCCTAACATATAAAGTCTGTTTGGAATTTAAAGCTGAGAATAAACCATCTTTCTAACTGTTATCAGTATCCTTTCTCATGACGACGCAGTGTTTTTTTGTTATCTTTAACGACTTTAAAAGAAAAGAGACTGGTGTCCTGCAATAGAAGAACATTTCCCTCGAGTAAAGTCGAGCGCTTTTTCTCCTGACCCATTGTAGAATCCCGCTCATCCTTTTGTGAATAAACCGCCGAAGAGTGCAGAATAAAGAATAATTATACACAGCCTTAATATTGAATCAGTCTCAGTAAAAGTTTTGGCACCGAGTTTTGACTTATTTTCCCTTATTTACTATAATGAGTATGAAAGATAAATGAAGCGAGGAAATGTGTTCGATAGCACTAAATATTAAATTTAATACACAAATTTCGTTTTCATTGATATAGCATCACACAATTGTTTACCGTCATTTTTAGCTCACAGGCTATCATAGCCTGAGAGCTTATGTGCCCGCCCGTTCTGTATGTATGTGCGTATGTGCGTAACGCGATAACTCATGATAAAAATATCCGATACTCTTAAAATTTTGTATGTAGGTATATCCTGACAAGGCGCTTCCCTGATTAGTTTTTGAAGTTCATTCGATATGTATAAGAGGGGGAACGGGGGGCTCATGTCCCCCGTTAGTTGATATAAATGGGATTTTCATGCAGAATTAAGTTTTCAAAATTTAGATTAGGATCATTCTGATGAGGCGATTCCGTGACTGTTATTAGGTGTTCATTGAATAAGTATAAATAGGGGGAACAGGGGTTCTAATCCCCCCCCACCCGTTAGTTGATATAAATGGGATTTTCATGCAGAATTAAGTTTTCGTTCAAAATTTAGATTAGGATCATTCTGATGAGGCGATTCTGTGACTGTTATTAGGTGTTCATTGAATAAGTATAAATAGGGGGTACAGGGGTTCTAATGCCCCCCCCCCGTTAGTTGATATAAATGGGATTTTCATGCAGAATTAAGTTTTCGTTCAAAATTTAGATTAGGATCATTCTGATGAGGCGATTCCGTGACTGTTATTAGGTGTTCATTAAATAAGTATAAATAGGGGGAACAGGGGTTCTAATGCCCCCCCCCCGTTAGTTGATATAAATGGGATTTTCATGCAGAATTAAGTTTTCGTTCAAAATTTAGATTAGGATCATTCTGATGAGGCGATTCCGTGGCTGTTATTAGGTGTTCATTGAATAAGTATAAATAGGGGGAACAGGGGTTCTAATGCCCCCCCCCCGTTAGTTGATATAAATGGGATTTTCATGCAGAATTAAGTTTTCGTTCAAAATTTAGATTAGGATCATTCTGATGAGGCGATTCCGTGACTGCTATTAGGTGTTCATTGAATAAGTATAAATAGGGGCAACAGGGGTTCTAATGCCTCCCCCCCTCTTAATTTATATAAATAGGTTTTTTAAGCAGAATTTTCAGATTTCGTTCAAATCTCTGAATAGTTTTGGAAGTTTAATGGTTAAGTATAAAAGAAGGGGATAACTCCTTTTAAATTATATAAATGCTAAATGGGTTTTTATTAAGAATTATCTAATTTGCTCTGAATTTTGGATATAGATTTTTTATATGATAAAGCATGTCTTTGATAGTATAGGAGGTTCAATGATTAAGTATAAAAAAAGAGGAAAGGGGAGAGCTGTTTCCCCTTCTTAATTTTTTTTTCGAACGGAATTAACCCTTGAAAATATAAGGCTTTAATGTACAATTAGTATTTGTAGCCTGTGAGCTCAATGCCATCAGTTTTACTGGGCAGTATTCTTTATTCATAAATGTATTTGATACTTCAATGTGTTTTTCTTTTTAATTACATGTTTACCATGTTTCACATACGCAATTTCCTACCTTTATTTTAACATTTGTAATATTTTTTTAAAATATTTTTTTAATTATTTTAATTATTTTAATATTTTAATATTCTCTTTTTTTTCATAATTTCAAAGTAATTCAAGTGCATTTTTTCTTATTTCAAAATCTATATTCTACTTCTGCATTCGTTCTGCTTAAATTTTTAATAAAATAACTGTTATATATCATGTTATGCATGTAAAAGAACATTTGAATCTAATTTGTTGTTTCGTTAAGAAACAAATTCCATGTTCACTTTGTAGTTATTCGTTTCACGCTTTTAAAATTATCCCTTTTGTTCTTCCCGTTTAAAATGCAAGGTGAGCACTCCTTCGAATCTTCAAGGAATCTGATACTATTTCTGAATGGAAAATTTCTATTTAATATTTAAATTTAAGACTTTATAATCGTCTTGTTTAGTTTCAATCTTTGCAATATTTTTATCCAATTAAATGAGATGAAATATTCTATTAAAAATTTATGGTAAAAATGTAAGCACCTTTCAGTTAACTTTTATTATTAAGAATACTCTGGCATTTGTTTGAAAAATTTATTAATGTATTATATATTTTTTACATTTGAGATGTTAATACAGGCATAAACTAAATACATACCAAGTGCAATTTCAGACTTCTACAGATATATTTATAAAGATAGATAGAAAAAGCGCATGCAAAATTCTGAAATAACGAAACGTTCTTAATAGAAAAGACGAATATGACAAAATCTGGAAAATCTGCAAACTTATTCTCTATAAATTGTATTATAAAATAACAAAAGTTATTTTTTTCTGATACACTTTGTTCAACATTTGAAAAATTTCCAAAAATACATTATAATCTGAAAGTGGCAGCATAGACAATCACGTCATTGAGTTCACGTATGAAATTTCAGAACTAATTAAAACTCGAAACTGCGAAACTTCACAACAATGACATTGGCATCCAAGCATTATTTATTAGTAAATTCTTCAATAAATATTTATGAAAACAATTTTAGAAGACAACATTGAAGTTTGAATAACGTTAATACTTTTTAAGTACGGCAAAAGAAGTCTGAACGCGCTACAATAGTAGTGCATTTGATACTCTCACATAATACATTTTTTTCTTTAATAGGTAGAAGCGCACACTGAACCCAAATAAAATAATGCTCATATAAAAGCTTATAAAGAGCAAAATTATTACATGTCAAAATTAATTGGGTTAATTGAGCACTTCTTAATAAAAAATGAATTTAAAATCACAAAAAACGTCAAAAATGCAGAAAAAAGCCAAAACTCTCTACTTTCGGTCTATAATTTCTATGACTTACTATTTTATTTACTATTTTACTATTTTATTAAAACTTATATTAAACAAAAATACATATCTTTAACTTTACAAAGTCACAGAACAATCATCTGAATTCGAAACTTTTTTTCCGAGTATATGATGGGCAAAAAATAGCCCTTATTGACCCACCTCCTTTGACAAAAAGATCCTTAAAAAATTATACTTCACTTGAACTCAGACTTTCATTCAGACAATTTTTCAAATCTCTATTACGAAACTCATCCTGTTTTTTCAATGTTTCTTTTTAAACAATTCTGTAGTCCTCAATAATATAAAGGGGCATCTAAACAGTGGAAAGAGGCGAAAAGAGATTCTGTGGAAATATTTCTGACTGATTCGGATTCTACCAAAGTAATAAAACATGAAAAAAACATCCTGGCAGCAAAAGAAGATCCTAACATATAAAGTCTGTTTGGAATTTAAAGCTGAGAATAAACCATCTTTCTAACTGTTATCAGTATCCTTTCTCATGACGACGCAGTGTTTTTTTGTTATCTTTAACGACTTTAAAAGAAAAGAGACTGGTGTCCTGCAATAGAAGAACATTTCCCTCGAGTAAAGTTGAGCGCTTTTTCTCCTGACCCATTGTAGAATCCCGCTCATCCTTTTGTGAATAAACCGCCGAAGAGTGCAGAATAAAGAATAATTATACACAGCCTTAATATTGAATCAGTCTCAGTAAAAGTTTTGGCACCGAGTTTTGACTTATTTTCCCTTATTTACTATAATGAGTATGAAAGATAAATGAAGCGAGGAAATGTGTTCGATAGCACTAAATATTAAATTTAATACACAAATTTCGTTTTCATTGATATAGCATCACACAATTGTTTACCGTCATTTTTCATAAATGTATTTGATACTTCAATGTGTTTTTCTTTTTAATTACATGTTTACCATGTTTCACATACGCAATTTCCTACCTTTATGTTAACATTTGTAATATTTTTTTAAAATATTTTTTTAATTATTTTAATTATTTTAATATTTTAATATTCTCTTTTTTTTTCATAATTTCAAAGTAATTCAAGTGCATTTTTTCTTATTTCAAAATCTATATTCTACTTCTGCATTCGTTCTGCTTAAATTTTTAATAAAATAACTGTTATATATCATGTTATGCATGTAAAAGAACATTTGAATCTAATTTGTTGTTTCGTTAAGAAACAAATTCCATGTTCACTTTGTAGTTATTCGTTTCACGCTTTTAAAATTATCCCTTTTGTTCTTCCCGTTTAAAATGCAAGGTGAGCACTCCTTCGAATCTTCAAGGAATCTGATACTATTTCTGAATGGAAAATTTCTATTTAATATTTAAATTTAAGACTTTATAATCGTCTTGTTTAGTTTCAATCTTTGCAATATTTTTATCCAATTAAATGAGATGAAATATTCTATTAAAAATTTATGGTAAAAATGTAAGCACCTTTCAGTTAACTTTTATTATTAAGAATACTCTGGCATTTGTTTGAAAAATTTATTAATGTTATTATATATTTTTTACATTTGAGATGTTAATACAGGCATAAACTAAATACATACCAAGTGCAATTTCAGACTTCTACAGATATATTTATAAAGATAGATAGAAAAAGCGCATGCAAAATTCTGAAATAACGAAACGTTCTTAATAGAAAAGACGAATATGACAAAATCTGGAAAATCTGCAAACTTATTCTCTATAAATTGTATTATAAAATAACAAAAGTTATTTTTTTCTGATACACTTTGTTCAACATTTGAAAAATTTCCAAAAATACATTATAATCTGAAAGTGGCAGCATAGACAATCACGTCATTGAGTTCACGTATGAAATTTCAGAACTAATTAAAACTCGAAACTGCGAAACTTCACAACAATGACATTGGCATCCAAGCATTATTTATTAGTAAATTCTTCAATAAATATTTATGAAAACAATTTTAGAAAACAACATTGAAGTTTGAATAACGTTAATACTTTTTAAGTACGGCAAAAGAAGTCTGAACGCGCTACAATAGTAGTGCATTTGATACTCTCACATAATACATTTTTTTCTTTAATAGGTAGAAGCGCACACTGAACCCAAATAAAATAATGCTCATATAAAAGCTTATAAAGAGTAAAATCATTACATGTCGAAATTAATTGGGTTAATTGAGCACTTCTTAATAAAAAATGAATTTAAAATCACAAAAAACGTCAAAAATGCAGAAAAAAGCCAAAACTCTCTACTTTCGGGCTATAATTTCTATGACTTACTATTTTATTTACTATTTTACTATTTTATTAAAACTTATATTAAACAAAAATACACATCTTTAACTTTACAAAGTCACAGAACAATCTTCTGAATTCGAAACTTTTTTTCCGAGTATATGATGGGCAAAAAACAGCCCTTATTGACCCACCTCCTTTGACAAAAAGATCCTTAAAAAATTATACTTCACTTGAACTCAGACTTTCATTCAGACAATTTTTCAAATCTCTATTACGAAACTCATCCTGTTTTTTCAATGTTTCTTTTTAAACAATTCTGTAGTCCTCAATAATATAAAGGGGCATCTAAACAGTGGAAAGAGGCGAAAAGAGATTCTGTGGAAATATTTCTGACTGATTCGGATTCTACCAAAGTAATAAAACATGAAAAAACATCCTGGCAGCAAAAGAAGATCCTAACATATAAAGTCTGTTTGGAATTTAAAGCTGAGAATAAACCATCTTTCTAACTGTTATCAGTATCCTTTCTCATGACGACGCAGTGTTTTTTTGTTATCTTTAACGACTTTAAAAGAAAAGAGACTGGTGTTCTGCAATAGAAGAACATTTCCTCGAGTAAAGTTGAGCGCTTTTTCTCCTGACCCATTGTAGAATCCCGCTCATCCTTTTGTGAATAAACCGCCGAAGAGTGCAGAATAAAGAATAATTATACACAGCCTTAATATTGAATCAGTCTCAGTAAAAGTTTTGGCACCGAGTTTTGACTTATTTTCCCTTATTTACTATAATGAGTATGAAAGATAAATGAAGCGAGGAAATGTGTTCGATAGCACTAAATATTAAATTTAATACACAAATTTCGTTTTCATTGATATAGCATCACACAATTGTTTACCGTCATTTTTCATAAATGTATTTGATACTTCAATGTGTTTTTCTTTTTAATTACATGTTTACCATGTTTCACATACGCAATTTCCTACCTTTATTTTAACATTTGTAATATTTTTTTTAAATATTTTTTTAATTATTTTAATTATTTTAATATTTTAATATTCTCTTTTTTTTCATAATTTCAAAGTAATTCAAGTGCATTTTTTCTTATTTCAAAATCTATATTCTACTTCTGCATTCGTTCTGCTTAAATTTTTAATAAAATAACTGTTATATATCATGTTATGCATGTAAAAGAACATTTGAATCTAATTTGTTGTTTCGTTAAGAAACAAATTCCATGTTCACTTTGTAGTTATTCGTTTCACGCTTTTAAAATTATCCCTTTTGTTCTTCCCGTTTAAAATGCAAGGTGAGCACTCCTTCGAATCTTCAAGGAATCTGATACTATTTCTGAATGGAAAATTTCTATTTAATATTTAAATTTAAGACTTTATAATCGTCTTGTTTAGTTTCAATCTTTGCAATATTTTTATCCAATTAAATGAGATGAAATATTCTATTAAAAATTTATGGTAAAAATGTAAGCACCTTTCAGTTAACTTTTATTATTAAGAATACTCTGGCATTTGTTTGAAAAATTTATTAATGTTATTATATATTTTTTACATTTGAGATGTTAATACAGGCATAAACTAAATACATACCAAGTGCAATTTCAGACTTCTACAGATATATTTATAAAGATAGATAGAAAAAGCGCATGCAAAATTCTGAAATAACGAAACGTTCTTAATAGAAAAGACAAATATGACAAAATCTGGAAAATCTGCAAACTTATTCTCTATAAATTGTATTATAAAATAACAAAAGTTATTTTTTTCTGATACACTTTGTTCAACATTTGAAAAATTTCCAAAAATACATTATAATCTGAAAGTGGCAGCATAGACAATCACGTCATTGAGTTCACGTATGAAATTTCAGAACTAATTAAAACTCGAAACTGCGAAACTTCACAACAATGACATTGGCATCCAAGCATTATTTATTAGTAAATTCTTCAATAAATATTTATGAAAACAATTTTAGAAAACAACATTGAAGTTTGAATAACGTTAATACTTTTTAAGTACGGCAAAAGAAGTCTGAACGCGCTACAATAGTAGTGCATTTGATACTCTCACATAATACTTTTTTTTCTTTAATAGGTAGAAGCGCACACTGAACCCAAATAAAATAATGCTCATATAAAAGCATATAAAGAGTAAAATCATTACATGTCAAAATTAATTGGGTTAATTGAGCACTTCTTAATAAAAAATGAATTTAAAATCACAAAAAACGTCAAAAATGCAGAAAAAAGCCAAAACTCTCTACTTTCGGGCTATAATTTCTATGACTTACTATTTTATTTACTATTTTACTATTTTATTAAAACTTATATTAAACAAAAATACATATCTTTAACTTTACAAAGTCACAGAACAATCATCTGAATTCGAAACTTTTTTTCCGAGTATATGATGGGCAAAAAATAGCCCTTATTGACCCACCTCCTTTGACAAAAAGATCCTTAAAAAATTATACTTCACTTGAACTCAGACTTTCATTCAGACAATTTTTCAAATCTCTATTACGAAACTCATCCTGTTTTTTCAATGTTTCTTTTTAAACAATTCTGTAGTCCTCAATAATATAAAGGGGCATCTAAACAGTGGAAAGAGGCGAAAAGAGTTTCTGTGGAAATATTTCTGACTGATTCGGATTCTACCAAAGTAATAAAACATGAAAAAAACATCCTGGCAGCAAAAGAAGATCCTAACATATAAAGTCTGTTTGGAATTTAAAGCTGAGAATAAACCATCTTTCTAACTGTTATCAGTATCCTTTCTCATGACGACGCAGTGTTTTTTTGTTATCTTTAACGACTTTAAAAGAAAAGAGACTGGTGTCCTGCAATAGAAGAACATTTCCCTCGAGTAAAGTTGAGCGCTTTTTCTCCTGACCCATTGTAGAATCCCGCTCATCCTTTTGTGAATAAACCGCCGAAGAGTGCAGAATAAAGAATAATTATACACAGCCTTAATATTGAATCAGTCTCAGTAAAAGTTTTGGCACCGAGTTTTGACTTATTTTCCCTTATTTACTATAATGAGTATGAAAGATAAATGAAGCTAGGAAATGTGTTCGATAGCACTAAATATTAAATTTAATACACAAATTTCGTTTTCATTGATATAGCATCACACAATTGTTTACCGTCATTTTTCATAAATGTATTTGATACTTCAATGTGTTTTTCTTTTTAATTACATGTTTACCATGTTTCACATACGCAATTTCCTACCTTTATTTTAACATTTGTAATATTTTTTTTAAATATTTTTTTAATTATTTTAATTATTTTAATATTTTAATATTCTCTTTTTTTTCATAATTTCAAAGTAATTCAAGTGCATTTTTTCTTATTTCAAAATCTATATTCTACTTCTGCATTCGTTCTGCTTAAATTTTTAATAAAATAACTGTTATATATCATGTTATGCATGTAAAAGAACATTTGAATCTAATTTGTTGTTTCGTTAAGAAACAAATTCCATGTTCACTTTGTAGTTATTCGTTTCACGCTTTTAATATTATCCCTTTTGTTCTTCCCGTTTAAAATGCAAGGTGAGCACTCCTTCGAATCTTCAAGGAATCTGATACTATTTCTGAATGGAAAATTTCTATTTAATATTTAAATTTAAGACTTTATAATCGTCTTGTTTAGTTTCAATCTTTGCAATATTTTTATCCAATTAAATGAGATGAAATATTCTATTAAAAATTTATGGTAAAAATGTAAGCATCTTTCAGTTAACTTTTATTATTAAGAATACTCTGGCATTTGTTTGAAAAATTTATTAATGTTATTATATATTTTTTACATTTGAGATGTTAATACAGGCATAAACTAAATACATACCAAGTGCAATTTCAGACTTCTACAGATATATTTATAAAGATAGATAGAAAAAGCGCATGCAAAATTCTGAAATAACGAAATGTTCTTAATAGAAAAGACGAATATGACAAAATCTGGAAAATCTGCAAACTTATTCTCTATAAATTGTATTATAAAATAACAAAAGTTATTTTTTTCTGATACACTTTGTTCAACATTTGAAAAATTTCCAAAAATACATTATAATCTGAAAGTGGCAGCATAGACAATCACGTCATTGAGTTCACGTATGAAATTTCAGAACTAATTAAAACTCGATTTTCATATTAAAACGCAATTGGTCTCCCAAGTTATATTTTAATGAAAACGCCTGAAAACCGGATTTTAGCGGCTGACTCGCAGGTTTGACATTGTGTTTCCTGCATCCCATGATATGAAAATAAGGAGGACTGAGAGCAGGAAAACTCAATGGTTTATTTATTTATTTTTTGCTCTTATCGAAAACTTGGCAACATAAATGTTATACATAATATTAAGCAGATTTATAATAAATTGTAATGGATTTTATATCTTTAGAATTGGCTAAGTAATGAATTTGTTTCTTCTTAAAATGCTATTCTTTCGTCCCTTGGGGCAGTTTTAATAAGGTAGTTGTACCCTGTATGGACAGGGCTCTCAATATGGACATCCCTAATATTTTTAAAGGTAATAATTTTAATCGAGAGATGGCTCAACATTTTCGCGAAGAAAAGCAGTTGAAAAGATAATTAAGGCTGGAAAGTGTAAAAAAGCGCGCTGTTCGCAATTTAGAAGAAACCTGTTGTTTTGAGATGTGCTGATCTTAATTACTTGTAAGCTTAAATTCTTATTAGATATGGTAAAATTACATTAATGTTGAAAAGTGGAGTATTTTAGAAAGCTAATAAAACATATTTTCGATTGCTATTGCATATTTTGCTTAAAAATATTTTCCTTATTCATTTGTTACTAGATTTAGTAAAACTACGCCCGGTTCCCAGTATGGACAGCTTATGTCCCCATCGACTACAGCTGTAATAAAGAAAAAAATTCAACGTTGCCAAACAATAAATTGAAAAGGCATCAAAGTGGTAAAATCTTTGTTCGACAAGATGCCATTTGAACAATCCCCCCAAAACCTTCCTCCGAAAAACCCTTGCAGAAAAATAAAAAGAAGCCCCCCCCCCCGCCAGTAGGATATCTGTTGGCGAAATCGTAGGCATCAATGATATGACTTCCTCAACAAAGGAGAGCTGGTACTGCTTCTTTTGCAGTATTGTTGCTTTTTCAAACATGCGGCCATGCATCACATGTTCATGTGGATTATGTGGGACTTTCTGCCCATGGTGAAAAAGTTTCTATTTGTCCATGCCGTGAGAACTGATTAATAACAAATGTAAATTCTCAGACAGATGCTATAAAGCTAAGCAAAACCAAAAACATTATTTCATAATATTAGTAACTAAGGGGCTTTGCATGGGTCTTCAAAGGTTAAAAACCGAGAATGATCCTCCCCTTTCGAAAATGCAGGTTCTGAAGATATTTACTGTCCTCCTCCTCCTGCGAATATTTTAAGATACATTTTTTATTCCCTCTCCTCTAAAATCCCTTGGAAAATTGTTCTTCCATACACACTGTGTAGAAAGTCAATAAGGAAACACCTGTCCATAATAGGGACAGGTAGTTCCTTATATGGACACTTGTAAACTTTTTTTGTTTTTATGATATAACTTAAACCAGAATAATTACAAGGTCGCTAATTTTAATAATGATAGTCAATAGTCCAAGGATAGTGGACACACATTTTTGGAGTCCTCTGACTTGTACGTGGGCTAAAAAAAATACATTTTCCTTAAGGTGTCCATATAGGGTACAGGTACTATATTAAAAATCTGTTCTATGCATACATTTTTAAACCATTCTTTTACCCTTTTCCTACAAATAAAAATAATTTTGCACGCATTCGATCTGTATCATATTTAAAAACTTTTTAGGTTTTACTTGTTTTCACAAAAACACCATTTCCACCCTTTTCATACAATTTTGCAGAATAACAAACTTGACCGAGATGTTCAGCATCTTGGTTAGTACTAGTTAGGTAGAAGTTATATGCCAGTTTGAGAAAGACTATGTATCTTTATGAAAGTTATCGTATCCATAAAAAATGATAGATGAATATATATATATATATATATATATACATATATATATATATATATATATATATATATATATAGTATTAACTTGAGTGGTTTTGCATTCAAGAGGTCATGATTTGCGTGAATCTGCAAAAATATTTCAGAAATTCCCAGACAGGGGGCAATTTTTGCCAAATCCATGTAAAAAAATTGAATCATACAGCTGATTCGGAAAATGTAAATTCACCGATGAAAGTTTTTCAGACTGATTGAACCCTTTGAAAGGCAAACAATTGGGTTTCTTTAATGTTGAATTCCTATTGGAAATTTGGAAAATACTTTAAAATAAGGGAAAGTTATCTTTCATTTTTTTTTCACCAGAGCCATAACAGTAAACTTTGATTAAAATTTTCTGATGCAAATCTGAATTCAAAATTGCTTCTCAATTTTTTAATAATATCCTGAAACTTTGACCTTTTATAACTCCATGAATATTTAAGAAAATGTGTATAATTATGCCCTTTTCTACACTGTTTTATCTGTAGCACCAAAATACGGTGTCAACAGTGAATGGTACCAGATGAAACTTCAAAAGTGGCACAAATTTTATTACGTAAATGGCTCGTTCTTGATAAATTGCATTATAGTTGAAAGAAAATAAAGTTCCTTGTCAAGGGACACCTTTCGCATCACGCAATCACAATTTAGAGATAAAATAGTATGAAGTGTGTTGTTTTTATTTTTTGGACTGTATACAAATTACAATTTACGTTTTTTTTTTTAATAGATTTATAAAAAAAATGTAGTAGTTTAAACTCTAGTTAGTAGTTTGAAACTCTAACTTAACACCAAGTAAGAAGAATATAAAAATCTACAAAAACTGAATAACTTATTTTTAAGAAATTTTATTGTAAAAGAACAGAATGATTCCCACAAGCTCATTTATTTCCCATATTTGAGATACAAATTCATTCTTTTGTCGTCTGTAAATGAATACTTATAAATTTAACCCTTTAAATACCAAGGTATATGTAATCATAAAATGTTAAAATAACTGATTCAAAAAAAAAAAGAGAGAGAAGAGAAGAGCATATTTTTACGTAGATAATTGAAATTAAGTGATTCCATAAAAGCATCACCGCTCTTCAAGTAATAAAAGCAAACATTTTTATTAACATCATATTATGTGTGTTTATGCTATGTCTATTCTGCTGCAATAATTCAAAAGGTAACTATAATGCCTTCTTTACTTATGTCAAATTTACCTAACCATCTGTAATCTCAAGAAAAGGGCAGAATTTTTGCTTTAATTTCTCTAAATTTTGTTTTTAAATGCTAAATAAAAAATATGATTCTTTCAGTATTAATTAATTTCCAATGTGAATGTAATGCTTGAGTATATTAATCATTGTTCATTGTATCAAAAATACATTCAGTTAATAATATTATAAACCTTTAAATAATGCTTGTATTGCTCTGAAATCTCGATCTTAGTACATGTATCGACACGGTATTTTCCACGAAAGCATTAATAAAGTGAAGACGTTTTGAGTGATTGGGGTGTCTTCTTTAAAAACATATGTCTGATAAAATGTCAAGTTATTTTTTACCTTTTCCCTATTTTTTATTCTATTTTATTTTATTTTATTTATTTATTTATTTATTATTAAAAATGAATCTAGCAAAAGCTATAAGATCTCCAGTAAAACTTTCCATATTTTCACTGAATCATCACATTAAATCTTTTCCGCCTCTGAACGCCCCTTTGTTTTTTAAGCCTTTCCACCTTTTTCCCAAATCAAATTTAAAGTTTGGCGTTTCTTTTATTTGTTACTACTGTGTTACTTATTTCATTTTTATTTGTTTTTTATTTATTAGGATGAGCGAAGCGAATCCTCTACTAGTCCACTCAAATTACAATTTGTCGTACGCTTTACAAAAAAAATATTCAATATTTTAACTTCAAATTAAACACAAAAATAAATTATGATCTGTAGATTTGCAGAATATAATTTTTTTTTACAGTAAAACGTTAAAAAAATTATTATTTTAATTAATTTATTTTACATGCATTTCCAATACGGACGCATTTTAGCAAATAAATAAAAAATGAAACGCGTACATTTTCAGAAAAAGAAATATAAATCATGGAGTAAATAATTATAGATAGAATCATGATTAATTTATTAAATAAAACATGTTTTCATTATCCCGCAAAATCGTTTGCACAGATGACACTTAAACATTTTAAAAAAATTGTATTATGGATTTTTTTTTTTTTTTTTTTTTTTTTTGTAAACTGGCAACAAAATAATTGTAAACAAATAAAATTAATTCTTAAATTTGTTATATAAATGAAAAATTAAAAGATCTGCGTTAAGTTGTTCGTTCAAGCTCTTTATAAATATTTTTGCGAAGGTCGTATTGTGGCTAAATAATATCGACTCATTAATCAGAAGGATTTTATAGAAAAATAAGACTTTAATAAGTTCGCAAACACAACAATAATTATTCGTGAAAACGTCACTGCGAGAATGAGAGAGCGCTTCGTTAAAAGGTAATTCCATTAATTGAGTTGCCATTCGCAGAAAGTAAAAAGTTCTCCCACGCGGAGAGAATTACAGCAATTCTCATACGCTAACATGTATAAAAATGAAGAAATTAAAATAAAATGTTTTACAGTTGAAAATTCATAGTATCAACGAAAGCAGATTTCAAATGTTTTTTCCAGAAAATAGGATTTTGAAGAAGTAACTTTCTTCAAGCTTTCTTCAAATATATTATTCTAAAATAGCTATCAAAGATTATCGGATGTTGATTACAAAGATTGGAAACATGCATATTTCAAACAATTAAAAAACACCAGTGGCTACTTGAAATTGTAAAAACATCTTTAAAAGAGCTTTTAGTTGAAAATTAAAAAAAAAATTGTAAAAGTTTGCTTCGAAAATATCTTATGCCAGTTTTACATCATAAATAAAAAATTAAAGTGCGCCAAAACATAAAATAACGTTTTTGTTTAATAAAGATGCAAAAATAATAAAAAAAAAATATTGTTACTTTCAAATATCTGTTTTATAAAATAATGCTTCGCGAATCCAAACAAAGCATGGCTTTTGCTAGTTTGTTTATTATTAAAAATGAATCCAGCAAAAACTATAAAATCTCTAGTAAAACTTTTCATATTTTCACTGAACCATCATTTTAAATCTCTTTCGTCTCTGAACATCCCTTAGTTTTTTACGCCTTTCCACCTTTTTCCAAAATCAAAAGTAAAGTTTGGCGTTTCTTTTATTTGTTACTAGTATATTACTAATTTTATTTTTATTTATTTATTTATTTATTTATGATTTAAAATGAATCCAGCAAAAACTATAAAATCTCCAATAAAACTTTCCATATTTTCACTGAACCATCATTTTAACTCTTTTTCGTTTCTGAACGTCCCCTTTTTTTACGCATTTCCACCTTTTTTTCAAATCAAATGCAATATTTGACGGTATTTTTTTTTTTTTTTTTTTTTTTTTTTTTTTTTTTTTTTACTTATGTTACTTACTTTATTTCAAAAAATATTAAAACCTTTCTTTTAAGAATCGAATAAGAGTATTTCGATCGATAATTTAATCACATTTTAAAGCAAAATATACATATTATAAAAGACAAATGATTCCAGATGATTAAATTTCGCTTTTACTGTAATTATTTTAACTTATAAAAATTGAATGTTTTTATAATTTGCATCGTCGTATAGAGAAAAAAATTGTTCTTCCAAACACAATTTGGCTGAAAACTGTATTGCATTTTGTTTCAAAATTGTTTCAAATTTACTCATACTTTTAAAGGTTTTGAAATAATTATCAAACATAGACATGTTTTTTTTTGCCGCTGCAGTTAACGAAACCATTGAAGTTTTCTTTGACATACATTTAATGTGATTGCATTACCTTTAATATATTACAAAATTTTATTTGAAGCAAAATTTATACTACTTAAATAAAAACGCTTCCTGGCGTTGTTAGTGGAAATTAATAGAATTAAAAATATATTTTTTAATGGGAAAAAAGAAATTTTCCTTTATACTTTATAACCAGGAGGTCAAAATTCGAGCGCCTAAGTACTTTCAAAAATGCATCATGCATCCGATAATTAAACCCTATTCCAAGTTATGATATATAATATATATATTTTTTATTTAGATTCAAATCATATAAAAAAACAAAATCGTTGCTACATCTCTGAACATCTTCTGTGTCTTCAATTTATTCATTTTTTTAATTGCGTCCATATCAGAGATTTTCATAATCCTGATTTTAGGGCGATTTGACCTAATAAATAAAACAAATTATATCAGAAATCAAATTTACTAAAATATACCTAGCTTCTTTCAATAGTTATTTAATTTCGTTTATTAAGTACATTTTTTGTTCAAATGTATTTATTTCAAGTAACCAGTGGTTCTCATGCAAATTTAATCCAGACAATGTTTCAACTTATTGAATTTTTCATTGAGAAATCCACTGCTATATTTTTGAATAATGGCGTTTGCCTTATTTAATGGTAGGTTAAGAAAGATGAATATAACTATTCAAAAATAACGATCGGAATTTTAATAAAAAATTCTCTCTATTAGCACCCATGTGAGTAAAGTAACTATTAATAAAGCTACTGTTTATTATTTTAATATCTTACATTCAAAAATTTTTTGTACAATGGAAAACCTTATAACAATCAAAAACAAAATTAATGTATAAAGCAATAAATTCTGAAGGAATATTAATTATTGGATAGAAAAGTTCCTATTACACTCTAAATAAAAAGGAGTGACTATTCACGCCCGATGAGTGAATACTCACTCTATCACAGACTCAAAATACGCCCAACCTCTTTAGAGTGACTATTCACTTTGAGCAAAAGTGAAATCGTTGACTCTTTGAAAGAGTGAATACTCACTCCTGGGAAGTGAATATTCACTCTAAACAGGGGTCAATAACCCCTTTTTCTGGGGAGTGACTATTCACTTTTGCTAAAGGAGTGCGTTTTTTCATTCCTCGTAGGAGTGAGTAGTCACTTTTTCATAAGAGTGAATGGTTTTTTTTTTCTGCTATTATGGGCATTTTAAAAGAATCGTATCTTTTAGAGCATACAATGAAAATAAATACAAGCGTGGTAAAGATTGGAATAAAATTCTTTATTGTCAATATTTATTTAATTCATAGTTTGTTACATTAATTGAACTTTTTAAGGGAAAACATAATTAAAGTAACTATGAATTAAATTAGATTATTGACAGAAATAAAATATTTTATTCCAATCTTTCTCCTTGTGTTTGCTTTCGTCGGTAAATATATGATACTTTTAAAATGCTCATAAGCGCAAATTATTAAACAGTTTTTAAATCTTAAACAATCAATATGTTTTTTTCTGATACCCATTAAGTTTTACATATTATTTAAATAAATACAAATGTACGTTATCTGTTTTTTTATGTGTAATTAAAATCTTATTGCTGAAAAATATATATTAATGCAACCTTTATTTATGAAACTACATGGTAAGTCATATTTGATTTAAATTTTTTATTTCCGTATATAGAGTAGATGTGCATGTAATGGACACCCTTAAGGCATCTATCCCTGCCGGCGAAGACATTCACGAGCTAATGCTAACCCTATGGGAGGAATTTTTCTAATATCTCGTTTGCATTTCGACATTTTATTTATTTATTTTGCATTGAATAGCTGAAGTTCGTCTCTATATCGCATCTTTTTTACTTTTTTGACTTCGGTCGCAGATATTTTTTATAAACTTATAAAATAAAAATTATATTTTTTTCACTTTCAAAACCGATACCAAAAATGAAAGTGTTATTCTAAAAAATATCTGCTGCCAAAATTGAAAAAGTAAAAATAAACAAATATTTAAGAGAAAAAATATGTTTTTAACGACTTCTGTAACTTAAATGTTTTTATTTAAATGGTGAACGATTAAGCCCTATAAGCCCTCTTTGACTGTGCCCTTAAACAATATTTTCGGCTTCATGAGTGGTTTGATTATAAAATAGACAAAACATAGATTAGATTCATTTAAAAAAATAATAATAAAATGAAGATGATATTGAAATTTTATTAATCATATAACTTAAAAGCAACTATTTATAAAAATTTTGTCGTTATTACATTTTCGTAAGTACAATTTAAAAATTAAAGTTGATTATTTAAGTTTTTAATTAAGTTAAAAAAATTTTTGTACTATAAATACAGTGTTGAATTCATGGGTGGTCCGGGGGGGGGGCATTCCCCCGGAGCATTGAAATGTCTCCCCTCCGGAAATTTGGAGATTTTGCTTTTCAATGGTCAAAATGGTCAATCCCCCCCCCCTACGGAACTATATAATGTCCCCCTAGGAGCCAGAAATATCCCACCCGGAGATAAGTGTGTGAATTCAACACTGCTATAATCATAACCGAAATTGCATTTTTAACAATGCCTATATGAGGTGTACATTACCGAAAAATGACTACTTAAGTATTCCAGTAATGGACACTCCGCTCAAAACCTTAAAAATTAATGAAGTTATAAAATTCGAGGTTTTTTTCAACTACAGAAACAAAAAATTGCAAATTTTGGAAGAAAATAAAGAATATATAAATTTACTAAAAAAAGCCAGCTTATAGTATGTTTATCATGATTTTCAATGAAAAACAGTGGAACTTAAAAATATTATTTTCTGCTTCCTAATTTGTTTATTTAAGAGTGTCAATAATAGCGCTAAATTATAAAATATGCAAAGGCGAGTTACGAAAAAAATAATGATAAAAGTTAAATTTTTATTAGTTATTTTTTTTTATATATAAACCAAAAACATTCAGGATGTACATTACTACTACATCTACCCTATAGTATTCTATGAATGTGAGTTAAAGTTTTATAAAAATATACTCATGTAATAAAAAAAATGAAGAAAATATAGAATTAAAAAAATGACTATATATATGTATTATTCTTACTGTTGGAAAAACATTTTTAATGAGTTACTTATCTCTAATAAACAAATTTCATCTAATATAAGTCATACTGCAAATTTTTAAAATTACCAAAGCCGTTTTATCTGAAAAACATTACGCATAAAATATGAATCTTTGCGTCAGCTATTTTTTTTTCTTTCCTCCGATCATATAAAGATAGCAAACAGCTTCCTGTGTAGCGTAAAACTTTAACTCAACACTCTAGAACTTACTTTCGGAAAATAAAAAGTTGAAATTAAAATTGACTTACCGGTTTTTTTTTTGTTAAATATTATCCTATGTTTGATGAATAATAATCCTTTGTTTGATAAATAAGATGTGTGCAGTGCACTGAGTATTAATGGAGCATTATTGCTTTTCACTGAATTATTTGTTCTCCATTTTGTGTCCACAACAAGAAATTTAATCTATGTGGATTATTTTGAATCATAAGATATCGGAGTATATCATTCCAAGATCGAAATTTAAACTGCGTTTCAGTATTAATAATACAAATTAAAGATCCACATACACTGTTAAAAATCTGCTGCATTTTGCTGCAACGCCCTCCACCACTTGTATATAATATCTCTATTCCAACCAATGAGAAAGCACCATTTCACGGCCAAGTAACCGTTTTCTATACAAGCAGGGGAGTGCGTTGCAGCAAAATGCAGCAGATTTTTAACAGTGTATGTATACCAAGGAAACGAAAGTCAGACACATAACGGACACGATGAAATGGCGGATACATTTTTGTCATCACAACCGAGAAGACGGTTTCTGATTGGCTGATGCGTGATATTTATCTAAGCCACTTATTATGCGGAGTGACCGTTCACTCTTTCGAAGGAGTGACACTCATTTTTGAAAAAGAGTGTGTTTTAATAGCAAATAAGCGTAATTTTATAGGTTATATTATTAAATATAGTTTTTGAAAATTAAGAATTGACATATTTTGGTACTTTTCATTGTTTTACTCCATATATTGGTTCAAAATTTAACGGGTATTTTTTTCAAGTGTATAAATGCCGGGCTTTCACTCTCGTTAACGGAGTGAGATTTTTCACTCTCGACCATGGAGTGAGATATTTCACTCTTGACAACGGAGTCAGATATTTCACTCCTTTTTAGGGAGTCGGAAATTTCACGTTTTAAAGAGTGTATTTGTATAAAGTTCACTCTAAAAAGAGTGAAAATCAAAATCACTCTGACAAAAAGTGAGCTTTTCACTCCTCCTAGTTTTAGAGTGTAGATCCTCAGAAGAAACTAACACAATATTCTTATTTCCTATTAAATATAAATTTAAATATAAGTATTGTCGTTTTAATTCCGTAGTTATTAATATCTGAAAATTACTTATGAATGCGTAATATCATACTTAATTATCATTAAAGTGATATCAATATTTTATGAATTCAGCCTTTCGATTTCGAAAAAATGAAAAATGTAATATAGATGTATTCGATTTTACTTTACGTTACTTCTTTTTTATTGTATAAAATGAGGTACTTGAATTAATGAATGTTTAATAGTTCAAAGATTCTCTTGAGATTAAATAGTAATATGAATTAAACTTGTGAAAAGAAAGCAGTGCATGCAGTCAATTGTATAATTACGACTTCTTAGCTATTTTTAGTATTTATATGATATCACGAACATTAACACTTTCAGGGGCAAATCATTATGCTTCTGTGCTGTTGAATTCACAACGGACTTTTTGAAAGAAATTATTTGAAAATAAGGAAATGCCATTTTTTAACTTTTCCAAAAATTATAAAAATAAAATTTAAATATAAAGTGGGATATAATATATTCCACCTCCCTTTAAGGAATTAAGAGCAACATTGAAATTATTATAATGTAATTTAATAATTGATTCTTTGTCGATTAAGCAACAATTCGTAATATTTACCTTTAATTTTATAATATATTTTCCTGATGAATAAATTCAGTTGAGTTAGTGTAATGGTTGACAGTTTAAGGACATTAAATTAAAATATTTTTGTATATCCAATATTCCATTTTAATCAGTTTAAGATTAAACTGACACGTAAATTAAATTAAAAAAATCGTTTATGTTTATTTTTTAATGTTCTGTAATGTTGAAAAGATTTATATGTTTAAATATTTTATAATTTTTTATAATTTATATTATTTTTTAATAATTTATCTAGTTTAGCAAGTAGGCTTCTTACACAGCTGAAAGAATGTGAAATTAAAAACCTCTGTCTTTTGTATTTATACAAAGTATAGCACTTAATAATTTTTAATTATTTTAAGGGGTAGTGCTGGAAAAAGGATTGTTCACAGTCCAACTTCTAATGTCATTTTGCAGCTATGATAATAGCTTTAAAATAATAGCCAGGGACGTTTAAGCATTCTCGAGTTAGTGTTCATATTTGTTTCGTGTGATAAATCTGTCAAGTTTTCAGCCGAAGAAAGGGCATTGGATGCACATACTACTTTTCTTGTTCTATGTACAGAAAAACTAGAATAATAGCCGTATCATAAGTGTAGAAATTGTGGTGACATTGTACTAAGACGAGATCAAATGTCGACACAGGTTAGCCATGAACATCGACCGCAAAGCCGAATCGCTTTTTAAAAGAGACAACGTTGTTCATTTGTTGGGATCAGGAATATGTCGTGTACCACAAGATTCTGAAATTATGTGAAATAGCAAATACTGTTTTTTACTTTCAATAAATGATGAATTTCAATCATACATTACTTCAAAAGCATCCAAAATGTTCTACAAGACTCAGGCAGTGATTTTTCTGCATTATAATCCCCCTCACACACAACGAAAATGGTAGTAGGCATGATTTTCACATATAGCGGATTCGTGTTGCTCTACCACTCATAAAACAGAACCTTTTCCAACTATCATTTGTCATCTTTGTCAATGCTTCACATACAACAACAAAACCGGTTGTAGACATAATTTTTATTAATAGCTAGGACACCTTCCTCTGCCGTCATAAAACTTGGCCTTTTTAAATTGCCACTTGTCTTCGTCCATATCTCACACACAACTAAAAAAGTTATAGACACCATTTTTATATATGGCTGTGGCATTTTGCTCCGCCGTTCATCAAGCATGGCTTTTTCCAACTACCACTTATCTTCTTCGTTGCCTTATACACAACGAAAACGGTTGTAGACACCGTTTTTATATATAGCTGGGACACCTTGCTTCGCCACTCGTCAAACTTGGCCTTTTCCAACTACCACTTGTCTTCATCGATGCCTCATATAAAACAACAAAATGGTTGTAGGCACTATTTTTATATATAGCTCGGACATCTTGCTTCGCCACTCATCAAATTTGGCCTTTACCAACAGCCACTTGTCTTCATTGATGCTTCACGCATTCTTCATGAAAAATTTCAAACACTACGGAGATGTCAAAAAATCGCTTGGTGAATAAAAGAGCTCAATAGATGTGCGGTTTTTCTTGGAGGGTAGCCACAACTTGCCAGAACAACGGAAATATGTAGCCAGCGATAGCACTACGTTCAATAAACTACTTTTTAACTTTCTACCCAATTATAGATCTTTTTTAATTATAAGATTAAGAATTATTAACATAATTTCATCTTTAATCGGAACAAAGTTATTGCCAAGAATATCTTGACAGTCAAAGAAATTCATCTTTGTCTCGGTGAAAACCAAGCACGGTTTTTCTTGTGCATTAAAAAATGCCTAAATATTACGTCACCGCCTTGTACAATTACCCCCTTTGAAAGCAGGTGTGTATCACTTGACAAATCATGCCAGTAATATTTTAAATGATCTGTACCATCAAGGGTGAATATTTTTTTCTTTAGTAAAAACCAATTTAAGCCATAGATTGAATTTTAAGACAGTGAAAATACGGGTTTAGCCTTGCATAAATATGATGCTTTTGTAGTTTTGGCTTGGTTATACAGGGTGTCCCCTCTCAACGGTGGCCAATGGCTAATTTCTAAACCGTTGGTCATAGACATATAGTTCCAATTGCAAAAATGCTTTAAAAAAGGCAAAGAATTGTTTTTTAAGCGATTTTGGTCAAAAAAATGTTTTACTAAAAAATTAAGAAAACTAAATTTTTATCCGGTCCCCCGGTCCTATAAGTGATATTTAGTAAAATTTTTTCAACACTCTAGCAAGTAATACAGAAAAGGTCCCATTCATGTAACATTAAAATTAACCGAGTTATGAAACTTTAAATTTCATGTCTTAAACCACTTTTCTATAGCTGAAAACGGATGAGTTCAACTGAGCTTTAAGGGAACGTACACTAAGTGCTTAAAGTATTATAAAGGGAGTCGATTTCCAACGCTGTTTAAAGGCTAATTCCTAAACTATTTGTCACAGACATATAGTTCCAATTACAAAAATCACTTTCGGCATGGCCTATAGGTGGAGGTAGATTTCGAAAAGTTTTCATCTCAACAAAAAAGAAAAAAAATGATTAGAGATAAACCCAGTTTAACTACTTTATTCAGCCGCAATTTTAAAAAATTTTTAATTTCATTTTTCTGTAAGAACTGGTTTTATCAAAATCGTCTTAAACGAAATTCTACTCAAATGCCCATTTTGGTAACATATTTTGAATTACATTCTTACTTTATTTAAAAAATTGACCAATATGCTCATTATATAGTTCCTAAATAACAAAAAACTGTTAATTAAATTCGTTTTACAGCAAAATTGAATTTAAAAATGAGTCATAAGTAATAAAATAACCAATTTATTATTTTAATACATCCACAATTCTTTAATCAAGATCGCTTTGAGAAATTTTATGCGAAATGCCCACTTTGACAGATTTTTTTTTAAATATATTTAGCCTTTATCAAAAATCTGACCAATACCGCACATTATACAGTTCGTAAATAACAAATAACTGTCAATTGAATGCGTTTGAGAGCAAAATTGAATTTAAAAATGAGTCATAAAATAAACAATTTGTTATTTGAATACAACCTCAATTCTTTTATCATGATCGGTTTGGGAAATTTTTTTGCGAAGTGCTTAATTTGACAGCTTTTAAAAAATATATATTCACCCTTTATCAAAAAATCGACGAATACGCACATTATATAGTTCCTAAGTAACAACAAAAAACTGTCAATTGAATGCGTTTCAGAGCAAAATTGGATTTAAAAATGAGTCATAAAATAACTAATTTGTTATTTGAATACCCACAGTTCATTAATCATGATCGCTTTGGGAAATTTTGTGCGAAGTGCCCATTTTGGCAGCCTTTTTTGAAATATATTCTGTCTTTATCAAAAAACTGGCCACTCCGTCACATTATATAGTTCCTAAATAAGAGAACCTGTAAATTGGATGCGTTTGGGAACAAAAAAAAGATTTAAAAATGACTCGGTAAAAACGCAATTTCTTAAATTTCCTCAAATTTCAATCACTATTACTTCGTGAAATTCTGTTCAAAATACCCTTTTTGGCAGTCTTTTTAAAAATATATTCTGCCTTTATCAAAAAACTGGCCAATACGTCAAGTTATATAGTTCCTAAATAATAGGACCTGTAAATTGGATGGGTTTGAGAACAAAAATGAATTTAAAAATGACTCAGAAAAAACGCAATTTGTTATACTTAATCAATATTTTAATGACGATAACTTCGGGAAATCTGTTCAAAATACCTCTTTTGACAGCCTTTTTAAAAATATATTTTGCCTTTATCAAAAAATTGGCCAATACGTCGCATTATATAGTTCCTAAATAAGAGGATCTGTCATTTCGATGCGTTTAAAATCAAAAATGAATTTTAAAATGAGTCAGAATGTAAGCAGTTTGGATTTGAGGTTTTTTCTCCAACTCCTATTTTTGTTTAATTTATTTTTGCTATAAGAATTGGTTCTATGAAAAACTTGTCAATATAAAAGTTGTAGATATTATTGTGAAGATGTAAAATAAATTTAATTAGATTTGATTGCTTAAGAATTGAGTAAGTTATGGGGTTTTTTCTTTTTTCTCCCCCCTTTTTCTTTTCGTTTTTAATTTTTTTCATCGATAAAAATTGATCCTATCAAAACCTTGTAAATACAAAAGTTTTAGATAATATTGAGTAAATTTATATAAAATTTATTTGGATTTGATATCTTGAGAATTGACGAAGTTATGAATTTTTTTCTCCCAAAAACCCTGTTTTTTTCGCCCCTAGAGCCCATTTTTAACTTTATCAAATATCTGTCATGCATAAACTTTAGGCCCATTCTTGAGAAGTAATATAAACTTTAAACTGATTCTATATCTATTTTAATTTAGAAGTTATCGCGTTTTTTCTGTTTTCACGAAACTCCTCCTAACTTCCACCCCCTTGGTCCGATTTTGCCCATTAACGAACTCGACCGAGATTTTAAGCTCCTTGATTTTATGTAAAAGTTTGAGGAAGATCTGAGCATAATTATGAAAGTTATCGTGTCTAGAAGAAAGTGATATACACCGATAGATAGATAGATAGATAGATAGATAGATAGATAGATATAAACTTTTTTACTGATGGTAGTTTTAGGGTCTAGGAGTCATGATTCGTGTAGATCCGCAAAAATTTTTTAGAAATTCCAACATGGGAGAGAATGCAATAGGTAGTATTTCATACGAAATCTACCTAAAATGTTTTAAATGAGCGGTTTAAGTGAAGGCGCTGTCACCGTATAAGTTTTACGATAGTGTTAATTATAATTAATTAACTTCTAGATTGGTTATTAAAATAACTGAAAACATGAATTTCAAAATTCTCTTTATCGAGAAAATCAAATTTTGGGAAATAGCGAAAAAACTTTAAATGCATCTATTGGTTTTCATTATAAATTTTGAGATTGCATTGTTACAATAGTGGAGGTTTGTATAGACTGATAGAGAAATCAAAAAGCGATAAGTCAAGTTTTGAAATTTATATCCTCAATTGCATTTTTACGTATGTTTTATTTTTTAAGCAAATGAAGCTGATTCTTTTCGTGATTTTATTTTAAAAAGGTATGTTATTTTAATAAGCTTTTATTTTACTCGTAACGTTCGTATGTGAGTTTTCCTAGTTCAAAACTTTTATTCAAATTTTAACTCATTTTTAAATATCCGATCGAGGTTCAATTCGCATACTTATTTATATCCAATTACAATGTAATATTAATAAGATTTTAGGTGCGTACCATTTATTTATTTTATAGGAATACATCAAATTCCATTAGGTTAAGAAAACTTATAGATTTTTAAATATGTATCCTTTTGTAACGAATTGTGACTGTTGCTTTTCATAATTTAATTTTACAAAATTTCTGTTATTTTTTTACTTATATTTTTAGCACAAATTGCATATTTTACTTTAACATGTAAGTGTCAACATAAATTCAGAAACAACATTGTAATTTTTTTTTTACTCTCAATGTTTAAAATTAAATTTTCTATCTGGTGTTTATTTTTATTTCCAGTAAATTTGTGACTGACCCCTATTTTGCAGAAAAAAATATGCTTCAACTTTGAACAGCTATAACTCGGTCAATTTTGATCGCAGAGGAATGGGACTTTTTTGTCTTACTTGTTAGAGTAGTGGTAAAAATGTTCTAAATATCACTTATAGGACCGGGAGACCGTATAAAAATTTAATTTTCGTAATTTTTTAGTAAAACATTTTTTTGACCTAAATCGCTTAAAAA
The DNA here is from genome assembly GCA_964019185.1 of Maratus speculifer. Lineage (NCBI taxonomy): Eukaryota > Metazoa > Arthropoda > Arachnida > Araneae > Salticidae > Maratus > Maratus speculifer. The sequence continues at coordinate 274,081,090 of OZ025290.1, forward strand.
ATAATTCTTTACCTTTTATAAAGCATTTTTGCAATTGGAACTAAATGTCTATGACCAACGGTTTAAAAATTAGCCATTGGCCACCGTTGAGAGGGGACACCTTGTAGTTTTGCATACTTCAAGCACTCGGCAATTTTTAATACATTTCTAGCTCTTCTAGATGTTACTGAGAGTCCTAGAGTAGATTATATTGGCGTAGAATAAGCACAATCTTGAATCATGACATTCCGGTTACACAGTACTGAGAGTTTTAATAACCATCCCCTTCTTTCATGTATAACACAATTCATTACATATGTAAAGAAAATTGTGTAAAACAGTTTTAAATTAATTTATTTTAGAGCAATTTCCTTTCAGCCAATCTACAATCCTAAACAAAACCTATATTTTATCCATTTCAACTTCAGTCAATGATTTCCCATCTCCTACACTCAAAGTAGCATATTCCAAAATTTCAAATCTAGCGATTACAAACCTATAAATATCATTACAGATAAGTACCATAAAAATGATTGCATTCATGACGTCATTTCATCATTCGTTATGCTCTTATTTAAAAGAAGATGCTGGCCCTATACTTATTTCCATTTATTACTATTACAAGATTTTAACATCTTTTTTAACTTTTAAAATTGAATTAAATTCCCATATTATATCAGATATTTATATCTTGATTTAATATAGATAGTTTTTTCGGAATTTTATTCTAAATAACAAAATTAGCAAGTGGTGTTAAACTTTTTCCAGTACTGTATGAACAATGTCCGTAAACAGATGATGTACACTGGCGGAAAAAAAAATCCCAACACCAAGAAAAATTTATTGCAAAGTAATGAAATTTGGACAGTGCATTTGTCTACTTAAAATGTTTATTTGATTAGATTTTCGAGGTCATAGGTTAATATAAGGTCAATAAAATGCATTTCAAATGTGAAATGCTGTTACATTAAAAGTCGCTATAACCTCCAGAATTTTGAATGCATACTTGCACACGTGCATGCATTGTTTCATACAAGAGCCGAATGCACTTTGTCGTATGGAGTTCCGTGCTTGTTGTACTTGCTGTGTAAATACTGTGATGGTCAGTGCTGGCTGGGGATGACACCGGAATTCTCATCCAATGATAGCCCATACGTGCTCAATGGAAGACAGATCTGGTGATCTCGCTGGTCAAGGTAACAGGTCGACACTCTGTAGAGCACGTTGCATTACAGTAGCGGCATGAGGGTGCGCGTTATCGTGTTGAAAAATGCCCCTTGAATGCTTTTCTTGAATGGCAGCACTACAGGTTGAATTACCGGACTGACTTACAAATTTGCAGTCAATGTGCTTGGGATAAGCCCGAGAGTGCTTCTGGTGTCATAGAAAATTGCTTCTTAGGTCATGACTCCAGATTGTAGATCCAGTGTTTTTAAGCCGCAGACAGTTTGGTTGCAGGCGTTCCCCTGGCCTCCTTCTGACCAGCACACGGCCATCACTGGCACAAAGGCAGAACATACTGTCATCAGAAAACACAACAGATCTCCACTCCATCCTCCAGTGAGCTCTGGCTTGGCATCATTGGCGTCGCAAACGGCATTGGCTTAAGGTCAGTGGAATGCCTGCCTTGCATCGAGCTGTCCTTGAAGTAACCGATTTCTAACAGTTCGTTGTGTCATTGTGGTACGAACTGCGGCTCCAATTTCTGTCGCAGGCACAATACGATGAGCCACAGGCGTACGCCGAATACAACGGTCTTCCCTCTCATTAGTGCCACGTGGTCACCCGGAACCTGGTCTTCTTGAGGCAATACCATCCCTTGACCATTTCTCCCTACAATCATGCACAGTGGATACATTCTGCCCAAGTCTTTCTGCAAAATCACGGAAAGAAAATCCACTTTCTCGTAGCCCTAATTTACGACATCTTTCCAATTCGGGGAGCTGATGATAATGGCTTCTTTGTCTTCTTAAAGGCATTCATGATCAACCTCAACTCAATTTGTCAAATTTTGAAGAAAAAAATGCTCACGAACTTTACAGCACTCGTTTAAAGCAAACCTGACTTCAAAGTTGTGAGTGGCGCTGCCAGCGCCACACTTATGCGCGAAGCCTGAAATTTGAATCAATGTCATCTTTCAGATGTATAAACACGCCTACAAAATTTCGTTTGGCTAACACAAGTCTTTCTTTGTGTTGGGATTTTTTTTTCCATCAGTGTATATGAAGACTGTCCAACGCGGTCCCCGCGGGCACAATGGCGCACTCTGAAGCCTTTCTTGGGGCCCTTTTGAAGATTTCCGGTTACTCACATTTTTTCACAATAAAATCCCTTTTAAGGAGTGCTTTATTTAAAATCCTTGATATTTGCTTGAGAAATATTTTTCTCTGTAAAGTGTGTTTCACAAAAGTGAAACTCTCAGTAAAGTTTGTTACGCATTACAAATTAAAATGCACACTAAAAAATTAATTATTTGTAATAACGTTTCTTCACTAATTTATAGTTATTCTTTTTTTCGCGAAAGTTTTGACGATGGAAATTGGTAAAATCTGACAATAATTTATTTTAAGCAATAAAATTGTGGATAATGATTTTCATCAATGAAAATATGTCCAGGTGTCTCTTTGGAAACACCCATGGATTGATCACTATATCATACTTGTCTTTGTTTCTGCATTTTTTATAACGCCAATTTTGGACTTCCATTATAAATCAAGGAATATTTTTGCGTACCCCCCCCCCCCTACAAAAAATTAACAATATTTTTTATTGTATGTTATTTTAATAATATGCAGGATTTCATTTTCTGGCTCTTTCCAATTAAAATATTTTTGAGATAACCTCTTGCAAAAAAATGTACATTTAGAAATTAATCACGTTTTACAATTATTGTGAAGTCCGATTTTCTATCAAACTTCAAATCCGATTAATCCTTAATATAAATTGATGTTGTTTACATTTTGGCTTACATTGCTCAAGTGGTGACTTCCAAAATAACTCTACCTCAACAATTGATGCGCAGATTTTTATCAAATTTCAAATTCAATAAATCCGCGATATATGAATTACTTCTGTTTATGTTTTGGTGTCAATCGCCCAACAGGTGGCACTGCTATGTTGAACTTTTCCTATTCCCGCAATAACTCTACCTCAAGAACTAGTGTACGATTTTTTTTTCATCACACTTCAAATTCAGGTATAGTTTAATAAATATTATTGCTGCTTGTGTTTTAGCGTGAATCACCCAACAAGTGACGTTTTTGTGTTGCATTTTTTCCGATACCTGCAATAGTTTTATTTCAATAACTAATGCACGTAATAATTCGATCTCTAAAACCAAGGCATGAATTTTCATTTAAATTAGGATCCAGTTAAACGTTGACACAAGTAATTCCTGATTAGGTTTTGATATTAATCTCACAATAGTTGCCGCTTCTAAGCTGCATTCTGAAGGATTTACACGATTTTAGCAATAGTTATATCTCAAAAACTAAAGCACGGAATTTCATGCCATTAGAATCCCCACATGATGAGCATAGATTGTTATTTACTGTTGCTTCTGTGATAGCGATGTGCATGAGATAAAAGAAAGCTTTGGAATTGCCACATCTGACTACCTTTTCAAAATAGACTTGGTCTACTATGTTTGTGAGATCCTCATATCATTAAAATATATCTCAAATGAAGTACAGATACTGGAATATAAAAGTTTTGAGATATTTTAGAATTTTTTAATAAAATAAGCGATATTCTCATTTGTAAACAGGTCTGTCTCAAATGTTTTCTCCTTTATATCATTCGCTTTTATAATGTCACATTTTAGTTATTGTTACACAATTTGCGTATTTCTAAGCTTGATATGCATGTAGCTCTGTGCTTTGGGATTTATTCACATCAGCCTAATGTCTCTGTGAGTATATTAACTATTTGGATTATTTGTATTAATTCAAAACTGCATTTATTCTTTTCTATTATAAAAAATAATAGAAATTTGTTGAATCCTTTAATATATTTTCCGTTTCATCGATCTGTTGTTGTATTACTCCATTTTATTTAAACTTGGAGAGATTTTTTATATAAAAGAAGTGAGTTTTCAAAAAAGTATCTTTTTTTTTACATATAAAAAATATATCCAGTGCGAACTGCAGCGATTTCATTTCCTGTTCTGGGATTTCATTTCAGGCCAGTCTTGGAATATTTTTAAACTTATGTTTTTCAAAACTATTCGATTTCGTTGCGGAATACCACTTTTTTTTTGGTTATCACACGCTTTTACATGTTTTAGTGATAATTATAACTATCGAGATCTTACTTGCGTACTTTAATTATACATATACAAGGCAAATCGGTATAATGAATGTAGGAATATGGCGAGGAGATATAAATAACAAGAGGAATACACTGTACTATTTTGTCTTTAATATTTTTTTCTGAAATATGTGGTTATACAATTTTAAAATAATTATCTAAATACTCTGGATTAAAATGCACTGTAAATGATAAAGATAACTTAGTGCAATTAATAGCTCAGATCCCAACAGGTCTAGTCATAACTTATAAAAAAATCGGGAACTAATAAAATAGGAATCAGTTATACTAAACAACCAATTATATTAAACAGGAATCAATTTATAGTGGAGGGGAAAGGAGTGGGGAAGTTGTATTGCTAAGTTTGGTTCAGAAATGTTCAATTTACTGCCAATGTGCCAATTTCTTCTGTAGTATCGTTATTTTTATATCCAGGTTAAATAAACAAATTATACCGAATTGTTTTCTGAAAAAATGACATTTTATAAATACGTGGAACACACACACCAAAAAAAATGGTTCAATTTATTAAATAATTTTCCAAATTTTAAATATGTATTATTGCTTTTATTTTTCTATAGCAATATATGGTGTTAGATTTGGGTTTTGAGCGTTCTGTTTCGCTCTACAGTCTACATGTACTTCTGTACAAGGCCCGTAAAATAAGAAGTCGACTGTGAATTGAGACCTGTACTCGGTGTAATCTTATTACTGATTTTGCACCATTATAAAAAAAAATTAAATGAGTTGTATTATGAAATTTTTGTGTGTTAATTGTGTAACACGACGTATACCTTATTTTAAAACAATATTTCACTGAAACATGCTTCAGCAACGGAATGCAAATGACATAAATATGACATAAATATAAAAACAACCTGTTTGGAGAAAAAAACTTTTTCCTGTGTTTGAAACATATCCCGTCTTCATTGATCAAAATAAAAGAAGATTTACTTCCAAAAAACTATTCTTTTACAGACATGTACAGAATCAATACTTAAGCTTTTATTTACAGATATATATTCTACCATTTGTTGATATGGAACTGAAAAAAACAAATATTTGCAATAAAGAAATGGAGAAAACCAAAAGAAAAAACTCCTCTTTTTATTCACTTACCATTAAAGTGATAACTGTTAAATCTACTGCAAATATTTAAAAGTATTTTATTTTAGTATTAAGTATAGAACGAACATACACTATCCCTTTTTTCAGAATGGAACATTTTTGCTTCTAATGCATTAACAATTTTTTTATTCGTATATTAAGTTTTTCAGGATTGATTTTTTTTTTAAAGATGAGGAAAAAAAGACTTATTTTTTTACGATTTATTCGTTTTACATTAATACAGTGAATCTACTAAATATTGTTACAAATATTCAGCCATTTTTTTACAAATATAAAATATAAAATGATAAATGCAGTAATATGACGAACACCAGAGATGAAAGTTTGTCGGAAAATAATTTTACTCGAATCAACCGCCATCTTTTTCGACTACCAAATTCAATCTCTGACTTTAGAACGAATCATTTTAAAAAGTAATCAGTCCCATTCACGCAATATGAAAGCTTTGAAAGGGTTTTAAATTTTGTGTTATTTGCTATTTACTTCAATCTCTAAAATATAAAAGACGCAATAATCCAAAACACCTGGTGAAGAAAGGGACCAATGATCTTGCATGATAACATTCAGGCAACTGAGATGAAGTCAAGCCTTTTTTGATTTAGCTACGTGCGAAGGTGCAGAATCTTGCTGAAACGTAAAATCTTTTTTTTTTTTTTTTTTTTTTTTTTTTTTTTTTTTTTTTGAAATACAACATGTCAGCATCTGGCAATAAATGGGTAGCCTATCTGCTCTTTTTGTAATATTCCGCATTGATTTGTATCTCTTTATCGGGTAATTCGGGTATCTAATCAAAGGTAATTTTCCATTGATTGACACTACAGGTCAAATCATAACAAAATTCTTGTTCTGAAAGCATTTAACAATTCGAAGGGTTTCAACAAAATCCTAGAAGGCTCTGACATTCTTTTTATCATTATAACACTGTTAAGTGCAAAATAGCTTCTCATCTGAAAATATTATTCTGTCAACACTTTTCTTACCGTACCGCTTCAGAAATTTCTTGCATCTTCATAATTTTTTTTTCTTCGGTGATCATTTAAACCTTGAACTTTTCTTTTGCGATAAAAGCAAAAACGCAAGTATTCATTTATAATAACTCAAAACTGCGACTCACGTTCTGTTCTGCACTCATTTTATTTTTAGAACATTATGGATTTTTTCGTATCTTTTCACTAATTATAGCATAGCACGGTAGTGCTATGCTATACACTATATTGCCATTGATTATTGGACACTTGCGATTTTAGACATTTTACTAAATATCTAGAAAAATACATGAGGAATCATCTCGAAACTCTTAGTGTATAAATACAATTGTATACGCCATACATCTCCGTGAAGATTTTTTACCGAAACTCCATAGGGGACCGTCAACAAATTAAAAAAGAATGAATATCTTTTGAATAGCCCTGTCAAAACTAATGTAGCAAAAGCACTCAAACTCTAGATTAAGATTGAATGCTTTAATGTAATACACTGTGTTCATTTTTATGCAAATAGCATGCATACTCGCAGAGTAATTAAGGTTTTTATAAAAATGGTCCCAAATTTTTCCAAGTTTTTTCCTTATAATTTTCAGAGTTCTTAATATAAAATAATATTTTTTTCAGAAAATATGACAAACAACATTGCACACAGTACCCTGTAATCAGAATTAAAAAATAATGAAAATTGTATACAAAATGCGTTGGTTTACTAAATAATTTTTTACTGCGCATGCGTCAACAATATCAAAATTTCATTTGCATATTATGTTAGCTAAATGTATAGAGCAACTTTTGTGAAAGTCACAAAATCATAACTTGAAAATTCTGAAAATAATCGTCAATTGAATAAGTTGAAAATCTGTTATTCTCAAAATGAAGCAAAAACAAGGGGGGTTGTATCCATATATTCATTGATTAATGTCAATATAGAATACACAATACGGGATGTTACGACAACTTTTGGATAAAATCCCTCATTTTTTTGCTTCATTTTGGAAAGAACGGATTTTGTCCTTTTTCTATAGACGATTACTTTCAGAATTTTCAAGCCATAATTTTGAGACTTTTACAAAAGTTGCTCTATACATTTAGCTAACATAATATGCAAATGCAATTTTGATATCTTTGACGCATGCGCAGTAAAAAATTATTTAGTAAACCTACTCATTTTTCATACAATTTTTATTATTTTTTAATTCTGATTACAGGGTACTGTGTGCAATGATGTTTGTCATATTTTCAGAAAAGAACATTATTTTATAATAAGAACTCTGCAAATTATAAGCAAAAAACTTGGAAAAATTTGGGGCCATTTTTATAAAAACCTTAATTACTCTGCGAGTATGCATGCTATTTGCATAAAAATGAACACAGTGTATTACAATAAGGCATTCAATCATAATCTAGAGTTTGAGCATTTTTGCTACATTAGTTTTGACAGAGTTATTCAAAAGATATTCATTCTTTTTTAATTTGTTGACGGTCCCCTATGGAGTTTCGGTAAAAAATCTTCACCGAGATGTATGATGTATACTATTATATTTATACACTAAGAGTTTCGAGATGATTCCTCATGTATTTTTCTAGATATTTAGTAAAATGTCTAAAATCGCAAGTGTCCCATAATCAATGGCAATATAGTGTATTTATTTCCAATGCGACTCCGTAATGTTATTTTAATAGGGAATTTAACATTGAACGAGTTATTTACTAGACATTTTCCCACCTTTTGTACGCGCTGCCACAGATTTTCTTCGAAGCACCTAATTGAGTAAAAAAAAAAATTCCTCCAATCAAATAAAAAAAAAAAAAAGAAAAAGAAAATGAAAATGAAAATCTTAGTGATCAATGGACATATTTCCTGTAGCATTTAATAATTTTTACGTGATTTAAAAAGAATTTTTTTTTGTAAGAATTAAAAACGGCATATTTAAGACTTCATATTGGAAGTGAAACGGAGATTTTTAAACATTTGGTACCAGGAAAAAGAATCATTTTCAGAAAATAATAAATATGAAGCATGATTTTTGTAATAAAGAGATATTTTCTAATATTAATTGATGGATCAAGGCGATTTTTAATTGAAGAAATATAGAAAATTAGTAAATTAAGCTTTTTTCTATTTATTGTTTTTTCAAAATAATAGAAAATAACTTAAAAATATATATGTAAATAATGGTATTTGAAAGTGGGGTTTCTGACACATTGGCATCTGAAAAAAAATCGCGCCAAAGCCAGTATATGATATTTGTGCTGGAATTTTGTACCTATACCACAATTTTTATAATGTCTTCGCCTTATACGTTCGAAGAAAATCAAAATAAATTAAGGTAAATAAAAGTCTCCAAAAATAATAGTATTAAAAAATAATAGTAAAAAATAATAGTATATCATCCTTGGTACGTAATGAAATTAGTAAATCTCCAGAACTAGACCTTCAAACTCAATTCCTGGCAATTTTTTTAAGGCTAAACCGCAGAATTAACGACTAATTGGCGTAAGACTTTTCGGCACTGCAATAAATTAGCCAATTCTATCAACCTAATCATTCAAATATTTTTTTTAATTTCCAATTTGGCGATTTTTTAAAATCGCTCCTCAACTTGTAACATTACAAATAATTAATCATTGAATAAAATTTAATTTTGAATTAATTTGTATTAAATTTATTATTCCTATGATTGTTAAAATGATAAGAAACTTACACGATTTAATTTTTAAAACATCACAAAGAGTTTCTGTTGAAAAGTAGCTGTTTTTTTTATATTTCAAGTTAATATTTTTATAAAACTCTTTTGATGCATTATTTGTATGAAATTATAAAATGTAAACTCATTTGAAATATTCATAACGCTCTGTCCTTTGGCACAGATGTCTAATACTTATCACGTTGGCGCAATTTTTGAGAAAATTGATGGTGAAAATTTCGTTTTCAATAGAACAAAACAATTTATATCATTTTAAGGTACTTCTAGGTTATCCCGTCGACCAATTTCGCCAAATTATACAAATCGCCAAACTATAATAGCCAAATTATACATGTTGACATAATTTTTATTTTAAATAACGAAAAAATAAATAATTAGTAGAATATTAATAAAAATATTAATAAAAAGTCGAAATAAAAATCACTTAATGACATTTTAAACACGTGAATCGCATTAATGTCATTGAATGTGACATTCACGATCATCCATTATTGGCATTTAATCTTATAGTTTGGCGATAATTTTTTGGTCGACGGGATAACCTAGAAGTACCCATTTTAACACTAGAACGCCCGGAAATTCTACTCAAGTTTGAAAATAATATTTCTCACCAGAATTTTTATTCAAAATTAATTAATTGATTTATTTAACGTAAATTTGCGTGGATTAGATTTAAATTATTTCAAGAAAATTTTTCTGGTTCGAACTGAAATTTAGTTACATGATTGGAGTCGAATCGACTCCATCCGGGCGTTCTAGTGTTAAAAAAGAAAGTACAAGAAAATAATTTATTAATAAGTATACAATGATAGCCGAGTTAGCATGTGAGACACATAATCGCCATTTTGTTCCAATCGTGCCAACGTGTTGCATGCACAGTGTATGCCGCTGAATGCCCCTTAGGCATTCTCTTGAGCTCACCCAACCCTCCACCCCCATAGTTCACTTCTAGCTATGGCCCTGGGTGAATTACATCAGTAATTGTGACACATACCGCATAAAGAAGTCCTGAAGATGATACCCTCAGTTAATTTTGAAATGAGTTCACCTGAATGCAATAGTTATTAAAAAACTTGAGATATTAAACAAAAACATAATTTGCAGAACAAATTAAAAAAATCAAGATTTATTTCCTACACTCTTTAAGCCCGAGAAGGGACAGATATTAAGATAATTGATTTATTCATTTCGACATTTAATATTAAATTTTGGTAACAAATAAATTAAACCAAGTGAACATGAAAAAATAAAAATGCAATTCAAACAATATGATACTTAACCACCCTAAATCTTAGATTCCGTTCAAATGAAATCGAAATAAATCTAAGACTTTTTTTCCAAACTCAACTTGCAAATTTGTATTGCAGATTTTGTATTATGTTTACGGTAAGTGTAAACAAAATGAATAGGCAATCAAAAAAGCAAATGTTCAGAAAAAGTCGGAGATGTATTTCGATTTCATTTGAACGGAATCTAAGATTTAGGGTGGTTAAGTATCATATTGTTTGAATTGCATTTTTATTTTTTCATGTTCACTTGGTTTAACTTATTTGTTACCAAAATTTAATATTAAATGTCGAAATGAATAAATCAATTATCTTAATATCTGTCCCTTCTCGGGCTTAAAGAGTGTAGGAAATAAATCTTGATTTTTTTAATTTGTTCTGCAAATTATGTTTTTGTTTAATTATTTCAAGGCGCTTTTTCGTGCGAACTGAACGTGGTCGAACAGATCTAGCTCGATCTTCTTAACTATTAGTATCCAATAATCAATTTATATTTTTATATATAAATAACGAATTAAAACCAAGTTATTTTAATTACTTAATGATTTTCCTGTGAAAAATCCTCGATCAAAGAACTGTTTAACAATCATTCTTTTGACTACTATCTTTAAAATAGTTTCAAATATTTAAATACAAAAATCGTCTTCATACAAAAGTCATATATATTAAGAGATACAGGGTGTCCAGCAAATAAGACCCTGATTTCAAATTTAAATTTCTCAAAAGCAAATATCGATAGAATTATGCGGTAATCGGTTTGATTATCAGGAAAGTTGTAAAAATGTCATACAGAAATTTCGAAGGGTGGATATTTTGAAAAGATTATGTTCTGATTGCAAAGAATGCTTGACTTAACATTTTTCTTGCTTTAAATTGCTTGGTTTGAATGAGATTTTGGGCGGACAGTTTTTTGGAACAAAATTTTTGGAATTTCAGAAATTTCAAAAATTTAGTTCTAAAAATATGGCTAAGTACCCTGAAAAACTCGTTATTTACAAGCAATCTAAAGCAAGAAAAACGTCAAGTCGAGCATCTTTTGCAATCAGAACATAATCTTTTCAAAATATTCACCGTTCGAAACTTTAGTATAACATTTTTACAGCTTACCTAATAAAGAAACCGTTTATCGCATAGTTCTATCGATTTTTGTTTTTAAGAAATTTAAATTTGAAATCAGGGTGTTATTTGCTGGACACCCTATAATAGCCTAACGGTAAAATAGCGATATAAATAACATTACCAAACAATTAAAATTAATTCTGATATTTTTAGATTCTGACAGTATTACGTAGCCACCCTATAGCTATTCAAAAAACAATGGGAAAAAAATTAAAAATTCACACAGAAGTAACATTCTCATTTATTGAAAGTTAATGGTGATTCGTGAATGAAATGATTTCTTATAAAACTAGTTGGTTGTACCAATCCCTAAACTTCCTTCTATGTCAAACGTTATTTACACTGAGTGCATTTTAATATTTCAAAAATTAGTTACATATGTTAATACTTTGATATTAATTATTCAATACTATACCAACTTTGATTTTCATCTTAAATTTCTGCTTTAGTCAATTAATCGAAGTAAAAAAGAGTTAATGTGAATCAAGATACAGTAAAACCTCGGTTATCCGAAATGCATGGAATCAAAGACTTTTCGGTTAACCGAGGTTCCATAGGAATTTTCGGATAACCGGAGTTTCATAGGAAATTTTGAATAACCGGAAAGCTTATGGTGAAAATTTCTTTGGTGAAAAGCCGTTATCGTAATTTCGAACAATAAAAATGTTGTGATACCGTATTCAAATCACACTGAAGTTGAAAAACAAAAGAAAATCACAACAAATTTTGTAAAAAAAAAAAAAAAAAAAAAAAAAAAATGAAGCATTGTATGTGTCTACCTAATAAAGTGCTCAAAATTCTGCAATGGACCAAATATGTCACTTGATTTTGTTTATTTTATAAATAACATGCTTTTTGTTAACACCTTTTTCCACCAGTGTGCAATAAAATTTTTCAAAATTTTGATTTTTACCTATTTTGCTTCGAATTTTTAAAGCTAATATGTATTAAAACAACTCTTCAATGTATTAAAAATGTTTCAGAATTGTTTTCATCTAAAACTTACAAATAAAATACTAATCGTAAATCAAAATATGTTGAAAGGTGTCATTTGACATCGGTAAAATTGGTGTTGGCAATAAAAATTTTCTCATTTAAAATTTACTTTAAGAAATTGTAAGGTCCTTCCGCTTAAGCCGATTTTCGGATAATCGGGATATTACTGTATTTATTAAACAGAGTAGTTTTCCCTTTTATTCTATTATTATCAGCTGTTCACAAATAGACGGATTAGAATGACGGGAGTTTCCGTTCCTCCACGAGCCGGTGGAGATTAGAACGATAGGCAATTTTTTTTTAATTTAGCGAGAAAAAGCTTGCCATACTCAAAAATAATCATGCACAAAAAATTTAGTTCAGTTTTATGCATAACTTCATACACTTTTTGATTGTACAATGACAAAAATTGCACAGACAGCACGATTATAGCATCGCAGTGGATTTTTTTTCAAATTCAAAAAAGGCCTGCTGACCATAGCAAAACACTTACACAAAAATGTTTCAATTCTATGCAGAACTTCATGTACTTTTCAGTGGTGCGCTATTGAAAATGCCACAAAAATCGCTATTACAGCGTCCCCTTCTGGCGATATTTTTAAAATTCAGGGAGGAGCAACTAGCCATAGGTAAACACTTATACAAAAACTTATACTTATTTGGTGCAATTCAATGCATAATGTCATACACTTTCGATAAAACAATAGCGACATACGGATACACACACAGACACACACATACAAGGACACACAGACATCTTGAAAAAACACATTTTTTTCAATCTCTGACCCATAAAAGGGATAAACCCGTCAAAAACGGGAAGTCAAACGAAATTTCGATTACAATACTTTCTTCTACTGAAGAAGAAAGTAATAAAAATCTAAGAATAAATTCCTTTTTTAACATTTATTCAAATTACTAAAACTTAATGTATTTAATGCATCTGATATTATTTTTATCAGATATTACTAATTTGTTCAAAAAATCCAACAGCACTGACTGCCAAATAAACACACTTTTTAGAGTTTCGTTCATCTGATAAAACCCTATTAATCTATGTCGTCTGTCTGTCACACAGATGACATAGATTCAGACAGACGACATCTGCCTGAATCCGTACACAAAAACTGCATAAGTCAAAAACTTCAAATTTTGTGTAGGGGAGAGTGGTGTTCCTTGGACGTATGTGTGCCTCGTTATGCTAATTCTAGCTTTACTTGTTTAGGTCATTAAACAAGAATATTTGTACATTAAATATTTGCCATCAGAGGTTTCATTTCAGTTTTTTGGCATTTGTTTAGAAACTCAGCTAATTGTTCAATTTTTAAAAAAGGGAATTCACCTTTTAAAAGTAAAATTTTCTTAGATATTTCTATGTTATTTTTATACTAAAACATATCTATTTTATTTTTTAATGAGGACTATCATAATAAAGCAATGCTCTAGATACTACACCATGTTCTTTAAATAAAGTTAGGCCTAACCTTAACATCATGATTGGTTGTTTTGTTTTTAAGTGTCAAATGGTGTACCTTGAACCAAATAAAAGTAGTGTACCTTGGTCTTGGTCCAAGGTAACTAGGTATTTTCTAATGGATCTGAAAGGCAGCTCAAGAAATTAACATTTGAATTTGACTTTTTAAATTACAATCTTGGTTAAAAATAATTACTAATATAAATAAGTTTTCATATCTTTTGTGATTACAATAAGTGTAAATGCTCTGAAGTTTTATGTCTATTTAGACTTTATTTTTTTAAAACCTAGTAAACAATGAAATATATCAAAAATATATATATGTAACTTCTTGATTAATAAATGTTGATTTTATTTGCTAAAAATAAGTTTTTTTTCCATTCTTAATAATGGGTTCAAGGTACGCCACTAGTGGTGTACCTCGGTCCTATTTTCATTTTATATATAGTTCAAAAATTTTCATGGAAATTATTTACATAAAAATTTAAGACAAATATATGTAGTGTATAACATCATAAAGTTTTTTTTTTTGGCCTTTTTTTTTAAATTAAAAATTAAAAAGTCAAAATAGGTCCGAGGTACACTACCTTCCCCTACTTATAGTTGAATACCACATGTCACATGAGAAATCAAAAATTTTGAAAAAATCTTTTATTTTAATTAAATCAATTTTATCAATGTCATCCGTTCATTTTTAAATTTTAGAAATGAATCTTAATTTCAACGGGTTTCGTGTACAGGATTTTAAGAAATATGAATATCTTGTTTATTTATCTTTCACTTTAATGTATTACTAAACTTAAATCTTTACTACGTTTTAGACAAAAAATGAAACTTACTGTATAAATGCAAATTTAAGAGTTTCAAATGTTTAAATATTATTATTAATCACGTTCTTTGCATGGCATGTGTCTTAAATTGAATTAGTTCTTCATGACATCATTAAATGCATATTTTAATGCATTTTACTTTATTTTTGAAAATAAATAGCAACATTAAAAATTGCCAACAGCATATTTGTCACAATTGCTACAAAAAAAAAAAAAAAAAAAAAAATCATGGAAATATACTTTAAGGAAGAGAATGTACATAATTGAATGATATATCACTTGAAATCAGCTTCATTACATTCATTAAATAAAATTTTTAGTGCAAATATATTTATCTGAAAGATTGTCTATCGTTAAAAATGGTAGATTAGGTAGTGTGTGAAGATTAGGGTGTGTAAATTTAAGCATTAGGTATTTTTTTTAAACCAATCCACTGCGAAATTCTACATACCGAGTGTCCCAAAAATGACTGATGGACTTTAAAATTCAATAACTTGAAACAGTGACAGCTGTTTTGCAGGAGGGTTATGTATAATGTCAGGAGTTTTTTTACTGTAATTTTTTTATTTTAGTTCGCATCTCAAACAATAGGTGGCACTGACGGCGATAGAAGGCCAGGTCGACGCTTCACTCAGCACTGATCACCTAACCTTCAATCGCCGTTAGTGCCACCTATTGTTTGAGATGCGAACTAAAATAAAAAAATTACGGTAAAAAAACTCCTGACATTATACATAACCCTCCTGCAAAAAATTTTTAAACAGCTGTCACCGTTTGCAAGTTATTGAATTTTAAAATCCATCAGTCATTTTTGGGACATCAGGCAAACATTATCTACAGTTTATAGATAATCCGTAAATTAACTCTTTCATGCAAACTAGTCTCATATGAGGAATGATAATTATTGGATTAATAAGGGAGTCCGGGACACAAACATCTTCAAATTTCCTAAAAAAATATATTGCACTGATAATTTCTTGGTTTTTTATTCTTAAAATGACAGGCAAATCATGTTTCTGTCTTAATTAAAGAGGAAATATTATTTTATTCGTTTTGGTTTCTTTTCAAAATCTATCTTTCAAGCAATGATAGCATGAAATGATTTTTTGCAAAAATGCATTTTTTTTTTCATGATGTTTTTTTTTTTACAATTTCTAGGATGTAAATCATTATAACTCAAGAACTGTTAAAGATAAATGCTTTAAGCTTGTAACATGTGTATTTTTGATTGTTTTACTTTAATTTTAATTCAGCAAATTTGAAAAAGATATTTCTTTTTGAAGATATGATTTTTTAAATAAGAATTACGTCATCTTTTTCAGTTTTTTTTAATTTCAATTTTTTTAAAAAATAATGTTTTTAAAAAGGCTGAATGAAAATTAAAATTTAGATATTTCTGTTTATTAAGATATAAAAAAAATGAAATTCTATAAATTATTTTGAGTTATAACGAGTTTGATTTATTCCACTTCTGTAATAAACATTTTTTTAAACCATGAGAAGTTTTATCATGTGATTTTGTTTACAAATGCTATGGTTAAGCATCACAAAACATACAAAATTATAACCCTATAAATAAAAAATATTTTAATTGTTTCGTGGACACTCTTAAGCATAAAAATATTTTGAGCATTCATTTTATGGCGATTTGGTTTGTGAACAGATAATAACTAGCATTCAGCACAATAATATAATCATTTTATAATGGGTTCTCATTTATCAAAATGAAAGATTTTTTGTGAATAATGAAAAATAATGAAAAATATTTTAACCATGAGACGGTTAAATTTATTGTGAAAAAATTCAAAATATATATTCTCAGTTCATGTTATTTATAAATAATATGAACATTAAAAGGTTATATAGAAAGCATTCGTAACACTTCGAAAAATATAAATAACCAGTGATTTTCATATTTTCCTACTTTATTGAAATGTAGAATGCAATAGACTACAATTTAATTATAAGAAAAATAATAAATTAACTGCCGGCGCAATCTTGTTCAAGCTTCTTAAATCAAAATTTATGACGTAATTTATTAGCGACTCAGGTAGAACAAATTTAATCAATTAGATAGAAATATTTATCTTTACAAGCGAAGTAAATTTGCAAAAAATGATCGCATAGTTAATTATCTTGTTGCTACGACATACTTATTCAAGTCCACTTCATTGAAGATGACTTATTTTTATAAATGAACATGTCAAGAAAAGAATGTTTTTTTCTGTTGTTGTTGTTGTAAAAAGCAATTTACTGACATACTTTAACCCTCCAGAGCCCGATTTTTTCTATTTTTATATATAAAAAAATATTGGAAATCTTAGTATAGGTCTAATAATAGGAAAATAATTAAAAAAATTTTAATTTAAAATTTTCCGCTAAAATGCGATATTTTATGGTCTGTAGCCTATACACATCAGGTATGAGATTTCCGCGTTTTTGAACACCCATATTTTGTTAGTGAAAATATTTTATTCATGTAATCGGAACATTTTTAAATTTAGGTGAACGAAATGTTTACTAAAAAAATACTGGTGTCCAAAAACGCGGAAATATCATTTCTAATACACAATTAGGGTTTTTAACTATTTTATTGCTATATTTTGCAGTTAAACGGGCTTAAATTATTTTTATCTGCTTAACACTCTGCTACATTCTTTATATTAATCATTTTAATATACACATAAAAAATAAAAGTAAATTTTTTTAATAGCTTGATGGAAAGATTTTTTGTTTCCGAAAAACAAATTATACTTTTTTTGTCAAAGGCAGCCATAAAGTAAGTGTTTTTCTACAAAATAAGTTTTATTCCATTCTTTGGATTACTCTTGATCAGTTATAGCGATAATATTCGATATGAATTTCACTCTCAAAAAATCTTCCGTCTTTTCACAGACAATGTACTGGCAGCACTGCTGCCAATAATTGTCTGTATATTGACGAATATCCATTTATTTTTTTCTCCGTCAAAAGAGGTAAAATATTCGTCATTTGGAAAAAAAATCGGAAAAGATAAACGCGGCCAGCGTGAGGATCGAAATCAAGTTCCCAGCATTGCAAGGCGAGCGCTCTTCCTCAGCACCACGGTTGTACAAGAGATATGTGCTTTAAACTAGAAGCGTTAATTTCTTATGAGTGTGGTTTGGTCTATTTCGTTAAAAAGTTTTTAATTTTGAAGTTAATTTCGGGAAGATTTCATCTTGAATTAAACTGTGGTGGTGTTTTTATACGTTTATATTAATATAGTGTAAAAATGTGAATTTTAAATATATTTACGTAGATTGCTAGAAAAAAATATGGATGTTCTATTTTTACTCGATAAGACTTTTTTGTATAATATCATTTTTTTTTCGCATTTTATTTTTTAATTAAAATATCTTTTAAATGTGTTCACTTAAATATATTTTAAATGCGAATATTTATTATATAAATAACTTAGTAAATTCAACTTTATTCAACTTATCCAACTTTGAATAACAAATCGTGAGAATTTTTGAATGAATGAAGAAAGTAATTAAAGCATAGCACGGCAGTGCTATGCTTTATTTATTTCCAGTGTGACTCCGTAATGTTATTTTAATACGGAATTTAACATTGAACGAGTTATTTACTAGACATTTTCCCACATTTTGTACGCGCATCCACAAATTTTCTTCAAAGCATCTAATTGTTTAAAAAATAATTCCCTCCAATCAAAAAAAATATATATACAGAGGTCAATGGACATATTTCCTGTAGCAATTAATCATTTTTACGTGATAAATGAAAAATTAAATTGATTTTTTTTTTTGTAAGAATTAAAAATGGTATATTTACGACGTCATATTAGAAATGAAACTGAGATTTGCAAACATTTGGTACAAATACAAGAATCGTCAACAGAAAACAATGTGAAGCATGATTTTTAAAATAAAAGGACATTTTCAAACATTGATCAAGAAGCTTCTAACTGAAGAAATATAGTAAATTAAACTTTTTTCTACCTATTGTCTCTGCAAAATAATAGAAAATAACTTAATTGATATTTATTTTTAAATTCGAAAACATATTTGTCTTTTTAAACTAAATTAGATATTTTAATCTATAGAATATTTTTGTTTTTCATTTAAAAAATAAATTCGAATTTATTACTAACAGACCCAATACGCATGCGTGCTAGATATAAACAGAATATCTTCCTCATTTTTCAACGTTCGGAATGAATTCACAGATCAAATACGTTTTCTGGGAGAACAGAAATTATTTGTGAAAAAATAACGATAACTTAGTCCATATGGACGAATTTTTCTGACAGTGTTGGGTCATGAGCGATCAAAATTCATGGCACATATTGTGAATTATAATGTTTTATTGTATGTGCCAGTTTTGGCATAAGGTGCAGTGAAGGATTAAATATGATATAAAAACATTTGTAACAGCATATAACGGAATAACCAATTTAGTATGAGTGGTGTATTATTACAAAGTGGCGAGTGATCAGGGGAAAACATGTTAAATCAAATCATATGAAAACAAATCAAAAGAGATTTTAAATACCGGTATTTTCTTAAGGAGAATTGGGTTTCTTTGGTTCCTTTATATTATTCTGAATATTCTCTCCAAGAAAATATTTATGCTAATTTTCTTCTTTTTTTACTGTGTTTTGCTCTGACCACTGCTGTCTTGTAATACAGCGCTGGAAATATTTAGGACCACATGCTAATTTTGTTATTTAGAATAAAATTACAAAAAGGATCACATATCATGAATTTAAACACGGGTACATGATGCAAAATGTGAAGTTAGTTGTAAAGTAAAGGATGTATTTTTATCAGCAATTGTTATAATCGTGTAATATTAATAAATGGAAATACGTATAGGACCCGTAGCTTTTTTTTAATCTGTCATAATGCTACGATATCGTAACTGTAATATTTTACACAAAACTCATCTGTTGTGTCGCTCATAGTCATTAGATTTGAAGTTTTAGAATTATGTAACTGCTGCTTTGAAGTGAGTCGCTAAAAATCACTAAATGGGGGGGAGGGTAGGTAAAATCAAGGCATTTTCAAATTGTGGGCTACGTGAGTACTAAATTTCACTAAAAATAAATAAATCTAAAACAATTGTGCAGAAATTTCTTTTTAATCCATTGAACTATAGAAAAAAAAGAATCCGGCGACTATGAAAACTATCAGCCCCGTGTAAACAGAACATTATGTTAATGACGGTACAAGATTGTGCGTGTTCTTCTAATATAAAATGTATTGTACAACTCTCAATAACGTCCAGAATTGTAAGAAATGTGTTAAAAATTGTAGAAGGTTTGATATGATAAATTCTAAGCCAAGCAAAAACTACAAAAGTATCACATTGATGCAAGATTAAACTACGTATTGATTAACATCTTAAAATAAAATGAAATCTGTGACAAAAATTGCATTTAACCTATGAAAAATTGTTTAATATCAATGGATCAGTTAGTTTAAGGTATTACTGACAGGATATGCGAAGTGAACCATGTCTGACTTCAAGGTGTCTGCAAGATGATGATTTGAGTAAGTTTTATTCAACAGAAAAAGCATATTTGGTTTTCATAAAGACAAAAATTAACACCTTTGACTAACAAACAAAATATTTTTTGCAATAATTTTTATTCCACTTAACTCCTTGAAGGGCAAGCAATAATATTTCTGTAATACTGAATTCGCACTGGAAAAATCGAAAAAAATTTATTTTCAAATAAGGAAAAGCAAATGTTAAACATTGTTTCGACAAAGTTAAAATTTTAAAATTTCGATAAAAGTTTCTTGTGCAAATTTCGTTGAAATCAGGGGTGATAAAATGTATCCCACTGCCCCTTAAGGAGTTAAGGATAAATATATGGATTAGAATTTAATTTTGCTTCAAGATAACATTTCTATTCACATGTATGTGTTAACTATAAATTGACTATCTGCCAGAAAAATTGGAATTTTGCTCTTCCCAGGTAAAAAATCCCAAAAAATATTTCAGCAAAATTATCGAAAATCGTGTTCATTCAGTTCATGCCAACGGGTTGGACTAAAGCAGTTTATTTGAATGTTCAATCGAAAGAACTCATTTTGAAAAATCAAAGCCAATTACTTATTTGTACAAACAAACATCTAAATTCTTCCCGAAGAGTCTTCTGGAAGTCATCCATGATCTAGGGAATCAAAACGCGTTACTGTAAGCTAATGTACAAGTATTTTACATGTGTTATTTAAATATTAATAATACTGGTTTTAAACTTTTTTCCACCAAGTTGTATGTTTCTTCCACCAAGTAGAATTTAATTTTAGCTATATTTTTTAAAACATGTTATTATAATTTAAAATAAATAATAAAACTTGGATAATTTTATGTGCATAATTTTGTCATGTCATGAATTTTCATTAAAATAGGAGCTTTATTTTTTTTTTGTCGATGTCCTAAATATTTTTCCAGGACTATAGTATTGGGATTAGAAATAAATGCATATGACAAAATAATAAAAGTGCTCTAATGAAAAAATTGTAACAAACTGTCAGTTTATTTGATCGTATTATAAGAAACGGTTACATAATCGTAATTTACCTCTATTCTCACCATAATGTGTACAATAAAATGATCAAATAACTTTCATAATATGCGAATTGAATATTTCGAGCTGAGCGAAAAATTGCCCAGTCCGGGAATCGAACCCGGATACTTAACTTACAAGGCCAATGCTTTACCTGTTAAGCTAACCGGGCGATAACCGTCTGGGATATTTCGCTCAGATAACCTTATTGGCCATTACATGTGGTCTGTCATTTAGACAGCTCGACAGAATAAGCCGCAGGTAATGGAACTCCATAGAACGATGGATACGTAGATATACTATTATTTTAACACAATCTAACTGATTGGTAAAGTTATCATACGAATTGAATATTTCCAACTGAGCGAAAAAATGCCCAGTCCGGAAATCGAACCCGGATACTTGGCTTACAAATGACAGATCAGATGTAATGGCCAATAAGGTTATCTGAGCGAAAAATCCCAGCCGGTTATCGCCCGGTTAGCTTAACAGGTAAAAAGGTAAAACATTGGCCTTGTAAGCCAAGTATCCGGGTTCGATTCTGTTACGAGGTATGCAACTAGGTATGCAACATGTTAATCCTTTAAGTGATAACTTTTATTCGAACTTAATATTGAAGAACATTTAATGTTTATTTCCTATACTCAAGAAACTGAACATTTGAAGGAGAAGAATATATATCCACATTGCAACAGCTGGCCTGTGGTTTTGCCAAGCCCTTTTGTTCTAATATGCACGAGCCCAACTTCCGCGTCGGAACTGAACTTTGATACATTCTTAAGACTTTAAATTTCTTTTCCAGTTGTTACTTTGCTTCTGTATTTCTACTGGGAAAGAAGAACTAAATGACGTTCTCTCTTCTAAATTTCTATAATCAAGATGAATTAAAGGATTTAAATGATAATTAAAGAAACATTTTTTTCATCAATTTCTTATAAGATATAATGTTTAATTTGACATTTTTTCTATCGTTTTAGATAGGTAATAAGATGCTGGGTTATTTTTCATAAATATATATCAGCTTTTCAACTTGGATTAATTCGCCCGGGATCGTAAAGTGCAACAGGCGGTTTCCAACGCTACCGAGCAAGGTAAGAAATAAATTTAATTATTCTTAGCTGTCATTTAAATGAATGAA
This sequence comes from Maratus speculifer, assembly GCA_964019185.1. Classification (NCBI taxonomy): domain Eukaryota; kingdom Metazoa; phylum Arthropoda; class Arachnida; order Araneae; family Salticidae; genus Maratus; species Maratus speculifer. The sequence goes on from OZ025290.1 coordinate 274,103,604, forward strand.
ACGTATCAATATATATATTTTATATCAGATTATGCGGCTAAAGTGGTCGCTAATTGTTTTTAAAAAGTGAAAGATGTAAAAATAACTGACTAAACTATGATTGATAATTATTAAGACTCATACTTAAAGCAACTCATTTTTCATACTATTATTACTATTATATTATTATTAACTATTTACTATTTGATTATTTACATAAATATAAAATGAGTCTTTTGAAAGAAGCAATAATTGAAAATCTGAATTCTAGTAATTATGATATTTGGAAGTTTAGGGTAGAAAACTACCTTCAAAAGGAGGATTTGTTTGAAGTAATAATAAATGAACCTCCTAATCCTGTATAATAGATTTTTTCTCAAACGAAAATAGAAAATCTAAGGCCATAATTAATTTATTGATTGACGATGACCAAATCGTCCATACAAAAAAGTTTGGCTTACACTAAGAAATGCGCATGAGCTCACAAATTTGTGCAGCAAACTATATCTTCTCAGGAAACTTTATTCAACTATATTAAATGAGAATAGAAATATGATTGAACACTTAAACAGTATTTATCAGTTGCGCTATAAGTTAACTGTTATTGCTGAAATTATTGACGATCAACATCTTGCCGCTCTGCTTCTGTGCTCTCTACCACCCAGCTACGATACATTAATTTGTGCAATGGAGGTCAGAAACCTCACACCAAACTTTATTAGAGGTAAATTGATAGATGAATTTAACAAAAGAAGATATAATAATGAAAATTCTGATAATGATTCCGAGTTTAAAATCGTGAAAAATCAGCAACAAAAAACCTACAAATTTTGAAAATATTGCAAGAAAAATTCGCATGATATTGAACAATGCTGTAAACTACAGAATAAAAATAAAAATCCCAGACAAAACAATTTTGTAAATAAAAATTTTAGTACGACTAATAGGTCGGCTGTATGCTCCGAAGACAACGTAGGCGCGAATGCTTCTAAAACTAAAAATTTCAATAAGGAAATACATGCGGATAAAAACTTAACATTTTTTGTTAGTACTAGCTCCAAAGATTTATGGGTTGTCGACTCAGGGTCTTCAACATACATTTATAATGATAAAAGTAAATTTCATGATTTTAATTATTCTACATCTAATGTCACTATTGCGAACGGTCAAGAATTACATTCTGACGGCTATGGATCTGTAAAATTAAATACTATAATGTCAGATAATACGAGTAAAACCATTGCATTAAAAATGTTTTGTACGTGCCAGAAATAGAAACCAATTTAATATCCATAAAATAAGCAACTGAGAATGGTTGCGTAGCTACATTTAAAAATAAATCGTGCAAAATTACTTATGACGGTATAACATATCTTGAGGGTTATGTAAAAAACAACTTATATGAGAGTAAGGTGAAACCTGATTCGATAAAATATGTAAATATGGCACATCACTGTGAAAAGAAAAACTGTCTGCATAAATGGCATGTAAGATTAGGTCACAGAAATATTAATCACATAAAGGAATTAGTTGATAAAGGTATGACATTAGGGATTCAAATTGATAATTGTAAACACAGTAATGATTGTGAAGTTTGCATTGCATCAAAAATCACAATTAACCCTTCTCCCAAAACCGCTAGTTTTAGAACTACGAAAACGATCGAGCTGATCTATAGTGATATTTGCGGCCCTATGCAAACAGCTACGGTTGGGGAGAAATATTACTTTCTAACTTTTATTGATGATTTTAGTCGCTTTGCTGTGGCATATCTATTAGGAAGTAAAGATGAGGTATTTTCAAAATTTAAAGAATATATAGCAATGACTGCCAACAAATTTGGCAGAAAGGTGCAGCCAATACGCTCCGATAACGGAGGAGAGTACTCGGGGAACGAATTTGAAAATTATCTAAAAAATGAGGAAATTGATCATCAGTTCACCGTACCGTACTCCTCACCACAAAATGGGGTGGCGGAACGGAAAAACCGCACTTTAGTGGTGATGGGACGCTGTCTTCTTAGCCTTCCTACCCTGTTGAAATTTTACTCAAACTTGATTAAAATATTTCACACCAGAATGTTAATTTAAATCCATTTAACATACACTCTGTAAAAAAAGTAGCAGGACACTAGAATTTTTTAATTAACTTAATTGTGATTTATATTTACGGTCTGATTTTTTTAAGGGCATAATTTTATATGCATTCTTTTGTTGTGAAATGAAAAATTAATTGTTACCACAATTAATTTATAGAAAAATGAACTTATCTAAAAATTTCACTGTAAAAAAAGGAGAAGGACAACTGTGGAAAATTGAATTTTTTGGACCCTTCTGCTATAGATAATGTAAGTAAGCATTATTGTTTTATTGTTTTCATCAAAGAAAAAAATATATCTCCATTTTTAGGTTGATTTATTTTTTTTTTTTTTAGAATGCCTAAAGGAATACCTTTAAATAATTTTCAAAAAGGCCAAGCCATAGCATTTAGAAAAGAGGGTAAAAGCATCAGAGAGATTGCTAAGTTGCTTAATGTTAGTAAAACTGCAATATCCAACTATCTTAGAAATCCAGAGCATCACGGTACTAAAAAAGAGACAGGAAGACCTAAAACACTGACGCCTCGTGATGAAAGAAACATTATACGAGAGTTGAAAAAAAAAATTCCACAATTTCGAAGGTCCGAATACGAGCAAATCTAGCGCATGTGTCACGCCAAACTGTATATAACTATATAAAAAAGTCTAAAGTCTTTATTTTCAAGAAGAGACAACATCATCCAAAATGGACAAAAATGCATATAGCCAAACGTTTATCTTGGGCGAGAAACTACATGTCTTGGACCACGGAATGGATTTCTGTCATTTTCTCAGATGAGAAAAAGTTCAATTTGGATGGTCCTGATGGATATCAATACTATTGGCATTGTATCAAGAATGAGGAAGAATTGTATTCCACTCGACATATGGGAGGGGGAGTTTGATGGTCTGGCTAGCAGTTGGATATGGTGGAAGAACGAGTCTAGTCATTTTGCATGGTAAACAGAACCATGAAGATTGCATCCAGTTGTTGGAATCTGAACTTCTTCCTTATGGTTCAGAATTAGGTGGAGAAGATTGGATTTTTCAACAAGATGGAGCAGCGATTCACACCGCTACTGGCGTTAAAAATTGGTTCCACACAAATAATATCCGAGTTTTGCCATGGCCAGCTAAAAGCCCTGACCTTAACATTGTTGAAAATATATGGGCGACATTAATTCGTCGCGTATACAGTGGAGGAAAACAATACGAATCTGTTGTCGAGCTTCAGAATGCACTTAACGATGTTTGGGACAATTTTTGCCAAAGTGAAATACAAACACTGTACGATTCAATGCCAAACAGAGTCTTTCAAGTGATAAAGGCAAATGGAAAGAAAACTTCTTATTAATATTTTAATTTTCATATAAAATAGTAATGTGTCCTTTTACTTTTTTTACAGAGTTTCATGTAAGCAACAGAAACTATATTATGAAAAACAAATTATCTTCTTAATTTATTTTGGATTATTATGAATTTATACTCATTTAGATATAAATTGTTAGGCAAATAAAGATATTTGCGGTAACTGAATCAGTTGTTCTTTTATTAGTAAAAAGTCTAATGTCCTTCTACTTTTTTTACGCAGTGTACTTATTTAGCTTAAATCCTTGTGTTATTTATTTAATTTACTTTATAAAAAATTTTCTGGTTTGAATCGAATGAAACGCATTATAGGACTGGGTCGATTAGACCCATTCAGGGTAGGAAGGTTAAGAAAGCGGTTTGCCTAATTCGTTCTGGGGGGAAGCCATCTGTACTGCGATGTACATTCAAAACAGGCTCCCAACTTCGTCTTGCGATCGGACTCCGTAAGAAGTGTGGACTGGTCGTAAACCAGATTTGTCTAACATTAAACTTTTGGTTGCCGCGCATATGCATATATTCAAAAATCTCATAGGGGAAAGTTAGATGATACCGCACAAGAGGGCATGTTTGTCGGATACTACAATAGAAGTAAAGGATATAGGATTTGCACGGATGGAAGGAAAATTGTTATAAGTCGTGCAGTAAAATTTTTAGAGGATAAAAATAATGACTTAATTAAACATAATGTGTCAAATGAAAACAACAATGACACACTAATCGATAAAAATCGATTGCAACCGACAATGCAATTAATTGAAGATGAAAAGGGCTGTACTGATAATGATATTCATAGCCAGGATGCGAATCCTAATGCACCAGATTCCCCACTTAACCTACCACGTAGGTCAACAGAACAGCGTAGGTCAACAGGGGTTCCCCCTGACAGATTTGCATTTTTAATAAATGATGTTCAAAATAAAGATCTAAAGTGCTGGGATGATATAATGAAAATAGAGAATCCAGTAGAAAGGCAAAAATGGATAAATGCTACGTTAGACGAGATAAATTCACTCAAAGAAAACTGTACTTGGGAATTAGTAGAGGTTCCATCAGGGACAAAAGTCATTGGTAGCAAATGGTCTTTTAAGTCAAAATATAACAGTCAGGGTCGAATGGAAAAATACAAGGCGAGGTTAGTAGCTAAGGGTTTCTCACATAAGTTTGGGGTTGATTATGATGAGACTTTCACCCCCGTTGCGTTTCATTCAACCATAAGAAGCTTCTTAGCAATGGCCTTATACAAAAATTTAAATCTTAGACACCTTGATATAAAAACTGCTTTCTTACATGGGGAATTAAAGGAGGAAGTTTACATGCATCAACCTGAAAAGTATGAAGTCCCCGGATCCGAACACAAGGTTTGCAAACTCAAAAAGGCAATTTACGGGTGAAAGCAGCCAGCGAGAGCTTGGAACATAAAAATACATCACTTGCTATTAAAGTTAGGGTTCAATCAAAGCTTAATTGACAAATGCCTGTACAAGAGAACCATAGATAACGATGCAATTTATTTAATTGTCTATGTCGATGATCTCCTCATTGCAGGGGAAAATCAAAACATTTGTAAATTAATATCACAATTAAGGCAAGAATACCCTGTGACGGACTTAGGTGATGCTAAATATTATTTAGGTATAAATATTAATCGGCCAGATCAAAACACAATGACCCTAGATCAGACAAACAAAATTCATGAGTTGATAATCAAATTTGGTTTGGAAAATTCTAAACCAACCGATACACCTATGGAGCCGAGTTATGTTAAATTGAACAATGATGAAAATCTCTTATCGTATAATATAAACTATAGACAGGTGGTTGGCGCACTACTTTACATCTCAATTGTTTCTAGGCCTGATATTTGCGCAGCCGTAAACACCCTATGTCGTAGAAATGAAAATCCCAGAATAAAGGACTGGGAAGTGGTAAAGAGAACAATAAGATATTTAAAGACAACTATCGATCTAAAGTTAACATATACGAATTTTGAAGAACCTGTCTTGAGAGTATATGCCGACTCAGATTGGGCAAACGATCATATAACAGAACATCCGTTTCTGGGAATTTGTTCTTTTTAGGAACTAATCCAATTTACTGGCAATCAATAAGACAATCTTGCCTAGCAATGTCGTCTGCAGAGGCAGAGTATGTATCTGCCGCCAGTGCAGCACAAAAAATCAAATGGATAGTTAATTTATTAAAAGAACTTGATCTTAAAAAAAATGCCCAATCACATTATTCGACGACAACCAATCGGCCATTAAGCTTGCTTCTACAGACAAATTTCACAACAAAAGCAAGCATATAGATCTGCGGTACCATCTTTTACGACATCTCGTTGAACAAAAATTAATTAGATTGAAATATGTAAAATCTGAAATTATGACAGCAGATCTGTTAACCAAACCACTTCCCAAGACTAAGTTCGTTTTCCATCTAGAATCAGTACTAAATATATAAATAATCACTTCAGGGTTTAAGGGGGGGTTGTTACGAGGTATGCAACGAGGTATGCAACATGTTAATCCCTTAAGTGATCACTTTTATTCGAACTTAATATTCAAGAACATTTAATGTTTATTTCCTATACTCAAGAAACTGAACTTTCGAAGGAGAAGAATATACATCTACATTGCAACAGCTGGCCTGTGGTTTTGCCAAGATATTTTGTTCTAATATGCACGAGCCCAACTTCCACGTCGGAACTGAACTTTGATATATTCTTAAGACTTTAAATTTCTTTTTCAGTTGTTACTTTGCTTCTGTATTTCTACTGGGAGAGAAGAACTAAATGACGTTCTCTCTTCTAAATTTTTATAATCAAGATAAATTAAAGGATTTAAATGATAATGAAAGAAACATTTTCTTCATCAATTTCTTATAAGATATAATGTTTAATCTGATCTTTTTGCTATCGTTTTACATAGGTGATAAGATGCTATGTTATTTTTCATAAATATATATCAACTTTTCAACTTGGATTAATTCGCCCGGAATTGTGAAGTTCAACAGGCGGTTTTCCAATGTTACCGAGCAAGGTAAGAAATAAATTTATTCTTACCTGTCATTTAAATGAATGAAACGTATCAATATATATATTTTATATCAGATTCCCGGACTGGGCAATTTTTCGCTCAGCTGGAAATATTCAATTCATATGATAACTTTACCAATCAGTTAGATCGTGTTAAAATAATAGTATATCTACGTATCCATCGTTATATGGAATTTCATTAAATGCGGCTTATTCTGCCGAGCTGTCTAAATGACAGACCTGATGTAATGACCAATAAGGTTATCTGAGCGAAAAATCCCAGCCGGTTATCGCTCGGTTAGCTTAACAGGTAAAGCATTGGCCTTGTAAGCGAAATATCCGGGTTCGATTCCCGGACTGGGCAATTTTTCGCTCAGCTAGAAATATTCAATTCGTATGATAACTTTAGCAATCAGTTAGATTGTGTTAAAACAATATTATTTCATAATATGGTCGAATAACTTTTAACTCAGACAAGCAAGCGTTGCGCCACAAATGGCTGACATCTGCCACTAAAATGTTATAGTATTCTTCGCTTAATTTTATGTCAGGATTTTTAAACTTTAATACAGTGAAAAATACTATTAAAATTTAGTGGTAAAAATCAGCCATTTGTGGCGTAGGCTTGTATACCTGCCTTTAAAAGACGTGAAATGAATTCATATTTTACTGCATATTTTAATTAGAGTACGAGAAATGACAATTAAATTTCCCTTATTGAAGGGAGATTTGGAGTTTGTTAAATTTAGATTAGAAAACATTATGCATGAGATAAAGGAGACAGAGGAACGGATATAATTACAAAAAGAAAGTCGTTTATTGGACGAAAGAACATTTTTAAACAGAAAAATTGAAATTGTGAAAAGAATTCATCTCATGACAATAATTCATTCGGAAGTTCTGTTTCATTTGAATCCAGAAAAAGACGACATTAGTTTATATCTAAAACTATTTGGAAGTTAAATTAAAACCTTAAAATCTCAACACATATGTGAACTACTTAATAGTATTACTTAATAGTATAGTACTGAACTACTTAATAGTATAGTACTCTACAAAATAACATAGGAAATTCAGCTTCTTGTGAGCCCGAGAATATATTTCATGACTATCAATGTGTTTGTCGTCTTTGGTTAAAAAAGTTTTTACTAACAAAAAAAAAAAAAAAAAAAAAAAAAAAAAAAAAAAAAATAACATACTTTTTATTCATTACTTAGGTATCAAAACAGACTGGGAAATATCCAAAACGATTTCCTTTTTGAAATTCGAAATTATTTTGAGAGTTGGATCCCAGAAATTGCACTTGAAAAGACTTATGATAGCTGTACAGCTATCGAATAAATGACCTGGTTATTATAAAGAACATTACCTAGACGTGTTGGAAACTTTAATAAAGCCTGTGAAGTTAGATAAAAAGTCTGATTTTTTATGAAAACTTAAAAGTAAGTTATTTAAAAGTAACTAGACGTAATAAACTGTATCACATCGATATATCTTCGAGAAAAGAGGTAAAATCATGTATCACAGAGAAACAAAACGTCAGATTTTGGCTGATTCCAACTCATTCCAGAGGAATGCATTAAATAATAATAACAGATCGTTTGTAAACTGGTACAATGATGGCAAACAAAGAACACGAGGATTTAGTTTGATGAAGTCTTTTGATTTTTTTCCAGAAATTTTAAAAATATTTTCTATATATTTTAATAATAAAAGGGGTGAATTGTGTAGCTTATATTGTTACTGGTTTTACGCTCTACATAACTAATGAAGACTTTTACTGTCGTTTTCAAGAAAAGAATCCAAAGTTTGAAAACGCAGAACTGCAAAGTATCCTATAGCGGAAAGATTAAAAAGATATAATAAATTTCATAAAATTAAATTTTACATAAATTTTGAAGACTTTGTCAATTTAACTACGCTTTTGCCTTGCCAATAGCTAAACACAATAGCATCTTACTTCGAAATGACATTTTACGCAATGCTGGAATCGTTTTATATGTTGCAAATCATGTGGTACTCCATTGAAGCTAGTGAATGAATATCAGAAAATGTCGGATTTCGACCATCCAATATATTGAAAGTATCTATTAAAAACAATTCAAAATTTGAAGAGATAAATTTATTTTCTATTAGAGAATTAAGGATTTTTCTAGTAAAATTGCTAAATTTTGAAGAACTTGCATAATAGGCTAATTTTAATGTAATTATATTTCATTTCTTGGCATTTATATGCCAGAATAATGGCAATTTCATTCTAAAAATTTTTTATACTCTTGTTCTTTGTTTTTAGGTCTAACATTTTAATTTTGTTTACTTCTTCCCTATTTTGTCCGTAAATTGTACGGGCAGGAAGAATTTGCTTGACTCACCACTTAAAGGTTTTTGACCCCTCTAATACAATTTCATACTATTTAATTGTAGAAATGTTTAGATTAAATATTACGAATATCCTATGAGAAAAGCAGTGCCACCTGTTGATAGATTTACAGCAAACTGTAAGAAACGTTAATTCATGTTAAGGACTAACTGAATATGAAGTTTGATAAAAATCCGCAATTAGTTCTAGAGATTGAGTTATTGTAAAAATCTTAAAAAAAGCTAGATAGCAGAGAAACACTTGTCGAGTAGTTTACAACAAAAACTAATCAAAATTTCCACAAAAACTAAACCTATATGTCAGTGACTAACTGAACATAATTTGTTATTAATTGTCTTGCATTTAATAAAAATATTGCCCTGCATATTGCGATATAATACCCATAAAATTTATGGCACAGACTCATATACACATATTTTGTATAAACAAGCTTTTTGGGTTTTCTGACGCCTAAAACGTACAATTCCGTCAAAAACCACAATTCGAAAATTTTTATGAATCCAGTATTTTCTTCTTCTAAAGACAGAAGACAATTTTTTTTTCTGGAACAAACAAATCATTCGGAAACAGATGAAAAGATGAAATAAAGCTTTTGTAATCCATCACATCCAAATTACATTACTGTCAATGAAAGAGATAAATAAATTTTAGAACATTTCTTACATACTATTTTAATGTGCCGTCGAGGCAGAAAGTGTTCCAGTATAATTTAACAAATTATGGGAGCATTAATAACGGAGTAATTTTCTCTATTCCTTCCTATATCATATTGATGTTATTTTTTATTTTTGTGATTATGTATCGTATAGATTAGATAATTTTATTTCACTTCTTACAAAACTTTCATTGTTTCATTTCATCCGGCAATTTGTTACATGGTATTTTATGATAATAATAAGATAATGGCCGCTTAAAAAGGTTTTAAATGCTTTCTTAAACTCTGCATAATTGCATAATGAAAATAATTGTTTAAATACGATGTCTACGATTAGATTTCAGCATGATAAGTGGATTTTATACATGGTGAATATTGAAACTTATATTAAATATTTAAAGTAACAATATGTTTAGAAGTAGCTTTAATTTATAATGTATTAATATAAAAATCAAAATAGTATATTGAAATCTTTCAAACACAATTGAAAATTGGGGTAGTTGTGAAAGAATATTCTCTAACTTTCTTTATTAAAATTATTTGTTAGAATTTAAAAATCGAGTTATAAACGACAAGAATCTTTTAACCTATGCCTTTTTGATTCATGTGATTATCAAGAGTGAGCAAAAATCTTTTTTTAAATTAAATTTTATACATGCTATATCAAATCGTTAAAAGGTGACACAATAAATTTGAAACTATAAAGCAAAGTGTGTAACTTAAATAATATTACCCTTTACGTTTCGTGAAATTGGTATGCCTAATATAATGCATTAGAAAGTGTTAAGGCTGTTATAAAGTCCAAACTGGCTACTTTCTGATTCATGTATGAAGTCATTTTTAATCATTAGCATTCAAAATTAGGAGATGTTCTTATTCTGTAACTAATAAATAAAGAAGCGTTTTCTGTTTCAAAATTAAAATGAAGGACCTTTTAGAAAATTATATAGTTGTTGGTGGTTTAAAGTTAGTATGCCAAAATATCGACATGAATACAAATTTACAAAATTAAAATAACAAATAAACACTTTTCTTTGTGTATCTCAAGAATGCAAATTTTATTTTAAAAACTTCCGGATACCGTTTAGCAATTCAAAAAAAAGTGTTACAAGGAGCAGCTGTTAAATAAACGGATTTTTGTCAAAAAACTTCATATTCATCACCAATTACAACAGAAACGTCATCACTTTCGGTATACTCCCGTTGCACCACACATCTAAATTTCCCATAGTGGAAAGCAATGCTGAAATTCCTCTTCTGTCAGCTTGTTAAGAGTCACCAGTGCCTTTGATTTGACCGATTCCATGCTCTAAAAGTTTAGTCCCCGCCAGCTCTAATATCACCATTTGAAATAAATAGTAGTAACAAGGGATTAAATGGAGTTATGGTGAATAATCAAACATGGGAATAGTGTGTTTTGCCCAGAACGTCTTCGCAGGGGCTGGCGAATTGAATTGATAAAAGATACAGAATTCTTCATGCTGAATTTGTCATTCAAAATCTGGTGAACAGTCTTTGTCGATTCTGGTCAACTCATCAATAGCTCCGATATTCAGACTACGAATTAGGGGAGGCAATTGACTATTTTTTTTCGTCCGTTTTTGTTCGAGCAAAGTCATCCAGGTCTCGCATCGTCTGTGGTCATTTTCGTCCCTCTTTGAACTGTTTTTCAGTCGAAAACTTCAGTGCGCGATAACCAATCATATCCTCTCCTTTTACTTAACATAAAAAAAGTTTCTCTGGCGGTTTTGACTCGAAACTTTACAAGAAGTTTTAGGTTATGTTCTTTCATCTGAACACTGATTGTTTTTCAGCGAAGTCACTGGCACACGCTTCATTTCCAGCAAATGCTACGGCCAAACTAAGGACATGTTCAGCAGAACTTACCGAAGTGACCATTGTTACCGATAAATTGTAACAAAAGCGTACTGTAGCACTAATGAAAACTAGCCTGTTGAATTGTAGCTAACGTCACAATTCGCCTTGATATTTATTTCGTAATTCCATACAATTGGTCGGTAACATTGGTCACTTCGGTAAGACACTAGTAAGTTGCTCTGAACACGCTCTGTGTAACACATGACCCTTACGAACGAATAGTGGACTGAGGTGATATTACATAATCGCCAAAGATAGTCCCATTGCACCATGCCCTCTGTGTGCCAGTCGCAGAACCAGTCCAATTATTTAATAGTCGCGCTTTATACAAAGGGAAAGATATGAAGTGTACTATAAAAATAGAAGACATGACAAGAATAACAATAAAAGCACTGCCAAAAAAACTCGATAAATAAATTAGGGGAAATATTTTATGATATTTTTCAGTATTTTTTCTTTTTTTTATTGCCTTGAATCCATTTTTGTATGTAAAGATAAAATAGTGTATTTCATTTAATAACCCATTTTTTGATATGCAAGTGTTAAAAAATTATATTCACAAACATTTTTCCCATGAAAAAAAAAACATTTTAATATTTTAAACACAATTATAAATTAATGTAATTTCCAAACCTTTTTTGATAGCCCACAACGTGTGATAAATCACCAGATATTCCCTGTAACTCGTACAATTGTATAATTTAAATACTAAGGGTATGCTAATACATACTCACCCAAATTTACATGCGAAACCACAAGAATGAAACATATTTAAAGCTAAAAATTGGAAAATAAATTATAAATTAAAAACTAAAGGCATAATGTTTAAAAATATACGCTTTTATACAATAACATCTGGATTATAAAAAAGCGAAAATAAAATATTTTCTCTAAGTTACAGTCGGTTTTTTTTAACAATTTGAGAAATGGTTGTTGTTTTCGGTAAAGAATTGACCTTGTGGTGTCAGCAATTATTATTATTATTATTATTATTGTTATTATTTAATATTGATCCAGAAATGTAAATATTTAATCCATGGCGTATGTCTCAGTTATTACATAATTCACGATTTGATCATCATAAAAATATGTCTTTTCTGATTGGGTTAATTCAGTAAGAAACATTCAAAGATTTTGCTTTGGGTAATTGATGTCGGTATTTTATTTATTTATTTATTTTTACGAATTTCTGTATATTTAAAAGAATTTTTATTTGAATAGGAAATTGAAAGTTGTATTTAGTAAAGAAAAAACTTTAAAAGTTATAAAATGGATAAAAGCAAATTATCAGATGTGTAAAAAACCGAATTCAAAGAAAGTCATCGTATAAAGATCGTCTTTTAAAGCAAAGAAAAAGGTCTGATTGGCAAGCTTGCCGAATACGAAAAGATCCCGAAACAAATCGTTATTTTTTTTCTCCGCAGATATGCTTTTGGTTAGACTCTTAAGTACAATTTTGAGAGATGAAACTACGAGTAAATTCGGAGCGACGTAAAACTGAAATTTGCCATCTTTTAAGAAATTATACTATTTTTATCTTTTATGTTGTAAACTTCAGTGGTAACTTTCACCCATCTGTCCGCGATATAAACGATAGAGTTGGGATCCCACACTCTCTTTCAATTTAATGAATTCTGTTATATCTGAAATTTGCAGAACCATTATAGGTTTGGAAGGAATGTTTTTTTCTCCTTAAAATTTACAGGTTTCGCCTCTTCTACAACGCTAACTTTAGTCTTTAAAGTTTTTCCTTCTATCACTTCATTAGTGGCACCCTCTCTGAAACTGACTATGATCATATAATTGGAAATGTTCTTGATTACAGAAAGAATTTCAGATTTATTGTCACTATTAAGTTCAGCATAATTAACGAAAATTTTAACCTTTTTTGAGAAAGGAACTACAAGACCAGTCGAAATAATTGCCTCACTTTTTTTTTTGGGGGGGGGGGTGGGGGAGGAACTATTGGATTTTTTACTTTGGCTAACAGGAGATATGAAATCGCCTTCCGCTTTTTCTGGGACAACATTAACCCACTTCTGTTTCCCAGTATGCTTACCCAATTCGCCAAAATGACTAAGTTCCTTGTCATCCATGTCCTTTTACCTTATTAAACTGTAAAATCTTGTTAAAGTAATCTGGATGTGTTGGAAAAAGTTTAAAATCTATTCCTGATGTATGATTTTTCGTTCTTTATTTAGACATGAAACTGATGTTTCGAAAAACCATCGATGCTACAAAATGATACATAATTGTTGGTTAAATATAAAAATATTGAAAATTCCCTGTCGGCTTGGCCTATAGGCGGAGGTAGACTTCGAAGAGTTTTCATTTCAACTACAAAAATCAAAATATTATTAAAGATAAACCCAGATTAATTACTTTATTAGGCCGCTTTTTAAAAAAAATTAATTTCATTTTTCTGTAAGAACTGATTTTTTCAAAATCCTCTTAAACGAAATTCGGCTCAAACGCCCATTTTGAAAACATATTTTGAATATATATTCTGATTTTATTAAAAAATCGAATAATACGCGCATTATATAATTCATAAATAACAACAAAAAAAACCCTGTCAATTGAATGTGTTTGAGAGCAAAATTGAATTTAAAAATGAGTCATAAAATAACCAATTAGTTATTTGAATACATCCACAATTCTTTAAATAAGATCACTTTGGGAAATTTTGTGCGAAGTGCCCAATTTGACCGCCTTTTTTTTAAATACATACATGCCTTTATCAAAAAAATGACCAATACGTTCCATTACACAGTTCTTAAATAACAAATAACTGTCAATTGAATGCGTTTGAGAGCAAAATTGAATTTAAAAATGAGTCATAAAATAAACAATTTGTTATTTGAATACATCCTCAATTCTTTATCATGATCGCTTTGGGAATTTTTTTTTTTTTTTTTTTTTTTTTTTTTGCGAAGTACCGAATTTGACAGCTTTTTAAAAAATTATATTTAACCTCTATCAAAAAATTGATGAATACACACATTATATACTTTCTAAATAACAAAAACTGTCAATTGAATGCATTTGAGAGCAAAATTGGATTTAAAAATGAGTAATGAAATAACCAATTTGTTATTTGAATACATCCTCAATTCTTAAATCATGATAGCTTTGGGAAATTTTGTGCGAACTGCCCATTTTGGCAGCCTTTTTTGAAATATATTCTGCCTTTATAATTAAAAAAAACTATCCAATCCGTCTCACTATATAGTTCCTAAAACAGAGGACCTGTAAATTGGATGCATTTGAGAACAAAATTGGATTTAAAAATGACTCAGAAGAAACGCAATTTGTTATACTTCCTCAATGTTACAATCACTATTACTTCGGGAAATTCTGTTCCAAATACCCTTTTTGGCAGCCTTTTTTGAAATATATTCTGCCTTTATCAAAACACTGGCCAATATATCACATTTTATAGTTCCTAAATAAGAGGATCTGCCATTTGGATGCGTTTAAAATAAAAAATGAATTTAAAAATGAGTCATAATATACCCAGTTTGGATTTGAGGTTTTTTCTCAAACTCCTATTTTTGTTTAATTTATTTTTGATATAAGAATTGGTCCTATGAAAAACTTGTTTGTATAAAAATTGTAGATATTATTGAGAAGATTTAAAATAAATTTAATTAGATTTGATTGCTTAAGAATTGAGTAAGTTATGGATTTTTTTCTTTTTCTTCCCCCCTTTTTCTTTTCGTTTTTAATTTTTTTCATCGGTAAAAATTGGTCCTATCAAAAACTTGTAAATACAAAAGTTTTAGATAATATTGAGTACATTTCTAAAAAATTTGGTTGGATTTCATATCTTGAGAATTGACGAGGTTATGAATTTTTTTCTCCCAAAAACCCTGTTTTTTTCGCCTCTTGAGCCCACTTTTAACTTTATCAAAAATCTGTCAAGCATAAACTTTTAGCCCATTTTTTAGAAGTAATATAAACTTTAAACAGATTCTATAGCTATTTTAATTAGGAAGTTACCGCGTTTTTTCGGTTTTCAGAAAAACCCTCCCTATTTCCACCCCCTTGGTCCGATTTTGCCCATTAACGAACTCGACCGAGATTTTATGCCCTTTGATTTTATGTAAAAATTTGAAGAAAATCTGAGCATCATTATGGAAGTTATCGTGTCTAGAGGAAAGTGATATATATATATATATATATATATATATATATGTATATATGTATATATATATATATATATATATATATATATATATACAGGGTGTATCTAAACTACTGGGCAAAACTTTAAGGGGTGACAGTACACATCAAGACAAATAATATTAATTGGGAAACTAAGGGTCCCAAACGTCTTCCGAAGGAGATAGACGCCATCAAATTTTAGGGTCCAAAATTTGAAATGATTATAAAAAGCGGAAAAATTGGTCGATTAGTTCGCGGTTTTCACAATAACAATTCTATATGTCAGTATTGTCTTGAAAATAAATTATAAAGATAGATTTCAAAAAATGTCGATAGAGGGCGCTTTAGACTTTGGAGTAACAAACAACTATTTTTTACCGTTATTTTTCGCACCTCATTAATTTTTTTAGAAGTTTAGATATAACCTTAAATTTTGAGCTCAAAATCTGTGGTTACGTAGCGCAAACTGAACTGTGTTCAATGGGAGTGGGTAGGTTCATATTTCAAATGATTATAAAAAACAGAATAATTTGTCAAATGATTTGCAGATTTTACTAAAATTATTCTTTATGCCAGTATTGTATTAAAAACAAAGTATACAGATAAATTTTAAAAAATGTCGATAGAGGGCGCTTTAGCACTTTGGTGTAATGTACAACTATTTTTTACCGTCATTTTTTGCATCTCATTATTTTTTTTTTAAATGCTTATACATAAACTTAAATTTTGAGCTTAAAATCTGAATCGTTGAGAGTGGTTAAGTAGCGAAAACTGAACTGTGTTCAATAGGGGTGGGAGGGTTCAAATTTTAAATGATTATACAAAATGGAAAAATTAGTCGATTCGATTGCCGTTTTCGCTAAAACTATTCTTTATGTCAGCATTTTCTTGAATATAAATTTTAAAAATAAATTTCAAAAAATTTCTTTAGAGGGTGCCATAAACTTTAGAGTAACCAACAACAATTTTTAAATGTTATTTTTTGTATCTAATTAAATGCTTGCAAAAGCTTAGATGAAATTTTGAGCTCAAATTCTGAATCGTTGGGAGGGGTCAAGAAGCGCAAACTGAACTGTGTTCAGGAGTTGAAATGTTTCCCTGCCCACCCTACGAACACAGTTCAATTTTTCGCTATTTAATTACTCACAACGATTCAGATTTTGAGCTCAAAATTTAAGTCTAAGCTTTTAAAACAGTTATTTAGATTTTAGAAAAAAGTTTAAATATAGTTATAGGCTACTCTAAAGTTTAAAGCACCCTCTAACGGAATGTTTTGAAATTTATCTTTAAAATTTATTTTCAAGGAAATACTGACTTAAAGAATGGTCTTAGAGAAAACCGCAAACGAATCGACCAATTTTTCCTTTTTTTATAATCATTTGAAATTTGAACCTCCCCACCCCCATTGAACACAGTTCAGTTTTCGCTACTTAACCACTCTCAACGATTCAGATTTTCAGCTCAAAATTTAAGTTTATGTCTGAGCTTCTAAAAAAATTTAATAAGATGCAAAAAAATAACGGTAAAAAATAGTTGTACGTTACTCCAAAGTCTAAAGCGCCCTCTATCGACATTTTTTGAAATTTATCTGTATACTTTATTTTCTAGACAATACTAACATAATGAATAATTTTAGTGAAAACCGCAAATCAATTGACCAATTTTTTTGTTTTTTATAACCATTTGAAATTTGAACCTACCCACTTTCATTGAACACAGTTCAGTTTGCGCTTCTTAACCACAGATATTGAACTCAAAATTTAAGTTTATATCTAAACTTCTAAAAAAAATTAATCGGATGCAAAAAATAACGGTAAAAAATAGTTGTTCGTTATTCCAAAGTCTAAAGCGCCCTCTATCGGCATTTTTCGAAATTCATCTTTATAATTTATTTTTAAGACAGTACTGACATAAAGAATAGTTTTAGTGAAAACCGCAAATGAATCGATCAATTTTCCTGTTTTTTACAATCATTTCAAAATTTGGACCCTAAACTTTGATGGCGCCTATCTCCTTCGGAAAACGTTTGGGACCCTTAGTTTCCCATTTAATATTATTTGTCTTGATGTGTACTATCTCCCCTTAAAGTTTTGCCCAGTAGTTTAGATACACCCTGTAAGGGTCCCAAACGTCTTCCGACGGAGATAGGCGCCATCAAAGTTTAGTGTCCAAAATTTGAAATGATTATAAAAAAAGGAAAAATTGCTCGATTCATTTGCGGTTTTCATGAAAACTATTCTTTATGTCAGTATTGTCTTGAAAATAAATTATAAAGATAAATTTCAAAAAATGCAAATAGAGGGCGCTTTAGACTTTGGAGTAACGAACATCTATTTTTTTACCGTTATTTTTTGCATCTCATTAAGTTTTTTAGAAGTTTAGACATAAACTTAAATTTTGAGCTCAAAATCTGTGGTTAAATGGTGCAAACGGAACTGTGTTCAATGGGAGTGGATAGGTTCAAATTTCAAATAATTATAAAAAAACAGAAAAATTGGTCAATTGATTTGCGGTTTTCGCTAAAATTATTCTTTATGTCAATATTGTCTTGAAAATAAATTATACAGATAAATTTCAAAAAATGTCGTTAGACGGCGCTTTAGACTTTGGATTAAAGTACAACTATTTTTTATCGTTATTTTTTGCATCTCATTAAATTTTTTTAGAAGCTTAGACATAAACTTAAATTTTGAGCTGAAAATCTGAATCGCTGAGAGTGGTTAAGTAGCGCAAACTGAACTGTGTTCAATGGGGGTGGGAAGGTTCAAATTTCAAATGATTATAAAAAACGGAAAAATTGGTCAATTCGTTTGCGGTTTTCTCTAAAACCATTCTTTAGGTCAGTATTTCCTTGAAAATAAATTTTAAAAATAAATTTCAGCAAATTTCGTTAGAGGGCGCCTTAAACTTGAGAGTAACCAACAACTATTGTTAACCGTTATTTTTTTTATCTAAATAAAAGTTTTAAAAGCTTAGACTTAAATTTTGAGCTCAAAATCTGAAAGTTGTGAGTAATTAAGTAGCGAAAAATTTAACTGTGTTCGTAGGGTGGGCAGGGTAACATTTCAACTCCTGAACTCAGTTCAGTTTGCGCGGCTTAACCCTCCCAATGATTGAGACTTTGAGCTCAAAATTTAAGTCCAAGCTTTTGCGAGCATTTAATTAGATACAAAAAAAAAAAAAAAAAACAGTTAAAAATTGTTGTTGGTTACTCTAAAGTTTAAGGCGCCCTCTAACGGAATTTTTTGAAATTTATCTTTAAAATTTATTTTCAATCAAATACTGACATAAAGAATGGCTTTAGAGAAAACCGCAAACGAATCGACCAATTTTTCCATTTTGTATAATCATTTGAAATTTGAACCCTCCCGTCCCCATTGAACACAGTTCAGTTAGCGCTACTTAACCACTCTTAACGATTCAGATTTTCAGCACAAAATTTAATTTTATGTCTAAGCTTCAAAAAAATTTAATGAGATGCAAAAAATAACGGTAAAAAATAGTTGTACGTTACTCCAAAGTCTAAAGCGCCCTCTATCGACATTTTTTGAAATGTATGTTTATAATTTATTTTCAAGACAATACTGACATAAAGAATAGTTTTAGTGAAAACCGCAAATCAATTGACCAATTATTCTGATTTTTATAATCATTTGAAATTTGAACCTACCCACTCCCATTGAACACATTTCAGTTTGCGCTACTTAACCACAGATTTTGAGCTCAAAATTTAAGTTTATGTCTAAACTTCTAAAAAAACTTAATGAGAAGCAAAAAATAACGATAAAAAATAGTTGTTCGTTACTCCAAAGTCTAAAGCGCCCTCTATCGGCTTTTTTTTAAATGTATCTTTATAATTTCTTTACAAGACAATACTGACATAAAGAATAGTTTTCGTGAAAACCGCAAACGAATCGAGCTATTTTATCGTTTTTTATAATCATTTCAAATTTTGGACCCTAAACTTTGATGGCGCCTATCTCCGTCGGAAGACGTTTGGGACCCTTAGTTTCCCATTTAATATTATTTGTCTTGATGTGTAAAATCGCCCCTTAAAGTTTTGCCCAGTAGTTTAGATACACCCTGTATATATAAACTTTTTTATTGATGATAGTTTTGGGGTCTAGGAGTCATGATCGGTGTAGATCTGCAAAAATTTTTCAGAAATTCTAACATGGGAGAGAATGCAATAGGTAGTTTCATACGAAATCTACCTAATTTAAATTTTTCGACTTTAAGCATTTTAAATCCAAAGCTTATTCGTTTGAAAAAGTGTCAAGTCCACCGTGTGTGTAATGCGCGCATGCACATACGCTTTTAGTGAAGTACATCAGAAAAATTCCGCGTACCTATGCGCTAATGATGTATATGGGTTAAAGATGCATTTCATTAAAATGAAATATCGAATATTCAGTAATATAAATTACTTATTTTTAAAAATGAAAACGTGAAACAAATAATTTTCTTCAATGAATTTTTACATCTGTCGTGATATTTTATTTGTTCTTTTTTTCTAAACTTCTTTTTAGAAATCGGGCCCATTTATATGCGTAGCACATACTTAGTAAGAAATGTGTAAAACGATTTACAAAATGTACAAATTTGTAAGGGATTTAAAATTTTCTTTGATTTAATAAAAAAAATATTTTTAAAGTTATCCTCAAAAGTATTTTTTTTTCCTTGGTTAAATCAATTTCCATATTAAAATATTCTAATAATATGTCCAAAGAGCATTACAAAATACTCAATATATATATATATATGCAGAGTGTCTAGAAAATAAGTTTAAATAGTATGTTATAACAATTTAATTTAGGCTATTTATAACAAATCATACATCACATTGAACGTAAATTAACCAACTCTTCTTGCAAATGTTCAAAGTAATAAACTCAATAGCACTTTCAATTCTGTACCTCATCAATGACAAATCATTTGGCTGAGACGGGGCATAGACACAATGAGTGTTCTCGTTGTCGCTTGCCATTGAGCCAAATTACGACAAAATTCTTCTTTCGGTGAGTAAACAAGCGATTAGATTCGCCAAATTGCTAGTGCTCAGATTTTGGTTTTTCTTTCATTTCTTTTTCGTTTCTCATACATATGCATGTATACATATATTTATATGTATATATTTTTAATATATTTGTAATGGAGAGTTTAAACTAGATTAATAACAATCATTGTCGCAGTTATAAAAACTTTGGTTATTTTAGAACACATTGAATAAAAAAGGATACATTAAAGGATTAGAAATATTTTTTTAGTGCTACATGGCGAAACTATTTGGCGAATACTTTTTTCATTTGCGAATGTTTTTTTTTTTTTTTTTTAATTAGCCAAATTACTAACGTTGGTCAAATGTCAGCGAAAACACTGGACACAATATTTTATAAAGTTATAAAATTAAAACCGCGGCTTTTATTTAGGCTTTATCTAGCGGCTTTTAAATCTTTAGCCCAACAATAACACTTTATGCTCCGGAACCACCAATTTTGAGTGTGTGGCATGGTAAGCGAAGAAATATCAAAGAAGTAGTCGCGCATGCACTTATCTAAAAATGTTTGAGTTACTCTTCTGTGACCTTAAACCAACATTTTATAATGCTAACCAGAGGGTACAATTTATCACTGGAACATTACTTTATGAACATTCTGCAAACTGCATCTCAAACAATACGTATACACTTAGAAGAAAAAAGTTGGCCGTCATCAATCAACACCAATTAATTGTTTTAAATACGTAGTTCATATTAAATGTTAACCAAAAAACATTTTTGGAGGCCTAAAGAAATGTATTATTTCTTGAAAACTCGTTTGTATGTCTCAAAAAGAAAGAGAGTAGTGTTTTCCTTTTACAACATTATACTTTAATGGAAAACTTTTAGAGAAAGTTAAACAAAAGAGGATATCGCTAGTGTAGTTGACAGAAATTTACTCTCTATGCTCTATAATTTTAAGTGTTTTTAGTTTATTCAACGGCAATCTTAATTTAAGCATTAATTTTAGATTATGTTTAACCGTAACGCATTCTAAGAATTATTTAGAATTAATGGAACGAAATTTCCTTTCTATGTTATCAATTAGATGTTTAAGCTTATGTCAATAGGTAACAGTACTAAAATTACACACATATACCAGAAATGTACCAAAAGCACATATATTAGACGTTTTCTGTAAATTAATTAACTGATTAAAACATAAGAAACGAAACTGTCATCATCATCATCATTGCAATGACCTTTTTTTTTTTTTTTTTTTTTTTTTTGGTAAACTAGGAGGTAACTTTGCCGATATCCCATGGAATCGCTTCGCGATTCCTTACGGTATTGCTTTGCAATCCCGGTTTGAATCGCTTCGCGATACCTTATTTTCCATACACTGTTAAAAATCTGCTGCATTTTGTTGCAACGCACTAACCTGCTTTTATAGAAAACGGTTACTTGGCCGTAAAATGGAGCTTTCTCATTGGTTGGAATAGAGTTATTATATACAAGCGGTGGAGTGCGTTGCAACAAAATGCAGCAGATTTTTAACAGTGTACACTCACTTTTGGAATTCATCCCTCTCTTCATTGGGCGAAGCATAGACGGAGCCCTTTCCTGATTGGTCTATTCGACTCATGGAATTGGTCCACCCGGACGCGTTATTTCCGGAAACCTTACACATCAGCATCATTCCAGGAGTCATTCCTGGAGATTTGTTTAAGGCTAGTTTTTTTTTTTTTTTTACTATTGAAGGATTAGCATCCCCACTAAAAATAATCTGTAGAAAATCTATAGCTTTTTGGCCCAAAAACTGTGGGAAATCCGAAGGTATTTGGCCTATTATGCAGATATTTTTAAGAATATATTGAAATATTCTGCAGATATTTTAAAAATAAAGCTAAGTCTGCAAATTTTCTTCAAATTTCTGTAGAATTTCTGTAGAAAGTGGCAATTTCTTCAGATAATCTTAAGATTATTTTTAGAGGGGATGCTATGCTTCTCCGGCTAGTGATTGTGAATTTTGGTTCTACACTGGAGTTCTACGCTGATGGATGTCTTCAAACAAACTTTTTAAAAAAAAATTAACAAATTTTGAATATAATTAGACATGATGTTCCACAGGAATGTAATCTTTACCTGCAATGTCCTTCTACATTGCTGAAAATTTTACGAATGCCATTGTACTACTATATTCGCTAATCTCAAAACACTGCAATCAAAATTTTTCAAAAAAACTATTAAAAGTATTAGCCTGAAAGAAAAAAAACTGAGAATTTTATCTATTACTTTTTTTTTTAAAGTATGAAATGCAAATAATGTAACCAATATTTCTACATTATTATTTTAATGGTAGATTTTCTTTTTTTTATGGAAAAGAGATTTACAATGAAGATTATATTTTGCAAATTGGGATGGTGAGTACATAAAAGTACACATTCGATTGATGAAAAAGTTTTATCCTGTTTTAATATCTAATTTTAATATCTTTAATGCGGGTAAAATTTTAAAACATTATAACTGAATCGTTTATTTTACAAAGGGCACGAAGTAATATTTTCAAAGTTTAATGCTAGACATTTTTAGCCTTAGATATCAGAATGCATGCACGCTTTTTTAAATTTAGGGTTTTTCTTTTTAAACATCCAGAAGAAAAAATGGAGTAAAATTACTTGTGTGCCTTTCTAAAATAAAATTAGGCTACCCCAATGGAATATATTTTTATCAAAACATCAAAAAAAGATTGACTTGGGGCCTTTCTAAAATACAGAATTCAATTTTACCTACCAGTGCTGAACAGAGTTGAACAATAGAGCAGATTTGAGGGATTGCCAAGTTGATGACAATTTCTCACATAGAAAATTTGAGTAATCTTATGTCATAAAGAGCAATTGGGAAAAGGTATAAATGTAAATAAACTATTTATATAAAAATGAAAAAATAATAGATAAAAAGTAAAATATTTAAAAATTTTAAATTATGAATTTGCAGTTAATGGAATAACTTAAAGGAAAGGTTAAGATATTAACTTAAATATATTAAACTAGAGAAAAAGATAATAGATAATTGTATAATTGTTATTATAAAACTACTATAATAGCTACCTGTTCAAAGCAAGCAGGTACAACAATATTATCAATTATTAACATTTTACAAACATTAAATATATTAAAATTATGCGTTAAAATACTACGCAGAATTTTCGTATCAACAAAATAAAGCGTCATACCCTAGCAAATATTTTCCTTGTGGTCCTAATTATAGTTTCAATGGTTTACTTAACGCTATTTTATAGTAATAGTTTACTTAATGCCTCCGCGACGAGCGTCATTTATGCAAACGTCGCTCACAATTGTTGACTAATACAGCTCATATTCAAAATATTAGAATAATTACCTTTTTTTTAGAAATTGAAAATATCGTTTGGTAATTTAATGTCTTTTAATAAAAATATGCAAACGATATTTTTATTAAGAACTTATTGTTGATTAAACTTACTTGTTATCTTAAATTTAATATCATTTTTGAAAAGATTAATTGCAAAAAAAATTATTTTGAAAAGTCAAAATATTAGAATATTTATTCAAATGGTTCAAAATATTAGAATATTTCACATTAATTCTCCTTTAATTATTACCAATTCTTAACTGGTGGCATCATTGATTAAATTCAGACTATTTTATTTAAAATCAGTATTCTTTTTTGCAGTTTGTTTCTTTTTCGTCTTAAAATGGGCCGTGTGAGTGATATTCCTGAATCTACTAAACTTCGTATGGTTGATTTGTATCGTCACGGTAAAAATCAATGTTTTATAGCGAATTATTTACATTGTTCGCAATCGAGCGTTAGTAAAATACTAACACAATATTCAAAAATTGGAAAATTTCAAAATAATCGCCGAAATGGTGGCCGAAAACCAAAAACATCTGCTAGAGATGACAGGAAACTGAAGCGTATAGTTAAGAAAAACCGTTTTAAAAGTGTGCGATTCTTGCACCGAAAATGGAAAGAAGAAGGAGTTGAAGTTTCTACATCGACAACATTGAGACGTCTCCATAAATTTAAATTTGAATCTCGTGTACCGAAAACAAAACCTCTCATGACTGCAAGACAAAAGCGTATAAGATTGAATTGGTGTAAATCAAGACGTTTATGGAGCAATGAAGATTGGAAAAATATATTATTTAGTGATGAAAGTATGTTTTGTGTTTCATATGGTAATCAAGGTATTCGAGTTTGGAGAATGAAGCAAGAAGTATTTAATAAAGAATGCCTTAAACGTTCCGTAAAATTTGCTGCTAGTGTCATGGTTTGGGGTTGTATGTGTGCAGAAGGAGCTGGAAAGTTATGCATGGTCTACGAAAAGGTTAACTCTCTGATATATCAAGAAATTTTAGAATATTACATGATTCCATCATCAGAAGATTTATTTGAAGATGATTTCATCTTTCAACAAAGTTTAAAGTCCCCGCATACCTCGGTGTCAACTAAGAATTGGTTCCGCCAACGCAAGATTAAGGTACTTCCTTGGCCACCAAATTCACCAGATCTTAATCCCATCGAATACTTATGGTGTATAATGAAGAAAAAACTTCAAGAAAATCCTCCTTCAAGTAAAACTGAGTTAGTGGCACGTATAAAGTCTATTTGGGCTAATATTGATAGAAATGTTTGTAAACACCTTGTATATAGTATGCAAGATCGATTGTACGCTGTTATGAAAGCTAAAGGGGATGCTACAAAATATTAACTACCATTTACTTCATATTCATAAGGTAATATTGTTGCGTAAAATAAAATATTCTAATATTTTGAACCAATCTAAATTTTATTCTAATATTCTGGTGTGTTTAAGGAAGCTGTATACCTAATTTATTGTGCTGTATTACATATTTTATAAATGTTAAAATCTTATCTAAACATTCCAGATTTAATTTATAAGAAATTTAATTGCATTTACTTAGTATAAAAAATAAATAAATGACAAATAATTTTTTCTTATTACTTTTTCTCAATTATTCTAATATTTTGAATATGAGCTGTATTATCAGTAATTTTTGATTAATCAATTATGGTAGGCAAAAGTTTCAATTTTTAAAAATCGATAATAAAAGATTAAATTTTTGCAAAGAACTTTAGTTTCGAAAAATCGTTCCTTTAAAACTAGTTGAGATACATGGTTCATGTAATAATTAAAGTTCAAAAGTCTGCACATTTGAAAATGATAAAAAAAATACTGATAATCAAGTGTCTTTATTAAATAAAAATATAAAATATAAATTAAAAATTGTAAAATTTTCTATTTTTCTATATTTCAGAAAATTATTATTAATATTATTTTCCGTGAATTTAAGAGCTTAAACACTTTGACAAAATAAAGTCTTTAAAACGAGTACTGGTTTTATATTTGCATCATAAAGAAGAAAAACTTTAACATCCCAAGTTTCATTTTGGTTTTAGGATATCTATTAAGTGAAAAGGAACGTTCTGTCACATAATGTTATTTCACGCCAATTTCTTTTTTTTAAATTCACATTTCTTCACTCGCACCTCTGTTTTTAAATAGTGAAATTTCTATTGTTATGTGAAACATGAATCTATTGAAATTTTACCATTTCAAAAAAAGGGTGCCAATGAAGAAATCTGAATTAAAAAAAAAAATAAATAAATGTGAAGTAATATTATAAGACACAACTTTCCGGTTCCCCTTGTATAAGGAACTTCAGGCATTAATTTATTTTATATTACAAAACATATTACTATACATTATTTAAATTACATAACAAATAATAAATCTAAAAATGCAATGAATGCCTCAAGTATTTTTTTATTTAAGACGCCCCTCCCACTCTCCTAATTTTTCATTCAAAATACCCACCAATTTACCACAACTTCTCTATTATAGATGTTTAATTTCCACAAAATAGCGGTCTCTAAATAAAAAAAAATATTAAACAAAAATTATCATAGGCAGTAGATTTTATGTCAAAAGTTAGTTAAGCTAAGTTGGCAACACTGCTTTTCTTAATTCAGGATTCGTGCACCTCCTGGAATTTTGCGACCAAAAAATTCTACAGAACCAGTATTTTCTTACAGAAAATCTCCATTTTAAAGACTGGCGAATTTCGCGAATTTAACCTAGATTTTTTTTTCCCATAACAAATACTGTTAACACTCGTGATCAAATCACTGGTCCATATGAATCCTGATAATTATTGCTTAAAGCATATTTTTGAAATTGTTCATAATAAGTCGAAAATTCCAAATCAAACATAGAAAAAGAGGAGACTTCGTACTATAACGATGTTTTAAAAATATTCAGATCTTAGTATAATAGTGTACAGTATTTAAGATACAATATAGTAGTCGAAATGTTTTGCGTGTCTCTGTAAATACCATCTGCTTTCTATTACAGGAAGTAGCTTGTGATAAACCTCAACACCGTATAACAATTTCATAACGTATGAAGTACAGTCGGTTATCGTTAATTCGAACTCGTCAGGACCACAAGAAATGCTCGAATCATCGGAAATTCGAATTATGGGAAATATGAGAAAAAACAAGTTTAAAAAAGTACTATTACAACGGAATTAATGATATAGTTTTTCTTTTAATTTATTTCGTCTGTTATCATTAGAAAATGACTTATTATTAAATGAAAATATATAAATAAATAAACTAATTAAGGGATTAAAAACAAGCACAATTGAAGAAAAACTTGAGGTGTCATTGATGGACAAACGGGACTAAGTAAGTGGATATCAAATGCATGGGATTGTATGTCTACTCGTTCGGAGCAATTTTCACAAGAATCTAAGAAATAAAGTTATTAAAAGGATCTGAAGTCCGTGTAAAAGAAAATAAAGATGAAAAATCGGAATTCTCGTTAGTTCGAATTAAATGAAGTCAAGGGAGAATGAGTTCGAATAAATGAAAAGTTTTAACATTATTCTGCCATTGAAGATTTCGGGACTTCAAGTTTAGTTCGAATTAAGGCAAGATTCGATTTATCCGATTTCGAATTATCGAGAATCGACTGTACTTTATTATCATTAAAACTCCTCCCAAACTGTGTTTCCTCCTATAAAATTATGTAATGAAATACTTTTGTGTAGCCCAATAAAGTAATAACAAATTTTCTTTTCCCTACTGAATGTACAGTATGTATATTTTAGTATATACTTCATACATGCATATTAATTTTATTATGTGTTAAAGAGTGTAACAGCGTTATAATGCATTTGAACTTGTTTTTTCCCTTTGACCGAAATGTTGCGGAATACATTTGATTGTCACTTAAGTAAACTATGCATCCGATTTTCATAAAATTTGAAATGGCACGACAAAACTACGCAACAGTTATATAGTTTAAAATTCAAATGTATGTTTGGCTAGTTTTTTTATTGCAATATGCAGAGAGACGGGGACACGGACGGACTGAACAACGACTGTAGGTCCTATGTATTTACATAATTACCAACGCACCTAAAAATTGTTTTCTTAAAAGTTTTCATAAATAGTATTGGTTATATTTTATACTTTTTAAAGAGATTTAGAAGTGTATATTACGCATGTAAATAATCTTTTGACGGTAAAAAACATCTGTATGAAACGGCGAGAAAGAAGCAAAAAGTGAACAAAGCATAGAAGAGAAGAGTAGAACTTTAATGATATTTTGAGAAAAAAAAAAAAAAACCTATTTTAAGAAAAATAATTTTTAAAACTGTTCAAATTTTTTACACATTTAATTTCATTCCTTTTAAGTGAAATATTTTAACAGTAATTATATTGAGAAAAATATACAAAATGTTGTATAAAGGATCTTTTATTCACATTTTAATAATGATAATTTTTATACGAAAGTGACCAGAAATTCTGTATAGTTTTCCACTTAACTTTGGAGCGAATGAGAAAAAAATCACGTCCTCTCAATTCAGTCACAACTAAGTGTAGTTCCCACATTTTCAGTTTCCAGGGGCGTAGTGACGACTGGCCTGCGCAATGTTTATGAAATACCTCAAAAATTTATATTTACCCAATAAACTGTGCGAAACATTCTAATTTACATTTAAAGTAAGAAATTTGCACCCATGGATATTTAAAGTAACTAGAAATGAAAACAGTTTTTAATTTATTACTTTCCGTTAAATATGTTACATCTTCAGTTATTAGCATTGATATTTCAGTACTGCAAGTATTTTCCATTTTCTGCACTAACTCTGTACATTCAGTTAAAACAGCCAAATTTGACATTTTCTGAAAAATCGTCTGCATTCGCTAAAAAAAAAAAAAAAAAAAAAAAAAAAAAAAAAAAAAAAAAAAGTCTTTTAATTCTTTAGTTTCCGGTGTCTCTTTCACAAATTTTATTTGGTTAGCACCCCTTTAAAAAATTTTTTTCATTCAAATATCCAGTTTAAAAAAAGCTCTGATTAAAAAAAAAAATGAGGCTAATTTTAATTGCCTTTATTACTGAAACCATAAGCAAATTTCACAAGGAAATAGGATGTCGCCGCAAGGCGACAATGGAGGGCAAAGGGTTAGTAAGAGAACACCTCAATTTGATACGTTTTCAGACAAAAAAAAAAAAAAAAAAAAAAAAAAAAAAAGGACTTAAAAATTTATTATGAAAATAGACAGTTTGGATTGAGAACGGCCTCAAATTATATGCCTTGAAGAAGACGCAATATTTTTTTTTTTCAAGTAAAATGCTTTCAATGTTACTTTCAGTACCTCTAGTAATAAGTTATCACTTTAAACTCATCACCACGTAGGATACATGGCGGAGGAATATTTTGTTAGAAAAGAGCGTTACACACATATTAGTTTTGAAAAAAATATCCCAATGCATTGCGGCTTAGCAATCAAACCCATGATAATTAATGAATGAAATCTTGAATGTAAATATTTTAAGACATACGCTACATAATAATGTAGATAAAAATAATTTTGATCTTTAAAACATGATTAAAAAGCCGAAATTTTGAAAATTTTATATAGCACCTTCTATTTTTTCCAAAAAAAAAATTACCACAAAATTGGTTCAGTAAAAGAAATTAAATGATATTAAAATTTAACGTCTTTAATGCTTAAAAACGTCTGCGTGATTAAATAACAAACAAACCAGTATAAACATATTATTAAATTATATGCTTTACTAAAACTCATTTTTTTCGTCATATTGATGTTAACCATTTAATCGTTGCGTCTGAGACATTTACGGGTTGCAAGTTTCACGGCTTTTATTCAGAAATGTTTGATTCCCACCAGTTTTTTAAAATAGCGTAATTGATTTTATTCTGGTATCATTTTACTTGTCATTAGAGTAAGTGTACGAGTAGTGGGCCACCAGTTTTCAAAAGTGAAAAACAAGTTTTCTAGTCACCCCTGTCAGATAACAAACTAATTGCTGATTGGCTGGAACCCTTATATGTTATCAGGCAAAGGGACAACTTCATTATTCTCATAGTCTTTGAGCTGGAAGGTTGTTTTTACAGACTATACGAAAAAACGAAAGGGAAGCTAAAATTAATTTACATAATCATCAAAACTTCTAAATATGATTTCATTATTGTGTATATTTAAGTTTAGAAATGTAAAAAAAAATATAACTTCTGTACAGCATGTATTAAACTCAAGAATGGAGTGGCTCACTTTTAGGGGGGCCTTACTAGAGCATTAGAAAGTTACTATGGCCCACTTATGGTGCATACAGGAAGGTAACATTTTTTATTTTTCATTTTTTCTAGAGAATATATTTTAAAAATTTGAATGTTTATTCCGATACATAAAGGTAAGGACTAGGCTAAAATATATATATATATATTTTTTAATTCACTAATACTTTAATAATAATTAGATAAATGTTTTTAAGTGGCCCACTACTGGTGCATTTACCTTAAATAAGATGATCTTTTTTTCAAAAAAGTGTTAGGAATAATGAATTTGAATTTTTAAACCGTAATTTAATGCGAATATTAAAGGGTTAAATTGATAGATGGGATATTATTTAACAAAACACTGAAGCAGATTCGTAGCGCCCTCTCTCGGCAAACACTCTCCGCAACTGTTTCCTTCAAATGCATTGAGATTTTGCGAATTGCGTAGGCCACTATGAGTTCAGTCCGGCTGTGATCAAGGGAAGGAGTGGTATAGGCAGGAATCATGTTGGACGGCCGCACAGACTTCCAAGTCATTGACACGGGGTTTGTGAATGGTAAAAGATATACAGACGAAGTTCTTGAGCCTTGTGTTTGCTTGTTTCGAGGTGCTGTCGGTCCTGACTTGATATTCATGGAAGATAATGAGCCTTGACACCGTGCGTTATTGGTTGATGACTTCCGCGAAACGCAAAATATCCAGCGCATGTCATGGCCTGCGACTCCCCGGATTTAAATCCTATCGAACATGAATGGGATATGCTCGGGAGGCAACTTGAAACCCTTTCGCACCCACCAAGCTCCGTTCCAGAACTGAAAAGAGCTCTCTATGAAGCTTGGAACTGTTTGAGCCCACAATTCATTAATAATCTCATAGCAGATATGGGAAATCGCTGTGCAGTGTGCCTGATTGTCACAGGTGACCACACGCCTTATTAAATTGCAGCATCACTATTTTATTTAATGTTTTCTTTCATTTTTAGGTGCGTTCGTAATTATGTAAATACGTAGCACCTATTGTTGTCGCTCAGTCCGTCCGTCTGTCTGTCTGTCCGTCTGTCTGTCCGTCTGTCTGTCTGTCTGTCTGTCCGTCCGCATATAACAACGCAAAAACTACCCAACCGAATCTTTTGAAATTTAAAATATATAATTATAACATAATTTTGTCGAGTCATTTCAAATTTTATGAAAATCGGATGGATAGATCAATTACAGAGACAATCAAAAGGATTCCGTTACATTACGGTCAATGGGGAAAAAAGTTTCAAATGCATTTTAATCGTTTGACATTTAAAAAATATAATTATTACGTAATTTTGTCGAGTCATTTCAAATGTTATGAAAGTCGGATGCATAGATCATGTACAGGGACAATCAAAAGTATTCCACTACATTACGGTCAATGGGAAAAAAGTTTCAAATGCATTTTAATGATGTTACTCTAATTCGAACATAATAGAATTGCCTTGAATCTATGAAATATATACTAAATTATTCATTCTGTACTATCTGTGATGCAAAGAATTTTTATTATTAAGTTACAAGGCCACACAAAAGTATTCCACTACATAATGCTATACGGGGACACATGGTTTGGGGCGTATTTTAATTATATTCAACTACTTCACATTTTATGAATAAGATATACGTTAATGAAGTATAATAAAATTTACTACTTGCATATTTACAGAAACACAAAGATTTCGACTACTATACCGTATCCGAAGTACGCTGTACTATATCAGCAAGATCTGAATATTTATAAAACTTCGTTATCGTACGAACGCACCTCATTTGCTACGTTCACGTGCAATTTCCAACTTGTTTCCTTTAAAGTGTGAACTCCTTACTATGCTGTTTTCTTTCAAACTGTTATTTTAGATAATAAAAGTAAATATTATTGTTCTTTCGAATTCTTTCCTTACTTTATAACCATTTTACACTCGCATATAACGTTTCTCCGCATTCCGATTTACATTTCTTTCATTACTTACTAGATTATTAATTATGCTTAACTTTTGGACATCAGTGTATATTTACAATATAAAGAAGAGGGAAAACTTCGCAAGTTTCATTTCGGTTTTAGGATATCTTTCAGATAAACCGGAAAGTTTCGACACATAATGTTATTTCACGCCCACGTTTTTAAAATTCAGATTGTATCTTCACTGGCAAAAGCTTCTTAACCCTTTCAGGGGCAAGGTATTTCTGCTCCGAAAATGTTAAAATAATTGATTCACACCACAATTTAAAAACAGACTTATTTGAAAATAATCAAGAGCTGTTTTTTCGCGCATATTATAAAATCGAAATTGTACTAAAATTTTATTGGTGCCAGTTCGAAATTGGAACAGTAATATTAAGTATTTGCAGACTGCAAACACCGCCTTTGAAAGGGTTAAAGTAATAAAATGCCTATTTCTTTCAGATTAGTGTGAAACGTGAAAACTATGGGAATTTTATCATTTCGAAAATGTGGTGCCAATGAAGAAATATGAATTTAAAAAGAGTAGGCGTGAAATAACATGATAAGACAGAACTTTCCAGTTGGCCTAATATAAGAATCTTCAGGCATTAGTTTATTTTATTTTACAAAAATATTACTATGCATTATTTAAATTACATAATAAATATTAAAACTAAAAGTGCAATGAAGTATTTTTTTTATTCAAGACGCTCCCTACCACCACCCTAATTTTTCATTCAAAATATCCACCAATTTACCACAATTTCTCTATTATAGATGTTGGTTTATTTCCACAAAATAGCGGTCTCTAAATAAAAAAAAATACTAAACAAAAATTATCATAGGTAGTAGTATTTATGACACAAAATAGAAGCTAAGTTGGCAACACTGCTTTTCTTAATTCAGGGTTTGTTTGCCTCCTCGAATTTTGCAACCTAGAAATTCCTAAGCACCAGTATTTTCGTACAGAAAATCTTTCTTTTAAAAACTGTTGAATTTTGCGAATTTAGCATAGATTTTTTTTATAAAAAATACTGGTAACACTCGTGGACAAATGCCTGATCCGTACGAATCCTGTTAATTATTTCTTAAAACGTATTTTTGAAATTGTTCATAATAAGTCGGAAATTCCACACCAAAGATAGCAGAAGAGCGTTTGTACTATAACGGTGTTTTAAAAATATTCAGGTCTTGGTGTAATAGTGTACAGTACTTAGGATAAAATATAGTAGCCGAATTTTTTGCCTGTCTCTGTAAATACTATCTACTTTCTATTACAGGAAGTAGCTTGTAATAAACCTCAACAACGTATATCAATTTCATAACATATGAAGTACAATAGGCTCGTCAGGACTACAAGAAATGTTCGAATTATCCGAAATTCCAATTATGGAAAGTTCGAGAAAAAAGTTTAAAATAGTACTTTTACAAAGGAATTAATGTTGTAGTTTGTTATTTTAATTTATTTCGTCTGTTATCATTAGAAAATGACTTATTATTAAATGAAAATATATAAATACATAAACTAATTAAGGGATTAGAAACAAGCACAAATGAAGAAAAATTTGAGGTGTCACTGATGGACAGACGGGATTCTAAGACAGTTGATAGCAAATGCATGGAAATATATGTCTACTTGTTCGGAACAGTTCTCACAAAAAATCAAAGAAATAAAGTTATTCAAAGGATCTGAAATCCTTGTGAAAGAAAAGAAAAATGAAAAATCGGAATTCTCGTTAGTTCGAACTAAACGAAGTAAAGGAAGAATGAGTTCGAATAAATAAAAAAATTTAACGTTATTCTGCAATTGAAAATGTTGGGACTTCAAGTTTAGTTCGAATTAAGGGAAGATTCAATTTATCCGATTTCGAAATAACGAGAGTCGACATTATTTTATTGTCATTAAAACTCCTCTCAGTCAATGTTTCCTCCTATAAAACTATGTAATGAAATACTTTTGTGTAGCCCTGTAAACTAATAACAAATTTTCTTTTTACTACAGAATGTATATTTCAGTATATACTTCATAAATGCATATCAGTTTTATTATGTATGAAAGAGCGTAACATCGTTAAAATGCATTTGAACATATTTTTTCCCTTTGACTGTAATATAACGGAATGCATTTGATTATCACTTAAGTAAACTATGCATCCGATTTTCATAAAATTTTAAATAAAACGACAAAATTATGCAACAATTATCTATTTTAAAATTCAAATGAATATTTGGCTAGTTTTTGGATTGCAATATGCAGAGAAACGTAGACATAGACGGACTGGAAAACGACTATAGGTTCTTTGTATTTACATAATTACCAACGCACCTAAAAATTGATTTCTTAAAAGTTTTCATAAATAATATGGGTTATATTTTGTACTTTTTTAAGAGATTTAGAAGTGTATATTACTCATGCAAATAATCTTTTAACGGTAAAAAAACATCTGTGCGAAAACGGCGAGAAAGGAGCAAAAAGTGGACAAAGTATGGAAGAGAATAGTAGAACTTAAATGATATTTTAAGAAAAAAAAATTAAAACCCTATTTTAAGAAAAATAATTTACAAAACTGTTGAAATTTTTGTACACATTTAATTTTATTCCTTGCCAGTGAAATATTTTAATAGAAATTATATTGAGAAAAATATACAAAATGTTGTATAAAGGATCTTTTATTCCCATTTCAATAATGATAATTTTTATACGAAAGTGACCAGAAATTCTGTATAGTTTTCCGCTTAACTTTGGAGCGAATGAGAAAAATACGTGTCCTCTCAATTCAGTCACAACTAACAAGGAAGGTCTCCATACGGGCATACTCAGAAAAATCTGAAAAAATTACAGAATGTTCTTCTCATATAGTTATATATGTTTATAAAAAAAATTTCGGCGGAACCTCCTTATAACGTCCGTAAAAAAATAATAAAAATTTCGTTTATTTGGCGATTTATCTCCGGTTGGCGAATAAACGAAATTTTGAAAAATACGCTTTTATGCTTCGAATACTTTTTAAAGAAAAAACTTTCAATGTTCAATTTATTTAAATAAGTTTAGTTTAAGTAATTTTAGTTTTGCATTTTTACTTTACTTTAAGTGTAATTTTGTAAAGTACGTTTATATGTACTTATAACAAAATGAAATTAATATATTTTATCATTTAAAACACAATTTAAATTGATTAAAATTGTTCCAAATTGAAAAATACACTGTCAAAAATCTGCTGCTTTTGTTGCAACGCACTCCCTTGTTTGTATAGAAAAAGGTTACTTGGCCGTGAAATGGAGCTTTCTCATTGGTTGGAATAGAGATACTATATACAAGCGTTGGTGTGCGTTGCAACAAAATGCAGCAGATTTTTAACAGTGTATGACAGCGTCAATTCACTGTGCTATGGAGCATTCTCATTGGTCAGAAGAGAGATATTCTATAAAAATAGTGGAGTGACGTTGCAGTAAATGCTGAAGATTTTTAACTGTGAAGTCAATTGAAATCAATTTTCAGATTCGTTAAAATCGTCTGCTTTTGGCGAGGAAATGCACTGCTCGCCAAATCCCGCGTCGCTTTTAGCTTTTCACGCCAATTATTCCAAACTATTTTATTTTTTTACATATCTAATAATGTAATTCCGCCGCTAA
The DNA here is from genome assembly GCA_964019185.1 of Maratus speculifer. Taxonomy (NCBI): domain Eukaryota; kingdom Metazoa; phylum Arthropoda; class Arachnida; order Araneae; family Salticidae; genus Maratus; species Maratus speculifer. The sequence continues at coordinate 274,139,384 of OZ025290.1, forward strand.
TTTTCACTGATCCTTTATTACCTACATGAGTAGTTTAATTCCTATTTTTTTCAAAAAATTCTGAGTATGCCCCCAATGGAGACCTTCCTTGTAAGTGTAGTTCCCACATTTTCAGTATCCAGGGAGCAGGCGTAGTGATGACTGGTCTGCGCAATGTTTATGAAATATCTCAAAAATTTATACTTACCCAAAGAACAACGCAAAACTTTCTAATTTACATTTAACCCTCTAGATTCAAAACCGCCCGAGATATTTTGAGACATTTTAATTCCTATATTCTAATTCCCGCCAGAAAATTAAAATAGTAACATTTGCTCTACATAATAAGAGACATTTCGTAATTAAACAAACTGAAATAAGTCATTGAATATTTTTTGGTGTAAAGTCAGATTTTCTGAATTACACAATTTCTTGAACGTGTTCTATCATGGGAATTAACCCATTAATGCCTGAATTATTTTCTTTATTAATATTCAAATTTTGCAATTTTCCACCACTTTTAAAACAAGAATAACTTTTATCTTAATTTATCAATGATTTTATCTCGAGGAAGAAAGTATCTACTTATCTTCCTTTTTACTGGTATGAAATGCGCTTAATTGAATTTTTTTAAACTGTCCCAAAAATGGGACGCTAGGCACTAATGAGTTAAAGGGTTTGTTACGGCTTCACCATAATCTTGTATATCGCGTCTCCATGGCGCATTCTTTTGTAACGGCTTTACCATAACCTTGAATGCCCCGCGTCTCCTTGGCGCATTCTACTGTACTTTAGGTTTTCCGCTTTGGCAACATTGGAATATCGTTTGTTATTGTTTTGTTTTTTTCGGCGATCTTAGCGGACCTATCGTGTGTTCGCTGGATCTGTATTCTTCATTCAAAATGTAAATAATGTGTAAATAATTTGTATATACAGAATTTTTAAGTATTATTAGTAGTAATAATTGAACCAGCGACCTAATGAGTGTTTTAAATATACTCGCAACATTCGATAGTTTGTTACAGGGTTAAAGCAGGAAACTTGCAGCCATGATATTTAAAGTAATTTGAAATGAAACAGATTTTAATGTATTATTAGAGAAATAGTTTTTGAGATTACCCCAGAAATAGTTTTTGAGATTATTTAAAATTTAAACATTCAAATATTTCCTTCGCCAATTATTATTAATTGCTGAAGTTTTAGATTATTATTATTTATTATATTTAGATTATCTATATACATATTTACAGATATATTATATTATATTTAGATTATTAGTTTTTAGCTGTTTTTCATATGAAAGAAAAGTTTGAAAATGGGCAACAGCACGCTCATTAAGTTAAAGTCGATGGAGCAACGTCAAATAAATATTCCTTAAATATTCTTAATGCATAATATAAAAAATAAGTATAACTGTGGATAGTTACAAATAAATGGTAAATTTAATTTACATTCTAACACAAGTGTAAACATGTTGAAAATTGTACGTTAAATGTTACATATGAGGTGCGTTCGTACAATAGTATTAACATTTTGTTGATAATTTTTTAATTCTATTATTTAATGCAATATTTATTAAGATTATTAAATTCAACAATACGGAAAAAATAAGGCTCCATCTTAAGTAGGATAGAATTGCCACTTTAAAATAAAATCAACAATAATCATGGGACATCAATGGATTAATTACGTACGATAGGATTTTATAGAATAAAAAAATCCATTATTATTATCTGTTTAAATTTTGATTCGATTTTCCTAAAATATGAAATGACTCACCAAATTTCCTCAGCCATTAATTATAATATTATGTATAACGTTATGTATATTATATAATATTTTTAACCATTCACTAGGGAAGTTTTTGAGTTGTTATATGTGGAGAGACTGACGAAAAAGGCGACAGCAATAGGTGCTACGTTTTTGTATATTTACGACATTTCTCCATAGACCATAACGTAATGAAATACATTTCTGTATCTATATAAATAAATTATGAAAGCTATATACGTTGTTTTGAATACTGAACATGACAATAGTAAATATCAATAATATGTATCAGTTACACAGCAGTCCAGCTACATTAACGGAAGTTCAAGTTCAGCCAGACAGTCGGACAGACAAACTGAATTCATAAACACTCTCAACTGTCTTTCAGAAATGTATACAAATAGACCAACTATACAAAAATACTTTTGTCAGACCTCTTATCTTACTTATTATGTTTATATAGATGCTACTATTTAGCTAAAATTTAATCGACACTGAAGCACGTGTAAATCTAGTGCAATCCCACTTCCAGAAATTATCACCCATAGAATAGCATCTGTCTTGTTCTTGCCGTAGCACTTTATATCACTTTTATTTGTATTCTACAAACACAGTATACTAAATCTCGTTCTGCGTAAAAATGCATAAATTATTTTAAAACCATCTAAACTAATTCCGTGCATATTCAGTAACTCTTACTAATTCTTTTGTATGACCCTCGATATGATCTACTTTATTTATACGTACAACGTAATATGCAAAAATTTAGTTACATTTAAAAACTCATATCACATATTAAAATGTCCATCTACAATCATCGCTATTATTCAATATTTCGGGTACTGTATTTGTGTCGTAAATCTTTTGTGTATCTATATAATTGCGCTTTCTATTATACAGTAAGTAACTCGTATTAAACCTCAGTAATGTATACCAAATTCATTATATGTGACATAATTTAACATAATTAAAATATGCCGCAAACGAGTTTTCCCTATACTTTTATGTAACAAAAATCCTTTGTGTGAATCTCTAAATGAATAATAAACATTTTTTGCATTGCATATTCCACAGAATGTATGTTTAATGTACTTTAGAAATGAATATCAATTTCTTTATGTTTGAATGGATGTAATACATCCGATTTTCATAAAGTGTGCAATGACTCGACAAAAATCTGCAATAATTATACATTTAAATTTTTAAACACTTTGGTTGGATACTTTTTGCGCTGTTAATGCAGAAAGACGAAGAATAGACAGACGGACAGAGCAGACGTCAACTATAGATGCTACGTATTTATATAATTATGAACGCATCTAAAAACCTGATTTTTAAGGCTTTAGCTTTTTATTACGATTGCTCTTAAGAAACAGTATTTGAATATTTAAGCACGAATTTCAATTGATAAGATAAATGTGATTATTCAGTTGAAGTGGTACGAACTCTAGAAATGTAATTTGACAGAAATTCCAAGTGAAAGATTTAAATCAATAATATTAAACGGCAGTTATTATTCAGAAATAGTCATACGCCTTATCTGGGCATCTTCACTGCGTGCTCCTGTGGTAACTAGGATCGCCGCTTTAATACATTTCGTGAGTAGAAATCAATTTATAGATCTACATTTTAGAAAGTAATTTATGAAAAATTCAAGTTTAAAATGTCATGTACGAGATAATGATTGTAAAAAAAAAAATGTATTTGATTGTTTAATATTATTGATTGCATTGATGCCATGGTTACAAACTTTTTGTTCTTGAATGTTTAAAAGGATGCATGCGTGCTTGTTGCACCTATAACAGAATTAATCACGAAAATAAGATACAAATTAGCTAAGTGTAATAAGTGTTTTACATTTTAATAAAGTAATGGATTTTGTAATGATTTAAAAAACAACACAATAGTTTTCTTCGTTATTCTATTTTCTTAGAAATCGGCTTTTGCATTCTGTGATTATTTTCTTTATTCTCAATACTTCGAGTAATGACTGGCAATGGCTTAAAGAATGTAAAAGTTTTTAAGTTTATAATCAGAAAACTTGCATCAAATATACGATTTTCAAGGTATTTTGAAACATTATACTGTGTATCTATTTAAACTAACATTCTTACTCAGACACATGAGAACAAAAGTATTAACTATACTAGAAATAAACGCCTTATTATATTTAATAAACGTGCAAACTTAAAAAGTTACCGAATAATTAGAGATAGAATATAAACCGCTTGTAATATTTAAATTTATTAATATAAAACATAATTGTTTGTACATGCTATCATTTCTTCGAGATTATGATTAGTTTTGATTGCTTTTTAGGTGCGTTCGTAATTATGTAAATACGTAGCACCTATTGTTGTCGCTCAGTCCGTCCGTCTGTCCGTCTGTCTGTCCGTCTGTCTGTCCGTCTGTCCGTCTGTCTGTCCGCATATAACAACGCAAAAACTACCCAACCGAATCGTTTGAAATTTAAAATACATAATTATAAGATAATTTTGTCGAGCCATTTCAAATTTTATGAAAATCGGATGTATAGATCAATTACAGGGACAATCAAAAGGATTCCGTTACATTACGGTCAATGGGGAAAAAATTTTCAAATGCATTTTAATCGTTTGAAATTTAAAAAATATAATTATTGCGTAATTTTGTCGAGTAATTTCAAATGTTATGAAAATCGGATGGATAGATCAATTACAGGGTCAATCAAAAGGATTCCGTTACATTACGGTCAATAGGAAAAAAAAAATTCAAATGCATTTTAATCGTTTGAAAGTTAAAACATATAATTATTACGTAATTTTATCGAGTCATTTTAAATGTTATGAAAAACGGATGCACAGACCATTTACAGGGACAATCAAAGGTATTCCATTACATTACGGTCAATGGGAAAAAAGATTCAAATGCATTTTTATGATGTTACACTCATTCGAACATAATAGAATTGGCATGAATCTATGAAATATATACTAAAATATGCATTCTGTACAATCTGTGATGCAAAGAATTTTTATTATTAAATTACAGGGCCACACAAAAGTATTCCCCTGCATAATGCTATACGGGGAAACATTGTTTGGGGCGTGTTTTAATTATATTCAACTATTTCACATTTTATGAATAAGATATAGGTTTCTGAGGTGTAATAAAAATTACTTTCTGCATATTTACAGAAACGTAAAGATTTCGACTACTATACTGTATTCGGAATACGCTCTACTATATCAGCAAGATCTGAATATTTTTAAAACTTCGTTATCGTACGAACGCACCTTATTTGCTACGTTCACGTGCAATTTCCAACTTGTTAAAGAATGGTTTTTTATTATTGTTAAACATATGCATCTAAATAAGTAAGCTTATTTGAAAAATAATGCACATGGTATTACCAAAATAATTGAGCGTATTTTAATTTTTAAGGGGAAATGAATAAAAATTTTAGTTTTACACATTTTAAATGAAGTTTAGAAAAATAAACACATACGATAATATGTGCGTATATATTATCATTTAAATGCTTTGTTCATAACTAGCTAGTTGGTTTCGTAACGATGATGCACCGCATTGAAAGATTGCAAATACTAACTAAAAAGGACAGAAAAGATGGTAATGTTTATATGTACATATTTTTCTTATTTAAACTAATTGGTATAAATGAGATATATCAAACCAAATACGGCAAAGAAAATAAAAAAGTATTTAGTACTCCAAACATCCTCTACTTTATTTTTGCGGCAATTGTAGGCATTAGTATTTCCATTTCATCCATATCTCAAGTTTTATTCAGTGATAATAAATTGTTCGGAAAAATTGCTCAAGTAATAATGTTTTCAGTATGTTTAAGTTGCCGTGTTTACTTGTGTAAGCATTTCAAAGAATTTCAGAGATTATCAAATAAGATTACCGGCAATTCTTCAACCAATCTTCAACGAAGAAACATGAAAAACTTGTGGATTAATATTTGGTGCTTTATTGTAATTTTCTCTTTAACTTTAATATCATTCAACGAATTGAACAATGATAAAGTAATTCAGCTTTTACTTTTGGGATATAAAATCGAAAATGAAACTTTGCGATGCCTATTTGCTTTTTTCTATTCACTATGTTCGTGTAGTTTCATGTATGGTCCATTGAATATATTTTCTATTTATTACGCATCATTATGTTGCGAAATAAAGAACAGAATTCAAGAGTACCACACTGTTATAAAAACCAGTCATACTCACAATTATAATGCACTTAGTGATGCTTATTGTAAAATAAGATTAAACGCAAAGCATATTGATGCAAAGTTGGGATTCTTAGTATTTATTTCGTTTATTTTCAACGCCATGCTGGTATTTCTTGGAATCACTCTTCTTCTTTATTTACACCAAGATTCAAATTCTATAAGTGCGATTCTCATTCTTGTTTATTGTCTCATAATGCTATTGAACTTTTTGATTCAAGTTTTATATGCTTCTTTCGTAAATAATGCATCATTGTCAGTCAGAGACGAAGCAAAAGCGGTTAAAAATGGCAATATCCAGTCAGATTCAGCCTACTTAAGATTCATTTTAATTTGCCAAGATGAAATTTCCTTGACTCTATGGGGAATTACCGACATGAAACGATCCTTTATTTTCGGGACAATTGGTACAATTCTCACATACAGTCTTCTTGTCGACAGCTTAATGAAACATTGCTGAACAGAGTCATTAAAAGATTCATTCTGTTTCGGCTTATCTGAATATCGAGGATTCGAAAAAGGGGGGGACCATAAGCTGATGTGCATTGCATATTTAAGTGTTTGTTCCACACAATCGAAGGAATTTTAATCCAGATAAATTGACGCATAATCATTTAACATTTTAAAAGACAAAATATTTCTTTGCAACTTATTTTTTTAACTCGTATTTTCATTCGTATATACAATAGATGACAGGACTAATGGACATGGACTAATTTTTAGGGCATGTAATGTTTATTAGCATGGCCCTGTAACAGCAGTAGCCTGTAGCAAAAGTCATAACAAACAGATATACATCTATATGCCAAATATATCATATCACCGTCATGCGAGTCCAGAAATAATGCCAAATAAAGCAAAGAATAAATATCAGTTATATGAAAAGTCAATGAGATATATTAAATTTATATGACACATTAGAAGGGGTGTAATTCGCCAAATTGATCTGTATTTTAGTATTATAACCAACCCTCTTAAGGTTGACTCTATGCAGACACAAGAATGTAAGCCATTATTTACATTATTTCAGAAAATTACATCTGCTATTGCACTTTTCAAAGTATTTAAGTGTTATAAATAGATCTTCGCATATAATTATGAAACAAATATTAATTGTTAAGTTAAATTCCGGACAGAACATCTGTGAATAAACAAAAAGAACAGAAGTATAACTGAAAATTATTTTTAAATGAGTAATGCTATCTTGTTTTTTTTTTTTTTTTTTTTTTTTTTTTTAATTGTTTATTCCTGTGGTTGAAATTGACAAACATAAAATTAGTAATTGAATTATATTTAATGTTAGAATGTAGAAATGATTTATATTGAAACGACTTTTTCTAATTACGATAAAATGTTTAATTTGAGAAAAAATAAAGGAAAATTAGAATATTTAAGCATTAATATATAGGTACGTTATACTGAGATTTTTCAAAACTTGATAAGATGAAAATTATTGGAAATTACCAGCAAAAAAAATAACATTTATTGTTGGAAGGAGCGGAACTATTTTCCCATATAGAGATTTTGATAACTTATGAAATATTAAATGAATAATATCATTGAAAACCCAACAAAATTTCTGCTTATCTGAGATTCTTGGAAGCTTGAAAAGTTGAAATTTATAGGAAATTATCAAAATAAAAGGAACTCTTATTGTTGGAATGAACGGATCTATTTTCACATATAACATTTTCTTCATAATTTATAAATGTTAAATACACAGTGTCATAAAATTCCTATTCAATTTTAGATTATCGGAGAGTCTTGAAAGCACCATAAGATAAAATTTATTGGAAATTACAAAAATAAAAAGAACATTTATTGTAGTAATGGAGGGACTATTTTCACATACAGCTGGGTTTTTTTCTTTATACCGTATGAAATTTAAAATGCACAGTGTCATTAAAAATCTTTCAGCTCATCTGAAAATCTTAAAACTTGTTCGGATGATACTTATTGGAAATTATCATCATAAAATGAACATTTTTTATACGAACTAGCGGAAACTATTTACACTTGCAGCTTTCTTTTTCATAATTTATGAAATATTAAATAAACAGTGTTATTAAAAGTCTCTATTTATTTTTACCTTCAAAGTGTGATTCTTGAAAAATTGATACGAAGAAATTTGTGGAAAATTAGAAGCATAAAATTAATATTTATAGTTAAAATGACTGAAATTATTTTCCCATACATCATTCTTTTTATAGTTTCATGAAATTTTGAAAGGACAGTATATTTAAATGTCCTTAGCTAGTTTCAGTTTATCTGATATTATTGTCAGTTTTTTAAGGTGAAAAGTCTTTGATATTCTGAGGTTCGTTGCTTTAAAACTAACATATTGTTTTTCAAAGTCATTAACAAATGTTCCAATCAAGGCTAACTTATCATAATAACAAGGCTTGTCATTCCCTAAGTTTCCTTTGTCTGCAGTACAAGTGATCAAAATTCACGTTGTTAGCGCCCTCTGTCGCGCAAATATATTGTTCAGCAAGGCCACTTTATCATAATAATAGGCCTTACAATCAGAAAAAAGTGTATGGGAGAAAATGTCCGGAAAGTTGCGAACTCATAAACCGACTTTATACCGTAAGTATCGCCACCTGGTGCATATTACTAGCAATATTCTAATTGCATAGGAAAAATCAAACTATATTTTTCATAATATTATAAAAAATATTTTTCAAATTCCACTAAAATATATACGTAAAAAATGGAGTAGATAATGTAGAGTCGTAGAGTCATGGGCGTTATATATATATATATATATATATATATATATATATATATATATATATATATATATATATATATATATATTTAAAGCTTAGCGTAATTTTCGGCTTCAGAAAGTATGATTTATTGCCAAATGATGTAAACAGTAATGAAAACAAACTTGTAAAATATTTTGTTTGTCTTTTAAGAATTTATATGAATATTATTATTGTTTTTATGTACAATTTACTTATGTTTTTGCATAAAAATAGAAAATTGGCTTTTTTATATGAAATATATTGTATAACTATTGCAAAACATTTCTTCTCTATGAGACAGAAAATAGGATTCCAGAAAATATGTTGCCAAATTTCCTTTTCTCGCCAAGACCATTTTCTCTATTTGAGAAAGGTACTTTGGAAAAGTATCGATTTAATATTATATAATGCAGTATTGGCTATTTTTCTGTAATATGTTCCGGTTTCGCATTTAAAGTTATCTGCAAATAAGCATTATTCTAGAACAATGCGATATTAAGTATACGGTTAAAAAATGAAATTAGTTTAGCGCCAACTATACTTGCTTAATGAGCCAATTGGCTGTAAGTTTAATTAAGAAAGAAGCGCCAAATAAAGATTTACACCACAAGCGTAGCACAAAAAGAATTTATTTTTGAGGATTATTTTTGAGGTAATTATTAAAATAATTACCATTTCGGGATATTGATTTTATCCATTTGTTTCGCAGTTCAGCATCACTCGGAAATTCATGGAAAGATATTTTTTCCCCCTGATTACGATTTTTGTGAGATTTACACAGCGGTACGCAACAGTTAACCATTTTTCATAAATAATTACAGTAAAATAAGTACATTTTATGCCAAAAAAAAAAAAAAAAAAACTGCCGATCTTTCGAAAATTGGAAAAATAACAAATCTCATTTGAAAAATACAAGCTTACAGCATATCGAAAAGAAAATGGAAAAGCATATATAGAAAACAAGGCCCGGGTGGAAAACAAATTATAAAATTTATACATTTGTTACTACAACAGAGGGCGCTAACAACGGGAAAATCACGAGGTTTCTGACCAAGTTTACTGGGGCCACAAAAACTTAGCGATTGCCAAGTCTATTATTATGAAAGTGGCCTTAATGACTAGTAGTACGCACCAGATGGAGCTACATACGAGACAAAATCAGTTAATATGTTGGCAGCTATAGAGACAATTTCAACAATAGATTTTCTCCTGAATGCGAGGCCTGATTATGATAAGGGGGCCTTGGTTCCAATTTTAGAATTATCACTTTATTGTCAATTTTCTTTATTTGATAAGTAGATGCATTACATTATTTATATATTATGTTATATTATATTATGTTACACGACTTTTTTGAGAATTATTTTTATTTGAAAAAAAACTACTCAGAAAAAACAAACTTACATAAGGCACAACAGCTGGGCAGAAACGATTTTACAGATCAAGTTGAGAAACTGATCTCTAACTGATTGACCAGTATCTTTTGAAGCTTAATAAAATTATTAGAAATTACTAGTGCATAAAAAATTAATTAAAAAAAATGTGTTCGATAAGCAACAATAAATATAAAACTTTATGTTCGTGGAAGAAACGTACACTCAGCAAAATACAAAAAGTAACAAACCCCTATATACAGGGTTTTTTTTTCAATTCCGCTCGCCATTGCGCCAAATCGCGAGAAAAGGCTCCATTTGCTAGTAAACTAATAACCAGATTCTCCAAATTGCGAGTGCTTAATTTCTGCTATTTATAGATACGTGCCAGTACAGTCCAAATTTTTATCCGACTTACTGAACGATTGATGTTGCTTTTCATGCTCAATCGCAGCGTGCCATTAACATTACTCAATTTATAGAGATCCTGAGTCAACAACAATTTAATTCAGCAAAAACTAAAGACACAGAAAGAATTATTATATAGGTATTTCTCTATTGTTGTTTATCATTGCCTATGCACCCACCTCGTGCGTTAAAAACGCAAACAAAATTTCACGCGTCAAGTGCGAAACAGAAAAATGTTTTGCTACAATGCAAAGTTAAAATTAGTTGTTTACCGTACTATTTATTATTTGTATGCGAAATATCATTGGCTAGTCAAACACCTGAGTCGAAATCTCGTAGCATTTTTTAGTGTGTCTAAAAGAATGTCGGAAACCTTTACATATTTAAGACTAATTTAGATTGTAAACATATTTAACAGTATTTGTAGCAAATTGTCTAATTTCTATTTTATAAGTAAATACAAAAAATGAGGTTTTTTTTTTATAAAGCATTGCAAAAAAGTTGGTAGAATAAGGGGTTAAAGATAAATTTTGCAATGTTTCAAGCTGAATCTATTTTTCTATCTTTTTTTTCATTTGGCTAATGTTTTTTATTTCTTATTTGAAAAATCACTAATATTGGTCAAAAACCAACTAGAACTCTCCTATATAGTTTTTTAATCTCTGAATCTTCACAGAAAATATACAAAAAAATCAACTAGGAAACATGCCATGTTTTAATTTATGTAAAAGGAGACTAAAACGCTTGGGAGTCGTCGCAATACTAAAATCTGATTTTTTTAAACCTTAAAACATATAAATTCAAAATTATAGCATATTCCGAATCAAATAGTTCTTCATTTATACTTTAAAAAAATATATGTGCATTGCAATCATTTTTCACTTGAATTTTTGTTACAGTTATATTTGACATTAGCGCATCTAATTATAAACTTTCATAATTCCTGCAATGTGAAAAAAAGTAGTCAGTAAATTTCCTAAAACTTTTATAGGAAACTGTGGTTCCTAGAATGTTATACTTAACGGTACCAGAAAAATTCATGTGCTACACGATAGCACTGTAAATAAGAAAAACTGCACGGTTGCTAAGAATTTTTAGGAAACTGCGATGCCTAGAACTTTTCTGTAACTGCAAACCTGATTATAGATAAAAGTTTAGTAAGGGAGCATTAGTTATATATATAAAATCCCTCCGTGTATAACGATTCCGGGGTCAACCCATCCACGATAAAAAACACTTATTTTGACCAATGACAAATTTCATTGTGAAAAGTTATCTCCGATTTTAAAGGCTATCAATTTTTTGTCCAATGCAAACGTTCCAGAGTCGTAATGGAGCGTTCTCATTTGTCAGATTTACAGTTTGAGCTGTAAATGACGTCACTACATTTTACTGTGCTTTGAAATCTTTTCCCTATTTCAAACACAATATTCACACTGTTAAAAATTTGACTCATTTGCTGCAGCATCACTCCACCGCTTTTATAGAAAACGATTACTTTGCTGTGTTTAAGAAAAGCGAAGGTGCGTTTTAAATACAATATTGTTAGAATTTTTATATTCGTGTTGCTTTATTTATTTATTTATTTATTTTTATTTATTTATTTATTTTTTACAGCCGTGAACGACTTGATTGTCACATAACGAATCCCGATTATTTACTCTTTATTGTTGACATTTGTTTTCGGTCTTATAAGGTATTTTCTTTTAAGTATTAGATAATAGTATAATATAGTTAACACACAAATGTTTTAAAATAGCATTATTACGGCATGTTTTGCATTATTAATGCATGTTAATTTGCATGTTTTGGTGAAATAATTACTGTAATTTTGTGAGTGAAATTCATTAGCTGCATATTCTATGCCATTATTTTACCAATTCAATTAATAATTTGGCTACCCTCTGATATTCGTCTGGAAATGGCCAAAATGGGAAAAATTTTTATACATTTTTGATATTTTTATTATTTTCTCTCAGTATTTTAAAATATTTCTTGGCTGTAGTTTCACAATGTATTCTTTTATAATTGATATTTTACCTTACTTTATTCTTTTAAAATTTATGCATTTACCATTTGTTCATTACAATCCCTCCCCATCCACCAGATAGTTTTGTTATAATTTTAAATGCAGATTTCTATTGAATTTTTTTATTTTTAGATTTTTCCCTCATGTTCAATCTTTGTATTTTTCAAAATTGTTTAAGCCTAAAGTGGCTATGATTGTCCAAAGCTGTTGTAATGTTTTATCACCCTTTTAAAAATAGAGACACGTCATTTTGACGGGCTATATTCTAGTTTAGTAGATTTATTTATTCATTTAAGGTGTTCTAGTGTAATAATGCCAGGAGGGGTAATAACGCCAAGTGCTAATATTACGCTTAATTATGAAATAATCCGGAAAATGTCAGACGTGGGCTCTGCGCAGAAGGGCTCTGAGTCATATAAAACACAAACAACAGCTTACAGTTAATTTGTTCCCTTTTGTAGGTCTTATCGCTTTTAGAAACAGCTAAAATTAATGCTTGATCTAAAATTTGCGACGTTTGCGACTAAAATTTGTGCTGAGATGCAAAGACTAAATATTTACCAGGAAATATTTTGTTTACAATTTAAATTTGTAGTGCATTTCATGTACTTTCAAAATGTTGTAGAAGATTTTGGATATATTCGCGAGATAGTTTGTAGTTTAATATGAACTGCGCAATAAATATATCGGGGTAATAACGTCATCCCTTGCCGTTAATACCCCGGTTGATTCCTTACAGTGGCGGAACTATCCAAAAGGGGTTTATTTTTTACTTTACGTATGAGATAGCATTTTTTTTTCATTGTTAAAATGGTTAGATGAAAGGGAGGAGGGGGTCCGATACCAATGTAAAAACTATCTCTAACTCTTATAAATAAAACGGTATCAAGAGTTTTCCGATATTCTAATTCATACATTTTCAAAATCAGGTTTCTATTAAATTCCCACTTGATTGTTCAATTCAAATTTTTAAATGTCCGCTTTCTCAGCTTTCTCTTTTTCAAAATTTTCAAAATTTAACCTTTAACTGGTGTAATATAAATTGTAACGTAACTAATGTGATGGGGTCTGAGAGACCGTAAGATCAAAAGATGAATAAAAGGCATGATTAACTCATAGGATGATATTTTGTACTAAACGTTTTGTACACGATTATAATTAATATGCATCTATTTAAAAGTATCTGGTAAAGTACTAAAGTTCCAAATGAAACAAAACTTCGATAGTGTTTGTAATTAAACTGAGAATTACAAGTTAAACTATAAAAATTGCAAAAAGAAATGGTCTGTGAGACCGGTAACATTAGTTAAAGGTTAAAAGACGATCAATGATTAAAACTCATAGAGTACTATTTATGTGCTAAACTTTTTGTACAGGATTAAGTTTAATTAAGTTTAATCTATTTAAATATTTCCAACAATAGTACGAGAATGTCAAACGGAAGAGAATTTCAGTTGTACCTATAGTTAAATTGGAAACTACAAGTTAAAATCTGGAATTCGACCAAAAAAGAAAAAAAAATCAGCTCTTAGTGAGAGCGCTAACAGAAGTTAAAGGTTAATTTTGTTGCTAATATACAGATAACGAAATATAACCACATTAATCGTGTAAAATTTAATAAGTGGCCACACAGGGATATTGCTAATAGGGAAATCTTATTTACTTTATTAAAAATACAAATTTATTAAAGAATGTTTAATATAACGCCGACATTTTAACTTTAAGTTTGAGCTAATCCACATTAGTGCGGGGTTAACAGGTTAAAAATTATTTTAAAAACTTCCATAATATCGTTAACAAAAATATTTATTACACATCTAGTTGTTGTTCTATAACAACTCTAGTTGTTATTCTATAACAACTAGAGTCTATAAGAACTAGTTGTTATTCTATAACAACTCTAGCTGTTATAAAATTTCATATGATAAAAATATTACATTATGATTACAAATAAGGTTAAAACCGTTCAATATTTTTTTTATAATTATATTTAAGCGGGACTTTTTAAGTAAACAGAAGCTTAATGTGTAATATACTGTAAATGCTCTCCCAATCTCTTTTTCCTTTCATTTTCACAAAAAAATGAATATTTTCTATCACATAGAATGCATATATATAGACATAAATATTGATTTAGATAAACACAGTTAAAACTGTGCAATGTTTCTAATAATTTTATTTAAGCGGTCCTTCTTAGGCAAAAAGAATCTCAGGGTCTTATATTCTTTTGCCTCTCCCCCTTCTTTTTCTTGTACTTTCACAAAAAAATTAAACATTTTCAATCGCTTAAAAATTGTTTTGTCAACAATTTGTCAATTTCTAGGGCTGTAGAGTTTGCATTTTTAGAAATGGGCAATCTACATGGAATTATTCCATCGTATTTTATAGATTTGTTTGCATGGCGTTATTACCCACATAGGTGGGTAATAACGGAAAACAGCATTGTTCAAGAAATCACGCCATTCAATTTTATGAATGCATATCTGTTAAATTACTTTTTTTCTATAGATAGACAATGAGCTGCTATATCAAATTCTATATTTGTTGGAAAAATACAATCTAAAATTAAGCCGTGAAAATTGGTTGGACCTTAACGTGGCATTATTACTCCAGGATACTGTAAAGGTGTTAGTTCATAGGCCCAGGTGATTTACCAACAGAAGCACACACAAAAAAAAACTCCGAAAAGAGAGTTACATTTTAGGACGCATTTATTTTACACGAATTAACAGACAGCAGGTTCCCCATAAGGGGGGGGGGGAACTTCTCAGAGCTCTAGTGAGCTACATCTTGTAGGGATGATGGCAATCAGTGGAGTGTCGATACAACGTCATAGCCCTTATCGCCAAAAGCCATCAGAAGTTTTTCATACAAAGAATTTTGGCGATATTTGATAAACCACACGTTCAGTATCAGTGACTACATTTGCGGTCTGGGAACCCAAGGATTATTTTCACATCTGCGAATATTTTATAGGGTTACCGAAATATTTTAAGCTTGGGAAATAGATAAGGGCAAAGCAGGCCGTTACTTAAATTGGAGTTTTGCTGACCACAATTATATTATCCAGATGCACAATTGAACAGAAAGAAAGCAGAGTCAGGATAAACAGAGATAAAAGTATTTCTAGTTTTAAGCATTAATTGTGAGAATGCAAACAGGGTGTGGAAGGCAGATGTTAATAAAAATGCAACGGATAAAAGATTATGATGAACTAAGCCCAGAGCTTTCTTTATTTTGTTATTAAGTGCGGTATCTATGGGCAGATGTTATTCACAGACGCAACAGAAAATTTGTGAGAACGGAAGTTTCATTATTATTTTATACAGAGAGCACCAAAAGATGAAAAGTTTAACTTGTATTAGTGGGAGTATGAAAGCTAGAACTTAACTATTAAATGTAGAATTAATTTAACTAATGGGTTTAATAGTGAAAAGGGAAATTAAAATAAAACTAAGAATTTATTAAAGGGAAATAATTATTGCATTTATGAAGGGGAAAAGATATGTGGCGATAATCTCCGCTACAGATACCTTATTTATTGTTTTTTTATTTATTATTTTTGTATAAAGCTGCTGATTCTTGTAGCTTTACAGAAACTAGTTTTGTAGGTATAGGCATTTTTTTAAACAATGTACAGATATATATATATATATTATTTAGAGTATGAACTTTTTCCTAAATGGCATTCTGTTTTTTTAAGACAAAAAAATAAGTTCATATATTTCATTCTTAAAAAATGAAATATGATGTTCATGTTCGTAGTTTACATTTATCATTTTAGACGGTACAAGTTTAATACGAAGACAAACCTTTAGCTTTTTTAACCGACTTCAAAGAGGAGGTTATGATTTCGACCTGTATGTATTTGTTGTTCACGCATAACTTTTGCAAATATGAACCGATTTTGATAATTCTTTTTTTGTTTGAAAGCGTATGAGGCCCATGTGGTCCCATTCGAATTTCATAAAAATCTGATAACTAGAACTTTTTTAAAAATAAAAACTTTAAATTTCAAATTCATTTTGAAGCAATCGACCAATTAGAAGTGTTCCTTTTACATGCTTTTATGTTACACTAACATAGACACACGATCTTTTCATTGTTAAAAGTTTGAAGTTTTTGCTGCATCGTCACTCCACCGCTTTTATGGAATATCTCTATTTTGACCAATGAGAATTCACCATAGTACAATGAAGTAATCATTTTTTATAAAAGCGATGGATAGACGATAAAGTAAATGTTTCAAATTTTTAATAGTGTTCAAAGTGCAAAATCCTAACTGGACGAGGGCCACTGTTTGCGAAACGAGATTTATTAACAAGAAAATTTATTTAAAACATTTAAAAATTTGCTAAAATTCAGGCTTCTGATTCGTTAATCTAGTTTCGCTAACAGCGCAAATTCTACCTGGATTCCGGACAAGTTCTCTTATGCAAGAAACTGGAAATGATGCATCTAGGGGATATAGTCTAATAATCGGCTATCTCAGGGCGTGTTCAGAACAACTTACAAAAGTAACCAATGTTACCGACCGATTTTAGGGCAGTACGAAAGCAAATTGTGGCATCAATGAAAACTATTCTGTTGAATTGTAGCTGACGTCACACTTCGCTTTGATTTTCATTTCGTACTTGTCTACAATCAGTAAGTGGTCGGTAAGTAACCAGTAAGTTGTGCTGAACACGCCCTCTGTAACACTTAAAAAAGCGCTAAAATGTTCTATTCTTTAAATGTGCAACAATGCTAATGAAATTTAAAGATAGAAGCGACATCTGCAGGACATTTTCTAAAAATGCAAGAATTATTGCTAGTCTAGATAATGTATCACGAAAATGCCGCAGATGTCGCTGTGATCGACACTTTGGAATTCAGTAGCATCGTGTCAAATTTAAAGGATACAAATTTTTAGCACTGCTTGCATCGTAAAAAATTTAACCCTTTTGCTGCATCGTCGCTTTTGTATGAAACGATTACTTCGCTCTATTATGGAGCATTCTCATTGGTCAAAACAAAGAAATTCTATAAAAGCGATGGAGTAACGATGCAGCAAAAAAGTAAAATTTTTTACTGTGTCGATAGCAGATTTTCACTCCATGTATTCCAGACTCTCTCCTTCGAACAATGAAAAGTTCTCAAAAATGAAGGCTTATGATTGGTCAATCTTGTTTTGCTTAACAGCGAATAATCCTTCTGGATCCTAACCACTGTTGCAGAGATGCTAATTTTTTTTTCAAAGTACGAAATCTTAGCTGGAACAATTCTTGTACCCACCAAAGTGAAAGATTCACATCGATCCAGACATGAGAATTCGATATCGAAAAGCTGAAAATTCATCTCTAAAGAGCCTTACACGTTAAAGCAAGAGTGTCTGTATATCAGGGTGCTTGTTATGCCGGATTCACAAAGTGATTAAAGTACATTGGTATGTGCTAGATTTACATTTGGACAAATATAAATGGCGAAAAATTTTGTAAGCTTACCATTAAAGTTAAGCTAGTTAACTTCTTTCACCCTTAAAACAAACTCGTTCAGGCGACTACCGCAAAGTTCTGGAATAAAAATTCTTAAATTTTCTGTTCTTTGGAAAACCGCGTTTATCAAAGAACATTCTTAACTTCAAATATTGCTACTTTCATACAGACGCATGTTGAATAATGGTGTGATTTTAATAATATCTTCCTTTTTAGTTTTTATGACTGAAAAGGGTATTTTAATACATACGGACATTTAGAATTACTTTGCTATGCATTGAATCATAGAAGCAACTTGACGCGCTCTGATTGTGTACTCGTACTTTAAACTGTAAAAAATCTGACCCTTTTGCTGCATCGTCACTACTCCGCTTTTATAGAATATCTCACTTTTGATCCATGAGAATGCTCCATAATAGGCTGAAGTAATCGTTTTCTATATTAGCGGTGGAGGGATGATGCAGCAAAAGGGTCAAATTTTTAACAGTGTACCCTGTTTAAAATATCTTGAAAAATTACCTCTGTTTTTAAAGACTATCTATTTTCTGACCAATGAAAATGCTCCATAGACGTTTTTAGATCGCTCTCATTAGTCAGAAAATAGATAGTCTTTAAAAACAAAGGTAATTTTTCACAATAATTTTAACGTATACTGATGGATTGTCAGCTTTTCAATGCCCATTTATGAAGTCTGTAGATTTCAATGTGGACCTTAAGGCACTACACTAGTCTCAGAAAAATACCCGGATGTTAGTGTAAAGACTATGGGTGTGTTCTTCTCAAATATCTCGCTCAAATTTTAATATATTTACATGATTTTTTTTGCATAGGATAGCTGAGGATGTTCTACAACCGGCTTAGTTTTTACTTCTTCGATTTTGCTTATGTATGTTTTATATAATGATAGTTTCAATATCAGAACCGTTTAAACCGGTTTTGAAATTTAATTTTTTTTTTTTTTTTTAAATCTGAAACCAAAATTGAAAAAGTAAAAACTAGGTCGGTTGTGGAATATCCTCAGCTGTCCTATGCAAAAAAAAATCACGTAAAAATTTTAAAATTTGAGCCAGATATTTAAAAAGAACGCCCCCATAGACTTCACATTATCATCCGGGTCTTTTTCTGTGCCTAGTGTGGGGCCTTAAAGTTTGCTGAATGCGATAAATTTCCGAAATGTTAAAGCTTAAATGGACAAGTTCTCGTATCCACTAAAGCGGAAATAGACATCGATACCAATCGACATCCTTAAGTTGTTGAAAAGAGGAAAATCCTTTCGTATGTATTTTGCTCCGGAGGAAAAAATTATCTCTACATATCAATGCAAAATAAAGTGCATAGATATGTGTAGCAAAATTATCTTTAGATTCAGATTTGGTTACCGGATTAGACACCAGAATGATTTCAGATTTTGTTCATGTAGGATTCCTCGATATGAATATGACGACACATGGAGCACAGTATACGATTGATTGAAAAGATTCTGGACAAAAATGAGTCATCAAGGGGGTCCTTGTGGCCGAGTGGTTAAGACACCACGCTGCTAATCTCCTGAGAGCGTAGGAGATTGTGAGTTCGAATCCCACTGGCTCCGTTGCACACACTCTTTATGTGTAGCTCCCGGTTGTACTTTTCTTGTGTCGTAATATTTCCTTGTGCTATCTTGTCCTTGTATGTCCACAAATTTGTAAAATAATATGGATTATGTATTTATGTCTGTGTAGAAATAAAGGATCATTCGGCGTACAATCGAATTCTACCAGGAAATCATAATCAAATTTTATAATAGAAAATGACTAGCATTGCGATACATTGTTAAAAATTTATCTTTTGCTGCATCGTCACTCCATCCCTTTTATGGAATATCTCATACATACACTGTAAAAAATTTTACCATTTTTCTGCATCGTCACTCCCCCGCTTTTATAAAATATTTGTCTTTTGACCTATGAGAATGCTCCATGATAGGCTGAAATAATCGTTTTCCATAAAAGCGGTGGAGTGAGTTTCAAATTTTTAACAGTTTAGTTGGGACAAAAGCGTCCGTGAAAAAAGTATTTGGGCATCGAATGTTTTCACTCTCTTATAGATGCAGCCAAGTACACTGTTAAAAATCTGCTGCATTTTGCTGCAACGCCCTCCACCACTTGTATATAATATCTCTATTACAACCAATGAGAAAGCGCCATTTCACGGCCAAGTAACCGTTTTCTATACAAGCAGGGGAGTGCGTTGCAGCAAAATGCAGCAGATTTTTAACAGTGTACAGGTTATGATTTTCGGGTTCCTCGTCGAATCATCACCGCTCATTTCCAATGCCTTTACTGCATTTATAGGAATTAGATTGTTCTTGTTTATCTATTGAATCATAGAGCGATTTTTGTTAAAATCTTTCTTTTTGCTTTTTCTGACTGAAGGGGGAGTTCTTTTGACTACACTAGAAAAGCATTTTACTATTCATAGATACATGGAGTCATTTTGCTGTTTACTCACATATGGAAGCGCTTTGCAGCGCGCTTATGTGTAAGGACACTTTACTTGAGGCAATGTCACCTTTCGATAACCACTTCCGATGTCCGTACAATTAGGTGTTGACTTTAAGATATCATGAATGCGATAGCTTTTCGTCGTGCCAGATCTGAAGAAGTTACCACATCCAGAAAACCTAAAGATTCACAACGATACTAACCGATATTGTAAGTGTCTTTTGAAAAGTTGACAATCAAACAGTGACAAGTAAAGCGAATACATCAGAACTCAGCAAAGTGCGTTCATTAGTAATGCGCTGCAAAGAGCCATCATATGTCAGTACACATAATTATGTATTACGGTATAAATAACTAAAAAGTAGGAAATAGATTTAATTTTTTCAAAAAAATGTATAACCGACTCCAAAAAAAAGCGCTAAAAAGAATTAAATAATTCTATAAAATTCTCTAATGACAAATCGTTATCCAATAACCACACATTGACTATCATGTACCGGTATAAAACGGTTAAATTTAATATATAGAATTTAATATCCACCAAACATAGGTTTTCCAGAGAATATTTTTTATAAGAGATTAATTTACATATTTTTGATTTAATTTTTGAATATATACATATAAAAAGTAAGGAATTACTTTTTGAAGTTGGTGCCAAACAATCATAATCGATAATGATTTCCCCATTTTATTTATTTTACTAGACATAATATATACACAATTCTTACTATACTTAAGATATTTTGGCACCAACTTCAAAAAGTAATTCCTTACTTTTTATATGTATATATTCAAAAATTAAATCAAAAATATGTAAATTAATCTCTTGTAAAAAATATTCTCTGGAAAACCTATGTTTGGTGGATATTAAATTCCATATATTAAATTTAACCGTTTTATACCGGTACATGATAGTCAATGTGTGGTTATTGGATAACGATTTGTCATTAGAGAATTTTATAGAATTATTTAATTCTTTATAGCGTTTTTTTTTTTTTTTTTGAAGTCGGTTATACATTTTTTTGAAAAAGTTAAATTTATTAGTCTACAATTTTTAAAAATACATAACATCCGATTTATCTTTCATCTTTATTCTTTTTGCTGAGATATTTTAAAGTTTAAAATATATGCAGTTTCTATTTTTTTCTCGTTGTCTGACCTTGCATTTATTTCACTTAAGTACTTTAATTTTAGGCATATGTGATGTGTTATTAGTCCATTAAAATTAATTTTATTGTATCTAATTGTTAAAAAAAAAGTTTTACATTTTTTACTTTTTGTTTTATTCCCTAATAATTTGTTTTTCTGTTTTTTATGTTCTTAAAAATCATTTGATTTTAATTACATGTTAAAAATCCTATCGTTGTCGTCATTTATTTATATTTAAAAACGAGTAAATTTCTTTCTGTTTTTCAAACTGAAGATTCCAATTAAATATATTTCTTCTTTTCAATAATGCTGAACTTATTTTATAGGTGCATTTGAAATAATCACTGAGAAAAATTGTTTTTACATTTTATTTAATAACCAATTATAAAAGCTTTCTTGTCGATTAAAGAAAATTGTCGAATTAAAATTAGTAACAAAAATACTCAATTATTAAAAAAAATTAAAGATAGATTCGAAGTTTTAAGCTTAAATGTTTCAATAACAAGGATTGTTTATCTTTAACTTTCTGTAAATTTAATTCTCAATTAAAGGATTGTTTCAATATATATGTGACATTTTAAGGAGAAACTCGAAATATCTTCGCTGGTTCCCCTTTTTTAAACACAGAGTCCTGGCAAGCGCGGACAAAAAAAAATAAATGTAGGCGATTCATTAAATTACACATTGGCTGCTGCAACATAGTTTATTAAACTGTAGTCATATAGAGGGGGAAATGCTCCCTTTGTAAACCGTCTTGAACCGAATCATCGAAAAGAATATTCCATCATTACTTCCGCAAGCCATCTTTAACGGTCTCATCGAAGAAAAAGCAAAGAATATATATCATCATCTTTCGGCTTCCTTTTTGAATCTAAAAGCAAACTTTTAGAAAATTCTCTAATCTCTAACCATGATTTTCACATGTAAACAGAATTCATGTCCATCGTCGAGATTAAACATATCATTCTCGAATCTTTCAGACGATATTTTTTATTTTAAAAAATTATTATTTAACTAATTTATAATCGAAATCAGAATTAATATTCTGCAGACAGTATTCAATTACAGGCGATTAATTTTAAAACAAAAGAAAATAAATGAATTTATTGATACATAATAATATCAAACGCGAAGGAAAAATAAAAAGAAATAAAAAGAATGATATTTATGAAAGGTATAGTTTTGGAATAAATTTAATAAGACTTTCTTAAAAAAGGGTTGATAAAAACAGGAGTTTTTATCAACCCTTTACCCCCCCCCAGGAAAAAATGAGTTTTATTTATAATATTAAGAAATAAAGTTTAATTAAGAATGTTTTTAATTTAGAGCCATCTTTTGTAATCTGCGCATATTAGAATAAATGTTTTTTAAGACGAATTAAGAATTTATATCGTTTCCATAAAGATTAATAGATTAGATCTAGAAACAAGATTTTAATTTGATAAGTTGAACTAAGTACGGAATATTGTTAAAAGGAAATTAATAAGTATAAAGGTTAATTTTGGCGAAAAAAAATTAAATTTGTAATATATATTTAATCAAAATCGGTCACTCATAATCCATACATATATCTAAAAATTAATAAAAAAGTGCACATAAAAAATTAAAAACACTTTTTATTTTCCAATATTTTTCAGTGAATAGCAAAATAATTTAAAAACTTCCAAGAAAATAACAAATAAATTACTACCTCTGGCCCAAATTAGTTGCTACATTTAGGTCAAAAAATTTTCCCCAAATTAGTTTTTAAATTTTAACTAGGCGTAGTTACAAATAACTCCCAATTTAGTTTAGTAAATTGACACCTGAAAAATTATGCAGGTTTGGCACGCTCTTAAACCATTGTTCTTTTTTGCAAGAATTCCACCGCCAATGCATCAGAAAGATAATTTTCATCCTAAATTCATAATTATTAGCTAGTAGATAGTTTTGTACAATTACAGGTGGAAGAATCCTTACAAAATGGGGCGTGGCTTAAGAGCACGCAAATTTTGGATTTTTTTAAACAAATTTGGTACTGCTTTAAAAAAGGATGAAGGGAATGCCTGCTTAGTGAATGTTGTTGTTTGATAGCTTACTACCATTAAATCTTCGAAAAATGTTTAAACAAAATCATAAAATCGTCAGTATGAATAATCTGAACAAAAGTATTCAATTGTAGCAACTAATTTTGGACAGAGGGAGTAAAAATTTAAAAATAACAAAGCATGCAGGAGACAACAAAAACTTTATATTAGAAGATCTCTGAATACTGAATGCGACAACAGCCATCTCTAATGTACATTCAATACACATTTTAAAGCAGCTTTATTTCTCACAATTGTGAATTATTTCTATTTGAATAAATATTTTAACTTATAAATTCATTAAGTATACAGATCTGAGATATTGAAATTGAGAGGTTCCTATTTTCTATTAATTTGAATAAGAACGTATCTTTGAGGAATAACAGGAAAGCAGTCATAATTACAGAAAAATATGCTAACGAGACAATTTGCAGAATATCACAATTATTTCCTTAAGACGCAAAAGTAGTCACTGAAAAAGACCCTGATGATAATGTTAAGTCTATGGGGGCGTTCTTTTCAAAAATCTCATTCAAATTTTAGTATTTTTGCATGATTTTTTTTGCATTGGATACCTGAGGATGATTTACAACCGGGCTAGTTTTTACTTTTCCGATTTTGGTTATATATTTTTTATATTATGATAGTTTCAATTTCAGAACTAACCGATTCTAACCGATTTCGAAAGTTAAAGTAATTTATTTTAAAAAAATCTGAAACCAAAATTGGAAAAGTAAAAACTATCCCGGTTGTAGATCGTCTTCAGCTATCCTATGAAAGAAAAAAATGTAAAAATACTAAAATTTAAGTGAGATATTTGAAAAAAAAACGCCCCGATAGACTTAACATTATCATCCGGAACTTTTTCAGTGACTAATATTGCATCTTAAGATAAAGATTTCAAATAATTTTCTAACTTTCATTTACACAGTTGGATAGATCTTCATACTTTAGAGAGGTGTTAACTTTCATTATTAATTTCTCAGAATTGACATTAAAAAAAAAAACTTCCAATTTCTAAAAAAAAAAAAAAAAAAAAAAAAAATCTCAACAGAATTACAAACAAATCCATACATCGAAAGACATCTTTAATTCTATTTTGCATGGTTCTTACAGGTCCTGGAATATCATGACCACGAAATAATTTGGTACCAGCATAAAATTTCTAAATAAAATTTCTCAATAAATAACCAAAATTTCATGTGTTTAAACTAGATTTATTTTTCTATTAGAAGAAAGATTGTATTTCACCCGGAAAATTGTAGTACCCGTATGAACCATATTTTAGTATAGGGAAAAAAGTTGAATATTGCTTTTATCAAAAAAAGGGGGGGGGGAAACCCGTAAAGCAATGAAATATTTCATCTGTATTTTCATTAGCAATTCAAATAAATTGTAAATAAAAAAATATAAGTACTAATTAAATATTGCTTTTTAAAATTATATTTTAGTGTTATTTATAAATTTTGTTTGAAATAAAATTTATTTATGCATATGTTGCCTCATATATATCATAAAAATCACATATAAAGATGTTACCATATTATTATTTACATTTTGTTCTTCCCTATATAGTTCACAGAAAATGAAAAATTTAAGAAATGAAGCAGAAATTCAACACCGTAAAACGCATTACTTTCATTTCACTAAGAAAGTAACACTTTAGCAAATTTTATATTGAGTGAACGGCGGAGATATCAATTTCCTGGAATGTAGCAAAAGAAATTTTTCTTTCAAGTATTTTTAGTGAATATAAAAGGGTAGTTTAAGCGCTACTAAGCAGAATGTAACCTGGAAAATGAATGTGGTTTCTCTCATTAAATTTGTTTATAAAATATACGATGGTTAAATAAATTAATTTTTTCTGGATTCACATGGTTTACAAAGTATAAATGATTTTAATATGGGAAAAAATACTTTCAATGTATTTGAAATTTTTATATTTTATCATATTTAATCACATTTTCTATCTTTAGCCTATAGAACTCTCACCTTTTCTAACTCCATAATGAATTTTAATATGAAATAATTTTAGAAAAAATATGCACACATATACGTACACAAAAACGTGACTTGAAATGACTATCTTTCCTAATAAACCATTTGTTTGTAAATCTTCAATACGCTAATTAACATTGTTGATTTCTTTATTATACAAATAAATTCGCTCGCTGCGTAATTGTTTTAACAAAATAGGTTTCAAAATTGCACATTTACCATCTTTGCAACGAGCTTTTTTTTACAGAATTTTTAATCTTTTACCACCAGTTTTTCAAAAAAAATTTTTTTTGACTAATTTAATCGGGAAAAATGCTTTAATTAAATAAGTCAAAATGTACAATAAAATAACTGGTGTGAAGTATCATGGAGGGTTAATGAGACGAAAAAATATTACTTCCTCTCGAAAAAATATTATTAGCTCTAACTGCGCCCCAACAAAATCTCGGATTGCGCCGCGAGAGGTTAAAGCGAAAATCTGATTATTTTAGAAAAAGCGGTTTGATAAAAAATAATATTTTTTTGCGACAACAAAATTCAAAAAACCCTTTAACGTTCATAGATTTCTCTACGAAACCTCAAAATTTTAATTCCGATATGCAACAACGACACTGGAATTTTAACTTAAAAAAATACTCCCTCTGTCCCAAATTAGTTACATTTGAATACTTTTGTACTGATTATTGATATTTATGACTTCATGATTTTGTTTGAACATTTTTCAGAGAGCTGTACTAACAATCAACAATATTTATGTACCTAACATTTC
This sequence comes from Maratus speculifer, assembly GCA_964019185.1. Lineage (NCBI taxonomy): Eukaryota > Metazoa > Arthropoda > Arachnida > Araneae > Salticidae > Maratus > Maratus speculifer. The sequence goes on from OZ025290.1 coordinate 274,165,866, forward strand.
CTCCATCATAAGTAATTAATTGATTTTAAAAATCCTGGTTCACACACTCTTAAGCCACGCCTCAAATTTAAAAGACTTTTTAAATAGTAATCACATAAAACTATCTTCAAGCTAATCAATCGTGAATTCATTTACGAATGATTTATTCCAACATTTCTGAAAAATTATCTTTTAGCATAAACATGTTGCAAACAAATTCTAATTCTGTCGAGCTTATTTTTTTCTATAGACTTTGCTTAATGATGGATGAAAAAATCTCCAAATTTCTTTCCGCCTTGATAACCCTATGTAATATTTATTTACGAATTAGAACAGCATATGATAATCTTCTCAGTGGTTGTCTTCGTTTCATTGGGACATCTTTGATTTTGCTCAGTTTCATTTTTTTTTTTTCGTCCGCATTTACAATTTGTTGTAAATTTACATTGTAAATTTCCTCATCCGTTATTTTTCACATATTTGCCTGCTTCTGCAAACGGGATAGGATGATAAACATTATAATGCACACTGAATTTAAAAGCTGCGGCATTTACGCATTAGAGCTTAGTTTACAATTTTTTTAATATTGTTTCAAACATTCCAGTACAGCGTTGCGCTCAATATTATTCATTTATTTCTTCGGAGAATTTTTTTAATTATTATTTCTTTTTCTTTTACATTAAATTCTAGTTAACATTGCTTCTGATACTTAGTATACACCTTTATATTCATTCTAGTATAATTTCACTGGTGTCGATCTACTAAACTGTATCAGAAGTTATTTATGACTCCACCCACTTGAAATGTAGAAACTAATTTGGGACGAAATTTTCAACCTAAATGTCGCAATTAATTTGGGACAGAGGGAGTACATTCTATTATACATATGAGAAAAATTATTTTTTATTATTTACAAATACATTTGTCCACAATTACCGGTGTCATTCATTTATTTCAACATCTTTGTTATGAAAATGCTTTGTCCGTTAAAGAGTTAATAAGCATTATTTCAATGCGTGTGTCTTTATTCACACAAAATGACATAAAGTCAATTTCTATTCACTGCTAAATATATTTGAGCCACCAAACTTCAGCTTAATATGCATTGTTATTGTGGTTCTTTAAATAAAAGTGTATCATGGTGCCATACACATATGGCATACGCCAGTTTTTATTAGTACTATTGCAAGTGAGGTGCGTTCGTACTGTAAGGAAATTTAAAAAATACTCAGATCTTTGTGTCAGATTCAGTATACATAGTATTCAGTATACTTCGGATACAGTACAGAATCCGAAGTCTTTTGTATGTCCTGGTAAATACTATCTGCATTCGATTATACAGTGAGTAACCTGTAATAAACCTCAGCAATATATATATATCATAAAATGTAAAATATTTTAATGTGATTAACCCCCCCCCCCCCCCAAGCAGTGTTTCCCACTTATAACATTATGTATTATTGTGTGGACATGCAAATTCATAATAAATATTCTTTGCGCCACAGATTATACAGAATGTATATTTTAGTACATACTTCATTGATGAATAGCAATTTTAAAAAGGTTCGTAAGAGTGTGACATCATTAAAATGCACTTGAAACAATTTATTCCCTTTCGATGTAATGTAACGAAATAATTTTGATTGTCCCTGTAATTAAACTATGCATTCAGTTTTCATAAAATTTGATATAACTGACAAAATTATGCAACAGTTATATTTTTTAAATTTCAAACTATTCAGTTAGGTAACTTCTGCTTTGTATATGTGGACAGACGGACAGTTGGATAGACTGACAGACGGACTGATCGACGACTGACTATAGATGCTAAGTATTTGTATAGTAACAAAAGCATCTAAAAATGGGATTTTCACAGTTTTTTATATTCGACTGATCTTGAATAGTATTATATGATCTATTTAAACTCAAATTTCATCTGGTAAGATATACTTTACTATTCGGTTAAATTGGTATGAATCCTGAAACTGTAATTTGGCAGAAATTCCGACCATAAGTTTTAAATTGATTATATTCGACAAATATACTTTTCAGAAATTTATTTATAAAAAATCCCGGTTAGGAATACCATGTACCAAATAATGTTTTTAAAAGAAATGCAGAGCCGTAGCTAGAAAGGAATGACGGAGAGGGGGGGGGGGGACAAGAAAATGTTATATTTTCTCTCTTTTTTTCTCTCTCTCTCACACACAGAAAAATAAATTACTGCATATTCACATTATAGGCAGTATGTTTCTTACTAAATTGTTGTTCATTTTATGCTAAGAAAAGAATATGATGATGAAAAATTCAAGTATATAACTAGTGCAATATTAAACATCATTTTAGTTTTATATAGGATGAGCGAGTGTTGAAATACTTATTATAGTAATTACAATTAAGTATTCCTGGAAAATTGTGAAAGGACCTCAAAACTAAATTAGATTTTTGGACAAAATTTCACTTGGATTTACGAAATAGAAATTCATTTAGTAAAATTATAATAGTTTTCAGAAGAGGCTCAAAAATTTTTAGGCCCCTAGCGACCTTGAAGAAATGTATTCAAATGTTTATATAATTGATTCCATTGATGTCATGGTTACAGAAATTTTGTTTATGGATATTGAAAGGATATTTACTTCATTTTCTGGATCTACACTGGATCTTTACTGGATCCCAATTTAATTTCATTAAATTCTGATGAACTTTTAAAAACAAAAACTTTAACAATTCAAATTCTTTTTGAAGCAAACATCCAATCAAAAGTGTTTCTTTTTCAGGCTATTACTGATACACAGATACGAGATCTTTTTTCTTCAAAGTGCGAAATCTGAACTAAACAAAGGCCGGAATCTAGATAGATTTTGTGAAGTTAGCGAAAGCAGATTGTATTACGTATTGCATTATCGTACAACAAAATTAATTATGAAAACAAGGTAAAAAGTACTTAAGTGTAATGAGTGTTTCGGAAATATTTTAATAAAGTAATGTATTCTGTAATGATTGAAAAACGAATCAATAGTTCAATGCATTATTCTACTTCCTTGGAAATCCCTTCTACATTTTGCGATGATTTTCTTTATTCTTAATACTTCGGGTATGTTTGGCGATGACTTCACATGTGTAAAAGTTTTTTTAGTTTATAATCAGAAAACTTCTATATTTCTGTGTAAAAATCAATTTATGGATCTACATTTTAGAAATTGATTCATGAAAAATTAAAATTAAAAATGTCATGTACGACATAATGATTGTAAAATAAATGTGTTTGATTTTTTAATATTATTGATTTCATTGATGTCATGGTTACAATTTTTTTGTGGATGATTAAAAGTATACATGTGTGATTGCTGCTTCTATTACAGAATTAATTATGAAAGTAAGATGCAATTTACCCAACTATTCTACATTTTAATAAAGTAATGGATTTTGTAATTATCGAAAAACAACACAGTAGTTTCCTGCGTTGTTCTTAGAAATCGGCTTCTGCATTTTGTGTTATTCTCGATACTTCGGGTACGACTGGCGATGGCTTCAAATGTGTAAAAGATTTTTAGTTTATAATCAGAAAACTTATACCAAATATACTATTTTTAAGTTATTCTGAAATATTATACTACGTAACATTTTTAACTGAGATTGGTAATTAGAGGCATTCGAACAAAATTATTTACTATACTGGAAAGTAGCCGTATTGTCATATTTAATAAATATTAAACATGCAAATTCAAAATGTTATTGAACAATTAGAGACACAATTCAGATTTATTAATCTAAAAATTGTTTGCTAACATTTCTTTGCTACTTGCTATCATTTCTTGAAGATTATGATTAGTTTTGCTTGTTTTTGAAAGATTATTTATGATTATTAAAAATTAAACATAAATATTGGCATAAGATTTATCAGAAAAGTAATATAATATAGATAACAACATTGGAATAATTAAGTGCATTCTAATCCTTCTCCGGAATAACAGTTCTAGTTTTACATATTCTAAATGAAATAAAAAAACTGGTACAATTATACGTGACAATATGAATGTACCTATAAGCATTTAAATACTTTGTCGATAATTAATCAGTCGTTTTCCTAAAGATAATGCTGCATACTGAAAATTCACAAGTGCTATTTAATAATGACAGAAATAAAAGTAATGTATACACGTACATATTCTTCTTTTTAAAACTAGCTGGTGTAAATGATATATTTCAAAACAAATGCCGCAAAGACAATACTAAAATATCTAGTTATCGATACATCTTCTACTTTATTTTTACGCCAGTTGTAGGCATTGGTTTTTTTTATCTCATCTGTATCTCAAGTTATGCTCGGTAATTACACCGTATTGGGTAAAATTGCTCAACTAGCAATCTTTTCATTGAATTTAGGTTGCCGTTTTTATTTATGTAAGCATTTTAAAGAATTCCGGAGATTGCCAAGTAAGATTAATGACAATTCTGCGACCAAACTTCAACGAAAAAGCATGAAAGTCTGGTGGATAAATACTTGGTGCTTTGTTTTAATTTCTTCTTTAACTTTAATATCTTTCAATGAATTGAACAATGATAAAAGAATTCAGTATTTACTTTTAGGATATAAAATCGAAAATGACATTTTGCGATGTTTATTTGCTTTTTTCTATTCTCTTTTTTCATGTAGTTTCATGCATGCTCCATTGAATATGTTCGCAATTTATTATGCAGCATTATGTTACGAAATAAAAAACGGGATTCAAGATTATCAAACTGTAATAAAAACTAGTCACAATTATAATGAACTTAGTGATACTTACTGTAAAATAAGATTAAATGTAAAGCTTATTGATTCAAAAGTAGGTTTTTTAGTGTTTATTTCGTTTATTTTCAACGCCGTGCTAATGTTTCTTGGAATCAATATTCTTCTTTATTTACACCAAGATTCAAATCCTATAAGTGCGATTCTCATTCTTGCTTATTGTCCCATAATGCTATTGAACTTTTTGATTCAAGTTTTATATGCTTCTTTCGTAAATGATGCATCATTGTCAGTCAGAGACGAAGCAAAAGCGGTTAAAAATGGCAATATCCAGTCAGATTCAGCCTACTTAAGATTCATTTTAATTTGCCAAGATGAAATTTCCTTGACTCTATGGGGAATTACCGACATGAAACGATCCTTTATTTTCGGGACAATTGGTACAATACTCACATACAGTCTTCTTATCAATAGCTTCATGAAACGTTGTTGAACCGAGTCATTAAAATTCCTACTCTGTTTCAGCGTATTTGAAATTCTCGGTAGCTTGATAAGATGATATTTATTAAAAATTACCAGCATAAAATGAACATTTATTGGACGAACGAGTGAAACTCTTTTCACAAACACCCTTTTTTCTTCATAACATGAAATGTAAAGGCACAGTGTCATTAAAAGCCCTATTCAGTTTGAGCTTACCTGAGATTCTTGGAAATTTTATAACAAGATGCTTATTAGCATAAAGTGAACAATTATTGTACGAACAAGTGGAAATATTTTAACACACAGCGGTTATTACTTAAAACTTTTATGAAATATTAAATGAACCGTGTCGTTAAAAGGCCTACTCAATTTCAATCTCACTAGTAGCCAAAAGTTTCTGCAGTCAAAGCTCGTAGACGGGAAATGCTGGGTTTAAATGCAGTAAAGCCCGTCGCTTTAATCATTCGTGGTTTACCATGGTTTTCTTTCAACCTCGGATATACTTTAATAAATACGGGTAGGTTCTTTTAGAAAAGGAAGGCCTCCCCTCCTCTTTTTTTTCTATGTCTCTCATGTAGATAAACGACCGTCATAAACAAAACTAGCACCTTCACAGTTTCAGACTATCTAGGATTCTTTAAAATTTAGTAAGATGAAGTTTATTATAAATTACCACCATAAAATAAACATTTATTATTGCAATGAGTGGAAATATTTTCAGAAGAGCCTTTTTTTTCTAATTTATGAAATATGAAACGAACACTGTCATTAAACATTGCTACTTATTTTAAGTTTGTAAACTTGATAAGATGAAATTTACTCATAAAATGAACATTTGGCTGGAGATATTTTGCTTCATGATAATTTCTCACGAAATATTTAAAGAACTATGTCGTTAAAATCCTTGATTAATTTCAAATTATTTGATATTGTTGCTATTTTGTTTGCAAAAAAAATATTTGAAATTACGAAGAACTGTTGCTTTCAATTTAACTGCACTAGCAAACGTTCCAGTTTTAGCATAATCACTTTATTGTCATTTTTTTCAGATAGTATAACATGTTTTTAAAAATATTTTAAAACCCTGCATTAGGCTCTATACCTTGGCAAACAGGGATTATTTTCCTGACTAAGTTGTATAGCCACTAACTGACTGACCATCATCTTGCGAAGCTTGATAGCGTGATTATTAATTACCAATTGATAAAAATTTAATTAAAAGGTGTCTTAAATAATATGGAATAAATATTGCTTTTTATGTTCATACACAAACGCATAGTCAGCAAATACAAAAAAGAACAAATAGCGCATAAATTTAATTTTCGATTTGTCACAGAAGACAAACCTAGATATTTGATTAGAAATTATGCCATTTTTCAATTTATATAAAAAGAAAAACTTTCAGAGTCATCTTAATACGGAAATTAGACTAAACTCTGATTTTTTAATACAAATATCTAGTTCCATGTCATACTTAGCATTTGCAGTAAAGCTTACCTTAGGATACCAAATGGTAAGTCTGTTGGCCAAGTATTTTATAAATTATGAAGGTTTAAAAATTTTAAATCCGAATGTTAAACCATTTGTAACCGTTGCGTAAGAAATTGCCATTTCGATATGTATATATATATATATATATATATTTCAGAATAATTCAAAATTGTTTAGCGGATTGAGCTGGAATTTTCTATGGGCGTATTTCAAGCTTATAGAAATTGATTTTTATAAAGGATTTATAAGTTTTGATCTAAACTTTTCGAAAATTTATTTTAAAATATACTTGTATTTGAAAAAAATATTAAATGTGTATGAAATCATACGTAAAAATGCTTTGACAGAAATCGATTTTTAAATCTTGAAGCAAACATTTTCAGAATTACAGTTGAACCCGCACTAAGTGGCTCTTGAGTAATGTTTAAAAAACTATGCATTGGAATCTATTTTTCAACATTTATAAATGAATCTAACATTAGGAATACCCAATTCTTAATTTTTATTATTCAAGTCCTACTTGACCGAATGACTTTACATGTAATTCTTGAATTAATAATGTTCTCAAAAATCCAAATATGAAATCAAAATTAGCTTTTTATATTCAACATTTTAGAATTTGATACATTTTTAATGTAAAAAATCACACTTTAAACTTTTTTTAATTATTTAAAATTTCCAGTAATTTCCAGCTATATGGCTATTTATGCTTTTTTAACGTACCATTTAGAAATTAAAATGTATATGGAATTCTTTTTTTTCTTTTTGTCTTACCGGGCATTTATTTCACTTAAATACTATGATTTTAAGATTAATAATAGTCTTATCAGTCTATTAAAATTAATTCCCTTGTATCTTACTGTAAAAAAGACTTTTACATTAACTACTTTTTGTTTTAATCTTCTTTAATTTATTTTTATTTTTAAAAGTCATTTGTTTTTAATTACATGTTTAAAATGCAATCGTTGTCATTTTTTATTTATACTTTAAAATGAGTAAAATTCATTTGTTTGTATTTTAACTGAAGATTCCACTTAGATATATTATTTCTTTTGCAACTATGCTAAATTGGTTTATTTTTTCGTGTTTGCATTTGAAATAATCATTAAGATAAATTGTTTTATACTTCATTTAACACCCAATTTTAGAAGCTTTCTTTGCATGTTAAAGAAAATTGACAATTTAAAATTAATGAGGGTAATATTCATTTATTTAAAAAAGTAAAAGATAGATTCGAAGCTTTTCGTTAAAATGTTTGAAGAACAATGATTGTTTATACTTAATTTTCAGTTAATTTAATTCTTAATTGGCGGTTGTTTCATTTTATATTTAATAGGAATCGGCCACTCATAACCCAAACGTATGTATAAACATTCATTAACAAAATAAATAAATAGGTATAAGGTAATTAATCAGTAGTTAATCAATTTATATTTTCCGATATTATTGTTTATGCCAAAAGAGTTTAGAAGCATCCATGAAAACAAAGCAAATAACTGAATAATATAAGAAAAACACTAAGTACAGGAGTGTAGACTACGAAAGCTTTGGTTTTCTCTGGTAGATCTCTGGATAAAAGAATTTGACATTAGCCGCTGTTAAGGTATGATCAACAGCAAAAAATAAACATGTCAAAGATAATGCACCTGGATAAATTAATATTTATTTATGTTGTAGCTACTACTAGAACTTTAAAACTAAATAATGTTAAAATATATAATTAGAGTTTACCTATTAAAGGCGCGGTGAAGTATATTTTAGCTTTTACGGATCCGATTTTTTTGTTCAATTTTGAGAAGATAATTACTTTTATGTTAATAATGTTAATAGTTGCAAATAGATTTTCTGAAGTTTAATATCTATTCTTGTTTGAAATATAAGGAATAAACTGTTAAAAAATTTTATTTACTTTGAACCAAATTTTGGTGCTCAGTAGTTGCCATCATAAAATAGTGAAATCTCATAACCAACGTTTGGAGCTTACTAGTTCAACCTCAACTATCAGAGCGATGCTTCAATGGAAGCTCCAAATATTCGCTCAAGATTTCACCATCTCATAGTGGTAGCTATTGAGCACCGTAATCTGAATCAAAGTAGGACGAAATTTTTAACAATGTATAGTTGATTGCGGTATTATTGCATTCATATTCATATGGCAATAATTTAAGGAAGATTTTTTACAGATGTTTGAAAACTATCGTATTAAAACAAGATTTGACTGCATTACAACTTCCTATTAATTTTTGTTTTTCATCACACGTAACACGATCACAAAAATAACCTATATTTTAAATTTTAAATGTGAGATTTAGTTTTAAAACAAAAGAATCATCAACACTGGAAAGAGAATTAAGCAAACTTTTATTATAATTATTATTAGTAGTAAATACCGAAGTATATATGAAGTCATAAAAAATTTCATAGACATATCTACCATTGCTATATTTCGATTATGACAAGAACAATTGTTATGATAACATAATACTTAATGAATGGACATGTAATTCTAATAATGGACCTAACGAATTAAATATGCTTTTGAAACAGTTTCATTTCTTGCAAATAAGTAATATTCCTATTTCAAAGACTAGTTTAAAAAACTGAATTTTTAATTCGGGAATTTTAATTCATATTGTTACCGAGGCTTAGAACCAACAAAGTGATAATATATCTAGGACAGGTTTCGTACCTGGATAGCTGGTCGAACACTTGCCTGGATAATTTGTCACTCTATAGGTTCTAAGACACATTAGCAATGCAAATGAAAAATCAAGAATTAAAATTTGCGCTTATAATTTATCGAGCATAATTGCAATAAATATTTTAACTTATAGATGTATTTGGTATAATAGATCTGAGATTCCGAGGGTCGCATTTTCATTGACTTTGAATAAGGACATATTTTTGAGGAATGACAAGAATGTACACTGTCGAAACAAAAACTCTAATTCTACAGATGTAACAGAAATTTGTATGCTTACTACAATTTTATCTGTACATTGTACAAAAAAAAATGTAAATCTACAAAATTATTTTTTATAAAGCTGCAATGTAAAAAAAAAAAAAAAAAAAAAAAAAAAACGTTAAATTTACGGCAGAAACTACATAGAGAAATGTTGCCAGCAATTTTTGCCGTGAAAATTGCAATAAATTTAGATATCAAATTTTACTGCAATTTTTTTATGACAAACACTGCTGGTAAAACTGCTGCGTCGTAAATTTAATGGATACTGTTACAGTGTACAGAAATCTGTAGCTTTACAAAAAAATCTACTAAAATTATAATAATTCTATTTTTTTTTTTTTCAACCCGAGTTGTAATTATAAAAAAATATTCTAAAAATAGAAATTTCACCAAAATATCTTAAAAACCTTAGACCTTTTTCTTTTATTTATTATGCAAATGTGTATCTGTTACATGATTTCATTTGTTGCCGTTACATAAAAAGTTCTAAAAATCCAAATTTCCTTGAAAAATTCCTGTAACTTTACAATTTTTTTACAGTGCAGTTATAATTACAATAGAATCTGCTCACAAGGTAATTCACAGAATATTCCTAAAAATTCCTTAAGTTAAAAACTTAAATTAATTTCATTACTTTTACTGACAATAGTGGAGAGATCTTCATATTTCTATAAAGAAGTGTTAAGTTTGATCACCAGGTAATTCCACGAAAGTGGCCGATTTGAAATTTGAAAAATGAGATATTTCTGAATTATAAAAAGCCTGCGTTCATAATTATAGAAGAATCTGATCACAAGGTTATTTTCAGAAAATTCCTAATTATCCTCTTCAGTACTTAAATTTATCGCCTTGCTTTCATTTACACAGGTGGATAGATCTCTATATTTTAAGACAGAGGTGCTAAGTTTGGTTATCAGGGTAATGCTATAAATCGGCCAGTCTTAAATTTGGGAAAAGGGAAGATTTTCTACAAGTATATCAAAATCCCATTATTGTTGTGGGTTAGTAAATATATCGTGCTTTCAGAAATCAACCCTTGTAAAATGCTTTAAGAATCCGTGGAAACGATATTTGGGTGATTTCTAAAGCTTGATCAGTATATTTTGTAAAGACCCTCATTTGCATTATCAGGATTACAAAATTTCTTCATATATAATATTGAGTTTATTTTGATTTATTATTTTCAGAAATAATCAAATTGTTGACAAAACAAAGATTCAGAGTTTGGCGAAAGTTCTTGTTTGATGAAAATCAGTTTTTATGTCCAAGTTTCTACAAAATTACAACACTCTTTTGATTTTTTCCACCATTGGTACAGACACATTTTTTGTTTTAATTTCAAAGAACCAAATTTTTTTCTGTATAATAAAAAGCCTTTTGACACTTTATGTCATGTTATGTTGATTTTATTTCCCATTTAACAGCATAAAAAATAGTTTTCCTCTGACAATCTCTACATTTCCTGTTATGATTGTTCATTTTCGTGGAGGTCTTTATTTTTCAAATATTTTGACTAAAGATTAGTACCGATTTCAGCTTCTGAAAGATGTGTTGATCAGTTACAGATCTCAAAAGGGTCCAATAAAGTTCATTAATTAATGATATTAAACAAAATTGTTTTTTTTTTAAAGCTTGCAGTGTGACGGTATTGATAAAGATAACTAAATATGGTCACTTAAAAGCACCCACCCCTTTTAGATTATGTTTAATAATCCCAATGCTGTTTCAAAAAGCTAAGAAAAAGTTAGTAACTTGAACAAAATAGGTTGAAATGCTTATCCTAAATTAAAAGATGCGACTGTCAATACAAATAGTATCTCAATATGTATGAATTCCTCGAGAAGAAATCCGATAAATTTAAATATTCAAAGAGCAGGGCGACGATAATAGGATTCAGTCGCTTGTATGATGTTGACTTTTGAGCCAATCTCATTGAACTCAACATTTACCATGGTAGAGCCCTCTATTGGTAGTTTAATTAACTAAACATTCAATGCGTGAAAAACTACACTAAGACTGTTTACATGATTTTGGCCAGCTAAAACAACATGTAAACCACAGAATACACGTGAAAAGTATATATACTTTTTTTTGTTAAATGGAGATTATGTGTGTTATTTTCATCGAAAAGTTGTAACGAAATATTTCTCAGATGCACAGTTATAATTTCCGAAAGTTAGTACAACAGCCCGAGCACGCTTGACGGTCGTTACGTTTTTATGCCATTTTAGAAAAAATTCAAGTTATAAAATGGAGAAAACCTAAATATATTTATTGTGCAAAAGAAATCGCTACTATATGTAACATTTTTAAAGAGAAAAATTTGGAGGTTTCATTATTTGCACTACATCTAGAAACCAGTACGGGAAGGATCCCCTTTTTGTAGAATTGCTCAGCAATGCTTCAGAATAGATCTTATGCACCTGACTTCCTGTCGAGGCTAAAATTTTTCCGCTGGCACTACTTACTTTTGGATAATAGCTTAGCATTCTAAGGAATGTAGACTATTATTATTATTATTATTATTGTTCTTGTTGTTGTTCAAAATATCGCAAAAATATTTATTAATGTGGCAGTAGATACTAATTATATTGTAACAGAATCTGTGCTCTGTATCCAAAGATATTCACTAAATTTGAAAAAAATCGGCTAAATTATTTGTAAGCAAAAGTCATCTGCTCGCGGTATTGATGACTGTGAATGCTGACACTGGGTTACAATTCATTGAATAATGAATCAAAATACCGCCAACTGAGGAGAGTGACGTCGTGGGCTTAAAGTTCATTGATGTTAATATGATCTTGAGATGACCATTCTATATAAAACCAATTATAGCTGTATCACAAATTAAATTCATAAATCAAAACAAATATATAGTGCTATTTTAGAAGAAGAAAAAATATATAATTTTATCGCCTTTATTAAAAAAAAGAAGAAAAAAAAGAAGAAAAACCTGAAAAGAAATGAAATATTTCACCTGTATTTTCATTAGAAATTAGTAAAGTGTAAATAAAAAGTAAAAATTATCCAAGTACTAATTTTACATTTTTTTTAAATAAAAAATAACTGTTATTTATAAATTTTATTTGAAATAAAATATACTTCTGCATCCATTTTCATATATTCATAAAAATCACATATAAAGATGTTTTATATATTATTTTTACTTACATCTTGCTTTTTGTTTAGTGCTATGTAGTTCACACAAACTGAAAAATTCAGGAAATGAAACATAAATACTACATTGTAAAACACTTTACTTTCATTTCACCAAGAAAGTATTACTTCAGCAAAATTTATATTGAATAAACGGTGGCGATATCAATTTCGTAGAATGTAGCAAAAGAAAATTTTACTTCAAGTGTTTTTAGTGAATATAAAATAGCTGTTTAAGCAATACGAAATATGATGTAACCTGAGAGATAATCGTTTAAATTTTCTCTGAATACTTCAGTTCAATTATGCAATAAATCGTTCATTGATCAAAAATTTTTCGTTTGTGTTAAATGCTTATAAAGTAAAAAAGATTTTTCTCAACTAATTCTTAATAAAAAAAAATTCCTCTTTACATGAAGTTATAAGATATTATTTGTAATATACGACTAAACGTAAAGAATCTTTTGAAATAAAATTCATTTATGTGTAAGTAAATATAATTTGACAGATTGTTAAGTACTTAGAAACAGAGATCTAACGCTCTATTTGTATAAATAGAGAGATAGATACAAAGTTCTATCTATGCATATATCGATCAATCCATCTACAGACTGACAGAAAAGCAGACAAATATTTAAATAAATAGACAGACAGACAGATACAAAAGGTGTTGCCAGTAGCCTACCAAAACTGCATACATATAAAGCGTACAAAGATAATGCTCGAATCTGGCGTAAATTGGCACAGCTGCGCCAGCTGGTGGAAGGGATGATAATGCAAATACGCGTGTTCAATCCTAACGGATAAATCTTGTTTACTAGATTTATCGCAAAATATTTTTATTAGAGTTTGTTTGGAAAAAATTATGCATATTAAAAAATAGTCACAATATCATTTTAATTTTGGGTGAAAAAAGCACTAAAGTTACGAAAACAGATTGTATTTTACCCTGAAACTAAAATGGCGATGCGAGTTTTCTTTTTTACATACACATATTTTAATTTAAAAAAAGCTGTAACAAAAATACTTTACAATAAATCTGGTGAACAAGATTCATCTTTCATGAGAGAATAATTTTTAATTTATGAGTGAATTTTTAATAAAAATTCTCTAAAAACTTTATCTGTTTCAAAAAAAATTCAATCTGATGATTTTAGGAACATTATTGTTGCTTGTTTAATAATACAAAATTCAATGCATGCATTTTCAATTAAAGTGATCCCAAATGTAAAATGAAATGAGTTTTAAATTAAAAAGATGAAATGTTTGTAATTTTAAATGACATAAATACAATACGATCAAGAACATACTGGATACTTATCGTCTGCGCTTGATAAACGACAAAAATGGCTTAAATTGAATATTTCATTTATTATTAAGTTCTGTACATATCTGTACATTAATAAATGTACAGATCATTAATAAACATTATGTACAGATCATTAATAAATGTACATATCTGTACATTAATAATGTATATATACATTATAGCATATACATTAACATATGATGCTCCACTAAATTATAGCATGTGTTTACAGATGTGAAAAAAAAGAAAAAAGATACACGCAGAATATGCAATAAATCAAAAAGTAAAATAAAATAATTCATATCAAACGAAAAAAAGAATAGTGAAAAAAAAAAACCTAGATTTATATATAGAAGTAAAATATCTAGTTATAACATATTCAAAAAACAATTAAAATTAATTAACTAAAGTTACACAAAATAGCAAAAAGAAGATTAATCTTTTTTATTTTCTATGAAAACAAGAGATAAAGCAAAAAAAACTTTTAATGAAATTAATAACACTGGTCTGCAAAATAAAAAAAAATTTTGTCCTTTAAATAAAAGATAATTTTTTATACTAATTTGGTGTTACAGAATATGAATTAACCATTAAAATTTTAATATTAGCTCTCGATGTAAAAATGAAGGTGTAGAAATTTAATATTTTCCCCCAAATATACGTATTTTTAAATTAATATTTAAACAAAATAAGAAATTTAACCAGTAATTTTCTTTAACATAAATAGACTTCGAGAAGTTTCAAATATGTGAATCTAAAATTACAGCTCATTCCATCAAATACTTTGAAAAGTTAGAACTCTTAAAATCGGAATAAATGAAAAGGAAACGAGACCATTTTCAGCATTTATTATCTTAAAATATAAACGATTTTATAACACATTTTTTGTAGAGATGAAAGATACACATACCTTCTTTTATTTCATGTGATTAAAAAATTGCAAGATGCTGAATTTGATTTTACAGGGGACTCCCTGTATGATATTCGACGAGCAGGAAATTGCTGTTATAGCTTGCACGCAGGATTATAAAATAAACATTGTAACTAGAGTGAAGTATTTGGTGCTTTCTATCAGACTGTAATAATTACTCTGAACCTAAATAAATTTGTATTTAATGCATTTTTTATATTTTTAATACAAAAAAGTATTTAACAATACAAAACTTTAAAAACTTCGACAACATTTTCATTTAAAAAGTATTTTTTGAATAATAAAGAAAAAATTTTAGGTTTAATTTATACAAATTAACATGAAACATCTGTTTTGAGAATATTATGAAAAAATATTTACAAGTTTTTGAGATATCATGTGCGTTATACCCAAAACCGTCATTTGAAAAAATCACTTCAAAGTTTCGAAAACGAAACTTCAGCTATTCGGCGGGTATAATTCTAAAAGCCATAACTTTTGTCCTAATGAGAATTTCAAGGTAGCAACTATATTAAAATGTCCTTAAAAGCTAGTAGTTTACATCCAAAAGAATAAATTTTCCGAAATTTGGAAGCTTTGAAGTAACAAAATCAACCGAATCGAAATCAATATAAGCAAGCAGAGTAAATTTGAGCTATGAGGATAACTTTGGGCAAAGAAAAAAAAATATTAAACGTATGGCATCAATGGAGTTAAAGGCAAAGTTTTGGTCTAAAAATATAGATAGCAGCCCTAGTGTGTGTTTGGCAGATCATTGGAAATAATTCGTCAAGATTCCGCCATGGCAGAATGGATCAAAGTTTCGTGAAGATGGAGCAAAGTTATCCTAATTAACTGTATATCTTACACGAATTTTATTCGGCTGGCACAATTTTCACTTATAAATTGACACTATTTCCCTGATATATATATATACTAAAAATCTATTTAAAATTTATAATGGCACTAAAATACATTAAACTCTCGATTAACCTGGAAAAGATTATCCGGTTTCGGATTAACCAAAATGGCAAAAAATCTTAAAGTTTTTGATGCAAATTATTATTTTATACTCCAAGAAAATTAATAAAATGTACCACAGGTAAGAAATTATGCAAGGCAGTTTTATCGGCTGAAGAAAATGAAATTTCTGCAGAAAACGATAATAGTAGATAAGGTAGAGTTGGTTAGACACATTGGCAATTCTTCTTAACGTGTGTCATTAACAACCATTATAACACTTGTAATGGCATTTTTGATTCGCAGAAATGACTACCTGGACTTAGCGGCGAAGAGCTAACAACTTTGCTTTTGCTTTCACTTTGAAGAAATTTGGTATGTCAATGTAATTTTTATCAAATGCTGGTTTACTTTCATAACTATTATGACTGTGATGATTTTATGTTGAATTTTTTAATTTATAAAGCACATTGTTAGGAAAAATTTTAATATAAAATAGGTTGCCATTTTGCAACTGTATTGCTACAAAGCGATTGAATGTCCAATAAGACATGATGCATTTGTAAGTTGGAAATTCAATAGTCTTTTTATGTTTCTAACTAATATGGATCTGTAATATTCAGTATTATTTTACAGAAAGAGCTACTGAAATTGGCAAGGAGGATTAGTTGGAAAAGTTTTTCTAAAATCATTTGCTGAAACAAATGTTTTGATTTATCTGGATCGAAAAAGACTGGGATTTCTCCTTTTGATCTGAATTGTTTTGATAATGCCTATTTTATCACCCTCAACATCATTTGCGATCATCCACACCAAGCCTGTAAATTAAATATGCATCACTTATCTTCTGATATATCAGCTAAAAATTTCCAGAAGAAAATACAGGCCGTCGTACCAAGTTTACAAGACTCCTAAGGATATTGGACCTTACCTCCAGAAAACAGCTTCAACTACAAAGAGTCAGAAATGTACAGTAAAAACCTTATATTGATAGATACTCCTATTAAAAAAAAGGCTTAATGAATAATTTGAAATTAAAGATAAAAAACGAGAAACATTGCAGGAAAAAAGGGGGAGTTATCAAATTGTTAAGGCGAAAAAATTAAATTTTCCAGCTGGAAGAAGTAGAATTTTTATCGCATAATTCTGATAACGATGATACTGATTTCTATAATCTACTTAGTGCTAATTCCAGGATTATCATGGCCTTATGTTTTATTCATTATTTATTTTCTAAAAAGTATGTTAATAGGATTTTAAAAAAAAACTTTGTAATAGATATTTATGAAACAAAAATTTGTCAATGTTATTTCTCTTTAAGTTTTATTAAATTATTACAAGATTTATCATTAAAAAATTATTACACAAATTAAATTATTTGTATTTCTTATTTTCAATTTAAATAACAATTATCAAATCTTCCTTGCAAGTGTATCAATCCTTTCCAGTGGAGGGGAGATTTGATACAAAAGTAGTCATTCAAATTAACTCGGGTATATTTTCTGAATGGTTTTTTTAATCACTATATTTTTAATAAATAAATAAAAGGTAACTTTATAAAAAACGCGAAAAAATTGTTTAAAAAATGCTTACTAAAGGTTAAACACGGTATTAAAGTTATAACTTAAGAAAAACTATACTGGATTTTCGCTATTTGATTCAAAATACATTCTTAATTTTGTGCGGTTAACTTTTATCTATAAAATTCGAATTATCTACCTCTAAATTTATGTTGAAGAAAAAAACATTTTTAAGTCTTAAAAATTAAGACTGAATATGTTTTTCACAAATTTGTTTTATTCATCGACATCCTTAACAAATATGTTCTTCATTGGGGTTTTTGTTAGATTTCTTTTACCTGTTTCAGGATGCAAAATTTAATTCGGTTCCTTTTATTATTCATTGTTTTTAGGTGCATTCGTAATTATGTAAATACGTAGCACCTATTGTTGTCGCTCAGTCCGTCCGTCTGTCGGTCTGTCGGTCTGTCCCTCTGTCTGTCCGTCTGTCCGCATATAACAACGCAAAAACTACCTAACCGAATCGTTTGAAATTTAAAATACATAATTATAGCATAATTTTGTCGCGTCATTTCAAATTTTATGAAAATCGGATGGATAGATCAATTACAGGGACATTCAAAAGGATTCCGTTACATTACGGTCAATGGGGAAAAAAGTTTTAAATGCATTTTAATCGTTTGAAATTTAAAACGTATAATTATTGCGTAATTTTGTCGAGTCATTTCAAATGTTATGAATATCGGATGCATAGATCAATTACAGGGACAATCAAAAGGATTCCATTACATTACGGTCAATGGGGAAAAAGTTTCAAATGCATTTTTATGATGTTACACTCATTCGAACATAATAGAATTGGCATGAATCTATGAAATATATACTAAAATATGCATTCTGTACAATCTGTGATTCAAAAAATTTTTATTATTAAATTACAGGGCCACACAAAAGTATTCCACTATATAATGCTATACGGGGAAACATTGTGTGGGGCGTGTTTTAATTATATTCAACTATTTCACATTTTATGAATTAGATATACGTTGCTGAGGTGTAATAAAATTTACTTCCTTCATATTTACAGAAACGTAAAGATTTCGACTACTATACTGTATCCGGAGTACGTTCTACTATATCAGCAAGATCTGAATATTTTTAAAACTTCGTTATCGTACGAACGCACATCATTTGCTACGTTCTCGTGCAATTTCCAACTTGTTTTATCTTAAAAAACTCAAGTAATCATTTCCTAAGTTCCTTTTCATAGCTTCACAAACCTACAAAGTTTGCCTCCTTCGGATTAAACTCTACGGTGCACTTACTTCCCCTTTCTTTATGTTAGATTTAATCTGAATTCAAAGCGAAATTTTTGTTTAAAAAAAGAAACATCACGTTTATGTTACATTTATTCATGAAAATATTTAAAATTCAAACTTTCTAAATGGCCTTAGCTTGAAGGAACGTGTCTTAACCCAAATTACTTTGACATTTCTATTCAAATACGTCTGAAAGTTTTATGTGGAGCAGTGAAAGTTCACCAAACGAAATCCACTTTTCGTTAGAAAAAAATACTTATCATTTATTTTGTATATATTCTATATGTTTCTAAAGATTTATCAAAGAAAATCCCAGAAGTTTCATGACACTTGAATTAGTATACTTGATTATTAAATTGGTATCTATGACTTATAAATTAAAATGGTATAGGATTCTTCTGACAAAATAGAGAAAAAGAAACTTAAATAAGAAGAAAGTTGAGAAGTAAGTTTTATTACTACTAAGGAATTTTTTTATAGAATACCACAAACTGGATTTAGAATTTTGTAGAACACCGGTTTTAGAAAGATGTTATCTTCGTCTGTTGAAAAAAAAAATGTTAAAGTAAATTCGAGGGCAATGCGAGAGCAGAAAATTCTTTATTTCGAGCATAAGTTTACGAAGTTTTATTTGAATTATTATTTTTTAATACTCCGTGATTCGACTGTACTTTAGAGTATCAGAAGTACCCATCTGTTAAAAAAAATTCCTCATCCATTCATCATTGTTTTAAAAAAATCATCAGTGTCATCATTGTTTTAAAAAATACATATTTATCCGTTAAGTCTGTCCTGTATGTTTTAGGAAAAGTATTACGAAGCAATTTCGAGAGTCACCTCCATTTGGTTACAAAAAAAAAAAAAAAATACTGGCATAGAAAAAAAATATTTTGTACAGATTAAAGCTACAGATTTTTACCATTTCACAATTTAGGCGCCATTTAACTTAAAACAGTTTTCAGGACGTTTCTCTAATTTTCAACTAGCTTCTTCTTAAAAGTCGTTACATGTGTCCAGCTTTTTATTATATTTTGTTATTCAACATTGACATCCTAAATGAATCTCTTCGCAAGGACATTTTTTGATCAAAATTGTTTTATTCATTGACACTTTTAACAAATACATTCCTCGTTGTGATTTTCGTTCAACTTTTTTACCTGTTTTAAAATGCAAAAGGTATTTCAATCCCCTTTATTATTCGTTGCTTTCATTTTGTTGCTTTATCAAATAAATTTATCAACATCTTTAACAAATATATTCTTCGCCGGGATTTTCGTTCAATTTCTTTTACCTGTTTCAGAATGCAAAAGTTAATTCTGTTCCCTTTATGATTCTTCAGTGCTTTTTTTTAAATCTTAAGGAACTCAAGTATTTATTTTCTAAATTCCTTTTCATAGCTTTACAAATCTAAATTTGTATGTTTGCCTCCTTCGGATTAAACTCTAGGCTAGCCTTGCTTCCCCTTCCTTTATGTTAGATTTAATCTGAATTCAATGCTATATTTTTCTTTTAAAAAGAAATTTCACGTTTATGTTACATTTATTCATGAAAATATTTGAAATTCAAACTTTCTAAATGTCCTTAAATTGAAGGAACGTGTCTTAACCCAAATTACTTTGACATTTCTATTCAAATACGCCTGAAAGTTTTATGTGGAGTAGTGAAAGTTCACCAAACGAAATGCACTTTTCGTTAGAGTAAAAAAAATATATAGCATTTATTAACTATATATTCTAGATGTTTCTAAGGATTTATCGAAGAAAATTCTGGAAGTTTCATGAAATATGAATTAGCACACTTGTTTATTAAATTGGTACCTATGATTTATAAATTAAAATGTAGTAAAATTCTTTTGACAGAATTGAGTAAAAGAAATTTAAATAAGAAGGAAGTTGATAAATAAGTTTTATTACCAAGCAAGTATTTTTTTTACTATATAAAACACCAAAAACCTGATTTAGATTTATAGTAGAAGCACACTTGCTTTTCGAAAGATGTTATTTTCGTTTGTTAAAAAATAAATTGTTAATGTAAATTCGAGGTCAAAGCGATTTTAGAAAATTCTTTATTTCGAGCATACATTTTATTTGAATGAATACTTTCAACATCTCGTGCTCCGACTGTATGAAAGAATATCAGAAAAGCCGTATTGTTTAAAAAAAATCCTTCATCCATCAAAAATAGTACGTTTTACGGCAAGTATTATAAAGCAGTTTCGGAAGTTACCTCCATGTGGCTGCAAATAAAAATATCAGCATATCGGAAAAACAATATTTTGTACAGGTTAAAGCTACAGTTTTTCGCCATTTTGCAATTTAGTCGCCGTTTAAACTTAAGCATTTTTCAGAACGTTTCTCTAATTTACAATCACCTTTATCTTCAGGCCAAAATCATCCGCCTATGTATTTGTCCAGATTTTCATTATATTTTGTCATTCATCATTGATGTCATAATTAGATCTCTGCGCTATAGCCGTTTTTGCATGTGAGTAAAGAGATGAATGCCACTCGACTCAAGGCTGTCCAGGCTGTGTAGGCGGCGACAAAGAAGCTTCCATTTGAATTGAATCAAAAGTTATTGAGCTTTTCGAGCATTGTGACGATCGTTGTCATGACGATGCTGAGTTTAAATATTGATGAATGTTTGTTACTGAAGTGTTTTGTCCCAAAAAAATCAGATTACAGAAATAAAGTCTTGTTGCACTTATTCCAAACGGAGGAGAGATGGGGATACTGAGAAATGATTATAAACATCGCAAGTGGACAGAATTCTTTCTCTTTCTTTTTTATTTATTAGTAAAAACAAGCTTCATTTCAAATATACTTAATATATGGTTTCTCGAACCATAATTATATATATGTATACACATATGAAAAAGAATAGGAAAGTGAAACATTGGAGTATTCCATATTTTACAATTAAATAATTTTATAATAATATACTGATTTTAATAATAACTTTGTACTTTCATAAATAGATAACCAACTAAAAAAGAGATATTATTTTGAACTAAAAAGAAAGACCATGTTACAAATAAAAAGAAATTTTGATTGGATCAAAAATGATATAGATATCAAAAGACAACCCTCCCTCCCCCTAAAGATATCTTACGATATCATATACCATACCACTTTCCCTCTCTCCTAAAATGATAACTTTATATATGCACAGCCCCTAGGATATTTTTTTAAATAAAATTTCAAGTTCAGATGTTTTTTGGGAAAAAATAGAAATTTGTCACATATGCCTTTAATTTTATTCAATTCCATAAAATATCTATCAAACTATGCTCGTCAGTTATTTCTTTTTGGACCATCCATTACCTACCACTACAACTTAGACTTTTTCATGTATTTCAATAGCATAAGTAATATCTGAAGCAATTCTTTTGTGTTCAGCAATTAAATATAACTTCCAGGCTTCCAGTTGTCATTAGGCTCTTCAATTAGCATTTAATCATCAGATTCCGAAGCCGTTTCCGAAAACGAAAATAATTTTATAAAAATAAATGGCGTCCAAAATCAAAAATGTAAAAAATAGCCAAATTAGAGACAAAACTGAGCTATCGTATGGAAAAAATTGAAAATATTTAAATTTAAAAGGGAAATTTGAAAACAAACTGCCCATAAATTTCACATTACCGAGTGAGTATTTTCAAGGGAGTGAAGAGTCCCCTTAAATTTTCGGACGGTTTGGCCATATATAAAGACATTGGCAATGAACACTGTGCGCCATTGGCCCAGCTACTAATTCATATATTTGCTTTGCTCAATTCTAAGGTGACGGCTCGAAACGACCACCACTGAGTGTGTATACGCCGTTGGAGCTTCCTGTGTGCAACAATTAGATGTAGGTAGCATTTCAAATTAACTTTTACCAACCAATACCCGAGAATCCTAATACCGTACACTCTCAAAAAAACTTCCGTCTTTTCACAGAAAAAGTACTGGCAGCACTGCTGCCAGAAATTGTCTGTACATTGACGATTTTCCGTTTATTTTTTTCTCCGTCAAAAGAGGAAAAATATCCGTCACTTGAAAAAAGTTTGGAAAAAATCAATGCGGAAGAGGTGGGGATCGAACTCACGAACCTAGGATTACAAGGCCAACGCTCATCCACAGCGCTACGATTGCTCATAAAGATTTTGCTTTAAAATAAAAGCGTTGATTTCATATGGGTGTGGTTTGGTGTATTTCGTTAAAAAGATTTTAATTTTGCAGTTAATCTCGGAAAGTTTTCATCTTTAATGAAACTGTGGCTGTTTTTTTTTTTTACGTTTAGTATTAATATAGTATAAAAATGTGAATTTTAAATATATTACGTAGATTGTCAGAGAAAAAACATGAATGTTTTATTTTTATTCGATAAGATTTTTTTTTTTAATAATATCAATTTTTTTTTTTTTTTTTTGCATTTTATTTTTTAATTAAAATATTTTTTAAATGTCTTCACTTAAAGTATATTTTATATGCGAATATTTATCATAGAAATAACTTAGTATATTGAACTTTATTCAACTTATCCAACTTTGAATAACAGATTGTGAGAATTTTTGAACGAATAAAGAAAGTAATTGTTATTTATTTTTAAATTCGAAAACATTTTTTTCTTTTAAAACTAAATTAGACATTTTAATAGATAGAATATTTTTGTTTTTCATTTTAAAAATAAATTAGAATTTATTACTAACAGACCCAATGCGCATGCGTGCTAGATATAAACGGAATCGTTTCCTCATTTTTCGACTCTCGGAATGAACTCACAGAACAAATACGTTTTCTGGGAAAACAGAAGTTATTTGTGAAAAAATAACGATAACTTAGTGTTTATTGACGAATTTTTCTGACAGTGTATGCTCCAATTAATACCGGGGATTCTTCTTAAGGAAGTTACCATAGTCTCTCCAGAGTTGGCGAGAGGCGTTATAATCTTTCTGATAAAAGTCAAAATTGCACAGAGGGAATATTTCGGATCCAGGTACCATTGATGACCCTGAGGTAAAATATATACGGTTGTATTTACGGGTCCAAGGATCAAGTACTTTCGACAATGCGAATCAGAGACTGTCAAGGGGGAGTCTACGCCGTCAGGAAACAACTATGTCGAACTTCTAAGTGGCACCTTCTTCTTCGCATTGACAAACAACCTAAAATGCATTTTCTGTAGAAGTTCATCTTTTAAGTCTCATAAAGCAACTTCCGTTTGGAGACACTTGTTATTTTCTCCGGACCCGTCTCTTTTATAATGATGGTTTCCCTAGATTTGCTGCGGTGATTTCGACAGAGTAGCCAAGGAAAGTTTTGACGAGGCTCCTTGCGTCTGATTGGACGGAGTTTCTGCCATGACGGTCAGACTGAGTTTCTGCTTGGGTGCAAGGAGAGATATATCAGCGGTTGTCTCTTTTTCCGGAGAGTTTGCTTATTAGTGGTGTTCTAGGGCAGTCTGACCTTGCCAAATCGGGCTCCAAACGGTCACAAAAGTTGACATAATTGAACATAATGTTTTAAAATGTAAGCATGTTGCAAAGAATTCTATGTAAGCATGTTGCAAAGAATTCTAAGTAAAAGCTTTTACGATGAAAATGAAAGTAAATTCAGATTAATCTTGATTTGTTATGACACATCAACCGAACTTTTTCAGTGCTTAGGAATAAAAATGCATGAATTATATGTAAAGCGTATGTATGATTTGAATTTATTCGTGCAAAATCTACTTATAAATACATAATTATGCGAAATCAAGTTCATATTATTTATTTTCATAAATTAATGATTACCTTGCTTATTAGTGATTAATGATGGCTTTTAAAAACTTGTATATATATTTTTAATTAATATATTTAATACTTTTACACGATTTGAAATTAATTGGGCAATTAGTTTTTGCACTTAATAAAAATGCTTTCTTGGGAATTTTCGGATTATGTTTGGCCATTCTTTTTTTATGTATTTTCTTTGAGACAATAATTTTGCATTTTTCATTTAGAATTACAATTTAAATAATTTTTAAATATTATCATTTTAAACGCAATTAACTACCACGTTTCTTTTTTAGAATCGGTGAAACACTTTTATGTCAACAAATCTTTGTTCATTTCATAGTTTAAGAGTTAATTAAAGGATTAGCTTTTTAGAAGATTTTTTTCCAAGTGTAACAATCTGAAATTAGCGATGAACTGAAAGTTCATTTTTTCGTTTTCTACTATCAGGTAACTAAGGAAGTTCGTGCGGTTTTCATCAGACATATAAATTGATCGACAAAGCTCGTAAAGGCTTATCTTATCATTCCATATAATCATCATTGACTTCAATTAAATAATCTCAAAGAAATAGAAGTTTGTAAAAAATTTCTTTGTAAAAGTATTGTTTTTAGTCAAATAAGCAGCAGTGTGACTGTGTCTCGGTTTCGAAATTTCTTTTCCCATAGTTAGTTATCTGTGGCCAAAAACATATAATAAACTGATAGAGAGATGTCCAGGGAGTAAATAGGGTGAGGCATAACTTTCCAGCCCAATGTTTTGATCACGTCCTTGGTTGTGTATACTATATGATTGCTGGCATTATCGTAGAGAGAGAGAACTTCTCTCCTGTTGACCAGCACTGGCTGCTTTTGGAGCGCAGCAGTTGAAAACTTTTGTAAGTATGACGAGTAAATGTCGGCCGTGATGATTTTCTGGCTTTCTAGGCATGTGTGTTTAGTGAACTATACTAGCGCTTTGTCCACCAGATACACAAGATTAGCTGTATGAATGTCCGGTTTGGCGGTCAATACAACGCAACTGAAAGTTGACCAATGTTGTTTTCTCTTTCGGTCATCATATATGACCCACATTTTTGTGATCCATAGTGTGCGTTTTATAGTCTGTTCACTAAAAAATATTCACTTTTCGTCACATGTCATTATTTGGCTCAGGAACGAAGTTTTGTTGCGGCGTGATAGCAAAGAAAACAGATGTTCAACCGTTACAGCTTGTTTCCGACGGATAGGAAATCAGGAATTTAATTGTTGAGTATTCATGTCATCCAAACGTTATGCAGATAGATGCAATTGGATGATTTCGCCATGTACTCCAAGCGTGTGCATATAGCTTCTAAACAAGAAGTATATTCTTTTAGCGTCTTCTGTAGTTTTATTTACAAATTTAAATTATAGAACAATATAGGCCACAAATTCTCTTTTGCTAACGAAATGTTCTTTCAAATATTCCACTTCATACAAAATCGAACATTTGATACTCTAAACAACTTGTCAATGAATGAGGCTTCAACGGAATGTGCAGATCTGACGTCATCAGAATCCATTTGACCACGGTTACGGGACAAAAGTAACTGTCCTGGAAAACCGCATGAACTTCCTTGATTATGTGATGGTTTTGAAAAATAAAATCTGAGTTTCAGAAAATGTTCGATTTCAGTGAAAAACGAGCAAAACTTCCGATACATACAATACTTTAATCAGATTCATGCGAGTTGTGAAAACAAAAATCGGTTTTCTGACAATTTAGTAATTTAAATTTGTTAGTTATGTCCTCAAAAAATTTTAAATGTTAGATTCACTCCAATTTTCATCGTATGTTTGGCCTTTTTATTTATAAAAAAGGACATCTTTAAAATTTGTGCGTTCATTTTTCAATTCGGCAGACAGTTATTTAAAGAAAAAATGAAATTAACAGAAACTGAATTTCCATTAAATATACGCATGTTAATTATTTGCATTATAAATTAGAGGACTTTAACAAAAACCCATTTCAAAAGGAGTCTCTAGATATTTTATTGTACATGCAACATTTTGCATGCCTCATCAGTGGCAGAAAGGTTCTGGTCTCAAAGCTGTTAGATGGGAAAGGCTATATCCAAAACCAATCGCTCTCGTTGGCCTAATCATTAATATCTTTCCATGGTTTTATAATTTTGCATACACAGGTAGTTTTCCATAGACAAAGAAAGGCCATCTTTACCCATCCGGCCTATATTCCTCGTGCAGATGATCATCTGTTATGAACAACACCAACACTGTTGGAATGTAATAGCACGTATACGAGCTTCCTTAGTCATATAAATAATTTCGGACAAATATTAAAATATGTGATACATTTTAAAGATATTGACATTGAAAATAATTGCTTTGATAATACATGAATCTAACATATTTTATCATGTATAGTTACTATTTATCTTTAAATATTTCAAAAATGTACTTTCTACTCAATATATACTGATATATGCATACATGTTTTTTACATTCTTATGTAGTTAGAAATCTACTCAAAAGAAGATCATCTTTGTCAATATTTTGCTCATTTCAAATTTCACTAATCTCTTAACAGCTTACATTTGTCGTGTGACGACACTCGCAAGCTGCTGTTAAGTCTTTTTACTCCCTATCACTTGACTAAATTTGCAAGCAAATATTTATCTTCTTGGGGCATTGATTTAAAATTTCACAATTGCATTTTAATATATTTCATTTTTTCAATAGGACATCTAGTATCAATTTAAATAATAGACAACAAAAGTCTTTTTTTGTTGCAGAATTTTCAAGATGTCACTTTCTTCAACTATCCCAGCAAAACTACGATCATTTAAAAATATTGAAATTCAAACCAGAAAAAAAGTTCCCACAGAAGTAATATCTACACTCTCAGGTATACTTTCTTCAATTCACGGAAATTTTTCCGGTAGCAATGAACAATATGTCAACTTTAATAAACGGATATCCGTTTTTCCCCGATATTAAAATCTACGTCAATTTAAGAAAATCAGAATAAAATAAAGATTACTGACCTTCGAAGTAAAACCGTGGTTGAAAAATAATAAAATAGAAATTAATGCTGCTCCGAACTAAAAATTGCTGGGGATCGAACCAGCTGGCTTAGTGTTACTATTACTATTAGCTACAAACGCTCTAATCAATTGTCTACATTTCTACAGTACTGAGACAGTTTGAAGCAAATATGTTTGATTCAGGTTTGTATAGTTCCATTAACTTCTTTTTAAAGAAAATTGAAATTTGAAGTTAACTTCTGAAGAGTTTCGTTCTTAATGAGATTATAACCAGGGTTTTAATAACTTTAATTTTTTTTTAATAAAATCATTGAATTGAAATTTGTTGTTCAATCACTGAAAATTTCATTGAATATTTTAATAAAAATATTTTTTTAAATGTATTTATTTAAATATATTTTAAATGTGGATATTTGTCATAACCCACATAGCATGCATGTTCACAGTGACGTCACAGTGACGTCACTGTGAGTCACTGTGGTCACGTCACATCTGTGACCAAAATGCCACTCCTCAGTGACGTCACATTGTGACTGAAATGTGACGTCACATCTGTGACCAAAATGCCACCCCTCAGTGACGTCACATTGTGACTCAGATGTGACTTTCTTAGAAAACTTTAGAAAATTACAAAAATTCTCCAAACCATGTTATTTACTGGTAAAAAAAACGTGTTTTCTGGCATTGCAGAAGAATATTGTGCAATCGCTCTTATGTCACACATTACATGCACTGCATGTAACATGTACGTCATATCACATATATGAGATAAACCTCCCATCATATGAAACTAAGCACCCAGCAATGAACCTATCAGTGAAACTTCCATTTAAGGAAATTTCTCGTTACACTTAAATGCTTCGTTATGAAAAAAATATCGTTGAATAGAAATCCACGAAAATTCATGAAATTTGTATAGTAAACTACAAATAAAAATGGAAATATTATAAAACTGTGTTTTAATTTGGATAGTACTTTTTGTTATGCAATATAGCCACATAAAAAAAATCATTAGTATAATATCTAAAAAAACGCGTAATAAAGGAAGGGAAACAAAAATTGAATCGCAGCGTTCTAATTCTCGTTTTCTCTTGTATTTCAAATCGAAAAATTAAAAAAAAAAAATTCGAATATTACTTTGTGTGCGATCTCTTATGAAAGATACACTCATAAAAACTTTCGCATCTTTTTTAAGTATTCAGAGAATGGACCTATAATATTTTCGCGGAACTAGAATACCTTTCTTAGCATATCGAAAAATTTTCGCATTTTTTCCTTTTTATTTAAAAGATAAAATAAATACATAATTTCAATTCGTACAATCCGCTGAAATATATTCACCAATCAATCTTAACAGCAATCTATCCTTTTGAATATTGTGCATGCACGGAAGTGCAACAAATTTTGCTAAGAAGAATTTTTTTTTAATATGAATATTAATTTAAATGTTAATTGCGTTCTAAAAGAAGGTTCAACAGAAAATTAAAAAAGTAGATAATTTCATTAAATATGCGCTTCGTTAAATGAAAGTTCCACTGTATTTTGAAACTAATTGAAAGTAAAATAGAAATGCGTGAAAAAAAAATTTAACTCAAAATTTTAATTAGGGGTACCCTCATAAAACTAATGCGCATGCGCATTCAACTTATAAATCTTCGAAGCTCAAACAACCAATAATAACAAAAAATCACCTGCTTAAAAAATATCGTTTGGCAACAACCAGAATAGTTGACACTAGTGTATTTATTCTTTAGAATATTAGGCCAGCTGCTCTAGTAACTTTGTTATGATGTTATGCGTGTATATTTAGTACGTAAGTTGAAAATTTTTAAAAAGTTATGCAGAAATGCGATCAGTTGACATTTTATATAAAATGCCGGTCCGAAAAAATACATTGTCAGTGGCATTTCGTTAATATGAGCGCGCCAATGTCAATGTACTTCATTCGGACATTCCGACTTCGAAATTATCTTCGCTATTTGGATTATGAAACTTGAATTAGAGGATAATGCCGTTAAGAAAGAGGTAAGAAAATGTTATTTTTCCTGCTTTTTTTATAATGATTTCTGTGAATTTCGTAAAAAACATGTTATAAAAGGAATAAGTATCATATTAATTTAACTTTTTTGAATCCACTTACCTTAGTAAATTCAATAAATTTAACATTTATTTTGTTGAAATACGGAACAGCATGTCAACGATTTGAAAATAGTTAATAACATTATTTTTAAAATGCACTTTAATCACATTTTTTTAATTACATGGTTAAAATCAAATATTAATAAATTTAAAAATGTATGCATAATCAAAAGTTAACGTTATAATTAATATATAAAGGAGTTTGGGGTTGTTTAACTGTTGAAAATAGTGATAAATATATTAATTTATGCACTAATATTGCAAAAACAAATTTTTTAAAACTTTTTTATTACCTTTCTGAATTTCTCATAATCCCAAAAATTTTATAACTGTAATTCCATGACATTTATTATTTTAAACCATGTATCTAAAATAATTAAGATATTGATTTTGTGATAATAACAATTATTGATTTTAAAAAATGAGTAATTATCGCATTATTTTATTAATTTTTGATATCTTAATTGTTAAATGGTGCTGAAAATAACAATTTTGTTCCATTAGTATGTGTTCATTAAATCCTGGTTCTAAATAGTCATAAAAACAATTACATGTACTTTTTTGTGGGATGTACATTACTGAAATTTTTAGTGTTTGATGTATTTCTATTATTTTCAATAAAATTTTGTCTAATATTAGGAAGTGAGACTGAGAATACTTAAATACTATTAATAGATTCATCTAATACGAAAAAAAAATGAAATCTAATAATTATAACTATTAATAAGGAAACTTTTTAAAAATAAATTCCATAAGGATGACCTTTACCGGCACATCTACACTATATGACATATACAATATATATATATGAGTTTAACTACGAATTTAAACCTTGGTGTAATCATACATGCGCACAGGCCACTATAGTAAGGAAATAACTAAGCGTAATACTAGAACTAATTGCCTCATCTTCATTAGTACTCGATTTTTAAATAAAATCTGTATATTACAAATATTGCGCATAAACTTCACGTAGTTTTATCAAAAGATAATTCTATATTATATTTAACAGAATGATTTTAATTGGTAAATTAATCAAACGAATATTAATTTTCCAAAATGAGTAAAAAATTGTTTAGATTAGGATTCGAACTAGAGACCCTCGATGTATGCTGCCAATGCTCTTCCAACAGAGCAACTTAGCACGCACAATTCACCCGGAGAAATATCATTATATACTCATACGAATAGTATGCATTTATCATACGAGTAGTTTGAAAAAAAATTAAAGTATTATTACATAGGGTTATATATAATAATGATAAGTATGTGTTCGTATTCACTGTGTGAATTGTGTGCGTCAGATTCTTCCAGGATAGTTCAGTCGACAAAGTATTGACAATTTGCGCGAAAGACTGCTTAGTTCGAATCCTGACCTGGACACTTTTTCAATCAGTTGGAAAATTACAACAAAAGATAATTAAAAGATATAGGGTAGATGCTCCAGTTTTGGCAACTGCACAAGTTTTGGCCACATTGGAATGATTTACCCTCTATTTAGGCTGTAAATTGATTTTAACAAATTATATGCATTCTTACTCCTTAATCTAACACTCTTTTATTATTTTCAATCCCATTTGTTTATTTTTTGATAAAAAATGACTTGCAAGAAAAAAAAGAAAAAAAGAAAAAAGTGTAAAACTATAGTGTGCACTCACATATATTAAGGTTTTTGCTTAGGTAACAAGTTTTCACAATCTTTCAATATTAGGGATTTATCGAACTTTATTTGTTCTGAAACAGATTGCTATGAAGCTTTATGAAGTAGGCTTTCTCTCTGTTGCAATTTCATATTTAAATTAATTATTTTTACAGCTTAAAGTAGGGGTGGCCAAAACTACTTGCTTTACGTGCTAGTACGTGCTTTAAATTTGCTATGTGTACCAGTTATGGCCATTGTGTGGCCAAAAATGGCACAACAATATGCTCCACTTTTGGCCACAAGACTAATTATAGTGAAAATTTCAGCAATATATTTAGAAATGTTTTATGACTTATAAATTTAAAAGTTCAATAAAATTACAGCATGATTTAGTGGTTTCTTGTATTTTTTCAAAACAAAATGAGGAAGTTGCATAACTTTTGCAAAATTTCAAGCACATGAATTTAGAAATAACAAATAATGTGAAAATCTTTATACTATAAATAGGATTCATTTTAACAAGTTTAAAAAAGACAATTCTGTACTCTTAAAAATGGTCTAGATTAAACACTGTTATAAGATAGGAAGTAAAATTATGGCTTTTCAAAATTCATTGTCAGCTTTTCAAGATGGTTAAGTTTTGTAGTATCTCGTTCTACCTTGCAACACAAGTTTACAGAATGGAGACCAGTTTTTACTATTTTTGAATCTCAAGTAATAGGGTTGTGCTATTTATGATGGCCAATTATCTATATGAGAGATATGGACCAAAAAAGAAGGGAGATGCCCTCTGTGAAGGTCTTTCTAAGATCCTAGCCAATATTTACACAAGGAAATCTAAGGTTTGAAGAAAACTAACTCCAAATGATTAGGCTGACAGGCAGCTAAGTACGAGGAATTAAAGTTTAAAATCAGTTGAAAAAAATGGATTTTAGAGATTGTCAAAATACTATTTCATGTAAAAATGGAATAATTTCAAGATTCTAGTCATATAACTGTAAATATTGGTATAGTATAACATATGATATATATAAATGAAAATATGCAAAATGTTAAAATAAGCTTTTTATTTCCTATAAGTCTTTTTTATGAATTAAATATATTTTTTGTTTTTAAATTTAAATGTTCAGTTAAAATCAGCTTAAGTATATTTTATTCGATGTTTTTATGATTTCATTTAAAAAAATGCAAATCTTTTTTATACAGCAAACAAATATCTGTGTGGTAAAACAGATTTTGCACAAAAATGCTTTATTATTACTTATTATCAGTTAAAATGTTTGCAAAATTACAAGATATTAGGGCGGCCAAAACTGGTGCAGGGGTGGCCAAAACTGGTGCAAATTGAAAGAAATTACTTAACGAGTTATTACTCACAATCTAAAATATTTGATAGAAAGTTATTATAATTAACAGAAAGACAACTAAATTTACTAAAGAATACTGTTATTGCGATTTAATATGCTTTATTCAGTCTAAAACTATAAAATTTCCATTTCAACTTTTCTCTTAATGTGGCCAACACTGGAGCATCCACCCTATATATTTATAGACATCAGGATTATTGGTCAGAAATATTGGCAAGCTGTACAGTTTTAGATATGTGCTGAAATTTGTGGATATTAAAGCGAGTAAAAGTTTTTTTTAAAAAAGTTCAAAAAGATTAAACAGTTTGAACAGCATATTACAAAATGTGTGTCAGTTATAAATAAAATTGAAGCTATGCAATTTTCAGCATGTGGGGAAAATATATAAATATTTTTGAAAGGCAATATTTTTCAAATTTTAAAAACAACACCAGAGTTGTAAGGCATGTGAGGTAAATCGAATTTTTAACTTTAATTTAGAAGAAAGTCTCCTTACTGCAGGTAACTATTTTATATATTATACAGTATTTGTTCATAAATTGTCAATGTATGATTTTAGGACTCAAACCCTATTTTAACAGAACATGGCGTGGAGTTATAGCTTCAGCAGATCCTGTTTCTTTTAAATTGTTAGAGAATCGTTAAGAAAAGTTAAATCGTCACAGAATCATCACAGTGTTAACGAAAGTTTTGTCACAAACGATCTGCATCGTGAGTCTAAAATAATGGGACAAACTTTAAGGGAGGTGGTAGAGCTCACTATAATAAATAATTATGGCATAGAAATGTATGACTGGAAGTGACGCGTTAAAACGCCACACTAGTCACTGTAAAAGACACGGATTATAATGTTAAGTGTATGGGAGCGCTATTTTCAAATATCTCGCTAAAATTTTAATATTTTCGCATATTTTTTTTCCATAGGATAGCTGAGGACGACCTGCAACTGGGCTGGTTTTTACTTTTTTGATTTTGGTTACAGATTAAGAGCACAATAATTCAGAACCAGTTTAAACCGGTTCTAAAACTGAAACTATTGTAATATAAAAAAAATATAACCAAAATCGAAAAAGTAAAAATTAGCCTAGTTGTGGATCGTCCTCAGCTATCCTATGGAAAAAATATCATGTAAAATATTGAAATTTGAGCAAGATATTTGAAAACAACACCCCCCCCCTATAGACATAACATTACCATCCGGGACTTTTTTGGTGACTAGTGTAGCGTCTTGACGGGTCACTTCCGGTCATATATTTCTGTGCCATCATTATTTGCTATAGTGAGTCCTACCGCCCCCTCAAAGTTTGTTCCATGATTTTGGACTCACCCTGTATTTCACAATTTGGTCACAATGTGACTTGAAAGCATTGTCACTTTCGTCACAATTACGTCACAAT
Source organism: Maratus speculifer (assembly GCA_964019185.1). Classification (NCBI taxonomy): domain Eukaryota; kingdom Metazoa; phylum Arthropoda; class Arachnida; order Araneae; family Salticidae; genus Maratus; species Maratus speculifer. The sequence continues at coordinate 274,200,018 of OZ025290.1, forward strand.
GTTAATGACAAAATCGTCACAAATGACACACTTTTCACAAATTGGTCACATTGCGACGTCACAATGTGGTCACAATGTGACGTCACAAACAAGCCCTAAAACGGCCATAACGACTTCACATTTTAGTCACAGTGACTTCACATCGACGTCACGTGACGTCACATCGACGGTCACAAAGTCACAATGTGACTTCACAACGACGTCACCGTGACGTCACCATGTCTTACGGGAACTTTAAAATAATTATGAATCTTTTTAAATGAATGAGAAAATTAATTGTTACTTACTTTTAAATTAAAAAATGTTTATTTTCTTTATTTTTAATTCAGTTTCTTTATTTATTTAAATATTAAATTAGATATATTAATTTAGAGTATTTTTTTATTTATTTATTTATTTATTTATTTATTTATTTTTTTTTTTTTTTTTTTTTGTAAACTGAATTCGGATTTTAGTATTAATAAAGCCAATACGCAGACGCGCTAGAAATGAACGAAATATTTCCCCTCTTTTTCAGACTTCAGGGAAGAATTCACGAATAAAACATTTTTCTAGAAGTATAAAAATTATCTCTTTTTTACAGTATAGAAAGTATATAAACTATCTCATTTCTTAAGTAATATCTTTCTCTCAATTATTGTCGGCTTATAATACTAAATTATTTCAAGATAAAAATAAAAAATATATATAAGTTTAATTATTTTCTGCTCTAACGGTTTTTATTTAATGATCCTAATTTATTTAAGATTCATGCAATTTAAAAGAGACATCTTCACATTTCATCTTTAGACCCTGATAATGATTTCAATTCCAATTATGTTGCATGTGTCTGCCGCAATCGATACTATATATAATCTATTGTCATCGACCTATGCGTCATCAAAATGGTGAATTCCTACAAATTAACAGTTCAATAATTTCTGGTCATTGACTATACAAAATATTATGATTTCTTATCTGGGTCCATTTTTTATTTGATGTCTTTATGTTTGCTATGCACTAAATTGTGCCTTCTGGGAATATTGTAATTTTCAATAAAGTGATTAATCCTAAGAAACCTTAGTACTTCATGATCACCAACAGTTGCTTTAAAATAAGTAATTCATAGTAAATAAGATAATTTTTCATATGTTATCTCTGATCGATACAAATTCACGATTTACAAGAAGCAACTCAGTGTCATGATATCAAGTTGACAGTTTAGTCTTGATACTAGAGTACGCACAACGGAAACATTTTTTACCAGGAGTTTCAAGATTTACCAGAACGCTTTTGAATTTAAAGCAGCTACTTTTAGAATCTTGGTTATTTACGAAATTGCGCTAATTTCTCGTAAATGTTTATAGGAAAATATTATTTAGTTATTCATTTATTTATTAACAGAAATAACATTTTGCTTTTAAAACACTTGAATCAGAGACAACATGAATTGTTCAAAATATAAGAAATGATGGAAAAATATATAAATTATATTAATACAAGAGGTTTAAATAAAATTCAATCTACATCATTTTACTTATAAAGTTTTCCAACACGTTATACATTTACAACAATACTACTATATGAGATATTCAATGATTGGTCCTCAAGGCATGAGACACGCATTACATCGACACTGCATGGACTGGATAATCTTCACAAATGTATCAATTGTGTCTCGAATACAAACTGGTGCCGCAACAATTCTTCCTATGCATTCTTCCAGCTATAAAAAATATGTTTAGTAACTATCCATAATACTAACAAGGCATCCATGGCTTTAATGCTAACATCTCAATTTGCTCAGCTCGTATTTTTATAGAAACGTCTTGTAGAGGATCAGGAAGGTGTTGGAAACCCAAAGTTTCAATTTAATTTTGCATATACCTGCTTTGTCCTTTCATTTTAGACACTTTATTTTAAATCAATCTGTATAGTGATTAATAATTATTTATTTAATAATTTTTTAATCATTAATCGTTCAATCACTATATGACTTAAAAAAGAAATTTCTCTCCGTGTATTTTCCATCTCTAGTGAATACGCTATTAGTTTTTTTGATGGACTCTATTCGAGAAAAAAAAGTCTGACAGTCATTTTTTGAATACGAAATTTATGAAAATTTTGCACTTTCCAAGAAAATTTTGAATAATATAATATTGTATGCAAAATCCTTACTGTCTCAAAATATTCAAATATGTAGTGGAAAGATTTTTTTTCTTTGAAAATGTCTTGAATTGAGAGATGAGAGACTTTAGAAATCTCTCTTAGGTATTGCATAGCCATCACTAGAATTATTTACACTTCAGAAAACAATTTCGCATTCTTTATGTGCTGTATAAAATGCTTCGGATAAAGATTTTTGAAAGAAAAAGATTTAATATTTTTGTTTCATCATGCTTAAGCGTGTGTGATACGATGGCTATTTTTGATATGATGGCTCATTTCAAATGATATTCCGCTTATTTCCAATAAGTTAGTTCTGTAAAAGTTATGAAACTGAAATTTTTTCAAATTTGAAATTCAAATTTTTTCTGTAAAAGTTATGAAATTGAAACTCTTTCTTTGGATTATAGGCAGGGCTCTAGCTGGCTTATGACCAACATCACCAGTTTAGCAAATGAGAAAAAAAAACAGTAGCCAAATGAAGAAAAAGGTAAACAATGTAGACTCTTCGTAAAACACTGAAAAATCTATTTTTAACCCTTTTATTGTATTATGACTTTTTTCCAATTATGTACATCTATTTTTTTTTTCAATTGCTTATAAAATAGAAATACGACTATTCATGACAGAACCTATTAAAAATAAGTACTTTCTAAATGTCTCCTAAGTGTGTAAATGTTTCAGACATTCTTTTAGTAGTCTAAATAAAAAATCAAAACAGCTGCCTTTGATTTTCATGGTGAAAATATAGACAAAAAATTCCATGATATTTCAAATCGATCCGATAGAAAAAATTGACCGGCCAAAGATACTTCGCATACAACTAACAAATGGATAATTTCAACACCGCATTCCACCAAAACTTTTTTTCTGTTAGGCACTTGATGCAAATATTTTTTTGTGTACATGTAGTTTATACCGGTGTGGCACATAGGTAGTAATTAAATGACAATAGGGAAATATGCATAGCATAATCCTTTTTGAATATTTGTCTGTTGCTAAACTGAATTGGTACAGGGTGCTTTTTTTAACTTACACTCTTAAGAGCTTCTCTGTAGCTAATTTTAATAACTGCAAAAGATACCGAGAAAAAAAGTTTTAATCATCAGCAAGGACTATTCCATGTGACATGTTATGCTCGGCGTCGAAAATGTTCTACAAAGAGTAGAAGGTCTGGTGCAAGAGAACGGTTGTCACATTGAATGTGGTCAAATTCCTCTGAATGTGATTGGGCAAGTGAATATCATGAATAAAACATAGCATTTTTTAAATTATTAATTTCGTCTGTTTCTGATGTTTTCTTTCTATGTACAGCACCAAATTCCCCGCTATCGACTGTGATTGGAATTATTTTTTATTTATTTATTTATTTATTTTATTGAACTCTTTTTTGCATGGTTTTATTAGTCTATTTATAAAATTTTGTGTCATTCCAGTTACTAGAATGAGCTACCGGTGGCTCTGCCCTATATTACGACAGTATCTCTATAAATAGAGCAATGTAAGTGATATAATGCGACTGAATTTTTAAAGCGGTATAAATCGTTTCGCAACATGGATAAGAATCTTGACTGTATTGGCACATACAGGAATGCAAAAAGAATAGAAATTGAGCACTCGAATTTTGGCGACCATAATTCTTCGTTTACTTGCCCATTAAAATATTTTATTGTGATTTGGAGCAATGCCTAGCGGTAGTGAGAACTTTGGATTTTGGTTTTATATTTAGAAAATCACACTCCATGATTTAACATACTGAAAAAAAAAAAAAAAAAAAAAAAAAACATTTTTATAACACTACTTTTTTTTGATAATTTAAAATTTATCAATTTTTGAGGATATTCGCCAAATTTTGGTATTTAGACATAGGCAAATACTTTCCCCGAGGGATTTTAAAACAATAGTATATTTTTCTATTCATCATGATAAGAATATTACAGTACATAAACAATCAAAATTGATGTAATCTAATCAAATATTAACATTTTAAAGGTACAATACAGACAGTTAATCAGATGGCAACAGAAACAGAATAAATTTTAAAAGCAAATTTCGTGAAAAATTTTTAAAAGTTTTCGTGTTTCTTCAACATTTTTACTTTGGTTACAGGCTGAATAAACTAGGACTACATATTTTTGAAAATGTCCACAAAATTTTGGATACTAAAAAGATTATTTAAATAAATATGCTAAATAATTTATTCCAAAACAAATAAATTTTTTTCATAACCGAGTATTAAGGTTTTAGATGAATACTGTTATTAGAAAAAAAATATGTCTCTGTACACATTTTTATACCAATAAAAACTAATGGAAATATTTAAAATATTTATTTCGAATTTTGAAAATAAAATACGTCATATTTGATATTAAATTCCAGTGGCAAGAAAAAATTAGCAGTTAATATCTATGCCAATATAAAAAAAATTAATATTAGAAATATAATAAGAATAAGAATATTCGATATACATATTATAATTTATTATATATTATATATTACATTATACATTATATATTAGATATGATAATAATAATAATAATAATAATAATAATAATAATAATAATAATAATAATAGAAATCTTAGAAAATTTGAGCAAAAATTTTCTAACAGTCAAATTCGAATCAAATCATTACAAAGCCACAATACGCGTTTAACGAAAACGCATAAGGGCAATTACATATGCGAAGGAATGACATTTTGAGTTGTAGATTAAAGTTGAACCAATTTCCCTGAAGCTATTTTGAAAAAAGATTGATTTTTCAGTCTCCAAATGAAAAATTTAAATATCTGAAACTTTGTTTTATGCATTTTATTCTTTTGTTTTTGATTAATTTTTTATTGCGTACGGAATGACATTTTTACAACCATTTGGAAACTTTTGTGAATTAGGAAAAACATTTAGGTTTTAAAGTAATGTGTACCTGAAGTATAATGTATAAACAGTTCAAAATTATAATTTAGAGCAACTTATCGCAACGAAGGTTGAAGTTATTAGCTGTCAATTGACGTGACGGAATGATTAAGTTTCTTAAACATTTTTTTTAATGACTAAATTAAAAAATTTCATAATTGTTTTATTATCCAGAAAGAGTGTAAGAAATGACATGACATAACTATTCATATTACTGATTTAATCACTATTGCTAAGTTAAGCTTTGAAATTGGAAAGTTAAACAAGTCTGCATATGTTTACAAGTATATTAATTACAGAGTTTCGTTTAAATTATCAATTTAAAGACCATTTTCAAGCTACGAAATTTACTTTATGCGTAAGACAAACGTAAACTTTAGGTTATTGCAGATCTGCAACGTACGCACCATTTTATTAAAAAAAATCCATGTAATGGATGAATTAATGAATTTGTCGAATACAACACACGACTATCTTTTGCATGCATTCTTAACAAGAATATTCATTTAAGGTTATTGTAAATCATTAAATATTATACTATACGCATTCATTTTTTTAAAAAATAGGAAATAAGCAACAATTTTTCTCATTTTTCTAAGTATTCCTTAAGAATATCATTTGTACACAATTGCAAGCCATGTTGTTTATTTAGACTGTTGCTAGTTGAACATAAAATTTAAAGTTTTGAATCTGAAACATAAATACTTTATTACTTTTTACTTTGATAAATTGGACTGCATTCCAATATATTATTAAACTTAATTTATAAAAATTATGAAAAAAAAGATCAAAGTTGACACTTGTATGAAATTACCCATGAAAATCATTCTCTACAACAGATTGTATAGTGTTTAAAAGAGTAATTTTTTAACGTTTTACGTGAAAGACCCTGACAAAATCTGTTATTATTTTTTATTTAAATTTCTTTAAAAATGGAAAAAGTTCAAAAATATTTTTTTGTAAAACATATATATATCCAAATATCGATAACAGAACAGTGTTTAAAGTTTAATATTATAAAAATATTCAAAAGAGAATTAGATTTAAAAATATTTTTTATATAATTGCGAAATAAATTATTTACCAGTATATATTGAATTTTTATTAGTATAAACATGCATATTAATATTTAACTGTATGCAGTTTGAAATTATCTGCAAGTAATTAGGCAATTAGTTTTCATCCAAAAAAGCAAACTATTAACTTTTTTTCCTGATAATAATTTCCAGATCTTATTCATAAAAATCAATGCCATGTTGAAATTTCCTTTAAAAAATCCTTTTAAATTTTTCTCTTTTTTTTTTATAAGTAATTAGGGTCTCAAGGCTTTATTTTTTGTTCCAAGATATACTAAAAATATTTTTTAATCAGTACTTTTTTAAAAGGGTGTCTGCAGTTAAAAAGTTAAGTAAAGTATTTGTGGTTTAATTATTTATTAGTTAAAAAAAATCGTACATTAAATCTAACTGAACATTTTTTTTTCAGAAATTCTCCCTCATGTAAAAAACATGTTTAAAGAATTTGGTACATTATTACTATGAATAATAATTTAAAGAATTCCCCACCAAACAACTATCAGGAATACATTATTAAAATCCCTGAAGACATGAATATATATATATATATATATTTATTTATTTAATCTTTTAAGTGTTCAATTTTTTGCATTCGAAAAGCATTAGAATATTTTATTTTTAAAATGTTTTTATTTAATTTTTTCTATTTATAGGTGTTATTTTTTACTATTCAAAATGCGTTTTCCGGCTTGTTTTGAAGTTTGATTTTTAAGTTTTAAATGTCGATGAAGTGAATAAATTAAAAATACACTATATGGCCAATGGTGACCGGTCATTTACAATTTTAGACATTCTGTTAAATATTTATAAAAATACATGAGCAATTATCCTGACACTCCTGGTGTATAAGTTGAATAGTGTGGATCATATATTTCAAAGAAGATTTTTTTTACGAAACCTTACAGGGAACCGTCAACAAATTGAAACAGAACGAATATCTTTTGAATAATTCTGTGAAAGTTAATGCAACAAAAGCGTTCAAACTGCAAAAAATGATTAAGAGCCTTATTGTAATTAATTGCTATCATTTTTATGAGGATAGCATGTATACTCGTAGAGAAATAAGGTTTTGTTTTAAATAGTGTCAAATTTTGCAAGGTTTTTTGCTTATAACTTGAATTTTTAATTTTTAAAAATGTTCATTCTACAAACTATGACAAACAACATTGGATATAAATACCCTCGATCAGAATTTAAAAAAAATAGTAAAAATTGGATAAAAAATGTGAATGTTTACCATATAATGTTTCACTGCGAATGCGTGATTGCAATTCGATTCAGCGAAATATTATTTAGTAAACCTGATTATTTTTTATCCATTTTTTTATTATTTTTTATATTCTGATTGCAGGTTATTGTGTAAAATTTTGTTTCTCATAATTTTTGAAAAGAACATTTTTTATATTAAAAAATTTTAAAAATTATAAGTAGAAAACGTGACAAAATTTGGGACTGTTTTTATAAAAACCCAATTTGTTTACAAGTATACATGCTACTCTTATAAAAAGGAACACAGTAAATCTCTTAAGTATATTCTATAGATTTAACGCCTTTTCAACGTTAGTTTTTATAGGGTTATGCTAAAGCTATTCGTTGATTTTCAATTTATTGACACTCCCCTGTAGGATTTTGGGAAAATTTCTTCACAGAAATATTAGCCCAGTCATTTTAGCAAAAATAGGAGAAAAAATTAGAACAAAGCTGGATTTTTGCATAGGGCTAGTTAGGTTATGTAGTTAAACATACTAAAAGTCCCCATCAATCCGATGTGAGCTTTCGCCACCAGAGGGCGCTAAAGAGCTTGAAAATCAGTTTTTTGTGAATATCTCACGAACAATGGCATGTAGAGAAAAAAGTTGAATTACTAAGTTGTAGATAATTTAATTTCCTACAAAAAGTGTTATTAACATTTGTTTGTCACATTAACCCTTCCGTGTCAAAAATGTAAAAAAGTGAACATATTTGAAAGTAAAATTATAAAAATACAAAAAATCTGCTGCTACGTTTAACAAAAAATATGTAAAAAGATCTAGAATTCTCACCTTTGAATTGGGAAAGTGAATATATAATATACATTTATGCTTATTTCCACACCACCCTTGAGGTATATCACTTAGTGTTTTTTTTTTTTTTTTTTTTTTTTTTTTTTTTTTTTTTTTTGTATTATTTTGGTTTTTCCCGTAGGCATATTCCAGTTATAATGACTGGCTTAATCCAATTTCAGTCGTTTAACTGCTTTAGTAATTCTTTGCACAGCTTCAATTTCTACACTCGATTCAGATTCGTCATTATCTGTATTTATTTCTTTCGTTGTTGTGCTGCTTTCAGTATTTTTTGTTTGCCTTTCGATATCATCACTGAATTCAGAAACAGCGCTTCCCTCCTTCCCTTGCAGTGGGCAGGATACTGTCAATATTTTCCTCGTCTTCAAATTCAATTTTACTTGTATTATGAAATGAAACTCAGCAGCAATTTATGGAAATATCAGAACATTTCAATCCAATTTTTCGGCATCCACATGCTTTTCCACATCCTTTGGAGCAAGTGCAAAAAATAGATTCAATAATATTTTTTGGTGCGGGCGGTAAGGTAGCAGGAATTGGAGCCAAATTAGGTGCATTTTGCCAGCCCCAGTTCCCACGAAGTAAGTTTATTGCTCAATCAGTATTGTACTTGATGATAAATACGTAAACTGTACAATCTAGCTGCATCTTTGGTAAGCGGCAACAATAAAAGGCTTTGTTTTTACCAACAACAATTTTTTTCTTGAAACATACATAACGGTACTAGTTCAGAGAAATTACTGCTTTACAACCGTATAAAGCTAGAAAAATCGTTTTTCATGCCTTCAAATTAAGATACTTGATCACTTTTAAAAATGCTGGCAGCTTGTATGTTATGTTCTTTTTTTTTTTTTTTTTTTTTTTTTTCAAAAATTTTGCTAACGATATTTTATTTTTCTCAAACATTGCTGATGTTGAGTTACAACCTGAAAAAGTGTTGAAGAACAATATATGATCTTTCAGAACAGCATCATTGTTAAGAATGTGCGATGAATACAGGGTGGTTACAATTCGTCCTTTTCCAGGCTTAATAGAAAATATCTCTATCTCTGGAGGTGCTAAAGCAGTCAACAATACGAGCAAGTCAACATCATCGCCAACAACAGCAGTAAGCGCACCAGACTTTGCTACTTCAATAGTGTTAACAATTAGTGTGTCTGCATCATCTTCTGCTTGTTTCGCTTCGAAACCATTCTTCATAAATTTCTCCATAAGCATAGATATGAGACGTCTTATGTTAATGATTAGATTAAAAAACGAGATACTTTAGAGCTTTCTTTTTTTTCTTCTGTAAAAAATCTTCGTCTAATGTATTAGAATATAACAAACATTTTCCCTTAAATTCAAACAACGGACTGTCATTTCCCAATTTTTCCTTCAATGGATGATTAATTTGTGCGGACGTTGATCTTTTTTTTCTGCAATAGATTTATTGTATGATTTAATAGAATCCTTTCGTGAATAATTTTTCTTACTCTTTGAATGAACTGTAAATTCATTATTGTTTTAACCATTTCTTCAAATATTTTCCACTTATGGTCATCTCTTTCCGAACTTGCTGTCACAATGGACTTCAGTCGCTTTTTTTTCTATTTTTACATAATCTTTCGAAACGCAGTCCTCATCTCATGCAAGATGAACTATTTTGTCAATCTCCATTTTTCGCACAGAATCAGCAATTAAGAAAGAGTCATTTTAAACTGTCATAACTAATTTAAAACTTTCTACAACATGCGTTGATAATAAAATTATTCCCTTCCTAAAATCTCACAAAGAATAAATACTTCGTTCAATAAATTAGGGTGATTTCATACTAGCGAAATGAGCACCAAATGAAAATAAAACATTGGTAAGTACTTGTACGTGGTACATTTCGACAAATGCAAAGGGAGATAGCGTATTGGGCAATGACTATTCGTCACCTGAGAATAATACAGTTCTATCTGTGTTTTTGAAAATATTGACTTATCTATATAGAAAGGCTCTATTCGTATCTATGAAGGCATTTTTGCATCAAAATGATGTTATATATAATTTACATATAACCTTACAATTATATTACGACATTATTTTAATCGAGAGATACTAATAGATACAAATAGAACATTTCTATATCGATAAGTCGATTTTTTTCAAAAACACAGATAGAACCTTATTATTTTCAGGTGACGTATTGCACAAGCACGCGAAAACGCCATACAGACAATGGGGAAAAATGCGGGTGGGGAATTGAAAGTTGTTTAGTATTTGTTCTGCCTCTTCGAAGCGTTATGATTGTTCTTGCACATTTTTTTCAATAATGTTTACTTTATCTTAATTTTTGGCAGGGAAGGGTTGGTGTGACAAAAAAATGTTAATGATACTTTTTGTAGGAAATTAAATTATCTACATCTTTGTAATTGAACTTTTTTTTTCTAGATGCCATTGTTCGTGAGATATTCACATAAAACCGATTTTCAAGCTCTTTAGCGCCTTCTGGAGGCGGAAGCTCACATCGGATCGATGGGAACTTTTAGTATGTTAAACTACATACCTTAACTAGCACCTATGCAAAAATCCAGCTTTGTTCTAATTTTTTCCGCTATTTGCAAAAAAAGGTGCTAAAATGACTGGACTATATATGACATTTACTACTTTGTTTTCAGTTTTAGAGTTTTAGGATAATTCCTTATGTATTTCTCTAGATATTTAACAAAACATCTAAAATCGCAAGGGACCGGTCATGATTGGTTATATAGTGTACACTCATTGTAACATTGAAAAATTTTAGCAATATTATTCTTAGAAAATTTGTGTATTTAAACTGAAAATGCATGTGTATTCATTTATAATCTCATGCATGAAATGTTTTACATATTTTAGCAGCATTTTTTACTCATTGAAAAAATTTCCTACTGCTAGGAATAATTTTTCAAATACATATGTATAAATTTATAAGAGCATATTATGTGGAAACCGTTTTTATTCCAAGTCGTCCCTCAGATAGATACCTCATTTAGACTTTCGTGTGTTTCGATACGTCTTTTATGACCGATATTTCTACTTTTTCTATGTCCCCTTTTTGTGTCTCTATTCTTTTATCTTTGTCTCACTCTTTTTGTACTTCTTTTTTCTCTATTCAATTTGTTATTAATCTCTTTTTCATACATTTATTTCATTTTTTTTTAGGTTTCTTTTTTTACTACCAGCCAACAGGAAAGGTCGAACAGCGCTCATGAAAAATTAGCCTTGAGTTCGTTTTAATCCCCTCAATAGTCACTGTAAAAGACCCGGATGATAATGTAAAGTCTATGGGGGCGTTCTTTCCAAATATCTCGCTCAAATTTTAATATTTTTACATGATTTTTTTGACTAGGATAGCTGAGGACGATCTAAGAGCGGCCTAGTTTTTACTGTTTCGATTTTACTCATATATTTTTTATATTATGGTAGTTTCAATTTCAGAACCAGTTTAAACCGGTTTTGAAAGTTTAGGTAATTTTAAAAAAAAATCTGAAACCAAAACTGAAAAAGTAAAAACTAGGCCAATTGTGAATCGTCCTCAGCTATCTTTTGCAAAAAACATGTAAAAATATTAAAATTTGAACGAGATATTTGCAAAGACTGCTCCCATAGACTTCAGATTATCATCCAGGTCTTTTTCATTGACTATTGTGGGGCTTTAATATGACCATTTTCGATATATTTTTGCTATAAAGCATTTTATTCTATAAGAACCTAGAAAATTCGTCCCGGTTCTAATATCAATTCTTCCGTAAAATATCACCATATTTGTTGATTTTTTTTTTCTTGGTGACAACCACGTGTTGAGAATTTCTATGTATCCTTATTGATTGAATTCTGTTTTGGAGAACATTGTATGGATTCTGATTTTTTATCTCGGCTTCTATTGGGAATTTATGAAAAAAACCTTATGATTATGAAAGCCATTTCGCCTAATGTTGCCAAGATGTCCCCAAAATGGATGATTTCAATAGAAGCAATTTAATTTTTATACCATTAATTACATCTATTCGTAAACATTCACACTTCTCTAAATATAAACAAAAAAATTCTAGAAAATGAGACCTACAATCTTGCAATATAATTTTATAACATAATATTACTTTTTATAAATCTCCATTTTATCAAAATATTTAAATGTTTACTGTAAAAGAAAATATATTCTTGAATATTTTAAGAGAATGCGATAAACAGCTTTAGCGGTATTAAAAAAATAGATTTAGGTTTTTACACTAGAGAGATACTTAACGAGTTATAACATTATCTAGATTTCTAAATATTATTTGTGCATTTTCTGCATGAATACATATCTTTAAAATAAAGATTTGTAGGAAAGAAAGTAAATGTATTTTTCTTTTAAACAATAGTACTGTATACAATAAGAATAATCGACCCTTTAAACAGTATCAGTCGATTTCTTTTTCGATTATTTTTGAAGCTTTGATTTTAATTCTCTTTCTAACTCATATGTTGTGAATATTTTTATAATACATTTCCAATTCTTCTCGTATGAGCTATGTGAAAAGTGGTTTATCTAATACTTTAGTTCGTCGACTGAATTGTATTCATATAAGTGTGAAGGATTGTGATATATTTAAGCTGAAAAACTGTTTTAAAGCTAAGCAAGAATACGTCGGCGGTTAACGTCAACGTGTATAAAAATTTAACACTTATGAGCTTCCTTGTCCTTGCAACAATACTTTTTTCAAGAACAATGTGCAGAGATTTTGTTGATTCTATTTCAAATTCATCATAATTTTATATACTATTTGGATGGAATGTTTACAACGGGATTTATTCGAGGCTTTGAAGGAACTTTGTTTTTTATGAACTGGGATCTCGATACTAAATACTGATAGAAAAGTCCAGTGATGACCGTTTATCGAGCAATCCTCATTCGAAAACTATTGTTGGGCCTTTCAAAAAAACAGAGGTTTTTCGTTATACTGTGCCTGGTTTGGTTAGCATCTATCTTTATAGTGAGAAAGTTCTTACTACGTCTACTACCTTAAATGTTGGAGCATATCTGAATGAAATTTGTAGCCATCGAAATTTCAGACGCCCTAACCAGTAGTTTTGCACATTGCGTGGTTTCTTTACAAAAAAAGATACGGCCTAGACAGCTTCAACTGCTGAGGACTTGTTTGTGCAATTAAATTTGTATGTTACATGCATATAAACTGTACGTTAAAAGGCTATAAATATGTATAAGAAATTGAATATGTTGAATTTTTTTTATAAAATAAATACGTGCACTTTGAACTACCTGTATTTATTTACTGTGTTTTATGTATTGAAAGAATAAATATTTTTATTTTCCGCAGGCTATAAAAGATAAAAAAAGATCTCTGCCATCTTGGACGTCCGCCAACTTGGATTTTAAAAAATCTCTGGGGGGTCCTCTATGTTAGATGGCTGCCATCTTGGCTGTCTCTTATTTTAGGTTGCATAAATTTTGATCGTCCACCATCTTGTATAGCCACCATCTTGGACATCTTACTTACGAGACAGCTAACTTGGACCGGTTCCACTTCCAACTTTCTAAGGAAAGGGCATGCTTATAAACAAACACGTCCGTCAACCGATCTACCACTATATTTTCGTCATAGCGATCATCATAGAAATCGCTTGGTAACTTTAGGCCAATCATATCATAGATCTGTTAAACGCAGCCTGTTAAATGACCAATCAAATTCCCGGAGCTCATGCGTATAGTAAGAGTTATTAAGAAGGGACAGGTTTTTCTTGTTAATCAACAGTAATTAAAACAGCAGTGACGTCAGCTGCCCTTTCCTTATAGTACTACTTTAATTGGAAGACGTCCAACGTCCAAGTGATCTTTCAAACAGTCAGAGTTTGACGTAACTGTTATGTCAGGCGTCCAGTTTTTCAGCCTGCTGACCACATGACTTGTAGAAGCAAAGCGACGCTTGTCAGATTAGCCCGTGACATAGTAATTAGTCATGTCGTCGTCAACTTTAGAGCGGGGGCAGTGGATAAGTCTTACTTTGTTTGGTAGATACATGAAATAAGTTAAATAAATGGCATGAAAATTATTTTTTTCTAACAGTTATTGACGATATTATGTTCATGCATCTGCATTCTTTAGTAGTGCCCTGTAAAAGAACTACAAATCTTACAATTGTAAACATACTTAGCAACATAAAAATTTCTCTATTTCATACAACACAATGCCACGAAAATGGATTTTGAATAATTTTTTTCCGTAGGTGGCAGATTAAATAGTTTGTATTAAGATGCCCTGTGCAATAACTATGATTGCTGTATACACCGTGTTCAAGAATAAACATGCTGTGTGTGACTGCAACATGATTGTGAAATTACATTAAATCCCGCTTTCTATGTAACCTAAGTTTAATCTATATTAGTTTCGTAAAATCTTTACATATATTTGTATATTTGTGCAGCCCTGTACAGTAACTATAATACTATTATGCCGGCATGGTGTAGATGACAGCAACAATGTGCTAAAATTAAATAGCCACCCACTTTCTAGGAACCATATTGCACTTAATATTTATTCGATTCATAAAATCGTTTCATAAATTAGTTATTTTTTATGATTTTACTTAAATAGAGTAGATTTCTTTAGATAAATGGATAAAATTCCGTAAATTTTTCACTGATACACTTCAAATTCAAAATATTAATCTATGTGGTACTTTTACACTTACGTCTCATAAAATTAGATCTCAAAACATTAAACAAAGAAAAACTTAATTATTTAATAATGCAATTCACCGTTATGATTATTAATTTGTTCTCGAAGAAAACAAGTTTTGCAAGAGATTATGGAAAGCCACAAACCTGTGTGACAAAAGAACGAAAAATAAGAAAACTTATCAATTTTTTTCTGAAAATATTTAACATTTGTAGCAGAAAAAGAAATTTTCTACTGTTAAAATTATATAGTACTTCCATATTCGAAGACACGTTGAAACGAAAATATTATTTGATTGAATGAAAATTTTTATTATATTGTCAGTCATTGAAATAAACAGCAAAAACAAACACTATTTTATTATTTCTTAGAATTCTTGTAGTATTAAAATCTGTCACTTTCTTCGAATGAAAATACAGTAAACAAAAATGTTATATTTTAAACAGAGAGTAAACTTATATGAATAAATACGAGGCGTTAAAATATATTCTTCGTAACACAAACTTGAACATATGAAAAATCGTCTTAAATCCCACGAAAAAATAGTTCTTAATCTTTCCTGAAAAACAAGTTAAACTTCAGAAAAAGCTTTCACATTCCTACAAACATTTTTTTCTCAATTTATATCACGTTGCGCTTATGTTTATCGAACGAAAAATCCAAAATCGGCTATTATGAAATGCTGACCTTGCAAAGGAATTGGAAAGGAATTTCTTAATTTAAACGGAAAGAAGTAAAAAAAATAGTGAACATGGTATTTATATTTTTATCATTTCTTCGGAGTTTATCTCTAAAGTTTTTATAGTAAAGAAAAACAAAGCTAGTTAAAAGATAAATTGTAACATTTTAGCTATGAACGTCTGTAGCTGTAAGTATAATAAATACATAAGCACACCACATAAATGAATGTACAATCCGTCTGTAAAATTAAAAATAATACTTTACATTGTTCACAGGGATATTGCGATAATATAAATTGAACTATGTCATTAGTCTCGGAATTCTGTCTTCTTTTAGAATATGAAAGAATTTTTTAAATGAAGGTCAACTACATATTATAACTTGCCTTAACAGTGCTTATTTGAATGATGACATCCACATTTTACACCATACTTGGAATTCCTTGGGTCAAGGCAGTCCGGAAAAAATATAGTTCCTAAACTTTTCATCAAATGTTCTTTCTATATCCTGAAATAAAATTTATTAAGACTATATTCACAAATGTAGAAAAATTAAATGAAGAATTCAAAGTATTAAAAAAAACTTTCACAACTACACCAGTAAAATTGTAAGAAAAATTTATACATAAAATAAATAAATAAAGGAAATCCTACTCCCCGTTTTTTACTATTATAGCATAAAATTAATTTTTATAAATATCAATTTTTTATTTGTAATTCAATGATAACAAAATATGTTTTATCGTAGATCTTTTAACTCTTCCCGGTATGGTAAGTCTATTTCTCTCACACTTAATTTCAATCCTCAATTCTCATATTGGCATTTTGCATTTCACGGAATATGTAAAGACAACTGAGACCACCATGGATTGTCTACATGGAACCTTCCTCTGCAATTCTTGATTCTGAAGCAAATCCAGGTAAAGAGAATGGCTGCAATGACGCGGCCTGCACAGATAATCATCATTATTTTATCACACAGAACTGTGACGCATTTGAAATGACGACGTGATTCCATTTTAGATAATTTTCAATAATTAACTTTTTCTGCCTTATGCTATCACTGTCATAGTGTCAAGTAAAGCATGACAAAGGTTATCAGCCAAAAATACAAGCTGTGTCTAATGTTGGATCGTCGCACACATGTATGCAAATACTTCATGGCCTAAAAATTACAATGAGTGGCCAGTCAAAACGATCACTGAAAATTTCATGGTCATTTTCTCCACTTAGAAAGATATTTGGTATTAAATATCATAGTCAGTATAAATGGTCAGTATAATAGTCAGCATAAAAATCTGAACCAAGATCAAATCATTTGACTTTTCTCAAATAAGAAGAATCGTTCTAAACTCTTAACAATATGTTGGATCTTAAATAAATACAATTTTACCTGAATACACTTGCTGTATAACCAGTAATATAGAATATATGACCTAATTACTAACACATAGATTTGAGATAAATTGCAATTATTATACTTAACTATTCAACTCAGTAATGCTGCTATAAGTTTTTATGCTAAATATTTCATTTTGAATATGCACATACTGATCTTTAAAATTTAATATACAGGAAAACTCGCTGCATTCTTTGCAATAAGCCGGAAAATATCAAGTTTTATACAGATATTTGACTATGCAGGTATATCATCTATTATAATTGTATAGTATACTTTTAGCTCGTCAATGAACGTTTTCCTCTAACGCAGGGTTTTATTATATACAAGCTCCATTTTTAGAGGTTTTACTGTGTTCTGTAGTATTTTTTCATCAAAATTATATTAAGACAGGATTTTGTTTAACTACAGAAAAAGCTTTCACTGGCTGTATTGTAGTAACATTTTAGAAGTTTGTCTAGAATTTCTTACTTCAAATTTATTTGTACTGCACATTTGCCTTTTTCTACACACACACACACATATAAATACGTGGTTTTTGGCGCCACATATCGCCATCTGAAAAATCTACAAGGATCTATTCCATTTCTTCCGGTCTAGGGTCCATTCCCCATCAGGCTTCTATCCCTTGTCATCTTTTAATATCCTTCACTGTTTCTTCAAGGTTTTCCTCTTTTTTTTATATATATAATTAAATGTGGTTTTGGGTAATTTTCAGTACGCATTCTTTTAACATGACCATACCATATTAATTACATTTTTTAATGTCATCTAGTATAGTCCATTTTATTTTCATCATTTCTTTGATTTTTTCCTTTTCTTATTCTTTCTATTCTTGATATCCTGCATGGATCTTCTTAGTCCATCTATTTCTACTCTGGCTAATTTCTTTTTTTCTGTCTCGATTGTTATTCTTAATCCTTCCACTCCGTATAGCAATATGCTTTTTACAATATAATTTTATGCATTATATTTTCTTTTCTAGAAATTTTTCTACAGATCTCCTTATTGCACCAAATAGAAATTTAATAGTTTTATAGTCTTTTTCTCCTGACAAATTTTGTTTTTAATTTCTTTCTTCTACAAAATTGTTTTAAATATACGTAGAACAAATTATAAATTAGAAAATATATTTCGCATATTTTAAATTTAAAAATATTTCACCATGAAGGAGTTGATAACATTAAAAAATAATCCAAGTAAATTTATTACTAATACGAAATGCAAGAATTAAAAAAGACAAAGCAAGCAGGAAATCTAGCTAACTAAATAAATGAAAGTAGTGATAAAACAACCAACAAATAAGAAAAAATATTTACCCAACTTTACAGAATTCGAATCTGTAACATAGGTAAAAGAAGAATGTTTTATTTGTGCTAAATGAAACTTAGTTATTCTGGATTCCTAATGAAAATTTAAATTAACTAAATAAAATTTGAAAATAAGAAAAAGTTCTTCCAGAATAGTCTTTAGTCTGATACCAAACAATACATTTAAAAGAAATGATTTATGAATTTTAGAAACTTTTATTAAAATAAATGAAGAAAACTGTTAATTTTTTTTTTCTGAAAATTTTATGTAAAGAGTTTTACAAATATTGAGTAAATAATGAATGCGAAAAACAAAATATTAAAACTAGAAAAATATTCAAAATCCAAAGTTGAATCTAACCATTTATCTTATCATGTTCAGTAACTCTACTTTTAAAAAACACTTGAAATATAAATAAAATAAACATTTAAAAGATCGATACGAAAAAATAGGTTTCTTTGTAAAATTAAAAGTAATGCGAACCGTAAAAATGTACAGTGCTAAAAAAATTGTGAAGTGTTATAAAGTACTTCAATACTAGATTTAATGTATTTAAAATTATATTATCTAAAATGGAATGACATTTAAATTTTTCTATCTTTAAAAAGAGTCGTATACTTATGTAACTTTTGTATACTGTTTTAAATACTTTTGCAGAGACAGAAAACTGAAAAGAAAAATTATAGAGATACCATAGAATTTAGACAAATATAAAACCAGTAAATAAATCTATTATAGATATTTTTCCTCGGGTATTTGCATATCACTCTGGAAGTCAAATAGGTTGCAAGATGTGTTTATGTTCTACTACTACTATTATTTCTGATTAGTAAGCTTTGACTTATTTTATCACAGAATTTTTTGATGCAATACGAATAAGGTCACTGTCCGGAAACTATTATAATCAAATGTAGGCACATATATGCACCCTGTATCAGAAGATGATGGTATTTAAATAGTTTCATTGAAATTTTTCAACACATAATTCTGAAAAAGTATTGCTCCAGTCAAAACTCTTCCTTCTCATATTAGTAAATACTAATATATTCTAAATATTGGTCCTCTCTAGCCTTATCAAACAGCATTTCGGTCAAAACAATGTTTTAATTCCCCAATGTTGGCAAATGTAAATCAGAGAAGGCACGGGCAGCAACTGCAACGGCTCAGGACGCTCCCGGAAGCTAAATACACGAAAAGACATAAAGACAATCAGAAGAGCAGCCACATTTACACCAACTATGTTAGCGTTATCTGTCAGTTGATTTGAATGCAGTGATATCGAGGCATACTATCAATATTTGACAGGCAGACTCTGGTCTTAGCTCTCGGGCATCATATTGACAGTTTCTTCTAGCCTTTCTAACCTTGCAGCAGAAGCTCTGTCGTCTGGATCTCAAGAAATCCGGGCAGTATCTGATTGGAGACATTAACTTATTAAAAAAGATCATCTAAGATTAGTAAATAATATTCAAACAAAAATTTATCATAAAGGCAATAAACATGCAAACTAAATTATATTAAAGCATTATTTTTTTTAAGTAAGGAAATTTTTGTTACAAATCGGGAAGGGGGGGGGTGCGAAACTGATGCTTATATGACTCACGCTCCTTCATCAATTTTCATTACTTAACCAGTGCCACCAGCAAAATATTTAATCTAAATATTGAAAGACTGAAAAATTGATTTTCCACACTATGCCCTTTTGAGAAAAAAGGAAGAAAAATATTAGATTAAGTTTGTTACAGAAATTCTTCTACTTAAAACAAATAAAATACTTAGAAATACCTTAGAATGATTGCAAGTAACGTCTAGAAAAAATAAGAATAGGATATCTAGTCTGTGAAATGTTTCCTCTAATTTCATTAAAGGTACAATTCGTTGAGTATTTTTTAGAAGTGGACAACAATGAAAAGACATTTTTGCTATTCTGTATTAAAAATAGATATACGATTAAAATTTAATATTTCTTGATGCAGGATGAAAATGTCAAATATTATGTGGGGATAAAACATACGAAACGTAATATTCTATGTTACACTGGGCAGAATGTTTATGTGCGGGTAAAAGTAAAAAAGCTGCGAAGAAAACTAAAATAAAGGAGAACTTTATAAAATTTCTTTAGAATAAAACTTACCATATAAGATTTCAATCAATAATCTACTAGCTAACAAACAGAAATAATTTATTGACACAGATCCTATCTGAAAGAGTCAATTATTCTAGAACGAAATAAAAATAAGCAGAAATTTATAAATGCCAAAAAGGTAAAAGAAATAATGCAGAAGTAACAATAATTTACTTAACGTTATATCTTACCTAAATTGCATTAATATTAAGTATAACTACCATTGTCATTGTCATTTTCACTATAAATGTCTCTATTGACTTGCAGAATTAATTTAGTAAATACATCTTCATTTATGTATTTAGAGTATTAAATCATATTTAAGACTACTGCAATCAGTTGTGTCTGCTTAGTACTGCACCTGGCAAAACTTTATTTTCGACTTAAAGTTTTCAATAACCACCATCTTTAGTTATTTTGTTTGTTTTGGATTTCAC
Source organism: Maratus speculifer (assembly GCA_964019185.1). Lineage (NCBI taxonomy): Eukaryota > Metazoa > Arthropoda > Arachnida > Araneae > Salticidae > Maratus > Maratus speculifer. The sequence goes on from OZ025290.1 coordinate 274,220,851, forward strand.
TCATCCGAGTCTAGAAATCGACAATCTATCATTCTTTTAAAAATAGTAGAACATTTCTGTTCTCGTGTCCACTATTTGTTTATCCTAGTTCTTAGTTTCTTCTATCTTTACAAGAAGAAAGTATTGGATACGTAATAATTTTCGAATTCCGGTTTTCAATTGATTTATACGTTTTTCATGTCAGTGATCATAAAAAACATGTTTTAACAAAATGCCTGTCTGTGAAAATGTCTGTATGTACACAAATTTTGTGAGCACTCTGTCTCAAGAGTTAATGCACTATATTTAACAAAAATTTATATTATATTAGTTCTTGATATAAATTTGTCTAATAATTTTTGGAGTAAATTGCTCAACAAGTGGTGCTGCTATGCGGCATTTTTCACGATTTCCGCAATGGCTCAATCTCGAGAACCAATGTACGGATTTTCATGAAACTTCAGATTTGATTAGTCCTTGTCATGAATTGAAGTTTTTTGCAGGTTATTTTTATATTATATTTCTATTAAAGATTTTTTTGATAGGGTTGCTCAGAATAGACTTTATTTTTGTTGATTTGCTAATTTCTCTATCACTGATTTGTTACATAAACATAAAGTGCATTTATATTTTTATGCGATAACAAAAATTAATTTTTAAAAATCGTAAAAAAAAATATGTCTAAATGCATAATTTGTTATTATTCGCTAATAATAGCTATTACTCTTGTTTAATAAATCCCATGATTAATCTGCGTTTTCCTATTGAATTTGATATGGACAATCAACTTCCAAATGTGGTAACTTTTCCAAAAATGTTTACCGTTTAGATAGATTTCTAATCAATTATTTTAAAAAGTTTTGAATAGTCACTAAACTGATGTATAATTTTTAAACTAACTGCATTCATAAGTACACTTTTTTCCTATTCAATGATATAAAAATTGAAATTAGAGTATATTTAGAAATCGTGTAGAAACAATGAAAGCTAAAAGCAAAAATGCAAATAGTTGCGGTTATTCCTGCACATTTCTAAAGATATGAGTATTTGTAAGCCGTTCAAAATGAACTATGAATTTACGACGACAAATAAATTTTGTCACTAAAACTTAAAAAATATATTGTTAACTGGGATAACTTTGGACATAGAGAGAAAAGAAATAAACCTGCTATATTTCTATATCGCTTGAGTTATATAAAGACCTTAAAATATAGCTAGTTGGCATTAGTTTAAGGCTAGCAACTCACTGCATGTAATTCGTCAAGTACCAGTCAAACAAAATCGTATGAGGACACTGAAATTCTTGCTCTTACAACTTTTCTCTGCCAAGCTGTAAGTTATTCTTTTGGACCTTGATAAGTACATGTCTTATAACCTCGTGAATCTAAATCAAGGCCTAATGTAGATTAATGCATTATCTTTTCCTGAGATAAAAAAGAAAAACGTTTTTGTAAGTTGGGGGTGGTTTTGGCACAACCAATTATTACTTAAAATTTTGTGCATTGTTCCTGTCAATATGTAGAAAATGTTATATTTGAAAAGAAGTTTTTTCATATTTTCTTCAATTTAAACATTGATGTTTTTGAAATAATTTTTCCTTTATGTTTGGTAATCTTATGAAAATAGACATTTGTACTTATACAAACAGAAATTTTGTTGAAAATTTATCCTGTGTATTGTTTCCAACTAAACCAAACAAGAAAGCTATTCAGAAAAATATATAACATTGGAAATTCTGTACTTGTGCTTTTAATGGCAATATCTATCCCAGAAAGCTTATTTTGAAATCAAAGGAGAATTGTTTTGTTAACTGTATGGAAAAGAAGTTAAAGTGCTGGCATTGGCTACTGCAATTGGACTCTATGGTGTATTCGGTATTGTTACAAAAATTCGTCCACCTAAATTTCTGTCTAAGAGAAACCAGTATTCAGTTCCAGACCAGAACAATCTACGTAAACAAATTTATGAGTTTTGTATTTCTTTTTAATTAAAGCTTGTGCCAATTTGCTGTCTCTTTACATGTTTACACTGAATATCACCTCCCTCGATTCCCCTTCTTTTTCAATCGAGTAACATTAGTCTATATCATGTTGTATAACATTCGTTTTAAAATATGGGCCAATGTAATCACAATTCAAAGTAGCATTGGTCCAAAACTTCCACAAACAATCTTCGGTAAAAAAAAAAAAAATAAAAAAAAATAAATAAATAAATAAATAAATAATAATAATAATAATAATAATAATAATAATAATAATAATAATAATAATTTAACAAATTACAACGACTGTTTGGAAAATAATATTTTCAAAAACTATAATTTTAATGATTTCTGTGTTTAAAAAAACAATAATAACATAATTTTTATAATGATCAAAACATAGCTTACGTAATAACAGAGTCATATTAATGTGCCTGGACATTTGGAGTCCCTTTAATATTCCTGGACCAATCATAAACAAATTTTAAATGAAATTTCAGTTTAACAAATTTCGGTACTGTAAATTTTGAAACAAATCGGACATTTTCAATTTTTACACCGTCGTATAAAGAAAAAAAATTACTTTTAAATGCAACTTATTTGAAACCTGTATCTTAATTTGTTTTGGGATTTATTATTATTATTATTGTTGTTGTTGCTGTTATCATGGGAACAGAAATGTTCCATTTCTAGACATTAAGCATGGACCTATCAGAAAACGAATAAAATAAAAAACAAAAGTATTCCATTTTTGTATATTAAACATGGACCAATCAGAAAACGAATAAAATAAAATAAGTAATTCAACCAATAAAAAGAGTCAGATATACTTCAGATTTCTCAATTCTCTACCGAGGACAACAACGATTTTTCAAATTGAAAAAAAAAATGTCTACAAATTTATGGGAATGTATGTTCCGTATGTTCTTAGCAAACAAAAAATTAGCATGTCATTCCTTTTTAATTAAATTAAGATAATAAAAATGCTGAAAGAGCCGTGAAATAGAGAAATTTGGGCTAAATTTACCAAGTTGATAGTATACTATGATATTTTCTGAAAATTTACTTTTGGAATACCGAAGTAGAAAAACTGCAAAATGTATAATACACGATATTATATGCTAGATTGAACATAATTGTTTGTTTTAAAAATAAAGAGTTTAGAAGACTTTTAAACGTGAAGAAATTCGGAGGATATTTCTAAAAAAGATTTCCTGGCAAAAAAAGCAAAAAGCAAAATATTTTCTGTATATTTCAAAAATTTTCTATATCTCCAAGACATGAACGAGGAAAATTTAATAATTTCTAAAGCAACGTTTGAAAAATTCCAAAGAAAATTCTTAAATGACACAAATTGATGAAATATATGACAGAAGATGATATATGTTAGATTAAACTCGAATTTTAAATTTACAGAAGGGATAATAAAATAAAAAATATTGCAAAATAAAATCAAATTGCAAACGAAGTATTAAAACTAAAAAAAGCATAAATATTTAATATATATGAACAAAATTGAGAAAAAAATAAATTACATTTTGTCGATAATTTTCTATCGAAAAATATTGAATTATTTCAAAGAAAATCTCTCACCTAAACTAAACAAAATATGAAACTTCAATACTTTCAAAGAGCTTAAAACAAGATAGAAAAGTTATATTTAACCAGTAAAAAGTTTCTGTAACTTTATTGAATTTAGAAAATCCTTGTTTTATTTATTTAGGAAAATAAGTGATAAGGAATTTGGCTCTAAGTGTCTCACAAAATAAAGACAATTGATGGAAACTTGATACTTCCTTTTTATCAAATGTTAAATGGATCTGTCAGTGTTATGGCATGGCGATACATGTGACAAAAGTTATTTTACAAGAGATTAAAAACAGTTTTGAATTATGATTGTTTATAAAAGATAAATAGATAAAGTTTTAATAAATCTGAAAAGAAATATCGTTCCAAAGAATTTCATTATAGATCTCTGTTAATTTTAACAAAATAAAAATTCTGTCACCTTTTTTTCATGAAAAGGAAAGAAATGCGAATTAAAATAGCGAAAAAATTAAAAGAAAGACAGTCTAATGAAATATGTGCTTAAAAAATATGATTTTGTGCTGCATTTATTTAAAGAAAACATCAATATATACCATTTATTTGTTTCATCATACTTACAGTATGGCTATCATATAAAAAGTGCTATGTTATTGTGCTGTATTCATTTAAATAACACTATTGGACCATTTGATCATTTGATGATAAACGGACAAAATATCAAGCTCATAATCCTTAATTAAATATTTATATCTATTAACTTATAAATTGTTAAAATATAAACAGTACATTAAAATTAACAAAAAAAATATTTTCACATTAGCATAGTTTTTTTTTTTTTTTTTTTTTTTTTTTTTTTTTTTTTTTTTTTGAAAAAACAATATTTTTATTAAAACAGCTGTAACATGTAAAAAAGCTGTCTTACACGTGTTATGGAATGGCCCTTTAATAGATTTAAAAATTTTCATATTTTAAATCCCAAACCTTAGTAAGCTGCCCATTTATGTGCATTCGTAATTATGAATATATGAACAATTATAATCATCGCTCTGTCCGTCCGTTCGAATGTCCGCCGACAAAACAACAACGCAAAAAAATGCGCAATCGAATTGTTTAAAATTTGAAATATATTGTTTTTGCATAATTTTTTTCGTATTTTTTGAAATTTTATAATAATCGGATGTATAGTTTAATTGCAGGGACAATCAAAAATATTCCGTTACATTACGGTCAATAGAAAAAAAATAGTTTCACGTGCATTTTAATTATGTTACACTCTTTCGAATACAATAAAATTGATATGCATCTATGAATACATATACTAAAATATACATTTTGTACAATCTGTCGTGCAAAGAATATTTGTTATTAATGTACAGAGCCACACAAAAGTATTCCATTGCATAATAGTATTTTGAGGAACATTGTTTGGGGTGCGTTTTAATTATATTAAAGTATTAAACAGTAGTTATTTCAAATTAATTTGGAGTTATTGTGATCAGCGAATAAAAAAACTTCAGATCAACAGCGTACCCTAATGGTTATTCAAACACGAAAATGTAACGACAGGAGAAGAACGGGAAAATTTGCCTCTGCGAATAAAATGGAAATGTGAGGGTTTTTTTCTTTTTTTTTTTTTTTTTTTTTCTGTATAGTTCCTCACTACAGGATGACTACTGATAGTCACTGACAGGACTATGATTTTTAAGCGAAGGCTACATTTTTCTAGTTCTGAACTCAGTTGATTGTTTTTCGTATTTTTTATTCAATTGGTGCAACTTCTTCGCTGTTAAAAAAATCTGAAATACATGGATATATTTTTACTGTATTTCACAGAAGAAGTCCGTTTGCACAACAAAAGAGCATTTTCCGTTAAAAATCAGAGAACTTCCCTATATTTCCTGAAAAACATGAAACGGATAGAAATACAAAGAAAAAAAAGGAAACACACCGTTATCTAGGGGTCTTCATGGCCAAGAGGTCAAAGCACCCCGCCGCTAAAACTGTATAAGTCAGATTCTTCAAATTTTCTGTACTTACAGCTGAATACTTCGTGTCACATAAAAATAACAAAATTTTGATATAGTATATTATTATTTGAATTAAATTACTTTTTCAATGTCATCCTTTTATTTTTCGATATAAATTTTAAAAGAAAATCTTAATTTCAACGTTTTCCGTGTAGACATCATAGCTTAGAGTTAAAGCATCCCGGGGGTGAAACTTGAAATTTTCATATTAATATGGACTTAATGAGAAGAAATTTCGTACATTTTTACCCTTTCGAAGGTTTTTATTATTAGGGATTAGTTCATCTGATATTCATATTTTTCGGAATAAAATTTTCTTTCTATTTTAAAAACTATTGCGATTCAGTAATGATGCAGTATTTTAAATTTCGTTTAAATAATTTGTTTTTCATATTTATGAATTTCAAATTTTATCTGTATTTCCGCTAAAAAAATTTTAATTTCAGATTTTCGGAAAATTTGGAATTTAGGATTTATTTATTTAAATAATTCAAAATTTTTAAATTTTATTAAAATAAATAACTTTATTTTATAATTATTCTAAAATTAAATTCATTGGTGATACCATCTATGTACGAATTTAATAATTATAAATTAACATTTTTTATTTATTAATTAAAGGTTAATTTGCTTAAAAAATATATTAAACATAAATAAGTGTGTAAAAGTAGAAAAATACTTAAATTGACACCGATTGGTGTGTTATTGTAATTTACGCATAGTTCTTATATACACTGATAAGTGTGTAAATTTCTAAAATCACACACTTGTCATGAAAATTACACATTTTGTAAAAAGAATTACTTGTTTTTATGTGCATTTATTTTGTGATATTAAGACTGCAAGTTGTTGTCGGTTGGTTACCCAGACAAATGTGTAAAATTGGATTTATATGCACTGGTGTGTTATTTTAAATGTTCGTCTGCATTTTGTATAATAGCAAGTACGCAGGTGAAAAATGAAAATTGAAAACACCTGCTGTATCGCAGTTTCGCCATGTTTAGAATGGAACATGTCAAAAGACGAAAGTTTGTTCTCTGTTAACTCAAAAAATAAGAATAAATCATAATACAATTACAAATAATCGAGGAATGTTAATTATCATAGAATGTTTGTCTTCATATTTAGAAAAAATTGAACTGTGTTTTCTTTTCTATTCTGATTTTACCGGCATGAAAAAGTGGGATATTCTATAACAAAGGTATGTAAATGTTTTGTTCTAATGAAAATAAAGCTTTTCAATTGACAACTAATTTAATAGATTTTCATGGTTCAGTTTCTCATATTTAAACTGTAAGTTTTTTGACATACAACCAAAAATTAAGGAATTTAAATGTCATTAAAAGTATTAGCAGCATTATTATATTTAAGAAAATTATAAAATTTTGGTGCTTTATTTTCTAATATTGTTCGCTTCTTTTCTATTTGAATATATCTAATCTTTTTCTAGCTTAGATTCCTTTTATTATGTAAAAATGTAAAATAATGTTTATGATTTCTGTGTATTATGAAAGTTTTATCATAAAAAATGCTATCATATTTCAACTAAATTATGATTATTTTATTGAATTAGTAAAATTTACATTAGAAAATCTTAATCGTTGTCCGAGTTCCAAAGGTGTCGCAAAGGTGACTGCGTTCCTTCATATTAAGCATACTTATGAACTATTCTATGAAAGCTATAATTATGAATAAAGAGAAGTATACATATATGTATTAGTTATTGAATTGACATTTGAATTTAAACACTAATTTAACACATTTAGTGAAATACTTTGTGCACTTATTCTAAAAAGAATTATATACATGATATGTATATGTATATATATATATGTATTTGTAAAATGTCTCATTTTTGACAAAATGAGATTATTTGTAAAATGATACATTTTTGCAAGAATGAGCTTATTTTTGGTTAGAAATTGAATTAACCGTATAAATGAACTTTCTTAAAACTGAGCCCAATATTTTTATTAAATTAGTTAGTGTTTTTAATTTCAGTATTTGTGAATTTATTATCATAAAAAGGTAATTAATTTGTGTACATCAATATAATAATAATAAAATTAAACAGATTGCATTTTTTTAGTTCATTTATGCTTTTTTGTATGTTTCTGTATTTATAAACAAATTTTGATACTTCTTAAGATGCATTATGTAAACCTGTAATAAATAAATATATATATAGGAATGTAAATAAGTAAATAAAAAAAAAAGTCATAAGCACATTTTTTTTTTTTTTTTTTTTTTTTTTTTTTGGGGGGGGGGGGGCGTTTTTTGAAGCAAGCTATTTTAAAGTATTACATATTATACTTCAGTATAGGTAGATGTGCCAGTAATGGACACCCTTCTAGTAATGTATCAACAATAAATCACAATAATGTAATCACAATAAATAAATAAATAAGTGCAAACTAAGCTTTTATTACTTTTCCTTAGGGAGCGAACGATTTTAATAAGCTGACTTAAACCAGTAATTAAATCGTAATTTAAATCAACTTTTTTTTAATCATTGACTAAAATCATAAATTTTATAAAGATTTAAAATGGACAGAAAAAAGTATTAAAATCTAAGATTACCATAATTTGGCAAGTTTCTACAGGTACTGACTTTTGAATATACACAAAAAAGCTTTAAATAATTATTTCTAAGCTTAATTTCTGAGTATTGTCAAAGACTTAAGCATGATAATTTTGTAAAAAGCATAGTTTTTATTTTATAAGTATAAAAATCATAAATTAAAATTTAAATTTAAAATAAAATCAATTTAATAAAATCAATAAAATCAATTTAAATTTAAAATAAAATCATAAATTTAAATTTAAATTTAAAAATAATAAATTTAAAAATGATATTCAAATCTGGTATAAATCTGGTATAAAAGTCATAATTTCCTTTTAATAATCAAATTATTGATTTTTTTATATAATATAGGCTAGCAAGTATAATAATTTTCTGCAAATAAACGAATAAAGTAGCAAAATCTTATTTTCTCATTCTGCTTTTGCAATAATAAATTTATAGCAAATATTGGAACTAAAAATAGAATGAAATAATGACATCCGCTGAATCGCTATTGTAAAAGAAGGCGTGAGAAAAAAAAATTATTAAATATTAAGCATAGCAAGAGCTTATTCAGTAAAAGTTGAATGTGTTTACTTTTTCAAGTCATATACACCCAAATAAAAATTTTCATGATTAATTAAGGAAGCAAAACTGTCTGAAACACTAAATGCTGAGAACTTCCACTAAGTGCTAATAATGACGCTGTTTAATGTTTTGAGGATTTCATATATAATTGGCTATTCCTTATATTTACTTTGTATGTGTGTATGAATGTGCTGATATATTTTGGGGGATTAATATATGCAAACGTGGATGTAAATTTAGATTCAGGCTTGACAGATTGCAAAATGAGATGCAAATAAATTTGTTAATTTTGTTATTTGTGTTACTAATTGATGAAATTACTTGTTTGCAGTTGTTATCAATTCTGTAACTATTTGCTGTTTCCTCTAAGCACTTTTTTAGGGTGGAAAAACTTTCTTCTTATGAAATTGACAAAATGCTACCTTTTTAAAATATAATTAAATTCACTTTCAGTAAACACAGTTTTCTTGTAATACAACTTCCAAATTACACATTATTTCTTAATCTAAGTTCCCAAGATCTTATAAAAGTGATAGAGAATTATTTCTTTAGAAAAAAATTAAAACATGTTAATATTTAACTGTATTTTTCAATTTGTAATTTCTAAAATTATTAAAATTAATGGCACTTTGTTTATCATAATGAGAAACTGAATGCTTTTTATAATTACTAAACACATTGCTCAGTATATTTCCCCATGAAATAATGTATTTTTTGGAACTAGCATCTTCCCTTTTTTTCTTTCTAGAATGAGCACTAAATTGTTAATAATCATTTATGTAATTAAAATATGTTATATACTAATTAAAAATTATATTATTACTAATTTTATGCTAATTAAAAATGTATATTATGTTCCTAAATACAGAGAATGCTGTTTAATAATTATTAATTTTAAATAGTGTTAATAGTTTATGTTAAATGCAGTTATTAATAATTGGAATAAATGTAAATATCACTAGTATTTAATATATTTTGCATAATATTGCATAATATTATCGCAAAATGTTAATGTATATAATGTTATTATATGGTACAAAGGAAACTACTACTAAAAATAGTTCATAGTTACAGACATTATAAAACTACTTTGTAGTTTTTATAATGTCTGTAACTATGAACTATTAGTTATGTTAGTTAAAGGATAAAGACACAGATTATGTTAACAATTAGAGTTTTTTTTTTTTTGGGGGGGGGGGGGGTAGACTAAAATCCTTGGTAGTCATTCAGTATTTGAACATTGGGGACAAAAATCATAAAATTCCAATTTATATCAAAATAATCTGATTCAGTTCTTTCAGGTATGATGTACTACTCATACTACGCGTCTTTTAATGGGGTATTATTTTGTTTTAAAAAATATTTTTGCTGATATTTACATGGATTAATGTTAGTATATGTCTATGCATTTATTATATGACTTCATTTTATGCTTAAGCATTTAATAATAATTATTATTATTATTTGGTTAATTCTCTCTGCGCTGTTTGCGATTCTTTTATTTCAAACATCATATTTCACTCTTTAAATTTAAAACAAAAGTTACTTTCTTGAAAGAATCATGTCTAATAATGCACAGAAAGCAGGAGAAAGTTCTAATATCAGTTAAATCTTATTGCAATGCAATATTTTCTAAACATTTTTCCAAAATTCTTTTTTAGCCTATGGCCATATGTATATTGAATAATACGCAAAATAACAACATTCGTTATCTTTCAGATTATGAAATATTGGTGAAACATTAATTAATGTACTTCGATAGCTAGTATTAATATTATTAATGTATAAGTATGTATTATTAATACTATTAATGTTACTAATATTAAAATGTATTATTAATATTATTAATAATAAATATTTCTGAAAAAAATTCTCTTTAAAATATTAAAAACAATATGAGTTGTTATAGCAGTAAATATGAGCGAGAGAATTTCTTTTTAACTTTAATTTAAAAGACAGAAATTGTAAGGAATTGAAATTATGCACAGTGTGAGCATTAATTGTGATCTCACGATTATAGAACTATAAACCAACTCTAATAGAAATTACAAACTGGTAATTAAAATTTCAGTTTATCATGCTTTATATAAAAAAGGGTATATCGGTGATACGAAAATGATTTGTCTTTTATTTAGTGTGGTGTGAAAATTGCCAAAATACATTGCTGGTACACTATTTTCTGATCATCAAACAGAGCTACCAAAAAATATAATCTCAATTAGTAAATGATAGTACAATTTTTTTTAATCATTAAAATTATCATTATTAATCATTGGGAGTTAATTCCCAATTTAAACATACTAAAACATATAATGTTAACGCTAAATACATAAAAATATGTCTGCTGGAATATTACACAAATATCTAAGTATTTTGATTATTACACACAAATCTGTGTTTTGCATGTTCAGCAGAAATATTTATATGAAGAGCATGCTACACAAAAATCTGTGTATTTTGCATATTATACAAAAACCTGTGTAATTTACATACTACACAAAAAATTGAATATTTTACATAAAACACAAAAGTATGTGTTTCTTGTATTATACACAAAAATACATTAAATCACAGAAAATTACACATATGAATGTGTGAGAATATTACTCATAAATCTGTGTATTCTTCTGCAATTTACAGTGTGTATTTCAAGACTTATCAGATAACATTTACACATTTGGACTTATCATCAAATTATACTTTAAAATGGGTATTTTCAAATTTACACATTAGGCGTGTATTTTGGCAATTTACACACACAGACATGTCGTTTTTGTATCATCGATATACCTGTTTTTATATGTAAATTTACACATTTTTTTAGAGTGTACAAGAATACCGAGAAATCTTGTGTAATACCTTCCACAATCTTGTGTAATTTTTCAGAATAGTTGAGAAAGTGGAAATTACTGATAAACTGTGAAACGTATCGAATATTTCCTGTGTATCATTTCTTAGTTTTAGTAGGCATAGTTTTTGAGCTTTTGTGTAACTTTTCGGATTTATTATAAAATTGAAATTATTGGTAATCTGTGCAAAGTTATATATGTTTTGTGTGTAATATTCCTTATTTTATGATTAATATATTAATTACAAAAAAAAATCGTTATTTTGCGTGTATGTCATTTTATTATCCCAGTTGTGAAAACACTACGGGATCTTGCGGTATAAAAAAATAACACGAAGGTGCGTATACCCTTCTAATTGTGCATCTCAAAGCTCTTGTTCAAATTTCTGCCCTGTACAGCTCCTGAGCTATATTTTACATGTAAAAACTAATTTTTGTGTATTTATCATTTTGCTCGCTTGGTTATGAATCGAGTATAGATACTAGAATCACTAATTTTTACCGAAGCTTTAACAACGCATTTGATTGTAATTCTCGACTATTTTTTTTCCCAGTTTAGACTTTGAAAACTCTTGTTGGTCTTTATTTCCATATGAACTACTTTTTTGCGTGTAGGTCATTTTGTTGCCTCAGTTGAAGAAAAAGACTATGGGATCTAGAGCAACGAACTTTGGAATGAAAGCGCGTATGCCCATCTTATTGTGCATTTTGAAACCTATTTTTCCAAATTCGACCAATGATCGTTTTACGAAATTATTTTATCTGTGATTGTTTGACGAAATTCTCGATCTTAGTACCGCAACTTTTTCTCCAAATACCTACTATTTCCGGTTAGTAATATTCGCCTTATTTAATCAGCATGCCAGTTTAGAAGACTTTTTTACAAAGCCTATCACTATTTCCGAATAGTAATCTTTCTGTCATTAAATAAAGCGATTATTACTATTTGGAAATAGTTTGATGTTCATATCAAAAACCTAATATCCAGTTATATGTATTCGCGTCGTCAGCGTGATCATTTGTCCAATCTGATATTGAATGGAAAATTTTAAATTTGTTGTAAGAGTGATGTTCTGGTGATGTTGGAACTGGAGTAAATTCAGGTATTAATCGGTATCACGTCTTAAGCGGGTTCGACTGTTTCCTAAAACAATAAATCTAGCATAAAAATTATTATAAACAAAGTCAATGCTTGAAGGGGAAATGGGAAGTTCTGGCCAACTATTTTATTTTTCAAAATATTGAATCTATAACATGAAATTAAAGAGATATCAGTAGAGAAATGCTTAAATTTTGTCCCCCCTCGTCCCTTCTTCTTTAGTATCTGCAAGCTACATATGTCTATAGAGGATGAAAAGGTACGATTTTAGTTACTTACTAGAAAATATTACTAATTTTGTGGCAAGGTTATTTTGCCTAAATGTGATTCATAAGTATGGTAATGTTTTTTTACTTTAAATCTTAATACAGGAATCCCAAATTCTACATAATAAGGCATTCGATTTTTAACGAAACTGTAAGCATTTTTCTGTATTGATAACATTTTCTTAGAGATTTTCGATCAAATAGCCATCGTTGATTTTATAGCGCCTCCATGTTTCGTAAATTTAGCGTATTTCCCAAAATTACCCCTCGAATTGTTAACTTTGAAGATCAAATAATCTCACTAACGTAAAGAAACTATGTCTGTTTCATTTACCTGACCCATAAACTGTTAAAAAAAGCGCCCAGTTTGTGGTTTACAATTTAAACAACTACCAGATAAGTTTGTATGGTATTCTTTATATAGTGTATAAAACTAATTAAAGCAAATTTCATGTTTAATTAAGCTGTCGTAAGTCGTATAATTCTCCATTTAAAAATGTTATTTAACTTAGCACTTAAATATGTATTTAAGCAATTTAACTTATATGTATAATCAGACTTATATAAAATAAAAAATTCTATGCATATTATCATAAGCTAAAAACTTTCTGTAAATTAAATGAAGGATTAAGTGAAAACTAAACAAAATTTTATAGTATCAATTTACAATCTTAATTTAAGAAAAGAAGGTTACATAAATTAAGAATTGCTGGATTTTTATCAGGTTTTTAAGGAAGTCAATATTTCAATTATTATGCTGAATTTTTTAACTGGCATACTTTTTGAATGTTATTTTCTTTTTAAAAATTCAGAATAATTGAAATACCCCTTAGCAAAAAATGGCATAGGATTTTTTTATGGAAACACATGGTTTTATATGGAAAATCATAAAAAAATTATGTCATTATATGTAAACATATTGTATTCATATGATAAACATTCATCGCTCTATGGTATTGCAAGCAATATCTATGGTAAAGTTATAGGATAATGATATATAACATACATTTTATGGTATCCAGAGAAATGTGTATGGTAAAGTTATAGGATAATGATATACACCATACATGATATGGTATTCCATAACCAGGTGTATGGTAAAACTATAGGGAAATGAAATTTACCATACATTCAATGGTGTTCCATAGGGTGATGTATAGTAAAATAATACATAATTGTTTGCACCATAAATTGTATAGTATTTCAAAGGATAGTGTATGGTAAAATCTTAATACCTTTTAAAAGTTTATAATATATTAGATTTTGTGTAACTATAATATAAAATTACTCGGTTGTGGTCATCTCAAAACTTTCTACTATCTTTATGTAAGTCTTATGCACTTCTAAAAAATAGAATCATAGCAACGCCACTGGTTAGATAGTTTAAACCAAAATCTATTTAAGAACAACTTATGTTAACTTATAACCAGTCTAATGAAAATCCCTTGATCTCAAATTAATGTAACATAAAATAACATATTATTTTACTCTTATATAATTCATATATATGAGTGTGTAAATGGGTTAAAAATAAAAAAAAATCTTGAGAAAAATAAATTATTCAATAAAAATATATAATTGACATATTTCCTATAAAATTCTAACAGCGATTAAAGGAGTCAGGGACACACATAAAAAATACTGCATTAAAAATTTATCTGATTTTTTATGGTTATAATGACATTTTTTTAAAATAATATTTAGAAAAGGAAATGTTATGTGTTTTTTTTTTGTTGTTGTTGTTGTTTTTTTTTTTTTTTTTTTCGTTTTCAGCATCTAGCTATTAACCATTGATTGTCATGGATAAGACTTCTTGTATGCGTTTTTCTTCATGATGGGTTTTCACAATTTCTCACATTTAAATTTTTATAACTTAAGAACCGTTAAACATAAATGCTTTAAAATTAGAACATGCCTTTTTTTTAATTGCTTTACTTTAATTTTGATTCAGCAAATTTGAAAAAAATATTTATTTTTGAAAGTATTTTTTTTTTCAAACTTTTACTTTGAATAAATTTTTTATTAATATTTTTAAAAAGGCTGAATCAAAATTAAAATGTAGGTGTTTCTGTTTATTTAATTGCTCAAAAACTTAAATTCTACAATTATTACATTGAGTTACAATAATTTTTAATTTCCCTCCACTTTTTTCTAATAAATTTTAAATTAAAAAAAAATATAGAGAAGTTTTATCATGTGATTTTGTTTTAAAGTGGTATGTTTAATATCACAAAAAATTGCGAAATTTTAATTCAATAAAAGATTTTTTTATGTGTCCCGCACCCCCTCAAAATAAACAAATTGTCAAAAATAGCCTATAATTATTTAAAGAAAATCTTTTTGAATTTATTTAAAAAAGGACCTACAAATATTTGAATCACCAAAAGAATTTTTGAAATATCTTTTAAAAATATTAACAACAAAATATTAATACATATATATTAATATAATATATTATAATATATTAATTAAATATTAATAAACTTAATAATACAAAAAAAACGGTTCATAATTAATTTACGTTATTTTATAATTTTAAAGTCATTTTATATGGAACAACAAGGATTTTTGTTTTATTTAAAGGTTAAAAATTATTAAAAAGATTTAAAATTATTTTACGATCTATAAAAATATCAAAAAAATCTACCAATATTTTTATCGACCTCAAATTATGATAATATATGAAATAATAGTGTTATTATTTTGTTCTTATGTATTTCATATATGTGAGCAGAGTCTATGCATTATAAATAAAAAATCCTACGGGAGAAATAAAATGATTTAACAAAAATATATATTTGATGACATATTTCCTATAAAATTCTAACAGCGATTAAAGAAGTTTGTAATTACAAACTTCAAAATTACAAACACATTCTTAAAAAAAAAAAAAAAAAAAAAAACTGCATTAAATTTTTTTTATTTTTCCTTATGCTTATAATGACGTTTAAATCATGTTTTCTATAATAATTCGAAGAGACAATAGTCAGACAATAGTAGTATTTTTTAGTTTTGGTTTTTATATTAATTTATATTCATTTTATATGCAACAACAAAGTTTTTATTTTATTTTGTTTAAACGTTAATAATTATTGAAAAGATTAAAAATCATTTTACAATGTATAAAAATATTGAAAAATCTATTAATCTTTTTGGTATTAAAATTTAAAGGAAAAATTCAAAATTTCTGTAAAATAGTAATACATTTTTTATTACTTTAAAATTAAAAAATGCTCGTATGTAAGGAATTAATATAATACATTAATATAATCATTAAAAATATATTATGTACTAAGTTATCAAATAATTTCTTATTCTTATTAAATATTATTTCTTATCGACTTTCTATTTTTTAAAAATTAATTTTAATAAACAGAAAATAGTTTTTCCTTTAATTAATTGGATTTTATAACTAAATAATGTTTGCTAAGATATTTACTCCATTCATTAAAATAATAAATTAACTTATAAATACATGTCTATAAAACAATTTATTAAAAAACCCCTTTAAAACTACCTTCTTTTGTCAACCATTAACTCAGAACGACAAATAATGATGATTTACCGAAACGCTTTATTCATATAGCGTTTTATAAGCACAGCTCATCACCCCCGCATGGCCGAATGGTTTGGACGCTCGTCTCCCATCCCTACCGTCAGTGGATCAAATCCCACTGCTTCCCAAGGTCGAAGTACATTAGAAAGCTTAGTTCAGCGTATTCCTAAAAGATGGCGCCACCAAAGTTATCGTTATTATTTTTTAATATAAATACCATAAAGAATTACCATACACTTAACGTTTATATGGTTTTTCATAAGAATTACCATACACTTAACGATTATATGGTTTTCCATAGAATCACTTTTACCATAGGCAAAAATCCATATGATTGCACTTATGGGTTTTTTTTATGGTAATTTTGCTAAGGGACTTTACGTGTATATGTCTTTATTATACAGATCTGTGCATAATTATTTACAGCAATCTTTAATTTATATATTGGTGGAAAATATAGATAAAAATTAACATTGGCCACTGGCCAGTTGCTCAGATTTTTAATTATTGACCATTAGCAAAGTTACAAACACTTCATACAAAATCATATGAAGTGTTCGTACAGTTCTAACCATCAACATTGTAGCTTATTAATATTTTTTTAATTTCCATTCGGTAGGATTACACTCAACTGAAAACTGAAATTGTATCTAACAGAAAATATGTAAGAAAATACCGCAGTCAAATTAACAATATTTAAAATGAGCTCGGAAATCCGCATTAACGTGGGTGTGTATTGTGGGGGAGAGGGCGAATTGACAAACCCCAAATTATATTCTATCTACGTAAACATTCATCCAAAAGTCTTAGAAAATAATATTAAAATTAAAATTTATTAAATAAAAGATACATTAGAAAAACTGCTCTGAATCCGCGTTAAAAGGCGGCGTAACATCGAGGATTTCTCAAACTTAATTTCTAAATTTGAATACATTATGTACTCTAACTTAAAATACGCATTATGACCATATTGAAAAGCAAAAGCTCGGAAATCCGCGTTAGCAAGCCTTACAAAGCCCAACTAAAATCCACGCAAACGCAGGTTTCTAAATCTTGGTTCCAAAATAATTTTCAAAATTGAAATTTATCAGATTAACATAAAGCTGCATAAAGAATTGGAAAAGTACTCGAAACCACATTAACAGGGGATGGAGTAACACCGAGGATTTCTCTGATTTGATTTAAAATAACACAATTTTAATGTTATATAATTCAACAAACTTAAATACACGTTAACTAGTATATTAGAAACAAGAATATTGGAAATACGCTTCCAAAAAGATTTCCAAAAGTAAACTAGCTAACCGAATTATTTATTACCAAAAGAATTGAGAAGAAACGTGAAAAATTATTTTAAAGCGTTAAATATCACTTTCAATTTAAATCTTATTACATCTATTGTTATGATTTGCTGAACTATTTCAGTGTCATTCAGTGTACCTTAAATCTGAAAATTTTTTAACATCTTCTTTATTTTAACAGGGTTAGCAAATGCATTTTGAAATTTTCACAACACTACTTTTATAAAACATCGGGACAAATTTTATTAGTGTTTGAAGTGAAGGGGGAGTATGGGTGAAGTTTAAAGTTTGTAGCAATCTTATGATAGTTATGATAGGGGGGTGCCCTTCGTGGGGGTCTTTCTAAGGGAACCTAACCCGTATTTACGAAAGGTTCGAAGAAAATCACGAAAACTCTGAACGATTAGGCCGACGGCCGCGATTGGGTTCGAACGTAGCACCTGCCGCCTACCAGTTGAGAGATCATAACCTCTCAGCAACTGATAGGGCTAAAGTGAGGGGGAGTATGGGGGAATTGTAAAGTTTCCTGCAATTATTATGATAGTTAAAAATATAATTAAATATCCGTGAGATTAATCCATCTTTTTGTTAAATATGTACCCAAAATTTGAAGCTATTCAGATACTTTTATGCAAGGAAATTGCAATTTAAAATAAACAAAATGAAAGTGGTGGATTCTACCCCCCCCCACCCCTCAAATATTTAACCTATAAACCCTTGCATTAACACGTTAAATGGCATGCCATTCACCGGTGACAGACATTGAAATTTCCGTTTTAGCCGCGTCAGTTGCCCGTGGCCGACAGTGTAAAATTATTATATAAAACTAAATATTATATTGCTTTAAGAAATTGCTGATTTTTTTAATTTTCCTTTTATTTTATTAAAGGATATTATTAATTAAACGGGAAGTTCAGTGTCAGTCATCCATGACTGACGTAGAATTCAACGTTTTAAAGGTGTAAATATCCTTCTAATAAAAGGAGACCAAAATTTGAAACTAATTGGTTCGCGACAAGGAAAATGTAGGCAACGCTAAATTAGTTGGAGAGGGAGGATAATTCTTTTACACTTGACCTATACTTAACCTAACATTGTTGATTCGATTTCTATCGTCTAATTTTCTAATAAATTGATACCCAAACTTCAAGAAAAACGGATAATTGTAAACAAAATTTTTTGTTTAAGCCTATTTAAGAGAGGAGGGGGTGTTTACCAGTCACTTTATATTTGATCTAGAACCCATCAAAACCCGAAATAATCAGCTTCACGAAATAAGTGGAATTTATTTAGTAAACTTAAGCGAGATTGTTTAGGAACGTGAGTCTTGTTTGATTCAGGTTCATCCAAATTTTGGGTTTAGCAGTATTTTAGCAGGTTTTGTAAATTGATACACTTTAATTTGCATAGCAGTGAGATTCTTAGATTAAGTATATTAAAAATAACATTGATTTGCAATTTGTTTCAAATTCAAATTTGTCATAAATGAAATTAATCATATTGTATAATAAGTCGGAGAAAGACATTTTAAGAAATTTCAGGATTAAGCATTAAAGTTAGACATTTCAGGATTTTTTTTTATTTGAAGATAAACTACGACCCCTGTTTTAAATATTTCATACTGTATAATAGCATGCGTAATTAGCTCGGATAAAAAAGATCCCTTGGCAATTAACTATCCCCTCCCACCAGCCGTGAAACAACCTTTGAACCAAAAAGAGTTATCTACTTTTTTTCCTAGTGTTTGAAATAATCGTTAATTTTGACTCCGAAAATTATAAACGGATTTTTCTCCTTTCATCCCTGGTACTGATATATCTTACAACCATCATGTTTTGCGAGTAGTACCCATCAAGTTTGCAGACTCAGGACGGTAAAATTAATCTCCACGTTTTTTAGTGTTACTCGACGGTGGAAATTGCTAATTTTATGCTATAGTGCACGGAGCTAGCCAAAAAATATATGTAAATGAAGAAGCGTAAATGAACTTATATTGTATATCAATATCAAGGACAGTGGCAAACCTGAGATTCGCAAAACCCTGCGACGTAGGGGGGGGGAGGGGGAGGGGCATGGAAGTAATTGTGAAAAAAAAATCTTAAACTGTCATAAACGGTTGATCATTTTAGGATTTTAAGAACGAGTCATTTGTATTTAATAACGAATGTATATTTTGCGCACTCCAAACCTGATCTGCGCGTAAAAAAATCATATCCAGAAGACGAGTCACGAAACGGGGACCCCGTTTAGTTATGAGAAATAGATATTGATTCTAGGGGTCCTTGTGGAAAATTTTGCAGAGGACTCAAAACTAGTTACACTACTGATTGGAGATTTCACAAAATCAATATATAATTGAGAGTAAAATGTTTCAACGATGTATAAACCCATTTGTATCTAATAAATTAAAAATGTTCACTTAAAATCAAAAATACTGCAATACATTTTTCAAAATGGAACAAAACCTTGTGTATTTCATGGACATTCATTTTTGACCATGCGCAGCATGACAACAGTGCACTTGCAAAACCCCTTGTTTAAAAGATGTATATTGAATATTTTAAAACTTTTTTTATTTTTTGAAAAACATTCTGGGAATATACAAAAGTAGTTGTAGTACTTTTTGTATTGTTATTAAAGCCATTTGTAGGACACATATTCAAGTATATTATCCATCTAATGCATAATACAAAGTGTTTTTGCAAATGAGAATAACTTATCCAATAAATATTTTGATTTTTCAGAAACTGAATAAACAATATTGCATCCAACAATTTATGCATAGAAAATAAAAAATAAAATATGCTTTTTGTTTCTTTGTAGCCACCTTGGATAATAATCAAATCTGAATGTAATGATAGTTCCTTAACAGAAACAAATGGCGACTTTGGAACAACAGAATTAAATTCAAGTATTGAAAGCACCTCTTTAAATATTAGCAGTCACTTGTATATTAAAGCACCCATGGCGCGAGGATTTTCAGATTCCTTCACATGATTATTCTTCTTCTCTAACTAAAGCTTTAAATGAAGATTGCTTGCAATGGACAGAAAAAAGTGAGTTACGCAACCATTTAATCTGCAAATACACAGACAATCCCTCTACAGCTGAACGAAAGCAAGTAGAAGATATAATTTTAATTGAAGGTGTGGAATTTGTACAGAGTGTAGTTTCGACAATCTCTTTATATTATTGTTATAAGATAAAATATTCTCTCAAATGCACTGGGACTTATACTTTCATTGAACTAAAATTGTTGGTTACTTTATGTGAAAAATTAAGCAAACTGTGATAAAATTCTAGATTGCAATTTTAAACCATAATATCAATAAAGTTTATGTGCAGTATTAAAGTTTATTATGGAAGTTCTCTGAATTTTTATTTTTGATTATATTATTTTTTAATTGCATAATATTCTCGATATCGTAAGTCGAAGGGATTCTAAAAAAGCATTATGTGATAGCTATTTGTTCAGATAATTCATTTATAGGAATGTAATATCAAAGAGAGAAATATACACTATATGGCCATTGATTATTGGACACTTGCGATTTTAGACATTTTGTTAAATATCTAGAAAAATACATGAGGAATCATCTCGAAACTCTTAGTCTATAAGTATAATAGTTTACGTCATACATTTCCGTGAAGATTTTTTTACCGAAACTCCATAGGGGACCGTCAACAAATTAAAAAAAAATGAATATCTTTTGAATAACCCTGTCAAAACTAATGTAGCAAAAGTGCTCAAACTCTAGATTATAATTGAATGCCTTATTGTAATACACTGTGTTCATTTTTATGCAAATAGCATGCATACTCGTAGAGTAATTAAGGTTTTTACAAAAATGGTCCCAAATTTTTCCAAGTTTTTCCCTTATAATTTTCAGAGTTCTTAATATAATATAATATTTTTTTTTTCAGAAAATATGACGAAGAAAATTGCACACAGTACCCTGTAATTAGAATTAAAAAATAATAAAAATTGTATGAAAAATGAGTAGGTTTACTAAATAATTTTTTACTGCGCATGCGTCAAAGATATCAAAATTTCATTTGCATATTATGTTAGCTAAATGTATAGAGCAACTTTTGTGAAAGTCACAAAATCATAACTTGAAAATTTTGAAAATAATCGTCAATTAAATAAGTTGAAAATCCGTTATTCTAAAAATGAAGCAAAAACAAGAGGGGTTGTATCCATATATTCATTAATTAGTGTCAATATAGAATACACAATACGAGATGTACTACTACATTTGGATAAAATCCCTCATTTTTTTGCTTCATTTTGGAAACAACGGATTTTGTCCTTTTTCTATAGACGATTACTTTCAGAATTTTCAAGCATTTTTCATACAATTTTTATTATTTTTAATTCTGATTACAGGGTACTGTGTGCAATGTTGTTTGCCATATTTTCTGAAAAAAATATTATTTTATATTAAGAACTCTGAAAATTATAAGGGAAAAACTTGGAAAAATTTGGGACCATTTTCATAAAAACCTTAATTACTCTGCGAGTATGCATGCTATTTGTATAAAAATGAACGCAGTGTATTACAATAAGGCATTCAATCATAATCTAGAGTTTGAGCGCTTTTGCTACATTAGTTTTGACAGGGTTATTCAAAAGATATTCATTCTTTCTTAATTTGTTGACGGTCCCCTATTGAGTTTCGGTAAAAAATCTTCACGGAGATGTATGACGTATACTATTATATGTATACACTAAGAGTTTCGAAATGATTCCTCATTTTTTTTTCTAGATATTTAGTAAAATGTCTAAAATCGCAAGTGTCCAAAAATCAATGGCCATACAGTGTATTTTATTTGAAGTATCAAGAGTACACTGTATTAAGATTTTCAATTTTTTTAAAGGTTATCTTCTTTCGGCAGCTAAATATTCTTTTTTTTTCCCTTGACATCTGAAATTGAATTTTGTGCGTTAACCAAATGAATGAATCTCTTTAAATATGCTAATGCTGAAATTACAATTAAAATTTTTTTTACTATAACTTTAAAATCTCTTTCAAAAATTTGTGCATATTTTAACTTGCCTTGAAAATTTGTGTAATTAAACCTTAATAGTTTGGATAATCCTTTAAAAGAATTATGTACTGTATAGCACATGCATCAAAAATCGTCTTTTCATTGATTACTGTGATATTATATTAATTGTTTAAGGAATAGATTTATCAAAGGTAATTGATCCAATTTAAGTAAAGATAGTGGTGTAAGGGGGGGGCTTCGAATAACCACATACTTCCCCAAAAAGAGCAGATATTCAGATACTGTAAAACATTTTAAGAATGCTTCGATAGATTAAATGTACCATTTTATGCCAAATGACTAATCTGTTGTATTTGCCAAATGACAAGTTGATAATCTGTTTAAATTATTAAATAATATGGCAAAATTATCTAAAGGTTATTTTAAAAATACACAATTGCTTTGTACGAGATTTTGCCAAAAATGTATACTTTGTGTTACATTATCTCTTAATTTACACCTTTAAATTGGTATATTGAGTTTGATATAAATATGGAAAAACTTAAGCATATCTTTTTGTAGATCACAGCGCAATATCACTCATTTAAATATTTCTTTTGTTTCTGATGTGTATATTTATCATAATTTATCCTTGCACTAACCAATACCCTTGCACTAACCAGCGCCCTTACATATTCTAACCAATTTATTTTTGTAAAAGTAATTTTAATATATCCATGATTTAAAAGTAGATTTTACTTATAGATATCCTGTATTTTTTTAGATTTGTGTTGTCAACTGTAAAATGAAATAACTAATTAGAAATATTTTCAATATAATGTTTAACTTTCAGCGCGCAATCATTGTTTATATTCTCAACAAAGATTACTAACTCATTAATCTGTATCATGTTCAAGAACCATACTTAACTGTAACTCTAAAGCATCTAAAAACTCTTTGAATATCATGCTCAAAATTAGAAGTAACTTATTTAAAAAGGGCCTTAACATACTAGATTATAGATTTCTGAACTTTTCAGATTTGCATAATTTTCCAAACAAACTTTTGGTAAAGTTCCTGTGAAAATCTGTGGCAGAATTGCTGCCACTGGATATCCCAGGAACATTTACCGTATTCCGTGAAATGTTTCAGATCTTTTCACAATGAAAAAACTTAACTGAGATTTTATGCGTAAAGTTCCAGGCTATAAGTTTCAGAGTTTTTCAAAATGATGGAACATAAATGAATTTTCATGAGTAATGTTCCAGATGATAGGTTTCGGAATAGCGGAACCTAACTGAGATCTTATGAGTAACATACCATATTAAAGATTTCGGAAATTTTCAGAAAGGTGGAACCTAACTGAGATTTTATGAGTAGCATTCCAGATTATAGGTTTCGGAGCTATTCAGAATGGAGGAATTTAACTGAGATTTCACGAGTAATGTTTCAGATTGTAGGTTACAGAACGGTGGAACCTAACAGAAAATTAATGAGTAACATTACACATAAAAGGTTTCTAGACTTTTCAGAATGGTGAAACATAACTGATATTTCATGCGTAACATCCCAGATTATAGATTTCTGGACTTTCATGGCATTTTTTGGATTAAATTCCCGGGAAAACCTGTGGAAGAATAGCTGCCACATGTTTTCTTAGGAACCTTACGCAAATTTTTTTACAGTGTAGCAAAAGTGTTTCTTAAAACAAAATAATACTCCTTTAAAAGACATGTACTATTAACCCTTTAATTCCCATGCTAGAACACGTTCTAGAAATTATGTAATTCATTTCACACCAGAAAAATTCAATGGCTAATTTCGTTTTATTTAAATACGGAAAGTTCTGTTATTGATTAAAGCAAATATTGTTGTTTTAATTTTCTGGTGGGAACTGAAATATACGAATTAAAATATTTCGGGCGGTCTCGGGCGGTTTGGGATCCAGAGGGTTAATAGTACACCAGACTCGACAAGGTTAGATCAAATTAAACTACCGATCAAACGGTCAAGTATAATCCTAAATGAACGTACGATATCATTGAGACAATCAGACCTGGTTATCTAACATTCGTATTCACGATCAACTTGGACCTAGAATTTCCCCTGAAATCCGGGTTGAAAGCAGATTCGGTATTCTTCATCAACCTGACTGAACCGGTTTGAGGGAGAAATCCAAGGTCAGGTCGAGAAACTTAATCTTGCTCAATGACCTATAATACCTACGTAGACACCAAAATGGCAACCTTTTCGTAGGCCGACATGTCTGCCTTCCGTCACGTGACGGAGGGCAGATTTAGCACGCCAAACTGGTTTTTCTCCCGCCGAAACTCATATTGCTATGTTTGTCTTGAATTGGACCGCACTTCTTCTTTTCTCTTTGTGAAATCTGAAAGTTGCCAATAAAGCGATCACCGCCAAAAAACAGCATCTTTTCGCCAAAGATGTTGGAATCTAAACCATGCCGAGATAACAATGGGATTTGGCGTCTACGTATATGAGAAAGTCAATGACCTTGCTCTACAACGAGGTTCAGGTTCAATTTCTCAAGATTTTTCAACCGAGCATGCATAGTTTGCGGAAAATGAGCAAGGAGAGAGAAAATATTATCGAGAGAAACGCCATTTTACAATGGCGGTATTTGCGTACTTAATATAGGTGCTGTCAAAATGTAGAAAATATACTATCAAATAAAGCAGAAGAACATTATGTAAAGGTATGTAATCTCATATATCTGTTACCTTCAATATTTTTATTTGATTTATTTATATTTACGTATAAATACTCTATATATTGTAAGTTGAACTGTTTGTTTACTTAAATATGTCTGGTCGCGAAAATGTATTTGCTTTAAAAATAGCCAACATTACTTAGACAGACGATTAATAAATTGTTATTAAAGTAACAATTGTTGCGTCTGTCTAAAGTTTGTTTAAAGTCATTTACTTTTTACAATTTTATTGTGAAAAAAAAAGAAAGAAAGAAAAAAAAAAACCCCGAATGTATTTTAACAGTACCGAAATAAATGTACTTACATAAGGTCTAACTAAAATGCGAGATACCGTTCTGATTTGCATTTGTTTATCTAGAGAAATACGAAGATTATTTTTAAATATCCATACATTCTCTGTAGATTTTTTATCCGTACTTATAGTAAGTTTAACAAATTAAAGTTTGGTTTTATTGCGTGAAAGATTTATTGTTTATGTACAAACTTAGATAAATGTATATCAGAACTATAAATTAGATATTTTGACTCATAATTTAAATAATTCATTTGGATTTTATCAGTTTATTGAAGATTTTTAGAAGTTTTGTTCTTTTTAAAATTATGAATCGTAATTACATGAAATACCTGCTATCATTAACACTATAGCATTGTTGTTGTTATTATTGTTTGTATCCGAAGTTTTGTGAAATTTCAAGTTTTTAATTTAAATACATCTATTTTAGGTAGATTTCGTAAGAAATACTACCTATTGCAATCGCACCAGTTTATATATATGTATCTATCTATCTATCTATCTATCTATCTATATATCTCACTTTTTTATGGACACGATAACTTCTATAATTCTCCACCAATCTCCCCCAAACTTATATATAAAATCAAAGGGGATAAAATCTCGGCTAAGTTCGTTAATGGGCAAAATTAGACCAAGGGGGTCGAAATAGGGGGCGTTTTTGTGAAAACATATAAAAGCCCATAACTTCTTAATGAAAATAGATATCGAATCAGTTTAAAGTTTATATTACTTCTAAGTAACGGGCCAAAAGTTTATGCATGATAGATTTTTAATAAAGTAAAAAATGGGCTCAAGGGGCGAAAAAAATAGGGTTTTTGGGAGAAAAAAAATCATAACATTGTCAATTCTCAAGATATCCAATCCATCTAAATTTTTTATAAATATTCTTAAAATTATCTAAAACTTTTATATTTGCAAGTTTTTGATAGGACCAATTCTTACCGGTAAAAAAAATTAAAAACCAAAATAAAAAGGGCTTTCGAAAAAGGAAAAAATCCATAACTTTGTCAATTCTTAAATTATCAAATCCAATTAAATTTATTTTACATCTTCTCAATAATATCTACAACTTTTATATTGACAAGTTTTTCATAGGATCAATTCTTATAGCAAAAATAAACAAAAACTGGAGTTGGAGAAAAAACCTCTAATCCAAACTGCTTACATTCTGAATCGTTTTATAAATTCATTTTTTATTTTAAACGCATCCAAATGGCAGATCCTCTTATTTAGAAACTATATTATGTGAAACATTGGCCAGATTTTTGATAAATACAGGATATATTTCAAAAAAGGCTGCCAAAAAGGGTATTTTGAACAGAATTTCCCGAAGTGACAGTGATAGGAAATTTGAAGAAGTATTCAAATAACAAATTGCGTTTTTCCTGACTCATTTTTAAATCCATTTTTACTCTCAAACGCATCCAGTTTACATGTCCTCTTATTTAGGAACTCTATAATATAACGCATTGGACAATTTTTTGATAAAGACAGAATATATTTCAAAAAAGGCTGCCAAAAAGGGTATTTTGAACAGAATTTCCCTAAGTGACAGTGATAGGAAATTTGAAGAAGTATTAAAATAACAAATTGCGTTTTTCTTGACTCATTTTTAAATCAATTTTTACTCTCAAACGCATCCAATTTACAGGTCCTCTTATTCTGGAACTGTATAATCTGACGCGTTGGTCAATTTTTTGATAAAGACAGAATATATTTCAAAAAAGGCTACCAAAAAGGGTATTTTGAACAGAATTTCGAGAAGTTGTGATTGAAAATTTAAGGAAGCATTGAAATAACAAACTGCGTTTTTTCTGACTAATTTTTTAAATTCAGTTTTGCTCTCAAACGCATCCAATTGACAGGTTCTCTTATATAGAAGCTGTATAATGACCCGCATTGGTCAGTTTTTTTATACAGGCTGAATATATTTTTTAAAATGCTGTCGAATTGGGCACTTCGCGCAGAATTTCCCGAAGCTATCATGATTAAGAATTGGTTATATTCAAAATTGGTTATTTTATAACTCATTTTTAAATTCAATTTTGCTCTCAAACGCATTCAATTGACAGTCTTTTGTTATTTAGGAACTATATAATGCGCCGTATTAGTTAATTTTTTTAATAAAGTCAGAATTATTTCAAAATAGGTTGTCAAAATGGGCATTTGATCCGAATTTAGCTTAAGATGATTCTGATAAAACCAGTCCTTACAGAAAAATGATATTAAAAATTTTTCAATAGAGGACAAATAAAGTTGTCAAACTGGGTTTATCTGTAATCAAATTTATTTTTTTGTTGTTGAAATGAGCACTCTTCGAAATCTACCTCCGCCTATAGGCCAAGCCGACAGGGATTTTTTCAATTACATTTTAATTTTAAAATTATATATAGTATAAAATGTTGCATTAGAAATACTATTTTATACGAAAATAATAATAGTAATAATAAATCCTTTTGGCTACTTAAAACACGAGCCTCACAATTTTTAAATAAAATTGAATTACCTCCTGAAATTGTGAGATTTCTTTTAGAGATCACTTATAATTGTTACTCCTTAATTAGCTTAAAAAGAATAAATTACTAAAAAGTTGAAATAGAATGATAAAAAAACTTATTAAAAAAATAACCTCATCCCAAAAATAATTTTATCAGCTCTTTCAGTAATGCTGACTATTTTAAGGCAAATAAATTGTTGGCGACTATGAGTATTTATGAAAATAAACAATTCAACATATAATGTTAGGAATATATGTATAAATATAAATAAACTAGTTAAAAACAGATAAAATATGTATATATATGAGATTACATACATTCTTCTATTTTTGGTAGCATTTTAAATTTAATTTTTATTTCTATATTTTATACAGCATCTTGAGTACTTTAATTAACACATGACAGATACACAAAAATAAATAAAAGAATAATAATAAAGGAGGGAATGGGTAGGATGGTGCTAATGGGGACTTATTCTTCTCCACAAATTCACAAACTAAAGACAACTATTTTATTTATTATGTAATGTAAAATTATATGAAATTATTAATAATGAATTCGAACTGTTTTGATAGATTGGTATCATTACTTTACCAATCTAGTCTAGAAATCTTTCATTAATCAATCATAATATATATATATACATATAATAAAATCGCTTTTCTTTCTATACTAAATAAAATTCTTATTACATCTAATTAAATGATATTTAAATGAGTAAAAAATATAAAATAATAAAGCTAGAAAAAATATACAAAATAAAATATGATTTTTTATAATTTACTTTGAGAAGTAAATACGTTCTCTCAAATGGAACTCTGGATCCAAAAACAGGTGCGTGCGTGCATGTAATAATGTTTCATAATTATTTATTTAACACTAATTTATCAAAAAATAGTCAAAGAGAATCAAATGAGTTTAACTCATTTGAATATTAATAGCTATCTAGCTCAATTAAAAGTAACCGTTTTCGCTGAAAATCCAAACAATAAAATTATATCTGGATAACATCTATACTGATATACAGGCTACTTTTTTCATTTTTTCCTTTTTTTTTTCTATTTTAATATTTTCCTTATTAGAAATTACTTAATTACTAATTAAAGCTATTAATAATGGAAATCAACATAGTAACTGTTGGAATAAAATTTTAGTTTTTATCCAAGTCAAATTTCATTAGTTTTTATCCAAATAAAATTCCATTTTTAAGCAAATATGTAAAAATTATTTCGAAAAAGAAAAAAAAATACTAACTAATAAAATAATACTAAATAACTAATTTTTTTAGCCATTAACACGATTCATATCATTTACCTAACTCATTAATCAATTGAAAAAAGAAAAAAAGTAATTGAATCAATTGTTTAAAAAATATAAAAACTTTCAATATATTAAATTTTCATATTTAGTGGCTGCAAGTTTTAATTTTCTCCATATATTTTGTGGAGAAAAAATAAATAAATAAAAAATCGCATTGAATCTTTGTTTTTCCTTCTTTTTGAACCCCCCCCCCCTCCATTTTTTAAACGCTTTTCACACAAAACAAAAATAATGTCGCGACGCGAAACCGAAAAAGACGGGAATTTTTAAACCAATAGGCATACTTCTTTCAACCGGGGTCCAGGAACTCCGGGTTCGATAACTTTTCATCCGAAGTCGATGACGAATACGAGTTTTCAACTCTCGGTTAAAAATCCCAACTCGGAGTTATTGGACCTGTGGTTTAGCTCTCGGTCGAAGTTCTTCATGAATACGACCGTTAGAGTTTCAGGAATTGTCGTGTCCAGTGGTAATTTTTGAAGTTGCACTGGTACATAGTTTCCCATTGGAAGTCTAAGGGTGAATTAGCAACACTATAAAAATCCCCTAACTCTTCCATTTATTAAGAATTATAATAATAAATTTCTGAGCACATATAACCAATTTATTATTTTCTGAATAAAAAAGGCGAAATATTAATTTAATGCATTGTAATGAAAAAAAAGTCTCTTCATCGCACAAATATGACAGTTTATATTTAAAAGATGAACGTAAGCAGTGGCGTCAACTTATATGGGCCCATGGGGCCCGAGCCCACTCAATAATTTTAAATCCTAGCTTGCCCAATTTTCATTGTTCTAATTTAGTTATTTACTTCATTATTATTTTTTTAATTATTTTTCTGTGTAGAACAAAATTTATTTTGTCAATGACCATGAGTCTTAATTCTCCAACTGACATACATGAATCCCAAATTAATAAGGCCATGCTTAACTTTCAGATACTTCAATTCGTAGTCATGTTCATGACATAATGGTATTATAAAAAATTTTAGTGTCTTTATAAGTAAAAACACATGAGAATATAATTTAATAAATTTGAAACTTTATTAAAACATGATAGTTTGACTTAAAATTCTCATCTTTCACCATTTGGCCACCCTTCAAAGAAGAACAAACTAGTCATACCATTTTACCAATTTTTTTTTTTTTTTTTGAGCCCATCCAATATTTTTGAGTCAACCCAATATTTTTCAAAAATTTTCGCCACTAAACGTAAGAATAATTAATGTATGTCATAAGATTTATAAGGTCTCATTATATGAAAATTTCATATTTTCTAACACTAAACTTTATTCATAAATCATTCTCTATTTTACACAATGAACAGGATTACGTAGATTATTATTCATTACCCAAGAAACCCTGTGAAGAATAATTAATGATACCTAATTTCCGCACAATTATATTTTTAAGCATTATATGGACCGGTAGCGTATGATAAAATACCTAGAGCTACTGTTAATTGCATCTACTAAAACTATTATATTCATTATTATCGGACTATGTTCTTCAGGAAGTGAATTTAAGTAGTCCGTAAACATTGCGTCTATACATCTCTGTCAACTTAGATATCGGTAATAACCTGCATCAGAAAATTAACCACTGAATCCGTTATAGTAAATTAAATTTTCTAGTATGAATGCATGAGTTTACATCAGTGTAAATAAAACCATGTGATTCAACCTGATTTTCGTTAGGTATTTAATGTAGATAAAATCTCTAGTATTTTCTGCAGTTAATCATTTTCTTATGTTGTCGGCTAATGTTACCCAAAAGCATTTTTATATAGAAAACATCAATTATGTATTCACATAATGTAGTGAAATATATTAAAAGCTATTTACACCAATTTTTTTAGTATCATGATTTCAATGTTTAAGCACTTAGTTTGATTATGTAACTGTAAAAAATTGCGTTTTATTTATTATTTTTATTTACAAGGGACGATCAAATGAAAAGGTACGAAACGACGTAAAAACATAACAGTTAAATATTTGCATATACAGTAGAACCGCGCTAATTCGGACCCCGTTAATCCGGATCTCCAGATAATCCGGATCGGTTTGGTCAAAAAAAAAAAATCAAGTTTGAGAAGCAATTGGCTAATTTCCATAACATCAACTTGTTTGATCGTCGTTTTCTGAATTAAAAAAACTTTTTTCTAAAATATTTTCGGAAGAATTAAACAAAGTAAACATTTTTGCTGTCTGTAAATATTCAATAAATTTGACATAAATGTGATTTTCTGTAAGTATGTTTTATTTTATTTCATTTTTTCTAATTCTCCGGATAATCCGGATTGGGTCTGGTCCCAATTAATCCGAATTATCGGGGTTTTACTGTACCACCATAAGAGAACATAGCCAGACATCTCGGGATGCGATTGGTGTCTCTGACTGGGATCGGAGTATGCGCGGGCCCCCGCATGCGCAGAAGAGAGCAGAGGCTCTTATCAAAAGCGGCCTCCAAATGATGCGTCAGTCCGTATGAGGACAGGATTGCGTTCGCGTTGCAAAATTCAACGATTGAGGAGCAGCGAGCTGTTATCCGATTTCTGATAGCGGAAAGTGAGAAACCGGCAGCTATTCATCGCCGGATGGTGACAGTTTAAGGTCCACGCACATAGCACTAATTTCTTGCGCTACCTTAGATCTTTCGTGTCGGCGCTTTGATCTAAAACTGTTTTTTTAGTGCACTGAATCTGAACTTCAAGAGAGGAATCTAACGCGAAATCAGTTGACAGCTTTACGACTGAAGATGGGGTAGATAAAAGTTCCCCTTCCTTTGTCAATTTGGTAGGGTCAGTCTCTCTCAAAAATCATTTAAAGAGGCTTCACCCTTGTTCCGTTCTGAAACAAAGACTGATTGGTTGCTCTTTTAGTGTAATAAAAACTAGTGCTGTTCGCTCGCAGCCTTACGGGGAGAAATGTGTCTCTGACAAGTCTGTCAGAAAATGGAGTGCCCGTTTTCGTGAAAGCCGTGAGAGTCTGGGTGATGATCCTAGACCAGGCCTGGCAAACACTGTCATCACGAACGATCTCATCGACAAGGTGGACGACCCATTAAAGAAACACCTGAAAGGGAGGCACTTCAACTCGGACGACGTACTCAAGGACGCTGTGAAGAACTGGATCTCGTCACGGCCAGAGGAATTCTGGGAACAAGGAATCCTGCGGCTTCTTCATCAATGGGATCGTTGTGCTCAGGCCTATGGTGAATATTTTGAATAAAGTCTACATTTGTACCTACCGTGTCGTTTCGATTTTTTCATTTGATCATCCCTTGTATTTATTTATTTATTAAGTGATGAAGGATTAATTTGATAATGGAATGTTGATCAAAAACAATTGCTGAGGAATTTATGTAGTTTTATATGCAAATCAGTTAATCTTTCGTAATAAAGCCTTGCACAATACAGATTTATTTTTAAAAAATTCATGCTTTAAAATGAATTTAAAAACCTTAAAAAATTAGTACATTGACATACTGAACATTTTTAGATAAATTATTTTTTTTTCTATTCCGCGATGTAACAATTGATATTTTGCAATGTTTAGAGGTGAATATTTTTTGGTTCAAACGCAAATTATTTTTTTAGACCGTTGCCACCATCGGTATGGTTCATCAGGGTACACCAAAAAACAAAATTTAGCTGGCAAGTCTTTTTGATACAGTATAATAAACAAGCAAGACTTCACTGAGCAAAAAGCACATGTTTTATCCTGTCTAACGGATTAGTGTTCTTGTTTCTGATGAAAAAAAAGTGAAATTTGGATGGTTCAGATGATTTTTGTGGTACTGACGTGCCTTATTAAAGATGCGAAGAGCATATTCAGCAGGCAACAACGTGTTGGTCCGCTCATGGTATGGAGCGGTTTTGGCTACAATTTACAAATGTCTTTTTACTTCCTAAATGGCAGACAAAATTCATAAAAGTATCTCGAACATCTGAGTGAGCTTTTGAACTCTTAGGTTGTCCCACCTGGACTTCTCAGCAATGCAGGCATCGATACTCACTTTCCCTTTCACAAAAGAATGGCTTAGGTCTTACAATATCAGTGTGATGAACTAGACCAGACCTTATTCTGATGAAGAACATCTGGAAAATCCTCTTAAATGATAGCCACAAGAATAAGAAACAGTATTACTCAGTGCAAAAGCTCAAATTAGCGATCGAGGAAGTCTGGAACTAACTCGTTTCCAAAACCTTCTATACTCTTTTGTTATCGATAGACAATCGCATATTCAATCTCATCAGATGATATGGAAATAATACAAACTACTAAAGGACTTTTATCCTTTGTGAAATGTAAATATTTCGTTTTTGGGCACAAACTTTTCCGACATCACAATTTTGATTTTTTTTTTATAATTTATTATTCTTCTTACAATGAATTGTTTCTGAATCCAAAACATCAATTTGTAATCCAATTGTTTAGGTACAGTAAAAGTTTCAAAGTGTTCTGGTGTACATTTTTCATTTTATAATAACATTTATCTTGTATATAAACTTTTGTGCCGCACTTTATGGGCTCTTTTTATGTATGAGCATCCTATAAACATCCCAAATGTACAACCCTGTCAAGTAAAATACCGCTAATAAACTGTTCGATGTCCATCCGTAAGTTCAATCACATGTCACAAAACCATTCAAAACACAGTTTGCTGTGTAACGCTTATCACCTAGTTGCAGTTTTTAAGTGCAGTGGCAAGGGTAAAAAAATTCCAATTTTCATTGAGTTTTCCACTTTCATTAAGTGGCGCTATTATGGACCGCGTTGTTAAAAGGTTAAATGTATTGAAATTCTACATTATTTCCCTTTTAGAAAAAACAAGCAGAGCAAATATGACCATAAATCGCAGAAAAAAGACTGCTAGAATTTAAACTTCTTGCGTAAGATTTTCGCACATTTCTTAGAAATATATCTCTAAAATTTATACCTATACGTAAAATTCTCATATTACAGCAAATACTATAAGATCTATATTATTTTGATTGTGATTAGATTGTAAATAATGCTGTTAGATGTATCAATGGTAATGATTCTGAAAATGCGTGACTTATCAAAGTTCTCGGACTCAACATTTTTGTGATTCATTGAAATAACATTATTGAATTCAGAATGGTACTTTTACGCAAACTTTAGGGGAATATTTCAATATGTTTTACTAAACATGACTATAATTTTGGTAAATTTTGAATTTTTATCGGCGCATATTTTTTTTTCTAAATTAGGCTTACGTATTTGAGACTTTATCGTACATGTCAGCAAGATTTAATAATAAGCAATAATCAAGTTAAATTTTTATCAAAATCGGAAAGAAAGCAATAGCCCACACAGGTACCGATTTACTGGACACGAAAGAAACAATCAGGCATACTTCTACTACTAATTTAAAAAAGTTTTTTATCCTTATTAATTACTGTGATTAATTAAATCAAATTAGATATTTTTAATTAAATTCTTTTACAGGCGAATGTTCCCAATCGGGAACATAAAATCAAATATTTAGTAAAAATTAAATTTCATCAAAATTAACTTGAAAAAATTTAGAAGAAATAGCAAAAAATGACTTTATTTTTTTAGAATAGAAGTTACATTCCAATCATTAATAGGGAAATGTACAGAAAATCATAAAAATGACCAATGACCACTGTAAAATGTACAATCATACAAATGATTTTTTTGAAACAGATTTTTTTAAAATAGAAAATTTGATTGTTTGAAAAAGAAGTTACATTTCTATCACTAATGAGGAAATGTACAGAAAAACATAAAAATAACTAATGACCACTGGAAATAATCACCGGAAGTGACCAATGTTCTCATTTGGGCACATTCTGAAAATTATACATAATTTTTTCCCACTATACTGATGACTACTTAACTAAAGCATTAGAAGGCATAAAAAATAATTTAAAATATACCTGGATCTCAATTTGCCTTGTAAGAGTTTAAAGTTAGAAGTTTGCTTGGTTTCGCCCCTCGTTAAGTCGGCGCCTATGAAAAGCATTATTCTGCCCCTGTCACTTAAGTTATAAAACGCGATAAAGATGAAAAACAAAAACAAAATATGCGTAGGCTACTGAAAGTTAAATGCAAGTTAATACATTACTTTCACCTCGTATATGTAGCTTGTAACCTTAATAAATTGTGTCATGCCAGGTATTTTTTCAACTTGGATTTATCTTCTAGCTATTGGCACATAACAATACATCCTTTAGACACTAAAAATTAGCTTTTACAACTAATTTTGGATTATTTGATAGTACCGTTTTACTTTTTGTAATCAAAGTAGACAACTCGATTTTCAAAAATGCCCTTGGTATAGTACTTTCTAAACATACAATAGTTTTGCTTGTGATTTTTGTGATAGTGTTATAGTATTTTTTTTCATTTTAGGAGAATGCATTCAAAATGTAGCACGAAATTTCTAATCATTTTATTATGAGTTATAATGTGTTCCTATTTTGGATACTTTTGACAAGTTTTATCATTATTTCCATGGATTAAAATTTAATGTTCACACTTTTCAGATATTCTTAGTTTTGTTGAAGAATGTTAGAAATCTTAGAGAAATATTATTCAATGATCTTTAAAACTTAGCATTGTTTCAAAATGGGATTAAATATTAAAGAGGATTAATAAATATTGAAGGAGGCATGTTATCTAAAAATCCTATCTCTCATTTTATTTGATCTGTTAGTTTACTTTTAAATGCTAATGAAATACTGATACAAGAAAAAGTTAACTAATAGTAAAATTATAAAACTATTAATGGAGTTATTATTGTTAAAAAGAAAGCCTTACGAAAAATATTAGACTCCATATCTCTGAGAAAAAAAATTACTAGATCTTGTTCAATTTTGGAAATTTTTGTATCTCTGTTTATCAAATAACGTTAAATATTGTCCTTAATAATTATTATATAGCTCAATATGCAGACTTTGCCATATCTGTCAAAAACATACAAATTTAAGCAAAACAGTCAGATGTGGTAGTCCTTAAACTTTCTTCTCTCTCACACATGTTAATACTTCCTGAAAAGGGAAGCATAACAGCGTCACCGGTCAGGTGACTTACATTAAAATTTAATCAGCAAAAATTTACATCAAATTCCAAATGAATCTGAGGTTTGAGAAAAATATCTGTGATAGTGTTTGAGATAGAATCATTGCAGAAATCGTAAATAAATCTGGATAGAAGCGCCATCTGTTGAAAGCCACAGATTTAATCCAAAAACTTAAAGAAAACTAATTTATATCAGGGACTAATTGAATCTGAAGTTTGAAGAAAATTCGTGCATTAATTTCTGGGATAGAGTTATTGCGACAGTCATGAATAATGCGGCATAGCAGCGCCATCTATTGGGCAATTTACACCAAAAAATTAGCACCCTATTATATTAAGGGCTAAAGGAATCTGTAGTTGTATGAAAAACCGCCCATTAGTTCTTGCGATATACCTGTTGCTAAAATCGTGAAAAAAGCAGCATAGCAACGTCATCTGTTGTGCCCTGTACACCAACAGCTCTAATTTATATTAAGATCTTGCTGAATCTAAAGTTTTGTGAAATTCAGTGCATTAGTTCTTGAAATAGAATTCTTATAAGTAGAGTTCTTATAGATAGGGAATTTTTTTTTTCACATATAGAGTAACAGAGTGACAGACAGACATTTTGTAAACACATGTTTTGGGGGTTCTCTGAAGCCTAAAACGTGTAAATCCGTCGGAAATAAAAATTTAGAAATTTGTACGAATCCAGTACTTTTTTTATCATAAAGATGGAATAAAGTAAAAAGATTTGGCTTATTGTCAGCTATCCCACCTGCAAATCATCCTTTTAAAAGTCCTTCTATCCGCACTTTTGTAGTTTTAATTATGATAAGCCTAAAAATGATCACCTATATTTCGTAATAGACCATGCTATTTGATGTGTGGTCTTTTTCAGGAAAAGTGTTACAACTGAGATCTATAATAATTATTTAAAACAAATTTTATTGTTCAAATGCCTGAGGAAATGCTTAGTAATAAGAAAGCAGCCATTATCTCTTTCATATTTAAGTTAAGCTCAACTGTTAATGGTTGTTATAAAATTGTTAGTAAATCATATGATGTAAATTATGAAAATGCATATATAACTAATGTTGGATTTGTATAACTATCATACAAGCTGAAAATAATAGAATAGTAGAATAGTTTTCAAATTACGTCATTATAATTCTCCTGACATATTTAAATTATCTCACGAAAAACAACAAACTACAATAAAAATATTCTTAGATTTTTTTAATTAAAAAAATAATTTAATTTAATTTAATTCAATAAACTTAATTCCATTACAATAATAGTAGGAAATATATAGCAAATTATAACACCTTGTAACTATATACTTATTTCAATTGCTTAAAGGTACAGGATAAAACTTCAAAAACATTTAAAAGTTTAATTAGACTGCTTACATGTTTAGGCTATATGCAAATCATTATATAAAAAATAAGAATATTCTAAAACGGCACGTTCTCTGATGTAATGATTTGATATTGTCTCATCCAACTTTTCACATTACATTTTCGGATTACGCACGTTATTATTTATTATTACTTGTATGTTTATACCCATATTCTGAAGAACGCAGTAACTAAATCCACAATTTTAGTGAGTTAAATAATACTTCATACTTACATGTTGAATTTTTGCGTCTTAAAATCTCTATGGATTCCCTTAAAATGGATGAAAATATAGATTGAAGAGAAAAATTATCTTACTTTTATAATAACTTATTTGAATTGTTTTCTTCTTGATATAACTTTGCCAGGGCTGTGGCTTCTCTATTGTATTTTATATCAGCTACATCATCCTTTTTTCTATAACTAATTTTCCTGCTAGTTATGCCAATACAGTAATTCCTTTACATTTCTGCTTTAATAAATGCTATTTTGTATGCCCAAGAATTATTCTTAAAATAATTGCTTCAGGCACAATTTAATGTTTCTTAATATATATATATATATATATATATATATATATATATATATATATATATATTGGTTTTTTTTACACATTTCAGCAAATGAAAGAAGTTTAATATTAGTAGTAATTAATAATATTCTTTAATAGCATTTTATTTGACATTACAAGTATTTCGTTGACAGTCGCATTGCTTTTTCCTCGAAGGAAATTTTATCGCATTATATTAATTATGTATTTTATTATGTTAAATCATAGAAAAAAAAACGAGGGTTTATTTTAACTTGAATATATCTTATTATATATTAAATATATTTATAAATTATTTAACTATTATTATTTTAATATATTTAACTTAGATATTTTATATCAAACTTAAATTAACTACTCTTAATAAACCATTTTTTACCAGAAACTTTTCTCTAACATTTAATTAAAATAGCTCTAATCTCTACTTGAAATCTAAATTAATCTTATACGCAAACATAAATTAAGTGACAACCTCTCGTATAATGTATCTTCTCCTTTGCAAATTCAATTTATATAAGCTCTATTTAGACTAAGAATTTGGAGGCAGCTGTATACATACCCTAATTCAGTGTGATTTGAGTTTAGCAAATAAACAAAGGCACCTTTGTCTAAAATATTAAATGCCTTCAACAGTACTGAGAAGTTTATAGCCGTGCTTTTCATTTACGAATTCATTCATTACAAATATATTCATTTACGTACAAAACGAATTTAACGAATAAAAATGCAAACTAAAGTGACTCTTTGAGTTAAGATTCATTATTAAATAATTTACGTCTTAAAGAATTAAACATTTATTTTATTTAATTTGCTTTATGTACAAAAATTCATTTGATGTTTCTGTAAAAGTTGTTGGTTATAGGTCATTCTCGAGGTATAAATATTAGAAATTTTTTTTAATATTTTCCTTCATATGTGCATTTAAGTTTTAAGCAAAGTATTAAATGAATTTCTAACAAAACAATTTTAATGTTTAACTTTAATCTTTTAATGAATGTAAGTCGAAAGTGCCCTCCATGGACATCCCTACATCTAAACATCTAAAATACAACTTGTGTTTCACTAAAGTTTAAACAAATTTGTTTATTTTTTTATTTATTACCCCTCTAAGAGTTTGGCAAGTAACGTTCCTTTCACTAAGCTCCAGGTTTCACTGCAATATAAGCAATATTTTAGATAATAAAATTCTATAGATTTAAGAAATTTCCAATGCATTGAACAATGTTTAATGTTCTGAAAAATTACATTCATGTTTGTAATTCAGTCTTTTTTTTTCTTTTTTTAATGTTGAAAGAATCATATTTTCTAAACACTTAAAATGAAATACAGAGAAAATAACACTACAATTTTACCCTTTTCCAAGACCATCAGAGGGTTAAAATGTTTTTCCATAATAATTAAAATTCTTTAGTTCATTTCTTTAGTCACATTCATTAGTCACATTCTTTAGTGAAATTTTAACTTAACATTTAGAAATAGTTTTAATTTCAGTAAGAAATTCATTTATAAACTTTGGCGCTGACCGAAGTATTCTCTATCCGTGCACTCTGAAAAAAAAATGCGCTACATATGACAATACACGTCAAATCACCATTATGAATTTGGGGAGAAAAATTACTTTTTTAAAAGATATAACTGTTTGTTCTATTGGGAAATTATTGATTTTTTTCCAATTTATTAACTCTAATTGGAGTTTTGCGAAGTTTACAGTGTATACTCTTTAATCATCATAAATAAAGTAAGGAAAAGCTAATGTATAATTGCAATACAAATTTTAGACAGCTTCGACATTGCATTAATTAAAAGAAATGCACCCTTTTAGCATTCTGAAAAATACAGTAGTTAACAATTAAACAAGCAATTAAGAAAATTTGTGAATTACATGCATTGTTTTATTGTTTTTTTCTTTTTAGTTATAACAATAAAATTTGTGCAATGGACGATTCGTATGACAAAAAAGTTGAAACCAGTCTGTGAATAGTAAAATCGGACGTAAACCATCGAAAAACGTTTAATTCTAAAATTTTCCATCTTCTTATGAGTACAAAAAGAAATAAAAGGTTATTTGCAGAAAAAACATATTAAACCTTATAAATAATCTGTATGCAAATTAATTGATGTCTATTTAATATTATTCCATTGAAAAAAAAACAGGTCACAAACTACTCAAATCTCTTATTTCAAACTTAAATTAACTACTCTTCAACATACCATTATTTACCAGCAACTTTCCTCCGACATTTAATTAAAATATCTCTAATCTCTACTTGAAATCTAAATTAATCTTATACGCAAATATAAATTAAGTGACAACCTCTTGTATAATCTATCTTCTCCTTTGCAAATTCAATTTATATAAGCTCTATTTAGACTAAGAATTCGAAGGCAGCTGTATACACATCCTAATTCAGAGTGATTTGAGTTTAGCAAATAAACAAAGGCACTTTTGTCTAAAATATTAAATGCCTTCAACAGTACTGAAAAGTTTATAGCCTTGCTTTTCATTCACGATACCATTCATTACAAATGTATTCATTTACGTACAAAACGAATTTAAAGAATAAAAATGTAAACTAAAGTGACTCTTTGAGCTAAGATTTACTACTAAATACGGTTGTTGTAGTTCACTTCTTCAATAATAAAATACTTTTTTTATTTTATGAACAAAAAATCATTTGAGGTTACTGTAAAAGTTATTGGCTATAGGTCATTGTCAGGAAAACGTACTTTTTAAGATTCCAAGGGTATAAATATTAGAAAACGTAGAAAATTTTTAAATATTTTCATTCATATGTTCATTTAAGTTTCAAGCAAAATATTAAATGAATTTCTAACAAAACAATTTTAATGTTTAACTTTAATCTTTTAATGAGTATAAGTCGAAAATTCCCTCCATGGACATCCGTAGTTCTAAAACACAACTTGCATTTCACTGACGTTTAAACAATTTATTTATTTATTATCCTTCTAAGTATTTGGCACGTAATGTTCCCTTGATTCAGCTCCAGGTTTCACTGAAGCAATATTTAAAATAATATAATTCTACAACTTAATGACTATTCAATGCATTGAAGAATGTTTAATACTCTCAAGGATTACATTCATGTTCATAGTTCAGTTTTCTCTTTTTTAATGTTGAAAGGATCACATTTTTTAGCATTTAAAACAAAATAAGAGGAAACAACAACACATTTTTACCTTTTTGAAAGACCGTCAGAGGGTTAAAATGTTTTTCAATAATAATTAAAATTCTTTAGTAAAGTTTTAATTCAACATTTTTAAAGGGATTTTATTTTAGTAAGAAATTTATTTATAATTTTGTAACTTTTGGTGCATGCTGGGTGTCATTTATAACGTTTGGTTGGTCGTGGTGGGAGTTAAATGCAGACATACTCAGTACTTAAGATAAAGCAACAAAGTTTATTAAAATGATGAGGGCTGAAGGGAAGTGGAGCAAGTCTTAATTTTACACAACTGAGAATACTATGAAAAAGCTAAACGCATACTCACAGGCTCCGGCCTAGCTCAATCGTGGCACCTTCTAATACTTCTCACTATCTCTTGGCTGAGCTGCTAGATAAAGCTTAATTAGACAGCCCGTGGCTGTGTGTAATTCTTTATTCACAACTAATCAAAATGAAGTTTCTTACCACGGCCAACTCTCAAGTCAAATATCGAAACTCCTTTACACTTCACTGGAGGCCCGCTGCTACCTTCAATTTGCTAGCACTTCGCTATCTAATGTCGATGCCAGAGATACTCACTCGCTGGCTAACGCCACAGATACTCGCACGCTGGCTAACGCCACAGATGCTCTCTCGCTGGCTAATGCCAGACACACTCACCACACACTCACACCCAAGCTTTTATATGCTGCAAACTGAGATACTTCACATTAACATATTACTAATAACCGCGAGCTAACTGCAGAATCCGAAAGAGCACACACACTCTAGAAAG
Organism: Maratus speculifer; assembly: GCA_964019185.1. Lineage (NCBI taxonomy): Eukaryota > Metazoa > Arthropoda > Arachnida > Araneae > Salticidae > Maratus > Maratus speculifer. Next base: position 274,263,407 of record OZ025290.1, read on the forward strand.
TTAAAGTAAAAGAGAGGATAGATGTCGCTTTTACGCTTACACATGTTAAATTATTGACGTCACGATCTCAGAAATACTAGAGTGCCTTTATGACAAAGGTCACTCCCTCACAATTTTTGGCGCTGACCGAAATATTTTCTTTTCGTGCATTTTGAAATAAATAAACAAAAATGTGCTACAGAAAACAGTACATTCCAAATCACCATTATGTAATTGGGGAGAAAAAGTGATTTTTTAAGATATAACTGTTTCCTTTGTAGGGAAATTATTAATTTTTTTTCCAATTTATTAGTCCCAGTTGGCATTTTGCAATGTTCTCAATGTATACTCATTGATTATCATAAAAAAAGGTAGAAAAAGCCAATTTATAAATGTAATAAAAATTTTAGACAGCTTTGACATTGCATTCAATAGAAGAAATGCACTGTTTTAGCAATCTAAAAACCAAATTAGTTAAAAATTAGAAATTTAATTTTTGTCTATTCCATGGATATCATTTTCGTGAACTTGGAATATTCCTTTTACTGATATTGTCTTGTTTATCGTTCATTTATGAAACGCTGTATGCAGTCAGAGGAGGTATCACATACGAAGAGAAAATTGAAAAGTAATGAAATCCTGACGCATTTTTTCCCGACAATTGCATGCTCTGAATTCAAAAGTTTTAAACAAATTGTTTCGCCAGTTATCCTTTTTGTGTGTGAAGGAATAGTTTAATTTTAAAAATCAATGTATACCAACTACTCCCAATGATTACTCAATTATATTTGCAATTAATTTTTTTGAAATGTAAACGTTCCTTCCCTTGGCCACCGTGATTACCATAGAGGTTTAAAAAAAATCAAAAACATGTGTAAAATAAAATAGAAAAGCTAATGCAAGGTTATTTTTTAAGAGGACGGTGATTATTAATTTTTTTCATCATAGCAATATGTAATTTTGAGGATATATGCATTTCACCAAAGGTATATAAGAACACCTTCAAAAAAATTCCAATCTTATTAAAGATTTTTAATTTTTTAAAAAAATTAAATTTTTAAACGAAATTTTAAAATGCTTCTCGTGTTTTAATTTTTTAGATATTTTCCTACTTTTGCATAAAACTGTATTATAAACAAATTTGTGTAAGATTTGTTTAATCTCTTGAATATTTAATATTTTAAAGATTTTTTCTAAATTCCATATCGATTTTCATCAAAATTTTTCCTTTTAATAAGTGAAAAATAAAATTTGACTATCTTAATGAAGACGAATTTTAAAAAGCTTACACAATTTCTTTCTAAACAATATCAGGATACTTTCTTATCAATTTCATAAATATTTATTAAAAAAATTACGTCGCAAGAAGCATTTTAAAAATCTAAAAACGCTGAAAAATTAGTTTTGAGAAAAACAGATTTAAAGTATAGAAATACACTTAGGTAGAACTGGGGTACATTGACACATGGGGCTCTTTGATACACCCCCTCTACAGCTCAAAGGGTCATTACAGGAAGTTTCACAACAGCTCCAAAAGGTGATACTGGTGCACTCAACTACATACAGAAAGTTTTGGAATGATTCAATAGTTTGATGAAATGGGACGGGTGATTTATTGTTTTTGTAGGTCAAAAGTAAATTTGAGTTGTACAACTGAAATGGTATTATACTACTCTTCCAGTATTTTCAGCCGAAAAGAATACTCACCCTGGCAAGTAAAGCCCCCTTTTATCAGTTCCTCATTCTTTATTGTTAGATAAATTATGAAGTGTTGGATTTGAGACTCATCTTATTCAAAATGGCTGTATGGGCCACATTGATACAGTCTTTGTCGGGGCACATTGATACAACCTAAATTCTTTTCTAGTTCATTTTTTCTTACCTTTTATTATATTTTTTTACCATACACTCCTTCATACAACCATTTTTCGGTAAAAATTTCTAATATTAGTTTTGATTGAAGTGAAATAGCTCTAATTTCTTTATATTAGAACATTTTATAGTATTTTTGCAAACAGAAGACGTACGAACTTACCCAACATCTAGGGTTCGTAGAATTAACAAAAGAAAAAGACAGCAGCCTGGAAAATCTCAAATCTATATCGATTCTCCAGAGAAAAAAGTATTTTCGACATGAGAAATGTTAAGTAAAAGAAACAAGCTGCAAAACAGCATAGGATAATTATATTATAAACAGAATTTTTAATATATTTATCCTTTATTTTCTGTTTATAAACCAATTTATAAACAGAAAACCTGGTAATTTTTTCATTTTTCGTAAGAAAGAAGATATTGCTGGGGTTGAAGTGCCAGATATGACAAAGTTACCACAGCCAACAATCAGACATGGAACAGCCAGAACATCAGGTCATTATACATTTCATTTTGATTGCTTTAATATTGCTTACAAATAAATTGTGGGTGATTTTAATTTCTATAAATAAATATAAAATTGTTTGCTAACTATTTTTCTATGAAAAATATACATTGATATTATTTTGTCTCCATTTTCCCCAGACGTATCAAAGTGCCCATGAGGTGTATCAATCTGCCCCGGGGATGGGGCATATTGATACAAATGACTTTTTTTAATTTTTTTAAATTACATACAAAAATAATATATAAAACAACGATTGTATATTTTTATAACATACTACACAAGTTTGGCTGTCACCACATGGAAAAAAAACTTGAATTTTCTACTTTCTTCAGACCAAAAAAATTCTTAGAAAAAAACTGTATCAATGTACCCCAGTTCCCCCTACCTTTATTATTTACTTCTTAAAAACTTCATAAATGACATTTTAATAAGAAAAAACTGTTTTGGTACAATTATACCACAGAAATATACTTTTTGTAACGATTTTGCTCAAATAAAGGTCCACTGTCCCCTTAAGCACAAATAAAAAGATCCAAGAAACTTTTAAAATTTTTTTACACAGTCTTATAAAATACACTTCTCTCTCTAGTCTCTCAAAATAGACTTCTTGCTATTTTACATCTTTTCTTAAGAATGATGCTTATATGAATGAATTAAAAAAAAATCATCAGAAAAGTGGTGAGATATGACTCATGCTAGTTAAAATTTTAATTTTATCTAATACAAGAACAACAACTACCAGAAAAATTTTGACTGTTGTTCTAATTATTTCAAATGTAATAGGAAACAACCGTTAACAATTTTGAGCATACTTCGCTGATTTGTATGTCACTGATAATGTAAGAGGTTTTAAGCTTTTTAACAAAAGTTATGTGTAAACCAGACGAAAAGCTATCGATATTTACTCTTTCCCATGCAGCAGAATAAGTACCACACTGTAGAAAAAAGACAACTTTTTTAATGTAAAAAATATGATGTAATTACAAGTGAAAATATATAAAAACCTCTATCGAATTTTCATAACCAATCTATTGAATTACCCACGATTTTGAAATGCGTTCTTTAGAGATATAACCAATATATTTTGTACATCTTAAAAAAAGTGATTATAAAAACAGTGTTTCTTTTGCGGTCACTATACTTTCGGAAAGGTTTCAGAATAGTTTTTATAATCAATAAACTGTTTTCTCAACTCAGAAAAAAGATTTTTCTCATACAATTAATCTTCAAGTAAACATTTTCATGTTCAATATATTTTTTTAATCCAAACACATAAATTAGCAATACAGAAGTAACATTTAAATTAGTATTATTTTATTACTTTTACATGCACAAGTTCAGCTACGCAGCTGAAAATGTTTACTTGAGGTATTATTGCTATTCAAAATTCGATGTTTCGATTTGAAAAAAACTGATTTACACACCATAAAAAACAACTATAAAACGCTTCTGAAAATCAGTGGCAGCAAAAGAAACGTTGTTTCTATAATTTTAATTAAATTTTCAGTTTTCTACTGATAGAGAATATTTACCGGAACCTTAGATAAATCGGAAGTGATTATCATATGCTTATTTTATTCTAAAAATTTATGTAGCAAACTAAGTATTTCCTAAAATACAAATAGTCTCGAATTGTCTCTATAATTATTTGAATTCATTTTCGTTTCCTGTTTGCATAAATTTATTTTTTTTAAAGCCTAGAGAGCAACTATTTATTTTTCAGATTTTAATCTGAGGAAGTTTAAGGCATTTATTGGGGAGTGCTTTTTTGCTACAACATGTTCCAAGTAATTATTGACTGCACTCATAGGATCAATATAAAGTTCATTAGTAAAACAAATGCTATTGTATACTTCTGGAACAAGCGGTTTTTCTAGATTTTCTTTATCAAAGCATTTAATTGAAATTATTTCTTTGTGATGTACCAGAATATATTTTGCTAATGATATTTTTTGAACAATGAATTGTAATCATGTAAATATAAAAATAAATAAATAAATAATATATAAATATATGTATATAATATTTATAAACTAAATCTTGTTAGTAGAAAAAAAATTAATGTTAATTGTATTTAACGTATGGGAACTTTACAAAATTTAATCAAGTTACCAAACAATCAAATATTTCATTAAACTCAGTCTTAAGGATTAGAACCGTTAAAAAAAATCAGAAGCGCTCATTGGAATTAATCATCAAATAGTTGTTCAAAGAACATTTTTAAAAACAAAAGAATTTTCTACAAAAAATCCTATGATATATTGTTGTTTTATCCTTAATATTTCAGAATAAGAATCCAGAATCTCCCAGGAAATTAACTCTACGGAAATTAGCTGTCCATTTATTTTAGAAAATGCCCTGGAAATTTTTTAACGCCGCAAATACTTTTTTCTATTAAAACTCCGTAAGAAAAGTTAAAAAAAAATCAAAATAAATTTTTAAAAACCTTTAAAAATACTATATGTTTACATCAGAAAAAGTTCAAAAAAGATTTTTTTTTTCTTATTTAGACTTATGACATTTAACGACATTAATTCAGTGATTGACAATTCGATTCAATAACCTCAGAAATGATTATCATGCCTCTATCGATAAATACTGTTCTACAGATTTATTGCGAACAGAAATGTATTATGGTTACAATAACAAATTAGTCGCAAAAAAAAATTTTTTTTTTTTAGTTACCATTTTTTCCAACTTAATAAATTGCAAAGTTTACATTATTTCTATTGAATATTAATGGATTTCGTTAAAGTTATAGTAATGCGCATTGAAGGTTTTTTCTTCATATATATATATATAACACAAAAGTTTCTATTTTTATTGTTAATTTTGTCCAAAATAACAGAAAATCCACAAATCTATCATATAATTTATCACAAAATATCCAATCTAAAGCTACATATTCGTCAAATCTCATGGATTTTCCATCAACTCAGCTGCCTGTACTTTTTCGTATTCTAAATCGGATTTTTATGTATTTCCTTTACTTTTTAGAAAAAGAAAAATATGTGCATTGAAGCTCAAAATATTTTAATATCTTGCAACCAAAATCTTGGAAATTCTTCAAATAACAGAAAACACCAATTCCGTCCTTTTTATTCTCTTCCGTCCTTTTTACATTTATTTACTAGAGTGAAATAATGCATACAAGTTTTTAACCAGCATTTTTTAAATTCAGATAATCTACATGAATTTTCATATGATAATTTTGCTTTATTTAACCTCGAAAACAAATATTTTACGTAATTAAAATAATAATAAAGCAATGCTAACAATACAGTAATAAAAATATACATATTATTTTATCTACTGCTGGCTGTGGGATTGTAGTCCATAGCTAAAAGTTTTTATCTAGCTATAATCAAACTATTGATGAAAATAAAAATGTAAGTAATACTTTCCCAAAATCACCTGTCATCCATCTGAATACATTAGACTTTCTTATAAATCCTTTGTTTTTCACTACTTTAGAAAATCTTGTATTACTTACTACATCACTGTGATTTTAACAGCTTCAATTATCAGCAGACAATGCTAAGCTAAAACTTTAATAAATGATTGTTTAAAATTATTCATTAATAATCTGCTAAAATCTTTGTAATCTCACAGAGACCTAGATATAATTCAACAGATTAGTCTATAAATTAAGTGAAAACATCTCGGGTAAGCTTTTTCTGTTTCACTGACTAAATTTATAAGAAATTTTAATAAAGGAAGAAAATCTGTAGATAAATAGGAATGAAACACATCTCATAGACAATAGCGCTTTTTTATGTTATAAAATATATCGTTCAAATATTTAGCAAATCTTTAAGGCTGTTCACAAATCTAAAGGGGTAAATTTATAACACAACTTTTAGTTTATTTTTCTTTGGGAATGAATGAAATTTGCAGGTTTCAGGTGCTATTGTTCAAGAACTATGTAATCAAACTGCATTGTCCAGTTTTTTTTTTTTTTTTTTTTTTTTTTTTTTTTTTTTTTTTTTTTCAAACGCAATAGATTTTTCCGAAAATATTGTCAAGGTCGGCGTTTTGAACCGAATTTCCACGAGAAAGAAAAATAACCACTCAAGGAAGGGTGAAAAATGTCTTCATCACGTATTCAAAATCGCTTATAATTCAAAAAGTATTTTATTTCTCAAAAAACGAGAAACGCAGTTCTATTTCAAATTGCTTCTATAGTCAGGGCTTCAATTTTACATCTTTCCGTGAACTTTAGATCTTCCAGAATATTAGCACTTCAAGAGCACACTGTTTCTAATCTAATTACACTCTAGGCTGCTAATTGTAATGAAACTGGTTTGTGACAACAGAGTGTCTTTCTGACAATCCCGTTTAAATCAACATTTTCCCCAAAAATCCATGAATGATATTATCATACATTTCGACGAACCATAGACGAGGATATTTCAAGATGTTGAACATGTCTTCATATTAAAAAAAGTAATAATAATAAAGCATTTAACGCTGCTTTTGCCAAAATCGAATTTATTGTGACCTTTTCTATTTCTCGGCTTACACTGAAAATATCAATTGTATACAAAAATATGAAAACTGATATCTTTATAAAGAAATGTATAATAAATACTATAAAAGAGACAACTTTCAAATTGAAGACATTTTTAAACACTGTTGAATGTTTAACTCAATCAAGATACTTCAGTTACATAAGTTTTATAGGATCAATAACTATGAATAGCTGTTTAGCCATCTTATCCAGGCACATACTTGACCCTACTGTAATATGAAGTGGCTAATCATTTTTTTTTCAATATTTAAATAAAAAAAATATTTTCTAAATTGAGAAAAATTCCCTTTCAGAAGTAAAGTACTTCTGGGGCTAAAACACTGAAATGACTGAATGACATCACGATTTAAGAGCAAAAATTTATTTAAAAATATACTTTTTTTGCATTATAAATGAAAAATTTCATTCCGAAATTCCGGTGTCATTGTATCGTTTTGGGATTAAAATTAAATGGTACATACAATATATTGGTGCAATTCAAATGGTTAATTCACAGCTGTCAATCTTTTTAGCAGCTGTATTCATTTTAATGTCCAATACCTGTGAAAAGAAAAAAAAATCTATACCGTACGATATTTTAGAAATATTTAATAATATTGTAAGCATCATTTTGAAAATTCATAACGATCGCTCTGTTTTTACATAGGTTTCAACTTAGAAAGCAGTAAAAAAAAAGGCGATAAGGTTCACAATGATTACTATACCAAATGAACTGTTTCAAAATAATATTTTTAATAATAATGCAAAAATAGGTATTTTCTTTCAAATTTTATGCTTTAAAGACAGATGAACAAACAAACCGCACAATTTAGTTTCTTACATTGTAATATTCATTTTAAAAATAACTAGATAAATAAATAAATAAAAGAATAATTCTTAAAATAAGCTTTTTTCCTTCTTAAAACATATTTTTAATTTTTTAACGAAATATAAAATAGTCATTCACATTTTATTATCAAATAAATAGTTAAGTTAGAAAATTATAACTTTAATCATGTAAAATGCGAAAGGAACAAAGAAAAATAAAAGTAAACTTGAATCAAGTAATATTAAATACCAAATTGGATATTCAGTTGCCGTGAAAGTAAACTGCCCAATTAATACAAAGAGACATTTTTTTATACAATGATCACTATAAAAAGATCAGTTTCTTTCTACCAACATAATATTTTATAATAGTATAAATAAATTCTCACTCATTGAGAATATTTTTATACTCCATTTAACTAAGTCATCATTTACTCAATAAAGTCTAACAAATCGCAAATTGCTTTCCAAGTTTAATTGCATAAATTTAGCAAGTTTATTGAACAGATCTTCTAGTCCTATTAATTTCATTTAACGTCATATGCTACATATATTATTACTTGCAAAACTCTATTAAGAGATTTCATAAGAATAAACTTAAAGTTAATACATCTTATTCTCAGAACTCTAATTAGGGAGTTCATGAAAATAAAATTAAAGTTAATACAGCTTATTTCCAGGAAAAAAAGGACCAAATAAAAGATGACGGGACAGATGTAAATGATAAAAATTTGGTAGAGTAATTAAGTATTGGTAGTGCATATGTAGCTTTTTCAGTTGCAAATCGAGAGGTCTAGAATTCGAATCCTGCCGATATACTGTAAAGAAAAAAAAGGTTTGGGATAAATGTTTTTTTATTATTATTGTAGTACAGTTTTTTTTTTTTTTTTTTTTTTTTTTTTTTTTTTTTTTAATTTAACAGATTAACCTTAATACAAGTAGTCCTAATGTACATATGCCTTCAACAATTTTTGAAATCTTAGTTATTGTTAATGCTGAATGTTCACTATAATTATAATACAGGATGTCCATTCTCAACGGTGGCCAATGACTAACTTTTAAACCGTTAGTCATAGATATATGCATCCAATTGCAAAAATGCTTTTAAAAAAGTAAAGAATTGTATTTTGGGCAAGTTCGGTCAAAAAATATTTTTCTTAAAAAAAAAAAAAAAAAAAACGAAAATTAAATTTTTATACGATTTCCCGGTCCTATAAGCGGTACTCTAACAAGTAAGACAGAAAAAGTCCCATTCCTCTGCGATTAAAACTGGCCGAGTAATAGTTGATTAAAGTTGAAGCATCTTTTTTGCTGCAAAATAGGGCTCATTCACAAATTAAAAAAAAAAAAATAACCGTCAATGAAAAAATTTAACATTAAACATTGAGAGTAAAATAATTTTTACAATATTATTTTTAAATACATGTTGATGTTTACATATTAAAGCAAAATATACAACTTGAACTAAAAATATAAATAAAAAAATAACAGAAATCTTGTTAAATTAAATTATGAAAAGCAACAATCACAATTCGTTACAAAATGATACATATTTAAAATTCTACTGGAATACTTAACTAATGAAATTTGGCGTAGTTCTATAAAATAAATAAATGGTATGCACCTAAAATAGTATTAATATTACATTGTCATTGGATATAAATAAGTATGCGAATGTAATTGAACCTCGATCGGATATTTGGAAGCGAATTAAAATTTGAATACAAATTTTGAACTAGGAAAACATACATAGGAACGTTTTAAGTAAAATAAAAGCTTATCAAAATAACACACCTTTTTAAAATAAAATCATGAAAAGAAGCAATTTCATTTCCTTATAAGATAAAACATATATAAACAAGTAAGAAAAATCATGCGTTAAGCATAGATTATGAAGCACTTTCCAACACTTAATGAAATCTTTAACAAAACTTTGTAATTTAGGGAAATAATAATGTATAGCCAAATATACCCAAATATGTATTCCAGTACATTCGAACAGCCCTGTATTTCATATGTCACTTCATATAATGGGAAAATTTAGCTTATCAAGAAAATACCCAGTAGCTTGTAATTTCTTTTTCAGCAATTCATACTATTAGATGGAAACATACTTGAGTACTTTTGTTCAGCTCTGTAGTTTACATTGTACCTTTATTACACGTCAGCATTAGGCTAAAATTTATTGTAAACTAAACCACTTTTAAAACAACTGAAATCACATTGTCATAAATCATCATTCATAGGCGTCCATGTACCGAATTCTTTGCGTGGCCTTGTATATCCCTTTATCTATATTCTGCAAACATTTCTCAGTAAATTGAATGCATCTCAGCGTAAAAATACATAGCTTATTTAAGAACCACGTTTAAATAATTTACGCTCATATTCAGTAACGTTGGTGAGCTCTTTTGGGTAGCCCTGTATATCAACTATAACATTTATACACACCATATAATGTGCATATATTTAGCGAATATCATAATTAAAATGCATTTCATCATCGGATACATATACGCTACTTCGGAAAGAATATACTCTTTGAAATCTTTTGTATGGCCCTGTAAATGCTATGTACTTCATATTATGCAAAACAGTAGCGTATAATTTATATTAAGCTTCAGTGACATATATCAATTTTATTATACACGAAAAAGCTTAATATATTTAAAATATGTCACACACAATTCCCCGTTTTACCATTATCTAATGAAATTCTTTTGTGTGGCCCTGTAAATGAATAATAGCTACATTTTCACCTTATATTTTATAGAATGCATATTTCAATATGTTTGACAGGGTATAACATCTTTAAAATTCCTTTGAAACGATTTTCCCCATAGGCCGTAATGTAATAGCAAACTTTTGATTCGCTCTGTAGATAAACTAATCATGGTAGAAACTTCATTTTCGATAGGACTTGTGCTAGGGTAAACGTCAATAACGTCCTAAAATTTCATGGCGATCCGAGTATATTAACGATTTTTCCCCATAGGCCGTAATGTAATGGGAAACTTTTGATTCTCTCTGTAGATAAACTAATTATGGTAGATACTTCATTTTCAATAGGGTTCGTGCTAGGGTAAACCTCAATAATGTATAAAAATTTCATAGCAATCCGAGTATATTTACGGGAGTTAGAGCGCGGACAGACGGACAGACGGACAGACGGACAGACGGACAGACGGCCATCCGGCCAGACGGACAGACGGACAGACGGCCAGACAAACCGAATGCATAAGCACTTTTCAACTTTGTTGGAAAGTGCTAAAAATACAATTGAGAATCTGAATTTCAAAACTCGCCTTATCGCATTTGTTTTTTCTATCAGTTCTATACCAATCTGCACTAATGTAACTCTACAATCACTAAATTTATAATAAAAACCAATGGATGCATTTTTCGCGATTTCCCAAAATTTAATTTTCATGATAAAGAGAATTTTGAAACTCACGTCTTCAATTATTTGAACCAATCTAGAAGTTATTTAATTAAAATTAACACTACCGTAAAACTTATACGGTGGCAATTAAATCCCTTTAAAAATATTTCTTTACCTCATTCAAAACATTTTGCAATTGAAAGTAAATGTCTGTGACAAATGGTTTAGGAAGTAGCCATTTTACCGTTTTGGAAATGAACACCCTTTATAATACTTTAAGCACTTATTGTACAATCCCTTAAAGCTCAAGTTTCAAATCTCGGTCAATTTTAATGTTGGACGAATGGGATCTTTTTTTCTCTTACTTGTTAGACCAGTCGGAAAAATTTATAGGAATGAGATTTCCGCGTTGTTGCACACCAGTATTTTGTTAGAGAAAACATTGTTTCATTTAATCGGAGCAGTTTTGCGATTTAAAAGAACACGATTTTCTCTAAAATAATACTGGTATTCATAAACAAGGAAATCTCATCCCTAAATTTACTAAATATCCTTACAAGACAGGAAAACCGTATAAAAATTTATTTTTCGTAATTTTTTAATAATTTTTTTTGACCTAAATCACTTAAAAAACAATTCTTTGCCTTTTTAAAAACATTTTTGCAAGCAAAGTATATGTCTGTGACTAACGGTTTAGAAATTAGCCATTGGCCACCGTTGAGAGTGGACCCCTGTATAGTCTATTGTGATATTACTGTTTATTGTTTTGACCATTACCATTTAGAATTTCCATAACCTAGATCTTTTCACGGCAATCTAGAATATCCAACTTACCCGACTCAATGAGACAAAGAGAAAAATTAACTGGACATTATTACTAACTTACTTACTGGACTAACATTATTAAAAATTCCTATAATTTGTCTCAATTGATATGTATAATTGTTGATCTAACATACGTATTTAATTAGTAATTTGAAATATCTCGCACTGATAAAGATGGAACAAAACGAAACACTTGAACCGTTTAAAATACGATGTGACCCATTCGTGAGAAAATGTTTAACCCCTTGGGGACGAGCGACACGTATACGTACCGGGAAAAGGGCTTAAGAATTCTTGTTTATTTCCACCAATAAAATTATACTGCGAAATTTGCCTTATTTAATCGGAGCATTTTCTCGATTTAAAAAGGCACAAATTTATGTTTTTAAAAATTCGTGACGAAACATTTAAAATTTAGTAAAAGACTCCCGTAGCGAAGGAGTTAATACATCCACTGAACGAATAAAATTTTAATTTCCCTTAATTCACGATGGACCTCTCTACATCTGATGCTCGAAAATTGTCTTTTTCTTTGAGTTATTGATTTCTAACTAATCAAATATTACTTTTGTATGTATAAAAGGTACTTCGGTAAATCACAAGTAAACTCAACATTTTGGTACCGTTTAAAATAGTATTAATTCTAAATTTTCATAACATATTGTTTCATTATTTATTTTTTAACGAAATCTTTGTAATATTTTGTTAGAATTACATTTTGAAACGCAATTTTATAAAATAATTTCCTAAAAATCTTATGTATTCATATTCCTTGCTCTAATATACATCTCAAATTTTGGGATTTTGAAAACTTCTAACAACACAATGTGCTTCCTACAATATTATGTAACTTTCTCCCTAAAAACATGCCCAGTTTTAAAAAAAATTACTACACCTGCATATTTTTTTAATAAAATTAAATCGTATCAATTCGTACTTTCTTTCTGTGTTTTGATTTATGAAACATTTTGTGACGTATATTCAAAATAAATATCTTTTTATAGTATAGTTTTTCACTCTTTATGGCACGAAAACTCTTTAAACTTACTTTGGGTTTTCAACGCAATGGAACTTCTAGATATAATAAATGATCTTTCGTGGGTTATAAAATTAATGGTGATATAATTTTGCGACAGTCTGTCAGTAATCGTATGACAAATAATCAATCTTAAGTTTTCTGAAGGTATGAAGGTTCTGAAGGAACGTGAACAAAAATATTTATTTCAGATACAACGATTTGTCAATATCGTTACTTGGATATATCTGACTCGTTAATGGATGTTGTGAAATAATGTATGGCTCAACAAATAAAAAAAAGCGACAACAAGATAAATAATTTCCAGTTTGTGAAGAAAATTAGAAAATAAATTAGGTAGAAAAAGTGTAAATAAATGGTAAGTACTTCACTATGTGTATATAAATAAAGTAAACATATGTTTATCAAGTTAATATTTATTTTTTTTTTCTGCTAAACGTACATTATAACAAAGTAGCTTTTTGTTCATATCGTATATTGGGATGTACATATATAGGATTATCATTTTATTTCGAGGGGAGATCTGATACTTGATGTCTTAATATATGAGGATTTGTCTTTTGATATCGTTATCATTTTTGATCCAACCGCAAAATTTGCATTTTTCGATAACTTTCATCAAAATAGCCCATGATTTTATTTCTTAGTCTATTATCGATTTTCACGAGAATACAAAGGCATTATTAAAACCATTAAGTAATTATAAAATCTCGTTACTATAAAAAAAAAGGCATTCCTTCTGTGAAATGTGGATATATTGCATTGTTTGAGAAGCTTGACTAGAAGTGATACTTGTTACGTTTACTAGTAAAAAAATAGGGAAGAATATTGGTCCCCTGTTTTGTTGATATGAAATTCTGTCTATCCCACACTGCTGAGGAGACAAGTGAAATACAGTATTATTGTCGAATGCATTGTGTGAGAGGAAACTATATTTTTAAATTGAAAGCATCATTTGTTGTAAAGTTATTTCAGGTATAATGCTGATATTTTATTGACTTTTCTTCATTTAAATCAATATGATATACGAATAATAAATGTATATCAATGTAGACGCATGAAAAGAAGAAAAACATTATAAAAGTAAAAAGAATTTTTAAACTTTGATAACGATATCATTATCGGAAATTGGGGAATTGATAACAAAACATTATATGTCACGTCTTTTATTGGCTGTATGATAAATTTTATAAATTTCGAAAACATCGAGTGCGGCACCAAAATCCGGGCAAATGACAGATTATTTTCACACATGCTTTTTTGTTGCAGAACCAGAAAATTGTACTTTTTCTTAGACTAAATTATTGGTAAGGTCACACAGAACACATTTATTCTATATATCAACCCTTGCTGAATGACTACCTCCAGTATGGGTTTGAAGCATTTTCAGGTTTGTTGTAAAGCGGCACGGTCATTTTCGACGAATCCCGCTTCAATAGTGGTTCTCAATGAAGCGACATTTAGATACCTGGAATTGCTCGTAACCCTTCCAATCAAGCTCCATACATAGAAGTCCGAAGAATTTAACCTGAGAAGTTGGGAAGTTAGAATTCTTTGGCCTAAAATATATCGACGTTGACCGACAATCAATTTTGAACAAAATTTTGAAGTTCAACCTTCGTTGGAGAGACATCCAACGAAGGTTGAACTCATTATATTTTGCTACGACATCGTATTACAGTCGTTTTGGATATCCGAAGAATCGAGTGATTTCTGTCACAGACCACCAAGCGTGAATATTTTCTGTAATCGCGGCTCTTCAGTGAATTTCCGCAACTTGCTTTCAGTATCACAACTATTTCGAAGTTTTGACTGTTTAGTATATGCGTGAAGCTATTTGGACGCCAGTCACGATCTCGAAAAATATTACCGCACGGCAAGAAATTCATATTGAATTTTGTCCGGATTTTGGCGTGGCCCCTATTTATTGTGCAAAAGTGCAGAAGTGCAGAAGTGCAAAAAATAATCAAAATTTCAACCCATACCACACAAATATATTTTTATTACATTGTATCATTCTCTAATACAGTAAAGAAATGTAGTGGAGAGTTCCAATCAGCGACAATAGAAAGTTTGCGTAGAATATGTATTTTTGTATTCTTCTATTGTACTACTAACTTGATATTTAAGTTAAGCTGTTAAAGTGAATTGCTAAGTAACTTTGGTTAAATTTAGATCACGTTTTAAATACATTTGAGGGAAGAGGGGGGGGGGACAGATAATTTCTTTTCAAACCGAAATTAGGATTTTATAAAAAGAAATTTTAAATAACAAATTCAATAAATATATAATAAATATGATTATCAGACAGGTCAGAGGAAGAAAATGATTTGTAATCTTCTTTCTGATTGTAATGCAGAAACAAGCAAAAAATAGTTAAGCTAGATAAATATAACTTTTTTCTTAGAAGTCCTATACCTCAAAAGAAAAATTATAATCCCCACGTCTTAGATATAAATTTTTTGCCCATCATTTTTGCAAAAAATAAATTAAAAGTTTTACCAAGTAATCTTATAACAAACGTGCAAAAAATATTTAATGACGTCATGTGACATAACAATACTTTTTACATTTATTGTTAGTGTTAAAGCTTAAAATAAATAATTACAATTTTTAAATGTGCGTGTTTTAAAAAACTAAAACAATTTTAAAAACAGTGTGATGAGGACATGTCCTAGTCATATGTCACCTGATGACCACACAGCCTAACCGTAGCATCATACATCCCGCTGCACTGAGACATAAGTGATAACCAGAAATCTAGTACGCCGTATACCTTCTGGATTTTCTAAAGGAGCACCGTGTACCCTCTGTTTCTCAAGAAAGCTTATAGTATACACACTCTGGGGTATACCCTATGACTTGAGCGTATGTCCTATGCTTAGAGTTTATATCCTCCGTTATTTTTGCGACTACCCCCCTGGTGGAAAATTTTACTGATGATTCCCGGTGTTGAGGTAATATTATAGTAATCAAGTTCTTTTTCATTTCTCTTGTGATGTCTTATAGCACTACTGTCCGCTGATGCGGACGCGACATCTAACTGGCAGAATGGAGTTAGGAATAACAAGTCGGAAATTGCTCGTCAGGCGTAGCAAATGAGTTGCGTTTGTACTATAACGAAGTTTTAAAACTATTCAGATCTTGGTGTACTAGTATATAGTACTGCGGATAACGTATAGTGTCTGAAACTTTTTATGTGTCCCTGTAAATGCTATCTGATTTGTATTATACAGGAAATAACTTGTAGTAAACGTCAGCAAAATATATGAAATTTTTGAAACGTGAAACAATTTAATGTAATTATAGGCGCTGCAAACATGCCCCTTCCCCTAATACCATTATGTAATGGAATACTTTTGTGGGGTCCTGTAAATTAATAAGAAATATTCTTTGCACCACAGATTGCATAGAACATAAATTTTAGTACATACTTCATAAACGCTTATCAATTTTGCTATTTTGACAGTTGCATTATTTGCACCATTTAAGCTATCACATATGCTATTAAAATAAACGACCGTAAAATTGACTGCAAAATTTAACTCTGAATCCAGAACTATTAGGTTTATTTCATTATTTCTTAATATTCTAAATTTTTTTCTAGGTTTACATTATCAGTATTAAAGTAATATGAATTTGAACGATATCGAAACGTCTCTAAAATTTTCAATAATTTTTGTTTGAGTTGAATCTGGGCAAAATATAAAAACTTAATGATTCTTCTATGTTTAGTTTATCTTACTTTAAGATTTTATCATTTTTATCATCTAATGGATATTCACTGATGACATATCGACATCAATATAAGAAATCCTGTAATTAAAAAGATTCTTTAAATTCCCTTTTGTCTTTCAATTATTTTTTATTAAGTTTTTGCATGAGTGCTCGAAATCAGACTGTCTCAACATTTCTTTCAGGTAAACAAAAAAAGATAAATAAATATTATCTTACCTTTTATAGATATCCAGATCAGGTGTACCGGCTAGTCCAAGGGTTCTCACGCACAATACACGGGGTGCTGTATCATTTTATATCTAAGTAATAATCCATGGGTGCTATTTGATTGCTAATAATGCGGAGTTTATTATTAATCATACTACTGCTGTTATGTGTATCTGATAAGCTAATGAAAAACTTCTGCTTTTTGGAGATAAAGAAAGAAAGTAATAAATTTAATTAAGCATATTAAATTTGTGCAGCTACACTTCTAAACCCTCTCTCCGAGAGTCTAGCAAAAAGAGTGAGTAACATATACTCAGTTACATTGCAAACATTAACAGCAAGCATACTTTCACATTTCATTGCAATCAGCTAATTAACTTTAATTGGTTATTTGTTTAAAGTCATAAAGAATGAAGTTCACTGAAAAACGTCTATCAGTCAATTATAATGTTTATACACATAGTTCTGGAAACACTGTCTCGTGACTGAAAATATTGCATATGTTTCCACATGATACAGGAAAAAAACGCGGAACTTAGTTTCGAAAATCATTAGTGTGAATTCTAAATTAATGATGTTTTTCATTCTTATCGCACCAGATGGGAGAGATCGTTAAATATCTTGTTCGGGGACTATTAAATTGGAAAATATCTTTCAACAGTTTGGTCGGTAGAAGTTAATTGGTAAGTTAATTGTTAAGTAAAGAAAAATTTACATCCAATTTTCAATTCAAAAATGTGTAGAAATTCAACTGATGAAGAGAATTAATGCCCAAATTTTTATCCGAAAATTGCTTAATGATAGTTTATATATGAATTTTGAAATTTTGGTTTGGGAAAAATTCATTAAATTTGAATCCCCTCTCGTTTTTTAAATGTTTTTGTTTAAACTCAAGGTCCCTGAAAGAAACTTTTCAAAATCTTGTTAAATAAAAATTTGCTAAATAAAAATTTAACTGTATTTTCTGATTTTTTTTTTCTTATTTTCCTTTTCAAATATTTATTACAGCAGTTTGCACTTAAATTATTTCAGATAATCTCTCTTGAATATCATTTGAAAAACTAACACGAGACAGTTTGACAAGAGATCTTTTTTCAATAGGGGGAAATGGGGGACATTGATACATGGGGCACATTGATACACCCCTTGTACTGCACACAGGGTCATCACAGGAAGTTTCACAACAGCTCTAAAAGGTGATATTAGTGCACTCAACTATATACAGAAAGTTTTGGAATGATTCAGTTGTTTGTTGAAATGGGACGAGTGATTAATTGCTTTTGTAGGTCAAAAGTAAATTTGAGTTGTACAATTGAAATGGTATTATACAACTGTTACAGTATTTTCAACCGAAAAAAATACTCTCTCTGGCAAGTAAAACTACTCTTTATCAGTTTCTGATTCTTTTTTGTTAGATAAATTATGAAGTATTGGATTTGAGACTCATTTTATTCAAAATGGCTATATGGGGCACATTGATACAGTCTTTTTTGGAGCACATTGATACAACCTAAATCTTTTTCTAGTTCATTTTTCATTACCTTTTATTATTTTTTTTACAATGCACTCTTTAATCCAACCATTTTTAGGCTAAAAATTTTTAATATTAGTTTTTATTGAAGTGAAATAACTTTAATTTCTTTATATTAGAACATTTTATAGTATTTTTGCAAAGAGAAGACGTACGAACTTACCCAACATATAGTGCTAGTAGAACTAATTAAAGAAAAAGACGGCAGCCTGAAAAATCTCAAATTTATCTCAATTCTCTAGAGAAAAAAGTCTTTTCTACATGAAAAGTGTTACGTAAGAGAAACAAGCTGCAGAACAGCACAGGATAATTATATTAAAAACAGAATTTTTAATATAATTATCCTTTATTTTCTGTATATAAACCAACATTGATACAAATTCCTTTTTTTGATTTTTTTAAAATTACATGCAAAAATAATATATAAAACAACGATTGTACATTTTTATAACACACTACACAGGTTTTTCTGACATCACATAGAAAAATAACCTGACATTTCTGCTTTCTAGATACCAAAAAAATTTTAGAAAAAAAGCTGTATCAATGTATCCCACTTCCCCCTACATGTTTTGGACAACTTTCTAAAAGTTTTTTTCAGTTTTTATCTTAGACTAAAACTTGCTTTTCTCAAAATAAACTTTAAGTTGCTGAATAGATTTGGTATAGAAGGACTTTTTGTTTAGTAAAATTAGCTTTTCTTGTTGTTAAAGTTTTGTTTGGCTTAGAAGAAATTAAATATTAAATATGCGTTTAATTTTTATGATCCTTTAACTATTTATTTTTTACATTTGTATATGTAGGATAGGTGTCAAAAGAAACACTTTCAATCTGTTAATCATCGATGCTGTTACACTCGTCTAAATATATCTATTAAATATATGGATAGATAAAAATATACTTTAAAATTTTGAAAATTAGCTCACTTTAAATTATAAATATTCGTTCGCCTTCACTTTTATTAACTGACTAAAATCCACATACATTTTCTTATCGTTCGTATTATTTTTAACAAGTTATGTATCGAATAGGCTTTTTTATGACTGTTTTCTCGAATGCTTATTTCCTACAAACATTATAATAATTCCATACGGCCCAAATAATATGCAAAATGGATGAAAAAGGCTTAAATTCCCATGAAACTTTAATTGAAATACTCCAAGTACGAACATCCTATAAAATGCTTCAGAATTTCTGAATTTTAAATGAACTCTTCTGCATATATTATTCATTATTAAAAAAGAAAGTAAATATTCCTTTTATTAATAATATAAATGACTTCTTTAATTACTGCATCAAATTAATTGTGTTTTGAAACTTCTCAATTAACAGAATAAGTTTTTTCTTCTATGCAAGCATTATAACTTCTAAATTAGTATTGGCATCATGAGCTTTATTCATTAAAGAT
Organism: Maratus speculifer; assembly: GCA_964019185.1. Taxonomy (NCBI): domain Eukaryota; kingdom Metazoa; phylum Arthropoda; class Arachnida; order Araneae; family Salticidae; genus Maratus; species Maratus speculifer. Next base: position 274,283,231 of record OZ025290.1, read on the forward strand.
AGTATGCTGATTTACATTTTTTTTCTGTAACAAAATCTTTTGTATTACAATATCTTTTTCTTTGAACTGAAAAGGCATAAAATTAAATAAATGTAAGAAACAATGTACCATGTCTTTTACCCGAGGGAATTTTTTTAATCAAAAAAGTTTTTGTTAATGTATTTTATTATGTTTTCCATAAGTTTCAAAACAAATATTTTCCAAACATGATAATCGAATTTTCTCCTTGGAGCAAATTCGAAAATAAGATTAGCATTTTGATTGAATTAAAAAATTTCATTATGTTTGCTTTGTGCAAAATAGTAAATAATCGAACCTCAAACGATAAAAAATGCAACAAAATTTATTATGTTATGCATAAAGAGTAGCACTGAAACTTGGATAAAATAAGGTAAGCAGAACATAATTTTAATGGTATTTAATAAAATACTTTCTCAAAGGATCGCACATTGAGGCTAAATTAGGAAAGAGTTATTCAAACTGCATGGCACTTTGTATACAGATGTTTTAAAATCCTGATTACAATTCCAAAGATTAAAAAAAAAAAAAAAATTGGATCCGATAGAGCGGACTAAAAATTAAAAAGCTTCAAATTTTATTCAATTTGTATATAAAAATAATTAATTAGATGCTTTTGAGCAAGTTAATTATGATTCAAAAACTAAAAAAAAAAAGATAAACTAATTTACGTAATTTATACAAATTTACGAAATTCACGTAATTTGCGCATTTTACGTAATTTATTCATATAAATTTATGCAATTTATGTAATTTTAGGGCTTCCTCATTAAAAAGTGAAAACATAACCATTATAAGACCTTTGACCAGTTGCTCGGTGAGCCCCTTTGACCAGTGTCTGTCTGTCTCAGCAACTCTAATCGTAAACTATAGGACGTGGCAAATTCAAATTGGAGGAAGTAATAAATACTTTTGACCCACATATTAACAGATTACAAAACATTCACAAATATATTTAGAAAAAATGTATAGGGAAAGTCACACTGAAAAAAAATCTGCCTCTGGCATCTAGAAAATAAATTATGGCTCTAGAAAAAATAGTTCCATGTCATTCTTATAAATTCTAGTTCCCTTGGCTAGCGTGTTCTAGTCAATATTCCGATTGAGTAAACCAGAATTTTCATGTTCCCAGAACTAGGAAAATACGGGCTTCGAGCTAGATTTTCAAAATGACTAAATTTCATAACAATAACTTCTGGTTTCATAAATCAGAATTTCTAGTTCCCTGACTTTCTAAGATAGGTATTAGAACTAGAATTTAAAGACACATTAACTACAAAATATAATATCCTGAAGCCAGAAAGCATGGTCATAACTGGAAATGTTAAAAATTAAAGCTGTTAAAAATTCGATTTGATACAATTTTTTGAAAATTATCTATTTGTTATTTATTGCCTTTAAAATATCACATATTTTACAAGTTATAGTTACTAAAGAAACATTTCTGTTTAATTCTTGAAGCATTATCGAAATAAATTTATATAAAAATAATATCCTGTTCTATACAATACTTTTTGTAGTCTTTAAACTATAGAGAGACTGAATGAAATTAATTTATCTCATTTAATATACGTATTACGAGTCCTATGTCACTGGTGATTCTTTCAGCTACACAACAATTAGAAAAAGAGTGATAGATAAATAGAGAATTCGATATTAACTAATTATATTTTATGTGTTTTAATAGCACGATAAAGTTTACTATAAAATATATATAAATTTCTTTGTAATACAATAAACACATGTTAATTCAGACAACTTGGGACACAGACAATATGGTACTTTTTTGTTATAACAGTCTCTATAAATTTAATTACGACAAAATTAAAGTTATGATCTCGCCAAGATCATCCCGAAATTTGTATGTATATATATATATATATGATATGAATACACTCCAGACACTGTTATGTGCCACGTCATAGCATATGTATCGTTTACTTCTTATGTGCCATATATGTTACATCTAAATACATTCATATATATCCTATACATACATATATACACACACACACATGAAGTATTCAGAAGTCAATTCGATTAACTCCATCAACTAAAAACGCTTATTTTAAACATTTATAGTTATTTATCTATTAAAAAAACTACTATTTTTTCAACATATTTTGATTATACGTTGATTAATTGACTTATAATCAAAGGTAATTCATAAGCACATTATAGATACATAGAAAACTTTAAACATGTATTTACATGAATTTCTATGAAAAAATGGAGTTAGTCGGATTCACTTTTGAACACCTCATTTATATATACCCGTATACTATATATAAGTACATGTTCTATACATATCATATACATATACGTCTTGTATGATTACAACTGGACCATGTATCTCACGAAATATTATTTGCATCGAATATTCTTATATAGTGATACATGTTTCATAATTTGACAATTCACCCTCGGGCTCTGCTATAACACAAAACTACCTAAAAAAAGTTTAAAATATTTCGATTCCAAATTATACATTGATTTGTCATCTATCGCTCTATTCTAAAAACAAAGTAAAAAACACTGCTGCTTATGATTGAATTTATTGTAAATTTTCGATTTTCACTGCCTATATTTAGAAAACTATCTTATGTAAATATATGAAAACGCATAGTTTTATAGCAAAATATATGATAAACATGCTAAAAGAAACAGTGTTTAAATCGAATAATTATTTTAAATGAAATATAACGTTGAAAATGGAAACATTTACTCGAATGTTAGAATAAGTAATTTTAAACACGTAAAAAATGAACTCAAACATAAAACTAACAAATGATTTTTTTTCAAATTTGCAATAAGTAGAAAATTACATACTTCACATCAATATTGTCAATTTTTAAGTATTAAACAATCACGTTAATATTTTTTAAATGTAAATAAAGCATAAAATTCAGACCATAAACACAAAATAGAAACACACGCTGGTATATTATTATTATTATATTTACAGGATTAGAGGATGATTATAAATACCAAGCCTCATTATAACCCTAGGCCTACCAGATGGGTCGGAAAGTACAATTAGAATTCAAAATAAAAAAATAATAATAAAATAGCATCATTCAGTCATTAATACATTTTAGTTTCATTCTTTCAAATATATACATTATTTTTTTTTATTAAAATCTTTCAGTAAAATAAAATTTAAATTATTACTGGTTGCACAACTTCTGTATTTTCATTTTTTAACGATTTCAGACTTAAAAACTACTTTGAAAACTTCCCTTTGTAAATATAAAATTTAAAAATTAAACTTTCAAACAGTTATATTCTATATGATAACTTTTTAATTAGTAATTTAAATACCTTTAAATATTTGCTAATATTATTAAACTTTGACTATTAAATTTTTCCGCATCATTTTAAAATTTTAGAAAATGTGATTTTAACGAATGGTATTTTACAAGTAAACAAATGTTATCAAAATGTAATTTATATAACTACTTTCTATCGTTAGATTGCAGTTATTTATTTGAATAAAATCATAAAATTTAAAGAAAAGCAAGAAAAAAAATGACACTTTTTCATACCTTTTTTATGTAATCCACATTCACAAAGAAAAAAGGACGATCAAATGTATACGTTCTGATAATAACTAAAATAATAATGACATGAATCCTTTTTAACACGCCACAGCTATTTTAGTTTTCTCAGACGCATATTTAATCTAAATCACACTTTTAAGGACTCTTGAGAAATTTTTTAATTAAACTTTTAAGTCAAGACTGACGATACGGCTCATGAGACGGCCATTTTATTCCACAAATTTTCTACTTATTCGAAAGTCATTTTTCATATCGTCTGCGATTTCTGGGACAGGTGATTTTTCCCCCTCATCTGTTCGTAAGAACAGATGTTCGTATGCTGTAATATTTTTACAAGAGTTTTCTAATTAAAATATCCGATTTTTTTGTTTCAAAATAGTTCAAGTTTTATAAAAAGCTCCAGTCTCCTTTTTTTTTTATCAAATATAACAATAATTATACTGATATAGATGATAAACATATTAATAAAGGTTTAAATTTTTAAAGTAGCTAATTTTTTAAAACGCCATTTTAAAACGGAAAGCAACCCAACAGCTTTAAAATTCTTGTAAATTCTCGCTTATTTATCTATACGTATTATTGAGCATTTCTGTATATTATTGCTGTCAAACTTATATAAAAATCTCTGCAAATAAATGCGAACACAAGAAAAATGTTACAATAGCTAGAATTCCAGTTAATGAATCAATTGCAGAAATAAAAGCGATAATTTCTCGCAGTTCAAACGATTCGTAGTAGTTATTAATCGTAAAATTTAGTTTCGTTATCTATAAAACTACAGATTAGAAATTCTCTATCATTTCATCAATATGGTTTATCTATTAGACTTATTCGCATAACTCTGACATCTATATTTCTAGTTTAGGGATTTAGAAAAGGAATACTTATTCATTCTAGATGAAGGCGGTATATTTATTTTTTCAGTGTACGTTACTAGAAACAAAATATTTTCTTCGTGTGGAATATCGTGCGAAAGTTTGCGTAAAATTGAGCTTCAAAAGTTATTTATTTTAATTTTAGGTATTGCATTTTCAGAGGTATAATCGGAAATATAATGCAAAAACATGTCCCTCCCCCCCTATCTATTTCCGAATTTACTGAAACTAAAATTATGAAAAAAAATAGAAGTTATTTTAAACCTTGCAGGAAAATTATAGTGATTACCCTAGATCAAACAGATTTCGAGAAAAGCATTCTTATTTTCATTTCTCATTTCTCATTTTCTCCTTTTTCCGTTAGACACATATTTCGATTTGCGGCCATTCAGCAAAACTGCTGAAGGGCGCTGAGATACCTATCGTAACAGAAGGATAAAAGCAATATTGATAATGATTTCCGATAAAAATCGTGGAAAATTAGCCGAGTTATTAATCTTTTAAGACATAAATAATGACAGCAGTATGCTCTGTTTTCCATCGTCTTTTAAAGCGTATAAAGCAAATTTTCCTTTTTTATTTGTGTAATAGAATGTCCATTTGCTGTATAAAAATAAAAATCTGTGCCGGATTGACCTACATGCCGAGGTAGGTTTCTAAAATAAAAATTCTCTCCCTCTCCCCACCTCCCCTTAAAAAAATGAAACAAAAAAATATAAAAAATCGATTCAAAAAGTTTATTTTAAAAGCATTTTTCTTAGGATTTACACCAAAATTAACAACACCAAGTCATATTTAGGAATAACTAAATCTGAAGTTTGAGAAAAATCCATGTACTAGTTCTTTAGGTAGAGCTATTGTGGAAATCGTAAAAAATTTTGCACATTATCACCACCTTTTCATTTGTTTACACCAAAAAGTACAAAATGACAATTTACATCATGAAATAACTGAATCCGAAGTATAATGAAAGTCCGTGCATTAGTTCTTGAAGATAGAATTATTGTGGAAATCGTGATAAATGCTGCATTGCAGTGCCACCTGTTGAGCTATTTACACCGAAACTAATCAGAACCAATTTCTATTAGTACTAACTGAATATAAATTTTTAATAAATTCCGTGCATTAGTTATTAAGATAGGGCGCCCACAAAAATTTTGTCACATACAGACAGACGGACTGATAGACAGAGTCGCAGGCAGACATTTTGTAAAAACATGTTTTTGATATCTCTGACCCCTAAAAACGTGTGAATCCGTGTAAACTTGAAGTCGAAAATTTTTACAAATCCACTACTTTCTTCTTGTAAAGATAGAAAAAAGTAAAAATATATAAAACCTAACCCTATATTATGTATTTTGATACCCGCGGAGAATTTTTGACCTTCGCGAATATTAACTGATTACTTGTATTTCTTATTCTTGATTAGATATAACACCTTAAGATGTCAAAAATATATAGCATCAATAACTGCCCATAACACACAGTTCTAGATCGATTGTTTCCTCAAATAGATTATAAAGCATGCCTTCGACATCTTTAAAAAAACAACAGATAGATAAGATTTATTACTAACTCTCAAGGGAAAAAAGAAAGTTAATAAAATTTTTACGTGCGTTCGTGTTAATATAAATACGCAGTACCTAATGTCATCGTCTGGTCTGTCCGTTTGTCCGCATATAACAGTGCAAAACCTACCTGTCCCAATTTTTCGAAATTTGATATATATAATCGTTGCAGAATTTTGTTGACGCATTTCGAATTTTATGAAAATCGAACCCAAACTTAAAAAGATATTAATAAAAGTTCTTCATTCCATTAAATCATATGATAGTTAACTAATTCAATAATTCCCATGACAGATAATAATTCTAGGCTGCTATAGTGATTACATCAGACTGAATGTGAAGTCCTATTATTATTTCTGTAGTACTGAATTTAATATATGGAATCGTAATAAATTTTGTATTCATACATTTTTACTTTCTTCTATCTTCAATAGAAGAAAGTATTGTAATCGAAATTTTTTCGACTTCCGGTTTTTGTCGGATTTACACGTTTTAGGGGTCAGAGATTCCAAAAATTATGTTTTTACAAAATGTCTGTATGTCTGTGTGTGTGTGTCTCTCTGTGTGTATGTCGCCATTCTACCATCAAAAAGTGTATGAAGTTATGCATAGAATTAAACCAAATTTTTTGTGAATGTTTTTGGCTGTGGCAAGCAGGTCCTCCTTCAGTTTTGAAATATTCCGCCGGAAGGGGGCGCTGCAATCGCGATTTTTGTGCCATTTTCAATATTGTACCGACCAAAAGTATATGAAGTTATGCATTGAATTTAACCAAATTTTTTGTGTAAGTGTATGTGTAATAGAGATTCTTGTAGCGTAGTTTTGTAGCTGCTGCTATTTTATTAGAATACTTAGAAGAAGCGTGATTACGTATAGTAGTCCAGATTCGGATGTACGAAAAAACCCCACAATGATTGCTAAGTTATTCTTTATTCATACATGTATTACTAGGGGGGCACACATACAGTACTCGGAGAAAATCTCCGAACAGCGATTAGCAACTTCACAAGACGAGAGCAGTGAGTCAAGTGGCTTCGTACATAGCAACAAACCGCCACTTTTGGCATGATAGAAAATCGCCAACATACACAAGTTCGCCCATGCACAATGGATAGTATACGCCAAATAACAGTTAAAATGCAGCCAGCAAGATCAGAATTCAATTTGGTTTCCCAGCTGGGATGGAAAGGAAAGGTTGCCAAACGATAAATTGTTACACGTGTTGTTATGTCTAAACACAGAGGCACACCGAAGGGACATCAGATTTTACTGCGCAGATGTTAAATTCTTTTTAGGGTTTTGTCGAGAAAGGAAAAAGAAGCGTAAGCATAAATTTTAACTGCGAAACAGAGATGATGTCCTTATAAGGTAATGCAGAATTGCTTCGTTCGGAAATAGCAGACATCAGGAAATTGTTTTAAACGGTTGAATAATATGTGAGTGTATTTCTCACAGATAAAGTTAAGCAGCTGCCGATTTTCGGTTAGAGAATTAATAAACAAGAAAAATGGAAAAGGAATGAAGGACAACTTAAAACTAATTTTGAATTGAACAGAGACGGGGGGGTGTAAAGGAATAATTTAAGAAAATAACCAATATATAACGAAATAATCGTTATATATATCACCCGGTGCACCACAAAAAAAAACTTTTGCTGTCCAATGTGCATAGGCTAGCATACAATATTATAACATAAAAACATACATAAATGCAAAAGTTTTTTTTTATATGTATCTGTAGAAATTTGACGTCATGATAATGGAGACATTTGTATTCAAAAACAGTCAGCAGTTCTAAAGGTTCTATATTTTTTTACTATTTCTGTATATGGATCCAAGCTAGTACTGTATTTTTATATGTAGAAGTTGAGTCGACTCAGACAGTACAAAAATATTACTGCAGCTTTGATTGTTATCATGACACAAGTAAAAATTTTGAAACATATACACTAAACATGAACTAATACTAAATGAATATAAAATGGCAATACACAAAAATAACATAATAGCACTATATTTTTCAAAAAACTAAAAAAAGTAATATGATGTATATTAAAAAAATAAAAATGTTTTTGTAAAAAATGTTTCATGCCGAAGCATAGGATGACAAAAAAAAAAGGTGCTCCAAGCACGCCCATAAAAATTTGCGTCACCCTGAATCTTGTGTACAACACAAGTATTATGGCATCGGCTTAGGGCCTAGCCTTAGATGAGGAGGGAATTGAGATGCTCCCCCGAAGGCACTAGTGGTCTTCTGAAGGAGCCCACGTCGAATTACATGAAAAAAATTTGAATTGTTGTGAATTGAAATCACAAATCAAAAATTTGAATCGAAACTCCAATTCCAAAACTTTGTCTCTCAACACAATGAAGCTTGAACCCTTAGGGCATTAATTTTGAACGGGAACAAGACTTCAAAGGGAAGAATTCAAAAAGAAAAAAAAACAAAAAAAATGTATATCATATAATAACTAATATGGGCAGACAATCCTAGAGTGAAGAGAGACGAAAAATGTGTCACAATCGAGTGGGGGGTGATGAACAAGTCGTATACAAAAATGTGTTATATTTAACTACATGAATCATTTGTTTACTTTTCTAAACTACAGTACCTGTTTATCTAACTCTAATATGTTTGACTTATAGTACAGGGATTGTTAAGTGGGAGGTTAGCTAGTGGAAAAATATTGAATTAATGACTATTGTCAAAGAAATTTTAAGTGTACTGCAAAAAGAAACAAAAAAAAAGTAACTAAAATTTAAGTGAGTATGAAGACATATCTAAGTGTTAAAGGATAACAATGATACCTAATATTGTTCCTAAGAGATCTTCAGAGCAACACTGATGGACCAGCCATGATATTGTTAAAGATCAGTCAAAAACAACATACACACAACCATGAGCTCTTTGGTTGGATATGTGGTATCATAAACATGACTTAAAAAATAATAAATAGTGTTTTTACATTAGCTTCTGTTTCTTAGATTGTATGTGTGAGGTTGATAAAACGTATTAAAGTTAGTGTTGTTTATATGACTTGATGCATCAAATAAATGTCCATAACGAGGAGGTGCTAGTAAAAGTCTATCAATATGTACCCGAAATGCTGTGTTATCAGGAGTATACAACCTTTTAATTGAGAATGACACAGGGGAATGTTTACAAGTGACAATATACTTTGTTTTAAACTTGTCATTTGATTTTAGATATACAATATCTTTTAAGAAAATGGATCTTAATTTAGCTTTCTGACCGTAATATTTATATCTTTTATCTTGAGCAGATTTAATGTTGTTATAAGCTTTGTGATATATCTTACTCAAATCATCAAGTAATTTGTGTACTTCAATATGTTTATCAAGGAAGGGTTGGTTGCACGACTGATCAAAAGTGTCAAAAATTAGAGAAAGTTCGCGTCCAAAATGAAGAAAATTAGGAGAGTACAATGTAGTTGCATGTTTGGAGCCGTTATAAAGAGATTTGTGTATAAATACAGCATTTTCGAATGAATGACCTTCTTGTAAAAGAATATTGACTGAATATTTGATTGATTTATTGATTCGCTCTGCTATCGCATTTGATTGTGGTCTCGAGGCAGAACTGTGTAATACCTTAATGCCCAATGTATCATTAAAAATGTTATATACCTGAGACGTGTACTGGGGTCCTAAGTCTGGTAAGACAACCGAAGGTCTCCCAAAGGTGGTTATGTAGGAGAATAAGCATTTAACAACCTTACTCGCCGATATGTCATTAAGTGGAAAGAGTTCAATATGTCTCGAAAAATGATCAGTGATAGTTAAAACATATTTTCCATTAGTAAACGGTCCAAGGAGATCAATACTGATAGTGTGACCAGGGTACCTGGGAGTGTATGTGGGCTGCAAAGGTGCGGGTGGAGTTTGGTGATGTTTAGTTTGAAGACATTTGATACATGATGCAACAAAGTTTAAAGTGTCTACATACATACCCTTCCAAAAATATCTATCTGACAAGAATTCATAAGTTTTATTAAAGCCAAAATGAGATAAATGTGAAATTGTTAAGACTTTGCTTTTAAGTGAATTTGGAACAATAATGTGATACGAAAAAGTGTTATTAAAAATATTTTCCTTCTTTAACATTAATACCTTCGAATCAGGATGAATGAAGTAGTTAGGAAATTTTTGAGAAGATCCTTTCTTTAAGATTTCTTTATAAACAACAGACAAAGTAGGGTCATTTTGTTGTTCAGTAGCAAATGTTTCATTCGAAATTTCTAATAAAGGGTCAGGATTTGTTTGTGTACCAGAAATAAGGCAGTTAACCTGCATATTAGAATCACTCGAGCTGGAGTGTGGAGTATCACATTCTACAATACGTAAGGGTTGAGTATCATGAATCAGTTCAGGATTTGTAGCTAAAGTCTGTTGATTATTTTCAAAGTTACAGCGAGATAAATAGTCAGCAAGTACATTCTTTTTACCTGGAATATGTTGAAATTTGTATGTGTATTCTGAGAGATTCATGAGCCAACGAGAGATAATATCAGCCGGGTTTGTAGTTTTGTTGTACTTTTCCAGGGGTTTACTATCTGAAAGTATTACAAATTCTCTGTTGTATAAATAATATTTGAAAGCAGTAACTGATTTATGAATCGCCATGAGTTCTAATTTAAGTGCAGGATATTTTTTTTCTGATGCTTTTAAAGATTTTGAAAAGTATGCAACAGGTAATAGTTGTTTATCATGTTCTTGTAGTAAGACGCCAGAAATAGCAATATTTGACGCATCAGTATTTAAATAGAACTTTTTGTTCCAGTCAGGTAATCTAACCATGGGTGGATTAAAGAATATCTTCTGTATGGTGTCCATAATTTTTTGATGTTTGCTTGTCCACTTAAATTTGGCTTTTGGAGTAGTTAAGTTTATGAGAGGTTGCACAAGTTCAGAAAAGGATGGAACCAGAGATTTGTAAAATGTAATGACACCTATGAGTGCTTTTAATTGACGTTTTGTTGTAGGTGTTGGAAAAGGTGTTATTTTTACAATGTTCGACTGAACAGGAGAAATAGTTTGATTTTCTATGTGAAATCCAAGATAATCTAAACTGGTTTTGTGAAAAGTGCATTTGTTAGGGGACAGCGTTAAGTTATATTTGACTAATATTGCAAGAATTTTATCCAACTTATCACACATTTCTTGATATGAATTGGCACCAACAATAAGATCATCTTGGTAGGTATAGACACCTTCTAACTGTAATTCATCAAGTAAGGAGTCCATTAAAGCTTGATAAATTGAGGCGCTAGATTTTAATCCGAATACTAATCTCTTATACCGAAAAGAACCAAACATTGTAGTGAATGTGAGCTGATTTTGAAATTTTGCAGGCAAATCAATCTGATGATATGCCTGATGAAAGTCGAGAGAAGAAAAAAAACGATATTGTGAAAGATTTGAAATAATAGTTTGAATTTTTGGAAGTGGATAGGACGAACCTTGAATTATAGTATTAACCATTCTGAGATCTAATGCGAGTCTATATTTCTGTATACCTGTACCGTCTGGTTTCTTTTTAACAAGGAGCATGGGGCAGGCCCATTCGGAACAATGACGTTCAATGATTTTGGCATCAAGCAACTGTTTGATTTGATTTAAAACATCCTTTTGCACAGCTTGGGGAAGAGGGAAAGGAAGAGTCTTTATTGGGTAATCATTAATGAATTTCAAATCAGGTACAATTTTATCAGTATGACCAAGTGTGTCTAATGATTTGGAAAAGGCAGGATAATAATTAAGTAACAATTTAGTTAGGTTCTTTGCTTCATCAGATTTTAAGTGAGAAAGTTTAAAATCATTAGCCGATAAACAGTGCTTTCTTTTTTGTAAGATTTCATTAGACGCCTGAATGAAATTTACAAAGTGCTGTTCTGAGTTATTTTGCTTGTCAGACATTTCAGAAGTATAGTCGCGAATTTCCTCAATCTCAGATAATTGACCTATTTTTGTGTGTTTAGGGAGATGAATGGTCTTTTCAGAAGTGTTTTTAAGTGTTATTGAGAAGAAATGATGTATTTGTGAAGTTTTCTTTCTTTTATTGGATAATTTATTCATTTGAATAATGGCATCATTTCCTATTAATTCTTTTGTTTGTGCCAAATATTCAAATAGATAATTTCTGTTATTGTTGATGTTATTGGAAGTGTAAACAGAGCACCATATTTGTTGTTGGGGTTCTAATATTATTTTTCGAGTTAAGAACACCGCTTGATTCATTACAACATCACTCAAAGAATTGCATGATTTTGATTGTTTCTCTCCAGAAGAATCTTTACTGGTTTTTAAAGGAACAGAGAAATTATTGTTGACATGGAGACACTTGTTAAAAGTATCGATGACAACATTGTATCTAGTTATGAAATCAAAACCTAAAATGCCTTCAAAACTGGAAGACTCGGGTATGTCAACAATATAAAAGTGGTGTGAAAACGCTTTTTGTTTTAGCTTAATGGATGTTCTGATGCACGCGGAAAATGAGACATCAGAATTGACAGTTTTAATATTGACGTCAGTGGACAGTCTTTTATATTTTAAGACAGGTTTAAGTTGATTAAATAATTTTTGTGAAAGTAAAGATATACTACTACCAGAATCAGCCAATAAAGTAATATCATGGTTTGCTATAGTGGCTTTAACCAGAGGGAGGGATGGTGACATAGTGTTTACACTACAAATTATCTGAACATTATCACTTTCTGTTTGTGTACTGATGTTATTTGCTATCTTAATGGAGTCAAAAGTTTGGGAACCTACTGAATTAACTAGTCTCGAACTTGAAATTTTAGGTAAAACAGGGTCAAAAACAAAAGTTGCTGATGTAGAAGTATTAGACTGAGACACAACACCATCAGCATAAAAATTGTATCTCTGTTTCAGTTTTCCTGAAATTGAGGAGTGGAATTCGTGTAATTATTTTTTCTTTGAGTATTTGCTCTTTTCCATTTAAAACAAGAGAGAGCGTCGTGATTGTTTCGGCCACATAACTGACAAACAACTGGTTTTTTATGTGAACACTTGTGTGGGGAATAACGTCTAGTGTAGCTCCGATTTTTGTAATTTTTTTTGAAGCGTGAAACACTTGCGGAATGTTTTGGTCTAGTCTGCAGATTTTTTTGCTCAGTTTCGGTTTTAGTATCAGGAGGGGCAAAAGATAAAGCATTTATTTTCTCAGAGATTTCTTTTAATTGCGATTCGATGAGATTTTCTGGTCTGTGTACCGAAGGTAAGGAATGTAAATTTTTTTCATTCCTTAAAATTTCATGAAGGGTTTGCGCTCTTTCAACTGCTGTTTTATAATCATTAATGCCTTCTTCCTGTAATTTTATTCTAATATTTGAAGGAAGGGCTTCTAGAAATTTCATGAGTTTGATAGTGTTGCGTGCATTTTCGTCGTTGATATCTGCATATACTGTAGCCGCAAGAACATTTAGTCTATGGGCTAGATTTTTTATCGTCTCAGAAGGCATAAGTGCTAAACTGGACAATTCAACAGAGGCAACACATTTACTAGGGGGGGGGGGCGAAGAATGACGCAAATTCTTTTTCCAGCAAATCGAGGTCTGTTATCTTTTGCAGGTCGGGGTTTTGTGCTAGAAATTTTTGTGCAGGCCCAACTAACTTTCCCTTTAAGATTGCAATTGTTGTCTGTGGGTTATATTTATTAATTTCCGCACAGACTCTAATCTGGTCAAAGAAAAATTTAAGTAAATCTGGATCTCCATCAAATTGAATGATATTTATCGGAATTTGTTTTGCCGCCATAATTAGTTTTTTTTTTTTTTTTTTTTTTTTTTTTTTTTTTTTTTTTTTTTTTTAAGTTCACAAGTTATAGAGAAATTGTTACACAGACCGAACTTATACCCTAAAGCACATTGAAAACAAGTAAATTTCCTAGCTAGTAAAAAAATATGTAAACTAGCAAAATAAATAGATCTTAAAAATATACCTCACTTTAAAGATATCATATTTGAACCTCTTATAATAGTAAAGCAAAGGGAGCACATACAAAAGTAACTCATTTAGAAAATAAAATAAATAAAATAACAAAATAATTACACTTTGAAACATATATCTATATATTCCTTCACTTTAAAAAAATACTTACTTTATCTTTAGATAATAAAGCAAAGATAACTCTATAGAAAACCGCAAAAACTGTTAGCAAGCAAGGAAAAAAAATCCTTTAACTTCTTTACACAAGGAAAAAAAATTCCTTTTTTTGTAACTTAAAACCTTCTGATTTATTTATATTTTTTTGGATGAAAAAGAATATCTTATTTTAACTTTGTAATTAAAGTTCAAAACTGGTTAAAAACACATTTAAGCATATTAGAGAATCTAAATACAAATTAAAAAAAACGAAGGGGTATGGGACGTTAAATATGAAATAATAGCACATAAATGCAAATAACTGATAAAAACTGCATAAAATGTCAGCAAAAATAATAACTAGAAATGACAATAGTTACCGTGCTTTCGCAAATTAAAAATCTTTGCAAAAACACAATAACAGGATTATATTAATGCTCTACAACAGAACATAAATGTTGACCGTTGTGTCCTGAATGTGAAAGCAGAACATGAAATAAACAAAGTAGGTGGGTTGACTTACTGATTTAGTTTTAAAAATAATTAAATGATTACTAATTTAATAACACAAAAACTTAGGGAAATGGGGCAAGATCTGCTCTCACGTTCAAAATGTAGATTATTTCGAAGTTGATTTTCGTTGTTGTGCACTTTTTCTCTTTTTTTTTTTATCACAGAAGACTAGCAGAAATTTTATATTGTAAACAGGTAATTGAATATTCACTTATCAAAGGTGGTGACACCTCTTTTAGAGAATTTTTGTAATTATCTTATTTATTTATTTATTAATTTTGTGCACTGTTAACTGATACATACGATGAATTATTTCTGATGGATTTTCTCAGAATTGAAGACTTATATTGCATGTGCAAAATTTTACTTTCTCTTGCAGCCACCCGTGAATGAATCACTATTTTTTTTTGCACGATGAACGACTTTACGATGCATAACACCACAGAAATACTGTTATTCACTAAATTTTCTATGAGGCTATATGAACTTTCTGTAGATTACGTTCACTAAAGACACAAAACACACACTGGTATAGAAGCACAAAATGAGCATATGCAGCCCTCGATGATATCTGCCGGCAAAGAAAACACGTCAATCACACAGACGATGCGAGGAGATGAAAAAAGGGGAACGCCCAGCGCTCAGGTGACAATTGGCCGCAGGGGAGACATTCCAAAGCAGTTGAGATGGAGCACACAGGGGAGGAAAAGGGGGTGTCCAGCAAAGGAATTTCAGGACGGGAACAGCGCTGTACTTTTCGACGTCGACCGCAGGTGACGATGGGGACCTCAATTCCACATCGGTTGACACTTAGCAGGCAAGACTAATAGCATTTTCTACCGGGGGATGCAGAGAAGAAAAAGAAGAACCGAAATGCATCACATCCACAGGAAAGTCGCAGTTGATTGTACCCCCCTCCATATATATATATATTTTTTTTTTTTTTTTTTTTTTTTTTTTATGTGGGGAAAAACGAAAAAGTCAAACGATACCAGTTATTTTTGTAAGAGTGATTGGTAGTTGCAGATATTTGTTAGGACATTTAGAAGAACGAAATGCAGTATAGTAGTCCAGATTCGGATGTACGAAAAAACCCCACAATGATTGCTAAGTTATTCTTTATTCAGACATGTATTACTAGGGGGGTACACTTACAGTACTCGGTGAAAATCTCCGAACAGCGATTAGCAACTTCACAAGACGAGAGCAGTGAGTCAAGTGGCTTCGTACATAGCAACAAACCGCCACTTTTGGCATGATAGAAAATCGCCAACATACACAAGTTCGCCCATGCACAATGGATAGTATACGCCAAATAACAGTTAAAATGCAGCCAGCAAGATCAGAATTCAATTTGGTTTCCCAGCTGGGATGGAAAGGAAAGGTTGCCAAACGATAAATTGTTACACGTGTTGTTATGTCTAAACACAGAGGCACACCGAAGGGACATCAGATTTTACTGCGCAGATGTTAAATTCTTTTTAGGGTTTTGTCGAGAAAGGAAAAAGAAGCGTAAGCATAAATTTTAACTGCGAAACAGAGATGATGTCCTTATAAGGTAATGCAGAATTGCTTCGATCGGAAATAGCAGACATCAGGAAATTGTTTTAAACGGTTGAATAATATGTGAGTGTATTTCTCACAGATAAAGTTAAGCAGCTGCCGATTTTCGGTTAGAGAATTAATAAGCAAGAAAAATGGAAAAGGAATGAAGGACAACTTAAAACTAATTTTGAATTGAACAGAGACGGAGGGTGTAAAGGAATAATTTAAGAAAATAACCAATATATAACGAAATAATCGTTATAGTATGACTATGGCTAGTTGGTCCCCTCTGAATTTGAAAAAAATCCGCCGGAAGGGGGCGCTGCAATCGCGATTTTTGTGCCATTTTCAATATTGTACTGACCAAAAGTACATGAAGGTATGCATCGAATTGAACGAAATGTTTTGTGTAAGTGTATGGCTATAGCTAGTTGGATCGCCCTGAATCTGAAAAAAATCCGGCGGAAGGGGGCGCTGCAATAGCGAATTTTATGCCATTTTCAATATTGCACCGCATAATAGTGTATGAAGTTAGTTCTAGAACTGAACTAAATTTTTTGTATATCATTATATTTTGGTAAGGCAAGTAGGTCCTCCCTGAATTTGGAAAAAAAAATCTGCCTATCATTATATTGTCCATCGGCTCGTGCAGAGACGGATATTCGTTTTTACTCCGATTAATTGATTGAAACAGAAATTTAAGATAAAAATCAAAGTTGGTATGGTATTGAATTAAAATTATTAAAGCATTAAAATGAGTAACTATTTTTTTTTTAAATATTAAAATGTACGTATGAGATAGACGAAAGTTTTGGGATTGGCACATCCAACTAGTTTGATAAAAGCATGAGTTACACCAGCTACAACAGTTATTGAACTAAGATCTCTAAATTTATAAATTAGTTATAGTATGAATGCACCTCATTTGACACCTTTAACATAAAATTTCAGCCTTGTTAATATTTAAGCTGTTTTAAAACCCTTATGTACGTGTAATATTGCATATTATAAGCCATTTCAAATTGTTTGGTAATAATATCAATTTTTGGATTTTAAGAGATAGTGGGAGGAGAGAGAATTATTCTTTTTTAACACGAATTTACATTTTTTTTTTATTATTTTGCAGCGCGTATAAATTACAATTTACATAAATTCACTCATCCTAGAAAGTTGCGCACATAGTAATGGAAGCTTGAATTGCTAATATTTACACGCAACTACCGCAGCAGTAAAGCAATGTAAGGAAAAAATGATCGTGATTTCTAAGTCATAGGCACATTAATCCAAATTTATAGCAGCTCGTTATAATTACTTCTAAAAACAATATATCAAAATAGACTCTCTCTCTCCAATATATTTCGCAAGAAAAGCATTCATTTTCACTTCTGTATCTGTTTTTAGTAATTACCATTTTAACTTATTCATAAGAGCTTTTAAAATTTCTATAAATGGTGAAAAAAAACCTCTTTTGATTAACATTACAATTGCTATAATATAGGTGCATTAATGGAATGTTGCAGTAGTTTTCTTTTCTTTTCTAATATATATGGTATTTTTTCCCCTATTCCCTTTTCTTTTATAAGTCACAAAAGAGAAAAAAAATATTTCTACAGTGCTAATAAAATGTTACAAAAAAATTTCCAACAACCATTTCATTGTGTCTGGGTTAGCTAACAAGTAAATAATCTAAAGAGTACAATAAAAAGGAGTGTTGAAACTTTTACTGACAAGATATTTTCTGCTTATTTGTTAGAAATCTTTTCCAGAGAAAATATAGAAGTGAAAAAAAAAATGAAGACTTCTTTTAACATAAGTAGAAAGTAAATTTCGAAAGTTCTTGGTATTAAAGATAGGTAATATTATTGATTCTTTTAGCACTGCTTTACCATAAACAATTGCAGCGTACTTTTTAACTTTTATATTCAATTACAAAGTCATAAAATTAGTATAATGTGGCAATCCCGAAACTTTCTTCTATCTTATGCATGTTAATACTTCCTGAAAAATGCAGCATAGCACCACCACCAATTAGGTGTTTTAAACCAAAATCTAGTCAGCAACAACTTATGTCAACTTATAAGTGAATCTGAAATTTGATGAAATAGTATTTTGAATAGAGCTATTGGAAAATCTTTTAACAAATCTGCATAACAGCGTCCCATGTTGAGCGATGTACACCAAAAACTAACCAAGATCAATTTTTTATAGGGTATTAACTGAATCTCACGTTTGATGAAAATTCATCCATTAGTTCTTGAGATACGTTTATTGCAAAATCGTGAAAAATGCAGCACAGCGGCGACATCTCTAGGGAGATTTATATCAAAAACTAAAGAGTACTAATCTATTACAGAGAGTAACTGAATCTGAAGTTTTAGAAAATTTCATGCAGTAGTTCTTGAGATAGAGCTATTGCAATAATTACGAATAATGCACCATGGCAGCACCACCTCTTCAACGATTTGCACTAAAATATAATCAGCACTATGTTATATCAATTACTAATTAAACATAAAGCTTTGCGAAAATTTAAGCATTAGTTCTTGAGATACGGCTATTGTGGGAACTGTAAATAATACAGTATAACAGCAACCACCCGTTGAGCCATGTGCACCAAAAACTATTCACTTGTAGTACATATCAAGGTCTCACAGAATCTAAAGCTTTGTAAAATTCCGTGCATTAATACCTGAGGTAGAGCGCCCACAAAATGTTTGTCACATACAAACAAACAGGCTGATAGACTCACAGACAGTTTGTAAAAACATATTTTTCGGGTTCTCTGACCCCTAAAACATTTAAATCCGTCGAAAATCAGATTTCGAAAATTCTTAAGAATCCCATATTTTCTTCATGTATAGATAGAAGAAAGTAAAATTGTTTGAACTATTTTCACATTATTTTGACTTTTAACACTAGAACCGCGGGAAAATTCATTCAAGTTTTATAAAAATATTTCTCACCGGAATTTTCTTTTAAAACAGTTTAAGTTATGTATTGAAAATATTTTTGCTCAGCATATATTTAAATTATTTTATTAAGAGTTTTCTGGTTCGAATCGACATCTTTCCGTATGATACGGGTCAAAATGACCCGTCGCCGCGGTTCTAGTGTTAAGTCCCTGAGTGATAATTTTTATTTTAGTACGTTTTCTTTGAGGTTATTTTATTTCTTCCATTGGAGAACATTTCATTGCATGACTGTATAACGATTTCAAGGAAAGAAATAAGCTTTGGATGATGTTGGGAGTCAAAATATACCATGAAAATCCATACCATCCCGTGTTGCTGATTATGGTTTTAAAGTTTTTTAAGTTTGGCGCTGTCTGTATAAAATTGATTCAATAAAAGTAATTAGAAGCAATTTTTTCCAACATTGGGACTATTGTTTTACATAAATATGTCTCAAAAAGTTAACCTACATATATTTTTACGATGATTATTATTTTTTTAATTCTGTCCCTGGAATTTAGATTACTTATCATCCCTCTTACTAAAATTATGCAGAAAGCAACAATTATACAGCCACAAAATTGTTTTCAACTTTCTTCTCATGCAAAAGCATGTTAGAAAAAAATTACTGTAATTCTTTGACAGGAAATTTACTACAGAATTTAAATTGGCATTTAAATATCAATTTCAAGCAGTGTGGCTTTTTTATTAATCTTGCTGTCCCCCAGGTTTATGACATTTCGAGGTAAATTAAATCTTTTTTTAACTATTTGGAAAATAGTTGTTGTTCTCGGTAGAGAATTGGGAAATCCGAAGTATATCAGAATCTTTTTATTGCTTGAATTCCGCAACTTATTTCATTTTATTCGTTTCCTGATTGGTATAAGTTTAATGTTTAAAAATATAATTCTTCTGGTACCACGATGACACGTTTTCTGATTGGTCCAAGTTTAATGTCTATAAATGGAATACTTCTGTTGCCACGATCACAAAAAGATTAATAAAAACTTTTAAAAATAATAATAATTTTAAAAAAATTGTGATAGAGATTTAAAGCAAATTTCATTAAAAAGTGTATTTTTTTCTCTACGCAACGATGTAAAAAATTAAAAATTTGCTATGTTAAGAAGTTGAAAATTTTGCAGTTCCAAAAATTGTAAAACTGAAATTTCATTTAAAATTTGTTTGTGATGGGTCCAGGAATATTAATGTTTCATCCATGTTGTTCGTGATATGAGACGTACAGGAGTCAGTCTGATTAATTCCATCAAATATAAATGCACATTTTAAACAGTTAAAGTTGTCTATCTATAAATTACTGTTTTTTTATCATTGGTCTAGGAATATTAATGTTTAATGCATGGCGTACATAATATATGACACGTTATAATCATCCTAAAAATGATGTTTATTATTATTATGATTTTTAAATATAGAATTTCTTTAAAAATATCCTTTTCCAAATAGTTGTTCTAATTTGTTAAATTACAATTATTATTATTATTATTATTATTATTATTATTTTAATCGAATGTAAATAACTTTTTCTGAAAATCAATTAACATTGTGGCTATCACTTGGTCTTAATATGATTTGTCTAATAATAGCTGGTCATTTTCCTTACCATCCCTTCCTTAATATTCCTTTATGGGTCCGAACAGCTTTAAAACGTAATTTTTGATCAAAATATCGACTTTTCATTTTTGCAATAATATTAATATTTAATCTTTTATCTATCGAAATCTGCTTAAATTTTGTTTCTATCTAAAATTGAATCCCACTTACAGCTGTTTAAATTTACAGCTATTACATCTTTTGAATTGTGTTTTCAAGTTATTTTTAGCTTTTGCTCAAAATGAAGTTTTTCAGATTTATACTATACGCAAAACATCCTAAAAGAAAAAAATTACGCGTGAAATTCCACGAAATTTTCTGCACTTCTTTTACAAATATCTCTTAAGGGATTAGACAAGTCTCATAATAACATATTAAATAGTTTTATATTTACACTGGTATAAATAAGAAACTTGAGAAAAATATTGAAAATTCTTCATTACATTAGTATGAAAACTGTTATATCATCTGAGCCAGAGATGCTATTATAATATGTCTAAGATGGTCCTAGAAAAAGTTAGTCTGTTTATTTTTCAATTTACAAAATGGCAATACATTGTTTTATTTTTGAGTTATCGTGTTTTGCGGAAATAACAATTTTTTATATCATTTTGACTGATTTTTTTCCCTTTAAAACTTTATTTCTGGGTAATCGCTTAAATTTTTATATATTTTTTTTCAAAGTTTTAAATTAAATGTCATTATAAAAGATGGATAACAAGAAAAAAAATTCAAAAAATCACTTCCAAAGTTGTGCGAATACCTTAAGAGACAATGTGATGCCAAAATTTCGTACAAATTTGTTGTACAAAATACTGCAATGTTATTATTTGTTATTTAAATAATCTATGAGTGCTGTAAAAATTTATTATAAGTAAAAATTTAGAAAAAAGTAAAAAGTTAGAGAGCAAAATGTCAAGGTAAGGAAAATTAAACACACAAGTTTAAGTTAAACCTCAATTAAATAAAATAATCGTCACAGCTAACCATTGTTTTTTCTTTATTTTGAGTCATTCAAGCATTCGTCTATAACTTTAAAATGTTTTTTTTTTTTTTTTTATTAAGTTTCATTTCGTCAGATTTTTATTTTTGAAAGATAATATTTTGTGAAAATGCCGCATATAACAATTTTGTACTTCTTTTATATAAATTTTCTCAACTTGTTTTTAATACATTAATTTGTAACTTTTAAAATTCCAATAAAAATCTCAAATAAATATACTTCAAAGATTATTAGAGGCATCCGTATAAATTATTTAAAATACATTAAAAATAAGTAAAATTGTAACACTTTGTGCGAATTTCAATACATCAGTTAAAAAAACTACAACGTTATAACGCACAAATTTCATAAAACACCGCCCCCCCCCCCCCAAAGAAGTAGTGGCACTTACTTCCGGACAGTTACGTCATTTCTTTTTTGTTATTTAAACTCTTTGCTGACAAATTTTTAATCATTCCACTGCCAGTACCGGGACTATAACAGAACGGGGTTTTTTGAACCCATTTCATCTTTTTTTTTTTTTTTTTTTTTTTCATTGAGAAAGGGGGATTAAGGCATCCTTGAAACAGCGCACAGTGTGGTATTTCGCTAAAAAACCTGGCCAAAATTATGTAAAAGCTCTTGTGCTTTCTATAGCTGATAAAATGTTTTATAAACACATAAAATACTCTATTACATATAAAACAAATCATTTTTTGCACAATTCGCGCAAAAATTACGCATATTTGCAATATACAAATTAGTGTGCTATAGACCATTAATCTATTGGTCAGAGTCTTCAACATCATCCTCTTCAGAATCACTCGTGACTATAGATTCTGGTAATAAAAACTATAAAGCCTCTGTTGAAAATGTTTCACGTCTTTTTGCTCTTTTTCGCGTACTACAGCTCAAATAAGGATCGGAACTCAGTAGCAAGCGATTGATCACATCTTCATTACATTGTATGCGTGAGACTTTTCTTGAAAAATTCTGCCTATATGAGCATAAATGCTTGTTTCGGGCTTCAGCTGCTTCCTCTGATAACTGTCCGATTTGAGCAAAGCATGTTCGATGATAATGGCTCCATGACTCAAAATTTTATGTAGTGTTGGTGACATTGGGGCCAACCGTAAAGATTTACATAATGTTTAGAGGTAGAATATGCAAATTCTTCAAATTTTTTTGTATCTATTTTATAACCGCTTGCTAATACTTCTAGAATAATTTTTAAATTTTGAATTAATTTTAAGTCGATTCCTGTAATTTTCGCTGATAATTCAGGATTAGAGAAAAATCTTCTAGAGGTGTTTCCGTCATTGGTGTTTCCGAAACAGGCTTTCGGAATGTCTACCAGTAATCCCATCTCAGATTTAAACTTTTCTTGTATTAATTTTTTTCTTTGACGGACAATTTCTTTCTCCTTATCACTTCTTGCTTGCCACTTTTTTATTGGAAGTTTATAAGAAAGATGTAGAATTGATTCAAAAAATCTGATTCTAGCATGGAGTATTGAAAGTCCAAATTTCAAAGAATTAGGGTTGATGTCTTCAGCTATTTTCAGCTTATTAAAGTCTTTTGATGATTGTTTGCAAATGTAGCATTGCATCGTGGAATTGGTGCTGGTAATTGCGTTGCAAACTTTAGCATCGACCATTGTCAACATTAATCTGTATTGGACTTGTAGTAAGCCATAAGCTGTGAGTACCTCTGTGTTCATTAAATTTCGTGCCTGCTCTTCAATGTACTTTATTTCTTCTTGTATTATGTTTTTATCTTCATGAATAAATCTTATTCGAATGGGACGACAGAAACGTGGAGATGAAGGCGTAAGGTTCTGCCACCATATTTTTTGAAATCCATTTATGTTACTTATTAATCTCAAAGGAACTATAGAACTTTGAAAAATATTTGAGTCACTATCAATGGAGTTTTCAAACTTTTGCTTGAACATTTGTTGCTGGGAGCCATCACAACCCCATTTGCAGAATATTTCTAAACTTTTCAATTCTGCTTTACTTGCTGATGTGAAAATATCTTCTATGTATTTACACAATCTTTCAGTAGTGTGATCTAAAAGATTTTGAAGTTTTACTTCGGCCAGATTTTCAGTAATTATAATATCTTTCGGATAACATTGCTCTTTAGCTCTCTGAAGAAGTGAATAGCAAGGATATATACATTTATTAGAATTTCGGATGATATTATATTGATTGCATGTCAGATCTGCAGCAACAAACATGGCTAAAGCCTCAGTCGGCGATAACTTCAATGTACTTATGTTTGTTGTCTCAGCCGAAGAATTCAAAATTTTTCGATATTTTGTAGCCCTAGTCGGGCTGGCTGTAACGTCTTTAATAATTTTTGCAACATCTGTATTTCCAGCAGATCTTTCACTCATTTGAGCTGCATACGTCAATTGTTCATGGCTAATTTCAGATCTTAATTCTTCCGTTTTACGCCTCTTGCCTCTGTTACTACAGTCTTTAAATTCCTTTGCAGGGCGACCAGGTTTTTCTATTATCCAGATAAGTAAAACTAGTGTTCCTTTCAGCCATTCCACATTATTTTCTGGAAAACGTTGTTCAGTGAATTGCGAAGAAGCCCATTTCTTTTTATAAGTATGTTTGAAAGATTTTAATTTGTTACGGAGCAAATGTATTTCATTTTCTGGACATTTCGTAATTTCGGCTAGTTTCTGTTCTAGAAACTCTAATTTCTTATTTACTTTTCTGTTGTCACACTGTTTTATAACATCATACATATATTTTCTTGATATTTCAATTGTTTTTTCCATACTGAATAAAAAAATTAATGATCTAATTACATGTAGTACATATCTTCTTAATAATATAAAACTATCTTACTTCGTTAGTGAGTAAAGTGCGTTTTTCCACATGGCTGATCTTAAATACATTATTTAAAATGACAATAGCATTTTGGACATAAAAAAACATAATTCTTATAATACGAACACATGGTACAAAATGAAAATATAGCATTATTTAAAGGGAATAATCAGCTTATATGTCCACAATGAAAAAAATGTCTTACTTAAAAAGAACAATCGAACAACCTAAAAAATAAACATTTTTTTTTCACTTCAGTTTGCATATATCGTCTGCGCACCAAAGAGTTTCCAGTAAGGAGTAAGAAACTACAGCATATATTAAATATACGCATTTTAATTAAATAAAGTTTATTAAACTGAAAAAAATTCGTTTTCAAAAAAAATTTTTGGAAATTTTGATTTAGTTATAGAAAGAATGGGGGGCAAATCGGGGCAAATTTTATTTCATATCTTTTAATTAGAAGGTCTATACATTATGAAAACACAAGAGTTCTTGCTGAACTCAGTTTAACTCAGTAACTTAATTATAATTTTATCTAAAATATTTAACCAAAAAAAATCTATGGTTTCAAACTTGAAAATCATAATGAACATGTACTATATTTACAAAAATATTTATGTACAAGATAAGTATATACCTTTGTCTTTAAGAACTGTAAAATGTTTCTGAAGTTCGACTTAAAATAATTTTTTAGACGTTCGATAAAATGATGCATATCTCAGAAGCATAAAATGAGAAATGCAAAAACCATGACTTCCAAGTAAAATACCAGACAATCGGAGAGTCTACAGAAAGAAACGAACCCGTTATCATATGCACAGGATAATCCTCTTATACCAACCAGAGAATGATCAACTAAATGCGAAATTTAAAATTTTGACTTTTGGCCAGCTTTTTCAGTGAAATACCACACTGTGCAGCGTAGGTAATTCTTTGGGGGAGGGGATTGTGTTTTATGAAATTTGTGCGTTATAACGTTGTAGTTTTTTAACTTATACATTAAAAATATTTTAAAATTTATGAAAATCTAGTCAGGAGTGGCAATCCCAAAACTTTCTTCTATCTCATTCATGTTAACAATTTCAAAAATCGCTTTCACAATGCCAAAATTAAATGGCAATCCATGCACATCGTGAAGACTCCAATAGTATGAAATTCCATGCATTTCGAATATCGGCGAAAATACAGAATAAGAACGCCACCTGTTATGAGACTTACAGCAAAATATAACCAGCAATAACATTTATCAAAATAAACCTGAATCTGAAATTTGAAAAAAATTCGCCTGTTAGTTCTTGAGGTAGACTTATTCTGGGAATAGGGAAAAAATTCTGCATTGACTCGCCAAATATTCAGCGATTGATATAAAAACGTAAATAGAATCATTTCATAGCAAAGATTAACTGAATCCGTAGTTTAAAGATAATCCATGCATTAATTCTTAAGAAGAGCTATTGCAGAATGCGTGAAAAACACAGTATAGCATCTGTTGAGCTTTTTACACCAAACTGTAAACAACAAACATCTTTTCAGGTAAAGGACTAATAGAGTCTGAAGTTTGATTAAAATTCTTACGTTTGATGAAAGTTCTTTAGACAGGGTTGTTGCGGAATTCGTCAAAAAGTCAGCATGACAGCGCTACCCGTGTAGTAATTTGCATCAAAATGTAAACAACATCCATTCATGTCAATTATTGTCAGAATCTAAAATTTGGTGAAAATCCGTGCGGTAGTACTTGAAATAAACCTGCTGTATAAATCATAAAAAAGGCAGCATAGTAGCGTCACCTGTTGAGTGATTCAAACCAAAAATTAATCAACATCACTTTATATCAATGACTACCTGAATATAAACTTTTATTATATTCCGCGCATTAGCTCTTGAGGTCGAGCACCCACAAAATGTATTTCACATATGCACAGCCTGATGGGCAGACACACTCACAGACAGACTCAAAAACGGACATTTTGTAAAAACTTTTTTTTTTAGAATATGTGACCCCTAAAATCTAAAAAGGTATCAAAAACCGGAATTTGACAATTTTCATGAATTAAATCTTATGAAGATAGAAGAAAGTAAAAATTAAAAATATCCCAACGTTTTCAACCATTCTAAAACTGATTTGTATCAGAATTCTCTGTATCGTAGAAAGTTCCTTATTAAAATGTTAAAAGAAAATTTCACGGGGCTAAACGATCCGTTTTAATGAAAAGGTTTATTAATAAATCAACAAACAGTACCAAACAATTCAAAGTTAGATTACAACTGTCTCTAATAATGATTCTAACTTTATGCTAGTTAAATTTAATAATAATTACCAGTGGACAAATATTTAGCAAATTCGTAAACCTATGAATGTAACTATTTATTCAGCTATAATGTTTCAAATCCCTGCACAGGATATAAATTAATCTTACAGGTTTAAATGATTAAGAGTGTTAAACAGTTAGATAAGCTGTTTTCCCAGTTCACTAGTTCAATTTAAAGCAGCTTTGTTCCGTCAGAGAATGTGAAGAGAGTTATTAACGTAATATTATTTATATAGATTAACTGCTTTCAGTATATATAGAGTGATTTTTTTTTAAATAATTTAATGCTTTATCAATAAGATTAAATCATATTTTCGTTGACCTTAATGATTTTTCCCACTAAAATGCATCTTTATTCTAGGATGATGATTTTCATGAAGCATCATGTAAAGATATTTTTTCTTATTTGAAGATAGGTTTTTCATTCGAATAAGAAATTTTGACTTTTAGAAATCACATTTTCTGTTGCTACAATAAACTAAAATCTTTTCAGTTTTTGTATTTTTCCTTCTTCTTGCACGTTTTTTGTTATGATTTGGATTATCCAACTCATTTCTTATTAAACTAAAAAGGACACAACAACTTCACAACAATTTGTAAAGAAAAAAAACACATACAAACATAAACACACGATACATATTTTTACACGAACACTAATTAATAATCCATCTAAAAGAAATTAAATTATATTTTGAAAATACTAAACAAATTATTTAATAATGCCTATTGAAACAATTCAAATAAATAAATATACTACAGTTACTATTAGGTGCATACATATAAATTATTTAACATACATTAAAAATATTTTAAATATATTTACAAAACTTAAAATAACCCAACATTGTCAGCCGTTCATAAAAGGAACTGTGCCAGAATTTTTTTGTCGTAGAAAGTTCCTTATTATAATGTTAAAAGATTTTTAAAAAATTCACGGGGTTAAAAGATCCTTTTTAATGAAAAGGTTTATTAATAAATTAACAAACAGTAACCAAATAATTCAAAATTAGATTATATTGTCTATATATACTGTCACTAATGATGATTCTAACCTTATACTAGTTAAATTTAATAGTAATTACCAGTAAACAATATTTAGTAAATTCGTAAACCTACAAATGTAACTATTTATTCAGTTATAATGTTTCAAATCCCTGCACGGGGTATAAATGAATTCTACAGATTTAAATTATTAAGAGTTAAACAGTTAGATAAGCTGTTTTCGCTGTTCACTAGTTCAATTTAAAGCAGCTTTGTTACGTCAGAGAAAATGAAGGGAGTTATTAACATAATATTATTTATACAGTTTAACTGCTTTGAATATATAAAGCATGATTTTATTTCAGATAATTTAATGCTTTATCAGTAAGATTAAATCATATCTTCGTTGACTTTAATGAATTTTCCCTCTAAAATGCTTCGTTATTCTAGAATGAGGCTTTCCATGAAGAAGCATCGTGTAAAGATATTTTTTCGGTACTACTTGGTTATTCCGTCGACAAAAAACTATCGCCAATCTATAAGATTGAATGCCAATAATAGATAATCGTGAATGTCACATTCAAGGATATTAAATACGATAGACGTATTTAGAACGTCATTAACTGAATTTGTTTTCGACTTTTTATTTGTATTTTTATTAATATTCTACTAATTATTTATTTTTTCGTTATTTAATATAAAAATTATGTCAATATGTATAATTTGGCTATTGATTTGGCAGTTTGTATAATTTGGCGAAAATGGTCGACGGGATAACCAAGTAGTACCATTTTTAGGTAGCTTTCATTACAAAAAGTAAAAAGCTACCTGTTGCAGCCGTCCTCAGGAAAGCACTTCCAGAAAATTTTGATATATTTTCACCGATCATGACCCCCAGACCCCAAAACCATCCTCCGTTCAAATGTTGACATATATATATATATATATATATGTATATATATATCTGATTTTTGTCATGCTATAACTAACGTATTTATGAACCGATTTGAATGAAACTTGGTATGTACATAGTACATACAAATATCTTGACCAGTTCGTTGGCCAGCATCATCCGCCATCTTGTTTCAAAATGGCGGCCATTTAAAAAAATTTAAAAATTTAAAATTTAAAATTAAATGCGAAAAAATTAAAAGTTGAAAAATATTTTTATTTTATGTGTTAGATCTTAAAACACCAAATTCTAGAACACTTTTTAGTTTGTCTATATCTTAAAAAATGATTGAGTTATAGCTCTTTGAATTTTTCTTATGGCTGACATTTTGAAACGATCTGATTTTTGTCACGTGATAACACGCGTATTTATTAATAGATTTGGATGTAACTTGGTGTGCACATAGTACATAATGAAGCCTGGACCGAGTGCGTTAGCCAGTTCCATCCGCCATCTTGTTTCAAAATGGCGCCATTTAATTTTTTTTTTTATTTAAAACTTAAAGTTAGGTACAAAAAAGTGAGAAATTGAAAAAAAAGTCTTTTATGCATTTGACCTTGATACAAAGATTCCAAAGCATTTTTTGTTTCGTCTGTATCTTTAAAAATGGCTGAGTTATAGCACTTTTAATTTCTAGTGTTGTTCACATTTTGAAATGATCTGATTTTCGTTACGTGATAACACGCGTATTTATATACCGATTTGGATGAAACTTGGTGCTTAGATAGTACATACCAATGCCTGGACCGAGATTGTTGGCCAATTCTAACCGTCGTCTTGTTTCAAATGGCGGAATATTAATTTTTTTTTAATTTAAATTTTAAAATTAGGTGCAAAAAATTAAGAAATTGAAAAGATTTTCTGTTGTGTGTTGACATTGATACAAAGATTTCAGAGCATTTTTTGTTTTAGCTATATCTTGAAAAATGGCTGAGTTTCGGCACTTTCAATTTCTAGAGTGATTGAAATTTTGAAACGGTTTGAAATTTGTCACGCGATAATACGCATATTTATAAACTGATTTCGATATAACTCCGTGTGTGCATGGTATATACCAATTTCTTGACCGAGTTCACGAGCCAACTTTATCCGCCATCTTGTTTTGAAATGGCGGCCATTTAAGTTTGTCAAAAATCTTTTAAATGTATAATGATGTTAAAAAAAAAATTAGAAATTGAAAAAAAGTTCTTTCAAACTATTTATCTTAATAATGAATTCCGGAGTATTTTTTGCTTTGTCTTTACCTTGAAAAACGCCTGGGATATAGCAGTTTAAATTTCTAATGTGGGTGGCATAAAAAAAAACAATTTGTTCGCGACAGCACCTGTATATATTAATCGATTTCGATGGGAGTGTGCATGTACACATAAATTAAGATTTCGACCAAGCACATTGGTTTGTTTTATCATCATGTTGCTTTAAAATGGTTTGGTTTGGTTTATTTTATGTCGACCGATTATCTACACGTAGGATATAGGCCCGAAAGGGGTGGGATGCCCTCCGTGGGAGTCATTTTAAGGGAACCTAACCCGTATTTACTCAAGGAAACTCAAGGTTCGAAGAAAACCACGGAAAACTCCGAACAGTTAGGCCGACGGCCGCGACTGGATTCGAACCCAGCCCCTACCGTCTACCAGTTCAGAGGTGAGAACCTCTCGGCCACTGGTGGGTCCTTTAAATTGGATATCGTGGAATTTGGTGAGCCTATAAATTGCTTAAAATAAAACCAGATTGAATAAAAATGACTAATTTCCAAAAATTCCTATTAATATTCAGTATTGACAAAAACTAGTATTTAATCTTATGTAATCGTTTTCCACTAATTTGAGCTTCCTATATTTCATATAAATATAACTTAATTTAAAATAAATAAATAAGTATATGAAAGCTACCTGTTCCTCCCGGCACTGCCGGAAGGACTTTTTCTTATGTGAAGATATGTTTTTCATTCGAATAAGAAATATTGACGATTGGAAATCACATTTTCTGTTGCTGCAATAAATTAAAATCTTTTCAGTTTTCGTATTTGTCTTTCTTCTTGAACATGTTTTGTTATGTGTGTGATGCGGGATATCCAAATCATTTTTTTTAACTAAACAGCACACATAAATTTTTTATGATAATTTGAAAAGAATAAAATAGGTACAAATATAAATGTCCAATGCATATTCTTATAGGAACACTAATCAATATTAAAAAGAAAGTTCCTTATTAAAATGTTAAAATATTAAAAGAAAATTTCACGGGGCTAAAAGATCCTTTTTACTGAAAAGATTTATTAATAAATCAACCAACAGCACTAAACAATTCAAAGTTGGATTACAACTGTCTCTAATAAATGTCTCTAATTCTAACTTTATAGTAGTTAAATTTAATAGTAATTACCAGTGAACAATATTTAGTCAACTCGTAAATCTAGGAATGTAAGTGTTTACTCAGCTATAATGTTTCAAATCCCTGCACGGGGTATAAATTAAGCCCACAGGTTTAAATAATTAAGAGTTAAACAGTTAAATAAGATCTTTTCCCAATTCACTAATTCAATTTAAAGCAGCTAAGTTACGTCAGAGAATATGAAAAGAGTTCCCGTAAAGCATGATGACGTCCCTGTGACGTCGTTGTGAAGTCACACTGTGACTTTGTGACCATCGATCGTCGATGTTACGTCACGTGACGTCGATGTGAAGTCACAGTGACTAAAATGTGAAGTCGTTATGGCCGTTTAGGAGCTCGTTTGTGACGTCACATTGTGACTCCTTTGTGAGGTCACGGTGTGACAAATTTGTGAAAAATGTGTTATTTGTGACTATTTTGACATTAAAATCCTGACGAAACTGTGAAAAAAGCGACGTTGTGACAATAGTGTTTTTTAAAGTAAATAACATATTTTGAATAATTTTTGTAAGTTTCTGAAGATTTTTAGGAAAGTCACATCTGTCTCAATGTGACGTCCCTGAGTGGTGGCATTTTGGTTACAGGTGTGATGTGACTACAGTGACTCACAGTGACCATGCATGCTATGAGGTTTATTAACGTAATATTATTTATATAATAGATTAACTGCTTTCAGTATATAAAACATGATTTTATTTTAAGTAATTTAATACTGTATCAATAAGATTAAATCATATTTTCGGTGACTGTAATGATTTTATCAGCTAAAATGCATCGTTATTCTAGGATGATGCTTTCCCTGAAACATAGTCTAAAGGTATTTTTTCTATTTAAAGATAGGTTTTTTAATCGAATAAGAAATTTTGACTTTTGTAAACCCCATTATCTGTTGCTACAATAAATTAAAATCTTTTCAGTTTTCGTATTTTACTTTTCTTTTTGCACGTATTTTGTTATGTGATGCGGGATATCCAAATCATTTCTTTTTAAACTAATTAGCACACATAAAATTTTAATGATAATTTTTATGCTTTTTAATGAAAAGGGTTATTAATAAATCAACAAACAATTCAAAGTTAGATTATGTCTCTAATGATGATTCTAACTTTTTACTAGTTAAATTAAATAGTAATTACCAGTGAACAATATTTAGCAAATTCGTAAACCTACGAATGTAACTGTTTATTCAGCTATAATGTTTCAAATCCCTGCACGGGGTATAAATTAATCCTACAGGTTTAAATAATTAAGAGTTAAACAGTCAGATAAGCTCTTTTCTCAGTTCACTAGTTCAATTTGAAGCAGCTTTGTTTCGTCAGAAAATATGAATTTAATATTTATATAGATTAACTGCTTTCAATATAAAAAGCATGATTTTACTTTAAATAATTAAATACTGTATCAATAGGATTAAATCATTTTATCGTAG
Organism: Maratus speculifer; assembly: GCA_964019185.1. Classification (NCBI taxonomy): domain Eukaryota; kingdom Metazoa; phylum Arthropoda; class Arachnida; order Araneae; family Salticidae; genus Maratus; species Maratus speculifer. The sequence goes on from OZ025290.1 coordinate 274,315,903, forward strand.
ACTTTAAACATCTTTCCCGCTGAAATTTTCCACTTTATTCTAGCATGGTACTTTTCACGAAGCATCGTCTAAAAATATTTTTACTTTCTTCTGTCTTTACAAGAAAAAAATATTGGATTCATGAAAATTTTCAAATTCAAGCTTTCGATTGATTTACATGTTTTAAGGGTCAGAGAATCCGTAAAACATGTTTTTACAAAATGTCTGTCGGTGAGTCTGTTTGTCTGTATTTATGGGTCATAAATTTCCTGGGCGCTCCATATCAAGAACTAATGTGCGGAGTTTCATAGAACTTGAGATTCAGTTAGACCTTGATATAAACTGGATTTGATTAGTTTTTGATGTATATCGCCCTACAGATGGCGCTTTTATGCTGTCTTTTTCAAGGTTCCAATATTAGCTATATCTCAAGCATTAATGAATGGATTTTTATAAAATTTCAGATTTCGTTAGTTCTTGATATAATATGGTTTTGATTGCGTTTTGGAGTAAATCGGCCATCAAGTGACGCTGCCATGCGGGATTATTCATGATTATCCCAATAGCTCTATCTTAGGATCTAATGCACGAATTTTCATCAAACTTCAAAATTAGTTAATCCCTAATATAAATAAGTATTCTTCAGTATTTGAAGTAAATCACTCAATAGGTGGCGCTACCTGCGGCAATATTTATGATTATCGCAATAACTTTATCTATTTTCATCTAACTTCAAATACAGTCAGATCCTCATATAAATTAATATTCCTTTGTTTTTAGAATAAATCACTGAACAGGTGGCGCATCTATCCAGTTTTTTCTCAATTTTTGCGGTGATTCTATCTCAAATAAATGAATTTTCTTAAAGACTTTAGATTCAGGTAGAACTTCAAATAAGATGTTGCAGAATAGATTTTGATGTAAATCACCTAACCGGTAATGCTGCTATGCTGCATCTTTCAGGAAGTTGTAACGTGTATTAGATAGGAGAAAGCTTTGGGATTGCCACATCTGACTGGTTTCTATTTGGAGATAGGTTTTTCATACGAATAAGAAATTTCGACTTTTGGAAATCATACTTTCTGTTCTTCAATAAATTAAAATCTTTTGGGTCATTCCATGGTAACTCAAGCTACATTTAGAACAATTTACTGCAGTGATTTTAGTAATGTAAAAGTAAAAAATATTCAAATGTAAAATTAACATGATTTGTCAATGAAACCTATCTAAGGGTCAACTTGGATGAAAATTACCTGAAAAAGGATAATGATAATTACACTTTATATGATAACTTACACCCCTTTTTCAGTAATGGCAGTTACCATGGTAAATGTAATTACCAAAATTTAAAAAATAACATTAAAATTTGGTAATTTTCATCTAAAATGGGCTTTGAATAAGTTTAATCAGCAAACCATGGCAAATTTACATTTAGACTAATTCTTTTGTGTGTATTATATTTTAAAATTACTGAAAATAGTTCAAAATGTAATGTAAGTTATCATGGAATGACCCTTTTCAGTCTTTGCATTTTTCCTTCTAACGCGTATTTTGTTAGAATGGGGTATATCCGCTTCATTTCTTATTAAACTAAACAGCACACACAACAACAATTTTAAACGAATATAATAGATACAAATATAAATGTGCTATACATATTTTTATAAATATACTAATCAATAATAAATCTTTAAAAAAATTAATTTGATTATGAAATATTTAAAAGATTATTAAGTAATGTCAGGAACTTTAGAGTAACACAAAAATGCAAATATATATATATATATTGATTGAATAATACTTTACAGCAATGAATATAATTTCTAAAGATTTTATTATTATTATGATTATTATAATTATTATCATTCTTGAAATAATTATAATAATCAAACTAATCTTAAAATATTTTACGAGTTTAATGGTTAAAAATTCAATACTTTATTTAAATATAACTTCTAATTCGCACACTTAATGTGATATGGCAATACAATTCACTTCTACATACAGAATAATTTCCTAAAACATGCAATTTAAAATAAATTATATTTGCATAATGAGTTTATGCGTTAATTATTCAGTAATTATTAAACGTTTTGTACATCTATAGTAATATTATAAAGAGCTAAAGTGTGTGCATTTGTTTATTTGTAGGGAGTAATCTCTGGAACTACTGAACCGATTTCAAAAGTAATGTAGAAAATTGATGGTGAAAGCTGTATTTTATGTCGATGCCATCATCCCTAGAGTGGTACAACATATAAAAATGTTTTAAAAAGATGATTTTTTGTGTTTCTTATGAGCCCATAAACTTGAACTTTTGCATGGTGGCTATTTATATGATATAAATGCATTTTAAGAACAATTTCTAAAATAGTCAAAATTTAAAAGAGCTGAAAATGCACGAAAAGCGCTCTAAAAGCTAATTTCTATTTCTATGCAATTTTAAAAAATAGCAAACAAATTTCAAAATTAAGAATGCAACTTGATAGTGTCAGTCCTTGTTGTAATAGTATAAGCTATATTTTAAGTCAGGGACACTACCGCTTGGGAGTTGCATAAGCAAAAAACGTTCTTAATTTCTACTTTTCTGATACTGAAGGAGTTAAAAACTTGAAATTTAGTACTAGTGACTTATAAGATAAAAATTTTCTGTATAAACCGTTAAAAAAATTCGAAATTTAAAACAAACGAAAATGCGCGTAAATCGTTCTAAATAACAATTTTTATGCAATTTTTAAAGATACAAAAATGAAAATTTTGTGTGGTGGATACTTATGAGATATAAATGCTCATTAAAAACAATTTCTAAAAATTTCTGATTTTAATAGAGTTAAATAAATGAAAAGCATTCTAAAATGTTATAAATTGCGATTTTTATGAAATCTCCGGAATTATCAAAACGATTTTAAAAGTAATCGTTGCAAATTGATGATGTTAGTCACTACTCCAACATAGGCTATATTTTGTGCCGGTGCTACTCTCACCAGAATCTTACAAGAGCAAAAAATTTCTAAATTGCAGGTTTAAAGGTACTGACGAACTAGAAATATGAAATTTGGCATAGTAGTTACTTATAATGTGTAATTCCTCTTTAAGACCAATCGGAAAAAAAGTCGAAATTTAAAAGAGGTGAAAATTGCCAAAAAGTTTTCTAAAAATGTTCTAAATTGCAATTTCTATGTAATAGTTAAAGATAGAAGCTTGACATTTAGCGTAATAGATATATATAAGATACAAATTCTCTCTAAAAACAATTTCCAATAAAGTTCCAAATTTAAAAGAGTGTAAAAAAGCAAAAATTGTCCTAGAAACTTCCTAAATTACGATTCTATGATATCACGGTACATGCCAAATCAATTTCAAAAATAATAGTGACAGATTAATAATGACAGTCTCTGTTCAAACACTGCTATATTTTTGTCGGTGCTGTTACCGAAAAAATAGCAGTTTTTGTGATACTGAATGTGCTAGAAACATTTAATTTAGCATGATAGTCGCTTATGAGATGTATGCTATCTAAGAACCGCTTGTAAAAAAAAAATTCAAATTGAACGAACTGAAATGAGCGAAAAACGTTCTAAAGTCTTTCTAAATTTCGATTTTTTTTTTTTTTTTTTTTTTTGGGGGGGGGGGGGTTGTTAAATATAGAAACTTGAAATTTCATATTGTAGTTATTTACACAGTGAGTATCACGACAAACTCTTAAATGAATACAATGTTGCCAGATCTCTACTTTATTTAAATTTACATTTCCTGATTGGCATCACTTTTTTTTAAATACAAAATAAACTTTTTTAATATCTTTTAAGGACATATTAATAAAGGCAAAAACAAGGAGGAATTTTAATATTTAAAGAAGGTGCCAATCAAGAAATCTTAATTTTGAAAAAGGAGCCCACAGACAACAGTTTTCATATTAAATACACACAGACCTCAGCTTGGATTTTTTCTCCTATGAACATCATAGGAACTCACACTAAAAAACTTGGCTGTATTAGCTTGGGAATACAGACAAGTTAGCCAGGTTTTTGTCCAAAATCCTCTCATCTAATCAAACTTTATTTCCCACATGTTGTCATTTTTACAGGCAATAATAGGAATATCTACTATACCTTAGTATCTACTACATTTGCTTGAAAATGACACAAATTGCAAAATGTAATTTTCTTAAATTTTAGTTCATTTATACTGTAAATATTATTTAATCCTTACGATTTAAGTGTACGATATTCTTATGATTTAAGTGTAAATGAAAGTTTCTGAAATTATCTGCCTGCAATAAAAACGATAGAAAATATTCCTGTGACATCACATACGGTAAAATGAGGATTCTTATTGTCTCGAATTGTTGCAATGAACTTCTTTATTTACTTGTTTGACTCGGCGAAGTGAATTCATCCAGTCGAGAATCAAACTCTGTAAAATATATTACTATTTTTTGGACAAATACTTCTGATCACAATATGCATTGCACACTGTATGTCACGGCTCTATTATAAAGAACTTCTAAATTTCTGTAAAACATTCTGTATTATCAGTGCGTGATTTCGATTAAAATAACGCCTTTTTTAATAAAATGGCGTCATTTTCATCCATTAAAGCTTTCCTGTTTTACGATCAATTCTTAAACTACATCTATGGGAATGACGCGAATGAATATATATGACGTCATTATCGCGGAAAAATACACAAACCCAGAAAAAAAGGTGTTGTCAATTAAGAAGAAAATTGAGTATCTAATGACTCATATGCATTCATTTGTTTTTAGAATTGATCCATGTTTTATCGGAAATCATTCATTGATATTTCTTCAAAATTCGGAAAATAACTTTACACACGGATAAATAAATTTGCATTCTTTCAGGTATTTGATATGAATTAAGTAAAAGCGGAGAAAACAAGTCACAGAATTATTCTTCAATTCTATTCTACTTCTTTACATTTCTGCAAAGGGAAAGTGTTATATCGAGTGTAAAGTAAGTTTGTAATAAACTAAACATCATTTAACTGATGAATAAAAACGAAATACTAAAATTCTCCGGGTTTTATAACAGACAACATTCTTGAAATATCACGAATTTTAATTTCATATTTTTCCACATTTATAAGAAAATGGCAACGAAAAGATATAGTAATCTTTTTCCCCCTTTACTTTTAATAGAAACGGAATACTTTTGTTGCCACAATTGCAAAAACGGTATTGAAAAGTAGAAAAAAATTAATATCTCAAAAATAAATTAAGATACAGTTTTCAAACAAATTACATTTAAAAGCACATTTTTTTCCCTATACGATGGTGTAAAAATTGGAAATGTGGGATGTTTAGATGTTTAAAAATTTTTTAATCTGCAGTAGCAAAAATTTCAAAACAAGAAAAAGTTCATTTCAAATTTCAAGTTGCCATTCGCAAAATGACGCATGTGTTACGCACAGATACATTTGGCCTTCATAATATAAATAGATTATTTTCGAATTTAATCTTACGCAATTTTATCACACTTCATTTTACAAAGCTTTCAGTATGATGATTATGAAGTTCATTAGCAAGATAAACATAATTGTCTAGAATGGTCAATTTACAGCTTGGTCAGTGGAACAATTTTACAGAACAAACTCAAATATTTATTCTGTTATGTTTGTACATCTATGTTATTAAAACAAATTTGAATACAAGGAATTTTTATTAGAAAAATGAGTAAATGAAAAATTTAAGCTCTACAGACCCCAGTGTTTATGTACTTTTTAAAATTTCAGTTATGGGTTTATATTTAAAAAAATGATAAAAAAGAAAATTTTATATTTTGCAAATAAAATTTAATGATACATGGCGACTCAAAAAGAACATTTTTTGACAATTTCTTTGGATTTTTTTTATTTTATTTTATATTTTTGCATTGCAAAAACCTTAAAAATAATGAAATAAATTTATATTTAATAATTTTTTATTACTAATGGTTTCTTAATGCACAGTAAAAATATTTACGATTTCTTTTTTGTACATTTCTGCTGCAAGCCATTTTCATGTACACGTAGCTCGCTAAAAAATCGCTATAATAAATAAACTGCTTTTTTGTTTACTTCTGCTGTCTGCTAGGCTTCATTCATTGACACCAATTTCTTCTTTTTTTTACATTATTTATATAAATGGTTGTTGAACAATTAAATTTTCGGAATCAAAGTTTGTGAACTGAGATATCACTGTAAACAATTTTGGTACTTCTAGGTTATCCCGTCGACCAGAAAATTATCACCAAACTGTAAGATTAAATACCAATAATGGATGATCGTGAATGCAACATTTAATGACATTAAATACGTTACACGCGTTTAATATGTCATTAAGTGATTTTTATTTCGATTTTTATTAATAGTTTAATAATTTATTTGTTTGTTTCATTAATTAAAATAAAAATTATGTCAATATGTATAATTTGGCTATTAGTTTGGCGAATTTGGTCGACGAGATAACCTAGTAGTACCCAATTTTTTACAAAATAGCTTTAAATTGGCATGTTTCTGGATAAAGAAAGCTAAAGTTTTATTCATCAATCATTATTTTTTAGAAACTAGTCTCGTATTATGAATGTGTAAATTATACAAATCACTACATTATAAAAAAATAAAACAAAAAATCTATAAGGAAATTAAAAATTTTCTAGGAAACTGGGATGCGAAGAACATTTTATGTAACTGCAATAAAAAAAAAAAAAAAAAAAAAAAAAAAAAAAAAAAAAAATCATGAAAGAAATACATGTTCGCACTGTAAAACAAATTCTCTGTAAGATTATAAATAATTTTATGGGAAACTGAAATGTTTAGAACATTTAATGTAATTGCAACAAAAAAAATCATGCAATTATCCCAAGCTGCTGCTAAAATTTTAGTAAGCTTACTGATTTCTGAAGCTTTACACAGTTATCAGTTAATAATTCCTTAAAATTTGTTCGGGGCTTGAATTCTGAAATGTTTTTTCGTATAAAAATAACTTTTTTTTTTAATCTATAAAAAAAACCTGGTTCGAACTGTTTTAAAAAGTTTATTTCGTTTTCAAGCTCGAACAATGTAAAAGTGTATAAATTACTATCTTGTTTATAGTTTTTATCTCAAAACAGACTTGCAATAACTTGTAGTCCTTCTTTATTATCCAACAGTATTTTAAAACATACCCAATTGCAAACAATTTTCGAAACATAATACATATTAGTATATTAATATATTTATTTAACTGAGTTTTCCTCATCTTCGTAACTGTTGAATACACTGCGCATACTTATTTAGGATGTTTACATAAGTAAATTATATAAAAATGAATAAAAATATATTTATAACGTAATTACATCCACATATGCTATAGCAGCATTTTAATCATGCAAATTTATCTGTTTTTTTTTTTTTTTTTTTTTTTTTTTTTTTTTGATTGAATAATTTATTTTTGATAAAAAAAAAAAAACATAAAAGCTTCCCATATTCATTAAACTAAATTCAATACGGTTATTCATAATGCTTCTGTTTCTATACATTAGATTTTGTATTGTAATGTATAAGCATCTACGGAATTCTCTAAGGAGATTATTAAAACGAGCTTGCAGCTAGATAAACATGGGTAACGTTAGAGTTTCAATATTCCCTGCATTATTAAATTTACTTTTACGTAAAGAAAAGAGAACCCGCATTAAAATATTTCATCAATAGAAGCTTTTTTTCTTCAAAAAAAGGAAATATGAAAAAGTTAAATATACATATAACATTCTAATATATTATTTTATATGTTTATGTAGTATAAATATCAAAACATGAAATAACTTATGCCTACATATAATATTATATATGTATAAGTATAGCTTATTCACGAATACTTTTCTCTGTTTTAATACATCATCATGCATATTTTCAGGGGTTTTTTTTCAATGTATATTGTTTAATTTTATTAATAAGGATATAAGAATTTTTTAATGTGTAAGTATCGAATAAAATTTAAGGCGCTAAGAAGTCAGTCCGACTAATTACGTCAAATAAAAATGCTCATTTGAAACATTTAAAGTTACTTGTCTATAAAAAAATTACTACTTTTAACATTTTTAATTATATGCATTAATTGTCCTATAATCTAAGATAATTCATAAGCACTTTGTAGATATATAGGAAATTTCCAACCCAATCATGTCCTTACCTGAATTTCCAAATAAACGGAATTAGTCGGATTGGCTTCTGAATGCCTCATTTCTGCAAAATAAATCGAAAGTATTTTGTGCTTACATTTATATTTACTTGTAATTGTGATGTAATATGTAAACAAATTTGCTACTCTCACTACTTTTATACGATATTACGTAGCATTAAAATTCTCGGGAATGAAAATCATTCTAAATGTATTTTTTAATCTTTGAAGCAAGTTTCCATATTAAATGCATTTATCATGCAATAATATTTTCTTTCTCTTTTAAGGGGTACATATATTATTTAATTTAAAAGAGCTTGGTAATATTTTCTTAGCTTAAAAAATATGATCTAATCCTCAACATTAAAAGTTTTTCTCATGTAATAGTTTAATTATTTCAGGGATTTTAATATGACTGTATTTAATATTTAGACATTTTCCATAAGACGCAATTATAATCGTTAAACGTTTTCGTGATTTTATTATTTCAAAGTTTTTGTACTTTTTCCAATATTACGTGTAAATATTTTGAGGTAATTTTTCCTATTCTCAGCTTTCAGCACATAATCATTAAATTCTCATTTTAAGAACTTCATTCTTTTTTTAATAGTGTGACTTTTCAATTTTTCTATGATAACATTATGGAAAAATAAAGGATCCAAGAATCCCTTTCCTCTTTTATTTCCCCTTACAAAAATGATTTTTTTTTAATTATATCAATCGAAATAATATCAAATTGCAAAATGAAAAACGATCTTTGTTTTTCAAAAGGAACTGATTCCTGGCGATTGAAATGTGAAAAAAGTTTTTATTTTCTGAAATTTTTCTGAAAAATATGATTTTATCACAATATTGTCTTCACTATCAATTGAAAGAAAAGAAAATTTCAGTTTCATATTGAAAATAACGGAAAAAAAGAAAATGTAATAATCCTTATCTTTTTACTATTCGTACCTACTTTCCACAAAAATGGTGTCATTGAGTTGCCACCAATATAGAAATAAAAAATAAAATAAAATAAATAATAATATTTCGAAAACTAATTCAAATTTTAAAATTCTATTAACAGTTTTGAGATCTGCATATCAATACAGATTTTTGGTGTAATTTCACCGCATATTATAACATATTTTATGAAAAATTGCTGTAAAATAAAATTAGGCATTTAATCAGTTCACAAATTAAAATCGTTTCACAAATTCGTTTCATAAATTCGATTCATTATGATTTTATATATATAAGGTAGATGTGTGAGCGGGAGTGTTACGATTATTCATAACGTATAAAGAAAAACTACAGTAAATTAAGTAAACATCGCTCTCTCGTGAACTTTTTATGAAACTCCAGTTACACTCGCACTACTCACAACATTCCATTTATTAACAGATATCAATTATATCCCATATATTAAAGCAGTCGTTGTTGTCGTTTAGCATGGAATCGAAAAAAATCATTGTAATATTATTAAGCAAAGAACAGAAATTATGCATTCGGAAATACTTTTATTAAGAGTCGACTGAGTAGATAACAAGTACCTGCCACAATTCTATAAATCAGTTGGACGATTTCTAGTACCGAAATTAGCGGCAGAAGGGACATGTGCCCCGAAGCCATAACAAGTGGGTGCATCCTCCATGAACTTGTCAAATTTCCTTTTTATGTTATATCAAAAAAAAATTCAATAACTTTGGAATTGAAATATAAAAATTTTTGTTTTTTTTACATTAAGAAAATATTTTTAATTTTTACTGTATAAATACATAATAATTTATTTCAACAAAATGACTTTTAGATATGAGGTAAAGTAGAAATATCTTAATACACTATTACAATTGGTGACCCGGACGTGATTTGAACACGCAACCTTCTTTTAAATGTGCACCAAATAAAGATTTTGTGTGTAGATTTTCCTCACGTCTATGTTTAACACAGTATTCTTTAAAACATTTTGCTTGAATTATGCCAAAGCATAGAAGAATTTAAGGATGATATAATATAAAGATTCTGTATAAATCAGATTTTTTTTTTTTTTTTTCGATTCCATCTACAAGATTTTAATGAATCATATTTGACGAAGCAGATTATGTAATTCAGTATTACATATTTTTAATTTAAAATTAATTTGGCTATTAGAAAATTATTAAAATTATCTTTGTAGATATACTTTGCTTAGCAGGGTTGGGGGGAGGTGCCAAATTCCATGTTTGCCCCCGGTACAAAAAAGGTTTCGATCTTGCATTTTCACTACTAAAAATTTAGCAATTATTCATGTCATCATAAGCTACATTCTGGAAAGCTGTAATAAAATGCTGCAAATATTTAATCTGCAAATGCCAATTATAACACTATATTTCCACAACGACTCTCTTCCAGGCAACAGCGTAGTTTTAAAAGCCAACAAATGCCAATGTTTTTCTTGATTTTAAGGGAAACATATTGAGCTTACTGGTTACAGTAGTTTATTTGAATAATAAACAATCCGCCACAATTTCAGAATTTAAAAATATTATCATTTCCTACTGGAAAGAAATTGACCAAAATACATTAAAAGACTTAGTTCACTGTACATCTTAATTGCTTTACCGTGTTTTTACATTAATTAAAAAATCTAATGCATACACTGATTATTAATCTGTACATTTGCCGATGCTCGTATCATTATGATGCACCTCAAAATAGAAAAAAACAACTTCCTTTATATATAAATAATTTTTCGGTTATATTTTGTTATAAAAACATAAATACTTGTGTTATTTCTAACATTTATTAATGTTAAGTTTGCTTTGTAGCTTTACTTTCTTTTTATGTATAAAAAAACTGGGTGTTTACTTTATTTTGAAATACAATATAGACACAATAATCTGAGCTCATAAAAATACACACAATACTCTACAATTAATAATTTTTGATATGACAAAAATTCTAAATAAACTTTTTATTTTAATCCAGTAGCCCATATCGAGCCTCGAATTAAATTATTTCTTCTAATAAAACTGAGCGTTATTGATATGAATAATCTATTACTAAATTTCTTGCAACAAATAAATTACCCTTATTTATTTCATTACCTCAACTGTATAACATAATTGATTTAGCCATAAATTGCAATTTCCTATTGGTATCTCATAGTAGCATTTCTCTTAAATCTAATTTGAGAATAAGATTAATGATTTCCAATCCAAAACAGCGAAAAAATGCAAAGTAGAATGTTTTACTAAATTGGAATTTTATATTCACTGAGATTGATTCTAGTAAAAGAAATACTTTAAGTTCATCTCCTGATTTTAAAAGTCTACATGAAAATTTTATTTCTATCATTAATTGGAGTCCCTCATAAGCAAGATAAAATTCGTTTCACATGCTATTTTAATATTTAAAATGAAAATTTAAGGTATCCGTCTACGTTTAAAAGCCAATTTCGATGAAAATTCGCTATTTTTTATTATTCTTTTCTTATAGAATGAACATTTCTGTTTATAAATCTGTTTTTGTTTTTCTTGTACGCCTATTTGATATGAAACTAAGAATAGAGCTCTTTAAAAAACAGACGACGTTAATTTAAATCGAAACTGAAAACTTTAAATGCATTTTCTGAAAAATTAATTTTTCATCGGAAAAGGTAAACGACTATTGCTCTAACTCACAATATTATTATCCTAAAAATTATGAAATTTTTTGTGTAGCTTTTCAATAATGTCTAGAGAGTAGTGAACTGAAGAATTAGCTTTGAATGACTTATTTGTTAATATATAGCTACTTTTATGAAGAATTTCAGGTAAAGTTACTGTAATTTTTTATGTAATTGTACATAATCAGACGTATCCCTTCTATATTTCAGTATATTGACTTCTTTTTAGTTCATCACACTCAAGAATGTCTAATATGTGAAAGTTAAAAAAATTGCGTTATAAGCATTTTTTTTAGAACCGGAGTTGTTTTTATTAAAAAAATGCTAAAAAAATCTTCAAATTTTTAAAAAGTTGCATAGATATTACAGAATATTACAGAATTTTTTTATCTAATTTTCATTACTCTGTGTTAAATTACATTGAAAATTACCGAAAAAATATGTCAAAAGAAAGAGTTTTAAAAAAATGTCTTCGAATGCAATCGGATACTTTAATGATCACTGCAAAAAAGACTAATGTTTCTAAAACTAAAAAAATCCATTACGATCACGAACAAAAATATTCGATAACTGCTTCTAAGTCACCTAATGTACTGAAAAGTGTTCCTTTATCATTAGAAACCTAAAAAAAAAAAAAAAAATTCGAAATTTTAGGAAGAATTTATACATTATTAGAAACGTTTCCAATAGCTTTTATACACCATTAATTAATACTCTCTAATCCGAAAATCGGCTTTTTGGATCCGGAACCGGTTTTGAAATTGAAAGTAACCTTAAAAAAATATCTGCGACTAAAATCGAAAAAGTAATCAAGGAGCATTCTTGAGAGGGATCTCGGGTATCCCATGCGAAAAAAGTTATTTAAAAATGTTAAAATGCGAAAGAGTTTAGCATTTTAACTAGAGATTTAACTGAGCATTTTAACTTAGTATTTTAATTGAGAGAGAGAATAGCATTAGCTCGCGAGTGTCTTTGCAGACAGGGACAGGACCTTTAAGGATACGTTACTGTTCAAATCAATATTTCAAATCACTGTTATAAAATTTTAAATTCATTTATTCCTTTTTTGTTCTTGTTTTTTTTTTAAGAACAATAGAGGTGATGAAAAAATTACTGTTGACAAATTTCTCAAAAACTATGCATCGTAGTAATTTTTTTTATATAAATATATCTAAAACTCCAATAACAGACACAAAGTGAAACAGTGTTTGGCGCTTTACTTGCAAATATATATATATATGTATATACATTAAGTTATTTTGTTATTTCAAGGAATTTATGCTTTAAAAATCCTTTAATCTTTATTATGAAAATATAAAAATTAAACCTTATTTTGTATATGATATCATATTACAGACGTATTTGTCTCTTTTTTATGCTTTAAATTTATAAAGTTGCAGGTATCTAATAACTGACATTTATGAATGAGAAACTGATAAATGATATTAGGTCTTTATATATTTACGATGCCCTGTATGTGATCTTATACATGTATACAGTGTGTATCTAAACTACTGGGCGAAACTTTAAAGGGTGATAGTACACATCAAGACAAATAATATTCAATGGGAAACTAAGATTCCCAAACGTCTTCCAAAGGAGATAGGCGCCATCTAAGTTTAGGGTCCAAAATTTGAAGTGATTATAAAAAACGGAAAAATTAGTCGATTCTTTTGCGGTTTTCACGAAAAATGTTCTTTATCTCAGTATTGTCTTGAAAATAAATTATAATGATAAATTTAAAAAAATGTCGATAGAGGGCGCTTTAGACTTTGGAGTAACGAATAACTATTTTTATCCTTATTTTTTGCATCTCATTAAATTTTTTTAGAAGTTTAGACATAAACTTAAATTTTGAGCTCAAAATCTGTGGTTAAGTAGCGCAAACTGTACTGTGTTTAATGGGAGTGGCGGTAAATTCAAATTTCAAAAGATTATAAAAAAACAGAATAATTGGTCAATTGATTTGCGGTTTTCACTCAAATTATTCTTTATGTCATTATTGTCTTGAAAATAAATTATAAACATAAATTTCAAAAAATGTCGATAGAGGGCGCTTTAGACTTTGGAGTAACGTACAACTATTTTTTAAAGTTATTTTTTGCATCGCATTAATTTTTTTTAAGCTTAAACATAAACTTAAATTTTGTGATGAAAATCGGAATCTTTGAGAGTGGTTAAGTAGCGCTAACTGAACTGTGTTCAATGGGGGTGGGAAGTTTCAAATTTCAAATGATTATACAAAACGGAAATTTGGTCGATTCGTTTGCGCTTTTCTCTAAAATCATTCTTTATGTCAGTAATTCCTTGAAAATAAATTTTAAAGATAAATTTTTAAAAATTCCGTTAGAGGGCATCTTAAAATTTAGAGTAACCAACAACAATTTTTAACTTTTTTTTAACCTAGTTAAATGCTTGCCAAAGCTTTGACTTAAATTTTGAGCTGAAATTCTGAATCGTTGGGTGGGGTTAAGAAATACAAATTGAACTGCGTTCAGGAGTTGAAATGCTACCTTGCCCACCCTACGAACACATTTCAATTTTTCTCTACTTAATTACTCACAACGATTCAGATTTTGAGCTCAAAATTTAAGTCAAAGCTTTTAAAACATTTATTTAAATAAAAAAAAATAAAGGTTAAAAATAGTTGTTGGTTACTCTAAAGTTTAAGCGCCCTCTAACGGAATTTTTTGAAATCTTTCTTTAAAATTTATTTTTAAAGAAATACTGACATAAAGAATGGTTTTAGAGAAAACCGCAAACGAATCGATCAATTTTTCCATTTTGTATAATCATTTGAAATTTGAACCTCCCCACCCCCGTTGAACACAGTTCAACTACAATTTGCGCTACTTAACCACTCTCAACGATTCAAATTTTCAGCTCAAAATTTAAGTTTATATCTAAGCTTCTAAAAAAAATTGATGAGATGCAAAAAAACAAGGGTAAAAAATAGTTGTACGTTACTCCAAAGTCTAAAGCGCCCTGTATCGACATTTTTTGAAATTTATCTGTATAATTTATTTTCAAGACAATACTGACATAAAGAATAATTTAGTGAAAACCGCAAATCAATTGACCAATTTTTCTGTTTTTTATAATCATTTGAAATTTTAACCTACCCACTTTCATTGAACATAATTTAGTTTGCGCTATTTAACCACAGATTTTGAGCTCAAATTTTAAGTTTATGTCTAAATTTCTAAAAAAAAAAAAAAAAAAATTAGTGAGATGCAAAAAATAACGGTAAAAAATAGTTGTTCGTTACTCCAAAGTCTAAAGCGCCCTCTACCGGCATTTTTTAAAATTTATCTTTATAATTTATTTCCAAGACAATACTGACATAAGGAATAGTTTTCGTGAAAACCGCAAACGAATCGACCAATTTTTTCGTTTTTTATAATCATTTCAAATTTTGGACCCTAAACTTTGCTGGCGCCTATCTCCTTCGGAAGACGTTTGGGACCCTTAGTTTCCCATTTAATATTATTTGTCTTGATCTGTACTATCACCCCTGAAAGTTTTGCCCGGTAGTTTAGATACACCCTGTATATAATGGGTGGCCAAACTTTTAGTAACACACATAAAATTTACATTTTGATGAGCTTAAAATATATATTTTTTTTACTAGTGAATGATTAACCTAGTTTGGTATATTTGGATACGTCGCATATTTTTTAACAATAAAAACAAACTTTTGTTTATAAAATAGAAATTTATTATGAAATATTTACTTTTTATTTAATTAAAAGCTCTGTTATTGTCTTCGCCTTAAGAAATGGCGTCGAGTCATACTTGAAAATACATTTTGTGGTATCGGGAAACCATTCCTTTTATTGAAGGATCAATTCTCCTTCTCATACTTTTTACACAATACCCTACCCCTCATGCTGCCGAAATTGCAAAAAGTATTTGTACCGCTTCCACTGATGCGGTCATACCATGATCATACCATGCTCATACCATGCTCATACCATGTCCTTAAGTGAATGCTTGATTGTTTCTGAAATATAGTCCTGTTAATTTTTTCAACTTTTCTGGCCCGAAAAAAAAAAAAGAAAAAATGTTTGTATTATTTCAATGTGAAACTCGTAGGAAAAACAAATCTGAAAATTTTCACAATTACGCTCAAATGAACATTGTGAGGAATTGAAGTATGTATAGAACGCAGAACAAAAAAAAAAAAAAAAAAAAAAAAAAAGGAAAGCAACTCTATTCACATTTTCCAAGTCTTCAGCGGTTTTTTGATTCAAGAAAAACACTCAGTTTATTCCTCGAGTCAATTTTGGTTTCTTGGCTAACTTGCGGCATTTAAACTTCAATTCTACAACAGGGAGACCTGTTGTTCATGTAAAAATAGTAATCTAGCTTAATTTATGATTCTTGTTAATTTTTTTGTAGAATTTCATATGTTTTCAAAACAAATGAAATTGATTTTTCGTTCATCTCGAGGCATAGTGAAACGCCATCATCCGTAATTTTTATACCTGTGTCTCCCTGTAAAAGGAATTTTATCAAGTTTGGATTTCATTCTGCTTACAGTCATAATTAGATAATAATTAGATAACATGATAATTAGATTCCATAATCTACTAATTAGCAAACACATGAATAGAATTCACCATAAAAATAGCGAAAACCATGTCTTTTCATAAAATACCCAACGCGCGTTTTATACTAAACGAAAAAACTATTTTGGTGAATATAACCAAATATTTTTTTGGAATGACCAAACTTTGGCTAGAGTGACTAAAGGATTTTCTTAATTCAAAAAAAAAATTTGCTCAAAATTTGGTTATTCTAACCAAAATTTTTGGTTAAAGCTATTTTAACGAATATTTAGTTGTTTAACAATTTTTATGTGTATCCAGTTAACGACACTTGTTAAACGTCAACTGTCAGTTACATCAGTTTGCCAGCATTTAAATCCTAAGATATGTGGTGAAACTTTTATAAATTTAAGCCAGTTTTTAAGTATAAAACTTTAAAAGGGTAAGAAAAATTACAGTATAACTAATAATTTGTCCACCCACTGTATATACTACAAAGTATGCTAAAATTCAGTTCCGTTATAAAATGCATAACACAGTTGAAAATTCCTGTTCAGCACTTTTCGTCAATAAATGGAAACGTGCTCAAATTTGTTTATGCAGACCTGTATATAATCCATAGAACTTTTACACATCAAGTAATATACTAAAAATTAACTAAAATTTAAAACTCAAACTACAACTGTAAACATATTACCAGCAATTATTGCGCATCGACAGTACTATAATAATCAAACTCTTTTTTTGTGTACATGTAAATAAAAGATAACTTCCACCTTATTTTATTGTAATTATCTTGTTGGGCCACTTCCTGATGCATATTAGTTTTAAAATATATTTGGAATAAATCAACGTAATTAAAATATACTGCAAACGATTTATTTCTGATTTATAACACCGCAACAGTTTTATTTCTTTTGCCCCTGTAAATGATTTACAAACCGTAAAATGGGGTGAATAGGAACAGCGGGGTGAATAGGAACGAAACTTCCCGGTCATACAAATAAATTCATTATAAATATATGAGATGATAATTTTAGGTGCCAATTTTTTTACAAGAAGGTAATAACATTACGAGTTGGGAAATTCAGCTTTGACATATTGGCACCACTACTGGAATATATAAAAAACTTCAAGAGTATCCTCAAAAACCTCATTTTTTCAACGTCTTCAAAACTTTGTATGTAGCTATAGTATTTTTCGTATTCTAAACCTAAGTGAGGGGATTTTTAATTAATGATAGACCTGTAAACGATATGCTGTAACAAATTCTTTTTATTTTTAAACTCATAATTAAAAAATGAAAAATGGCTTGTAATATCAGAGGTTTAAGATTTACGGGGTGAATCGGAACACGTTTTCTCCCATGGTTTATTTTTCTATACAGTAATAGTTTCATGTAATATATGAAAATATAAGTATGAATATGTATTGTAACAATATTTTGTTTGTTCTAATTACTTGAAGAGTTTAAAAGTGCCAAGAAATTACTTGGTTAAACAAAAAAGTAAACGCCTAATCGAACAGACATAGAACACACAATAAAAGAACTTAAAAATAGCTAATTAGTTAGAAAAACTGCACAGAATTATTCTCTGACATCTACAGGATTACACAAACATCACAAAATGAAAAATCAATTAAAAAAGAGAGGGATGCAAACAGTACTAAGGGCTGGGGGATGAGGATGTAATAGTAGATCGTATTAATACATGCAGCGATTGGGGCTACTCAATATATTCACTTACCCATTGACTACTAGTAAAGGATAACACAGAACAGGGCTGAATTAGTATTAAATTCTATTTCTGCAATTCGAATATAATTTCTTAAAATAAATTTTAATTTTTATTGATTTCAAAGTTGTTTTTAAATTTTTAAAAAGGCATATCTTTATTTATATATAAAATAAAGGCTTGGATTCACAGTAACTACGTGTTCTTATTCCTCCCTTATCATTATTAATGTTTTTATTAACCCTATTAAAGTTTGAATCGGAAAAAATAAAGATTATAGCATTTGTTCCGATTCACCCCTATCTGCGGGGTGAATCGGAACACCATTAAAAAACTAAAAAATTTTTATATATACAGTAAAAATGTTTCGTTTTTGCTTAAAATGTAAAGAACAAAACAAGACCGAAGTTTCTAGTACAAAAATAAAAAAATTAAAATATCAGTTGTTGCTTTTTTTTAACGTTGAAGTTGAAAAGTGTTCCGATTCACCCCATTTTACGGAATGCTTCTTGACTTATTTTAATTTTAATAAAAAACATTCCATGGTAAACTTGAATAACATATAACAATTTTATGGCAATCCAAATGTATTTCTGTGAGATAGAGCATGGACAAATGAGAGGTAACACCGAATTCATAAACATTTTGTCAACTATGTTTAACACCGTGCAAATAGTGTTAAACTATTTCCCATACTCAAAAAATTATAGATATCATTGGATTGATATCTTTCTCAGATAGCCTAAATAATAAAAAATTGATTAACAATGTTAAAACTGGATAGAAATTTTAAAGGTATGCTGCCATTGATTTAACATTAGCTTGTGAATGTGTTCGCATGACTAGCGTATGTTCGTAAATGAATTGAATTCCGAATGACTATGGTACGCGCTCTTATATATTCTCCAATTTCTAGTTCAGTATGAATGGAATCTCTAATCTCTAATCTTGGAAGATGGATTTCCAGGATATTACATCTCCACATTCAATAGATGAAATTCCGCGATCAGCTGTTTTACCTATAATCCGATATAGACGTGTTTCGCCAATTAAAAACATGGATCCAAAATAATTTATATTTGTCATTCAGATGATGTCGATAATTTTACAGTATATAAAAAAATATTATGTTTCGGAATTTTTTTATTAAAATAAATTAAAAATATAACTCACTTTCTCTTAAAGAGATTCCATTTTCTAATTTTTTGCGACAATTATACTTTATAATTTCTAATATATTCTGATGAAGTTTCGTAAAGATCCAAGTATTACAAATACAGTTTAAAGCGATTTAAATTGTATCGCTGTCCGTTTAAATGCCACAATCCACTTCACTTAAAAGAAATTTTTCACAGTTTGTATTTTTTTCAAAAAATAGGCATGCTCAAACCGATAAAATTTTTATGCATATTTTTCGATTTATTTGGTTTTGCTGTTGTTCCTTGGTTTATTTCATAAAACTAAGTATCGCATTTAGAACAAAGTAAAAAGTTTTTACACATAAATATGTAAAATAAATTCAGTTTTTCATTTAATTGTTTGCTCATTTATTTTTTCTTCCAAACTAACTTATTAGAAATCGGTTTGTATTATATTATAGCCAATAGATGATTCTTGTGATTTCTGTTGGCGCATATAATGGAAAGTTCAATCACTTTCTTTTTCGTATTATCATATTTACAAAATAAGTGAGCTTGTCTATTAGAATTTTCATTATGGTTTTCTTAAAGTTATTACCGTCAGCTCAAATTGAGCTAGCACACCCTGTGCTTTTTGATTAAATGAGTGGTTTCGCGACCTCTTGTTTCATGGAATTTTTTTTTTTTTTTCCATTACATACTTACTATCACTCCTTCGAAAATTTTGGTCGAGCTCGAGAACATCCTGTATATAAATCAATCTATATATCTATATATGTATTTATGTATGTATTGCAAATCTTGTCATAACAATAAAACACAAATTAGTAAACAAATTCAAACCTAATTTGGACAATGTATTTATTTTGCAGTTATCTTTCTAATCGAATACGTAATTCTTATATACTGCTTATGGGAACACATAAATACAAAGGAAATCCATATTTGCCATTTCGAAAATGAGAAAATACTGAATCAGTTTAAATCTAAATGGAGCAGTATATTGATCTTTTAAGTGTCTTAAATGTGTTTTCTTAATACAGTATGCGACTTCGAAAGTTTGTTTACAGGCATACACAAAAGAGGACATTGTAAAAACGTAAGAAACACTGAATTAATTCGAATCTATTTAAAATGGTGTATTGTTCCTTCAGGTATATAATATAAGTTAGTTAGTCAAGCAGTTATTGATAGTCCTAGAGCCTACAGCACAAAAACCAAAGGTATGCAGCACAAGAAAAAAACCTTTCTTTTATGGAACAGTAGAAATAGGAGAATCTAATGATACTTGTCTACCGGAAGTGAAACAAACGCATAAGCCAAAAATTAATACCACCAGTGGTTGCTTCGTAAATTTATCATTGTGTTTTCTTGCTCCCAGTCCTTCATGTTTCCATACCTTTGATTGTAGGACAAACATAATGATAAACCAATGAAGCAACCACTCGTGTTACTAATTTTTGCCTTATGCACCACTTCACTTCCGGCAAACATGCATCATTAGATTCAGCTATTTCTACTCTTCCATAAAATAAAGTGTTTTTTTCTTGTGCTCTATACCTTAAGTTTTTCTGCTGCCTACTCTTGGACTTTTAGTTTACAGTGACACAGAAAAGCAAACTGCGCCGTGCGAAAAGAGGGGCCAAAGAGGGCGGTTGCTCCGGAAGCGGAACTTTAGGGAGCGCCAAATTTATACTACCAACGTCATTTTTGGCCTCTTATAAGAAAAAGTTGGACGAGG
This sequence comes from Maratus speculifer, assembly GCA_964019185.1. Taxonomy (NCBI): domain Eukaryota; kingdom Metazoa; phylum Arthropoda; class Arachnida; order Araneae; family Salticidae; genus Maratus; species Maratus speculifer. Next base: position 274,336,834 of record OZ025290.1, read on the forward strand.
GGGCGTAAAATACTAGACCAAATAAAACATAAATGGGAGCAAAACTTCTTTCGTCGTGTTTTTTTTTTTTTTTTTTTTTTTTTTTAAGAAACAGAAATTTTTTTATGGCATTTATTGAATGGTATTATTATTATATAGGCAATAGACTATTCTTGTGATTTAAATAAAGGTTTAACGCTAATGATATATTTGCTTCAAATCCATTCAATTACATCTCATAAACGTAATTTAAAATTTCAATTTTAACTGAAATTTCAAACTGAAAATTATCTCCGATTCCTTTTTGCAAACAAGTTTGTTTAATTTCTAGTAAATATATTGCATATAACAAATAAACATAATCAATAAATAGATCCACTTTTCAGACTAAGCGGGAAGGACTTTTTTATATTGTTTGCGATTTTGAAATGGTTTTATAGAATTATCTTGTACAACAGAAAACATTTGCATAATACTATTTAAAAAAAGATGTAAAGTTGCTAATAAATCCTACTCATCACTGCTATTAGTACGGTATATATTTAGTTATTCGTATTATCTCATTTGCGAATTTATTGTAAATTATTCTGGTAAACGTACTTTGTATAATACTGAACATGATATGTTTATTAATATATTAAAAATTTTGTAAACAAAATCTACATGCTATTTTCATCAAAACGTTATAGCAATTTTATGAAATTGATAAAAATTTTAAATATCCTAAGTCTTCTTAAATATTTAAATAAAGTGTCAGATTATATACGGAGTACTTTAAAAAAAGAATTAGAAATCATTCATCCAGCATAGATAATGAAACATTTTCCGAAGCATTCAGAATACTGTATGCAATATTGGGAAAACATCAGAATTTGTTTTGTTCAACCCTGTAATATGATCTGTAGATTGGTATTTATAAAAGATAATATGCTTAAAGTTAATTTTAATATACGCATAACACATTTTAAAATTCGCATTCAGCAATTTTCGCTAATAAATGGAAATGAACTCTATATCATTTGTGTATCACTATGAGAATGAAACTATAAAATTAACGAACTTGTGTTTATTTATGAAATGTTCACACAGCAAATAATACACAAAAAACGGGAGCATTTTAAAACGCAAATCACAACTGAAAAAAACTACCAGAAATTATTTTTTGTAGAAAGTACTGAAGAAAAATACCTTTGATGCCCCTGCAAATGAATAATACATTATAATCACAACATATTCGAAAACAAGAACTGATGGTACGTTTCAGTAATATATATATATATATATTTTACACTTTTAAAACAGTATAATATCTTTAAAATGAAATGCGAACGATTTTTCGGCATAGGTCGTAATTTAATGGCATTCTTTTAAGTATCTCTGTAAATGAATCGTAAGTGCTACACAGTTTATTTTCAATACCGAACATACCATAAGTAAACACCAATATAATATATAAATTTCATAATAATCACACTATATTTATGTGAGTTTCAGACAGACATACGAACACACGATTACCTAGCCAGACAGACATTCATAAATATTTTTCAACTTTGTTGGAAATTTTTAAAAAGACAAATTTACTGCTTAAACATTGCAGTCACATTTTTCTTCGTGGGAATTCTATAACGACTGGGCTGTATAAGCACATCGCTCATGAACATTGCACACAATATTTTTTTTATTATTATTCAGTCTTACATTTTACTATTTAAGAAAAAAACTGTAAGGGAGAGTGGGGATGAATGGGACAATTTTTACATTTTTACTAATAACTTAAGCTGTATATAGTTGTTAATTAAAAAATTACTTAAAAAATACTTCAGCATTTAGCAACTTATTGACATGCTAATTTCAATCAACAATTGTTTTTTAAATTTTTATTTTTATTTATTTTTATTTATTTTTTTTTAAACCTGCATGCATATTGTCCCTTTCATCCCCATGGTCGGGGATGAATGGGACAGTTAAAAAAAATTATTCCAAACATATTTTATTTGAAAACTGAGTGATACATCCTATTTTACTACATATACTGACTGAAGCTAATATCAAATGACAACAGTCCTTTGGTTCTGGCAATTCCCAGAGGTCCCAGAGCCTTTGGTAGTTTCATAACAATATTCTCCAGAATAAACAATATAAATTTCTGGTGTATCGGTCTGATAAAATAAGGAATTATTATCCTTTTTTCTAAAGAATTGTACCTGAAGGTTATCATTATTGTTCTTTAAAACCCTTAGCAATGTAATGATAATTATTTTTCCCACATATCGTTGTTAGGAGAAAGTCGTCTTCTATTATATTATCCAAACTGCAAAGTTGGTGGTCCATATCACTTGAAATCATGTTCAAATCACTTTCATCTTCATCATGAAGTGATAAATTGTCAGATTCATCACTACTGTCTATACCTTTACTAAAAATATTTCTTGAAAGCAGTCAATTCTTTTTTCTTTTTCAGTTTCTGTATTTTTTACAATTTCCTTTTCCAAATATTGTTTTTCTGGTGTATCGATTAGGGCACGACAGTAGCCTCGTTTTCTCCTCTTAACATCTGGTTTCTAGATAATGACAAAATGTAATTTTATTTATAATGGAATAGCCTTGGGGATGAATTTGACTGTCCCAATCATCCCCATAAACACTGTCCCATTCATCCCCATAGCCACATGGTTATATAAAAGAGTGATTAGGCTTAGTAAGCATTGTCAATGTTGTTCATTTGCATCATAAGTATAACAAGCGATTATATCATTCTAACATAAAAAATTATAAGGTTTTGAGAAAGTTAACTATCAATTAAATACTAAAAAGATAAAACAGAAAAACCAACTTTGGTTCTTAGAAAATACACTTTGTACAATAGCTAATCTTCTGTTAGGGATATTGATTTGAAACTATGTTCTGTTGAATGACCTCAGTACTAACATCAGTCAGGTAAATTATCAAATTATTTATGTTTGGGTAACATATATAAATTTCTGTTGTCCCATTCATCTCCTTTCTCATTCATCCCCACTCTCCCCTAGTATTTTCAATTCCTATATTTTCTCATATGTTGATGCAAATAAAATAAAACATTTTTTTATGTTTTTCTCCAAGTTTTCCTAATATATATATAAATTCTAAATAACAAAATATTTTCAAAATATTTTCTAATATCAGAATTTTAAATTAAATAAAATTTTGTTACAATTATTTTTTACTACTTATTTAGTAAAAATATTCCATTATACTATTACTACATTTGAACTTTTCTTTAATTAAACAAAAAGTCTTACATGAATAAATATATACTTAAAATAAGGCAATGTATTTTACATTTACTATTTTCCAAGACATTGAGCAATATCATTCGTCACCTGCGACATATAACACATTTGCCCCAGAAAAACATATCTAGATCTTAAAAATATCCTCTGCAACTACGTATTTTTTTTTTAATAAAATCGAAACTCTCTCCTGTCATATTTTCTTTCTGTATTTTGATTTATGAAATTTAAGGGTTATATTTTTAGGATAAAATATCTCACTGTAATTTTTTCCGGCACTTTTGACGCAAAAAATCTTTTAGATATGATTTGGAATTTGAGACAGACTGAAAAGAAAATATAAAATATATTTTATTCTTCTTAGACACCATTGATAATTTGATTAGAAGAAAAACAATACGCTATCGAATACAATAAAGTATAAGAAATACGTTTTTCTTTTTAAAATCATAGAACTTTGTAATACAATAAGAACGATTATTTGCTATAAAAAAACAGTTTAAGAACGAAGCATTGGTGATAAAAAATAGAATACATAACAATATTGTACAAATTAATATAGCATGGTGATCCATTTAGGATAGAAATAATTAGAAAGTTAATTAATCAAGTGGAGTTATGATGCTTTTATCGAGGCTAGAGGTTAAATGAGGTAGCCTGTATTTTTTTTCGTTAGCCTCAGCTTTTATATTATGACACAATCGTCAACCCAGGCACTGAATATGAGATCTGATCGCAGACATATTAATGGCGGTTAGCGATGGCGGATTTTTTTCAGCAATGTACGGTCCTTTGAATTTTGGCACTAATAATTGTTATAAATTTCTTCTCGCTTTTCTCCTGCGATTAAACAAGTCAAAGAAATCTTTTATGAAATATTGGTGCCCAAATTTAAAAGACAGCAAATACGTTAAAAAGAAAATAATCCGCCTTCGACAGTCGTCCTTTTTGTGTCAGCACAATACTAGAAAGAACAGAATAAAGATCAATAAAAATATTTTCATATTTTTTACGTTATTAATCAGGTATCATAAATGAATCTCGTTACAGTCATATTCCTTTGACATTTTGCATCATGTTTACCGCAACTATTTTAATTTGAAAGATGTTCTTATACACTCTTAAAAAATACTTCTATTCGAAAAGTCTTAATTTTAATTCATGCCATATTGCAGATTCAAGTAATTTCTAGTAGATTAGAAGGACAGTTTTGGGACAGTTTTATGTTTTTTAAAAAGACTAACCTATGTGTGCTTGAGTTTTTGTTTTCTCAAATTTCTTGGAAAAAAACCCTTTAAAAGTTGCAAAATTAACAATAACAATATTAAAAAAATTACTCTAAAAAGGCTTTGTATTTATTTGAAAAAATTCAAAGGAACTAAATAAAGAAATGTTGTACATAGTATCAGTAATATGCATAGTTATATTTTTTGCTTAAATTTATATAAAATGATTTTTGGCCAATAAAGCTCTTAATAATAAATAAGCTTTGGATGGATAAAATAAGCTAATACCTTTGTCTTTCAAAAAAATATATTATCTACTATAATTAGTATTTTTATGAACTACTGAAAAAATTAACTTATTTCTTTACAGAGACTAATACCATTATAAATTTTAGTAATAATAAACCAAGAATAATCGTATTTGAGGCTTAAAAACAATTTGTTTCATGATTATCTTGAAAAGGATTTTATTTAAATAACTGTGCTCTAAATTGCTAATAAAAATATGTACCCATTCGTACTTTGCGCCCTCTATTGTGTGCGTTACAAAAATATATAAAAATAGATTTGAATACCAAATTTCACAATTTAAAAAAATTGTATTTCAAAAAAGTCTACAAACTAAGAATATGATTTATTTACTTGGATCCTTGTTTAGAAAAACACAAAAGGACTTGCTTTTCACATTTTGCAATCTTCAATTAATGATCACAATCTTCAAAAATCTATAAATTTCGGAAAAAGCCTTAATTTAAGAAAATAAATATCCATTTTTTTCTGCCATCTTTTGGTAACATCTAAAGATATGTATAGATAATTATTTCATACAATTTCCAGGTCATAAAGTTGAAGAAAATTAAATTTATTAAAATTTGAAACGTCCCAAAGATAGGACGCTGAATATAAATAGGTTAATTTTATCAGAGAGTAGCGTTAAAGGGAAAATTAAAGCTACTTTTTTTCTAACTTCTTTTCTACTTTTGTACCTTTTTATTCTACTCACATTTTCTTCTAATTTCTCCATTTATATTTACATAACTCTCTTAATTTACAGATATTGTCATTTTTTCCAAATTACGCGATCACCTACTTACTGTACGTGACTATTCACGCTTTTAAACTTTCGACTGTGACGTATACTGTGATATCTCAGCCCAGGTACCCAAATAAGGTGCCATATATTATATTACTGGCGGAATGTAATGTCGGATTCTTTTAAATATTTCGATCGGAAATATTATGAGCAGTACTTATCCATAGTAGGTTTAGATAATATATTTCATTCAAGGCTTTTTTAGGTAGATTTCGTATGAAATATTACCTATTGCAGTGCTCCTATGTTGTAATTTCTGAAAAATTTTTGCAGATCTACGCCGATCATGACCTCTAGACTCCAAAACTAACATTAGTAAAAAAGTATATATATATATATATATATATATATATATATATATATATATATATATATATATATAGTTCTGCTCCAATCTCTTCCAAACTCATTTATAAAATCAAGGGGTATAAAATCTCGGCTGAGTTCGTTAATGGGCAAAATCGATCCAAGGGGGTGGAAATAGGGAGGGTTTTTGTGAAAATAGAAAAACGATATAACTTCTTTATTAAAATAGATATCGAATCGGTTTGAAGTTTATATTACTGATTAAAAATGGGCCAAAAATTTATGCATGACAGATTTTTGATAAATTTAGAAATGGACTCAAGGGGCGAAAAAAACAGGGTTTTGGGAGAAAAAAATTCATAACTTCGTCAATTTTCAAGATATCAAATCCGATTAAATTTTTTATAAATGTTCTCAAAATTATCTAAAACTTTTGCAGTTACAAGTTTTTGATAGGACCAACTTTTACTGATGAAAAAAATTAAAAACCAAAAGAAAAAGGGGGGTGGAAAAAGAAAAAATCCATAACTTAGTCAATTCTTAAGCTATCAAATCTAATTAAAATTATTTTACATCTTCTCAATAATATCTACAACTTTTATATTAACAAGTTTTTCATAGGATCAATTCTTATACCAAAAATAAATTAAACAAAAAAAGGAGTTGGAGAATAAACATCAAATCCAAACAGCTTACATTCTGACTCATTTTTAAATTCATTTTTGATTTTAAACGCATCCAAATGGCAGATCCTCTTATTTAGGAAGTGTATAATGTGATGCATTGGTTTAGTTTTTTGATAAAGACAGAAAATATTTCAAAAAAGGCTGCCAAAATTTTGAACAGAATTTCCCGAAGTGGTCGTGAGTGAAATTTGAGGAAGTTTTCAAATAACAAATTGCGTTTTTTCTGACTCATTTTTAAATCCATTTTTGCTATCAAACGCATCCAATTTACAGGCTCTCTTTTCAGAAACTAAGGTACCCTGGGGTAATAACGCCACGTTAAGGTTCTACCAATTTTCACGGCTTAGTTTTAGATTGTATTTTTCAAACAAATATAGGATCTGATACAGCAACTCATTGACTATCTATATAAAATAAAATAATTTAACAGATATGTATTCATAAAATGGAATAGCGTTTTTTCTTGACCCATGCTATTTGGCGTTATTACCCACCTATATGGGTAATAACGCCATGCAAACAAAACTATGAAATAAGATGGAATAATTGCATGTAGATAGCCCAATTCTAAAAATACAAACTCTACAAACTTAGAAATTGACAAATTGCATTCTAAGATATTGAAAATGTTCAATTTTTGTGAAAGTGTAAGAAATATAAAGGTGTGGTGTGGGAGGGGGGGATGAGGCAAATGAATATCAGACAGTGAGTTTCTTTTTGCTTAAAAAGGACCGTTTAAATAGAAATATGAGAAAAATTGCACAGTTTTAACTGTGTTTATTTGAATCAGTATTTAGGATGTAGCTCGGCCACTGTAGGCAATCAACCGGGGTATTAATGTCAAGGATTGGCGTTATTACCCCGGTATAGTTATTGCGCAGTACATTTTAAATTACAAATTATCTCGAGAAGATATCCAAAATCTTCAACAACATTTTAAGAGTACATGAAATGCACTACAAATTTATGTAATTAACAAAGTATTTCCGGATAAAAAGATAGTCTTCACATATACAAAACGTATCTCGCAAATTTTAGATCAAGCGTTAATTTTAGTTGTTTATTAAAACAATAAGACCTAAAGATGAAACAAATTAACTTGAAGCTGTTTTTTGCGATTTATATGACTCAAAACCCTTCTGCGCAGAGCACATGGGTGTCATTTACCTGATTATTTCATAAATATGCAAAATATAAGCACTTGGCGTTATTACCCCGCCTGGCGTTATTACCCCAGGGTACCTTATATAATGTGGCGCATTGGTCAGTTCTTTGATAAAGGCAGAATATATTTTTAAAAGCGCTGCCGAAAAGAGTGTTTTGAACAGAATTTTCCGAAGCGATTGTGATGGAAAATTTGAAAAAGTATTTAGATAACAAATTGCGTTTTTTTTTTTTTTTTTTTTTTTTTTTTTGCCTCATTTTAAAATTCAGTTTTGCTCTCTTACGCATCCAAGTTACAAGTCCTCTTATTTAGGAAATATATAATGTGACGCATTGCTCAGTTTTCTGATAATTGCATAATATATTTCAAAAAAGGCTACCGAAAAGGGTATTTTAAACAGAATTTCCCGAAGCGATTGTGATTGAAAATTTGAGAAAGTATTCAAATAACAAATTACGTTTTTTCTGACTCATTCTTAAATGCAGTTTTGCTCTCAAACGCATCCAATTGACAGGTTCTCCTATTTATTAGCTGTATAATATGCCGTATTGGTCAGTTTTTTGATAATTGCAGAATATATTTCAAAAAAGGCTGCCAAAAAGGGTATTTTGAACAGAATTTTTCGAAGTGATCGCGAAATGAAGGAGGTATTTGAGGAAGTATTCAAATAACAAATTGCGTTTTTTCTGACGCATTTTTAAATCCATTTTTGCGATGAAACGCATCCAATTTACAGGTCATCTTATTTAGGAAATATATATTGCGACGCATTGGTTAGTTTTTTGATAAAATCAGAATATATTTCAAAAAAGGCTGCCAAAAAGGACATTTTGAACAGAATTTACCGAAGTGATTGTGATTGAAAATTGGAGGAAGTATTCAAATAATAAATTCCGTTTTTTTTACTTATTTTTAAATTTAATTTTGCTTTCAAACGCATCCAGTTGACAAGTTCTCTTATTTATTAGCTGTATAATGTGCCGTATTGGTCAGTTTTTTGATAAAGGGTGAATATATTTTTTTTAAAAATGCTGTCAAAGTGAGCACTTTGTACAAAATTTCCCGAAGCGATTATGATTAAAGAATTGAGGAGGTATTCAAATAACAAACTGATTATTTTATAACTCATTTTTAATATCAATTTTACTCTCAAACGCATTCAATTGACAGTTTTTTGTTATTTAGAAATTATATAATGTGCCGTATTGGACGATTTTTTGATAAAGTCAGAATATATTTCCAAATATGTTGTCAAAATGGGCATTTGAGCCGAATTTCGCTGATAAAACCAGTTCTTACATAAAAATTAAATAAAAAAATTTCAAAAGCGGCCAATTAAAGTTGTTAAACTGGGCTCATCTGTAATCAAGTTTTATTTTTTGTCGTTGAAATGAGCACTCTTCGAAATCTACCTCCGCCTATAGGCCAACAGGGATTTTTTCAATATTAAATGATGATATATACGCTATAAAAATTATCTGTTTTATGGTATTTTCTCCTCTAATTCTAAAAGTTTTTTTTTTTATTTTTTTTTTTTTATTTTTTTTTTTTTTTTTTAGAAACCTGCTATTTTTATTTTTTTATTCGTACTCAAAATGTAGTTCTAATCCTATTCGGAAAGTTATTGGCTGGCTAATCCATCAATCTGCAATGCCGTGAAATTTCCTCTTCTTCGAGATTTATAACGCCAAGGCATGAAAGAAGAGCTCAGAATTTCGCAAATCCAGTATACTTTCAAAAACATATCTGCCATCTAGGAGCGAGTCCTTATTAAATTAATGGAATTAAATCTTAATATATTTTGTAAAATGTAGTTAAAGATGACATGACATGATTCACTGGTAATGTTTTAGTAGTGAAAGTATCTAAATTGTCTGTAAAACTGTTGTGGATGCTTAAATTTGTATTCTATTCAATTGATTTATAATAAAAGTGTTTCTTCAGAAATAATTATCTTATCTTAATGATGGAGAAACCCTATAATATCGATCCATGGCAAAATAACTAACTGCAACTGCAAATAAATTGTTCTAAAGTATTTGCGTCAGTATTTGTCTGCTAGATAAGTGGTAGAATAATGCTGATTAAGGTTCTTGAATTTGGAATTTTGTGACTGGCTTTCAACAAGTATTTTAATGGAGATACAGACAGCGATTCATTGTTAGTACCTCAATTTCCATCTGAATATTACAAATTTTGTAATATATATATAGATATATAGCAGGAAATATTTTAGCTTAAACAGACAGAATTAACAGTATTATTTAGCACTTATCTAAGCCTATTCTCCATTATTTCCACCATTTTAGAATATCTTAAAAGGAAAATATCTGAAAAAATAGAAATTTCTTTCTTAAGAGGTCTCGGGACTCTTACAGCTTCCAAATTTTCGAAATTTCAATTTTTTATCCCTTAAACTGCTATCTTCTCTGAACATTTTACTACAATTGCTTTCTCGAAATTCTCATAAGAACAAAAGTTATGGGTTTTAGAATTTTACCCGCTCAAACAGCTATAGCGGCTTTTCCGAAACATGGAAGTCATTTTTCTCCAACTGACATTTTTTTCATAACACGCATGATATCAAAAAATCTTATAAGTATTTTCACATAAAATTTTCAAAATATATGTTTCATGTTAATCTGTATAAACTGAACCGAAAATTTCCTTTTTATTGTTAAAAAAAAGTTTACTTCTTAGGTGATTATGTTGTTGAAATTTTTATTAGTTAAATACAACTTTGTATTCAAAATAGAAAAATGCTTTAAATATAAATTTATTTAGATTCAAGGTATCTATTGCAATTAGATGCATAAGTCTGCACCGAATTTTTCATTCTAGTTGCCATATTTATTTTGTAATCGTGCGCGCAAGATATTATACCATTTTTCTGCTCGTCAAATATCTGACAGTTTAGAGCGCCTTGTAAATGCTGATTCTGCACCTTGCAATTTTCTAAAGGCATAAAATGAAAGACGGTATTTATTTCTTTCATCTCAATAAAAATTGTGTTTTAACATCATAAACATTTTAAAATATTAAATGTTGAAAATGGTCTCCTTTTTAAAAAAGTTACAATTTTAAAAGTCCTGAGACCCCTTAAAATTTTATATAGTTCTAAAACCCTGATGTTTTTTCATTCGTCTAGTGTAAAATACAAATATTTAGTCAATTTATAAGCAAGCTATATGAAACATTTTTCAACAGAGCTTGTTGTTCGAATGGTGCGAAGATTAAAAAGCAATGGACTGTATCACAAATTGATTTATTGAAACTTCTAATTAGCGGACGGTTTGTTGCCACTGATTTTCTTACTCGTCTCGCGTTTTAGTCTCAGACACAGGGTTTAATTCAAAGCGTTGCCGATTGGGATCGATTCGTGGTTGATGTTTGTCACCAAAAACAAAGTTGCAAAGGTAGTTCGTTACACATACGGAACATCCCACTCGGCATTGAAAAATTGTATGTATTTCATTCTACTATATATCAAATACAACACAAATAATAAACAAAACAACATAATTCAAATCATAAGCAAGAAAAGTAATCACAATTGATGAACAATAATTATTCTGCCAACGCATCCATATTATTTGTGTCCATTTTTAAATTTTTTACCATTTGTTAAGATCATTTACCTCAGTATATTTTGGCTGGGGAATTAAATTAAGAGGCCTTCCGTTGAGAATGTGGTCAGGAGTCAAGAACTGAAGATAACAGCAACTCTTGGCAAAACACAAAGCGGCCGCAAATTTACGATAACTTCGATCTGTGTAGGGGAGAGGGGGGTTAGTGTGGACAAGGGGTTAGTGTAGACAGACATTCAAAATAACAATTTAAATAATTTGGAAAAAATTACTAAAAAATTTACACAAACTGACAATAATGTACTCCATACTAAGTAAAAATTTAGTGGCAAATGGTTAGAAAGTTTTTGAATAGTTGCAAGAAGTTTAATTTTATGCATGAAAAGTAAAAATAAGAATTGAAATTGAAATAAATCCTCTTTCTTTTTTGCAGCACAAAGAATTTAAATTTTAAATCCAATAAACAAGTTGCTATAAGACAAGCGTGACTAGTCTTCTTTGTTTCTATAACCTTCACTAAGATATTAAAATTGGTTAAATGGGTATAACTGAAGAATAACTTTCAGAATGTTAGCATGAGGTTAGTGTAGACACACTATACTAGTGGTTAATGTAGACAGCTTATTGTACTTCATAATTTGTATTTTAAGTACTAAATTTATTATAATGTAAAGAATTACAGAAAATATGTTAACTTACAAATGTAAGTAATATATTAAACATCAAATAAGACTATGTTCCATATAAACAAGGATATGTATTGAAATTTTCATCAAATCATTTCAAGCAGAAATTTGAAGTTTTTTCTTTTGCTATTTTTTGTTTGTTTGTTTGTTTGTTTAAATTCACTGGCTTTGCATTTTTAGAGGAGTAATTTAGCCTTAATTTTAAATTAATTCCAAAAAATAGAATGTACATTTTTTTCAATGTTGGTTGGCAGCATGAGAAGTATCAACTGTTACATTATTATAAATTAATTCCATCGCCACCAACTCTAAGATGTTGCAATCTATTGCCTGTAATGACTGTAAGGTGGCAAATTCTAGGAAAAGTATTTATCTCTATAAGATTGTTTATTTAGTTGGAAAAGCATATTTTCCCTCACTTACACCTAAAAATAAAGCACACAAACTGCCAGGGATATCCATATTCAATCAACAAACATTTACTAATGAAAATGAATTTGCATCAAGTTACGTCACTGATCATTCAAAACCTCTAGCTATTTCTGATTTGAAAACCTTTAGTTACAAAGGAAAGAGAAGGCACAACTGACAGCAATGTTAGCGATAGCTCAACTTTATCACATCATAAGTTCTAAAACACATCTTCAATTTAAAACACGTTTGATCAAGAAAATATATCTGATAGTAAAGCAGTAAACACAAGTAGTTGACACATAGTGATTATTTCTGAATGTGTGAGACACAAAAAGTTAAACATAAAGTGAAGCTCATAACTGTAAGCAACAACAAGGGAAAATTAGATTTTCCAAAGAACACACACACACACACACACAAATTTCTAAATCAGAAAGACATCTAAAATTCAACGATATGAAAAAAAAAAAATTATAAAAAAAGGTCAAAAAGTATTTTAGTCATTTAAAAGGTGAATGAGATAACGTTCAATAAATTTATATTTAGTAAAATTCTGAAAGATTAATAATATTGTATATTTTGTAGAAAGAGTTAAAAGTGTAAATGGTTTTAGTGTCTATGATGTTGTATTTCTGCAGAAAAAAAATCCAGCACACAATTTTATTTTCCTTGATATGAAAAATAATTCCCAAATTGAAAATGGGAAATAATTGAAAAAAATCACACAACTTGTGATTTTTGGTGTTATTTCTTTCTTCGTCAGCCCTTTAGACTGTAATTTAAACTTAGAAGTTTAGATAATAACAATAATTGATAAGGAATATTTGTAAAAAAATTACCTGTTCACACTAGCCCCCAACATAATTTGGTTTTGTCTACACTAACCCCTACAAGGGGACACATGGATCAATGTTAAATCTGTCCATTTTCTTATTGTTTAACTATATTTATCGTAATCTTTCCTGTATATTATTAAACAGGAAATATCATTCTTCAATTTAAGAGGGTTGTGAAGTTTTAAAAATGCTCTTAGAATTTTATAAAATTAAATTAAATTTTTATGTCCACACTAACCCCCCTCTCCCCTAATTAGAGTTATAAATTCTTCTAACATGAACTGAGCTGACCCCAAGACTCCTTTGAAATGGTATTTGAAGGCCTTAACTCTTTTTGTCTAAAATTTTCTGTTAATGCTTTCTGATGCTAAAAGACTCAAAACTTCATCCCTTTTTAAAAATTTTTATAAACAAATTTGCATTTTTGTCAATTCTGCAAACTGACCCGACAAAATTTGTAGTGTTATCATTAAAAATTACAGAGATTTTTTTCCACGACGACCGAAGAATCTCTTTAAAGTTGCTATTATAGTCTCGGATGTCAAGTTGAAGACAAAAACCAAGTGTACAGATTTAGTAGATATACAAACGAAATATAGCAGCGTAGTTTTTTTTTTTTTTCGAAAGTATCCTTTCTCTAACCCTTATATTTTATTTCGAATGGCCCACATATATTTAATCCTACATTTGAAAATGGGTAACTGGCCTTCACTCTTTCAGGATAAGAAATACCCCCCATCAATTGGTTTGACAGTATTGGCTTAAATTTAAAGCATTGTACACTTTCATGTACAACCTTTCGTGCAGTATTTCTGCCGCTAAGTGGCTAATATTTTAGACGTAAAATGTTCAAAAGAGCCTAAGGTCTGACATGAAAATCTCATAAATGTTAATAATTAAAAATGGATTTTCTTCGATCGGCTGATTGCTGGTTAAACTATGGGATATTTTTTATTAGAAGTCAAATTATATTTAACCAGTCCACCACCTACTCTAATCAAATTACTCCAATCTGAAAAGGGATTTAAAAATATTAACTTACTTGAAAGGAAAACCGAAGATTTTTTAAAGTCATTTCTGCCACTAAATACTGTTAATGGAATTTTAGTGAGCTTTATGCCAACCCCTTTAGCGTGATCTTGATCATCAATATAGGGTTTGAATTCAAAGGTATTAACAAATTTATTTACATCTTCATAATATTTGCTAATACAGAATTTTAAGCTTACATCTAACTTTTGAGTATCCTCACTCAGTTGGGAAAGTTGTTGTTCCTTTTTTTCAAGTTTATCTACATCCGGTATTTTTAAGTATCCTTGTTGAATATTTTTAGATTTTATTCAATATAATTTATTATTTCAATGCAAGAAGCTCTAAATGAGCTTTTTATTCCGCCACATTGAATATCTTGTCCTCTGTGACGTTCAAAATTCGAATAATTTGCGCCTTGATATTACCCCGCCAACGATTGAGAGCTGTAATTTCCGAGTCTTTAACTTTTTTCACGGTTGGAAAAATAAATTAAATAGTTTGCGATGTTCTTACCTCCGGGTCGTTAGAACCAAAATGAACGGAGTTAAGAGAAGTAAACTGTAATGGACTGTATCCCAAATTAATTTATTGAAGGTTTTAATTATCGGGTATCTCGCTGTCATTGACTTTGTCATTCGTCTCACGTATTAGTCTTGGTAACAGTGTTAAATTCCAAGGATTGTCAATTGGTATGGATGCAAGGTTAGTGTTCCGTAACCAAAAGTAGTTACAGATACGGAACACTTGTTTGCAGATTCTATGTTACAATCATAAACGAGTTATTTTGATCATTTTCATGTTGGTGATTGTTGATGCTAAAACTTAAATAGAAAAACTTGTTGGGATCATAAAATACATTTCCAGAGGAACACTTAATATGCCTTCTACAAAATATTTAAAGGTACAGTATTACAAATAGTTTTTTATTAATGTAATTATGCGCATTTTTTTATGAATTTACTATAATGTGTCTTTATTCGTCTTTATTTGAATTAAAAATTACTGGATTTTGGTAAGGAAAACTTTTACAATATTTTTATTAATTAAATGATATTCAACTTTCATTTCAAATGAATGAAATGAGATGAATATAAAAGATTTTTTTTCATTCTTGTACCCTATTATTTCATAGCTTATACAAGTACAATATGCTTTATTTCCTGCAGATATTATCTTTTATTAACAAAGTTATTTTATCTCCCATTACAAAAGAGATTTATAATAAATCCTTTTTATCCATAAAAGGAGTTTATTCGAAGTAAAAATGCTTGAAAGTAACATTGTATCTTAAGTCTTTACGATATGGGAATTTTCTATAGTAAATATTTTTCGTTTCATTTGAAGTTTTATAATTCTTTGGTTAGATTAAAATATTATATTTTATTTCAATCCATTTAATAAAAATAATAATAATAGTACTATTGAATATATACTTTAAAGTTACATTAAATGCAATTTCTTTGTTTCAATTATAATTAAAGAACATATATCTGCGCTTAGTTACAGAAACGCACCCTAAAATGCTCATTGTATATTCTGAGATAAGTGGAAATTTCTATTACCAGTTTCACTTAGCATTTTAAATACATAAATGTTTAGAAGAATTATTTTAGCCTTTTGTGAAGTAGATTTTATTATACCAATAACAATTCAATAAAGGTTTAAAGAAATGCAGCAGTAAAAATATTAATCTAAATTAGTTATAAATCGAACTTTCATGTATCGAATTTCCACATATAGACATTTTCAATATATCGAAAATTTAGCAAATCCCCATGTTCATGACACAGAAAAACTACTTCTATACATCGAAAAAACTTCTATATTAAAAAAAAAAAATTAAAGACATATTGGGAGATTTTATTCCATTTTAGACCGTTTACCTGCTGCCTCACGAAAAATGAAGATCAGCAATAAAAGAAATTTAGGCTGGGAGGAGCGTAAGACTTAAGATAGCGATGCACCGTAATCCCCGCATTAGTGAAGATCATTACGAACCCCACATGTCAGCTAAGGATGAGAAGTGGAGAAACGGTTAGTAGTTCCCTCAATTCGTTTTCTAATTTCAGTTGCGACCTGTCTTGTATAGTAGAACCTGTTTCTAGCTATACCTTTTGTCTGATGGTTGTTCCTCACTCTTAAATCTACTTAGTTTTAGCGTAAATTTAAGTATTGTTTAATAAATTCGTTTTGAACGCTTACGTTTTCTCTCCATTACAAAGTCAAAAAGAAAATCCTTTAGTGTAGTAAAAAGTTGAACTGCTAAAGAATGTAGATAGCGATATGCGCAAAAATGACAATTCTGCTAAATTTGGTATCTGCGCAAGAACAGTGTCTACTATTATAAAAACTTGGAAATTTGAAATGAAGTCCTATGAAAGTATTAAACCTAACAGAAAACGTTCGAAAACATGCAGCTATGATACAGTGGACGAAACTATTTTTATATGAATAAAGAGGGTTTGATACCAAAACTTGCCGATCTCTGGTCTTGACATAAAAAAAAAAACATTGGATTAGGCTGAATATTTTGGATCTATTGAAATTTTAGCAAGTTTCGGGCGGCTGCACTAATTTTCGAATAGACATGGCATCAAGGAAAAGTTTATTTCCGGTGAAAGTTAAAGTGTATCTAAAGTAGTCTGTGATGACTGGAAAAACAATGGTTTGAAAAAAATTTTAAGAAATTATCAGTTCGATGACATTTTCATGATCATGAACCTCTTTTATTCTAAAAAACTCTGACATTTAAAGACGATGATTATCAAAGAGATAAGAATAGTAAAGATAAAATAACAGTACTTGTAGACACTAACATGAATTACAAAGAAAAACTTCGATTATTCGTAGTGGGAAAAAGTAAGACGCCTCTGGATTGGAAAAAAATAACTTTTTAGGGGTTGACTATCATTTTAATAGAAACTAATGGATAACATATGAAATTTTTGAAAAGCAGATTTTGAAATTGTATAGAAAAATGAGTGATCAAAATAGAAAAACTGGTTTAGTTGTGGACAATGCCCGGTCTATCGTAATATGTCTTCAAAATTATCAAATACTAGCGGCCGGCTTCGCTTTGCTTCAAATAGAGCAAGTCGCTCAGTCCCGTGCCACTACTGACACCGCATATTGTTACTACCACTTCATCCCATTAAATTCAACTATTAAAAACGTTACCCTTCTTTTAGGTAATCGGGTAAAAATTAGCCTATATGTTAGTCTAAGGTGTCTGATATTTCCATACAAAATTTCCTAAAAATTGATCCATCCGTTCTTGAGTTATAAATGGTGTAACTAAGACGACTTTGGTTTTTGTATATAGATTACAAAAATTATTCAATTCCGCACACAACCTCTTCGTGGGGAGCCGACCACGCGAGTGAGCCGCGCGGTGCTTTATTTCTTGACATTGACTCCCCTCCAGTGCCCCAGTGACGCCAACATCGCATATATGTGTAGCCTAACCGAGCGGGGTGAACGGCAACCACGAGACTTTTTCTAATAGTTATATTTTTAAATTCGTGATATCTTTCGAATGGAATGTCCGAATCGAATAATTCAAAAAATTATATAAAGTTATTAAATCAATATTGATTATGAAGTAATTTATTTTGATAAGGATTAATACCAAGGTAAAAATAAAGAGCTTTTACAGAGACGGCATTTTAATTATTTTTTAAGTAAAAAAAAATTGTGATGTAACTATAACAGTTAGACATATGCTGTCGGGACATTTTTTGTAGATAATAATATGTTCTGCAAAGTCGTAATACATTATTTTGTTCTATAATCAATGGTATTCGCAGCGCACGCGATGTAAGGAATTTTTAAGGTAATTTTTCTACACCTTGGTTTACATTATTGGCATTTTAGTAAGGATCTCTAATTTTTTTGAAAATATAATTTAGCGTATATTCACCGGAAATAGTGTAGCTTTCCAACGGTGAAAGAATTTTTCAAACCCGTCAAGTAATTTCGGAGCCTATTCAATTCAAATAAACAAATCTTTCCTCTTTATAATATTAGTATAGATTAATTTGCTTTTTCTTTTCCCGAACACTACTTCAAAATTGCAACCAATTCACCAGTATGTAAAGCAAAACATGACACTTCATTGCAGGAAGCGGATTCTCCGACGATTTATCTGGACATTTGAAAGTGAAAAACCTTTACATAAGATGATTGATCTAAGGTTATATGTGCAGAATTAGCCGAAATTCGAGAAAATGATGTTTTAGAATCTGCAATAAAAAACTGTTTCACAAAACCTTAGTTCTGTGTATTACCGGAAATTGAAGAACAATATATGTTCCTGCGTATCCAACAGTCTTGGGGAATTTTGCTTTCCCATGGTCGCATTACAGGCGGTATCCTTCTTAACGAATTCCTGACAATCGATAATAAGTTAATTGTTCTTTATTATCCTACAGGGGAAGCCATATTGAATTCATTTCATGTGTCTGAAAAATAAATTGAATAACCAAAGGAAGAGAAGTAAATCTGCAAACAATTCCAAGCCATCGAAAAAAGAAATGCGAGACGCTTTCGAAACAATACGTCTATGACTTCAAATCGCAGAAAATGTTCCTAGTGAAATAAAACCTTTTATTCAGCATGATATTCAATTTTTTTAACAGAATGTAACTGTGATCATTATACACCAGAGTTGGGAAATTCGTAATCTAATTATTTTGTAATTCCATTACAATGTAATGGCATGCAAGTACATGCATGTTACTGTTACATGTAATTTTAATTTGAATTTGAAATTCGATTAGCATGTCCGGTACACCTAGTTTTTCTGAAGTTTGGTTCCCATTCCTGTAATTTCACTCCCCCTCCCCCCTACCTCCTTTTCTCCTTTACTTGGACTCTTCCAATAGGAAGAGACATCTGATTGGTCTTCTTTGGAATGCGTCAGTTTGCCTTTACTGTTGCTTTGCGACGTTTCATAATCAGTAAGCCTTAGCAGCGAGCAGCGATGCACGTTTTTATTTTTATTTAGTAATGTGACTTGTCTTTTACATTTTACACTTATTTTTAGCACTGATGATGGGACTTTAGAAGTCCCGAAACAGCTGTATGCTTTTTAACATCTATTATTTTTATATAATTTGTGCTTCTTAACGTTGTTTCTTTATTTATTCATATATAAGCACAAAGTACAATCCTCCCCCCTTTCTTAATAAAGAAACAGCTTTAATTACCTCTCCGTTACGGCGATGCGTTAAACTGTGATAAGTTTTTTATTTCCTTTTTTTATTAAGAGCTCGGCTAATCAAAAAAAATTAAACCTCATGTGCATCAGAATCTGCCTTGCACTACCCTCACTTAATTTTTTAGAATATTACGGTGCAATTTCTCACACACATACAAACAAACATCTTTTGCTTATTGGTATAGATATACAGTAATACCTCAGTTTTCTTTAACTTCGGTTACCGTCAGTTTCGGTTTTCGTCGACAATTTTCTTGAAAAATTTGTCTCGGTTGCCTCGGATTTTGTCGGTATATTCTAGGGGTCTTGCATCATTTTCTGTAAACAACGGGAGGGACCATGCGTTCTTCTGCTTCGCGTGTCATTGTTTCTCATCGTCTGCTCATCACCCTGCAGGTCTGGGCAACAATTTCCTTTATTTCCAGGGTATTTTGGGGCATTTTTATTGACTGCATGTGGTCCATCATGGGGCCAAAAAAAGTTTCCAGATCCAGTCGATCGCACATGTTGTCAAGATGATTGTTGATTTTGGGAAGTCAATGCATTTGGAGATGAATAGTGAGGATGTGGCAGAGTTGATGAATGATCACAAAGAAGAACCTACCACTGAAGATCTGCAAGACGTAGAAGTGCAACAGACGATAAATGAGTAGGAAGATATAGAGAAGAATGTGCCTTCTTTAGAGATCAAGGACACCATCTCTAATGAAGTAAGGTGCGGGGTTTTGTGGTGAAAATCACTCAGACAAAACTGTTGCAAGCCGTGTTTCAAACTTGATTAATGATAAAATATTGCTCATTCCAAAAAAATTTTAAAGGAGCGACAGAAATGGACTACTTTTTTGAGCGATATGGGTCTTTTGACACAGAAGTTAAACTTACCAAAGAGAAAGTGACCCCAGATAGTACCTTAATAGCATACACCAAGAACACTACATTAATTTCTTATTGTTTTTACTACCAAACGCTATACGTATTCTGGATAAAACGAGGAATTTGGTTTTGGTACGTAATTTGTAGTATTTAGAATGAATTAATTGGACTTACATAGATTCTTAAAGAAATAATTATCTCGGTCTTCGTCGATTTCGGATTTCGACGTTTGCTCTCAAACGGATTATCGACGAAAACCGAGTTATCACTGTATGTAGATAGATTGATGTACTACCTTTATTTAACAAAAAAATTTTTTTTACTGATTTATTAACTATTTTTAAACATTTTTTTAAGTTTTATAGTTATTATCATCGTAAATATATTATTATATTACAATTATTAACATAAGGTTTTTTTTTTTTTTTTTTTTTTTTTTTTTTTAATCACGCCAACATTATTTCTTATTAAATATCTTGCTTTGTCAGACTATTGGAAAAGAGTGTCTTGTATAGTAAATTCCCCTTTTACATAATTTAACAGAATTATAGAATAAAATAACTGAATGAAATAATGCATGTTATGCCTTAGAGGTTTCGTAATCAACAATAATTTAATATTAATATCAAGTTACTGGATAGTTCGAACAATTTTATTTTTTTTTAATCATCATATTTTTTTTTTTTTTTTTTTTGGAAATATTTCTAAAAATAAGAACGTAACTTTGTTTATAAAAGTTATTGAATAAAATAAGAAAAAATGAAAAAATTCAGAAATTGTTTCTTTAAAGAAAATTAAAACTGAATTGAAAAAGGAAGAAAAATTTTATTTTTAAAAGATTCAGTAATCTAATATTTTATGTGGCTATAGTTAAAATTTTATTGCTCAGTAAGAAAAGGAATTGTAATGAAAAACAAACTTAAGTAATAAATTTAAATAGTTTGACAATTTAATTTTAAATACTTACAGTACAGCAATAAAACCATAAATTTCGTAAAACATTTAAGGAAAAATTATTTTTTTCCTTTGAATAAAAAAAAATCATTATTCTAGAATTCATAGGTATTTATCGATACATAACTGACTTGCGTCAGTTATTTGTTGCTCATTATCTACTCGAATATCACAAAGCACGAGAACACCAGTTATGATTATTCCCAGTAAAAGGACTGTTGTTGTTGTTGTCTTGTCCATGTAGTGCAAGAATCAAATACACCGTGTGAGGGAGTGACCTTTGTAATAAAGGCACTCTAGCATTTTTGAGATCGTGACGTCAATGATTTAACATGTGTAAGCGTGAAAGCGACATCTATCCTCTCTTTTACTTTAACTTTCTAGAGCGTGTGTGTCTTTCTCGGATTCTACAGTTATGTCGCGGTTAGAAGTAATATGTAAATTGGTAATATCTCAGTTTGCAGCATATAAAAGCTTGGAGTTTGAGTGTGTGTAGAATGTGTTAACGGCATTCGCCAGCTAGTAGTGAATCTAGAGCAAGTGATATCAAGTATTAGCGAGCCTCCAGTGAGTTGACAAGGAGTTTTGGAATTCGATTCGAGAAGTTGGCCGGTGGTAAGAAGTTAATAGTAATTACGGTGACCATTTCAAAGTTAATAAAGAATATATATACCGCCACGGGCTGTCTAATAAGATTTTATCTAGCAGCTTAGCTGAAGTTAAAGGAGAAGTAATCTGAAGTGCCCCGATTGAGTTAGTGCCGGAGCTGTGTGTATGAGTTTAACCTTTTAGTATTGTTATCAGTTGTTAAAATTACAGAACTGCTCCACGTCCCTTGAGCCCTTATCGTTTTAAATAAACTGTTTTTATCTTACGCTCTGAGTTATGTCTGCATTCAACACCCAGTACGAGCACCCAACCGTTACAACCGAAGGTGTCCAAAACAGCCTTGGCGATGTCAAAGACCTTTGGCGAATACAGCAGATGACAATCAGTAGGGTTTAGGTCAGTTGGGTAGAGTTTAGACAATATGGAGGGACAATTAAAAACATGAGTCGGAGATAGTTGGGCATCAGAGTAGTGAGAACAAGAATTGTAATTTCTTTGACCATCTAGAGATATTTTCATTTCCTTTAAAGTGTCTTGTGCGTAGTCTGGCTATGGTGGTTGAAACTTTATGATTGTCGTTTAGCTCCGGAATGAAATTTTTCTTAGCTAGTTGGGAGGCAACTTTACTTCCGGCTATTGCATCAGCGTCGATAAGGGTTAAGCTATTGGAAAGTTGACAGGAATTGCAGGTTTCTTTGGCCAGAATATCCGCTTCCTCATTGCCGAAGATGTCTACGTATCCACTGTAGAGTACAAGCTCTAAGCTGTAACTATACTGTCTATAAGAGCAATTATTTCTTGAGTTAACCGGGAGTTGCTTCTTAGGATTGCATCGAGCGCAGACCTAGAATATGTGAACAAAAGGACCACAGACAAACAGAAGCCAGAAAGGATGCTATACCCTTGGAGGAGCCTGTACCTCAAGAGGGATTACAGGATACCCTAGAGGATGCGTCCCCGAGTGTCGGATTGGGGAATGGCTCCACTCGATTTCCTTTGGGTGGTAGAAGGGAAATAAAATGCCTTCCAGGGACCAACAAGCAGAAGTCCAACCTCTTCGGCTCTGGCAGTTCATTCCCAAGGATAGTGTGGTTTTGGAATCTAGTAAAAGGAAAATTCGCACAAATTATACGTAATCGTCTTATTCGAAGCGTAGGTAAAATCGCGTAAGATCGAGAAGTAAGTAAGATCGCGTAGGTAAAAACACGTGGTCTTACAACATTCTTGTTGGTAAATGATACCTTAGAAGAATTTTCTTTTTAATCTCTTTTAATTTCAGCAATGTATGAACAAATCCAAACAGCACAATTGAAAATAATCTAGAACAGTCCTACACAGTAACAAATGTACCTTATTTACTCGTGTATACCGCGCATGCGCGTGTAATGAGCACCTAGTATCTTTGAATGAAAAATGGCCATTTTTTGTATATCGTATATAACGCGCACCATAAATTTGAGATACAAGGGAATGAACGATCAAATGAATTTCAGTAAAGAAAATCGAAACAAATGTTACTTCAGGCTACAAAAGAAGTCGAAATTATTTTTTTTAACTTCGCATAAGGAGTGAGTGTCATGATTTGGTGATGTCACTTGCGAACGAAATACGTAAGAACGTCTACATTGTTGAATAATAATAAAAATCTGTACTTCTACAAATGTATAGTTTCAAATTTTTGTATTGTTGCTAAATTTTTATCTGTACACTGTACAAAAAAAAGAGAGAGAGAGAAAGCTACGAAACTAGTTTTTGTAAATCTATAGAAATTAGTAGCTTTACAAATGAATCTAGCTAAATTATGCTAATCTTACTAAAATTTTATCTGTTATTTGGGTCGCAGTTAGATAAAAATGTCTAGGTTTCCCAGTTCCTTAAAAAAATTTATGAAGAATGTTCAACCTTAGAGATTTTGTTATTTATATATATATATATATATATTTATTTATATGTATTTATATAAATATATATTATATTGTAGTTCTATTATAGCTGACATATACCTATATTTATATGAACGTAACAATAACTTAAATAAAAATATTTTGTGTTATAGATACATTGATGATGTTTTAATAGTTAAATAACGATAATATAATTTTAGATTTCTTATATTACCCTACAACATTAAAATTAGAGCCCTCCTCACTGGATTGCAGAAATATTGATTTTTTGGATGTAAACTTAATTTTAGAGCGTAAAAAATTGGTTACAAAAATATTTGATAAACGGAACACTTTTAGTTTCCGAACTTTAAAGTTAATGAATTTCAATTCATGTGTACATGTCTCGGTAAAAAGAAATATTTTCATTAATGGTTTAATTCGTATTGATAGGTTGAGTTCAGAAATTGGAGATGCGATTAATGACATTGTGGAGTGGTACAGACTGGGTTCTGAACAAGATTACCCTCGGAACTTTATGAAAAATATTATGAATGATTTTGTTAGGGGTAGTTGTCGTCGAAATGAACTGAAATCATTATTGTATGGATTTGATAGTTCGACAAGTTTAATGTTTTAGTTTGAGGGTCATTTGAAGGTTATTGCTGGTCGATAGTTTAATTTTAGTATGGATTGCTTTTAGTTAAAATTCATTTATGGTTGTGACGGGCATGGGGGATGTTGCATGCATAAAATCAGATTTAACCCAGCAGTGCATGTCATTAGCCATGCCGCCCGTCTCCTTGTTTGTTACTTTTCGAGTTTCTTGTTTAAGTTATTTATGAGTTGTTATTTTGTTGGATCAGTTTATAATTTATGGATTAGTTATTGTTCACGTAGTGGTTTTTCAAGTTTGTTTAGCGGTGTGGATGTTCGTGAGTTTTTGCTTTTAAGAATATTTTTATATTTTATATATTTATTTAGTTAATTATATATGGTGTGCGATTTGAGTTTAATATATCAGTCTTATTTAAATATATATATATATATAAAGAGAGAGAGAGGGGGGGTATATCGTGTGATTACACAATGAAGTAAAAAAATATATTCCGTGTATAACGCGCACCCAGGCTTTTTGCCCTTAATTTTGAAAGAAAAAGTGCGCGTTATGCATGAATTAATACCGTAATAATAATAGTAATTAAAAGTAGCTATACAACTACAATCAGGTAGATCTCCGCATGTGGCGATCAAGCCGTTTCCGTTCCGCGGCAAGGTACAAAAACTCGTTAAGCTAGGCATATTGCTCGGCATATTGCTCGGCATATAGGAGCCTGGTCTGCGGTATAATAATAAAAATAATAATAACATCTTAGAAGACGTTAATGAATATATGGAATCGTCAACTAGCTAACCTTAAATAAATCCAATCGGGCATGCATGGAAATATCGTCTTTAGTAGCTTTTCATGATATAGAGCTTACTGATATTTTAGCGTATGAAAGATACCTTCGAACGTATATATTTTATCATCCTATCAACGACAAAATCATTTTTCATACCAATATAATAAAAGCCTAAGTCATTTAACTGTCATCAACAGTTCCAAGCTGTTTGCTTCACATTTTATATAACAGGCGATTTTCGCACTTTAATGTTAGTCAGGCGCAGGTGATAAAATCTCCAAGTAGTGCTTCATTGCCATCATTTCATTTAAAATATAAACCTATCACTAATTTCATTACCAATACATATGCATACTATACATTTACAATACACGATTTTGACCTGTAATCATAAATATCTAAGACATGTGACTGTCGTAAACGAAAATAGGTTGAACACATCCCTTTTCATATTTGCAAACTGGACATTTTTAATAAAAATTATTTTTTCCAATAAAACTGCATAAAATTTACATTAGCGCAGATGTCACATTCGCACCGGGGTACCAAATTGGCGACAAAATGTCGTTATAAATAAACTAAAATACTTTGTTAAATCACCATAAAAAGAAAAAATTCAACAGGACGCGTTTCGAGATACAACAATAACAGCTCGTCATCAGCTAAAACCCAACACGTGTCAGTAAGGCACAGAGTCGAGATAAAGTATCTCGACACTTTATATCGACTCTGTGCCTTACTGACACGTGTTGGGTTTTAGCTGATGACAAGCTGTTATTGTTGTAGCTCGAAACGCGTCCTGTTTAATTTTTTCTATTTATGGTGATTTAACAAAGTATTTTAATTTATTTATCAATTTTATCGTCAGTTATTACGGTGTTTTATTACTAAAATGTCGTTATTTTGCCTGAAATTATAAACCGACTATTGCTATTTATTTAATAATAAATTGTTTATTTACTTTTTTTTTCAAATTACATAAATTGTTTTAATTATTGGGTTTTTAATTATTGTTATTTACTTTTTAAAATAATAGAAAATAATAAAAATATATATGTAATTGATACTCGAAAAGGGTTTTAGGCAAACTTGCGCCAAATCCTTTGCATACATGACATCTGTGTCGTTATATTTTTGGAAAGCTCGTCCGAAAAAAATTACTGTTCGAGTAATAAATTGCATTCAAATATGGATATATTGTGAGATAACTCGAGTAGAAGTTAGCTGACAGCTGACTATCTCATTCCATCAAAATAAACAAGCAATAAAGTTTTACAAACAGAAAGTTAAAAAAAAATACCTGTTTGTACTCTTTATAGTTATCAATCCACGGGGCAAAATGCAATTTTGTTCGCGAAGTCTTTCGTGTATAAAACAACAAAATTAATTTTAGTTTTAGAATTTTGCCATACATTGTGAACTTGCTGTTCATTGAACACGAGTTATTTTTTAAAGGTATAACTTACACTGTAAAAAAATTTTCCGTTAAAAAACGGAAATAATGCTGGTAATCAAGACGCCAGTAGTACTACTTCCGTTTTTTAACGGAAAAGAATGTCTGTAAATTCCAGAAATAGTTCCGTTTTTTCACAAAATATTTCCTTGTTTTTTATATTTCCCTATGTAAAAATTTTCGTTTGAAAATTTAAAAGAATATTTTAAGAACAAACTAACTTCTTTGTGATTATTATTCTTTACAAAGACATATTAACATCAGGGACACATTATACACATTTAATTTAAACAGCAGTGAAGAAATGTCAGTTGTTTGAACTGTGTTGTTTGAACCCGCGACCTCTTGAGACCGTTCAAGTATTACGTAAGCACTAAAGGGGGAGGGGGGTCCAGAGTCTGCTTATTTTTTCTGACAAGGGGGAGGGGGGTCACGACAATTTTTACGTAAGCATTAAACAATGAAGCTACTGCAGTTCAAATTCAACAAGCAAGCAAAGTATGGTGGGGAAAGGGCGTTCTACAGTCCGTTCTGCAAGACTAGAAAAACACAGGAACCGGTGTGGCTGGGTTCTGTTGCCAGGATAACTGGTCAGTTGACTTTATTTTAGGTAAGTCCGGTATTTTCTTTTCTCCCGTTCAATCGGTCATTGAATTCCGAGAATTTTTGCAGAATTTCTGGAATTTTTTTTCTTTCCGCTCCTATTGATGAACTTCCTTCTCTACAGGTTTTGGAACTTTAGAAAGCAGAAAACCTACTTGGTGTTTTTCTTGTCTCGGATACACAGCACAGATATTTATTGTTTTAGTTCAGTTGCATAGTGAATTTTTAGTAAAAGAGTATTGCTTTTAGTTGCATAGTGAATTTAGTCGGTTTTAATTATGGATACTAACATTGACAAATCCTTATTATATCAGAAACTTTATCAGAGCTTTAAAAAAATCCCGAAATGATACTCCTGCCCAAATCGCGCAAAAAATGGCGAATGATGTTTGGCGACGGTACAAAAATGAAGCAAAGTGTGACAACCATTAACCATTTTCTATTGATTTAAACCATTTTGTATTCTGTGGAATTGTTTAATGCAATAAGCAACAATATATTAAAACAATTTTATATATTTTGATATCACAATCCCTATATGCCTATATAAATTTGTAGGAATAATAATGTAATTGATTGGTAACTTTTTATAAGTCAAGAAGTATTGATGTATAAACTGTCATAAAATCTTACGTAAGCAAAGGTAGGGGGGTCCAGCATTTGCTTATATTTTCTTACAAGGGAGGGGGGGGGGACAAAATGACTAAAAATACGCTTACGTAATACTTGAACGGTCCCCTTCTGTCGTAGCTGATAGTGTAAAACCATTACACCAGGATTGCGCATACACCTTTTCAAATATCTTTAGTTATTTCGGATGCATTTCATAAAGTAAAGACAAGATTTTGAACGCGGGTTTATTTTTGTAAGATAATATTTTTTTATTGAGTGGACAGTTCTAAATCATGTTTTGCAGATTTTCTTTCTATAATTTCTAATATTTAGCTTTATTTAAAAAAATTGCCTTTAAACCATTGCACGCATGAATGAAAGTATTAAAATATTTTGTTTTCTTCTGTTTTGAAAGAGTTTTAAAGTTCTGTTGTAATATTATTCATATTTATTTATTTATTTTATAAAAGGATACTAACACACTTTTAAAAAAACGTGTATTTTAATAAATATTTTGTATGACGATCTATTATAAAGTCAATAAAGATAATTACTATGGGTTTTTAAAATTAATTACATTTATTGATTATTATGACTTAGGTAATCGCCAAAATAATAATAATTTCGGTAATATATTTCGGTATATTTTAAATTTTATCTGCGAACTTCTTAATTTGAATAGATTAAAATATATATATATTAAAATCAAAAGTAGATTGTTTGCCACTTTAAAATAACCTACGCACTTTTTATATTATGATATAAATAAATTAAGCATTATTTTAAAATCATACTGAAAAAAATAACTTTTCTTAACTATCTCAAACTTAAAAAGAATTAATAAATCTTATTATTAGTATTATTATTATTATTTTAATGTTGTAAAAAAATGCTATCTTTTTATTATTAGAACAGAAAAAAATAGAAAAATGTTGCTGTAACGTTTTTCTCTATTTTTCTCATACAGATGGCACCACGACACTTATCGGTTAAAAATACCAGTAACTTGTTCTCTTTAAAACGGAAGTTTAATGTTTCCAGAATATTAACGGAACAGTTCCTGGATTTGTAATCTCAAAATGGGAAATACGGAAATACTATTGTTTGCTCGGAAAAATGAAACTATTCCGTAAAATTTTACGGAAAAGTTTGTGGATATTAACGGATATTTTTTACAGTGTATCTTTTCCGTTAATGCTGATATGGATTTCACCTTTTAGTACTTACTTGATGAAAAAACACCTTCATCATAATTATAACATGGAATTATGCATGAACATGTACTACCTCTGGCAATAAAGTTCGATGAATAGTCCTGTGACATTAATGTAGATGAAATATTAACGAAAGTTACCATACCATGTTTCGAAATAGTCATTTCCCATAACTATGCACCGCTGAGATCTGCTATCCATGTCCTGGGAAATTCGCAAGAATTGGATGGAGTTCAAAAGCTTCGTCCCTTTTCGTTGGATGTCAGCAATATGGTCAAATGTTTTTGAAAGAGAGTTTGAGTGCTGAAAATAGGAAGAAGTCTGGAGGATTGAGATCTGGCAAGTATGGCGGATGTTCAATTTACACCACCCCTCATGAATTTCTTTCAGTGTCTTGCAAATCTTAAAACCAA
This sequence comes from Maratus speculifer, assembly GCA_964019185.1. NCBI lineage: Eukaryota > Metazoa > Arthropoda > Arachnida > Araneae > Salticidae > Maratus > Maratus speculifer. The sequence goes on from OZ025290.1 coordinate 274,366,357, forward strand.
ACTTTAAACTGATCTTTTGTTCGTTCATTTTCCTGTTCTCAGTTAAGAATCAACACACTGAACAAGCACTTAGTAAAACACGTCTTACACAGAACATAACCGACGCTCAACTGAACAAAGGTGGGGGAAGATGATCAACACTTGCTTCTATGCAGGTGCAGCGTTTTTTTCCCCCAGTCTTGCCAGATCGGTCGTACTGAATTCATTCACCGAAAATTTTGTCAGAGGTAGTATATTTTTTGTGTGGGATACGAACATTTCCGAGTAAAATTTTGTAATTTAAATGTTAAATTCACGATAATTCTGTTGTACCAGACGCTCGCTGGATCTTTTCAGTGTCGTATTAGGTAAAATGCGCCTTTCGGTAGAAGACCCAATAGGGACTTACTTAGTGGATACACAACTGATAAGGTACTGTGGTACTTGCTTATCAGCAGGGCCATGCCATATGTTACTGCTTCAAGCATAGCGCCAAATATGTTAATTACAATTACCCTTACTTTTCGATAACTTTATCACGCATTATATCTAATTATTGTGAAAACACGTTTTTTTTTTTTTTATTATAGCTTTTTTTCACCTTTTCTCGCATTTAAAATGTTATAACTTTGAAAACCGTTAAAACTAAATGATTCAAATTTGTAAAATGGCTTTTTCAATAATTTTACTTTAAATTTGATTCAGCAAAATTGAAAAAAAAATATATTTACTTTTTAAAATATGATTTCTTTAAAAGTCACATCACTTTTTTAATTTTTATTTAAATTAATGTTTTAAAATGCTGAATCAAAATTAAAATTTATATTTTTTTGTTTATTAAATTGGAAGAAAAATTAAATTTTACAAATAATATTTCGAGTTATAACAAATTTAATTTACTTCATTTTTTTAATAAATTTTTTATTTTTATTTTTTTTTAAATTCTGAGAAGTTCTATAAAATGATTCTGTCTACAAAATAACATGGTTAACCATTACAAAAAATTCATAATTTCAACTTTATGAATAAAAATTATTTTAGGCTGTTTTCATTCAGTTCATTCGATAACAAGCAGGAAAATTTCTGACACAGTGACATGAACATTTTTAAAAATAAAGGTACAAAATTCACCTACTTGACTATGAAAGCAATTTGGAATCGAATTGATATTTTTTTATAAATAAATTACGTATCGCAATATACGCTCTTTTGATCATGTGACAAGACGTTTTTCTCTCTTTGTACTGTTTATTCAGTTTTCGTTGGGAAATTCAGCGCAAAATGCCAAAGTTCACAGAATTACTTGAAAGATGTATTGCGTTTATAAGGAAAAAATGTAAAACATCTTAAGATTACACAGTCTCTGAATAACTTCACCTGCCAGTTTCAAGAATTTACGAACAAAAATGAATTGGTAGCCTCTTTCGATTCGGAACACCCTTAAAGAGACTTTTTCTGCTGATTTTCCAACATGTTTCTGAGTGGATTCTATAGCGTATTAATCTAATTTTTCAAACCAAAAAATCGTTTTTTTTTTTTTTTCATGCTATTATTTCTAAATTAAATATTTTAAAATGCTGAATTGAACTGATCCATGAATGAATGATAAAATAATTTTTATTTTGATATTAATATTAACGCTTTGATTACAAACTAGCACTGATGACTATTTTTAATTTCATTCGTATAGAAATTTAAACAAATTTTTCTTTTTTGTAGCACACTTATAATATACTTATGACAGTTATATGTAATACACTTATACTAATAAAAGTATTGAAAAGATTATTTATACAAAAAAAAAGTGATACGAATGGAATAAAGAGATTGTCACTGGGACAACATATGTCCCGACCATGCAATCAAAGGCTTAGTGCTGTTGATTTGACACGTTTGTCTGTAAAACATATTATGCTGAACATGAAAATCTTCATTTCCGAATGGATATAAGCATCCCAAATACCTATATTAAGAATTGAGTAAACTGATTAATACACTATATTAATTACGAAAACATTCCTAAAAATCAATGGTAGTAAAAAAAACTTTGATTTTATTAATGCATTTTTAAATCTCGAAAATATACATGGTGGTCCAAAAGTAGGTATACAGTTACATAAATATAATTGATTGTGCACTTTCTTTTGTTTCTATTTTAAGGAAATTTGTTCTAACCGGAAATTGTGCTGCACTGTGTGTGAGATTGTCGAGGCCAAGTTACAAGCATGCATAAATGTCGGAGGCGGACATTTTGAGCACTTTGACATGCGATCAAAAGTTTAATGCTATTAATTTGAAATTTTTGTCTGTAAAACATAATACACGGAACATGAAAATGTTCACAAGAGAATGGATAGCAGCATCCCTAATTTCTATATAAGAAGTGAGTAAACTAATTAATACACTATATAAATTAACGAAAACTTTCCCGAAAATCAATGGTAGTAAAAAAAAAATATTTCATAAATGCGTCTTTATATCTCAAAAATATACAAGGTGGCCCAAAAGTAGTATAAAGTTACATATACATAACTGATTGTGCACTTTCTTTTGTTTTTTCTTCTAATGAAGGATAAGTTTTATTTCAGAAAACCCGTTACAGTACAACAGTTGAAAAATTTCATCGATGACGTATTTAAAGAAGTTCGTTCTAACCAGAATTTGTGCTGCACTTTGTGTAAAACCATCGAGGACAGGTGGCAAGAATGAATAAATATTGAAGGCGGACATTTTGAGCACCTTCTGGATTAAATATGAAACTATATATGTAATTAAACCTTCATTAAGTGTTGCTGTATAAGTAACTGTATACCTACTTTTGGGCATTGTATATTGATTTTTTACACTGTATATTGATTTCTAATGTTTCTGAAGTTAAGAGAAATGTTATTCTAAATCATTGTTATGTATTTTCTTTCATGGTTATATTTTATATTTCTATATTAAGAAACATCTGTGTTTTTTTTCACATCATATCACGAATTTCGAGATACGAATCGGGAGCAGCATTGAATCGTGATTTTGGAATATTCTTCGACAAAAGAACATTTTTCTATTCATCTCCTCTTACCACAACAGATAAGGAAAATTTCGACAAAATATTTTTCTTGCCTTTCAAATTTTATATCCAGAATTTTTTCTGAATCTAAGTTCATCTTTTATATCTACTATTTTCCCTTTGCATGATTTGAAAATATATTGAAATATTTTAAGTGAATTCTTATTTGTACCCGCATGAACAGTAGCTAATATTATATTTATAAATGTTTTTGCCATGAAATAGGTAAATCAATTAAACAATGGCAAACAAAGGAAATAAAGAAAGAAATAGAGATTTTGGAATAAAAGAAAAAAAAGGATTATATACTCTGATAGTCCAATAATATGTTGATCAGATTGCTTTTAGATGACTTATATGAGAGAAATGAGAGGAATGGGAATATTATATACTAGCAGGCTAAGCCGCTGCGCTGGTCTATTTTTCAAAACAAAACATGAATCAAACAAAATATTGAATATGATTGTGTTTTTTAAAGCAACTTCACCTCGAATGCTCTTTCACATTTTTGAAAATCATACAAAGCGCCATTATATTTAAAGATAGAAAACCAACGATTATAAATGCACCAAAAATGCATTAAAAGTTAGCAAACAGCTGTTTCGAATCTACTGTCGAGATTCTTCATCAGTGCAAAACTCAGCGAGCTAGAAAAAACAAAACTGAGCCAAAAACAAAAACAACAACAATGGAATCAAGTCCCGTTGACGCCAAAATTTATTAAAATAATAATAAAATATTATGTTGTTGTATCAGTTTATGCATTCGATAAAATTTGGGATTTTAAGAAAAAAATATTTCAGTTGACCATTTATTGTAGAGTTTGATAGATAAATGAGGCAATTATGAAAAGAGCAATTTAAATATTGTCTATTCACCATACTTCTAAAATAGCGAGCATTATGATCGCAGAGATTGACCATTGAATTTAAACAATTTTCAAGTGATTCATTTTCATTTGATAGTTTTTGAACTCTAAACCTCTCAACTTGAGAATATGGGTATCTGTGGAAACCTTAATACATCCTCTATCAATATTATATTATATTTCGCAACGTACATCTGCTCTTGACAAATCTATTACAGTGTTCCGTTTTTGGAATGTAGCAGAATAAATAAAGTTAAATAAAGTTTTCCTTAGAAAAATAAGGTGAATGTTTTTTGAATGTGTGAAATTCATTTTTTGATACAGATGTCATATACGCATTACGTTGGCGTGGTTGAAATAAAATGAACATTTTATGCCTCTTATGGTAATCCAACTTTGTTTTTAATTTATTAATGAATATTTATTTACTTTCATTTGCATTTTAAAATGATACAAAATGTTATGCTCTATACATAGAAAAATAAAATAGAAATGTATTTGTCATTTGAAAACAAAGTTTCCGTTAAAATGGCACCAGAAATGTATCACCCCAACGTGGTGCATATATAACATTTGTGCCTCTTTCTTACAACATGGGTGTGTGCATTTGCACCTAAATTTAGTTATTTAGCTCTGTTTTTGTAATATTAACTGGAGTTTGTACAATGTACGACGGTACTACTTGATTATTCTATCGAGAAAAAAATTAATAGCAGATTATAGGAATAAATGCTAATAATCGATGATCGTAAGTATGATAGCAATTGATATTACACGTGATACACGTATTTTTTTACGTCATAAGTGCTTTTTAATTCGACTTTTAATTTGTAGTTTTTATGTTTATTGTTCTTTCGTTATTTAAAATGAATTTATGTAAATTTGAATAGTTTGACGAAACTGGCCGACGTGTTATTTAAGTAGCACTCAATTTACATTTGAAACTATCATATTTCACAAAAAACTCCGGCACAAACGCGGATTTGCAAGATTTCCTTCCAATACCAATGCGGCAAAATCCTCGTTTTAGAATAGCGAAGAAATGTGCATTTTTAAAAATTATTTTCGTTATTTTAAAACGAAAATATTAATAAATAAAAAAGTTACTATAGCACAAAACAATTTATCGAATTTCTAAAAAGAAATTAACAGTGAATAAACAATTTATTAATACAGAAAACCCTATTGCTGGGTTACCATATCAGGCAAAATAACACCGTTTTGGCGATAGTCAGATACCTCAATGTATACAGGGTGATTCAGCTCGTCGGTGACAAACTTTAAGGATCGATAGAGCACACCTAGACGAACATTTTTGAATAGGGAATGTAGGGTCCCTGACGCGATGGTAAGGCGCTAGGCGCTTTCGAAAATTTGGGTGCCGAAATTCGAAACGTCATAAAAACTAGGGAAATGGTTAGATTTTCTTGCTTGTTGCGTCGAAATGATTCTGTTTGTTTAGACTTTCTTCAGTACCAATTTGATAAGCATATCTCTTAAAACATGGATAGGGGGCGCTGCAGACTTTGGAGAGCTAGACAACAACTTTAAGCCCGTTATTTTGATAATTTAACACATGCTCGCCAAAGTTTATACTCTAACTTAAAGTTTGAACCCAAAAGTAGAGCCCTGCAAAAAGCGTAAGAGCCGGAATAAAATGTCAAAGTACAGGGTGGTCGAAACTCGAAGGCTCCTAAGAGATAAACAAACAGATTTCTTGACTTATGGCATGCATTTTCATGATTCTGTTTGCTGGGGCTCTCTGAAACTCAGTTGAACGGTACAAAAAGAAACATCGATAGGGGGCGCTTTGGGCAAAAAACATAATTCGTTGACATTTCGGACGCTAACTGGAAACGGGGCGCTACGATCAGTTAGAAACAAAACAAGAGAGTAATTTACTTATTATAAGAAGCTATTAAAACTGCAGTTTGTTTGTTTTTTTTAACAAACATAGCTGGTTTCAATCATGCACAATGCGCGCAATAAAATTTACATAAGGTGCTTTTTGCTGATTTATGCAAAAGATATCGTACCATATCGATATGCAAAAGATACGTAATGCGTAGACGACAACGCGAGATGACGTAGTTGTATGCGCAGACACGTCTTTTGAACGTGCGGTACCTACTTAAGCTTTTGGTTACTTGTCTGCAGATCGGTAGTAGGATGGAACGGTACACAAACTCTGAATTGGCTGACATGCATTTGGCATATGGCGCTGCTGGTTGTAATGGACGAGCCGCTCAGCGGTTGTACGCCGAGCGTTACCCCAACAGGCAAATCCCCTGCCATGCCTTCTTCGCTCGAGTACACCAGAGGTTGTCCACAACGGGATCTTTCGACGGAGGCAGGCCTGAACGGGAGCGATCAGTGAGCACCCCCGACAACGAAGAGGCTGTGCTTAACCTGGTTGAGGACAACCCAGGTCTTAGCACGAGAGATATAGCCAGACATGTTGGCATTTCGCAAGCAACTGCGTGGCGCATCTTACGTTCCCGGAATCTGCACCCCTACCACATCCAGCGGGTGCATTTGCTCAGAGAGCAGGATTTTGGCCCTCGAGTGGAATTCTCAAGATGGTACTTGGCGATGAGATCCAGGGATCCCCGTTTTGTAAACAGCATTTTGTTTACGGACGAGTCCACCTTCAGCCGGGAGGGAATGTGGAACGCCCACAACAGTCATGTGTGGTGTGATGAAAATCCACATGAAACCAGAAGCCGAGCAGCCCAGGAGCGTTTCTCAGTAAATGTGTGGGCCGGCATTCTGGGGGATTGCCTCATTGGCCCTTATTTGTTACCTGAACGGCTGACAGGTGGAAATTACCTGATTTTCCTGGATTAAGTGCTGCCGCAGCTTCTGGAGGAGGCGCACGTACCCGAAGGTTCGCGTCGCCAGATGTGGTTCCAGCACGATGGAGCTCCGGCCCATTACACGAACGACGTGCGTCTCCATCTAAACGCAAGGTATGGCCAGCGGTGGATCGGGCGTGGGGGTCCAGTTCACTGGCCTGCCCGATCACCAGACCTCACCTGCTTGGATTTCTTCCTTTGGGGTTACCTGAAGGCCGAGGTATACCATACACCTGTCAGCAGTGCTGAAGAACTTGTGGCGCGCATTGTGGCAGCTGCAGGGCAGATCAGAGATACTCCTGGCATTGTTGGAAACACACACTCCTCAATGCGACGGAGGTGCGAAGCCTGCATCATGGCCCAAGGTCGAAATTTCGAGCATCTTCTGTAGTGTTATTTTTTGTAAATAAATTTCCTGTATCATTGATGTTTTTGGTCTAAATTTATTCAGAAGTGTTGAGCAGAGGTAGAAAATGTGTTTTCATTATTACTAACTGATCGTAGCGCCCCGTTTCCAGTTAGCGTCCGAAATGTCAACGAATTATGTTTTTTGCCCAAAGCGCCCCCTATCGATGTTTCTTTTTGTACCGTTCAACTGAGTTTCAGAGAGCCCCAGCAAACAGAATCATGAAAATGCATGCCATAAGTCAAGAAATCTGTTTGTTTATCTCTTAGGAGCCTTCGAGTTTCGACCACCCTGTACTTTGACATTTTATTCCGGCTCTTACGCTTTTTGCAGGGCTCTACTTTTGGGTTCAAACTTTAAGTTAGAGTATAAACTTTGGCGAGCATGTGTTAAATTATCAAAATAACGGGCTTAAAGTTGTTGTCTAGCTCTCCAAAGTCTGCAGCGCCCCCTATCCATGTTTTAAGAGATACGCTTATCAAATTGGTACTGAAGAAAGTCTAAACAAACAGAATCATTTCGACGCAACAAGCAAGAAAATCTAACCATTTCCCTAGTTTTTATGACGTTTCGAATTTCGGCACCCAAATTTTCGAAAGCGCCTAGCGCCTTACCATCGCGTCAGGGACCCTACATTCCCTATTCAAAAATGTTCGTCTAGGTGTGCTCTATCGATCCTTAAAGTTTGTCACCGACGAGCTGAATCACCCTGTATATAATATCTGTGCCAAACATGTTTGGAAAAAACAATAATCGTTATTTATACAGCATGTTTAAATACTGTAGTATAGTGAAAAAAATGTATACATGACATATACGCACCACATTGGCTAGTTTTTTTTTTCTTCTCATGCCAATTTGGAGAAAATTTTGTTTTCAAATACCAGTTACATCTAGAGTTTACAATTATTTTCTGTTTTTTTAAATAAAAAATCACAATAAATTTTAAAAAGTTTAGTTAATAATTATAAAACAAAACTATTTATATCCTTTAAAAAATAAAATAAAATAAAATAAAAAATTTATTAATAAATAAACAACAGCCAGGTTACCAAGTGAGGCATAAAATCGCCATTTTATTGCAGTCGCGCAAATGTGGCGCATTTATAACAAATGTGCCTAGATTAAAATAGTTTATATAATTGGATAAAAAGAAAAAAATTGTAAATAGACAATTTATTAATAAATAGACAATAACATCCGGGTTGCCATATCAAGCAAAATAATGACACTTTGGCGTCGATTAATTACCCAGATGTTTATATGGTATTGGCGTAAGAGGCAACTCGCACCAACGTAATGCATAGGAGATATCTGTGCCAAAATTTTTTTTTAAGTTGCACTTAAATTATTTTACAATATTTATGTATGTGGAAAAACACTTACCCTAAAATTTAAATATTATTCATTTTTGTGGTATTAACTGCTATATATGTATTTAAGTTAAATGTAAAATACTTTCATGAAAATGCTCTCACTCATTAAAAGAGAGAGAGAAAAAAAATATTTCTTGCGAACATCGCTCCGTCTTGTGCTTTTTTTGGTTTAGAATCGCATTGATTGGCGACAAAAGTAGATTGAAACACCCGATTGAACAAACAACATACAAATAACAATGAGAGCCTTTTTTTAAAAAAATAATTCTGCGAGTTTCTTCTGTAAAACACATAACGGGAAAATTAGATTTAAAAAATATTTTATAAAAAAGAAAGAAAAAAAATACTTATGTTTTACCTAATGAAATTTTTGATATGTTGTTTTCTTATAATCTGGCTCGAAAGAAATAAATAGCCAAATAGTGTGTCACTTCAAAACTTTCTTTCACATTGAGATACTTTTTAAATATTATAAATATTCTTTTTTTCGTTAAAGATAAATATTTTCCTTTCATAATATCATTTTGCATTAAACGGATTTTTTTCTTTTTATCATTATTTATTTTAAATCAATGAATTAACAGTTTTTTTTCCGAAATGTTTACATTATTTTCCATTAGAGAAAGCATTTCATTTCTTTTTTGAAATATAATTATCGCCAAAAAATTAGTTGTTGCAACCCTACCATCAAAAGTAACCGAAAAATACGAAATTTAGTACGAAAAATCAGAGTTATCCCTGTATATTTGTATCATAAACCTCCGCAAAAATATTTCCTATCGAATGACATAATCTGCAAAAAGATCCATTGGGTAGTTTTTGAAAACACCCGTTTAGAAGTTTCAGAACTTCTGCTTTATAATATATATGATATGATATATAGTATATATAGTAAGAAAGATCCAAATACCGGCTACCACCTTTGTTTTCAATCTAGATCCTACAATTTTCAAAATTAGTGAATAAAAAAGTGACAGCAGAACAAGTCGACATGTTTTACACTGGTTTAGTGCGAAAAAACACTTTAGAAGGATTTTTCTGTTTATAAAATAAAAAATTCCGAAAGCCTGTTTTTTTTTCTTTTTTTTTTAAATCGAGGTTTAATTACCGAATATCTAATTTTTTTCCAAAAGAATTAAGTATACATATATAAAGAATTTAATTGTACAATTATTTGTTTTACAGCAAACCACCGCCACAAATATCCAAGAAAAGTCCATACTAATTACTTATTTCAGATTTCCTTTGATTGTTTGACAGAAGATGCCACCTGTTCCCCTTATCAATATCACATTTTTTCGTGATTGAAATCCGACTTACTACTTTTTAAATTTTAGAATAAATTAATATTAATTACGAAACTTATTTCAGCAACGTATAACTTTAACGTAACAAAGCTGAAGACCGTCATTTTTAATTTCTTATAGAACTCATCTAGTTATGGTACTGCAGAGCCTACAAGAAGACCGAGAATTCATACGAAATTATACGAAAATTTGCTTGCTCATAAGGTCACAAGCAAAAAAAAAAAAAGACAGCAAACGAAATTTTAAACCAGATAAGGATGCTACCATCAGTATGTGCTATAAACAAGAACAACAGAAATGACAGGAATCTTTAAGCATGTAGAAAAACATCGGTGTCCGCGTTTAGAATCTGGCTATAAAAAGCTCGCATTCAGTTTGATGATAAACATACGAAGTAACAAATGAATTGGATTCAAATTATTTTCAGTGATGAAAAAAATATTAATTCGATGATCCGTAAAGTATAAATTCATACTGGCATCTTTGAAAGGAAATCGGTGCATTTTCCGTGTACCAACAACTTCCCTCATGGTTTGAGTTGCTATTTTTCACGATGAGAGCTTAGAATTGCTTTACTAAGAGGACAACAAAATAGACATACCTATATTCACATGTTAAAATACCATTTATTGAACCAATAAAAAAATATTTCTGGTTTTAACTATATTTTTCAATAAGATAATGCCTCAAATCGCCCTATAAAAGATACAACTTGTGGCTTTTAGATAATAAGGTTCCCGAAATTTGACTTGTTGGTTAATAGTCCAGATCCAATATAATTTGACAACATAATTAAAATTGACCGTTTCTGAGCTATGATGTGTTTTGTCATCTTGTCAAGATCGAAACTTTGTAAACTCTATGTTACAAAACTACACTGATGTAATTAAACACAAAGTAACCCAAATAGTAGGTAGCATTTCAATAATGTAAGAAAATATATTTTTATGGTTTTTCTTCTGTTTCATTCTGCGAAAATACAATTTATAACAACTAATAACATTTTTTTACGATTTTTTTTTATATTTATATTGTATTTAATTTGCCAAAATCAATTTACTTGATTTATATGTAGATTAATATAATTGTAATATTTATGATTCAGTCAATTAAATTATAAATTCCCATCACTTTGCACCAACTTCAAATCACGTTTGGCAGGGTAGATCAGCCAACTTCTCGGATTTAAGCCAACATACCCCTTCGAGTGATTGTGACGAGCTCGTCACTCTTAACTCATTTGAACTTGTCCTATTCAAATCAGACTTATATATTTTCGCAAATTTTCGAGTTCGCACATGTGTAATAAATGATTTCTACTTGTATGAAAATGTGAAAAATTGTTATACATTTTTAACGATTCTCAAATTTACTTCATTAAATTCAAATGCCTTAAAAAAGGGGAAATTTGAAACTAAGATATACTATAATGGAGGGTTGCCTTCATACATATCATTCAACATTTATACCATGCCAAAATACGTTTTGAATGAATCTAGCATAATAATAAGTGCTTAAAAATTATCAAAGCTCTGTATTTTATTAAATACTTTTGCAGATAACTTTTATTGAGTTGACCAGTGAAAAATATAAATATCGGGAAATCCTTCCAAAATAAGTGGTATAAAATAACGGAACATATCTTATTAAATGCTCTTTTTTAATTTATTTACTGGGTTTTTTCATTTGGATAGATAACATATAATAATATATGTTCAAATAAATCATATGTTTAGTAAAAATTTTATAGAGAATCTCAATTCTACAGAAACTATGTGAAAATGTACTAGAAGAAATGTAATATTTATTTAAAATACACATTGTTGTGATAAAAAGTATTCCTGTCATAAGTTTTTATCGAAGTTGTGAATCATATGTGGCAATGTCTTTCATGGAAATCAATATGTCTTATATCTTTGATCTATATCATACATGGTAAAAGAACGTTCTAATAAAGTAAATAAATTCATCATGATGTGACAAGTAAAGAAGAATACGAAAGATCATTTCAGAAGCTTTCAAAGGTGGAAAATGGATTACTATAGGACTGGACATTTCACTTAGGAAGCAAAAAGTGTTTATTCTCTTTCCTATTATCAATTTCGACCTTATCCTTTTTTTTATAGTCAGTTTGAGCGCTGTTCTGTAACATAAAAGAAATATTTTCTTAGCAGCTCTAATAAAACTAACTAATAATAACTTGTTTTTTTTTTAGTTACTTTTTGATAGAAACTACTCACAGTGTAAATTTACATGTATTTTTACACTACTAATGTGAATAGATACATTAAAGATTTTATATTGCAGATAAAAATATTTTAATATGATCTTGTACAGTTAAACAATAAAATAAAAGATGGCTTTTTTTATTTTATTTTTGATTGTACAAGTTCTTGTTTTGTGAACCAATGTTCAAGATATTGTGTTTTTTAACAAATATGTTTTCATTTATTAGATTTAATGATGCATTTGTCCAGTATGTGTTAATTTTAGATTATTTTATAACGTTTTATATTCCCTTATAAAAAGAATTCAGAGGTAAAACATAACAATCGTTTATTACGATTCGAAGTACAGAAGCTGAGGTTTACAAAAAAAAAAAAAAATTCTTAACCAAGTTTATAAAATTTTCAGTTTATTTCATCGTTAGATGTTTTTCTTTTTATAGTTTTCAGAATTAACTGGCATATAAAATGGATATTTGACTATTTTGAGAGCTGATTAAATGGATATTCTCCCATGCTCATGTCGCATTTTAAATATTTTTAAGTCAGTTACAGTCAATCCGCAATGAAATATTTATGTTAGGAACAATCATGCTCGAATATTAAAGGATCCGACGGGAAAGTGTAACGTGCGCATGTGATGTACATTTAACATCACTTTTTAATGCTACCCATCACACACGGGATATTCACAAATTGCAAGTATCCCCCTGTGAGCGATTTGATATGTCGATGAATCCTCTTTTATAGTTTTTAAGATTAATCGGCACAAAAAAACTGGATGTTTGACTAGCATGAGCGCTGACTAAAAGAATATTCTTCCATGATCAAGTCATATTTTAAATATCTTTAACCCGGCGCGTCAAGGGGGTTGGGTCTGTGAGACACGGTAAATTTTATTTTGCTTGAATCTCGGTAATTACCGATACGATGTTGCCAGTCTTCTCAATAGCTGGAAGTATTGAGTTAGTCTAATTGTCACATGCAACAGCATAATCGTGCGCAAGCCACAGTGAGAGTTACATGTGCGCAAAATTGTAAAAGGTAACTGTGACCCACCACCGCAGTTAGTGTAATAATTTTGCGCCATGTTGTGAAATCATGTCTTCTTAACATGGCTTTGGCTTTGTCTTCACAACATGGTAATAAAGGCTTTGTGGATCCCTGCAGCTAATACTTACGCAATAAAAATTGCGGTGTTAACTGTTACATTATGCGTAATAAAAATTGGCAATCGATATCTAGTCTTACAGTTTTAGTTTTTTTCTTTGTATGTGTGAAGGTGACTAAAGAATAGATTTGAATATTGTACAAACAAGAAAAAAGGAATATATTTCCGTTATTTATAAAACTGCTGAGAAAAGATAGACTATCAAATGGGGAAAACACTCCATCCGACTTACAGTTTGGACCTACGGTTCGGAATTCCCTTCGCCCCCTCCCTTCTTACAAAAAGAAGAAAAGACAGTTTGCCAATATGATCTCATTCAACAAAAATGTTAAAAAATATTCTAAGGAAAAATAAATAAATTAGTCATTTGGGTAACATTTTTAGAAAGATCTTAGAAGAATCTAGATTGAATAATATATAACGTATTTCATGATGCTTAAATTGTCACATTTTAAACATTTTTTGGACATATACCCCACAATACAACATGGAAATTTCAAAAAGAGTAGTAATATTGTAAAATCTATAAAACACTTTGAAAGTTAAGTTATTTATGGAAATTATTTTTTAAATATTATAGCTTCACACTAATCCGACCTAAGTGCGGCTGTTATCTGTTTGTATTTTTAAAAAAATCTGTTTTTTTTTTTTTTTTTTTTTTTTTTTTTAATGCATATAGATTAAGAAAGGCGAAAGAAGAAAAAAGATTGGAAATTATGAGCATCGATTATGCACATTCATTAATTCAAGACAAGGAAAAGATATAGAATAAACAAGTCCAAAATTGCACTTCAGATGATGCACTTCTTGACAAATGAGATGTGTTCGTACTATGACGAAGTTTTTAAAATACACATTTTTCGGATACAGTACAATATCCGAAATCTTTTGCATGTCCCTGAAAATACTAAATGCTTTCTAATATTATACATAAATTAACTTGTAATAAACCTCAGCAGTTCGGTATATCAATTTCATAAAATGTGAAATATTTTAATACAATTAAAATGCATCCCAAATGCATCACCCTTTATTACTATGTAATATAATACTTTTGTGTGGCAATGTATATTAATAAAAATTATTATTTTCACCACAGATTTTACTGAATGCATATTTTAGCACTTATTTCATAGATGAATATGAATTATATTATGTTCGAAAGAGTGTAACATCAGTAAAATGCACTTGAAACTATTTTTTCCCAATGACAGTAATGTAACGGAATACTTCTGATTGTTCCTGTAATTCAACTATACATCCAAATTTCATAAAATTTGAAATGACTCGACAAAATTGTGTAATAATTATACATTTTAAATTTCAAATGATAGTGTTGTGTAGTTTTTTCGTTGTTTTTTGCGGACAGGCAGGCGGACAGATGGACGGATTGAAGGACGATTATAGGTGCTACATATTTACATAATTGCGAATGCACCTAAAAATACGATTTCAAATTTCAGGATGATACTAATCCTAAATAATGTATGAGTCAATAGTGTCATAACATCATTCGTAAATTATTGTTTATTTATTTGTTGATACAGTTATTTTCAACATCAGAAACTCATAGCATTAAATCTCTAAGTTTATTTTTAGCTTTTTTCTTTTCAAAATTTTGTGCTTTTTCCTTTTACAAAACATGCCAAAAATCCGAAATTTAAAAGCAGAAAACAGAAACCTTATTAAAAAATAAAGATTTCTTTCAGTAAATCTTTCATTTAAATATAAAGAGCAGATTACTTAATCTGGGAATTACAATTTTGAACTAAAAAATTAATACTCAGTTCAGTTATATCCACACATTACACAGACAGTGTATTTAAGCGAAAAAAATGTCGTCGAAATATATTTTATTTTCTGTATTTTAACTGAACATAGTAAGTACAAGCCACGTGGGAATCTAAAAAAATGTTACAACAAATTCAGAACTCATGTTTGTATTTAAACTTTTTTTTGTTCTCCAAGCATTGCCATTTTAATGAGAAAATCATTATAATAATTTTGATAATTCTGTAGGATGTAAAAAGTAATTAAATGCAATCCCATGGGTTTATGCAATCTTTTTCTTGTTAAATGATAAACATTCTTACAATCACGATTTTTAATCTTTTAATCTCTGAAACAAATGTGGAATTAAATAATTTGCATAAAAAAGCTAGCATTAAAAGTCTTTTTTATTTAAATGAAAGAGTTTGATGAGATTTTTTTTTATTATTATTTTCTTAGCAATGTATGTATATTTACATAATCTTTTCCAGCATAGAAACCTAGCTTTAAAAAAAGAATCGTACTTTACTATTTATTAACAATTTAAGAGTTTGCTTCAAAAAAGAGGTACCTCCCTTTTTTTAATTTGTTTATATACTAAGGTACCCTGGGGTAATAACGCCACGTTAAGGTTCTACCAATTTTCACGGCTTAGTTTTAGATTGTATTTTTCAAACAAATATAGGATCTGATACAGCAACTCATTGACTATCTATATAAAATAAAATAATTTAACAGATATGTATTCATAAAATGGAATAGCGTTTTTTCTTGACCCATGCTATTTGGCGTTATTACCCACCTATATGGGTAATAACGCCATGCAAACAAAACTATGAAATAAGATGGAATAATTGCATGTAGATAGCCCAATTCTAAAAATACAAACTCTACAAACTTAGAAATTGACAAATTGCATTCTAAGATATTGAAAATGTTCAATTTTTGTGAAAGTGTAAGAAATATAAAGGTGTGGTGTGGGAGGGGGGGATGAGGCAAATGAATATCAGACAGTGAGTTTCTTTTTGCTTAAAAAGGACCGTTTAAATAGAAATATGAGAAAAATTGCACAGTTTTAACTGTGTTTATTTGAATCAGTATTTAGGATGTAGCTCGGCCACTGTAGGCAATCAACCGGGCTATTAATGTCAAGGATTGGCGTTATTACCCCGGTATAGTTATTGCGCAGTACATTTTAAATTACAAATTATCTCGAGAAGATATCCAAAATCTTCAACAACATTTTAAGAGTACATGAAATGCACTACAAATTTATGTAATTAACAAAGTATTTCCGGATAAAAAGATAGTCTTCACATATACAAAACGTATCTCGCAAATTTTAGATCAAGCGTTAATTTTAGTTGTTTATTAAAACAATAAGACCTAAAGATGAAACAAATTAACTTGAAGCTGTTTTTTGCGATTTATATGACTCAAAACCCTTCTGCGCAGAGCACATGGGTGTCATTTACCTGATTATTTCATAAATATGCAAAATATAAGCACTTGGCGTTATTACCCCGCCTGGCGTTATTACCCCAGGGTACCTTAGTTGAAAAAAGTCTCTCACAATAGATATTTTTTAGTTATTGTTGGTGTATGCACTAATACATAATTGAAAAGAATATTTTTGAGGAAACTGTGAAATTTAAATTTTAAAACAGTTTTCGTTTATTTTTTTCGAGTGCCAAAATGAAGTTACCTCTTTTTTGCATAAAGTATATAATATAAACTTTAAAACGCTCACTGTTTACTTTAACCCTTTATCTACCGTCGGTACTTATAAGTACTATTAAAATTACAAATTATAAAATTCTTTTAATACATCGATTAGACTTCCCTTGTTAAAGCAATACATGAACGAAGTTACTATAAAATCACGGAATTAACAAAATTGTTCAATATTATTGCATCGATAAATTGATGTATGAAATACATTTTAAAAATGGTTTTTAAAAAAATAACAGTTTTGGATCTATTTATCATGTTTTATACAACTATTTACTAATAGTAAATAGTAATAGTAAATTACTAAGTAAATAGGTTAAAATAGAAACGATACAGATTATTATAATTTTTTATTGACAGTGAAATTATTTAATTATAATTACAGGTATATTTATAAAAGAAAAAATAAGAAAAACAAGTATAGCGCATCCCGTTATCGTACCTTGGCCTGACAGCCAGTGAGCGAAGACTATGCCAACTGAGCTACGATCAACTGTGTCCTTACTTTTCAAAGTAAGTATTTAAGCTGCGTCATAATATTAGACCCCTCTGTTCCTCAATAACGAAGGAACATTGTATAAAATTCATTAAACCTGAGTCTAAGGAATCTCTGTCCTACAACATATATTAAAATAATCAAAATCTGTAATTATCAAGATTGCCCCTCTCCTTGTTGTTAAAATGTGCGATTTTCAGAAACAACCCTTTTTTTGAAGGTACTTTTATAACAGTGTCCAATATATTGTTACGAATTTGGTAAATAGTTAGTGTTTGTACTGTAAAATAATGTAAATAATCTTATTAAGCTCCATTCCTTTACTAATATTAATTTTTGTTACATTGTCTCTGTTATCAAGCAAACTTGTCTAATATTTTTCAGTGTATGTCTACGGCAGATTGGCGAAATATTAAAGATATCGCCAAGTTGGCGACACTTCTGACGACTAATTTTGGTCGCCAAATTTGGAGATATATCACCAAGTTGGCGACAAACTTAGCGATTGTTGGCGATGGTAACCCTTCCCTCTCTATGGTAACCCCATATAGATATACTGATATATTGAATGTTGTTCCGTGGTTTTCTGGATTTTATTGAGAAGCCTGTGGAAATTTCCAGAGCATGCTGCGAGCCTATATAAGGAGAGCAATGCGAGCTGTTGTTGTTATTATTTTTCAGTCAGTCATTGAGTGAACTTCTAAGCGATTGTTTAAGCAAGTTTGCTTGAGTTTTATCTACGTTATTTTGAATGTGATTTTAGTGTTGAGACGTTGTATAAAGAGTCTCTAGGACCTATATCTGTACTTGTACGATAGATTTGAACAGTTATTTTTGAATATCTAGTAATATTTGTGAGTTTCGAAGACTGTTGTTCTGAAGACCTGTAAATAAATTATTTTCTACCTTTCTAAGAGACAAGAGTTTGAAGTTGTCTAACCATAAGATCAAAATAACCCTATAAATACGCTACAACATTTGGTGTCAGAATTCGGGATCTTAGGGCGAAAACAAGAGCAATGGAAGAGCAACTGAGTGAATTGTTGAAAGCTATTAACGGATTATCAGATAAGATGAATAAAGGCCAAGAAGAGTTGGCGGATAAAATGAATAAAGGCCAAGAAGAGTTGGCGGATAAAATAAATAAATGCCAAGAAGAAGTGACTGAAGAAATGAGAAGAAGCCAGGAGAGAATGGAAGAATTAAAGGAGGAAGTTAATAAAAGCAAAGAAAAAAATGAAGAAAACTTTGGAAGAAAAGTTCTCGTAGATAGAGAGAAGAATAGATTCGGTAGAAGAGAAAATTCAGAATGAAGTTAGTAATGTTGAAGAGAAAATGGAAAGAAAAATAGAGGAAGTAGAAGAGAAAATTCAGAATGAAGTTAGTAATATTGAAGAGAAAATAGTTGAAGTAGATGAAAAGCTAAATAAAAAAGTACAAGATTTTGAGAAGAAGCTTTCAGCGTCCAGTGGTAATTATGAAGAATTTAGGAATCCGCCTGCTTCTCCCATGCACATTAAGCTGTCGACTTACGACGGAGAGAGTTCCTGGCAAGTTTACAAGACCCAATTCACCATTGTAGCCGAAGCGAACAAATGGAGTGACGAGGTGAAAGCTTGTTAACCGGCAGCATCTTTGATAGGAGAAGCCGCCGACGTGCTGCAAACATTGCCCGATATGACGCAACTCAATTTTGAGACTCTAAGTTGTGCACTTGAAATGAGATTCGGCGAAAAATTCTTTAAGGAATATACGAGAATACAAAGGAAGAACCGCCATCAAAAATCGAGTGAAACCCTTCAAGAGTTTGCCTCAGAAATTGAACGGCTTGCAAATTTAGCATTCATCGTCTGCCCAACAAATGTACGGGAAATGCTCTCACTGCAATACTTTGTAGACGGAATAAAAGATCCAGAAGTGCAGAGAGCGGTTCTAATGGCAGATGTGCAGGATTTAAAGGCTGCATTACTATATGCCTTAAAGTTGGAAGCAACTACACAAGCCAGCCGAAGAGATCGTCATTCAGTCCGAGGAGCAACGGTGAACAAAAGCTCAGACACTGAGATCGACGTCTTCAAAGAAATTAGGAAAATAAATCAAGAGCTTGAAGCTTTAAAATATGGAAAAACAGGCTCATGAAGACAGAATCTCAGGTACTGGGGATGCGGTGATACAGGAGATTTCCGAAGAAACTGCCCCAAAGTCCACGAACGTGAGATGAATTCAAGACCAGAGAATAAAAAGCCCCACCTGAAGATCCTTCAAATATCCAAAATAAGTGGCGGCGATAGTGAATTATATGTGACAGGCTTTATTAACGGAATTCAGTGCCGTATGATTGTTGATACAGGAGCCAATATGACAATAATAAGAGAAGATTTGGCTCGAAAATTGAAATCTAAACTCATCTGGACTCCACCCATGCGTTACCCTGCAAACTGTGACGGGCGACAAGATAGGCATAAATGAAAAGGCAAATTTAGCCATTAACTTTGGAGGAACGAAATATTACCATACGGCATATATGGCTGACATAACGGATCCTTGCTTAATCGGACTAGATTTTCTGAAGAGGTTTGGCTTCAAACTTGATTTCAAAAATAACAAAATGCTCTCAAAATTTGAAGAAATAAGTCTTTTTGGATTAAATAACGAAATTGAATGTAAACTAATAGTAATAGCCAAAGAAGACATCAATCTAGATCCAAGAACAGAATTTTTAGTTCCTGCTGTAATTAAAAATGAAACTAATTATCGATGTGGCCATATAGATTATCCCGAAGACAATAGTACAGAAGCAGGAGTATTGGGGCTTCTTCTGTAGTAGACCTCTCGAAAAAGACCATTCTAGTCAGAATTGCTAACATCAGTGATAAGACGAGGACTATCAAGAAAGGAGAGGTGATAGCATCATGTGCTCCTGTGACGTGCATAAGTCAAAATTCCAGTCACTCTGAGAAATCTTCAGATAATTTAGTCAAGGATTTGTTACAAAATACAGACTTAGATCCAAAACAGATGGACGCTGCGGAAAATTTAATTAGGGAATTCCAAAGTTTATTTTCCCAAACATCTGAAGACTTTGGACGAACCAAAATGGCACAGCATCGAATTGACACGGGAGATCACTCTCCTATTAAACAGCACCCTAGACGATTACCTTTTGCCAAGCAAGAAGAGGTACAGAATTTAATTAGGGATATGGAAGAAAATGATGGCATCGAACCATCGACAAGTCCATGGGCGTCTCCCATTGTGTTAGTAAGAAAGAAGGATGGCTCTACAAGATTTTGTGTAGACTACCGCCGACTGAATGACGTCACCAAAAAGGATAGTTACCCTCTACCAAGGATTGACGACACTCTCGATACACTTGCGGGCAACACTTGGTTCTCGACTCTGGATCTAAAGAGTGGTTACTGGCAGGTAGAGATCCATCCCGATGACCGCAAGAAGACTGCCTTCACAAAGGGACAAGGATTATGGCAATTCAAGATAATGCCTTTTGGCCTATGTAATGCACCTGCAACTTTTGAACGACTTATGGAAACGGTTCTCCGGGGGCTGTCATATGAGGCATGTCTTGTTTATTTAGATGATATCATAATGATAGGAAAATCTTTTGATGAACATCTGAACAACCTCAGGCGGGTGCTACAAAAATTGAAGGAAGCTAATTTGAAGTTAAGAACTTCAAAGGGCAGTTTGTTTCGAAATGAAGTCGCCTACCTTGGACACGTCATTTTGGCGAAAGGAGTTAGGTCTGATCCAGAGAAAATATCGGCCGTGAAAAATTGGAATCTTCCCGCAGATGTTCACCAGCTTCGGAGTTTTCTAGGATTATGCAACTATTACAGAAAATTCGTCAAAAGCTTCTCGATGATTGCAAGACCACTTCATAAATTAACAGAAGCCAATCAAAAACTTATGTGGACACAGGAATGTGACGCTGCTTCCGAAAAGTTTAAGAAGGCATTAACATCCACTCCAATTCTGTCATATCCTCAAATTGATAAACAGTTTATACTTGATACGGATGCAAGTAACGAAAGCATTGGCGCTGTACTGTCCCAGGAAATCGACGGCCAGGAGCGTGTTATCGCCTATTTCAGCAAGTGCTTATCAAAGGCAGAGCGAAACTACTGCGTAACAAGAAAAGAGCTTCTTGCTGTAGTGAAAACCGTAGACAATTTTCATCACTATCTTTACGGTCGAAAGTTCCTGATCCGAACTGACCATGCTTCTCTAACTTGGCTATTGAATTTTAAGAACCCTCAAGGCCAGATAGCGAGGTGGATACAAAAGCTTCAAGAGTACGATATGGAGATACGCCATCGAAAAGGCTCATCACATGGAAATGCAGATGCTCTCTCAAGAAGACCCTGCTTAGAGAACTGTAGATACTGCAACCGGGTTGAGAAGAAATTTAATGTCAAAGGTCCTATAGCAAGACAAGTTACAACTGGGTCTACATCATCGCAAGATCAGTGGAGTGATGAGAGCCTGCGTAAAGATCAACTTGCTGATCCTGAAATTAAGCCAATTCTAGAGCTGAAAGAGGAGTCCAACAGGAAGCCCAGCTGGCAAGACATGGTCCATCACCATCCTACGACTAAACGTTATTGGGCTCTCTGGGATTCCCTACATTTGAAGAACGGTATCTTGTACGGAAAATGGGAGTCTGACGATGGAAAGACATGTAGATGGCAACTACTACTCCCTAAGTCGAGAATTTCTATGGTCCTTAAAGAACTACATGGTAGTCCACAGGAGGTCATTTTGGTGTAATGAAGACCCTTCAAAAGGTTCGAGAGCATTTCTACTGGAATAATGTTCGCAGTGATGTGGAGAAGTGGTGTCGAACTTGTGACACCTATGTAGCACGTAAAGGTCCAAAGAGGCGCACCCGTGGACGATTGCAGCGTTATAATGTAGGAGCTCCTTTCGAACGAATTGCTCTAGATACCCTGGGTCCTCTTCCTAGAACATCTGATGGCAACAAGTACATCCTCGTTGTCATGGATTACTTCACCAAGTGGCCTGAAGCCTACCCCATACCTAATCAGAGATTCTGGTTCAACACTGGGTTTCCAGATACGGAGTTCCTCTTCAAATCCATTCCGATCAAGGAAGAAACTTTGATTCGGCTGTGTTTAAGGAATTGTGTGGACTACTCAGCATGGACAAAACTCGAACAACACCTCTACATCCTCAATCGGACGGCATGGTGGAGCGGTTCAATCGTACCATCCTAAATAGCCTTTCCCTCCTAGTGTCTAAAGATCAACAGGATTGGGACAAGAAATTACCTCTGTTCCTGCTTGCCTACAGGAGTGCTTCTCATGACGCCACTGGTTATTCCCCTTCTCAAATGCTCTTTGGTCGTGATCTTCGTCTAAGTGCCATCTTCTATTTGGCCGTCCTCCTGATGCTCCTTTATCGCCCGAGGAGTACGTGGATGAACTCCAGGCACGGATTGAGGAGATTCCTTGTCTAGCGAGGAACCGAATCGGACTGGCATCAGAAAAGATGAAGACGCGGTACGACATAAAGGCAACTAGACATGAATTCAACGAAGGTGACAAAGTTTGGTTGTGGAATCCCATACGTCGTAAGGGACTGTCGCCAAAATTACAAAGAAACTGGGACGGTCCTTACACAGTCGTCAACAGGCTGAATCACGTCGTCGTACGTATACAAAAATCGCCACACGCCAAGCCCAAGGTCGTACATTATAACCGGCTAGCCCCTTATTTTGGCCAAAGTGATTAGAAATTCAAAACTGGAATTTCAGACCGTGGTCATGAAAGTCACTTTTTGTAAATATGTAAATAGTAATTAGTTCTTATTGTTGTAAATCTTATTATAATTTTTATTTATTTATTTTAAGTGTTTTCCTCTAACTCAAGGATTGCACTTCCGGGACGTGCGGTCTTTGAGGAGTGGGTAATGTTACGAATTTTGTAAATAGTTATTTTTTGTACTGTAGAATAATGTAAATAATCTTATTAAGCTCCATTCCTTTACTAATATTAATTTTTGTTACATTGTCTCTGTTATCAAGCAAACTTGTCTAATATTTTTCAGGGTATGTCTACGGCACATTGGCGAAATATTAAAGATATCGCCAAGTTGGCGACACTTTTGACGACTAATTTTGGTCGCCAAATTTGGTAATATAACGCCAAGTTGGCGACAAACTTGGTGATTGTTGGCGATGGTAACCCTTCCCTCTCTATGATAACCCCATATAGATATACGGATACATTGAATGTTGTTCCGTGCTTTTCTGGATTTTTCGAGAAGCCTGTGGAAATTTCCAGAGCATGCTGCGAGCCTATGTTAGGAGAGCAATGCGAGCTGTTGTTGTTACTATTTTTCAGTCAGTCATTGAGTAAACTTTTAAGCGATTGTTTAAGCAAGTTTGCTTGAGTTTTATCTACGTTATTTTGAATGTGATTTTAGTCTTGAGACGTTGTATAAAGAGTCTCTGGGACCTATATCTGTACTTGTACGATAGATTTGAACAGTTATTTTTGAATTTCTAGTAATATTTGTGAGTTTCGAAGACTGTTGTTCTGAAGACCTGTAAATAAATTATTTTCTGCTTTTCTAAGAGACAAGAGTTTGAAGTTGTCTAACCATAAGATCAAAAGAACCCTATATATACGCTACAATATGTTTTTTCTATCATAATTTCCAGTAGAAGTGGAGACATTTTATTTTGTATATTGAACTACAATGCTCATAGATTGCTAATAATATTTTTAATTTTTTCTTTCAGCATACAGTTATCATATAAGTTGGATGACTATCAATTACCCCGGAAACACACTGATTGGGAATTGCCTCGGTTCTACCCTACTATTAAAATTAAATCAAATTGCGATTTTTTCGATAATTGATAGCATAAGAAGTTTATTTTATGCAGATGATAAATGTATAAATAGTAAATCTGCTTAGTTAACCACTTCCCTGATTTGATCCTACATCATACAGGCAACGCGTTTTTGCCAATCAAGATTTGTCCATTCCACGTATCATATCACCCATATAATGATTTATTATTCTTACCAGTAAATTTTTAATGCAAATTTTGCATTATTTAATCTGATTATTTTTCTGATTCAATTAGATAAAAATTTCTGCTTTGAAAAACCGCTGATAAAAGATTAAAAAATCTGCAAAAGACATGAAAAAATAGGCATTATTGAAAGTTTTTTTTTTTCAAAAATATTGATAGTTAAGTGATTAAAAGCTTTTAAAATCATTAAAATGAATTTTTTTAATGAAATGCAAAATAAGCAAAATATTTTCATTCGAAGTCGAATAGAATAAAGTTTCGAATTTTTTAAATGAAAAATTGTTGTATTAAATGTTGTGTTTTGATAAAAGTAATCATAAAATTAATTAATATTTATATACAATTTAGAAACATTACTGCATTATTATAGTTTCTAGTAAAGTTGAAATCATTGCTTATACACGAAAACTAACTATGGCATTCGGATATGTATATGAATGTCGGAAAGCTCTACTTTTGAAAAAAAAAAGTAAGTTTTTTTCGTGCGAAACATGTGAATATAATGTTGTACTTTTTCAAAATCAAATTTCTATGTTCTTGAAGGAATTTTTAAACATTTTTTTCGGCATTTTATACTTACTTTTGGCTCGCAATAATAATTTAGTGACTGAATTTGAGCTATTAAATAAGGCGAAAGTTAGTATTCGAAAATACAATACAATACTCAAATATAAGAATCTATGGTAGCTCAATAAAAATAATTTGTATATCTTGCTGTAGCTTAAAAATTGCCAACAATATAATGTACTGGGTTATGTGATGTTAGAGTGAATGATAGTGACAGTAAACTTGCATTCCACTATTTCAAAATGATTGTATTCGGCTAATTAAAGGACTGAGATTCAATCATTAAATTAGATAAATATTGTTCTGAACTCACAGAACTTAAATAAAACGATCCTTGTGAACTTTGAATAAAATATATCTGTAACATTCCACAAAAATAAACAAATTGGAAATTACACGTCAAACCTAGCAAATGGGGTGCGTTCATACTATAATTATTTTTATAAAGGTGCATAGCTTGATGAATTAGCTATTAAACTCTTATTCAAAAATGCAGCGCAAAATTTTATACGATTAAATATCTTCAATTTATTAATACGAAAAAAACTTCATCTTAAATTGGACGTAATCAACATGGCAAACCTATAATCAATGCCTATCATGGCATATCAAAAAAATGCTTGAAAACTATTTTTATTAATACTCTGTAACTCTTGCATATTCTGTTGTGTTACCGTGTATATGATCTAAGAATTTATACACAAAAAGTAATAAGAAAAATGTAATTAAACTTATAAAATCATATCACAACAAAAATGTATTCCTAGCAAAAATTTGTAACACAGAATATTTCTGGTACAGTATAGTATCCGAAAACTTTTGTGAGTCCCTGTAAATACTGTTAGCACTTTTTATTATACGGGAAATAATTTGTAATAAATCTCTGCAATGTATATCAGTTTCATTATATATGAAATAATTTAACATAATTGAAATACATCGAAAACAATGTTTTTCCCCTATATCATTATGTAATGGAGCTCTTTTGTGTAGCAATATAAATGAATAATAAACACTTTTGCACCCCATATTGCACAGAATGTATATTTTAATACACTTCCGTAATTGTATATCAATTTTATCCTGTTTGAAAGACTGTAACACCCTTGAAATGAACTTGAAACATTTTTCCCATTGACCGTAATGTAACTGAGTACTTTGGATTGTCTTTGTAATCAAAGAATACGCCCGATTTTCATAAAATTTGAAATGAGTCGACAAAATTATGCAACAGTTATATATTTTAAATTTCAAACGATTCGATTGGGTAGTTTTTGCTCTGTTTTATGCGGACAGATAGACGGGAAGACAAACGAACAGACTGAACGACGATTATAGATGCTACGTATTTACATAGTTACGAACGCACCTAAAAATACGAATAATACCGTACATTGTGATGTGTAATACTAAAAAAATAATCAGCTTGGTATCATCAAATTGCACAAATTAAAGAAATATGCTGGGGAATTATAAAGTGCTTGACTGCAAAAATAATTTTTTAAAGATTTAACACCTGACGCTATAGAAATGGTAGCGAATGTAAGGTCCCCAGCCAGCAGTGTTGCCACATGTGACAATTTTTTTAAAGAAATTTTGAATTTATGCTACATAAATTTAATTTTTACTTTATTTACCTTATTTATGGAAAACCGTTCTTCCTGTAAAGCAATATCTAATTAAAAAATCGGCCAGATTTCAGGGTACATACACTGCGTACGTCGGTAATGACCAAAACAGCATAAAACATTCTTCGTAAAACATACAGCTCAAGAAGTTAATCACGCATGAAACATGGTAAAATTCACAATGCAAAATTTGCGCATTGATTAAGAGAAGAATGATACAGTAGTTAAAAATCGTAATTTTTTTCTGAAAAATGTCGATATCGAAATTTAATGATTCCCCCCTTTTAAGACTTGATTTGAAAAAAAAATTTTTAATAAGGTTTCATAGTCAATCCAAAATGCTTATAATTACTAAATATTGAAGAAAATATACCGCAACATATTTTAAATAATTCATAAAACACTCAAATTTTTAATGCTTTTCATTATAATGAAATCTGAACTGCATTATTAGCAAGCATACCTCTTAAAATAACTAAATAAATATTTTTAATATACAATCTATAAAATAAAGTGTTAAATTCTTTTTCTACTCTACTAAATCTAGAGATCGGAAATATATTCTTCCGTATAAATTAGCAATAAATAAATGAATAGCGGAAACACCCTTTATTAAATAATACCTCATTGACAAACAAGATAATTACCCGTGAATACATTATCAAGTAAAACATTTTATAAATAATACATTATATTATTATGACAGTATTTATTTTGCATTGGTGTAAATAGCTTCTAGTCATAATAAAATGAGATTTATTGGAAATCATTTGAGAATGTGTTCGCAACATGAAAATATCAACCAATATTGTTTTCATGTTGATAAATATATCATGGCACGAATCTTTAAAATTTTCTCGAATTTACAAGATTGAATGTCTATATTTAAAGAATTACACCTGATTAAAATTAAATTTTATCGTTTAAGAAGTATGAAACAAAAAGTAATAATCATACGTATGAAGAAAAATGTTAGGAACTTATAATTTGAACATCACAATTGTATTTATATTATGCTTCCGTGATTTACATTTTTGTTCTTTGAAATATTCATGGCATATAATTTTAAAATCAATATTAATAAATAAAGCATTTAAAGCATCTTAACCATTAATTAATAATATGATTCTTCAGAAGCAGAAATTTATAAAGGATTTTTTTTTCTTTACCAACAAGTATGAAGCGTAGAGTGTGCGTTGCTATTTTGTGATTTTCTCTGACAAATGTTGCTATCGAAATTGGATGACTACCCTTTTAAGACTTAATTTTGAAAATACATATTAGGATTTAATATTTGATTCAAAATGCTTATAAATATTGAAGAAAATATACTGCAATAGATTTTAAATAATTCGTAAAACATTAAACTTTTAATGCGTTCAATCATAATGAAAATTGATTTTTATTATTGATAAGAATGCCTATTAAAATAACCGAATATTTTTAACATATAATCAATAAAATCAAGCATTAAATTGTTATTCTACCCTACTAAATCAAAAGATTAGAAATATATTATTCCGTATAAATTAGCAATAAGCAAATGACTAGCGGAAACACCACTATGTAGATATTACCTCATTGACAAACAAGATAATCGCCCATGAATAAATTATCAAGTAAAACACCTGATAAATGGAATATTACATTATTATAACAATGTTTACTTTACTTGCTGATGTAAAATAACTTCCTAGTTATACTAAAATGAGATTTATTGGAAATCATTGGAGAAAATTCGTAAATGGAAGCTATCCACCTACACCGTTTCCATATTGTTAAATATATCATGTTATGCATTGTTATAAATTTCATGAATTTATAAGATTGAATTTGAATGTTGAAAGAGCAAAATATAATTAAAATTAAATTTTGAATTCGTTTACGAAGTAATGTAACTGCAAAACAAAAAAGGATAATCATTTTAATGAAAGCAAATTAAGTTTCTGTAAAGGTACTAAATTTTTTCTAAGAAACTGGGATTTCTATAACTTTTTATGCCACGGTAACAGTAAAATAGCGTGTAAAAGAATCGGTTACATGAGTTTTGCTGTTACTGTTACATAAACAGTTCTTAGAATCTCAGTTTTCTAGAAAAAGCTTAGTAACTTTACAGAATATTTTTTTTACAGTGTGGTTAAAAATTGTACTTTTATCTTACAAATAATTTTCCTTGATATATCGAAACCTAACGACTCCCCTTTTAAGACTTAATTGGAAAAATAATCTGTAATAAGGTTTAATAGTCAATTCAAAATGCTCATAATTACTCAATGATGAAGAAAATAAGCCGCAACAGAATTTAAATAATTCATGAAACTTTTAACGCATTTTATTATAACGAAAATTTATCTGTGTTACTGACAAGCATGCATCTTAAAATACCAAATAAATATTTTTAATATACAATCAATAATATCAAGCATTAAATCGCTATTCTACTCTAGAAAATCAAAAGATCGGAAATATATTCTTCCGTATAAATTAGCAATAAGCAAATGAATAGCGGAAACATCACTAAAGTAGATAATATCTCGTTGACAAACAAGATAATCACCTGTAAATAAATTATCATGTAAAACGCCTAACAAATAGAATGTTATATTATTATAACAATATTTACTTGCTGATGTAAAATAACTTCATAGTCATACTAAAATGAGATTTATTGGAAATCATTAGATGATGTATTTATAAAATGAAGATATCAACCAGTACTGTTTTCATATTGATACATACATCCTGCCACTAAATTTTCGCGAATTTACAAGACTGAATTTCAATATTTAAAGAAATAAATATGACTAAAATTAAATTTTATCCTTTACAAAGAAATAAAGAAAAATCAATAATCATACGAATGTAAGAAAATTGTTAGGAACTTATAATTTGAAGATCATTATTGTACTTATATTATTCTTCCGTTATTTAAATTTTTGCTCTTTTATATATTCATGGTACTTAATTTTGAAATCAACATTAATAAATAGAGCATTTATCTTAAATATTAATTAAAAATATGATTATGAAACAATCAGAAGCAGAAATTTTTAAGTTATTATTATTAATTATTATTATTATTATTATTATTATTATCATTTTATTTTTGTTATTATTATTATTAACAAGTAGGTAGTGGGGAATACATATTGATAGGCTGTAATAGGAAGTTACAAAACTGAATTTCAATATTTAAAGAATTAAACATGCCTAAAATTAAATTTTATCAATTACGAAACATTAAATAAAAATTAATAATCATGTGAATGGAAAAAAAATATTAAGAGTTTATAATTTGAACATCATTATAACATTTATATTATCCTTCCTTTATTTACATTTTTGCTCTTTTAAATATTTATGGCACATAATGTTAAAATCAATATTAAAATATAATGCATTTAAACCATCTTAAATTTTAATCGATATTATGATTATGAAACATTCAGAAGCAGAAATTTATAAGGGATTTTTTTTTTTCTTTACCAACAAGTATGTATCGGAGAGTATACAGGGTGAGTCATAAATATCGAAACAATAGGCTATCTCCTTAAATATTGCCCCTAAACCCATACTTCCAATTGCAAAAATTCATAAAAAAAGGTGAAATTTTTGATAAGATAAGTTGCAACTCCATGGGGGGTCTATTTGAAAAATTACGAAAATTAACTTTTTATACGGCCCCCGTAGGATAAAAATTCCAATTAGGGAAACTTTCCTTATCCAGTGCTGAATAATACACAAAAAGTTGCATCTTCATATCTTAAAAATTCGCGGAGTTATAAACGTTTGAATAATTCATCAGGTTTTAAGGGATTAGACACAAATTGAAATGCGCGCAATTCAAAAGACAATGTTACTTTAACAGTTGTAGGAAACGCGTAAAAATCTATCTTTTGAGTTAGAATTTTGATTTTTTTTTCTTTTTTTTGTGTATGTTAGCCATATAATTTGCTAAGAAAATCACATGCTAAAATTTATAAAAAATTCATATGGTCAGTACTGGTTTCAATGTGATAGTTAAAAATCGTAATAAATCCAAACATTATTTATCGAATTTCAATTTCTTTCTACTTAACTAAAAATGAAAATCAGATTTTAGTTTTGTTTCGAGGTTTAAATTTTTCAATATTTATTTTAGAACTATTAAAAATATTTATTTAAAAAATTATAACTTTTAAAAAATCATATTTTCAAAAGTAAATAATTTTTTATTTTTTTTAAACAAAAGTAAGGTAAAATAATTAAAAATGACATGTTTCAAGTTTGTACTTTTTTCTTTAACAATTCTTAACTTTTAATAATTTAAAGACAAGAAATAGTCGGGAAAAAATTCATTATACAGAAAAACGAAATGTACTGTTTTACTGCCCATTAGTTATTTAAAAGAATGCTTTTCTAAGATGCAGATTAAGTCCTTTTTAAAAATTTAGCTCTCACAACTTCAAGCTTTTTATCGTCCTGTAGAGGCTGTTAAAAAATCTGTATTCTGGGCTCAGGTCAGATCAGGACCGTGACGTTACTTTTTTCTGAAGACTCGCCTATCCAGGTCTAATGTATTTTTCATACCGGAGGGGACTGCTTCCATTTTCCCACACTTGCACTGGACGAAATTTTTAATCCCGGTCGTAAATTAACAAACACTCAACGTCCCAGCGCTTCTCGCCAACATCCGTAGCCAAGCGCTTTGGGGGGGAAAAAAACTTCGAAGAGCATACAAGTCCGAAGTTGCTTCGACTTTTCATATTTCATCCATTTGACCGCGTAAGTCTTGTTTATGGAATATTTGTAAGAATACGAGTGCGAATTAAAAAATGCTTATCTCACCTTTTGAAAAATTATACATGCATTATGAATAATCTGTAAGTTGACCTTTCTTTTTCAAAGCTAAAGCATTTGTTTGTGAAGTTTTATGCATATACCATGTACTACCATTTAGTGTCAGTACACAAATACATTACAACAATTATTACCTGAATATGAACAATGCATAAGCTGAATATATGCATGCGTATAATATTGTGAACTAATCTGTGAATTAATTTGCAATATTGTGAATTAATTTGCAAGTCCAAAAGCATTTTCTTCGAAAAAGAAAAATTCTTTTACTTGAATATTTTGTATCCAAAATATTCAAGTTAATTGTATGTAAATATTTGCACATGTAAGCTTCAAACTACGGTACTAGAATAGAATGTAACATACACGTTGCACGTCGAACTTCATTTTTTCGCCAAAGCGCTTGGCTAGAGGGGTTGGCGTGAAGCGCAGCGCTGGGACGTTGAGTGTTTGTTTATTTGCATCCCGGTCTCGAACAAACCGTATTAAAATCACAAACCTAACACGTACATAAAATAAGTAAAATTTGGTTTAATCAATATTTTTACGAAAACTACACAAATTTTAAAACCGCTTTTATTTTACAAAACAATAAAAAAAATAATTTTTTTTTTTTTTTTTTTTTTTTTTTTTTTTTTAAAGAATACTATATTTAAATGCTAAAAAATTAAACAAAATAAAACCAGAGAAAAAAAATTTGCTTATGACGGATTTCTGTCTTAAACAGAAAATGTGTTGATCTATGCAAAATAAATACAATAATACCTGAGAAAAAATAAACTCCATTTAACCTTCATAGGAAGGGCATTTGTCTTTTACGTATTTTTTCTTTCCTATGTGATTCCGTCTTAAAAGGTTTTACTGTATAACATTTTTCAAAGTTTTCAACGCACGGGATATGGATTAGCGATAATAAAATATAAGTGAAACATTTACATATAAACATAGATTCATTGATAAAATAAATATATCACAGCCTTTGGCGCCTCTTTAATAATAAAAAGTATAAATATAAAAAACGAAATTCTATATTAAGTATTTTTGGTCACAACTCCTCCACGCAAAACAATTTTTAACTATACTGAAGTAAAAATCTATGTAGAAACACACGGCTGAGTCGTCTACGATTTAAGCTTTTTTCCATGCTGGTCCGGATTATGATTTTAACATTATTTCATGCCGGGCTGAAATTTTTTCCCTATGGGTCCGTTTAGGACCGTACATAAATATTACGATTTATTCAGACTTCCAGTACTAACGATCAACATGTTTTAGAAACAAGTTTCAATTTTAAATAAATACGCTGCTTTATTATGGCCAAATAAGAGGCACGGTCTTAAACCGACATATAATAACGTTACAATTTGTAGACGATCCCTTATTTGCTTTGGAAATGGATGAAAAACACTTCTTTTACAGGCATGGTAAAGTGGTGTAAATCACGAATTTTTGAGAATTTTAGATTTTAATATCTCTGTCAGGTTTTCAGATAGGGAGATGAATTTTTTTTTTGTTCAATTTAGGAATAGATAAGGAATAATTTCCTAATTGGGAATTTTGCTCTACGGAGGCCATATAAAAATTTAATTTTCGTATTTTTTGAACTAGACCCCCCATGGAGTTGCAACTTATATTATCAGAAATTTCACCTTTTTTTATGTGTTTTTGCAATTGGAAGTATGGGTTTAGAGGCAATATTTAAGGAGATAGCCTATTGTTTCGATATTTATGACTCACCCTGTATGTTGCTATGTTGTAATTTTCGCTGACAAATGTAGCTATTAAAATTTAATTACTCCCTTTTTAAGAATTAATTTGAAAAATCCATAATAAGGTTTAATATTCAATTCAAAATGCATATTATTGCTAAATATTGAAGAAAATATACCGCGACAGATTTTTAATAATTCATAAAGCACTAAACATTTAACGAGTTTTATTTAAGGGAAATTGATTTGTCTTATTGGCAATCTTGCCTCTTAAAATAACCAAATAAATATTTTTAATATGCAATCAATCAAATCAAGCGTTAAATTGTTATTCTACTCTACTGAATCAAGAGATCGAAAATGTATTCTTCCGTATAAATTAGCAATAAGCAAATGAAAAGCGGAAACATCGCTAAATAGATAATACCTCACTGACAAACAAGATAATCACCTGTGAATAAATTATCACATAAACGCCTAACAAATAGAATATTATATTATTATCAGAGTTTCCCCCAGGTTTAAAAAGGGGCGGGGCGCTATTGTTCTGAAAAAGGCACTTTTTACATTCTTCAGGGCACTTTTTTGTTTTTTAAGGGCACTTTTATAGAGTTGAATCTAGAATCTAGCGGTTCAAAAAATCGTGGAAATACAGAAATTTCGTCAAAGAATCGAAAAAGAAATCCAAAAAATTAAAAAAAGGATAAATTTTGTTAAAGATCGCGAAAAACAGGAGATTTCGTTAAAAGATTGCGAAAAAACGACAAATTTCGTGAAAAGATCGCAAAAAACGGCCAATTTTGTTAAAAGATGACAAAAATGGCAAATTTCGTGAAAAGATAACACTAAAAACATAATTTTGAAGCAGGAAAATTAGTTTTTCGAACAGAAAAATTCACTTCTGGTATTAACTTTTTTCTGGTATTAATCATTGACAAAATTTGCATTTTCTGCTATCTTTTGACGAAATCTGCCATTTTTTCGGGATATTTTGCGTTTTTTCTCGAATTTTTTGGCGAAATCTGTCGTTTTTTGCAAATCTTTTGACAGAATTTTCCGTTTTATTGCGATTTTTTGACGAAATTTGCCATTTTCTTTTCAAATTTTTTGCCGAAATCTACTGTTTTATCGCGATTTTTGGACGAAATTTGTCATTTTTTTCACAATCTTTTGAGGAAATCTGCCGTTTTTTTAGGATTTTGTAACGAAATTAGGATTTTCGTGGATCTTGCCAAAAATTAGTCGTTATTTCGCGATTTTTTAGCGAAATTTCCTATTTTTCGTAAATTTTTGATGTTATTTTTTGCTTTCCGTCGCCGATATTTTGCGTAATTTGCATCGATTTTTTGCTTAATAGCGCATCCGCATCATCGCTGAAGGGCTGCGTTTTTTTCAAATCTAGGGCAAGAAGGGCGCTATTTTTTTTTTGAATGAGCGACAAGAGGGGCGCTAGTTTTTGGATGAGAGGCAAGAAGGGCGCTATTTTTTAAACTAAAGGGCAGGAGGGGCGGAGCGCCCTCCTGAAACCCTCTGGGGGAAACTCTGTATTATGACAGTATTTAATTTGCCTCTTAATGTAAAATAATTTCCTAGTCACATTAAAATGATATTTATTGGAAATCATTAGAGGATGTATTCGTAAAAGGAAGCTATCCTCTAACACGTTTTCTATATTCATAAATACATCATGTTTTGCTTTCTTATAAATTTCATGAATTTACAAGATTGAATTCTAATATTGAAAGTGTAAAACATAATTAAAATGAAATTTCATCGTTTAGTAAATTATGTGAATGCAAAACAATAGAGATAATCATTTGAATGAATGCAAAATTTTAAGAATTTATAATTTGGTTATTATAATTGGAACATTTATAATATGATTTTATTATTTAATTCTTTTGCTCTAATAAATATTTATGACACATAATATTAAAATCAAAATCAATAAATAATGCGCCTTAAACATTAATTAATAACGCGATTATAAAACATTCATATGCAGAAATGTATAAGGAATTTTTTTTCATTTACAATCAGGGATGTAAAGGTGTATTGTATATGTTTATATACACTAGGCCTTTACACGTGAAACCTTTCAGTAAGCAGGGACGCATCTCAGCTTTCGGAAAAGAATGGAGAGCGCGATCATTAACGTGGCATCATAATG
This sequence comes from Maratus speculifer, assembly GCA_964019185.1. Taxonomy (NCBI): domain Eukaryota; kingdom Metazoa; phylum Arthropoda; class Arachnida; order Araneae; family Salticidae; genus Maratus; species Maratus speculifer. Next base: position 274,401,596 of record OZ025290.1, read on the forward strand.
ATCTTGCAATATTAGAATCTATACACACCTATCCTATACGATCTAAATGCAATGGACAATGTAAGACATAAGACCTTATCGTTCGAGGACTCCGTGTAAAAAATTTAAAAAAATCAGAAATGCAAATCGCAGAAAATTTTGAATAATGCACTTAAAAGTTTTGTAAAGACAGGCGTTCTAAAATTTCTTTTCGCCTGTAATTTAAAACAAGTATGAAAAATCATGCGTTAAGCATAGATTATGAAGCACTTTCCAACATTTAATGAAATCTTTAACAAAACTTTGTTATTTAGGGAAATAACAGTGTATAGCCAAATATACCCAAATATGTATTCCAGTACTTTTGAATAGCCCTGTATTTCATATGTCAGTTGGTATAATGGGAAAATTTAGTTTAGCAAGAAAATACCCAGTAGCTTGAAATTTCTTTTTCAGCAATTCATACTATTAGATGGAAACATACTTGAATACTTTTGTTTAGCGCTGTAGTTTACATTGTACCTTTATTACACATCAGCATTAGGCTAAAATTTATTGTAAACTAAAACACTTTTAAAACAACTGAAATCACATTCTCATAAATCATCATTCATAGGCGTCCATGTACCGAATTCTTTGCGTGGCCCTATATATCATTTTATCTATATTCTGCAAATATTTCTCAGTAAATTGAATGAAGCTCAGCATAAAAATGCATAGCTTATTTAAGAACCACGTTTAAAAAATTTACGCTCATATTCAGTAACGTAGGTGAGCTCTTTTGGGTAGCCCTGTATATCAACTATAACATTTATACACACTATATAATGTGCATATATTTAGCGAAATATAAACGCGCATATCATAATTAAAATGCATTTCATCCCTCCATCAGCCATCATCGGACACATATACGGTACTTCAGAAAAAATATACTATTTGAAATCTTTTGTGTGGCCCTGTAAATGCTATGTACTTCATATTATGCAAGCCAGTAGCGTATAATTTATATTAAGCTTCAGTGACATATATCAATTTTATTATACATGAAAAAGCTTAATATATTTAAAATATGTCACACACAATTCCCCCTTTTACAATTATCTAATGGAATTCTTTTGTGTGACCCTGTAAATGAATAATAGCTACATTTTCATCTTATATTTTATAGAATGCATATTTTAATATGTTTGACAGGGTATAACATCTTTAAAATTCCTTTGAAACGGTTTTTCCCCATAGGCCGTAATGTAATGGGAAACTTTTGATTCGCCCTGTAGACAAACTAATCATGATAGAAACTTCATTTTCGATAGGATTTGTGCTAGGGTAAACGTCAATAACGTCCTAAAATGTCATGGCAATTCGAGCATATTAACGATTTTCCCCCCTAGGTCGTAATGTAATGGGAAACTTTTGATTCTCTCTGTAGATAAATTAATCATGGTAGATACTTCATTTTCAATAGGGTTCGTGCTAGGGTAAACCTCAATAACGTCCTAAAATTTCATGGCAATCCGAGTATATTAACGATTTTTCCCCATAGGCCGTAATCTAATGAGAAACTTTTGATTCGCCCTGTGGATAAACTAATCATGGTAGAAACTTCATTTTCAATAGGGATCGTGCTAGGGTAAAACGCCAATAACGTCCTAAAATTTCATGGCAATCCGAGCATATTAACAATTTTTCCTCATAGGCCGGGGAAACTTTTGATTCTCTCTGTAGATAAACTAATCATGGTAGATACTTCATTTTCAATAGGGTTCGTGCTAAGGTAAACATCAATAACGTATAAAAATTGCATAGCAATCCGCGTATATTTACGGGAGTTAGAGCGCGGACAGACGAACAGACGGCCATACGGACAGACAGACAAACCGAATGCAGAAGCACTTTTCAACTTTGTTGGAAAGTGCTAAAAATGGAAAGCATAGATATTCTTTGATGACGTACAAATACAACTTGATTTATTTTGGAGGCATGAATTTAAGTACAAAGAACAAAAACAAAGACTAGAGTTATAGTGACCAATCCATGGCTTTTCCAGAGAATACTCTAAAAGAGTTTTCATTGAATAGAATCACTTCGCCCGATTTTGTTGCAGGTTTTTTTTCTTTTTAACAAAATGAGTAAATTTGCCTTAATTTTTAAAGATATGAGGCAAAAAATTACAATGTTGTACTTCTCTTATAAAACAGCCATTCCGACAGTGGTTTCTTTACAACAGTAAACTAGCCGGATGTGGCAATCACAAAACTTTCATCTATCTCATGCATGTTAATACTTCAAAAGTCACTATCACAGTGTCAAAATTAAATGACTATCTATGCTCATCGTGAGGATTCTAGAGGCATGAAATTTCGTGCATGAGTTCTTGAAATATGACTCTTGTGGAAACGGAAAAAAAATCAACATAAAAGCACAACTTGTTGGGTGATTTATACCAAAACATAAATAGAAATAATATTTATCAAGCTATATCTGAATCTGAAGTTTGATTAAAATCAGTATATTATTTCTTGAGCTAGACTTATTGCGGAAATCGTGAAAAATGCAGCATTGTAGCACCACTTGTTGAATGATTTACACCAAAATGTTAACAACATCATTTTATGTCAAGGGCTAACTGAGTCTTAAGTTTGATGAAAATTCATGTATCAGTTATTGAGGTAGGATTGTTGCGTTAATTGTAAAAAATAAAAAAGCAGCGCCATTTGTTGAGCAATTTACACCAAAAACTAATCAGCATCAATCTATATCAGGAACTACCTGAATAATTTTTTTAATTAAATTCCGTGCATTAGTTCTTGAGATAGAGCTATTGCGAAAATATTAAAAAATGCATCATAGTAGCGCCACCTCTTAAGTGATTTACATTAAAATCTAAATAAAATCAATTCATGTCAAGGATTAACTGAATCTGAAGTTTGTTGGAAATTCGCTCATTAGTTATTGAGATACAGCTGTTGCAGAAATCGTGCAAAAAATGCAGCATAGTAGAGCCACCTGTTGAACGATTTATACCGAAAACTAATCAGCATCAATTTATATCAGTGACTACCTGAAAATCGGCTCTTTATTAAATTCCATGCTTTAAGTTTTGAGATAGAGCGCCCACAAGATTTATGTCACATATAGACAAACAGACAGACTCACAGACATGTTTTTTGGAATCGATTTTTAATTCATGTTTTACCATGATTCTAATTTGGCTTTGTGCAAATTATATTACACTGTAAAAAAAAAGACAGATGTTTCTTAAAGTAAAAATATATAGTATAACCATGAACGAAGATATAAAATAACCTCTTTAAAGTTATTGACGATATTCCGAAAAGTGCTTTTTATATTTAGAAACCTTGAAAAACGCACATGTTTACGGCATCTATAATCTATACAGAAGTATTCATAATAACAAAGCTTGTTTTCCTGATACTGTTTTTCACAAGCTCTTTTGAGAGTTTTTAAAAATAGTTAATAAAACGCTGCTATAATAATGGAGCAATAAATTATTATCATTGCATATTAGTTGTAAATTGCATTAACTTTCCTTAAGAATAAGTCTGCCTCAACTATAATAATGTATCTGTTTAAATGCCAGATGCGCATATTCTTATAGCGTTATAACCTCAATGTTTTTAAGATTTGAGATTGAATTACTATGCATATTACTTAGTACTTTAGTATTACATGTAAATTTTATGACTATTGATTTATTTAAAAGAAAGTAAGAGCCCAACCAAGCACCATAAAATGGTTTGACCAATGTTATCTAATTTCCGGGTAATTGGGTAACTACGACGGCTCTAATTTAAGAAATTTCCATCTTGCCTGTACCATTTCAAAATAAAGAACCAACAGTGATTCAATCGCTAGATGCTAAGATACACAGCAAATTGAAAACGTCTCATACCCAACAAAATTTTTTTCTACTGTTTTTTCAACCATTTTCCAGTCTTGCCACTTCTAATCCTACCATTTTTTAATGGCATACATAAGCTGCCGACGATTGGCCAATAATCAATCTGCTGCTTGCTTGTGCAGGAAATTGAAGAAGTACTACATGTTGAAGATGTTCGTCTTTTTGTATTTTGGAAAACATTTACACCGGATCATTGGTAAAAAATGTGTAGAACAATGATAGAATTTGCGTATTCATAGAAAAATATGAATAAACATAAATTAATCCATTTAAAACTGGTTGTACCATTAGCAGTAGTGTAGCCTGGATCGTCTGTGAAGAGTTTTGATCCATTGTTAATCGTTACAATTTAAAAAAATTTTATAGAAAATGTCCAAAAGGTAGTGTTTATGAAATACATAATACATTAATCGACATAATGAAAGGCACAAACAATCATAATAAATTTAGCATACATGTGTTTACACAATTGAAAAAGACCACCTCCATAAATTTTCACAAAAAAGAAAGAAAGGGCAATAGTAGTAGAATTCGTACTGTACATCTTTACTGCAACTGTTTTTTTTTCTTTCATTAGATTCTTATATAAAACCTTAAAACAGATGAGTGGTAAAATATCTTATGTTATTTAATATACTTTTCTTCTCCCTGACTTTTGCATATTATACTTACATCTTAAAGTTTTAAAATAACAATTCTGAAATCATATTAAAATCACAATTTTACGAATAAAAACTTCAAACAAATATAGACTTTCAACATTAAATACAATATCAGTTTTTAAAATCATAAACATTTTAATTAAATAAATTCGCGAAAAAATTAGCACTTTTATTTTCCATTTGCATTCAGCGTTTAACATATATATCCAGTTATCTCATTAAAAATATCAATATTTTAATTTCATTGATTTTCTCACCGTAGAAATTTATATTTATTTTTTACAGTGCATCTGAATTCGATCAATTTATTTTAACGAATGAAATTGTACTTTACTATTCCGAAAAAAAAAACTTAGAGAGAAAATAAATAATAAATTTATGTAACCAAGGTTTGTGACAGGAATAACATAAGTCCATAAGTTAAGCACATGTATTATTCATAAAGCAAATTATTTTTAATAACTTAAAAATGTAGCTTCCATTATTGATAAACGTATTTGTTTAATTTTCATATCTCCATTTGAAATTTCTAAATGCATTAAATAGATCATGTCATTTTCATAACATTTTTCTGTTATTAATGAATATTTGAATATTTTCTGACACTAGCATTTGTCCAATACTGAATAAAGCCTTATGGGAAATTTGTCTTTCCAAACAAAGGTTATATCATTTATGGTTGGACGAATTATCGAAATGAATGACACAACAGAAAATTGGAGTCAACGCGGTCAGTATATCATCACATCTCTTTGACCATGAAGAAATAAAGATATATATATTTCAGTATAATCGAATTTGGCTAGCATTAAGAATGACTGTCGGTTAACCGTGAAATCGGATTATTCCTTTTATTAGGCCAAAAGTGGAAGGACTATTTTTCTACAATAAATTAGTAATTTGTGTATGTGAACAAATCCAATATCATCTAACAACACATTTAATATGAAATTTCTACGGTTAAAAAACAATAAAATTTAGGTAAATAAAAACCTTTTTATATAAATTCAAATTTTATATACAAAAACGATTTAGAAGAACTGAAAATGTACAACATTCAATATTAAGATGAATTCAGAGATTGCGTGAATTGCTTGTCTTTTATCTAAAATTACTACTGATCTTTAAAATATTTTTAAAGGAAATAATAATTTTAGTAATGAAATTTGCCTAAGTAAAATATTTGTAGCAACGCTATTAATTAATTAATAATCGTATGTCGAATATTTAAAAATGAAAAAATACCTTCTAATTGCAAACACTTCTTCAATTAAGGCAGATATATTCAAAAACATACATACACACACATACAATTTTTTTCCAGCATTATTCCATTCTGTTCCCTCATTGACCAATAGCTAATTTAGAGATATAGTATATACATGATGCGATTCTTATGACATTCAGATGAAAACTGAGGTCATAAAAATAAATCGTACTCTGTAATAGCTTTAGATTATTCCTCGGAAGCCTCTCACAAACTTCCAAATTCATTAATTTTGGTCAAAACCATTCTATCCCTCACCTAATAGATTGATACTGAAGTAAATGTATTAGAACAGTTTGTTTGCTGTCGTTAGCAGTTTTGTCATGAAACGAATGTATTAAAATTTTTCCATAAATAAGAGAGCATTTATAGTATATACGTTATGTACATATACACATATATGTATAAATATATATGCATGTATTACACTAGCATTCGGCTAACTGAAAAGTATCCATGTTAGCTTATCTCTAAAACTTAAAAGGGACAAAATAAAACAAACTCCCAAAGCACTGACGTTATTTCATCAACTACTGGCTCGATCACTCTGTATGGTAGTTGAAGTAACGCATTTCGAATCTCACTCTATAATGAAGACTATCATAATCTGAACATTTTCGGTCGGTCTCGTTAGTGTTCGGAATAGAGAGAGTCCACTGTGTGTGTTTTTAAAGCGCTACACATTTTCTTTCGATGGTTCATAAGAACTACTGCATCAAATTACATCATTCTTTTTTTTTAATGAAAGATATTTGTCCATAGATTTCTTATCTTACATTCGTTTGTTCAAATATTTTATTTTAAATTAAAATTCTACAGCTGCACATGTGCAGTTTATAAGTACAAATCTGCCTTTGGAGTGACGTCAAGCATATGCGCAGAGATGCTCGCTCACTTGAACTATCACATTATAGTTATAAGTTACTTAAGGTAACCTGCGTCTGAAATACAATTTATTCAATCTTACTGTAAACAAACTTTTTTTCAAAATTTACATTATGGTGTATAATTGTTTTGACCATGTTACACACAAAAGATAAACACAGTGATTTGAAATTAAGAACTATGACTGTTGATGCATCTTATAAATTGTCTATTGTTACACACGGAGATTGGGGAGCTAGCATTTTAAGTTATAGCTGCTTATAAAAAAATAAAGTATCATAAACATTAAAACACAAAACTAATTCTGTAAGATAAAAACCGAAATTCGAGACAATTGTACATGTGTCAACTAATTTTTCAACTTATTCAATTTAGAAAGAAATAAAACCAGTTCCTGCTAGCGTATAGCGAACTAACGCCACATTTTAAAGTCTAAATTTTCGTAGAGGACTTAGGTTTGAACCCAAATATGGTAAAATGATTTGTGCAATATTTTTGTCGATAAATTTATTTCAATAATGACATGTTCTATCAGGAAGAGAAGTTACAAGATTATTATTATTATTTGATTATTTTATAATTAATTAAACTTTAAAATTCAACAATATTTTTTAAAAATAATGATTTTGCATTTAGAATATTTAAGCTTAAATATTTTGCATGTAATTATCAATTAAAAAAATTTAACAGACCTACAATTTAAAAAATAAAACGGAAAGAAAATAAAATATGCATATAAGACCTACAAAAGAGCTTACCTTCATATCCATAGTTTAATATATAAAATTATATATATAGTATTCAAGTAATAGAAAAGTGTTTTTTTTTAATTGTTAACTGTATCAACTTTCAAATTTAGGGTTTTAGAGAATGAGAAATACTGAAATAATATTCGCAACAGCTTTTAATGATCATGTAGATTAAGAAATGATAACAATAAATAAAAGATTGTTATTAAAAATAGTCTAAAGTAAATAAAAACAAATACTCTACACGATATCTTTAAGTAATCTTCTGATAGAAAGCAAGCATAATTGGTTATAAATTATAACTTTAAAATTTTTTCACTTCATCGAATAGATTAGACTAACAGCACCATCTATCGGCTTTATAAAATAAGAATCAATTTGCAAAATAGAAATTCAACAAGATTTCAATAATCTATATTATAAAGGCCAAACGTATCTGTGCGTAACGCATACGTCATTTTCCGCATGGCAACACTTTCAAATTTTAAATGAATTTCGGTATTGCAATTTTTGCTATTTAAAGTTTTTAAACTTCTTAATGTCGCATATTTTCAATTTTTACACCATCGTGTAGAAAAAAAATTTACTTTTAAATGAAATTCGTTTGAAAGCTGTATCTTAATTTGTTTTTGAAATATTAATTTTTTGTAGCTTTTAATACCTCTTTTCTAATCGTGGCAACGGGAATACTCCATTTCTATTTAAAGCAAAGGAAAAAAGGGAAAAAAATTGAGTGTTGTATCGTTATGTTGCCATTTTCTCATTAAAAGGGAAAAAATAGAAATTTAAATATCTTCTGTTATAAAGCCCGGTGAATTTTGACTTCATTTACAAAATTTGATTTACACGAAGAAGAATACCAACAGTTTAATATCTATTTCAGCTAATAGCATTGAGACTTCAAGTTTTGAATAAAAATTATCAAATTAAAATGCCAATTTTTTTAACTTGAATACAGATGTGAAATATACATTTGTAAATATGGTATGGTGCAAATGATGCCGGGTTTAGATTTCACGGGAAAAAAATTCTATGATTGAGTCAAAGTTGAATAAATTTTGCTTTTTATTCTTTTGGAATACTAGCATAAGAACCTTAATTGATAACTTTATCATAATAACATATCTTTATTATTTTTTACTGCTTACATATACGATTAAATTTAATTTTAACAATTTCTACAACTACGTTTTATAGAAATAGTATTTTGTTAATTTGGCGATAAATATCGTTTGTTTAAAAGTTAGACGTACCAATACAAAATGCATTTTTTACTATAACTAATTTTGTAGGTTTATTATAAGTTAATGAAACAGTTCCTTCTTAAACATTTTCTTTCGTCAAAATTTGACGGGCTCTACCTAGTTCATTTAAAAGCAACTAGATTCAAGATATTTCCTAATGAAACATATAAGTTATTTACCGTCAAATCTTGATGGGCACTATCTAGTATTATATACAACTTTATTTTAGGTTCAACATTTAAGAAAAAAATCATTTTGTAAAAAGTTGGTCAACCCTGCCTAGTCTTTCCTACATCCTGCTGAATTAAAATAACAATAGATATTCTAAGGAAAACTAAATAATTTTCCAGGAACATTCAATTATTCCTAACTGAATATCAGAATGCTTACAGTTGCTAATTTTTGAGTAACATTATATTCGGATCGCAATCAACGGCTAATTTAATTGAAGATTTCTTAACTAAATAAGTCAAAGATTACTATTCAGAAACAATTATATACAAAAATGAACACAAATGCACTTTTTTCTGTAGATTAGTATTGTATATTTATCAAACTTACTTGGTACATTTTAAAATCATAAAAGCAAGAGGACAACCATTTTGATAAAATCTTAATCATTTTACTCTTTTTCCAATCAAAATTAAGGAACTTTTTTTATCATACTTTATTAACGGTAATAGTTTGACCAAGAGTTAACCATAAAACTTGATGAATTTGAAGGATGAACACTATGTATTCAGTAAATTATCATCCTAAAGAACTTTCATTACTTAATGAAACAACCTTTGGGTTGATAAAGGTAATTTCTCAAGCTTCATGACTAGTTTTTACCAATATAATAACAACAAAAACTGCTAATTTTACATTGTCTTAATCAAGAGTGAATAATCATCACAATTCTAAATAAAATGAATGACCATACTTTATTAACTGAAGCCATTCAACCGATGATTAGACAAAATCCTGTTAGAATTTGAAGGACAAAAGCTAAGTATTTGGCGAGAAATTAAATTATCATCTAAAAATGACTTTCTATATTTAATGAAATAAACTTTTAGTTGGTACTGAATATTTCTCTAGATTCGCGGGTAGTTTTTAGCTCTATAATAACAACAATAATTGCTATTTTTATAGTTTCTTAATAAAGACTAAATAAGTAATTACAATTCCAAGGATAATTAAAACCATCCTTTATTGATTTCAACAATTCCACGGATGATTTAGACACAATCCCTGTTGAATTTGAAGCATGAAAGCTATATATCTTGCGATAATTTAAATTATCAACGAAAAATGATTTTTATTACCTATAGGTAAAAAAACTAAGTTGCAGTTGGAATATTTCAAACTTTTTTGGTAGTTTTCACCAATATAATAACAATATCTTATCTATTTTACAACGACTTAATCAGGAGGGAATAAGTAATCACAGTTCCAAAGAGAATTAAGCACCATCCTTTATTAACTGCAATTACTCCACCAACGGTTAGAGATAATCCTTGCTGAATTTGAAGAACAAAAGCAATTCTTTGGGAAATTAAGTTATTCTCAAAAGAACTTTCATTAACTATTGAAAGAATCTGTTCATTGATAACAGGAATTTCTCCAGCATCGTTGGTAATTTTTGCAGCAATAATAGCAACGATAACTACTAGCGCACTGTCGATTATTCTATGACCTTTGAAAAGAAAACAACTTTGTATTTCACTAAATAAATTAAAATAAAATAAACTTGAAAATAGTAAAATTCCAAAAGTATTGACATGTCTTAACTTCGAACTTACGAGTTCAACTAAACACTTTGCCCTTTTATACAATTTGTGATTATATTTTATATCTAAGGGTGAAGACATTACTGAGTTCTTAACTTCGTTCATTATTTCGTTAAGATAGGAAAATAGAACTCCACATATAACGTCATACATTAATAAGGGTAGAACGCAGCAAAACATGCTTGTGCTATACAATAAAATGCTGTATACTTTATTAAAATATGGGGAAATCTTTTCGACTGCTGATGTCCATGCAGGATATTTATGTTGAACTACTGCTGAATTGCCGCTAAATAATGACAAAAATGTTGAAATTGACAGTAAAACAAATAAAAACATCATATAAATCAACAACATAATTAAACATCTTCTTCTTTTCTTTCTCAATGCATTAATGTGTTTTTCTTTCATATTATGATCTGACAGCATTTTAAATATAAATATGAAATCCTCCTTTTTGTAATGCAAAACAAAACTGAATAATAAGCCAGAATAAATATATATTATAGGTGAGAATATTTCCATTCGAAAACCATCAAGAAGGAATCCGAAATGGAAAGAACCAGTTATTAATCCAATAAAGGAAGTAATGTAAAACAGACATCGAGTAACATACCTAAACGCTCGCCATTGTCTATTACCTTTTTCAAGAACATCAGCCCCAAAGAATATGAACGCATATGTAAGGATATCAAACATATGTTTACATTTCTCAAATGGAAATGTGAATAAAATCTTGGATTTTCCTTTTCTCGTCATTTTATTTTAAAATTGGACAATCAATTCCACATCAATTTTTTAATTTATAATATAATATATATGCAGAAAAATATAATCTCATACATTTATCATATAGATATTTATCAAATGTTACTTCAAAAAAAATTTTATAGTTTTTTTTAATTAATAGACAGCGAATTGAACTCAATCAAAAATATATTTCTTCCTGAATTAATTGTTTTTATAAAATGTATATATTAATAAATAAATATCAAAGTCTCCATAGAAATAGCTCTCAGAAGATATTTACATCACAGTTGTTGTATTCCATCTTCGAATGCCTTTGTTTGATGTCTTAGCCGAAATTGTGATAGCTTTAGTGCAATTCATATCGTGAAGTTCCCAGATTTTTATTCGAATAAAAATCAATATTTATTTTCATTAAATAAAATTTTATGATTGTATATTAAAATAATCAATTTATCGTTATACATGATTACAATGCTTCGTAAACACGCCGATAAATCATAATGTCGTATCAATGTAAACACAGATTTCTTTATAAGACATCGATTTTTTTCAAAAACAAAGATATTCTATTTTAGATGAACGGATTAATTTTCAAAAAGATTATTTTTAAAGAATTCTGATGTTTATATTGAAACTAAACTAGCATACAAAAGATCACAATCATGATTCAATTATTTTACGTAAGAAAAAAAGAAAAATGATTAGATACATTATGGAGCAAATTATTCCTTAAGACTAATCGCCATTTCATTATTTATTGAATCTTTATTTATTATCCATTTCATCTGTAAAGAAGAATGAAAGATCATTTATCTGGCATAGATTATTGAACACTTTTCATCACGAATAGTATATTATCAAGAAATTTCATTTTTTTATTGTGTGGAATGATATGCAATAGGACTGGATTATTTATCCATATATCGCAGGCATTGATATTTCTTAGTTACCGCAATAACAATATCTGAACTTTGACTCTGTTGATACATCCCAATAAAGAAATAATGCTTACAAACACTGCTATGACGAACATGAGCCCCGAAAAAAATATCTGTAAATATCTCAAAACTCATTAAAATAATACTAATTTGCGCTCACTGTCACAGCCCCGAAAAAAATATCTATTCCAATGTTTTCAATCTCCTTCCTCATCCAAAAAAGAAAATCTACATCGATTATCTTCCTTTCTGCTAATTATCTCCAATAGAAATTATCCGAGTTATTGCAGTGCATTCCTTCACTGTAAAGCTAGAGTTGTTCGACTGTCTGCTAGATACTCACTAACACTTTTTCATCTTTTCTTCTCTCGTAACTGTGATCTAGTACTTACATATATTCCGACAACTCCAGATAATTGATACACCATAAATAACAACGCATGAGCCCTGAAGGTTCATTGTCGCGTTTTGACACAGGAAATAGCTGGTTATCATCGAGTCTGTACCTAAACAGCTAAAATTTTCAGTTTCCATGCAATCAATCAGACTCTGCTAATGGGGATATTTTGTTTTTTATTCATAGCCAAGCACTGAGCTCGACATGTAACAGGAAGTCTTACTCTACGGTCAGTCATCTACAAGCCGAAATACAGCCTAAAGAAGCAAAATGGGCAGGAGAGAAAAAATAGTTCGCGTTTTCAATGTCAGATATAACAGAAATCTCTTTATTATTATTTTAATTTATCCTTCTCTAATTAAGAAATTTATAAAAACAATGAGAGAGAGGGATCTAGAAGAACAGAAAATATCCAATTAGTATTTATTTAACAGGACTTTTAATTAAATTGCTTATAAATCCCTTCTTTCAAGACCCTTTAAAATCGGCAGATGGCTTTGAAATTGTCATTTAATTTTCTAGCTTTTTTAATACTTTGATATGTCTAGATATACACTTTAATATGTCTTTATATATATAGATAAGAGAGAACTCTTATCTCATGTGAATGAAAGACAAATAATTTAATTAGTTTTATTAAAGCATTTAAAATTTTAAAGAACAATTTACAAATTAGTTTCAATTAAATAAAGCTTCAAATTTCAATCAAAACGTTTTAAGTAACACAAAAACTTGAGAAATATTAAAACAAAAGATAATTTATAATACAATGAGAAACACATTTATATATATAAATTACGTAGTTTCAATGTGAAGCATTATAGCCGTAAAATAAAATCATTGAAAAGAAGGGGAAGCAAGGATACTATAACACAATATGAGCAATGTTGATCTCAGGGGCTCTTATTATACTTCTGATTTTGACAATAAATAAATGGTACTGCTAAGGAATCACAATAATGAGAATAATTAGGAAAAAACTTTCCTTTTGAATCTAGCCCTTTATTTATGAAATAATGTATTAGGAACTTCATTATAGCTTTATTTTAAAGTTTCTTTTTTCTTTTGTATATACAGCCCCACCAGTGTCCGAGACGCTTTGCTCTTGAAACTCGTAGACGGTAGGTGCTGTGTTCGTTGTCAATCGCGCCCGTCGGCGTAATCGCTCTGAGTTTTCCGCTATTTTATTCGAACCTTGGATTTCCTTGCGTAAATACGGATTAGATTCCCTTAGAAAGATCCCCCACAGAGAGGGGTTAACGGAAACTTAAAACATAACGTAAAAAATGGATGGATATTCTTTAGATAAACTATCCAAAACAAAATGTTTATCCAATATATATATATTAAAGTATTAATCTCAAAATACGTTCCAATAAGTATACATAATAATCTTTGTATTCAATACGAGGTGAAAAACGATACTTGAAATTAAAATAAATCAATACGAAAAAATTATCAGTTACAAAGCAGTATTATACACTTACTGTTAAACGTATATATAGAGAGGAAAAAAAACATTTTATCTATAAAGTTGTATATTTCCTCCTCTATACAACAATATTACAACCATATGCAGAACAACTGCTCACCATGATATATTACTAACGATTATATCCATAAATTTAAAAAAAAATCTTACTAGCATAATAGACAATGAGAGAAAAGCGTTTTCTGACAAATATGCGAATTGCCGTCAGTGTATTCTTCCGCACTGACCGCAGGAGATAATATTGGGGAATGGGAAGACTTATCTTATACGGTGAAACCTCCAAATAAGGGACATTACGAATAAGGGACACCTCTGTTTAAGAGACAAAACTTCCGGTCCCAGTCCTTGGTACAGGACGTGTTATGTATTTACCTCTGAATAAGAGACACTCGATTTAAGGGACACCTGAAAATGAGATTAAAGGGGCTGGCCTTTTCATTTCAAATATTGAAACAGTCTGTGATGAAAATGAAAATGCAAATTTTTGCTAAATTATTAAACATGTAGACAGTCATGTTGATACAGAGGCATATGAGATGACACAATTGATGAGCATTTATTTACCCATAATTCCGATTCGCCTTTAGTGTACTTATCCCCATTGGAATAATGCTGAAAATTGTCCAATTATTCTAAAATGGAGGATAAAAGAAAATTGTGAAATAAAGAATTTTACAGATGTTTTAAGGTTGTTCTCAAATCCAAAAAGCCCACTTTTATGACATAAGTTTTAATTTATTTGTATTCATAAATGCCTGAAACTAGCAGGCGTTGTTGTTCAGAAACTCTGTAATCAAACTTTTTTTTTTCTAAATGCAATAGATCTTTAGAAAATATTACCAATGTGGGCGTTTTGAACCAAATTTCTACAGCAACGAAGAATAACTACAAGAAAGGGTGAAAAACTTTTTTTCGCTTTGTCAAAATTGCTTATAACGCAATAAGTATATATTCAAAACTTGAAAACACTGTTCCATTTCGAATCGATTCCATAGTCAGGTGTTCCAATTTCATACATTAATTCCATTGAAAAATGAATTTGTAAAAATGTCAAAAAAAATTCCGCTTTCTGAGCTGAGCAGTTTGAGAGATTGATTGCCTTAAAACATGCAAAGTAGTTTAATACTTTCCTTTGTAAATACTTCTAAAAACAAAGAATTAAAATTTATAAGCATGGTAAATGAACACTTGAAAAGTTTATAGTGAAAAATTGAAATCTGCAAAACAATCACTTTTAATTAAATAATTGAAGTAAATTTTTTTTAAATATTTTTTGCTATTTTCATATACACAGTTTGCATAAAAATATAAATCAATAATTATACAAATTATTTCATTACTTTAATTAATTGAAAATTTTAATTAATTCTCTAATCCTTTCTTATAACTGATAAATGTAATATATACAGTTCAAATATATTTAAACTTAACTTTTAATGTTTTGTTATTTTTATATCCTTCTGAACGATTTATTAAAAGTCACTGCGATGACTGATTGCTTTTAAAAAGACCTTCCCAGTCAGTAATACTATTTATATTGTATTATGACTTTTTTCTTTGTCGTTTGTAATACTTATGTTAAAGCGAAGTTTTCTCGAAGGAATTTAATATATCTTGTCTTGATATTTTTCAGCTATGAATATTTATCAAAAAACAAAATTTAAATTAGCACTAAACTATTATCAAATGTGATTTGAGAATTTATATTTTTTTAAAAAGAGTTTCAGTATTGTGTTTTTGTATAAAACAGATAGGAAGATACAGTGATTTTTTTTTCCATTAAAAATTAATTGATTCCTTAGAGAAAGATTGAAATGCACCATTTCTGTTTCATCTAGCATTCACTGAAACCTCCACTGAAACATATTTAATAAGAAATATATTAGCACGACATGTGGCATTAAATTAATTTTTAGCTTTTCCTGGGCTTTCTCTTTTTTTGTGCTAATTAAAATAAAATCGTCAACGTCCTAAAATTAATATACATATTTTTTAGTTTGTATTTTATAATTTATTTACGTATTCACAAAGTAAATAAATAATTAAAATGTTATTTATTAATAATGCATAGAATATGAAAAGTAGCAAACATAGCATTTTTGAAGGAAATTACTTTGCAACAAATGGTATAAGTGCAAACAAATATGAAACATTGGTTTCTTTTCTAAAATATTTTTTGTATAAATATATATAATTATTTTAATGATGCTGTGTGAACATATAGGTATAAGACATTCATTCGTTGCTCTTCACATCTGCTTTTATTTAAATTAGTAGTAAACCATTTATGTTTCAAAATAAACAAAATTTCTATTTTCGCACAATTTAAGGTAGTTATAGCGATATATCACAAATATCGATATTAACTCTTTGAAATATTGAGATGGTAAAGTGTGATATTGTCCAGCTCAAACATGCATAAATAAACAACTTAAACGAGGTAACCCATGGTAAACCCAGTAAAATTCCATTCTCTGATATTTATGTCCAAATAGGAACAGAATTAGTATCAAAATTCTTTCAAGCAGGCTTTTATAAGATCAATAGAATTTATGTACTAAAATATATTTAAAAATGCATACTACAGTTTAGAACGGGTTTTTTTTTTTTTTTTTTTTTTTTTTTTTTTTTTTTTTTTTTTTTTTTTTTTTAGTTCATTCTAATTAAAGCACCGTAACATCACTGAAAAGCACCGTAAACAGTTTTTTCTCATAAATCAAAATGTAGAATAATCATTTTGTGCATACTTGTAAAAAGAAAACTATAAATTCTACGTTTAACAGCAACATATATCAGATAATTATCGTCCAATTCTAAAAATTGTCGGAAAATTAATAGTAATTATATTGAAACATTGACATGCTATCGTTTCAACAATTATTGGCGATTTCTCTAATAATAAACCAAATGCAAACGTCGGCAGATAATTAGATTAATGTTGGAAAGAAATTAATCGACACATACTTCAAGTGTAAACTAGGCGGATAGTTAGAAACAAGCAAAATTGAATTATTTTACAAACAGTGTACAATTTGTCATCAAGATAAACATCTCTCCTTTTGTAATTGTGTCAGGTAAATATAAATTCGCCAATACATTTCAAGATCTTTAGCTCAAAAAAATTTTCTTTTCGCGTTTGATGAAAGCATCTTTAACTCGGTTATCCAAGATTGAATTGTCTGTGGGTTTTTTATTATCATTATCATTATTTAAAAAAATTCTCGTAAGGTAGATTGTGTATTGAATTTCTACTGGATAAAATGCCCTACGTGTCATGTGTTATGTTTCCATTTATTAGGTGCAGATGACAACACCAAAATTCTCTTCCTAATTTTATGGAATTTGTGAAGTAAATATTTTGTTCTGTGCTGTTCATGCAATGCCTATGAAATGCGATACGTATGTATTCTTATGTGTAAATTAAATGTGGTTGTTTATCAGGTGCTATGATACCTTGTTATTTAAAGCACATATTTAATTAATTCGTTTAAAAAATATTACTATGTTTGCTATTTTCTTTTAATCTCTGCTGAGTTAATTTTGTACTTCACATGTGACTTGCAACACTTTAATCTACCTCTATTTTCTGTCCATTATGTCACAATTTGTCTACCCTCCTCTTGAAATATGACGTAATTCGTGGATGATTATTTTCAGAATGAGCTTCATCATTGAATTACATATCTATCTACAAAATGAAGCAAATACATACATGTTTGTGAGTAATGCTGACGCCGTAATGAGTGAGGCAAAGTAACCAAAAAATTTTACTTTTATAGCAATTTTTTTATCTTCTAAACCTCTCACGGGTTAAAATTTTACACTACTCAATAGCAAAAAGTGCATTTTCAAATACATTTCGTTTGAAAATTGCACCTCTTATTATTTTCTTTATAGTTTTAAAATTGTTTTTAAAAATAACATTATTAAAATATCCGTGAAAATATGGAATTGAAAAATATTAACCCATTTGCACGTAAAAAATGTAAAGAATCCAGCACTTGTTTGTTCCCGTGTAATATTCAATCACTGAATTGCCAGCAACATTAAATTTCTTAAATAAATAAATAGAAGCTAATTTAAAAGATATGTAACCAAACTACGAGCTGAAACACAGAACAAATTTGAACTGCAAAAGTTCTTATAAAGAATGAAAAAATTGCACGCTGGAATGCGGCTAATACGAAAGTAGCAAAAATAAAATTTAATATAGTTTGTGTTTAAAATTTTTTTTTAATTAATTTTAAAAAACGTATTGAAACTTTCATCTATGTGATGCTCTGTCCACCGACTATTCTTCGGCCATCCGTATAGTTCAAGTAGAATTGCCTGTTTGTTTGTTTTTATTAGTATTATTATTAAAAATAGCCTTTTTCTATTCGTATACATTTTATGTTAATCATATTTTTAAATGAAAAATAATAGTTTTCTTATTTGAAATTTAAAAAAGCGATAAAAATTCAAAGTGCATATAAAAAATGTGATTATGTTCATTTTATGTTCAATATTCACAGAATTTAAAGTAAACTTTATCAGGTTATACAAAATTAAATTTTAATTAAATTTTTAGAGCACAAAGTTCTTTGAGAAATTGATTTTAAACATTCTGTAAAACCTCCGTTTTTTTTACATAAAATACTTAAAATTAAATCGCCAAAATTTACATAATACTTGCCTAAAATCTAAGATTAATGTAAAAACATATTTTTTTCCGTCTTTTACGAAACTTCGTTTAATTTTATTAATCCTACGTACAACGTAGAGTGTAAATATTTGTGATCTAAATTTTTGCTCGCTTTAATGAATTTGCAATCGCGAAATATTCACGGAGATTTTTGATAGGTTTTTTAGAATTCCTTAAATATTTTTTGGGAGTAAATAGAAAAATAACTATGGACAAAATAAAATAAAAGATAAACGCCAAGTGATTTTACCATTATTGTTACATTTAGAATGAGATAAAAGAAGTTGTTTACAGAGTGTTCCAAAAATAACGTTCTATTACTATGAAAAAAAAAGCTGATCCATTTCTACTGATTTTTTTATAGAAATGAATCGTCATTTTTCATAGGAATGGATCGGCATTTTTGGATGGCATCACAATGGATCGGCATCACAAATATTTAGAACACACTGTATATTCAAGATTAAATACATTTGTTTTAATTATGATCTGTTTTTGGCAATATTAGTCACATCTTTTACCGAAACCAAATCATTCTAATCAAAACAACATATCGGCTTCATTCTGTTTACGAAAATCAGAGTGTTCTAAAAGTGGAAGTTGAAGTTAAAAAATTGCATAGCGCGTAGTACCAATCTAACTGCAATTCTGTTTCTTCACACTTCCCACCTGAATTCTTACAGAGTTCATCAATGAAATTCTATTATGAAAATTAAAATTTTCATACCAGTGTTTCAGTAATCTAATACAATTTTCATATCAGTGGTTCAATAATCTGATACAATTTCAAAATTCAAACACAAAAATTAATTAATTCTAAACAAAACAATCTAACAAAATGAATTAATTTTGAGCAAAAAAGTATAAAATTCAAACAATATAGTAAAATGAAAAATATTACCTGCAATTAACACAGTAAAAATAACAATTTTTTTAAAAAAACATTTAATATCTTACTTATACTAAGTTTCAAATATTACTGCATTTAAAGTAAATAGAATAGTTAAAAGGAAAGAAAACTTTTAAAGCTCTAAAAGAGATAAAAAAAGAAAGTCTATCAATGTTCATCAGTCTAAAATTTCTGAAGGATATAGGTGTTGGACAGATCTTTTTAGCACTCCGTTGGCTGTTTTTACTTCATATGAGCGAATGTTGTTATCTCTGCCTGGAATCGCTCTCTGAATTCTGCTAAGTTTCCACAGAAGTTTATTTTTCGTATCGCTTTAGATTAAGACAACATCGCTCACTTTAAGAGCTGTATGTGAATTGGGATTTTTCGATGAATGGAATGTTCTTGAATCTAGAAGATATTGTTTTTTCCACTTCGACCAAAGTTGTTTTAGTCGTAGTGATTGATATCTTTTTCTTTTGAGAAGAGCAGATCTTTTTGAACCGTTTTTAATTACATCAAAAAAGTTAATAGGAAGGGAAAGTTCTTTACCAAAGTTTAAAAAATCCATTGGAGTGAGAGGATGAGGTTCATCGTATTCATTATACACATATGTCAAAGGACGCAAGTTGAGGATAGCTTCCATTTCAACCAATAGTGTCGACATTTCTTCATAGCTCAAAAGAGCTTTTCCGTAATCTTTCGTAGACACTCCTTGACTGATTTCACAAGTCTTTTGTAGAAGCCTCCCCATACCATGCAGCTCTTTCAATGATATTTTTCCAAACGATTCTTTCTCTTGCAAGATATTTCAAAAAGAGATTGTTGGAAATGACGTCATATAAATTATCGACTTCTTGTTTAGCTTTTTTAAATGTCTTCGCGTTATCTGAATAAATGAGTTTACAATTTCCTCTTCGAGCTAAGAATCGTCTAAAAGCAAAAAGGAAAGAATCTATAGTCATATCGGTAACAAGTTCTAGAGGCAAAGCTCTGGTAACTCCGCAGGTGAATAAAACCATGTAAGATTTTTTAATTTCACCGAAGATTTTCACGTAAATAAGACCCGCAAAATCTAAACCACAAATTGAAAATGGGGGTAGCTTCTTTCACTCTATCTTTAGCTAGAGGGGCTGTGATTTGGTCTGCAGGTTTACAAAGATATTTTTGTCAAACGAGGCACTTTTTAATGAGGCTTTTCACTAACTGTCTTCCTTTTGGAATCCAATATAGAGATCGAATTTTCATCGAAGTATGGGCAATTCCTGCATGCATCATCTTTTCATGATCTTGGCGCACAATCAGCGTCATTAATCAGGAATGTCTAGGCGAAATGATTGGATTTTTTTTCTTCTGTAGGAATATCACGAAATTCTAGTCTCCCTCCTAAACGTATAATTTCGAATTCATCTATAAATTTAACAAAGTTGAATAAGGGTGAATTCTTTTCTACTGCATTATTATTTTTAAAAGACTCAAATTCTTCTTTAAAAAATTGCTTCTGTTCACTTCGTATTAAATATTTTTCAGCTTCTAGTAATTCTTCAGTTCTTAGTGGACCGCTAACTTCGGTAGATATTTTCAGCTTTTGTATAAATCTTTTTACCCAAGCAGTTATTCTTATCACTTTCTCCAAATTGCTAAATTTTTCTATATATAGGATTTTTAATCTCCTCAGTTATACACTTGCACTGCAATATGTCATCGGATTTTTTCCTATATTCTAATTCATCTTCATCAATAATTTCTTTTTCTTCAGATCTTGGCCAAAATTCAGGGGGTAAACTAAGCCATTTTGACCCAAACAATCAAGTAGAATTATTGATTAATTTGGAAACTTTTGCTCCTCTTGAGACAAGGTCTGCGTTATTGTCTGCCCTTGGGCAATGATGCCAATCAGAAGGGGATGTCAGCTTACAAATTCCTTCAACACGATTTCGCACAAAAGGTTTGAATTTTTCAGGTAATCCTTTAATCAAAAAATATGTAATTTTTGAGTCCGCCCAATAAATGCATAGAATTTTTATATGTAGCGCCTTCAAAATGCTGCAGCTTAATTTAGCTGAACATAATGTAGCCATCAATTCAAGTCTGGGTAGAGTGAGAGTTTTTAAAGGAGCCACTCTGTTTTTAGAAGCTACGAAAACTGTTCGAATGTCTTTTTCAGAGGTCGATACACGTAAATAGGCAATTGTACCAAAGGCTATTGTGCTTTCATCAGAAAATAAATGCAACTGCAAATTGACAATTTTCTCGTTTGGAATTTCGAAGAAATAATGTCGAGGAATAGAAAATTCAGATATTTGAAGAATTTCACTACACCAGTCTTTCCAAAGAGAAATTAAAACTTTTGGGATGGCATCATCCAAATCTATGCCTAACGACCAAACTTTTTGCATCAAATATTTTATTCTTAATGTGAAGGGTCCTAAAAATCCAATAGGATCAAACATGCGACCCAAAACTTGCAAAATATACCTCTTTGTATCATTTTTTTTTTTTGAAAAAACGCTGCTAATTCACGAGTGTCAAAATACAAAAAAATCATTTAGAATGTTCCATGCTATTCCTAAAAATTTGTAAGGAACCTTTTCTGTTTCAGATGTTTCCAAATTATCACTGGAAATTACATCATTATTTTTCCATAATTCTTTTAAGGATTTTGAATTAGTGTGCCACTTATGTAATGTCATACTAGCTTCTTTAAACATTATCTATAGACTCTAATGTAGTGGATAAAGCTTGCTTGACAGAAGATTGACTTCCAATGATATCATCTAAATAAATATCTTCATTTAAAAACTCGACAGTTTCTGGATATCTTTTGATTATATTTCTTTAAGTGGTGTTTTATTGTGGCTGCTAACAAGAATGAACTACAATTTACCTCAAATAAAACTCTAGTAAATCTATATATTTGAGGAAGGTTAGATTCATCAAAAGGGTCTTCTGAAAACAAAAATCGAGATACTTCTCTGTCTTCTTCATCTACTAATATCTGTAAAAAAAACCTGTTTCATATCGATTGTAAAAGCAACTGGATGAAATCGAAATTGTAATAAAATATAAAAAATTTCTGGGTACAAATTAGGGCCTGGATGAAGACAATTATTAAGATAAAGAACAGATTAAATCATGAACAGATGCATCAAACACAATCCTCAATTTATTTGTTACGCGGTCTCTTCTTATCACTTCTCTGTGAGGTAAATAAAATTCAACTTTCCCCTTATCTTCTGAATTAGGAACTAATTCTACGATTCCCTGTTTTAAATAATCACTTAATACATCTTTAAATTCAAAAAACAACTGGGGATTTCTAACAAAACTTCTATTTAATTTAATTAATCAAGATTCTGCATTTTTTCTCTTATCATCCAAACGCCCTTTCTTCAGTTTCCACGGCAATCTTACTTTATATCTTTTGTTTTCATATTTAATATCGCGTTCAAATTGTTTAATTATTTCATCTTCAGAAAGGTCAGAATCTTGTTTAATATTAATAAGCCCTAAAGTTTCAAGATCCCAATTTTTTTTTATTTAATCAGAAATTAAGTGTTCTTCAATAATTACGTTTAAAATCAACGAAGATTGGTTTTCGCTTTTTTTACCTTGGAGGCACCAGCCAAAGATGGTTTCAACAGCAACAAGATTTTTGTTTAAATGTTTTATATTACCTGTTACTATATCATAGTAATAATCGACTCCTATTAGAAGGGAAATGGGGTCTTGACATTGTGGTGAGTCGGCAAGGGTTACATTCTGTAAAATACACCTCACCAAATTCATTTACTTCTGGGGAAGAGATATTAGATCCAGATATTTCGCCTGTTACCAATGGTTCTATTTCTAGATTAGACTTCGAAAAATGTTTATTTTCCAAATTAAGTTTAACAACATCACAATTTTTTCAATTGGGATTTTACTTCCAAATGTGAATACCGATAATTTTTCCTTTCTCAATATTTTAAGTTGTAATTTATCAGCAATTTCTCGAGTTAAAAATGTTCACATTGCAGCGGTATCTACTAATAATCGTATAGAAACTTCTTTATTTTTATTTTTTACTTTCGCACAGCAAGTTTGCAAGAAAATTTGATTTTTTTCCAATACACGAAATAGCCGAAATAATTTCATTACTTGTTTCATTTTGTGCATTCGCTGTTTTCATATCTCTACCTGTATAACTTTTATTATTTGATGAATCAGATTGTTTACAAATAGTTCGATTATGTCTACCCTCACATGTCGCACAGCGTATCTTAGAGACACAGTCTCTAATTCGATGTTTTGGTAAAAGGTAAAGATAACATCTACCTTGTGTTTTCAAAATGTTTTTCTTTTTTTCAACATCAAAAGCATTGCATAATTCTGACAAATGATTACACTTACAAAAAATGCAACTTTGTTTCTCTGTATTCTTTTTGTCTGAAACTGTAGTCATTAATTCATGCGTGGATGAAAAGTTTAATCCTCGTTTAGGAGATTTCGTAAATTTTTGTTTCTTTACTTCTAATCTATTTGATTTTGAAAATGAAAAAGCCAATTCACTACTTTTAATTTCGGTTTGCAAGAAATTTAGTAATTTGTTTATATCAGGGTTGCTTGAAGACTTAATGTTTTGTTTGTTAAATTCTAAATTTAAATCTCAGGGTAGTAATTTCAAAACTATGGCTAAAAGCATAGAGCTGTAAGCCTGTGGTTCGAGTCCTAGTGTATTCAACGATCTTACATTAATTTCAATATCATCATGAAGTTTCTGCAATTTTGAAATATCACTAGATTTATAAACTGAAGATAAATTTAACAATTCATTTAAATGATGATTGATCATCATTTCTTTATTTCCAAACCTACTTTCAAGAATTTTAAGTGCAACATCGTAATTTGATTCCGAAACTTCTAGGCCTTCTATGGCGTTTAAAGCAAATGAACCTAAGTAACTTCGCAAATAATTGTACTTTTCAATTTTTGTCAGTGAATTATTATCATTTATCGAAACTTTAAATGTATTCCAAAAGTTGGTGAATTGCGTGCAATCGCCATAAAATTTCTGTATATTCTGCTTGGGAAATTTCACAAATTTATTTTCATTTTTGGGGGTAGAATCATTAGCTGAAGGTTTATTCAAAGGAATAGTATTTTTATTTTCTTTAAGTTTTTTTTTTTTCGGCGCGAAAATTCATTAAGGATATTTTGTCTGCGTAGTCATATACTGTATTCATTTCACCCTCATATTCGTCTAAATTTATTAGTGGTTCTATTTTTTTATTTATTTCATCTAAATTACATGCTTTAATCTTTAATTGGTTAAAAGTTTCTTCAAGAGAATCAATATCAACGGTGTCATTTTTTTAATATAGTATCTATATTATTTATCAATTTTGTAACAGAACTTCTTAAAATTGTTCTATTTTTCTTTAACTTTTCAAGATCAGCCATAATTAAAACATCAAAATAAAATTATAAAACTCTTACCTTTAAAAATCTTCGCAAACACTAAATCATTAATAATCTTCTATATTTGTCATATTCCAATTCCATTGACGGCCGCTATGCACCATAAAAAAATATCATCATCAAAAAAAGGTTTCATTCGAAGTTTTCTAGGTCAATTAACCTTACTTCTCTATGTGAATCATACATAATCTATAAAAACATTCTAATTCAAATGTGTTGCCTATCGAATAAATCCACAAAAAGAAATAATGCAAATCACAGTGAAAATAAAACTGAACAAGTCTTCTTCAAACGTTTTCTTTAACTAAAATATTTAATATATTAAAAATAGGTATTTACAGTCCTAATTACATTATTTACAAAATTTAAATCATTGTGAGACATAATGCTCCGTTTTCATATATATTTTTGACTATATTAGTCACATCTTTTACCGAAATCAAATCATTCTAACCAAAACAACATATCGGCTGCATTCTGTTTACAAAAATCAGAGTTTTCTAAAAGTGGAAGTTGAAGTTAAGAAATTGCATAGCGCGTAGCGCCAATCTAACAGCAATTCTTTTTCTTCAGTTGTCCTTTCTCGTGTGCAACGTAAACCAATTCATTTTTCAAAAATTCACTTTATAACGTTTTCATAGCGGTATTCCTAGAGCCCTTTTTATATCAAATAGGTAACAAAATGAGTTATCGAATGGAGTATTGAACTATCTAGTAAAACGATGCGTTATAGTAATATGACTTAGTATCCCGCAAATTCCCCCTATATCCTGTTCGCAATGGAAATATAAGTTACCTTAGATCGCCGTTTTTGAAGTGGTATCCTCCTGGAATTGAATGCTTGTTCACATCGAAAAACTTATCTAAGATGTCTCAGTAAACAAAACTGTATCTGCGATCGAACAAATGCATAGTATGAGCATGCGCTTAAAATAAAAATGGCCGCAACAGCCGCAAAAACAAAATTTTATAGCCAACGACAATGAGTGTGGTAATTCATGTATCTAACAAAGCAAGCTGAAACTTACTAAAAGAGTTTGTGGAGAGAGTTCGGTGACCTGAGATATCTTAAGTATACCAATGCAAATTAGGTATTATACTAATTATGCATATCGTATCTCCAAAAGTATAAGTGATGCGACCAAAAGTCCGATGTGAAAGATATGGAGGATTATCGATTTACTAAGAAACAGCAAATTGTGCAATTAAATAATGAAATAATTGCTCTTTGACAGCTGATGCAAGACGTTCTGTTTAACAAAACATTTTATGTCTGAAGGTCAAATAAGAATTTCTTTAAACTTTAAATCCCTGACTTTTTTATTTTCTTTTTCATCAATTTAAAAATGTTTTTTCACTTTTATTTCTTAAATAAATCATGGGTAAAATACTTTAAAACAATATTTTTTTGTTTTACGTAAGGTTTAAGACTGAAATATGGATTGTCGCCAGCCAGCAAGATTGAGATTTAATTGAAAAATACTTTTTTTTTCATAATTTGTGTAATATTAAACAAACAAGAATTTTAGAAGTTATGATAAAGAATAAATTTTACTTTCTCACCTCAAAAACAAACAGTATCTTTCGTAAGCTCGTAAAGAAAACAAAACACACATATAGCAACAATTTAAAAAATAATTTAAAAAATAAATATTTTAGGTAGTTTCGTATGAAATACTACTTATTGCGTTCGCTCCAATGTTGGGATTTCTGGAAAATTTTTGCAGATCTACGCCGATCATGACCTCTAGACCCTAAAACTACCATTAGTAAAAATGTTTATCTATCTATCTATATATATATATATATATATATATATATCACTTTCTTATGTACACGATAACTTCTATAGTTCTGCTCCAATACCTTCCAAACTGATACATAAAATCAAGGGGTATAAAATCTCGGCTAAGTTCGTTAATAGGCAAAATCGGTCCATGGGGGAGGGTTTTTGTGAAAACCGAAAAACGCCATAACTTCTTAGTTAAAATAGATATCGAATCGGTTTAAGGTTTATATTACTTCTTAAAAGTGGGCCAAAAGTTTAAGCAGGACAGATTTTTGATAAATTTAGAAATGAGTTTCAAGGGGTGAAAACAACAGGTTTTTTGGGAGAAAAAAATTTCATAATTTCGTCAATTGTCAAGATATGAATTTCAACTAAATTTTGTATAAATGTTCTCAACATTATCTAAAACTTTTGCATTTACAAGTTTTTGATAGGACTCTTCTTGCCGATAAAAAAAATTAAAAACGAAAACAAAAAAGGGGGAGGTGAAAAAAGACAAAAATCCATAACTTCGTCAATTCTTAAACTATCAAATTTAAGTAAATTTATTTTACATTTTCTCAATAATATCTACAACTTTTATACTGATAAGTTTTTCATAGGACCAATTCCTATAATAAAAATAAATTAAACAAAAATAGGAGTTTCAGAAAAACCTCAAATCCAAACTGCTTATATTCTTACTCATTTTAACATTCATTTTTGATTTTAAACGTATCCAAATGGTAGATCGTCTTATTTAGGAACTATATAATATGACGCATTGGTCAGTTTTTTGATAAAGACGGAATATATTTTTAAAAAGGCTGCTAAAAAGAGTATTTTGAACAGAAATTTTCGAAGTGATCGTGATTGGAAATTTGAGGAAGTATTCAAATAACAAATTGCGTTTTTTGTAACTCATTTTCAAATCCATTTTTGCGATGAAACGCATCCAATTCACAGGTCCTCTTATTTAGAAAATATATATTGCCACGCATTAGTTAGTTTTTTGATAAAGTCAGAATATATTTCAAAAAAGGCTGCCAAAAAGGACATTTTGAACAGAATTTACCGAAGTGATTGTGTTTGAAAATTTGAGGAAGTATTCAAATAACAAATTCCGTTTTTTTTACTCATTTTTAAGTTTAATTTTGCTTTCAAATGCATCCAGTTGACAGATTCTCTTATATAGGAGCTGTATAATGCACCGTATTGGTCAGTTTTAGATAAAGACTGATCATGTTTTAAAAAATGCTGTCAAAGTGCGCACTTTACACAAAATTTCCCGAAGCGATCATGATTAATAATTATGGTTGTATTCAAATAACAAATTGGTTATTTATAACTCATTTTTAAATTTAATTTTGCTTTCAAACGCATTGAATTGACAGTTTTTTGCTGTTTACGAACTATATAGTGTACCGTATTAGTCTATTTTTTAATAAAGTCAGAATATATTTCAAAATATGTTGTAAAAATGGAAATTTGAACAGAATTTAGCTTAAGATGTTTCTTATAAAAAGAGTTCTTACAGAAAAATGAAATTAAACAATTTTCAAAAGAGGCCAAATAAAGTTGTTAAACTGGGTTTATTTGTAATGAAATTTTATTTTTTGTTGTTGAAATGTGCACTTTTCGAAATCTACTTCCGCCTATAGGCCAAGTCGACAGGGATTTTTGTTATTCTTAAGCAGCACTATTGCTGCTATCCACTTATTGAAAAGTAATTCAATAATATTTCTAGCATCTTTTTTTTTACAACATTAAGCATTAAATCTTCAATAATATTATAATAGTATTTTAAAAGACTAAAATGGAAATGTAGCCGAAAGACAGCACACGACAATTAAATTTTAAATTTCTACAAATGCAATGTTATCATCATACGCACATGCGATTCTTTTAAATTGTAAAATGATCTTCTATAATTTATTTTCTTCAACAAGATATCTTGAAATTATTTTGGACATTTTTGCCTGTAAAAGCGACTATTTACCATATTGAGAATCACAGTGACTTTTCTTACTAAGCTTTACAACTTTGTCATTGAATTTTAGGTTTTACCTCTTATAATGTTTGAGATACGATTTTAATTCCAGAATTTACGTCGTCATCATCATCACGGTCATTGAACAGCTAATAGTTCTTTCGCTATTTTTAGATACCACATTCATATTTGTCACTAAGTCGGTTCGCCCATCATTTAACTCAAAACTTAACTCAAACACGCACAGTCAACTACTCAAAGTGCGAGCTCAATTGCACAGGTACAAAGACTGACCCACTGCCCTCCCTCCCTTTTTGCAATTCAACAGATACCTATCTCACGTTCTAAAAATATCAAGTCACGTGGTCGGCTAGCTCTCACTCGGGTCACGTGATCAGCAGGCTGAAAAATTGGACGCGGTCTACGCAGGCGTGACGTCATTCTGGACGTTTCAAAAGTCAACTCTGATAAAATCTGTACGTTTCAAAGGTCACCTGGACGTCGGACGTCTTCCAACTAAGGTAATACTATGCTTAGTCGGAAGAGAGGTTCAAGCTCCTATCAGATTTTCTATACGTCCAAGATGGCGGGTCTGATGAGGTGGCCTGGGGTCTCGGATATGAAATCCAAGATGGCGGACGTCCAAGATGGCGGCCATTTCACGTGGGTCGACCAGGGGAGTTCCAAGAAACAAAATGGCGGACGTCTTCCCAGTTACTAGTGCAAGTGTGTGTTCTCCGCAGCCTGGCTGCTCTTTCTGGGCAGGCGGGTCTAGTGTTGTGGACAGCGGAGACGAGTTTGAGCCGAGCCCAAAGCGTCCAAAATAGCCTTGGAGATGAGGTGCGCCGCAAAGGGTAAAGTGTCAGTTTTTTTTATAAGCCTGCTAAATAAAAAATTGTAATTAGTCGCACCTGCTATCTTACATGAGACTCGAGCCTGCTTTTTTCCGGAAAAAAAAAATTCATGTTTATACAGCTTTATATTGTAAATAATTTATACTTTGTACATAATTCATTTAATTTTTGTGATCATAATTTAAATAAATACGTGCACTAGCACTTTGAAAACCTAACATTTGTTTGTTTGTTTATTTAATTAACAAAAAAATTTAATTTTCAGACTTTAATTGCAATTTTGGCGTTTAAAATGCTATTTTATCGACGCCATCTTGGACGTCCACCATTTTGTTTCTTTTACCCTCAGGTCGACCCAGTTAAATAACTTTATTTATGGATTTAAATTTTGGACGTCCGCCATTTTGTTTCTTTGGACGTCCGCCATTTTGTTTCTTGGATCTTCCCTGGTCGACCCATGTGAAATGGCCGCCATCTTGGATTTCATATCAGAGACCCCAGGCCACCTCATCAGACCCGCCATCTTGGACGTATAGAAAATCTGATAGGGGCTTGGACCTCTCTTCCAACTATGAACTATAACATTCTACATGTGAAATTGTTTTAAAAAATTCCTAAAACTACCATAACACTTCATTGCAATTTAGATAATGCATCGACATTCTTTTTTGAAAACTTTAAGTAATTAATTTAATTAGTTGCATATAATTCCGCAAAATGTAAATATTTGAGGTCTAAATTATTGTTCGCTTGCATTAGTTTATTTTCGAGCTTGAAAGTTACGCATGAAGATTTTCGGAGGTAAAATAAACTATTCAAACAATGCTGAATAGTTCGCATAGCTTCAAATTATGAAGCATTAAATATAACCATTCTATGAAACTTTTCGAGCGTTTCAGAAATACATATCGAAAATAAATCGAACAAACATGAATACCTTTGTATTTAATATATAATATAAAAGATTATAATAGCCTACGATTTCCTTACAATACAAAAAATATTAGCAGATATTAAAGATTTAATTTCAATTGAATGTACTTGAAAAATTCACTTTTGTCTTATATAACAATCGTCCCTAAGCTAACATAACACTTGACAGCAATTTAAATTATTTGAAGATCATCTTTTGTTCTTTTAAAACTTCATATGCTTTATTTAATCAATTTTGCATCAGAGCACAGCTTTCAAATTTTAAGAAAATTCCGTATTTCATGTTGTGAAATGAATTTATTACAAAGCTAGAAAGTATTTATTTTTATTTTTTTCTTTTGGAAGACACATATTTTACATACAGACAAAGATTAATTCCAAATTAATAGGAAATAGGTTTTATCTTTTGTTATAGTACAAGATATTTATAAAATGAAGAAAATTATTTGTTTGAGAAATAAATAAAAGGAGAGTAATTGTTTTTATAGTTATTCTTTGAATTTAAAAGTTACAAAATGTTATTCACGTGAATGAAATAACATTTTATATTTAAGTCAGATTTATTTTGACTTTAGAATATTTTTTAAACCTTAAGTATTGTGAATAACAGGGAAATCACCAACACTGCAAGAAAAATTGGTTTGTTTTACAGCATAATACTGACACCTGGGGCACCAGTTTATAGCCGTAAAATAAGCAGTAATCAGGGTTCTCGCTGCCACTCACCATTGCGCCAAAATCTTTCATTTGGCGAGTAATGAAAATTACTCATACTCACATGAATAAATCATACTAATAAATCTAATAAATCATGAATAAATCATACTCACAAAATTGCGAGGGCACAATTTCTGCTCCTTTTTTTGTGTGTATGTGTGCCTATACAGTAGAGATTCTTATCCACATTAGAATAATTTATAACACGATTATTCAATCGGTAAATTAATTGGAAAATTTACATCTGTTAAATAATCATGTTATAAATTATTCTAATGTGATTTCGCATGCAGCGTTTTCTGCAGTTCCATATATACTGACCTTCGATTTATTCTGTTGATCTGATCCATAGTATCAGATCAGATTGTGTGATCGTTAAGGTTAGGTGGGTGAAATGGTCCTCCAGTGTTCGTCCGGGATGTCTCTGTTGGAAGAGCTTTGGCGGCTTCAGCCAATACATCTCTGGTTCGAATCCTGCCCGGACTTTTTCACCCACTTGGAAAATTTATATCTGTTATTCTTATCCCCGTTGCTGAACGATATGATGTCGCTTTAAATGTTCAATCGCATCGTACCATCTACATTGTTTTGTTTATAGAGAAATTGACTCAACAGCGATTCTGTTTAGCAACAGTCAAAGACAGAAATGATTATGCAATATTTATTTATCTATTGTCAATTAATCACTATCTGTGTAACGGTGTGAAACTGGTAAAAACACAAGCAAAATTACTTGCATCAAGCGCCAAACAGAGATACGTTTTGCTGTAATGCAGTACTGAAATCACCCATTTACCATGCTACTTATTAGTCGTATGGAACGTAATCATTGGCCGGTCAAATTTTCTCTATCCAGTCGAAATCTCATAACAATTTTTAGATTATATTCTCTCAACGATGAATCAAAAATAGCTGTTTTTAATTTTTATTTAGACTGCTAAAAGAATGCCTGAAACATATATACATTTAGGACTGGGAGACATTTAAAATGTGCTCATTTTATATAGTTTCTGTAGCACATAATGGAATTTTTATTTTATAAGCAACTACAAAAAATTAAGTTATTTTAGAACACTCAGAAAACAGTGATACAATAAGGGATTAAAGATAAATTTTTAGTGTTTCACGCTGAATGTATTTTGCTAACATTTCCTTTCATTTGGAGACTGTTTTTTATTTCTTATTCACCAAATCCCTGATGTTGCTCAACAGCCAGCGAGAATCCTGGTAGCAATATAGCGTCATGTAAAAGAATTCAACAGTACATTAATGTTTAATACTAATGAAGATATTCAGGTATTCCACAAATTTTCACGTTATATCACAGTTGATAAAAAATAATGAGAGAGCATGTTTGAAGAAATCACGATTCTGTATTCAATTTCATGTACTATATGAAGCTATGTGTTCACCTTTTGTAAATAATCATCTTCATGAGAACTTCCTGTAGATAATTATTACTGATAAATCCAAAATATACACTATATACACTTATACACATAAATATATATGAACGTATTTAGCTTTGTTAGAACTCATTATTTTAAATTTCGATTAATATTCTCGATTTATCTACGATTAATGTCTCGCAACTTCTCTTCAAAAATTAAAACAATATTTTTATTTCTTCCACTTTTGAAAGATCAAGGAATAATGCAGTCTACTATTGCGTTCAAGTTTTACTTTAAATAAGATAACTAAACGAACAAGAAAATTTCTTATATACACTGGTGTCCAAAATTTAAGCATAATTGGTAATTAAGTAATTATTTTTAAGTAATGAAAGAAATATGAATCGGAATGTGCTGAAACTCCAGGTGTGTAAAC
This sequence comes from Maratus speculifer, assembly GCA_964019185.1. Taxonomy (NCBI): domain Eukaryota; kingdom Metazoa; phylum Arthropoda; class Arachnida; order Araneae; family Salticidae; genus Maratus; species Maratus speculifer. The sequence continues at coordinate 274,434,781 of OZ025290.1, forward strand.
AAAATAGTACGCGTCACATATTTTCGCGAAGAGTTTTCCCCGAAATCGAACAGGGGACCGTCAACAAATTGAAAAAGAACGAAGATCTTTTGGATAACCCTGTCAAAACTAATGTAGCAAAAGCGTTCAAACTGCACATTATGATTAATTGGCTTATTGTAATGTACTGTGTTAATTTTTACAAGGATAGCATGTATACTCATACAGAAATTAAGGTTTTTATAAAAACAGTCCTAAGTTTTTTGCTTATAATTTGCAGAGTTCTTAATATAAAATAGTGTTCTTTTTTGAAAAAATGACAAACATCATTGTACACAATACCCTGTCATCAGAATTTTAAAATAATAAAAATTTTATGACAAATGAGCAGGTTTACTAAATAATTTTTTACTGCGCATGCGTGAACGCTATTAAAATTTCATTTGCATATTATGTTAGTTAAATATATAGAGCAACTTTTGTGAAAGTCTCAAAAACATAGCTTAAAAATTCTGAAAATTATCGTTGATAGAATGAGATCAAAATCCTTTATTCCCTAAATGAAGCAAAACGATGAGGGGCTGTATCCATATTCCATTGTTTAGTGCCTACACAATATTGCACGTACAACTATATTTAGGTAAAACCCCTGATCTTTTTGCTTCCTTTAGGAATAACGGATTTTGAGTTGATTCTATAGGCTTCCATTTTCAGAATTTTCAAGCTATGTTTTTGAAACTTTTACAGAAGTTGCTCTATACATTTAGCTAACACAATATGCAAATGACATTTTGATATCGTTGACGCATGCGCAATGAAAAATTATTTACTAAACATACTCATTTTTCATACAATTTTTATTATTTTTAAATTCTGATGACAGGGTATTGTGTACAATGATGTTTGTCATATTTTCAGAAAAGAACATTATTTTATAATAAGAACTCTGCAAATTATAAGCAAAAAACTTGGAAAAATTTAGGACTGTTTTTATAAAAACCTTAATTTCTCTACGAGTATACATGCTATTCTTGTAAAAATTAACACAGTACATTACAATAAGCCAATTAATCATAATGTGCAGTTTGAACACTTTTGCTACATTAGTTTTGACAGGGTTATCCAAAAGATCTTCGTTCTTTTTTAATTTGTTGACGGTCCCCTGTTCGATTTCGGGGAAAACTCTTCGCGAAAATATGTGACGCGTACTATTTTGTTTACACACCTGGAGTTTCAGCACATTCCGATTCATATTTCTTTCATTACTTAAAAATAATTACTTAATTACCAATTATGCTTAAATTTTGGACACCAGTGTATATATATCAATTATTTAGTAAGTCACGTGACCCTGGCGCCCAACGTCTGGTTAAGAGAGGATGGGATTTGCGAAATATTCCACAAATGATACATTACTTGCTATTTTCACTGTTCATTACTGTAAATTTTACAGTTATAAACTGGCGTCCCAGTTTTCCAGTATTTTATTGTAAAATCAACAATTGTTTTTTGCAGTGAAGATTTTGAGAACCACTCCTTTCGAATAAAAATATTTATTTCATGACAGAAATTTGCAGTGAAATAAAACAAAAGTTTCCATTTCTAAATAGTGATTCTCAAAAATTGGGAATATGACAGCTATAAATTTTGTGTATTAAATCACTTTCTAGCTTTCTTATTGTTATTGCATGAAACCTCTAAGTAATTTAAAACTTTTAATTAACTTTTCTGTTACGGTTACATAAGAAGTTTTAAGAATCCCAGTTTCCTAGAAAGACTTTAGTAACTTTACAGGTTTTTTTTCATTACATTTTACAGAGTAAACAACTTTATAAATTTTACTTTCTTTAACTTCATTCAACTTATTCACCTTTAAAAAATAAATTGTGAATACTTTTGAAAAAACGACAAAAGAAATTGCTATTTATTTTTAAATTCTAAAACTTGTTTTAATTAAATTAGAAATTTTCATTTTTCCTTTTCAAAATTATTTTTAATTTTAGTACTAATTAGAACCAATTAGTATGCATGCGGGGTATCAAGGAAACTTCTCCCTTTTTCAGATTTTCGGAACGAATTCAAAATTAATGGTTAAAAATCAGGAATAAATGAGTGTGTTTTGACAATTTTTTCTGACGTGTAACATTAAGTTAGAGTTTTCGAGTCAAGTTCGACCGAGAAAGCAACCTTTTTTCCGACTTTCTTCAGTTGGCGAATATTTTACTTCCTGCAATGGGAGAAAAAACTGATACTCGTCAATTAACGAAAGAATCTGGGTAGCACTGCTGCCAGGAAAATCTGTACGATTTTAAATAAATAATTCTGAGAGTGTGTTAAAGTTATAGCACACTTCAAATATGTTTCAATTCTGTAAATTATGATATTAATTTATGATACTTTTTAAAAAATCAGTTATTGAAAATTATAGAAAAAAAGCTTTTGTTGCCTTAAAACAGCAATAAAGTATGATATACAAAAAATTGCTATTTTATGTAGAACTTTTTACGACATGAAATAGTCTCTCATTGAATTATAAATTGTTGAAAAGTTTAAACGAATTGAGAATATCCGATTCAAAGCAAGAGTCTTACATCAATGGAATGGGTGTTCAGTGACATTTTAAAGGTTTTAGAAACAAAACTTCTTTATTGTTAAAATCCTTTGAAGTTGGTTAAAAGGAAAATTAAGTGGAGATATAAATTTTAACGCACTTGAATTAAGACTGATTAATAGGAATGATTAAAGATTTTTTTCCGAAAGCTAAATGCGAAGATGACATATTATTTCCGTTCATGTAAAGGATTTTTCAAGTATTTTGTATTCTTTTTTACTTCAAGCAATTGAGATACGATTCATTTGTACATTTATACACATTTTTATTTAACTTTACTCCGTTTTAGTACGAAAAGATTAGTACGTAAGGATAGAATTTTAATTAACTTTTCACTGATGCGCCAGAATCATAACGAGTCGGAAATTGTACGTCAGATTTAGCAAATGAGGTGCGTTCGCATTTATAACTAGGCTTATATTTTTTCAAATCTTGGTTTAATACCTGTTGCACTATTATACAGAAATGCATGAATAAAATATCTATTACAGTTATATATATATTAAATTCAATAATATGGAAATAATAAGTTTCCATCATAAATCAAAATTTCAAAATCGTTTCAAAATTAATTCGAATTTTAATACTAACTAGCTGACCCGCCCGGCGTTGCTCGGGTCCGTATTAACAATATTAAACGAACTTGAAATTTGTATGATTTTATCATTAACTCGTTACATGCAGAAATGCATTGTCTGAAATACGTAGCCACTGACTGTGTGAAAAATCGGTTTTAAAAACAACAACTAATATTAAGCTCTAAAAATACTCAAAATGAGCAATGAAAAACGCGGGAGGGAATATGTATCCAACGATTGCATGATTTTCGTGTTAAAAAGTTGATATTTACCCGTAAAAATCACTGTTATGTCACGTAACTAATTATTATTTTCACATACAAATATTTTAAATTTCAAACTAATTATATCACTCTTAAATCCGACTATACCATGAATGAAATCGATACACGATGGTAGCTAAAAGATTGGTATAAAGTATTATAATTTCAGAGCTATTTAACAAAAGTAAGTGTTATTTTTAATCAAATCTTGCGTAATGTTCACTCTGTGTATAAATTCCTAACCTTAAACTTTTGTACCATAAACAGAACCTGTCTGTAACCTAACAGCGACTTAACAGTACCCTACCGTAAATTAAATATAACAGAAATGTAAACTAGCCTTCAATTTATTGTAACATATTCTTATTCTAACCATGACATAAATGCAATTTAACTTTAACCTAACTTTAACCTAAATAATATAATAGAGAAAAACCATTTTAAAAAATTACTATTTCTTCGTAAAATATGCTTCAGCTGTAATTCGTTTCTTTCAATTCGTTTTATTAATACAAAATTCCTTCCTCGTGCTTTTGTTTGAGACATTAAAATTTCAGCGATAAATGGTTTAATATTGCAAACCTGTTTTTCGATTTACTTCACCTCCACCTATCTTTTTCTCCATGGTGTACAGCAGCTGTGATTAAAAAAAAAAATCCTCATTTAAATTGACAGTTTGCCAGTCTATGAATTTTAAAGGTCTGTCTCAGCTTTTTTTAATTATTTCTGCGAAAATTTTATGCAACCAATCAACCATAAGAAAATGAAAGGGAACAAAAGCGAAAAAAGGCGATTTTTTATGAGAGTGAGCTTTGGAATTTAATTAATTACTCAGTTAATAAATAGAATTTTTAAATTCTGAGCTTCAGGTGCATCAGGAGAGACATTGGGCTACTCTCAAAAAAATTTTGAGCTTCGTACGTGCTGTAGATTTTGCTAGCCATCGCAGACACACAGACACACACACAGACAGACTGAGTGTTTTGTTCTTTTATTAGTATAGATTAGAACCAAAACGTATGTATGAGGGATATCAATGGAATTACTCTCTTTTTTCAGATTTTCGGAAAGAATTCGAAAACATTTTTTCTATGAGTAAAGAAATTAGTTGTTAAAAAAGAGGAATAATTTAGTGTATATTGAAAAAAATTTCTCACAGTGTAACATTAAGTTAGCTGGTTCGACTCCAAGGTTAGCAAATTTTTTGTTTCAATTTTTTTTCAATTGACAAATATTTTATCTTCTGCAATCTAGAAAAATAATGGATACTCCCCAATTAACGAAAGAATTTGGGTAGCACTGTTGCCAAAAAAATTTCATTAAATTGAAGTAAGTATTTCTGAGAATGTACGTTAAAGTTTTAACAAACTTGAAATATGTTTCAATTTTTTAAACTATGATATTAATTTGTGATATTTTTTAAATAATCAGGTACTGACATTATACTAATAAAAGGGCGGTGTTTTAAAACAGTAACAAAGTAATGATTACAAAAAAAATGGTCTTTAGAATTCTTTACGACATGGCAGGATCTCTCATTGTATTATAAATTGTTAAAAGGTTTAAATGAATTAAGAATATTCGGTTCAAAGCAAGGGTCTTAGATTAATGGAGAGGGTGTTCAGTAACATTTTAATGGTTTTACAAATGAAATATCTTTATTGTTAAGAACCTTTGAAGTTGGTTAAAAGGAAAATTAAGTGGGAATTTAAAATTTAACACATTTGAATTAAGACTGATTAATAAGGAATGATTAAAGAACTTTTTTCGGAAGCTAAATTAGAAGATGACATCATTTTCGTTCACGCAAAGGACTTTTCAAGAATTTTATATTCTTTTTTACTTCAAGTATAATCGAGATACGATTCATTTGTACATTTATACACATTTTATTTAACTTTATTCCATTATAGAATGTAAAGATAGAATTTTAATTGACTTTCACTGATGCGCGAGATTTAAAACAAGTCAGAAATTGCATGTCAAACATGGCAAATGAAATAAGTGAGTTCGTTCTGTATAACTAGTTTTATAAATATTCAGATCTTGGTGTAAAAGATTTTGTATTATTATGCAGAAATGCATGAATACAAAATCTATTACGATTATATATATTAAATTGAATAATACAGAAGTTTCGATCATAAATCAAAATTTCAAAATCATTTCAAAATTAATTCGAATTTTAGTACTAATTAGAATCAATACGTATGCATGCAAGATATCAATGGAATTACTCCCTTTTTTCAGATTTTCGAAAATAATTCGAAAACATGTTTTCTATGACTGCAGAAATAAGTTGCTAAAAATGAGGAATAATTTGGTGTGTATTGACAATTTTTTTCTGACAGGATAACAAGAAGGTAACTGCTTCTGCTTCCAAGATCTGCAACTTTCATTTTTTACCAACTTTCTTGAACTGACGAATATTTTACCTCCTGCAATGGAGAAAAAACGGATATTCGTCAGTTAACGAAAACATCTGGGTAGCACTGCTGCCTGGAATATTTCTGTGAATTGAAATAACTATTTCTGAGAGTGTACGTTAAAGTTTCAACACACTTGAAAACAATTTAATTTTTTTTAATTATGATATTGATTTATAACACTTTAAAATAATCAGTTATTGAAAATTATGGAAATAAAAGTGCAGCGCCTTAAAACAGCAACAAATTATTGCTTACAAAAATTAGTCTTTTATGTAGAATTCTATACGACATGAAAGAGTCTCTCATTGTATTTTTAATTGTTAATCTGGGTAGCACTACTGCAAAAAAGATTTCTGTGAATTCAAGTAAGTAGTTCTGAGAGTCTACGGGTTAAAGTTTTAACATACTTGAAATGTGTCTAATAATATTAATTTATGATGTTTTCAAATAATCAGGTATTAAAAATTATAGAAATAAAAATGCAGTGCCTCAAAACAGCAACAAAGTATTAATTACAAAAAACTGGTCTTTTATGTAAGAACTCTTTACAACACGGAAGAGCTTTCATTGTACTATAAATTTTTGGAAGTTTCAAAGGAATTAAGACTATCCGGTTCAAAGCAAGAGACTTATATCAATTTAGAGGATGTTGAGTGACATTTTAATGGTTTTAGAAATAAAACTTTATTGTTAAGATCTTTTGAAGTTAGTTAAAAGGAAAATTAAGTGGGGATTTAAAATTTAACGCTGTAAGAACTGCGAATTAAGATTGATTAATGGAAATAATTAAAGAGTTTTTTTTTAAAGCTAAATGAGAAAATGACTTTACTTCCGTTCATGTAAAGGACTTTTCAAAAGTTTTTTTTTTTTTCATTTTTTTTTACTTTAAATAATTGAGATACGATTCATTTGTACATTTATACACAGTTTTAATTAACTTAATTCCGTTTTAGTACGTAAAGATAGAATTGTAATCGACTTTTCTCTGATGCGCCAGAAGTAAAACAAGTCGGAAATTGCATGTCAAACGTGGCAAATGAGGTGTGTTCGTACTATAACTAGTTTTATAAATATTCAGATCTTGGTTTAATAAATTTTGTACTTTTATGTAGAAATGCATGAATGCAAAATCTATTACGATTCTATATATTAAATTCAATAATATGGAAATAATAGGCTACCATCATAAATCAAAATTTCAAAATCATTTCTAAGTTAATTGGAATTTTAGTACTAATTAGAACCAATACGTATGCATGCGGGATATCAATGGAATCACTCCCTTTATTTTAGATTTTCGGAAAGAATTCGAAAACCTGTGTCCTATGAGTACAGAAATTAGTTCTTAAAAAGGAGGAATAATTTAGTGTGCATTGACAATTCTTTTCTGACAGGATAACATTAAGTTAGCTTGTTCGATCTCCAAGGTCTGCAGCTTTTATCTTTTTATCAACTTTTTTAATTGACAACTATTTTACCTCCTGCAATGGAGAAAAAACGGATACTCGTCAATTAGCGAAAGAATCTGGGTAGCACTTTTACCAGGAAAATTTCTTTTGAAATGAACTAAGTAATTCTGAGAGTGTACTTTAATGTTTTAAGGTAATTTAAGGTTACATATTACACTTGAAATATGTTTTGATTTTTTAAATTAGGATATTAATTTATAATATTTTTGAAATCAGGTTTTGAAAATTTTAGAAATAAAAGTAAAATGTCTTAAAACAACAACAAAATAATAATTACAAAAAAATGGTTTTTATGTAGAATTTTTTACGACATGATAGAGTCTCTTAATGTATTATAAATTGTTGAAAGGTTTAAATGAGTTAAGAATATACGATTCAAAGTTACGGTTACCAACTTTCTTCCCTTGACGAATATTTTTACCTCCTGCAAATGAGAAAGAAAACGGATATTCGTCAATTAACGAAAAAAATCTGTGTAGCACTGCTGTCAGAAAAACCTCCGTGAATTGAAGTATTTCTGACAGTATACGTTGAAGTTTTGACAAACTTTAAATATGTTTCGATTTTTTAAATTATGATATTAATTTATGATACATTTTTTTAAATAATCAGGTACTGAAAATTATAGAAATAAATGTGCAGTGTCTTAAAACAGCAACAAAGTAATAACTACAAAAAATTGGTTAGTTAATGTAAGACTCTTTACGACATGAAAAATTCTCTCATTGTATTATTAATTGTTGAATCTGGGTAGCACTGCTGCCAGGAAGATTTCCATGAATTAAATAAGTACTTCTGAGGGTGTATGTTAAAGTTTTAACGCACTTGAAATACGTTTCAGTTTTTTAAATTATGATACTAATTTACATTATTTTATAAATAGTGAAGTATTGAAAATTATAGAGATAACAGTGCAGTGTCTTAAAACAGCAACAAAGTAATAACTACAAAAAATTGGTATTTTATGTATAATTCTTTACGACATGAAAGAGTTTCTCATTGTATTATAAATTGTTGAAAGGTTTAAACAAATTAAGAATATCCTGTTCAAAGCAAGAGTACTGCATCAACGGAGAGGGTGTTGAATAACGTTTTAATGGTTTTAGAAATAAAACTTCTTTATTGTTAAGATCTTTTGAAGTTGCTGAAAAAGAAAATTAAGTGGGGATTTAAAATTTAACACACTTGAATTAAGAGTGATTAATAGCGATGATTAAAGTTTTTTAAAGCTAAATGAGAAAATGACGTTACTTCCGTTCATGTAAAGGACTTTTCAAGAATTTTGTATTCTTTCTTTTACTTCAAGTAATTGAGATACGATTTATTTGTATATTTATAAGCATTTTTATTTAGCTTTACTCAGTTTTAGCACGTAAAGATAGAATTGTAATCGACTTTTCACTGATGCGCTAGAGTTAAAACAAGTCGAAAATTGTACGTCAAACGTGGTAAATGAGGTGCGCTCGTACTATAACTAGTTTTATAAATATTCTGATCTTGGTGCAATAGATGTTGCGCTATTATGCGGAAATGCATGAATACAAAATCTGTTACGATTACCTATATTAAATTCAATAATACGGAAATAATAGTTTTCCATCATAAATTAAAATTTCAAAATCATTTCAAAATTAATTCGAATTTTACTATTAATTAGAATCAGTACGTATGGGAAAGCATTGGAATTACTCATTTTTTTCAGATTTCTGACAGAATTTAAAAACATGTTTCCTATGAGTACAGAAATTAGTTGTTAAAAATGAGGAATAATTTAGTGTGTATTGACAATTTTTATCTGAAATGTAACATAAAGTTATCTAGTTCGATTTCAAGGTCAACATTTTTTTACCAACTTTTTTTTTATTGTCAAGTATTTTACCGCCTGCAAAGAAAAAAAAAACGGATACTCGTCAATTAACGAAAGAATCTGGGTAGCACTGCTGCCAGGAAAATTTCCATGAATTAAACTAAGTATGTCTTAGAGTATACGTTAAAGTTTTAACAAACTCGAAATATGTTTCAATTTTATTATATTAATTTATGATATTTTTTAAAAAACCAGTTATTGAAAATTATAGAATTAAACGAGCAGTGTCTTAGAACAGCAACAAAGCAATAATTACAAAAAAAAATGGTCTTTTATGTAGAATTTTTTACGACATGATAGAGTCTCTCATTGTATTATAAATTGTTGAAAGGTTTAAACGAATTCAGAATATCCGGTTCAAAGCAAGAGTCTTATATCAATGAAGAGGGTGTTGAGTAACATTTTAATGGTTTTAGGAATAAAACTTCTTTATTGTTAAGATTCTCTGAAGTTGGTTAAAAGAAAAATTAAGTGGAGATTTAAAATTTAACGCACTTGAATTAAGACTGATTAATAATAATGATTAAAGATTTTTTTTTTCCGAAAGCTAAATGAGAAGATGACACCGTTCAAGCAAAGGACTTTTCAAGAGTTTTGTATTTTTTTCTGCTTTAAATAATTGTAAGTTCATTTGTACATTTACACACATTTTTATTTAACTTAATTTCGTTTTAGTACGTAAAGATAGATTTGTAATTGACTTATCACTGACGCGCCAGAATGAAACAATTCGGAAATTGTACGTCAAATGTAGCAAATGAGGTGCGTTCGCTCTTTTAACTAGATATATATATATTAAGATCTTAGTTTAATAGCTGTTGTATTATTATGTAGATATCGATGAATACAAAATCTATTACGATTATACATATTAGATTCAACATTACGGAAATAATATGACTCCACCATAAATCTGACATAATCCCATTCCAACCTAAAATCGTTATCTATTCTTGAATTTTATTGAATTAATTACCTATGATAGGATTTAATGGAATAATCAACATGGAAACTTATAATCATTATCTATCATGGTATACCATTGAATTAATTACATATGATAGAATTTAATAGAATGAAAAAAACTTTTATTAAAATCTTTTTGAGTTTTAATTCGATTTCCATAAAAATTGAAATGACTCGACAAAATTTTAGAATGATTGTATATATTTTATTTGGAACAATTTGCCTGATTAGTTATTGGGCTGAGATGGACCTATTTTCAAATTGACGGACCAGGCGTGTGTCAGTTTGTTTATAAGTGTTACATATTTATATAATTACGAATGCATCTCAAAAGTTATGTAAACAGTGTGTTTCTGGAGACGATAAATTTTAATATTTGTAGATCTTAATTATAAATAAATATGTTTTAGGCAGTTTTCCATTTCACATCCATAAATGATAAATCATTAAATATTTTTATTACTACAACTGTTTAAGGATATGAAAGAATTATGTGCCTACATGCTTGCCAAAACATACCAATTGATTCTGAAACTGCAACAGTGAAATGTTTTAAAAACTGAAAAATAGAAAAATCAAATTAAAAAAAAAAGAATTTTTTTAAATAATCTTTTATCATTTAATATCAATAAAATTACGATTATAGATTGAAAAATTGATTTAGAAATTTTGAATAAATATTTTAAATAGTGATTAGTTTTTCATTCTTGTTGCTATCTTCAAAAAAATAGTTAAAAGCATCATAACTTATGAATTTATGTAATACAAAAAATAGATTGTTTTAAAATATTGCTTTATAACAATATTAGATGATAATTCTATTGAGATTACGTTAGCAGAAGTTTATTAAAGATATTACTGTTTTTACAAAACCATTAGCTAGCCCGATAAGTCCTGAGAATAATTAAGTCCGATTCCAGTTAAGCCCGAGTATATAGAATAAAATGTAAGCCAGATCAGGGTCGTGCCGAGTCTATTTAAAAAAATTGCGCCCGAGCTAAGAAACGATATAATTGTCCAATTCAGGTCTAATTTTGCTTTTATACTTAAATTATAAAAGATTGTAAAACTGCATATTTTTATAGACTGGGCAGCGGAGACACGAATGACTACGTCATCGAGTTATAGGATGAAATCATAATGTAGGACAAGATCATTAGGTGTAGATTAAGGAATGACTGGTCTGCCTCGGCATTTCTTGGTACGGTATGCCCAACTCCTCATTTTGGCGTCACTATCACGTCATCTAATTACAAGATGAAATTGGTGCCAAATTAAAGGTAAGGCAAAATATTTTAAGAATATTTTAGTCTGCATCCGCATATCCTGGTACAAACCGTCGGCAGACTGAAATCTATAACAAAAACTGATGTTATAACATACAACTCAAAATTTTTAAACATAATCTTTCGCATTTCATCGCAATATAGATTACTTCGCTATTGACTTTCATGATGAACTAATGGTTTAAAAAAAGCTTATTAATAGTAAGCTAGACAATGACTGGTTCGGCATAAATTGGTACAAAGCAATATGAAAAGGGCGCCAAATCCCTCTTTTGATATAACATTGTCGAGTTAAGCTTGAAATTTTGGCACATTAGAGAGACCGACTAGTACAATACGAATATTTCAGTCTGCACGTCATATCTTGGTACGAGACAAGCAGAGCAGGGCGCCAATTCTCTATTTTTTCAGTATCACCAAGTCATCGAGTTACGGCTTGAAAATCTGATGTAGGACAAGATTTTTAGGTGTAGATTAAGGAATGACTGGTCTGCCTCGGCATTTCTTGGTACGATATGAGTAACAGCGGGTGCCAACTTGTCATTTTGGCCTCACTATCACGTCATCGAGATACGAGATGAAATAGGTATCAAATTAAAGGTAAGATAAAGTATTTTAAGAATATTTTGGACTGTCTACGCATATCCTGGTACAAATACTTGACAGATTGAAATTTATAACAAAAAATGACGTTATAATGTACAATTCAAACCCTATAAACATTATCTTTCGCATTTCATTACAATATATATTACTTCACCATCGACTTTCAAGATGGACTAATGGTTTAAAAAAAGCTTATTATTTGTAAGCTAGACAATGATTGATTCGGCATAAATTGGTACAAAGAAAAGGACGCCAAATCCCTCTTTTGACAGTAATATCACATCATCGAGTTACGACTTTAAATTTTGGCGCATTAGAGAGACCGACTTGTACAATACGAATATTTCAGTCTACCTCGTCATATCTTGGTATGAGACGAGCAGAGCGGGGCGCCGATTCTCTGTTTTGGCGGTTTCATCACGTCATCGAATTACGGCTTGAAAATCTAATGCAGATCAAGATTATTAGTCCTCGATATAGATTAGTGTTGTTTAGTTTTTAGTGTAAATCGTCCTACATATAACGTTTCTGTAGTGCATTTTTCACAATTTCACAATAAATGTATCAAGAACTAATGCATGGTTTTTCATCAAATTTCAAGTTCAATTAGTACCTTATAAAAAATTGATTCTTATTAGCTGGTGGTGTACATCACTTAATATGTGGAGCTGTTATGTAGATTTTTTTTAAATTTTGCAATAACTCTATCTCAAAAACTAATGCACGGATTTTCGTCAAACTTCAGATTCAGTTATAAATTGACATAAGCTGTTGCTGATTAGATTTTGGTTTAAACCGCCTAACTGGTGGCCCTATTATGCTGCATTTGTCAGGAAGTATTAACATGTATAAGATTAAAGAAAGTTTTGGGATTACTACATCTGACTATTTTACCCTAATTTTCCTAGTAATTCTTCCTTTTAAATTTTATTTTTCATTCCATCAAAGTATAATCTGCTACTATAAATAAATAATTTCATATTATTATGAATTATAGTAAATCCTGCAACATGTCAAAACTCTCAATTTGAATTTGTGTATTTTATATAATTAAGCATATAGAGTGGTTTATTATATTTCAAATGAAATTTTAACTTCTATATTTTAAGTTTATGTTTGTTTATTTAACGGCATTTGTTTAAGTTACTGATATTATCTTAAAATACATAAATCACTAATGCACTTCACTTATTTTGAATATTATGTACGTACATTACACATTAAAGTAATTTAGAAAGTTTTTCGAGTATCTTTCCCAAATATAAATTTGTTTGATCCTTGATGAAAGGATTTCCTAGTTCTTATTCAAACAATTACATGGTTCAACAATGTTCATAAATTAAGTTAATTTTCTTCTGTTTTCATTTTCATAAACGTGTAATATTTTATTTAATATGAAATAGATTGCAGTATGTAGAAAACAATCAATGAATATTATTTGTAAATAGTTTTCAATTGCACAGTGAGAGATAAACATAATTGTAATTTACATAACATAGTTCAGTTAAAATCAAAGTTGATAGAATGTAAAATCTACAAAGGAAAAAAAATATTCTATGCCATTATAACTCGATTTTATGCGGGTGTTTCGATAAAATGATAACACTTAGAGTTCGATATTAATCATGCGTAATCATAAATATTAATACCATATAAAAACTCATAAAATATGACGAGGAATAAAAATAATTTAGGATGTTACATTAAGAGAAATCTTTTAATATTTAAACAACATACTTAAAAAACACTTAAAAATTCTCATGGGAATACAATGGGGTTTTCTTTAATGTTTCACACTATTCTGGTAAAATTAGAGACTTGAAAGATCAAAAAGTAATAAAAATTACTGAAATACGGGATGTTACACAAAAAAAGTCTATAGATTTACATATTTATAAGTGTTGAAATGTTATTCATTTCTCTAATCATGATATTTATATAGCAAATTTCATTGCCACTGAACAAAAGGGCAATACTGTAATTTTTTTTCTCTGTGAATTAAAAAAAAAATTAAAAGATGATTTTTCTCAACATAATATAAAATATTTAATTACACATATGAATATATTCCTTGAGACTATAAATATTTACTCACTGTTTTAAAACAGTAATTTATATCTGTAGAATTATATTAATGTATATTTTTCTACTACACTGAAAGCTTCAGCTTAATGAAAGAATATATCATTTCATGGCACTGAGAAAATTTTAGAATTCTTTCACATGCTTTGAAAAAAAAACTCGTGCTTGTAAAAACTGCAACACCGTATAAGGCTCATCAGAAGGGAATTTTTAAAAAATAAATTAAAATCAGTATATTAAATTATTACATTTTCAAATAAAATCAACAATAAAAAGTGTCATAAGTCAGCATCTGGTGTAGTTATGCTCTACAATGAATGCTGCTATACTACTTAAATTAGAGTTAAATTGATTTTCAATATTTCCCTGGAAAAGGCGATTTCAAAATGTTTGTATGCATAATTCTTTTCTAGGAGCTGTAGGACGAGGATCTCAAGCAAGAAGTGAACCAACAATATCCCACTCATGTTGAAAAGGCGACATAGTCACGGCACAAGCTGTATGTCTTCTGCTGACAAGATATCTTCAATATTATTTGCAACTTGTGGGCGATCATTATCCCGTTAAAAGATAGCTCTAGGAATGCTTTAAAGTAAAGAACGACTTCGGTCCCCAATACCTCTCTGATGTACTCATTGCTGTTCAGATTACCCACAACTCGTAGCACCTACGATCATCCTTGATACGAAATCCCATGCCTAACTATAACTTCAGACGTTAGATAATGCACTATATGTTCAACAAAGATAACGTTCACCGGCATAACGTCTAATACAAATGCTGTTATCAGGAGACAGAAATTAAAGCAAGATTCATAAAATAAAAAATAAATAAATAAGTGGTTGATTTGCAGGCTATGCTCTGTGTTCATGAGCTCACTGCCGCCATGGGCTCCGATTGTTTTAAGTGAAGGAGATTCTAAAACAATTTACATCAGTGTTTACAATAAAAATAGTAAATAAAGCCTTTGGGCAAAAATGCATGAAAATAAAAAACCAACATTTAGAAATGGAGAGATAATGCATGAAAAAAAATCAAGCAGTCATTTCGAATCTAATACCGATTCTTCATCAGTGTAAGACACGGTGTGCTAGAAAAAATCACAGCTTTAACTTTTTCTAGCACGCTGTATCTTTCACTGATGAAAAATCTCGGTTGTTGATTCAAAACGGCTGTCTGATATTTTTTCATGCATTATTTCTGCCTTTCTAAGCGTTTGTTTTCTATCTTTATACAATGATTACAATGTATCGAAACAAACATACTTATAATAGTTTGAGCACAATAAATATTTATTATCAGGGCAAGAATTTTACTTCACCTTGTCTAAATACTAAATATTCTTACTATTAGTTGTATGTAAATTCTATGATAGACTTTCTTTTTCAATGACGAAATTGTTTGAACGCCTTAAAATTTTCCTAAAACAAACTGCTTCGGCATACATATTCAGGTGCAATCATTTATAAAAACAGGCATACAAATGCGTATGTATATATATATCACGCATACTGCATGCATTTATATAAACTTTAAATAATCTTACTATTACATATGCATAATTTTACTGATATACTTTTTTTTTCTGTGACGAAATTGTTCGAATATCTTAAAAATTTCCTTACACGATTGCTTTGGTATATATATATATGTATGTGTGTGTATATATGTATATGTGCAAGTTTAAAAACACTATAATTATTAATGTCATATAAATATGGATATATATATAAAGAATTTCTTTTGTTTTGAAAAAAATTTTTTGCTAAAATGCGCACATACTTTTCATCTTTTAAATGTACTAAAATAAAAATAATGAGTTATTTATATTAGACGTCAAATTAGAGGAATTTGAGGAAATAAACACTTGAACAAAACAGAAAATACTACGTATATTTTAAATAATTATTTTCCTTCCATATATTTATTTTTAATGCAGTATTCATAATACATCTGACTAGAAACTAAATCAATAAAAACGTTTTTCTAAAACTCTAACAAAAAAATTTTAATTCTACAAACGAAAATATAAATTATTTGTTTGGAAGTAAAATGTATTTTCTAAGAGTAAAATGGAAAACATCGTCAGATAATTTTGAAAATTGTAGATTATTTCTATAATAAAAAATATTTCTATAAAATGAGCTATGTAATTACATTTTTTTAAATTTTAATATCTGTTTTAAAAAACTTCGAAATTCCCAAACATTATTGAATTTATAACAAAATGGAATATGAAATATTTTTTTAATAGCCAAAACATTTTCTGATAGAAAACTCTAAAAAATTTTTCATACATAACTACCGATTATCGGAACACTTGAATATCAATATTTTCGTGTAGAAAATTATCTTTATTTAATTTCAGAAATCTCCGATTAAATCAAGCAAAATTTTCTATGCATAAATAGTGGTAATAAAAAAAATCTAGAGATTTTTCGACTTTTGACTTCGAATTCTACCCGTGCTACACAATTTATTTTTCTATTTTATTATTTAATTTATTTTTACTATACACGTTTCAGTTTTGCTTATATAGAATTTTTTAGAGATTTTTCCTTACTTTCTTTTATCTTTACAAGAACAAAGTATTGGATTCGTGAAAATGTTCTAATTCCGGTTTTCGATGAATTTACAAGTTTTAGGGGTAAGAGATTACAAAAAATGTCTGTTCTTACAAAATATCTGTCTGATTGTATGTGACATAGATTTTGGAGGCGGCTCTATCTCAAGAACTAATTTACAGAATCTCACAAAACTTTAAATTCAGTTAGACCTTGATATAAACTAGATCTAAACAGTTTTTGGTATATATCGCCCAACAGATGGCGCTGCTATGCTGCCTTTTTTCACGATTTCCTCAATAGCTGTATGTCAAGAAATAATAGACGGTTTTTTATACAACTTGAGATTCCGTTAGTACTTGACATAATATGGCTTGATTACATTTCAGTATAAATCTCCCAGCAGGTGGCGCTTCTATACGGCATTATTAGTAATTATTGCAATAGCTATCTCAGGGACAAATTCACGAATTTTCATCATAATTCAGATTTAATTATTCTCTGATATAAATTAGTATTCTTTAGTTTTGGGAATAATTCTCTCAAAAGATGGGAAGTTATGCGGCCTTATTCATTATTATCGCAATAATTCTATCTCAGGAACTAATGCACAATTTTCATCAAACTTGAAATTAAGTTAGTCCCTGATGTCAATTAGTATTCTTAAATTTCTGGAGTAAAATCGCTCAAGAGTTGGCGTTTCTCTCCGGGTTTTTTTTTTTTTTTTTTTTACGATTTCTGCGTTGATTCTATCTCAAATACTAATGCACAGATTTTCATCAATCATAAGATTTAGTTAGAACTTGAAATAAGTTGTTGCAGAATAGATTTTGGTCTAAATTGCCTAACCGGTGACGCTGCTATGTATCATTTTTTGCGAGTATTAACATGTATGAGATAGAAGAACGTTTTGGTATTGCCACATCCGACTAGTTTTAAACATGTAATGGAAGAAAAGCTGTTCACAGTGCGAAACATAATTAAGTACAGATTTCTTTATAAAACTTACAAATGTACAAATTAAACTATAATAATGATAAAAATACCTTTATTTAGATCTACATATATTGCATCGCACAAACGGCGACATTTTAAAAATCCTTCTTGATGGAAATATTTTCGCAATATTTGAAAAAAAAAGAATTTGGTATTTTATGTATAATTAAAACCAGCACAAAAATAAAATAAAATAAAAATGGATATTTTAGAACCTGAATTAATTTCTACTGTTGTTATTAAACTTCCATAACATCCCTTTCCAAATTTCAGGTAACTCAAGGGATAGTGAATCATTGCAAATATCCTTACTGCTTAAAATATCTCTATTGATTTTCGGGTAATAGCTGGTAAATTAAATCTTGATGGACGGATTATTCTACTATTTTCAAAATTACTTTATCTTTGCATGGTTTCACCATACAGTAAAAATAAAAGAAGAAGAAGATAGGTGAAAGCGGCAGGGAGTGACGCCAAACATGTAACCCTAAAATCCGCTACATTAAGTCTAAACACAATTACGCTCTTTCGCAAAAAAAAAAAAAAAAAAAAAAAAAAAAAGAAGAAGAAAACTTTTAATAATACAGTTTTGAATTCATAATACAATGCAATTCTACTTTAGAATGCTTAACATGTTCGCTGCCGCTTACATGAAGATGTGACGATAGTTAATGCCGCACTGTAGAAGTGGGTTTTTCCCAGAAGCCGATTTACTTTTTATAACAAAGAATCAGTGAAAGATTTTCCCGCGCCAGCGCGTGACTGGCTATCGGACATCACCCCACATCACGCGCTGGCATGCGAGTGGCCCCTTAACGTTGGCGCCAATCACGCGCTATCGCGTGAGCGGCAGCGAACGTGTTAAATAAAACCAGATCACTTTCATTTAAAGAAAAATGCACGTATGATATGAAGGAATTCGGACCGTGTTCCACGAGATTCTTTTGTTTGGAGCTAATGAGGGCATTTAAATTTGAATGATAGCATCATATTGCAAACCGATTTTACGGCATACTCCACCTCTATCTTATTCTTCCATTTTTTTCACTATATGGGAAATCTCGTGATATTATTTACCAAATTCTTGTTTTTAAACATTTTTGCGAAAATATTTCTATCAAGAACGATCTCGAAAATTCCACCAATTGTGTGATGAAACATATTTTGATCGAATAAAGCTCTTTTTATCACTATTAGCATTTTTAGTTTGATTTGATTCATTATAAGTAATTATCATACATATTTTTATGTAGAAATTATAAATAATTTTCAACATCATTGCAGCCGATATGCATGATACAGTTTAATTTGTTTTGTAACAATAAAAACCTTTGGTGCACCAATTGCCGGAATTTGTTTTCAAGTTTATACGTCAATAAAATATCCTTCAAATTATAGTTTTGCACTCGAGAAATGATTTTTACTGATCACTAGTGTGCCGTGCAAATGGGTGCTCCAAATGCTCTGGACACCAGTATTTTAAATTAATTTTCTTCGCTTTATTTAATGGCCTAAAAATCTGTGACAAAAGATGGCGAAATTAACTGTAAGATATTAGTGGTGTCCAGAGCATTTGGCGTCCGATTTACGAGGGTCACCGGACAACACTAATGTTGAGTGAGAGTCATTTCTGGAGTGCAAAGGGTTAATATAAAATTTCTCGGAGTCAAACAAATATGCTTCAGTACACATTTTCTCTGTTAAAAACTTATCAAATTTTATGCAAGAAAAATTACGTAGATGGAACTAAGAGATCAGAATCTGTCATGGATGAAGTTTATTATGTAAACACGAGTGTGTTCATGACTATCAATAGTGTTGTCCAAATATTTGCATTTACAAAAATTTTGAGAATGTCATCGTTTGAGCGATGAAACGTATCACACCATTGCTTCAAAAGTGTCCGAGCTCAAAAATCGGGTTTTTTGAGTTATGACTGTCCTTTTACTTGGTTTTTATGCCTATACATATCAGCTAAAATTTCCAGAAAGTGACTGAAAATCACTGATAATCCAGCCAATAGATAGTAGTTGTTTTTGCAAGATATCCGTTGACCCTTGTACATCCCGGAAACTAGTTGGATGTGCCAATCCCAAAATTTTCTCATACGTACATTTTAATATTTTAAAAAATAGTTACACATGTTTATGCTTTAATAATTTTAATTCAATATTATATCAATTTTGATTTTCATCTTAAATTTCTGCTTCAGTCAATTAATCGGAGTAAAACCGAGTTTCCGTCTCCGCACGAGACGATGGACAATAGAATGATAGGCAGATTTTTTTCAAATTCAGGAAGGACCTACCTGCCATACCCAAAAATAATCATAAACAAAAATTTTAGTTCAGTTCTATGCATAACTTCACACACACACATTTTTTATGGTAAAATAATGAAAATGGCGCAGACATCTTGATTATAGCTCCCCCTTCCAGCGGATTTTTTTTTAATTCAAAAAAGAACCAACTAGCCATAGTCATACACTCTCAGAAAAGAAATGGTTCAATTCTATGCATAACTTCATACACTTTTAGGCGGTACAATGTTGAAAATGACACAAAAATCACTATTACAGCGCCCCCTTTCAGTGAATTTTTTCAAATTCAGGGAGGAACAACTAGCCATAGCCATACACTTTCTCAAAAAATTTAGTTCAATTCTATCCATAACTTCATACACTTTTAGGTGATGTAATATTGAAAATGGCACAAAAATCACTATTTCAGCGCCCCCTTCTGGCGGATTTTTTCAAATTCAAGCAGGACCAACTAGCCATAGCCATACACTTTCACAAAAAATTTGGTTCAATTCGATGCATATAACTTCATACACTTTTAGTCGGTACAACATTGAAGATGACACAAAAATCGCTATTGCAGCGCCCCTTTCAGGTGGAATATTTCAAAAATGAAGAAGGACCTGCTTCCCACAGCCAAAAACATTGACAAAAAATTTGGTTCATTGCTATGCATATCTTCATACATTTTTTGATGGTAGAATGGCGACATACGGACACACAGACAGACAGACAGACAGACACACAGACATTTTGTAAAAACATGTTTTTTGGAATCTCTGACTCCTAAAACGTGTAAATTCGTTGAAAACCGGAACTCGAAAAAATTTCGATTACAATACTTTATTCTATTGATGATGGAAGAAAGTAACAGTTTTTCGCATTTTCTGAAAAATGAAGTTTTTTTAGTTATGCCACTTTTGAAATAAGTGAGTGATAGGTCGATCTGAATAAAGTGTTTTAAGTAATTAAGTGCTTTAACTTTCAAAAGTACTTTTTATCAGTTTCAGCAACTTACTTTTTAGCTTACTTTGAATGTGTTAAGCCTTGACTTAAATTTAAGAATATGTACAGTGGCTCACAAAAGTGTTCGTACACTTCAAAAATTTGTACTAAAAAGAAATTTCCCTGAAATTAAATTCGTATATGAAGTCGAGAAATTTTTTATATTATCTCCAAGTTATTCTAAATAACACACAACCTTCTTGCTTAACATTAAAGGGTTTTTCTTTAAATCTAAAAATGAAAACGTAAGATGCTACAGAAAGAAAACGCCACAAAAGTCTTCGTACACAGAAACATTTTCGGATAATTTCATTATTAAAAATATTGTTTGTCGTTTTATTTTTATTTTTGCATTGTATTGACATTATTCATTTTCACCTGAAACTGTTCGACGAGTGGTAAGCCAAGCTGCATTATATACGTATTCTGCCCGTAGAAAAATTTTTGTTAGGGCAAAAAACTGAAAGCTTAGGCTTTCTTTAGCAAAATCAATGATAAATAAACCCGAATCGTATTAAAATAATGTTTTATTTACAGATGAAATCTAATATGCCATTCTTGGTCCAATGAGTGCATAATAGTATGAAGAAAAAAAAATTAAGAATTTAATTCAAAGAACTTTGTTGGAACAGTTAAGCATGTCAGTGGAGTTGTCCTTGTGTAAGGGTACATATCAGCATCAGGATTAGGTAATTTGGTACATATTGATAGCATAATAAATCACGATCTTTGTTCCAATATTTTAAAAGGCAATTTAAAATTATCAGGCCAATATATCGATAACAGATGCAACTTTGTTTTTTTATCAGGATAATGATACAAGGCACATGGCTCTCAACGTTCGCCTCTGGCGTCTTTATAATTGTTCACAAGTTCTGAAAACATCACCTCCAGTTTCTTAATTTAAACCTAGTAAAACATATTTGGAGATAACTGGAAGTTAGAACACGAAAACACAGCATTGAAACAAAAAGCGAAGTAAAAACAGCAATGTTCGATGAAGGCATCAACTTTCCAAGCAGAAAATACAAAAACACTAATTAAATCTATTCCCAGGTGTTTAAAAAACTTTTGTGGTGCTAAATAATATCCTATTAAGTACAACTTTAGCGAAGTATTACAATATCTATACATATAATAAAACAGTAGGACCCGGTGTGTCTGTACATTGAAGATAATTGACAAAAATGGAGTCAGGGCGATAAAAGAAAACCAATGAAACACAAAAAAAAAATTTTTGAATTTTTTGTCTGTCTGTCTGTCTGTTTGTTCGAGGTTATCTTCGTAACTACTGAATGGATTTTTATGCGGTTTTCACTAATGAAGAATGCACACTCCCGGGCAGTGTATAGGCTTTGTTTCATCAAAATCGGACAACAGACAAAAAAGTAACAAAAAGAAACAAAAGAAACTATTAGGTGCGCTGCTCACGTTTTTTAGTACATAACGTTTTTTAGTACATATAAAATCCAATAGATGTCACTGTGCGATTTTAAAACGCGCTACCGTTATGTTTTCGCCAGTCTACTTAAGTATGAGAAAGTTTCAAGCTGGCTGTCGTTCCATGTGGTTTAGTCGGTAGAACGTCAGTGCGCCATACTGATGGCCCGGGTTCGATTCCCAGCATGGAATTTTTTTTCACTATGTTGGCATTAACGCCTATAAGCAATTAAAAGAATTTGAAATATTGTATTCAAGGCGAATTTTCTCTCTGGGAAAATTTCCTTGCATTAATATGTCAGTGTAATTTTTTTTTCGATTTAATTTTTT
Source organism: Maratus speculifer (assembly GCA_964019185.1). NCBI lineage: Eukaryota > Metazoa > Arthropoda > Arachnida > Araneae > Salticidae > Maratus > Maratus speculifer. The sequence goes on from OZ025290.1 coordinate 274,457,551, forward strand.
TTTTTCGAAACTTTGTTTTTCTTAAAAAATTACAGTAAATATTTGATATTTCCCAACGTTTTTTGAATGATCGACTTGCTTTTTTTTTTTTTAATGTATGTCTGAACCTTATCTAACTACTTCTTCAAGATTTCTTTAGATAAACCGACCAGCGTAGCGGGCGAAGGCCGCTAGTTTACAAATATACAGCGATTTTTTTTAAGTGTACGAAGACTTTTGTGAGGTAAATTTTTTGTTATTTTTTGATTAGTGATTTTTTTAAAATAAAGTTTTGCTATGTTTTTAAAATATTGTATGTAGTTTTTTTAATAATGAGTCATAGATCTTATTCTTAAATACCCATTCTAAAATATTAATTTTAATTAATAGATAGAGCCCTATTTCACTGAAATTCCTAAGTGTACGAACACTTTTGTGAGCCACTGTATGTTGTATGATTTCTTGAACTCCTTTTTTTGAAAAATATGAAGTTCCTGCGAGAGGCACAAAGTGATTATATATTTTCATAAACACAACATCCTTTTTTTTATACACAAATACTTATTAAGCTTGCCACATTGTTGTCGTTAGCGCATGCTATACAGACAATTATTTTCAACTTGATTTTCAGAGTATTTATTACTTGTTTGGGTCATAGGGTGTTTTCATTTTTTTAGGATGTTTTAAAGTTGTAAAAACTACTACAATGATTATACTTCTTGGAAGTCCGAAAAAGGCTACTCCAGTTTTTCCGATGAGAAAATTTCTTATCAATATTTACTTAACAGAACTTGTATTCGCCCCGTTTAAATTCAGGATGAATAATATTATTCTGCAATTAAATCAAAAAAATATATATTCTATTAACCCCTTGAGGGGCAGTGAGGTATATTATATCCCATCTAATTTTAATTTACATTCGCACCTAAAACTTTTAATTAAGTTTTATAACTTTGGTTAAATAGTGCTAAAAAATTGCATTTCTTCATTTTGAAATAAGATTTTTCCAAACTAACGATAGAAATTCAACTTTACACAAACGCAATTGCTTACCCCTCAAAGGGTTAAAAAATGAGTTAAAACTGAACATACTCTGCTATCGTTAGAGAGATGCTATTTTAACCTAATGCAAATACGTTTTGAATGTGAACAATATGGCTAATATTTTTTGGCACAAGATTTGTGCATTCGTGAGTTCAGATAATACAGCTCATATTCAAAATATTAGAATAATTACCTTTTTTTTAGAAATTGAAAATATCGTTTGGTTATTTAATGTCTTTTAATGAAAATATGCAAACGATATTTTTATTAAGAACTTATTGTTGATTAAACTTACTTGTTATCTTAAATTTAATATCATTTTTGAAAAGATTAATTGCAAAAAAAAATTATTTTGAAAAGTCAAAATATTAGAATATTTATTCAAGTGGTTCAAAATATTAGAATATTTCACATTAATTCTCCTTTAATTATTACCAATTCTTAACTGGCGGCATCATTGATTAAATTCAGACTATTTTATTTAAAATCAGTATTCTTTTTTGCAGTTTGTTTCTTTTTCGTCTTAAAATAGGCCGTGTGAGTGATATTCCTGAATCTACTAAACTTCGTATGGTTGATTTGTATCGGCATGGTAAAAATCAATGTTTTATAGCGAATTATTTACATTGTTCGCAATCGAGCGTTAGTAAAATACTAACACAATATTCAAAAATTTCAAAATTTCAAAATAATCGCCGAAATGGTGGCCGAAAACCAAAAACATCTGCTAGAGATGACAGGAAACTGAAGCGTATAGTTAAGAAAAGCCGTTTTAAAAGTGTGCGATTCTTGCACCGAAAATGGAAAGAAGAAGGAGTTGAAGTTTCTACATCGACAACATTAAGACGTCTCCATAAATTTAAATTTGAATCTCGTGTACCGAAAACAAAACCTCTCATGACTGCAAGACAAAAGCGTATAAGATTGAATTGGTGTAAATGAAGACGTTTATGGAGCAATGAAGATTGGAAAAATATATTATTTAGTGATGAAAGTATATGTTTTGTGTTTCATATGGTAATCAAGGTATTCGAGTTTGGAGAATGAAGCAAGAAGCATTTGATAAAGAATGCCTTAAACGTTCCGTAAAATTTGATGCTAGTGTCATGGTTTGGGGTTGTATGAGTGCAGAAGGACCTGGAAAGTTATGCATCGTCTACGAAAAGGTTAACTCTCTGAGATATCAAGAAATTTTAGAATATTACATGATTCCATCATCAGAAGATTTATTTGAAGATGATTTCATCTTTCAACAAGATTTAGCGTCCCCGCATACCTCGGTGTCAACTAAGAATTGGTTCCGCCAACACAACATTAAGGTACTTCCTTGGCCACCAAATTCACCAGATCTTAATCCCATCGAAAACTTATGGTATATAATGAAGAAAAAACTTCAAGAAAATCCTCCTTCAAGTAAAACTGAGTTAGTGGCACGTATAAAGTCTATTTGGGCTAATATTGATAGAAATGTTTGTAAACACCTTGTATATAGTATGCAAGATCGATTGTACGCTGTTATGAAAGCTAAAGGGGATGCTACAAAATATTAACTACCATTTACTTCATATTCATAAGGTAATATTGTTGCGTAAAATAAAATATTCTAATATTTTGAACCAATCTAAATTTTATTCTAATATTCTGGTGTGTTTAAGGAAGCTGTATACCTAATTTATTGTGCTGTATTTTATATTTTATAAATGTTAAAATCTTATCTAAACATTCCAGATTTAATTTATAAGAAATTTAATTGCATTTACTTAGTATAAAAAATAAATAAATGACAAATAATTTTTTCTTATTACTTTTTCTCAATTATTCTAATATTTTGAATATGAGCTGTACTGATATTTTTACTGCAGAGGTTCGTAAAAGGAGGTATTTTGGGGGCTAAAACGATCCCTACTTTTGAGTCTCACGATTTCGAAATATAATGTTACAAATACAATGTTGCGTCGATTATCTGAGCTTCAATTAACTGAATTACTAGATATTCTTATTATTACTGGATATTACTGGAATAAATTACTGGAAATTTATAATTTATATAGTAATTTATATTATTAACATACAATATATGTGATGAATATGTTTATGCTTATATCCGAAGTTTTTTTCACAATTTATTGTAGTACATTTCGAATAAAGTTAATCTTTTTATGATTTGTTTTATCTAATTAAATATGATATATATATTTTTTTTAGGTCGAGGCATTGTAATTTCAGTATGTAAATCAGGCATGGTTTTTTTTAACTGCATTTATCTGTAATGTTAATTTATCCATAACTCCCATTTAATGATTAAATCACTGATAACATTAAAATATGATTTGATTTCTTTCAATAGTTTGATAAAAATTAAAAAGACAGTTTAAACATTATACATTATATATGTATGTGTGTGTTATACATTTTCTCAGTACGTTACTGAATGCCCAATTTCACATAATAATGAAACACATATCGTTAAATTTTATTACTACCAAAAATGGCAATTGTTACAATTTATCTAATCTATCGCCATGTCTTTTAAGATATGTCCTTTTCTATAATATAGGTGGTATCATTACTATAACCATGAACCCTATCATATGAAAAGATAATTAGCTGATCTTAATGGACCGAAACGAACTATCATTAAGTTTACGGAAACATAAAAAGATAATCAATGCAATATATGAATTTATTATTGCCTTAAAAATTAAGCAGCATTAAAGAATTGCTTATCATGCGATCTTATCCTTATGAATCAGTCAACTTCTTTCCAATAAGTAAATTTCTTATAAGATAATGAGCCTATTTATAAAAGGTAATGAGAGATTTTAAGATAATATTATAGAAAGAAAATTATCTTACTTTTGCAAAAATAATCATCATTAAACTATTCGGAGACCATAGAGTTTCTTTTTTTTCCTTTTGGATTCTTTGGCGTTTTTAGAAGCTTTATCGAAAATTAATCAAGTTATTTAAGGTGACAAGGCACCTTTACAATCATTTTTTTATATTTTTAAAATCGCACTTTTAATACTATTCAAGGGTACATTATATGGATTATAACATATATGTATCACAAAAAATGTATAAAAAGGGTACATTATATGGATTATAACATATATGTATCATAAAAAATGTAAAAAAACAAATTGAAAAAAATAGAGAAATTTTTGTAATTGTTTCTATTTAAAAAGAATTTTTCCAAATGCCCCATACACATTTCATATCAATGAAAATCTCCACTATTATTTATACAAATTTGATTTATATACATAAATAAAACTGTGATTGAATTTTATATATTTGAATATAAAGGTACAAAAAAATATTTTTTAATTTTTTTGAAACTTTGAGTATTTTTGAACTTTACAATTAACTACCTTAAACTTTCATACAATTATATTTATTTTCAAAAAATCATACACAATTTTATGACATACTATGGTAAATAACTAGAAAAAAAATTCAAAGCATTCATAGAAAACATAATGTGCGTGGAGCATTTTGAAAAATTTTAGTTAAATCTAAAATATTACAAAAATTTCCGTATTTTTCTCAAAAAAAAATTTTCTTTACGTTTTTTGTGATTAATGTATGTTATAATGCATATAATGTATCTTTGAATAATATTTAAGTGCAATTTAAAAAATATAAAAAAAAATAATTTTAAAAGCTTTTTGTTCCCTTAACTATCTGTAAATGTATGGCCCAAAATTGGCCGATTTCACAAATTGACCTCGACACAAATAAAAAAATTTCTATTTTTTTATAAAGTTTTTATGTATAAATACTTTTGTGTACAGTAAATATGTTTAGGTTTTCTTTATATTTTTGATGAAAATTAGCTAAAATAGCATTAAAATCTAATGACCGCTAGGTGACTATACATGAGAAGGAGGAAATCCAATAACTCTGATGTATTGACACAAACCAATTTTTTTCACCTTTTATTCTGAATTTATTAGGTTTGCACGAACCTACGATGTATCATGTTTTTCTTAAATAGTTTAAAACTACCTTTCTTAAATAACTTAAAACTACATTCTGTTTCCAATAGCTCACAACGAGACAGTCCATATACAGACTGGGTGTTAACCCCTTCGCGACGGGAGCTTTCTACGAAATTTTTATTGTTTTGTCACCAGTTTAAAAAAAAAAAAAATTTGTGGGTTATTAAATCGAGAAAATGCTCCGATTAAATCAGGCAAATTTTACAGTAAAATTTTAACAACATGGGGGGGGGGGATAAATGAGGCTTTTTAAGCCTTTTTGCTGCACGTATACATATCATTCGTCGGCAAGAGGTTAAGTTTCCATAAACTAGGAAGCTGTTTTAGGTTCTGTACTGTACAGCACAGAAATTCTGGGTTTTTTTCTTCTATTCTAACCCCTTTTTAAGTGCGTTCGTAATAATCTAAATATGTAGCAACTACAATCGACATTCGGTCAGTCTCGTCCGTCTCTCTGTTCGTCCGTCCGTCTGTTCGCATATAACAGAGCAAAAACTACCTAACGGAATTGTTTGATATTTAAAATATATATTGTTGTATAATATTGTCGTGTCATTTCGTATATATAATTAAAATCGGATGCATAATTTAACTACCGAAACAATCAAAGTATTCAGTTACATTACACCCAACAGAAAAAAAAGTTTCAAGTGCATTTTAATCATGTTACACTCTTTCGAAAATTCTTCTTGCACTCTTCGAAGTAATAAAATTGATATGCATCTATAAAATATGCATTAAAATATACATTCTGTGCAATCTGTGGTTCAAATAATATATATTATTAATTTAAAGGGCCACGCAGAAGAATTCCATTACATAATCGTATAGGGAGAAACATTGTTTGGGGCATGTTTTAATTATATTAAACTGTTTCATATTTTATGAAACTGACATCGTTGCTAAAGTTTTACAACAAATTATTTTCTGTATAACAGAAAGCAGTTGTATAAACAGGGAGACACAAAAGATTTCGACCACTATACTGCATCCGAAGTAATGTATACTATTACACCAAGATCTGAATTTTTTTTAAACTTCGATATGGTACGGAAGCACCTCCTTTGCTACGCGTGACGTACAATTTCCAACATAATGAAAATTAATATTTGTTATGCCCTTATGCTAAGTTATTTTCAAGAAAAATGTACCACAATGATTTTTTTAATTGTTATATTATTGAATATAAAAATAGTATTTTGTGTCAAATAAAGTTTATCTTCAGAATCATGAAATAATTTCATTTGTCATTTTTTTTTCATTGAATAATTTTTTTATCACCATAAAGCTTTATAAATTCAAATTTATAATTCATCAAATTAAAAATGCATTTTCTTTTAGCTATGCCATTATTTTCTACTTTCCAAAGAATTGCCGATAGAAAGTACACTTTAAAGCATTATAATAAGAAGCATTTTTAAGTTGAATAAACTTTAGTAGCTTTAAACCTTTTTTTTTTCTTTACAATTTTTTTACTTACAAAAAATTGTTAACACAAGCAGAAATATTAAATTTTCTCGTACCTCTGTTGCTATATAAAATTCAGTAAACTGTGTAAAACTGCAGAATTTTCTCTTATAACAATTAATGATATTATCAACGTATAAAAACAATGTTATGCAAGAAATAAAATAGCATTAAAAAAAGTTTCTGCTCAAGAAAACGCGTACATTCTCCATTTTGTTAACTTATTATAAAATTTTTAAATTTTTGCTTGCGTTGGTTTTCAATTTATCTGCAAAAAAAAGTTTTAAACGCTTAAATAATAAGAAAAAAATTCATGAACCACCTCAAGTATTCTAAAAATATCTGAAAATTACTTAAGTTAAAATAAGATTACTCCTTTCAAAGTTTAAATAAATGCTGTTAAACAAAAGAATTTAACAAGTTTACAATTAAAATTAATGCATTAATTTGATTTTCTCTTAAGATTGTTATAACATACGGTTTTTTGTTGTTATTGTTTTGATAAAGCAAAAGAATTATCGAATAATCTCGTTAACACAACACAATTTACGCTGATTTAAGCTTAACTGATTGCACTTAAAATTTAAACGGTTTAAAATCAAAGTGGTGAATTTTAATAGCGCCGTCAGAAATTTTATTCAAGTTTTATTAAAAGAATTGTTATTTAGAACTATTTAATTAGATGATTTTTTGTGTTGCATTGTTTAACCCTTGGCGGTGCAAAGCAAATTCATTGCTTAGGTGTTAAAATTGATGAATGACACTGGAACTTGAAAAACACTTTATTTTTTATTTAGAAAAACATGTTTTGCAGGAATTCAATAAACCTAAATTTTTTGGTACTACTAGGTTATCCCGTCGACCAAAAAATTGTCGCCAAAATATAAGATTAAATGCCAATAATGGATGATCGTGAATGTCACATTCAATGATTTTAAATACGATTCACGTGTTTAAAATGTCATTGATGGATTTTTATTTCGACTTTTTATTTGTATTTTTATTAATATTCTACTAATTACTTGTTTTTTCGTTGTTTAAAATAAAAATTATGTTAGTATGTATAATTTGGCTATTAGTTTGGCGATTTGTATAATTTGGCGAAATTGGTCGACGAGATAACAGAGTAGTACCAATATTTCTAGCCAAATTTCCGGTGCCAATGTGGCGTTTGGAAATTAAGATTAAATGGTTTCAATAATATACCACCGCTCAGCAAGAGGTTAGCAAATCTGATAAATAAATTTCTGGTTCAAATCGATTATTATTAATCTGGCATGAATCAAAATGACCCTTTATGGCGGTGTAGTGTTAAATGTTTACCGTAAAAAAGGAAAAATAAAATAAAAAGAAAAATACCCTCCGAACTAATTTTTCAACATATCATTCTATAAAAATGAAATTCATTCCATTCGATTAGTAGTAACTACTTTAAAATGTTATACATGGGTTGGATGCGTACATGGATAATTGGAATGCTTAAATTTTAAAAAATACATTTTTTTTCAAATTGTGAGACCTACTTTTGATTTTTTTTTCTTTGAATTCTTTGGTCAAACCAACCAGTAAATAGAATATATACTTTTTCTTAAATCTTCATAAAGTTATAAAAAAAAAAGATTTCTTAAGGATGTACCCATAAATGTCGGGAAAAAGTATTAGGATCTTATAAATAAAAGATTCTAAAACATGCATAACGGTAAAATTATACAGAAATTTTAAAAATGATAGTTATGCTTCAAAACAAAATTCAGTTAAAAATAAAAAACTTACTTTATACTTAAAAAAATCCTTTTCTGGTTATAATGTACACAATCTGCTAATGCGTTTTTGGACATCTACGATCGAAAAGTAAAACAACGTTTATTTGGCATTTATTGTTAGCATAATTTCAATGCAAAGCAATTACAGCCTCAACCGACAAATGCATGCTTTTACATGTCCATGTATGAAATCTTGCGTATTTTTTTTTATCCATTTTGCTTGGAGAAGACATGTTTTTCATTGATTTAGGACGATTGTCGTACCCTTTAATTCGGTAATACAATTCAAGACTCGGAGATTTTTAATTGAATTTAGATCTGGACTCTGGGCAGGCCAGTTCAGTCGATTAAGCCCATTATCTCCATATCAATCTATGATGGACCTCGCAAAATGACAGCTGTCGTTGTCATCGTGGGAGTAACGTGATCCATACCGTAGAACTGCTTCGACGTAGGATGTGCACTGCCATCCAAAATAGTGCAGTAGATGTCAGTACTGAACTTAGCATGAATTAGGACCAAGGGTCCCAGACTAAACTGGGAAAAAAATTCCATACCATAATTCCCAGTCCGCCGGAGACTCATCGCTCACTTGAAAACATCCGCTTCTTAATGTTAAACCAGTCGGCAGGTTGTTTTCGAATTTCTCGTTTAAATTTCAATATTTTTTAAACATTTTTATGCATCGGATAGCTGAGCTCAATTGTTAATATAAATGATTTTAATTCTTCAGTTTCAGTCGCAGATTTTTTTTTAAGTAGTTTCAGTTTCAAAACCGATTCCGAAAATGAAAGTAACTTTTTAAAAAAACTAAAGCCGAAATCGAAAAAGTAAAAAATGGCCATACTAAAAATGAACTTCAACTATTTTATTCAAAAAAAATCTTCAAAAATATTCGAATTTAAGCTTGAAATAAAAAAAATCGAAAACAACCTACCCATTGTTTTAACAATAAGGAGAGAGTGTTTTCGAGTGAGTCAAGAATCCTTTTAACAGTGAACACAATGCATTCTATCAGGAGGTGTTCTTCATACAGATGCCGGACCCAGATCCTACCATCCCAATGGTAAAGGGTGAACCTTGATTGATCACTCCAGAGAACTCGTTTCCACTGATGTACGGTCTACGATCGAGGTGATTTTCACCATCTGAATCGAGTTGAGCGGTTAGACTTGCTGATCAAAAACTTGTAGGGGGCAGCACAATCATGAAAACAAAACAGATGAGTTTTCTTATGGATAATATTTATTAAAACAACACATCCGGATGCCTGTTGATTGGATGCGGCTCTTCTGAATTTCTCTGGCCAGCAACCGTCAGTCTGTATCTCTGAGTTTCGTAGGTTTGCCTATTCTGGACATATTCCGACAATTACCACTCACTATCCACTTCTGAATCACGTAGGAATACGTTGATTTTGGATATTTGAACTAGCTAAATATGTGCCTTAAGGATCGCCCATTTTTGTAATACCCAACAATAACACTTTTCTCGAAATCAGATAACTCTGTACTTCGTGGCATCTTGCATGCGACTGATGCCAATGTTCTTTCCGATAGCATATTTAACAGTGGTGAGCGTGATGTATATCAGAGACGCAGATATCAGTACTTGCATACGTGTCGAAATACTTATTGGTGTTAGCATACTAACCTCATATAATAACATATTAACATCATTTACACTCAAGAGCCAAAAAATTATAACCTTCCCATATTTTGCAATGAACTCGCTAGATGATAAGGAATGTCCATAATTCGGTGAGAATATTATTTGAAGGGTGCTAGGAAATTTCAAAAATGATTTTTGCCTTCCGTCAATTTATGAGGGTAAAAATTGTTGATCGAAGCTACTTTAATAAAGGGAAAAATCACTCGCCCTTCGATTCAGAACGAGTAACTTCTAAACTGCACATTTTATGGGTTGTCAGGACATAATGTTGTTATTACTTGTACAAAGTCGATGAATGACGATGAAACTATTAATCGAAGCCATCACGTTGGATGTCCAGGTGTTATCAAATCAAAGGAACTTCGGAAACCCTCCCTCCTTAATGAAGCAAAATCGGCACCAAAGACTGCCTCAATTTACATTCCAAAACATGCAAGTCCAAGTGGAATTCTTTCAGAATATACAGTTCAGCTGATACTGTTGAATATGAGACTACGAGGTTAACGTTCCATTCTTGTGTCCCTATTGTCCAAGCATCATCACCAAATACGCCTATACTGGCCAGGGAACATTCAAACTAGACTGTGGAACATAGGGTGAGAGTAGCCTCTTCGAATGAAACACGATTCATCCTTCAACTCGTCCATGGCCGTGTTTGGGTAAGCCGTCGTCTATGCGAACTGTTACTCCGCCTTATACATCAGGTCATACACAGGCCTGTTGTATCTATATTAAGATTTAGGGAACCTTCTCATTGCCATTCCTGGGACCTGTAGTTACTGTAGAACAGACCATGAATGCCACGGATTATTTGAACATCATTGCGGATCATTTGCACCATTACATGTTATCTCTCTTTAGAAATGGAAATGGAGTCCTATGCATAACTACGCTCCTTGTCACATGACTCGAACTGTGCTCGATTGGTTCCAGAAACATAATACTAAATTCCAGTTAATGTCCTGGTTGCCTAATTTGACGGATGTTTATTCGGCAGAGCACATTTCGAATGTCACTCAATGGTAGCCCAGAACTCAAAAACAATATTTTTTGAATATCCCAGATATGCATGACCACTGCTTGAACAACAAATAACATTTATCTCCGGTCATCTACCAAGAAGTTGTGGTATCCATGTCAAAACGGTTTTCAGCTGATTCGATGAGGTCAAAGATGGGCTAACACGTAATTAGGTAGTGGGCATAATTTTTTGACTCATGAGTATATATACAGGGTGATTCAGCTCGTCGGTGACAAACTTTAAGGATCGATAGAGCACACCTAGACGAACATTTTTGAATAGGGAATGTAGGGTCCCTGACGCGATGGTAAGGCGCTAGGCGCTTTCGAAAATTTGGGTGCCGAAATTCGAAACGTCATAAAAACTAGGGAAATGGTTAGATTTTCTTGCTTGTTGCGTCGAAATGATTCTGTTTGTTTAGACTTTCTTCAGTACCAATTTGATAAGCGTATCTCTTAAAACATGGATAGGGGGCGCTGCAGACTTTGGAGAGCTAGACAACAACTTTAAGCCCGTTATTTTGATAATTTAACACATGCTCGCCAAAGTTTATACTCTAACTTAAAGTTTGAACCCAAAAGTAGAGCCCTGCAAAAAGCGTAAGAGCCGGAATAAAATGTCAAAGTACAGGGTGGTCGAAACTCGAAGGCTCCTAAGAGATAAACAAACAGATTTCTTGACTTATGGCATGCATTTTCATGATTCTGTTTGCTAAGGCTCTCTGAAACTCAGTTGAACGGTACAAAAAGAAACATCGATAGGGGGCGCTTTGGGCAAAAAACATAATTCGTTGACATTTCGGACGCTAACTGGAAACGGGGCGCTACGATCAGTTAGAAACAAAACAAGAGAGTAATTTACTTATCATAAGAAGCTATTAAAACTGCAGTTTGTTTGTTTTTTTTAACAAACATAGCTGGTTTCAATCATGCACAATGCGCGCAATAAAATTTACATAAGGTGCTTTTTGCTGATTTATGCAAAAGATATCGTACCATATCGATATGCAAAAGATACGTAATGCGTAAACGACAACGCGAGATGACGTAGTTGTATGCGCAGACACGTCTTTTGAACGTGCGGTACCTACTTAAGCTTCGGGTTACTTGTCTGCAGATCGGTAGTAGGATGGAACGGTACACAAACTCTGAATTGGCTGACATGCATTTGGCGTATGGCGCTGCTGGTTGTAATGGACGAGCCGCTCAGCGGTTGTACGCCGAGCGTTACCCCAACAGGCAAATCCCCTGCCATGCCTTCTTCGCTCGAGTACACCAGAGGTTGTCCACAACGGGATCTTTCGACGGAGGCAGGCCTGAACGGGAGCGATCAGTGAGCACCCCCGACAACGAAGAGGCTGTGCTTAACCTGGTTGAGGACAACCCAGGTCTTAGCACGAGAGATATCGCCAGACATGTTGGCATTTCGCAAGCAACTGCGTGGCGCATCTTACGTTCCCGGAATCTGCACCCCTACCACATCCAGCGGGTGCAGTTGCTCAGAGAGCAGGATTTTGGCCCTCGAGTGGAATTCTCAAGATGGTACTTGGCGATGAGATCCAGGGATCCCCGTTTTGTAAACAGCATTTTGTTTACGGACGAGTCCACCTTCAGCCGGGAGGGAATGTGGAACGCCCACAACAGTCATGTGTGGTGTGATGAAAATCCACATGAAACCAGAAGCCGAGCAGCCCAGGAGCGTTTCTCAGTAAATGTGTGGGCCGGCATTCTGGGGGATTGCCTCATTGGCCCTTATTTGTTACCTGAACGGCTGACAGGTGGAAATTACCTGATTTTCCTGGATCAAGTGCTGCCGCAGCTTCTGGAGGAGGCGCACGTACCCGAAGGTTCGCGTCGCCAGATGTGGTTCCAGCACGATGGAGCTCCGGCCCATTACACGAACGACGTGCGTCTCCATCTAAACGCAAGGTATGGCCAGCGGTGGATCGGGCGTGGGGGTCCAGTTCACTGGCCTGCCCGATCACCAGACCTCACCTGCTTGGATTTCTTCCTTTGGGGTTACCTGAAGGCCGAGGTATACCATACACCTGTCAGCAGTGCTGAAGAACTTGTGGCGCGCATTGTGGCAGCTGCAGGGCAGATCAGAGATACTCCTGGCATTGTTGGAAACACACACTCCTCAATGCGACGGAGGTGCGAAGCCTGCATCATGGCCCAAGGTCGAAATTTCGAGCATCTTCTGTAGTGTTATTTTTTGTAAATAAATTTCCAGTATCATTGATGTTTTTGGTCTAAATTTATTCAGAAGTGTTGAGCAGAGGTAGAAAATGTGTTTTCATTATTACTAACTGATCGTAGCGCCCCGTTTCCAGTTAGCGTCCGAAATGTCAACGAATTATGTTTTTTGCCCAAAGCGCCCCCTATCGATGTTTCTTTTTGTACCGTTCAACTGAGTTTCAGAGAGCCCCAGCAAACAGAATCATGAAAATGCATGCCATAAGTCAAGATTTTCTGTTTGTTTATCTCTTAGGAGCCTTCGAGTTTCGACTACCCTGTACTTTGACATTTTATTCCGGCTCTTACGCTTTTTGCAGGGCTCTACTTTTGGGTTCAAACTTTAAGTTAGAGTATAAACTTTGGCGAGCATGTGTTAAATTATCAAAATAACGGGCTTAAAGTTGTTGTCTAGCTCTCCAAAGTCTGCAGCGCCCCCTATCCATGTTTTAAGAGATACGCTTATCAAATTGGTACTGAAGAAAGTCTAAACAAACAGAATCATTTCGACGCAACAAGCAAGAAAATCTAACCATTTCCCTAGTTTTTATGACGTTTCGAATTTCGGCACCCAAATTTTCGAAAGCGCCTAGCGCCTTACCATCGCGTCAGGGACCCTACATTCCCTATTCAAAAATGTTCGTCTAGGTGTGCTCTATCGATCCTTAAAGTTTGTCACCGACGAGCTGAATCACCCTGTATAAGTAAATGAGAACATGAATTTAAAAACTCGCCTTATCCAAAAAATCTAATTTTGGGAAATTGCTAAAAATCTGCGTGCATTGATTTTCATTGTAAGCCAAGAATTTACAGAACCAGAAATACAGGATAATTTTTTAACACGATTTTTTTAATTTTGAAACTCACTTTCTTATGCATATATGTATATTTTGCGGGGTTTTGGGGGGATAAGTTCTTTGAAAACAGGAGACATTTAAATAATTGTTTTAAATTTAAACAGATAAATAATAATTTGCACAAAGTATTCAGAAACTTCTTTTTTTCTTTGTCCAAACTGTACATAAATATCTTTACATAAATTATCATAGTATATCCAGTCATAGTATATCCAGAACTATTTTAATGTTAATGAATTTCTGTACAATTGATTTTCTTTTGTATTAAGCTGAATTAAGCTAAGATCTTTGCGATCTCATACATCTCGATTAATTCCAATAAGTATTCATAAGTCAAGACAAAACTACTTATCTAAGCTACCTTCTGATTTCGAGTATCAATTCAGGCAACACAGAATGTATCAGCTCATTGTGATATTCAATTTATGGAGAATCAAATTCTAGGATTAAAGGATTTTCTTTGTAAATGGTATCTAACAGACTTATTATTCAAATTACACATTAACTCTACTTTCTTGAGAATAAAATTGGCTTTAGAATAATTTATGGAAACTAAAAACCTTTTAGTAGAAAGTAAAACTTCATTATACAAAAACAAAAAAAGAGTTACAGTTATTATGCTAACCTTCCCATTAGTTAAAATTTACATTTAAAGGCTACGTGAAATTAGTTGGATGTGCCAATCCCAAAACTTTCTTCTATCTCATACGTACATTTTAATATTTAAAAAAAATAGTTACTCATTTTAATGCTTTAATAATTTTAATTCAATACCATACCAATTTTGATTTTCATCTTAAATTTCTGCTTCAATCAATTAATTGGAGTAAAAACGAATTTCCGTCTCTGCAGGAGCCGATGGACAATAGAATGATAGGCAGATTTTTTTTTTCAAATTCAGGGAGGACCTACTTGCCTTACCAAAAAATAATCATATACAAAAAGTTTAGTTCAGTTCTAGAATTAACTTCATACACTTTTATGCGGTGCAATATTGAAAATGGCATAAAATTCGCTATTGCAGCGCCCGCTTCCGGCGGATCTATTTCAGATTCAGGGCGATCCAACTAGCCATTGCCATACACTTACACAAAATATTTCGTTCAATTCAATGCATAATTTCATATACTTTTGGTCGGTACAATATTGAAAATGGCACAAAAATCGCGATTGCAGCGCCCCTTCCGACGGATTTCTTTTCAAATCAGGGAAGACCAACTAGGCATAGTCATACACATACACAAAAAATTTGGTTCAATTCGATGCATAACTTCATATACTTTTGGTCGGTACAATATTGAAAATGGCACAAAAATCGTGATTGCAGCGCCCCCTTCCGGCGGATGATTTTCAAATTCAGGG
Source organism: Maratus speculifer (assembly GCA_964019185.1). Classification (NCBI taxonomy): domain Eukaryota; kingdom Metazoa; phylum Arthropoda; class Arachnida; order Araneae; family Salticidae; genus Maratus; species Maratus speculifer. The sequence continues at coordinate 274,472,953 of OZ025290.1, forward strand.
GGGACCAACTAGCCATAGTCATACACTTACACAAAAAATTTGGTTAAATTCAATGCATAACTTCATATACTTTTGGTCGGTACAATATTGAAAATGGCACAAAAATCGCGATTGCAGCGCTTCTTCCGGCGGAATATTTCAAAACTAAAGGAGAACCTGCTTGCCACAGCCAAAAACATTCACAAAAAATTTGGTTTAATTCTATGCATAACTTCATACACTTTTTGATGGTAGAATGGCGACATACACACAGACAGACACACAGACACACGGACAGACAGACATTTTGTAAAAACATGTTTTTTGGAATCTCTGACCCCTAAAACGTGTAAATCTGTCGAAAACTGGAAGTCGAAAAAAATTTCGATTACAATACTTTCTTCTATTGATGATAGAAGAAAGTAAAAACGAGAGGATTGGTATCCAAAAAAAGTGTCGATTATTTTTTTAGAAATTATAAATTGAACAGCTCTATCACTTAAAAAAAGAATGGTTAAAATATTATGCAATTTTAACCGGTCTTTTGTCTATTATCGTCTGACCAATGTGTATTTTAATAATCCGAAATAATAATCACTTTATTATGAGAACGATCAAGTTTCCATTCACTATGGTTTGTTTCAAAGCTTGTAGCTGTTATTTAAATTAAAATATTTTCAAACATAAACTGCAGTTTTGCCTAAATTTAAATTTTCCTTTTTCTAATTAGAAGAATTTACAAAATTTCGAATAGTTATTTTTGACTTTCTCAGAATCCTATTTTTTAATAAGAATGATAACACTTTAAATAAGTAAAACTTTATATGGCCATGCATACAAGATAATATTTTGAACACCTGCAAACTTCTGCACCGGTAAACTAAAAAAAATAACAATAATAACAGAATTTTTACTCTTATGTATCTGTGATTTGTAAGGCGAAAATTACTGTTCTTTTTTTCGCAACTGAAAGTTCGCACATCTTTCAGAAAACAGTCTGCATACATATAAAGATGGTGTGACACCTTCTGTAAAGATCGTGTATGAAATTCCATTTTTTTAAAACAAGGCTAATTATAAGTTAATATATAAGTTACAATTTCTCCTCAAATGAGCTGCTTACTGAAAGAATGAAGTCCAAACACCCACCATGAAACTTTTTTCAAAAGACCGTGTATTTTTTCTGTTAATGAATTTTCTGACAGTACAACTAATGTAACTTTAAAACTCTTAATCTTTAAGTCTACTCTTAATCTTCATAATTAATAGATACCCACTCCAAACTCTTAAGGGGATGGTGGGCATTTAAAAAAAAGGAAAAACCTTTTAACTTTCATAATAGAGATTTAAATTTTTGTGCAAATATATATTTCCTCATAATTGTACAGAAAACTTTAAAAAAAAGTCTTGTTATAATTTTAATATTAATTAAAAATTTTAAATTTTAAAATGAATTTTTAAAATGCTCCTTGAGTCTTAATTTTTTAGATATTTCCTCAATTTTGGATTTTAATCACTTAAAACAAACAAACCTGTGCATCGATTTTTTAATCCCTTAAGTAGGGACGTTATTCCCATAAACCGTGCTAATAGTTTTAGGGATATTTTTAGGAATTCCATGTCAATTTTCATCGAAACTTTTCCTTATGATAAGTTAAAATTCAAATTTAATTGTCTTGATAAAGTCGAAATTTAAAATGGATATGCAGTTTTTCTTTAAGCAATTTCTACATTCACTTTTATCAGATTTATGAATTTTGATAAAAAATTAAATAGCAAGAAACATTTGAAAATTTTTTTAAAAAGCTGAAACGTCAGTATTGAGGAAATAAAAGTTTATGTACATTAAAAGGCCAAAAAATTGTTTGTGAACAAAATTAAGACGTTTCTAACGTTGCATTAAATAATCGTATCTGCATACAATTACCACGAATAACGTGGTACAAGTTGTAGAATAATAATACACATAAAAAGAAATGTCAGTTTTAAAGTCAATTTTTATTCAGATAAAGGTTTACGATTCCCTTAAAGGTATTTGAACTTTTAGTAATTTTATATGGTGAAAAGAAGCCATTTGGGGATTTCCGTAACGAAATCAAAGAAGGAAGACGTCCCGAAGAGCTCGGGAAAGGAAAGCCCTAATCGCCTGTCTTTTGATCAATGTGCGTGTACTCTGTTTTTTTTTTTTTTTTTTTTTTTTTTTTTTTTTTTTTTTTTTTTGTTCAGTTGCGTACAGTTCAGTTGGGCCATAAAACAAATGCAGATGTTGAGAATTACCTGACAGTCTTCATTTAAAGTTTAAATACTGTACCGTAACAAATTTAGCTTCAGTGACTAAAATCAAATAAACAAAAACACATTTATTTACGGCACTTACAGCAAAAACGACATTTACAAACATAAAAAATTATAATCTTGCATGTAAAACTTAAGTTCAGCTGACCGATTCGCATGGGCAGTTGGGCATATCCGCCCCGCTTTACTCTTCTCCATCGAATCCTGTTTTTGGCCTCACATTCATATACATACATGTATATTAACATATATATATATAAGCATCCTTTCTTTGATCAGCCGACAGTCTTTTAGAGGATAAGGAGGCTTCATTAAGTGTTTCTGAGTTATGATATTCAAACTGTTTGAGATTAAGTTCTTGGCCTAAAATGTGATTTCCATTCTGTCACTTGGAAAGATCTGAAGTAGGATTTATTTCAAGAATAATTGGGATGTTAAAGATTTTTATTATACACAAAAATGTATATGTCTTGTATCACAGAGCAATTAATAAGAATTAACATCTGCCTCCTTTGACATTGTGTTAAATGATTAAATTCAGATCTGCCAATTAGTGTATTTTTTCGAACAAGGAGTATCGTATAATTCGTCACAGTACCAGATAATCTAAAGCAACTTTTCTTTTCTTCACAAAAGAGTGGATTCATTCTCATCAAACATGCAAAGCTGTCATCCTTCACAGAATTTTTCCGGACAAAAAAAAAAAAAAAAAAAAAAAAAAAAAAACACAGAACTAGAAAATGTATTTTGACTTTCAAAAAAAAGTAGTTGGCAAGTATGAGTATACTTGTGACGTATAAGGAGAAAATGAGAAATCCGATTAATTTAAAAATATAATATTTTGTTAGAATACAGAATACACATAATTTCGTAGATTTCTTAATTAAAAACAAAACAATTTTAGTCAGAAATGATTCAGTCAAAGATGATGTTACAGAAATCTACAAAATAATGTTTAATTATCCAAATTTTTACAGTGTATATTTATAGTAAATTATTATAAAGGTTTCTTATGTAGAGTTAAAATGTGGAATCAAAATATAGAGACACGATGTCTCATTTCATAACGACAAAACTTTACATTATCTAAAGTTAAAGTTTCGAACTATGCAACTGATCATGTTGCATACTAAAACTCCATTATGTAAACATAACCCAATGAGTACTAGGCTGTACTCTGTCTTAAAAAATAACCGATGTCAAAGGCGATTTTTTTTTCAGCGTTCGTGCGATTTCTTGAATTTCTGTGCGACTGTTTGGGAATAGTAATCTTTGAACTTTCTTAATCAAAAAAATAGTAGAATAATATTAATATTCAAATTACATTAAGCATATGAACACTGAAAATGTCAGCCTTCGATAGCCGTCATTTTTCAAGTCAACCCGTATCGTGTACTTGGTGGGAATGATGTACCGTTTATTATTAGGGTCAGCATCTAACAGAGCATTTTACTGGAACTTTAGTAAAATATATGGATAGGATAAAGTTAATATTTGGACTTTATTTAACGCATACAGATCCAGGGAATATAAATATGGAAGATTTAATATTTAAGGTTTTTAACTTTAAAAAATATTTTAGTATGTTAGAAAATTGAGTACATATATATATTTTTTAATTTACGCAAAGCATAATCAATTTTTAATATGACATTTCTTCGATTTCCGGAGCATAATGATCTAAAGTAAATATTTATAGTTTGTTAAGACTGGTTGGTTGGTTGGTTGATTTTTGTCGTCCGATTATCTACGCTGGGGATATAGGACCAGGGGGAGTGCCCTCCGTGGGGGTCTTTCTAAGGGAACCTAACCCGTATTTACGCAAAGTTCGAAGAAAACCACGGAAAACTCCGAACGGTTAGGCTGACAGCCGCGATTGGGTTCGAACCCAGCACCTGCCGTCTACCAGTTGAGAGGTCCCAACCTCTCGGCCACTGGTGGGGCCTTGTTAAGACTGGTTTTGACTTATATGAGCGTTTATATTAAGGCTCCTGTACCTGCAGTTTTGAACCTGATTAATTTTCGGTGAAAATCGCACAACAGGTGGTGCTGCTATGCAACATTTTTCACGATTTCCGCAATAGTTCTATCTCAAGAATTAATGCACATATTTTTATGAAACTTCGGATTCAGTTAGTTCTTGACATGAAGTGATGTTTTCTACCTTTCAGTGTGAATCGCATAATAAATGGCGCTGCTATGATGCATTTTTTGCGAATCCCGCTGTAACTTAATCTCTAGAAATAAGACATTTCAGATTCATTTATTCCTTTATATGACTTTGTGTTGCTTACATTTACGCACGGATACTACAAGGATTTTCATAAAACTTCAGATTCATTTATTCCTTAATATGACATTGTGTTATTTATATTTTGGTGTAAATATCCAACAGGTCGCGCCTTTATGCTGTCTTTTTTACGATTTCTGCCATAGCTCTATCTCAAGAACTAATGCATGGATTTTCATCAAACTTTAGATTCAGTTAGATGTTGACATAAGCTGTTGCAAATCAGATTTCGGTGTAAATCAACCAACAACTGGCGCTGCTATGTTCCATTTTGAGTGATTTATACTTTTTAACGTTAGTCGTATTACAAAAATTAATATACGAAATAAATTTGGCAATGTGACAGCGAATTTTGAAATATTAACATGGATCAGGTAGAAGAATGTTTTAAAATTGTCACATCCAATTAGGATTTTTTTTTTTATGAGTTGATTTTTTGATGTTTCAGAAATATGAAATATTTTCAATAACTATCTTAGAAATTATTTAAGTTGATATACGCCTGAGAAATCAAAATTAAACTATGTGATTTTTTTTAAACAGATTGCTAACATGACATAAGACTAACAGAGTGAAAATGTAAGCGTATCAACAGAGTGGAAGGTACCAGGCTAGCTGGTGTGTGGTTTCAGGTGGCTTAGATGGAAGAACGTTGGTGCATTGAACCAAAGACTCGGGTTTGATCAATGACCTGGTTACATTTCCACTCTGGACACTGGTGGTTTTACGTCTTGTAAGCAATGGGAATAAAAAATTCACCTAATTAGATTTAGCAGTCATGTGGTTTATCGTCAAAAAATAGGCGTGGTATGTAAACATCATGTCCCAAAACAACCGTAGTTTTTCCATATGTTTGTGAATTTCGCTATTAATTATTAAATAAAATAAAATCTGCTAAATCTCAATTATAAAAAATCGACTATTTTTATAGTTTCGTTCATCTGACGAAACACTATTCTTCTCTGTCCTCTGTCTGTCCATCTGTCACAGAGTCCGTACACAAAAACTAAGTCAGATACTTCAAATTTTGTGTATTTACATCTGAATACCTCATATATCCAGAATCATAAAATTTTGAAAAGGTATATTATTTTAATTAATTCAATTTTATCAATGTCATCCGTCCATTTTTATGATTGAAATTTTAAAAGAAAACCTTAATCTCAAAGTTTTTTGTGTCGACATCATATCTTGGTGGTAAAGCGTCTCGCTAGTATACAGAATGTTCTGAGTTCAAACCCCGGCGCTGGGCTTTAAAGTTTTCATACTAAAATTTATTTAATTAAAAGAAATGTCATACTTTTTTGCCATTTTAAGGGTTTATGTTATTTTTTTAATCAGCGAAATTCATAATACTTTTGGAATTCAATTTTCTGTCTATTTTAAAAACTACTGCAACTTATTAATGATTCAACATTTTAATCATTTGTACTCGAGAAGTGACTTTCACTCATCAATTGTGTTATCAGGTGTCTCTCGTAATTCGGGGACCAAAATGTTTTGGACACCACAAATGTCTTACAGTTTATTTCGCCATCTTTTATCACAGATTATTCAGATAATTTGTTTAAAATACTGGTGATCATATGGAGCATCCAATTACGATTGACAATCACATCTTGAGTGCAAAAGGTTAAAGTTCATTTAAATATTTCTTTTCGTTTTTAGAAAATTAAAATTTCATTTATATCTCTGCTAATTTTTTTTCATTTCAGATTTCCAAAAAATTTGAAATTTTGCTCTTTATTTAAGTAATTTGATTTGAACATTTTCAATTTCATTAAAAAAAAAATAACGTTGTTTTGCAATTATTTCAAAATTAAATTTATTGATTTTATCATTTATGTAAGAATTTAATAATTATAAATTGGCGGTTTCGATTTATTAATAAAAGAATAAGTTGTTTTGAAAGAAATATGAAAAGAAACCGTCTGTGTGATCCTGCGATCACACTTACCCATTTGTTTTCCATGAATGCTTATGATTTTGGAAATGTTCCTTCTACAACAAGAAATAAAGTAACTAATATGAGTAGTACGGGTTCAGTAAAGGTTTTATCTAACCCTTTAGATGGCAAATTGTATCTGTTACTGAAATATTGAAATAACAAACTGCTATCAGAATTTAGTAATAATTTCGAAATAGATAAACTCTTTCTTGCACAAACATTATAAAAGCTAAATACTTTTAATTTATTCTGGTACAATATTGGCATTTGAGAATTTAAAATAAGTGATACAAATATATACAATTGCCCTTCAAATGTTTAAAATAGAAGTTGGATTTTTGCTTAAAGAGTTTGCTTCTGATGGCTACCTTAATTGAAAAAAGGTCCATTATTACCTAATGGTCTACGGCTCACATGATAACGAAAAATGGCCGAATAGTACATATACACTATATTGCCATTGATTATGGGACACTTGCGATTTTCGACATTTTACTAAATATCTAGAATAATACATGAGGAATCATCTGGAAACTCTTAGTGTATAAATATAATAGTATACGTCATACATCTCCGTGAAGATTTTTTACCGAAACACCATAGGGGACCGTCAACTAATTAAAAAAGAATGAATATCTTTTGAATAACCCTGTCAAAACTAATGTAGCAAAAGCGCTCAAATTCTAGATTATGATTGAATGCCTTATTATAATACACTGTGTTCATTTTTATGCAAATAGCATGTATACTCGCAGAGTAATTAAGGTTTTTATAAAAATGGTCCCAAATTTTTCCAAGTTTTTTCCTGATAATTTTCCGAGTTCTTAATATAAAATAATATTTTTTTCAGAAAATATGACAAACAACATTGCACACAGTACCCTGTAATCAGAATTAAAAAATAATGAAAATTGTATACAAAATGAGTTGGTTTACTAAATATTTTTTTACTGCGCATGCGTCAACGATATCAAAATTTCATTGCATATTATGTTAGCTAAATGTATAGAGCAACTTTTGTGAAAGTCACAAAATCATAACTTGAAAATTCTGAAAATAATCGTCAATTGAATAAGTTGAAAATCCGTTATTCTCAAAATGAAGCAAAAACAAGAGGGGTTGTATCCATATATTCATTGATTAGTGTCAATATAGAATACACAATTCGGGATGTTACGACTACTTTTGGATATAATCCCTCATTTTTTTGCTTTATTTTGGAAACAACGGATTTTGTCCTTTTTCTATAGACGAATACTTTCAGAATTTTCAAGCTATAATTTTGAGACTTTTACAAGAGTTGCTCTATACATTTAGCTAACATAATATGCAAATGAAATTTTGATATCTTTGACGCATGCGCAGTAAAAAATTATTTAGTAAACCTACTCTTTTTCATACAATTTTTATTATTTTTTAATTCTGATTACAGGATACTGTGTTTAATGTTGTTTGTCATATTTTCTGAAAAACATATTATTTTATATTAAGAACTCTGAAAATTATAAGGGAAAAACTTAGAAAAATTTGCTGTCATTTTTATAAAAACCTTAATTACTCTGCGAGTATGCATGCTATTTGCATAAAAATGAACACAGTGTATTACAATAAGGCATTCAATCATAATCTAGAGTTTGAGCGCTTTTGCTACATTAGTTTTGACAGGGTTATTCAAAAGATATTCATTCTTTTTTAATTTGTTGACGGTCCCCTATGGAGTTTTGGTAAAAAATCTTCACGGAGATGTATGACGTATACTATTATATTTATACACTAAGAGTTTCGAGATGATTCCTCATGTATTATTCTAGATATTTAGTAAAATGTCTAAAATCGCAAGTGTACCATAATCAATGGCAATATAGTGTATATATATATTATACACTAATTGGACCACCCACTGTTGCCAAGGCACATTATAATATTCTTAAATAAGCCTAAGTTAGCATGATTTTATGTCTGCTGCCTACGCGCTTTTCGAATGATTTATCAAGCAACTGCCAAAAAAATAAATCAAAAAATTAACATTTTTAATTAATGTATATTCATTAATTGTGGCTGGATTCCAAAGAAAGTTCAACATTCGGATTCGTCTTAAAAAATACGCATAGGTGTATTAATTTAAAAATGATTAAAGCAATATTAAAATATACATATAAAGTCCCTTAAAAAATTCCTCGTGTACTTTGAAATATAGCAACCTGGCGAACGAAATATTCTGTTAAACCTCCCCGAAGAAGAAATTGAGAAAGAATTTTCTTTGTGACACGATTGAAATCAATGTTTTTTCCAACTGTAAACCGCTAACCTCGATGTAATTTCAAGAAAAGCATGCTGATTAGACAGTCATGTGGTACCCTCGCATCAGAGTCCAATTCTAGTCCGTCTATGGTTTTAAAAATTTGGTTTGGTTTGTTTTATGTCAGCCTGTTATCTACGCGTGGGATATAGGCCCTAAAGGGGTGAAATGCCCTCCGTCGGGGTCTTTCTAAGGGAACTTATGCCGTATTTACTCAAGGAAACTCAAGGTTCGAAGAAAACCACAGAAAACTCCGAACGGTTAGCGATTGGTTTCGAACCCAGCACTTGCCGTCTATCAGTTGAGAGGTCAGACCACTGGTAGACCACTGGTCTCGGCCACTGGTGGTGCCTATGGTTTTAAAAAAAGAAACACTTTAATTGGTCCGCTGGATGAGTCCATAATCCTAGCTAATTATTTGAAACTTAAAATTCTAACTCTCAGATACATTAGAAGAGGCCATGTACTATCTTAAAAAAATTATCAGACTCGTACGTGCCCTAGATTTCGTTAGCCATCGTAGATACACAATCCAGAGACAGACAGACACACAGATCGAAACTTTCTTCCCTTTGAGTAAATTTGCAATATATTCGCCAGACATTAAAAATTTTTAGTTATTCAAACATGTATCACATTTTGTTTAATGATTAACATTTACTAGATATTATCCCCTATATAATTTTTTTTAAATACTCCCTCTGTCCCAAATTAGTTGCGACATTTCAAGTAGGCGGAGTCATAAATAACTTCTGATGCAGTTTAGTAGATCGACACCAGAAAATTATACTAGAATTAATATAAAGGCGTATACTATATTTCAGAAGCAATATTAACTCGAATTTAAAGTAAAAGAAAAAGAAATAATAATTTAGAAAATTCTCTGAAGAAAGAAATGAATATTGAGCCCAACGCTGCACTGGAATGTTTGAAATGGTATTTGAAAAATTGTAAAGTAAGCCTTCATGCCATAAGTGCTGCAGCTATTAAATTCAATGTGCATCATAATGTTTACATGCTATCCCGTTTGCAGATGCAAGCAAAGACATCTAAAATAAAAGACAAGGAAATTTACAGAGAAAATTTACAAAAAATTGTAAATGCGGATGAAAAAAAAATGCCACTGACCTAAATCATAGATATCCCAATAAAACGAAGACAATCACTGCGAAGATTATCATATGTCGTTATAATTCGTAAATCAATATTACACATGACTCTCAAAGCGGAAAAAAATTTGAAGCGTATTTCATCTATCATTAAACAAAGTCTAATAGAAAAAAGTAAGCTCGACAGAATTTCATTTTTTTTGCAGCATGCTTATGCTAAAAGATACTTTTCAGATATTTTGAAATAAAATGTTCATAAATGAGTTCACGAGATAGTTTTATGTGTTTACTGTTAAAAGTCTTTAAAAAAGGGGCGTGGCTTAAGAGCGTGTGAACGGGGATTTTTTAAACTAATTAATTATTTATTTATGGAATGATGGAGGGAATGTTAGGCGCGTAAATATTGTTGATTGATAGTATAGCTTTCTAAAAAATGTTCAAACAAAATTATAAAGTCATAAATATCAATAATCAGTACAAAAGTATTCAAATGTCGCAACTAATTTGGGACAGAGGGAGTAATAAAAATGCAAAAAAGTAGCTTTCATTATTTTATGATGCAATAAAGAAAATTATATACAAATTTTTCTTCTTAGTTCTCTCTAGGAGAAGTACATTATCAAGTGCCAAGAAATAGTATTCATCATATTAATTTCAATTTCAAACATATCTTTCATACTGCAAAATATATTTCAAACCTTTAACCTACATCAACACATCTTATCGTTTTAAAAAAGAATATAAATTTTATTCAGCCAAAGTAATTCCATATTATGTTATGATATGTGAATTATTAGAAAATGTGTTTTCTCAGAAAATAAAGTAGAGAACATTTTTAAACCTATGCCAGTGAGATATATCCAAAAGATATTTCACAAAATTTGCGAAAGAACGGGGAGCAATATATCATAAATCAGCTTTTTTTCTTTTTCCTTAAGTAGCGAAAGCATATTTCTTTTATGATAAGCAAAAGCAGGTGATAAATGATATTTCTCAATGAATCATTTACCTCTAAAATTAAAAACTTTTTTGGCAAAATTATATTTTATATTAATATTTTTATTTCAAGTATGAAGAACGGAATTTGAAAATTGTTTTTAAGCATTTGTTCTATTTACGAAGATTTGTTGGTTGGGTGGCGTTAACTATTCCATCCTAGAGAAATTTATATAAGAAAGATTAAACGAATTCATTAATGAATTCTGCTATGAGCATTTGATATTTAAACTAAAAATCGTTGTGAAATTATGTGGGTTATTCTTTGACATACATTAAAACAAGCATATTATCAAATTTTTTCGTCAGTAAAAAGTCAATATAATGGTTACTTAGAATATTCAAAAGTTGACACATGAAAATCAGAACTAATATGCATGCCTGTATTTCATTTTACATTGATCTTCTTTGCTTTATTACAAAATACATCGAAAGCATCAAAAATGAATTTATTACTTAAAGAATTTTTTGATTATTTGTATGTAACCTGCATTATAGCACAACCTTGTGACATTCTCCAAACTTCTACTCAAAAAAAAAAATAATAATAATAATAATAATTAATAAAAATTAAAAAAAAAAAGAATACAGCTCTAATTTCTACATTATCAGTCAGCTCGCTTTGTAACTTCAACGGAGTTCAAATGTCGTACGCTTCATGATCTCATATACAGGGTGGTCATAAAAAAACTTTGCCGATATATGGAGCTCTAGCGGCCAGTCCGCTCAACCAATAGAGGTGAAATTTCAGATATAGATATTCAGAGGTATGAGCTCGAGATTCTGTGAACGACAACAAAATGGCGCTCATGGTTACGGTTATAGTTACAGAAATCGAATATTTCCAATGACAACACCCATTTTTTTTTCATCGCAAAATGCTCAGCGCATGCGAAAACCCTAAAGAGCGTTGGAACCGAACGTGTATCGCAAGAAATGGACATGTTATGCACGCACAAAAACCGTTCTGCGAATCCTCCCCCCCCCCATAGAAAAAACTCGATTGGGGCGCAAGGAGGAAATTTACATATGACATAGAGTCAGTACAATAATCTTTGATTACAATACAGATCGGAGAAAATGAAACTTTTATTTTGATTACACATTTTTCACATGGATGCCATCACCATGCAATGTGTAATTGCCTGTGATGGCACCCATGTGGAAAATGTGTAATCAAAATAAAAGTTTTAGTTTCTCCGATCGGTATTGTAATCAGAGATTAGTGTACTGACTCTGTGTCATATGCAAGTTTCCTCCTTGCGCCCCAATCGAGTTTTTTCTATGGGGGGTAGGATTCCCAGAACGGTTTTTTGTGCGTGCATAACATGTCCGTTTCTTGCGATACACGTACGGTTCCAACGCTCTTTAGGGTTTTCGCATGCGCTGAGCATTTTGCGATGAAAAAAAATGGGTGTTGCCATTGGAAATTTTCGAGTTTCTGTAACTATAACCGTAACCGTGAGCGCCATTTTGTTGTCGTTCACAGAATCTCGAGCTCATACCTCTGAATAACTATATCTGAAATTTCATTTCGATCGGTTGAGCGGGCTGGCCGCTAGGGCTCCGTATATCGGCAAAGTTTTTTTTATGACCACCCTGTATATTACTTTCGTCTATCTTTATAGAAGAAAGCATTGTATTCGTGAAAAATTTGACTTGCGGTTTTCGATGAATTTATACGTTTTAGAAAGTCCTGAACATGGTTTTGATTGTTCTTAGAAAATGTTTGTCCATTACTCTGTATGTGACAAAACATTTGTGAGCACTCTATCTCAAGAACTAATGCACGAAATTTCACAAAACTTTAGATTCAGTTAAATCTTGATGTAAACTTGCACTGTTTTTGGTGTATATGGTCCAACAAGTGGCGCTTCTATGCTGCATTTTTCACGATTTCTGCAATTGCTCTATCTTAAAAATTAATTCACGAATTTTCATAAAACTTCATATTCAATCAGCCTTTGTTATGAATTGGTGCTGATTACGTTTTGGTGTAAATTGCTCAACAACGTATGCTTCCATGCCGCATTGTTTACAATTTTTGCAATAGCTCTGTTTCCAAAACTAATGACTCAATTTTCATCAAACTTCAGATTCAGGTGTACCTTGTTAAATATTGATTATTTTTTTAATAAATCGCTTAACAATGGCGTTGTCATACTGAATTTTTTACGAATTATTTTATAGCTCTATCTCGAAAACTAATGAACGGATTTTCATCAAACTTCAGATTCATTAGACATTAGTATAAGTTGATGCTCAATAGAGTTTGGTGTAAACTACTAGCAAGTAGCATTGCTAAGCTCCTTTTTGAACGCTTTATACCAGGGGGTTCTCAAACTATGGTACGCGTACCAGTACTGGTACGTACAGTTCTGTTTACGGGTACGCGAAAGTGCGATACTGGTACAGGAATGAAATAAAAAATACAGCATTGGAAATCAAAAAACAGCTCAGTCACCCGCTCCTCTTTCTTGATTTGTCAGTTCACAAGCTTAGTGTTGTCTGTTCTCTGTTATTACTGTTTTGACAACGCTTTGTTTTCTCTTATTTTAATGTAATTTCGATTACAATTTTTAGATAAATAAAACTAATGCTTCGATAGATGTAGATTCGACCTTTTATTCTCACTGAAAAAAAAGAAAAAAATCCTCTATTACTGTATTGTATGCGTGTACACTATTAAATTCAAGATCTTCAATCTCACACCAATAAGCAATTTAATTTAAGAATGTATTGAGTTTCTTATGCAGGTTATTCATTTATTAAATTTCCTTATGTATTTTACTATTGATATAACAAAGAAATTACGAACAAGGCGAATGTGTATTTTTTCCGTGTTAACAAAGAGTATTTATGTAGTATATTTATGTATGTACTATATCATTATCTATCTATATTTGTCACCCAAAAATGATACACTTTATATTCTGGAGTATATTTGAGATTTTCTGCTGATGGTACGCAGAAGTAGAAACTTCTATTTACTGGTACGTCGTTGTAAAAGTCTGGGAATCCCTGATTTACACGATTTCAGCAATAATCACATCTGAAGAACTAATGCATGGATTTTCATATCTTTAGAATTCTCTTGGTGGGCATAGATTGCATAAAAACTCATCCATCTAATTTAAGAGGGGTAAGCATTCATTCCCCGTTTTATACTTAACGATCCTACCCCAAACCTATTCAGTCTGATCTAAAAGAACCTATATTCAAAATTTTCAGCAGATCCGATAATTCTGCAAAAAAATTATTTAATTTGTTAGGCGGGTAATATCCCGTTCCTTCATTTATACTTAAAAATTAACCCCAAAAACTATCCAGGAAAGCTTCTTATCAGAATGAATCTACATGCAAAATTGAAGCAAATCGGTTAATTTTGCATCAAAAACCCATTTTGCAGGGCCTGATTACTAACGGGGCATACTTATACCGATAAATTTTTAAAGAAACGTTCTTCCTATATAAATGTTATATTCATAGAAAATTTCTGCCTTGAATAAGGCTAAATTTCCTGCTTCCTTTTACGGGTGGGAATATGCTCCGTCGGTAATCAGGCTCTACCCATTTGTCTAAATTAAGAGAGATAACCCTTCATCTCCCTCCCCCTTTATACTTAACCAATGAATCACCAAAACAAATCAATTAAGCGCCTTATCAAAATGAACTTAAATCCAAAATTTGAATGCAAACAGATAAATTCTGCGTGAAAAAGACATTTATTTAAATTAAGAGATATTATCCCCCCCCCATACCCCCCTTTATTCTGAATCAATGAACACCCAAAACTAATCATGAAGGCGCCTTATCAGAATGATCATATACCTAAAATTTGAATGAAATCTGATAATTCTGCATGAAAAAGCCATTTATCTAAATTAAGGGGAGATTATTCCTCCCTTTCCCCTACCGAATCGACGCTTTATACTTTTTCTATGAACTCCAAAAACTATTCGAGAGAGCGGCTTATCAGAAAAATACTATATCCAAAATTTTAAGCAAATCGGATATTTTTATCATGAATTATCGCGTTTCATACATACGTGCATACATACAGAACATGCGGGCACATTAGCGCTCAGACTTTCACAAGCCTGTGAGCTAAAAACTTAACTTTTATAAATGACTCTCAAACATTTTAACCAAGATTAAAAACTTTAAACTCAGTATCTTCTCATAGCTAAAATAACTTTGATAAATCGGTCATGTCTCTTTTGAAATCTTTGGAGATGAGTATACCTTGGTCGTTGTATAAACTGCCATGTGCAGAGTTCATTAATCAGTTTCAAAATACCATTTGTCGAGAATTAGGCTTTAATGATTTTTAATGTCTGATGTTTGATAGATGAGTAGAAACAGATAAACGAACTTTCTGAAATCGTCTCGAATGATTCTTATTTGCATCCATTTTTTATACCTTTAATCTTTTCTTTTTATAAGTTAATGTTAACAACTATAAAATTAAGCTCAAATTAAAAAATTTGTAACTTTCTACAGCGTCATGAAAGTAAACGCACATTTGTTTTGTTTACACATATGAAAATTGTAATAGATAATTATAATTTCAAAATAAACACAAGGTGAACTTTTTCTACTTGATTGAAAAAATTGTGTTTGATTTCTAAAGATTCACGCAGAATTTAACTAAAAATGTAAATATGATGTGAAATTAGATGGCAGTATTGAAACGTTTTGAGTTTGTTTTTATGCGGACGACCCTCTAAAAAAGTGATAGTAATTACAGTAAATTAGTAAACGTTATTAAAAATTGATTTTTAAAAGTCACACTTTAAAGGACTTGGGGGCTCAGTCCCCTAAGAGCTACACTCATCAACCCCCATTCAGACATCATAAATTCTAAAATCACGCTAGTTTGATCAGCTTTTAAAAGATTGCGAAACATTGAACTATAGTATATATATATTAAGTGGCGATATCAATGCAAACGGGTTTCCATTCCTTTCCCTTTGATTGGGGGAATTTTAAGGTCTAATCAGCTGCTGTTAAACATCTGGCTATTCACATGTTTGATTAAACAAGATAAGTTAATGTGTGGAAGACACAAAGTTTTTGTTTCCTGGTATTTTTTGAACCACGGAATAAGAAAAAAAATCCCAGCTAGTTTGGCCTACAGGCGGAGGAAGATTTCGAAGTTCTAATTTCATCAATAAAAGCTAAATCAAAATTAGAGATAAACCCAGTATCTTCACTAAGGATGACCTTTAGCGACCTAAACTTTTGATAAAATTCTAATATACATGCATACACACACCATGCATGCGGAATAGATTTTATAATATTGTTAAAACAAATTCACTAAATTTTCAGTAATTTTTTCTTTCTCTTTTTAATGTACACGTGAAAATACTTTTGTTGTTCAAAATAATATATTATTTGTAGCGTCTTAGAATTCACAACAATAATTAAAATGATCGTATCAAAATATAAAGTAAATGTATCTATTTTTTTTTTTTTTAACTGCTCTGCGATGTTGCTTTTTTATTTTAAAATAGACGTAATTTCTTTTACTTGCTACTTTTAACGCATATAAATGAATTTATTTATTATTTAAAAAATTTCTTTCTTTTTTTTTTAAATTCACGTGACGATATTTTTACAACTAAAAATAGTCCAAGAGCCGACCGCACAAAACCCTAAGTCGTCGAGAACAAGAAAAATTCCTTTATTTCATGGAAGAGTAGTAAGAGGGGAATCTAATCATGTATGTCTGCCGGAAGCAAAGTGGTGCATAAGCCAAAAATTGATACCACTAGTTCACTCGTTCGTTTAACAGTGTGTTTGCCGTACAATTAAATGCATGAAAACATAGAAAATTGGGTGAAGGAAAACATAATGCTAAGTCTACGTGTCAACCATTAGTGGTATTCATTTTTGGCTTATGCATACTTCACTTCCAGAAGTCATGGATCATTAGATTCCCTATTACTACTCTGCTATAAAATAAAGGAAACTTTCTTGTTTCAAAATGCCATTTAAATTTTAAAAAATTAAATTTAAAATTGGGTAAAACAAATAGAAATTGCTAAAGATTTTTCTTTTATTCGTTTGGCCTTAATACAAACATTCCAGAGCATATTTTGTTTCGTCTAAATCTTAAAAAAGCGCTAAGTTATAGCACTTTGAATTTCTAATGTGGCTGACATTTTATTACGATCTTATTTTTTCCACGCGATAATATGCATATTCATGAACCGATTTGGATATAACTTTGTATATACATAGTACGGACCAAAGTCTCGTCCGAGTTCGTTGACCAACCTCATCCGCCATCTATTTCAAAAAGGCAGGTATTTAAAAAAATTTTAAAGGCATTTAAATTTTAAATGACAGGTATTCAAATTTTAAAAATTAGAAATTGAAAAAGAATTTTTTCTTATGTATTTGCCCTTGATACAAAGATTTCGGTAAATTTTTCGTTTCGTCTATATAACAATAAATGGCTGAGTTATAGCACTTTAAATTTTTAGTGTGGCTGACATTTTGTTGCGATCTGATTTTTGACACGCGATAATACGTGTATTTATGAACCATTTTAAATATAACTTGGTGTGTTTACAGTACATACCAATTTCTCGACCGAGTACGTTGACCATTTTCATACGCCATCTTGTTTCAAAATGGCGGTCATTTATAATTTTCAAAAAACTAGGATTCCGGATCATATTTGTTTTGTCTTTATCTTAAAAAATGGCTCAGATTTAACAATTTGAATTTCTAATGTGGGTGACTTTTGAAAAATCTATTAGCCTGCGGTAGCACTCGTATATATTTATGAATTCCGATGTTAGTGGGCATGTGCAGAGGGATTACTATGATCTGCACCAAGTTCTTGGTTAGTTTCCCCCATCATGTTGTTTTAAAATGACGACCACTTCAAGTTATCGCGAATTTAGCGACCAGTTATAAATCGTTTTAAATAAAACTAACTTGTTCAAAGCTGACTAATTTCGCGATGTTTTCATTCATATTCAATATTGCAAAACTAGTATTGAATCTTCTATAATTGGATTCCACTAATTTGAGCTTCTTATGTTTATATAATGTAATTTATATTTTTTTTCTTAAATAATATATATGAAAGGCTACCTCTTCCTCCTGGCACTGACCGGAAGGACTTTTTTATACAAATTACTTTTAAGTGTTTAATTTTATTTGTCTAATTTATAATTCATAAAATATTACCTTTTCAAATTTCTTTTACTGATTTAATTTTTTTTTCTTTTTAACAAGGGCTTATAATAAATCCGTATTTATTTCTAAAAATATGCAAAAATTGTTTTTTATATTTTTCAGTAATTTATTTTCTGTTTTGTTGTTCTTAACTCAGAAAACAAGATTCTTTAAAATTCATTTTTCTGCGTTACCGAAAAACTTTTCATATGCAAATTATGTCATTAAATATTCTTCTTGTCAATCTTGTATAATGCCATTCTACCCTGGGCTTCATATTTTCTGTAGACTTCAATGCGTGTTTGTACTAACAATGCATTCCCCAAGCATGTATTCGCAAGTACTTTTACAATTTAAATATTTTTATTATGTGTCATAAAAAAACGTATTTCATACAAAAACTTTTTGACAGAATGAATGCATAAATTTTTGTTTTACATTTTCCTATTTAATTCAATTTGATTTTTCTGTGTAAAAATGGATATTTGTGATAGACTCTAAATTCTCTTTCAACATTTTAATATTTTTAAAACTTCATTATTAATTAAAATTTTATAGCACTACTTAATTAGCCCGCCACATGGGATAAATTGCCAAAAATAATCGGTTAAAACTGTGTACCAATTACAACAGCGATAGATTTATTATGTGTCAAACAACGCTCGTTAAAAAAAGCCAACTGACTATGAAGTTGCGAAAACGAAATATTTTAAACATTATAAAGTAGGAAAATTACAAATAAAGAGTCTAACATATATTTAAAAAAATGCGCTTTAATCAATTATTAGTATAATTAATTTATATATAATGCGTATTATATTATATCACACGTATTACAACGTATTACATTATAATACGTTGTGGCAAAGAATTATCTTTGTGATTTCGTTCTAAATTATCTACTCTTTTATTCCAAATTTACGATCTCGTTTCTTTACTGAAACGCTGAAAATGTTTTGTCTGAATTAAAATACCACCAGTGTTAAATTCAGACACTTTTCTGCAGGAAGAATTTCTGTGGCTCCAGGAGAGGGATTTTATAGAGTTCTGAGGAGGGAATTGTACTTTTTAACTATTAAAAACGCAAAACCTCAAATCTACCGAGGAATTCATTTCATTGCTCAGGGTGATGTCTGCCAAGCCCCCCCCCCCCCTCCCGTGAATTCAATACTGAACATCACTTAAAATTGTTGTTGAATTTTCTGATTAATTTATTTCATAACAATACTCATTTATAATAATAAAGGGAGAAGTTTGTGTGTGTGTCAGCGCTGTTCTGAAGAGATCGCTGCACATAGAGTTACAAAATTTGGCGGGATGGTACTTCCATAAAGAAATTCCATACAGAAGTTTTTCACCTCGAAGCCCGATTTTCGATTTTTTGATTAGATTTTTTTATTTAATTTTTTAGGCGATTTTTAACACTCTTTTTTTGTTTCAAGACGATTTTCCCACATTAATGTTAAAGTAGTACGGTTTCATTCTTTTAACCTGGCATAGTAAATTTAGTTTTCTTTTCAATAAAGCTTATCGGGATTTCGTGCACCGATTTTTTGAATTTTACCGAATTTTTTAATGCAATTTTAGTATTTTTTCGCATTTTGTGGCTATTTTTTTATATTTTAAAAGGAAAATTGTTTCAAACTTTTAGCCTAGTTTACTAAATTTTGCCTGCTACAATTTTTGAATTTCATTGATTTTTAATGCGACTTTCAGTGCGATTACCGAAGTAATTTTTAACAATTTCTCGAGTATTTGTACTTTTAGAATCATTTTTTTTCCATTTTTGGCAATATTACAGGTTTATTTTATGCAATCATGTTATCACGGACCCGGGAAACGCCGGGCAGGTCAGCTAGTAATAAATAAAGGAAATTATTCAATTTATAATCTCTAATGGTATTCCTGTTATTATGGTAATCTATGTATATTTAAATGACCAGGCTGTTTTTTAGTCCTCAACCCTCAGTTACTAAACGATTTTTTTAATGAAAGTTGTTTATTTCTAGTTTAATTTTACCCATTCTAGCTATTTTTTAATTTATTTCCATTTTTATATTTTATTTTTAATGAAAAAAAAAATTACGATAATTATTTATTACGATAGATAAATTTCACAATTTTTTAAAAAGGCATGGTGCCTCTTGTCAATTTCAAAAGAGACAACCTTAAAAAAATGACCTAGAAAAAACAATAACTAATAACAGAATTTATGAAAACTACAAGTAAGTAATTTCATTAATTATTAGCATAAATAAAAAATATCAATGACAGCTTGTTTTGCATTTGTATTTAGAAAAATTACTGTTAATCATCTAAATCTTGACTTACAGGATATAGGGGAAGGTTGTGTACCTCGGTCCTATTTTGACTTTTTAATTTTTATTTTTTTTAAATTGCCAAAACTAAAAAAAGCAAAGATTTTATAAAACTTTATGATGTTATATACTATATATATTTCTCTGGAATTTTTATATAAATAATTTCCATGAAACGTTTTAAATTAAAAATAAAATGAAAATAGGACCGAGGTACACCACTAGTGGTGTATCTTCGCCCCATTACTAAAATTGGAAAAATAAACTTGTTTTTAGCGAATAAAATCAACATTTATTAGTCAAGAAGCTACATATATAAGTTTTTGATACATTTCATGGCTTATTAGATTTAAAAAATAAGAAAATCTAAATAGACATAAAACTTCAGAACAATTATACTTATTATGATCAAAAAATCATTAAAACTTATTTATATTAGTAATTATGTTTATTTTTAGCCAAGATTGTAATTAGATAAGTCAAATCCAAATGTTAACTTCTTTAGCTGACTTTTATATCCGTTAGACAATACCTATTTTACTTTGGACCAGTCCAAGTAAATAAGTAAGTTGGAACAACTTACTTTGGTCCAAAGTAAGTTGGAACCAATTTTATTAGGTTCAAGGTACACCACTTGACACTTAAAATCAAAACTACCAATCATGATGTTATGATTAGGCCTAATTTTATTTAAAGCACATGGTGTAGTAGCTAAAGTATTGCTTTATTATGCGTAATACTCATTTTCAAAAAATTAGATATGTTTTAGTGTAAAAATAACATAGAAATTTCTAAGAAAAATTTATTTTTGAAAGGTGAATTTTCTTTTTTAAAAATTGTACAATTAATTGAGCTTCTAAACAAATGCCTAGAACTTAAATGAGACCTCTGGTGGCAAATATTTACTATACAAATGTTCTTGTTTTAATGATCTAAGCAAATAAAGCTACAATTAGCATAAGTCCGAGGTACACATGTGTCCAAGGTAAACCACTCTCCCCTATATATATCTATGTTAACCAAAGTATTAAAAAAATGAGTTATAACTATTCATACACACATACAGAATAAATATATGAATAGCCAATTATATCTGAAATCCGCAAAACAGTAAACCACAGCACTATTACATCTAAGTAAAGATTCTCTTGCTGTGCTCAACATTTTTATATTAATTAGTTCATTTTCTCTTATACTTTTTTTACAACAGCTACAGTAGGCTTCTAGTGTTATTCCTCCATTCTTCTTTTGCTCCAATATTTGGTATAAAATTATTATTGCAAAAGTTGAATGAGAAAATGAGTTTATGGTTATTTTCTCTTTTTGCAGAAATTAATTATAATCGCCATGCTTATTTTATATAAAAGAATGCGTAATTTGATTATTTAAAGGAAAATTATGATATCGCAAATTATGTTAGATTTAAATATAATTTTTAATGAAATGCTTTTTATGCCTTTACAAACTTACTGTATTTATTGTTTCAAAATTCATCATTAAATTTCGAAACAATTATTTAAAGCCTTTTTTGTTGCTGTTGTTTTATCATTTATTCATTCGGCAAAATATCTGTAAAAACATTCCGAATTATATTAATCTTAGATTTTAATATTTTTGTGCAGTTTTAAACATTTAGAAAATTTTGTATTTTAATCAATGATTTAAAAAAATCACTTGAACACATCAGCGATTAAAATCACGATTTAATCGCTGATTTAAATCAACTTATTGAAATAGTTGACACCTTAATTAAAGTCATCTGTACTTTTGGTCGATATCGTGGGATATTTAAAAGATGCAAAGAAGAATTACAGTTATAAAACACATTTCGTTCTGACGCATATGTTAAAAAATATATAATAGTTTTAGATAAATATTTTATTTTTGTGAAAAAAGATGTTATTTACTTTAAATAATAGGAAAATAGGTATATAAAACGTGAAAAAGTTTTCATAGATTTTTAAAGAAAATATACTTTTATATTCCAAATGAAAATGATACATAGAAATGCAAATGATACAAAGTATTTCAATTTTATGAGAAAAAAGATAGCTATTATTGATTTGGAAATCGTAGAATAATAGAATTTTAAGAATATCGTTTACCTTTCAGCTTCGCTATTTTCCATGAAAATAATACATACGGAGTAAACGAATTCGATATTATGGTCAAACAAATTCCTCAAATATTTGCATCTAAAAATAAATGTATATGAATTCAAAATTATTCTTGGCTCATATTTTATTTTATTTTTTGAAAGGAAAAAAATATGCCAAAAAAAATAAAGCAGAATTTTGATGTTATTAGTTCCACCCCATATTAAATTTACAATTCATGACTTATTTACTGAAGAGAGCCTCTAGAGTAGAGGCACATAATTTCCACATCAAAATTTAGTTGTTTCTTTCAAGTGCTCTTCAAATTGTTGTTTTTTTTTTTCTTGTAAAGTTTTAAAAAATCTTAGAGATTCTAATCAAAAATTAAAAAATAATATGAAATTTCAATTCTAGCAGAGTTAAATGTTTGGATTATGGGAAGCTCCTCCTTTTTTCGACTCGCCAATTTTGGTTGACCATTTGGTTCTTGTGGGTGAATCTTAAGGTGAACAAATAAGACGAGAAGGATTGAATTCTATATGCTTAAAAATGGTATGTTCCAATATCTAGGAAACAATCATGCAATATTTTAAAACGTATCTTGAGTTATGAGATAATGTTGGGAATTTGAATAAAAACTATGAAGAGTTTTGCCTCGATTTATTGAAAATATAAGACATTAAAAGTATTATTTTTCTTATCACACCGTCAATATCTGACTAAAAAAATACAGAAGTATTTTATAATCTTACAAAAATTTCAATCACATTGACAAAAATTAAAAATTGGGTGTTAATTTAGTAGAAGATTGTTTTTTGGCCAATTTAAAAATAATTTCCATAGCCATAAATAATATTACAACAATTTCCCCATCGTCCAGTAAATAAAATCATTTTCTTCGAAGAGATGTACATATGTACAAGCAGAAACGTGGCCATTTATTACTCCCGGATAATATCTAAAATTAACCGACTTATATAGCTCACTACGCATTGTAGGACTCCGTTTATCAGGCAAATATAGTTGCTGCATAACTGAAGAATAAACATATTGTTTCTTAACATAACAATATCAGTTTAAATCAAATGAATAAAATAAATTTGAGTAGAATTTACAGACATTGCATACCACTTATTAAATACACATTGAAATAATTATTTCTTTGATTTAGATTGAAAACATCTTTGGACTTGGAATGTTTTAATAGCGTTCATATGTTTCATAGAAACTTCGACATAGAATGAATTTAACTAGAGTATCTATTCATGACCTTTCGAAACAGAATCAACCTTAATTTTTCACGTAATCCGCAAGAATGAATTTTGTTCAAAACACTTTAGTTACGTCATAATGGGGACGTAATAATCTTTCCACGAAACCATCGCCATAGAAATTACCTTTCACTTGTGCTGCGTTCGTCCAGCTAATATTGTTAAAGCGTAAACACATGATGAGACGATATTTCATACCAATACTGCAAATACTCGCCGAAACATAGCATATATTGACCAATATTTAGCTAGTATAAGCAATATCGGTCCAATGTTGTTTTGCTTGTTAGATAATATCATAAAAGAAAGAAAATCTATTTCAACTAAACCTATACAGACAATAAAAATAAAAGCGTTCTCAGTGGAAAAACGCCATATGTAACTCGCACGATGCAAAATTTCAAACGTTCGAATGCATTTTCAGTTGATGTTGACATTCTCAAAATCACCTGTATCTTATTCGGCATTGTCAACGTTTGTGAATCACTTGTAAGTGAGAGAGGAGAGATGGTATATCAAACAGCTGTTTCGAACAAATGGTGATAGATTTTGTGTTTGAGATTGGCTAGTCTGAAAACCTCTTTTAGTAGCTCCTTAAATGAATCACAATAATGTTTTTTCAGACTGTAGCTTCAAACGATTTCTAATACTGTGAAACTGCAATATCTCTGCGCTTGTTCAAATTGCGACTGACGATGCTCATGAAATGTGACCCTCTTGCACATTTACTAGCAAGTGCTTTAACTGGTTTCTGAGAATATATTATATTAATAAAATATAGCCTCCTCAGTCCTGATGTCGCCTGTAGGCAACATTAAAAAAATTAATTTAAATTAATTAAAATTAAATTAATTTAAATGCTTCTAGAATTGTTAAAATTACTTTAAAAACTTTTTGACAAATGTGTGCATACAATATGCATCGATACATTTACTGATACAACTTTGGAGATGTTATATAATAATTTTAAACTGGTTTTAGTGGTCCTCGTAATATTTGACTTAGGACTGAGGAGGTTATCGCTTTTGCCATGCTCTTTCAGATTCTATAATTATAACTATCTTTCTTATTACACCCTGTATGTATCATTGTCACCCAATCTATTCGAAAATTATTCAAAAACATCTTCAAACTGAAGAAACATGCATTGTGTTTTTAAAAATAATATGCATATAAATATATCATTTTAATAGCAGATATATGTGCAGAAAATTAATTTATAAAACGTACAATAATATTGACACACACACTTTTACAGAAGCAATGTATTAGTTTACATCTTCGATCATAAAATAAAACAAGTTGGAAATTGCACGTGAACGAAGCAAATGAGGTGCGTTCGTACGATAACGAAGTTTTAAAAATATTCAGATCTTGCTGATATAGTAGAGCGTACTCCGGATACAGTACAGTAGTCGAAATCTTTATGTTTCTGTAAATATGGAGGAAGTAATTTTTATTACACCTCAGCAACGTATATCTTATTCATAAAATGTGAAATAGTTGAATATAATTAAAACACGCCCCAAACAATGTTTACCCGTATAGCATTATATAGTGGAATACTTTTGTGTGGCCCTGTAATTTAATAATAAAAATTCTTTGCACCACAGATTGTACAGAATGCATATTTTAGTATATATTTCATAGATTCATGCCAATTCTATTATGTTCGAATGAGTGTAACATCATTAAAATGCATTTGAAACTTTTTCCCCATTGACCGTAATGTAACGGAATCCTTTTGATTGTCCCTGTAATTGATCTAGACATCCGATTTTCATAACATTTGAAATGACTCGACAAAATTACGTAATAATTATATGTTTTAAATTTCAAACGATTAAAATGCATTTAAAACTTTTTTCCCTATTGACCGTAATGTAACGGAATCCTTTTGAATGTCCCTGTAATTGATCTATCCATCTGATTTTCATAAAATTTGAAATGACTCGACAAAATTGCGCAATAATTATATGTTTTAAATTTCAAACGATTAAAATGCATTTAAAACTTTTTTCCCTATTGACCGTAATGTAACGGTATCCTTTTGAATGTCCCTGTAATTGATCTATCCATCCGATTTTCATAAAATTTGAAATGACTCGACAAAATTATGTTATAATTATGTATTTTAAATTTCAAACGATTCGGTTGGGTAGTTTTTGCGTTGTTATATGCGGACAGACGGACAGACGGACTGAGAGACAGACGGACGGACGGACAGACGGACGGACTGAGCAACAACAATAGGTGCTACGTATTTGCATAATTACGAACGCACCTAAAAAGTGTGCTTCTTTGCATCAATTACATATTCATCTACACTTTTCTTAAATTTCATCACTATTATATTAATTTGTGTAATTTTATAACCTTATATAATACTTATATATAGTACTTTTTACGAAGTTACTTCGAAACTTTTACTTTAAAAGTGTCATCTAAATTCTTCGTCTCACATAACCTCACTTTAGCTTGAGACAGGATGATTTTATGTGCCTAACACGTGTTACTTTAAATTACTGCTATTAAGTTTAAATATACCTATCTTCTTAAGCTTGTCCTCAATTTAGAAAATGATACGTTAAGGCATTATAATCCACTTTAAAACTACTTGAAGCGCCAAAAAAGAATTCTTCACGCATTGTATGACAAAAGAGTCATTTTGCATTCAACTTCGTAGACAAATTTCATATCGAGTTTCTTATAGAATAGAATCTTGAATATCTTGCATTATCGGATGTCATATGTTAAATATTCTCAGAATGAACGCGTTCCTACGTTTGTGCACCATTATTTCCAAATAGTAATAGTTACCATATTCAATGACAGAATTTCAACGATTAAAGCTCGGAAATAATGGTGCTTAAGCTTAATCATGTGTATATTTTCCACCCCTGCTTTATTGAATGAGTTAGCAGGAATACTTACTTTTGGTAAAAAATATAAACTATTTTTTCTTTAAAAAAAATCAAATAAATAAATTTCGAACGGGAATTTTACTTAATAAATAAAATCAAATAAGCACCATTAATAAACAAGATATATTTCACAGGGTCACGACAGGTGACATTTTTTTCCCACAAAAATCGGTTTTTTAGAATATTTTTTTGCTCCTGCACCCCTATTGGGATTGTGTCACCGACATAAAATATGACCAGTCTTAGAACAAGGACCGTCACCATCATTTATCCATCATTTACTTTTGAAATCGATTCGGATATTTCATAGATTACCTCTTATAAATATACAAATACAGAAACTTTATTTATTTATAATATTTATATACATAGACTACAGAACATTTTCCTCTAATAATGTCTCTTACATTTCAGATTAATGTCGATTAAACATATACAGGGTGTCCCAGTCGTGTACAAACTTTGAGGGATGGTAGAGAATATCGTTTGGAACCACAATTACATAGGAAAGCATGGGCGGAAACGTCTTGTTAACCCTTTCACAGACAGTGGTTTGTATATGAAACTGCAAAATTTTTAATACAAAATGAACATTGACACCAGAATTTTAATGTGATTTTTCTATTTATTATGTATGTGAAACGTCCGGCTTTCCTTCTTTGCAAATGCATTTTTCCACAATTTTTGATGTCATTCATTTCTTCCCCTATTTTAGCAATAGAAGTGCTTTTTCCGTGAAAAGCTCAAAGAAACACAGACACAATTATGACACAATGCGGAAAGCAGTGTAGAACGCTTTATTACAAAGAAAAAAGTACAAGAAATGATTTAATTTTAAATTAAATTTAAAATTATGTTTCTTTAAAATCAAATATCTTAGTAGCTATTAGAAATTGCTAAAATGTGGAAAAATATGAATGACATCAGAAATCGCGGAAAAATGTATTTGCAAAGACGCAAAAAAAATACACTTCACATAATAATTGGAAAAATCATATTAAAATTCTGGTGTCAATGTTCATTTTGTATTAAAAATTTTGCAGTTTCATTGGCATACCATTGTCTGTGAAAGGGTTAACAAGTGTGGATGACGATTCCGCCCATGCGTTCCTATGTAATTGTGGTTCCAAACGATGTTTTCTATCACTCCGCAAAGTTTGTACTCGAAGTTCTGGGACACCCAGTATTTTGCAGTTTCTGTTCATTTTCAAATAAATTGCTTTTAAAATAAATACAAAGTAAGGGGAACTGGGACACATTTATACATGGGACACATTGATACACCCCCTCTACTGCTCACAAGGTCATTACAGGAAGTTTCACAATAACTCTCCAAAAGATGATGCTAGTGTACACAACTACAAACAGAGTGTCTTGGGATGATTCAGTAGTTTGATGAAATGGGACGGGTGTTTTATTTTTTTATAGGTCAAAAGCAAATTTAAGTTGTACAATTGCAATGGTATTATACAACTGTTCCAGTATTTTTCAACCTAAAAAAATACTCTCCGTGGTAAGTAAAGCTACTGTTTATCAGTTCTTCGTTCTTTATTGTTATGTAAATTCTGAAGTGTTGGATTTGAGACTCATATTGTTCAAAATGGCTGCATAGAGCACATTGATACAGTTTATGTCTGGGCACATTGATACGTACCAATGTGCCTCATGATAGTTACAGGCAACCTAAATCATTTTCTTGTTTATTTTTTTATTACTTTTTTTTAACCACACACCCCTTAATCCAACCATTTCCCGCCAAAAATTTCGAATATTAGTTTTTATTGAAGTGAAATAGCTCCAATTTTTTATATTAGAAAATTTTATAGAATTTTTGCAAACAGAAGACGTACCATCTTACCTAACAGCTAGTGGCAGTAGATCTAACAAAAGAAAAGGACGGCAGCCTGTCAAATCTCGAATTTCTATCGATTCTCCAGAGAAAAAAGTATTTCCGACATGAGAAATGTTAAATAAGAGAAACAAACTGCAGCAAAGCAAAGGATAATTATATTATAAACAGAATTTTTTTTATAATTATCCTTTATTTTCTGTTTATAAACCGATTTATAAACAGAAAACCTGGTAATATTTTCCTCTTTTCTAGGAAAGAAGATAATGCAGGAGTTGAAATGCCAGATATGACAAAGTTACCACTGTTAACAATCACCCAGAACATCGGGTCATTATACATTTAATTTGGATTTTTTAATATTGCTTGCAAATAAATTGTGGGTGATTTAAACTTCTATAAATAAATATAAAATGGTTTGCTAACACATTTTCTATAAAATATATATATATATATATCTGTAATGGTGTTATTTTGTCTCCATTTTTTCCAAACGTATCAAAGTGCCCAAGGGGTGTAACAATCTGCCCCGGGGATGGGGCACATTGATACAATTGACTTTTTAAATCTTTTTTTAAATTACATGCAAAAATACCATATAAAACAACGATTTTACATTTTAATAACACACTACACATGATCTGCTGACAGCACATGGAAAAATAACTTGAAATTTATATTTTCTGGACATCAAAATAGTTCTTAGAAAAAAACCGTATCAATCTGCCCCAGTTCACCCTACCTATTTTATTTTAAATGTACGTTTGAAAAAAATTTTTTAAACATCAACACTTTACTTTTTAGCTAAAATCAAAATATTAATAATTCATATTTATACCTTTTTTTAAATTCTGTAACATATTAAATTTGACAAAAATATATTGAATTGGATATGTGCATTTCAAACTTCAACAAATATTATCTTTGGTACTAAAGATTTCTTATTTTATGAGTAGTGCAAATGGTATCTTGTAAGAATTTATCTAAATCTTTATTTTTTCACATTTAAAAAATCTTACAATAAAAATACAGCAGATGTCACATTCTTCAGATTTTCCTTCAGGAAATATGCTGTCCCTGCTGGCATTTACTTGACATTAATGTAATCTTCTTTTATCCTTCGTGTTGAATTGAATTCAAAATTTTCATTTTTGATAGTAAAACATGCACATGGAAATTTATTTTTTTAACTGTTTTCAATGTACGCAATTTTAATATTCCAAAATAAATTATCGTAGCTAAGGAATGTCAGTAGAATAAGTGTAACTCTTCCTTTTTTATATAGCTGAATATTTCTATTTAATACATTCTGCTTTTAGAACAATAATTTTTATTACTTAAGGGGAAACCTTTTAAAACAACTTTCATTTATTGAGTTAAAATCTTGAATTTTTTTGTGATAATTAACCATATCATTTGTAAATAAAATCACATGATAAAACTTTTCCTATTTTTTTTAAATTCAAAGTTAAAATTTATAAAAAAAAAAGTGGCATAATTTAAAATTATTATAAATCGAAATGTTATTTGTAGAATTTTACTTTTTTAATCCTTAAAATAAACAAAAATAAATAAATTTTAATTTCGATTTAGGATTTGTAAAAATGTTTATTTTAAATAAAAATTTTTAAAGTAAAAATTTTAGAACAAAATTATGTTACTTAAGAAAATCATATTTTTAAAAGTGAATATACTTTTTTCAAATTTGCTGAATCAAAATTAAAGTAAAATAATCAAAAAGAACATGTTCCAAATTTGAAGCACTTATCTTTAGCGATTCTTCAATTATAACTACTTGAATCTGAGAAATTGTGAAAAAACACATCATGAAGAAAAACGCAATTTCACAAGAAGTGATTTCCATGACAACCATTGCTTGAAAGCTAGATTTTCAAAACAAACCAAAACGAAAAAATTAATTTTTACTTTCTTCTACCTTTAATAGAAGAAAATATTGTAATCGAAATTTTTTTCGACTTCCTGTTTTCAACGGATTTTCACGTTTTAGGAGTCAGAGATTCCAAAAAACATGTTTTTACAAAATGTCTGTCTGTGTGTGTGTGTGTGTTCGTATTTCAGGGGAAGTGCGGACGAAAACAGGTGTACACACCGGGGGTGGGAGGACACACACAGATCCGAGGACGTCCGAGGATAGAAAAGGGTCATTTTCTTCGTTTTTAAGCAGTTTTTATGCTTTCTACAAATTCTTATTGTTTTCTAAATTTTGTCCTCTGTTGGAGGTTTTTGCTGTTTTCGTATTTGTGTATCGATTTTTAAGTGTGTATCAGGTAGAAAAAGTGGTCCTCTGTACCATGACAATAAAAATCAGGTGTGTGTCCTCGGATTACCTTAAAAATAAGTGTTAGTGTGAGTCCTCTGAATCCGTTAAAAATAAGTATTTTGTGTATGAGTCCTCGGATTACCTTAAAATTAAGTATTAGTGTGAGTCCTCGTAATCCGTTAAAAATATATGTATGTGTATGAGTCCTCAGAATACCTTAAAATTAAGTGTTGTGTGTATAGGTTCTCAGAATACCTTATTTTAAAGTATTCTGTGTATGAGTCCTCTGAATACTTTAAAACTAAATGTTGTGTGTATAGGTCCTCAGTATACCTTATTTTAAAGTATTCTGTGTATGAGTGCTCTCAATCCTTTAAAATTAAGTGTTGTGTGTATAGGTCCTCAGAGTGCCTTATTTTAAAGTATTATGTGTATGAGTCCTCAGAATACCATCTTTTAAAGTATTATGTGTAAAAGACCTCAGATGTCTTTGTTTTAAAATATTCTGTGTATGAATCCTCAGAATACATAAAAAAAATTTTATTTATATGAGTTCTCTATGAGAGAAAATTATATTCCAGTGAAACCTACAGCACAGCTAAAGGGTAGATAAATTCTTTAAGGATTTTTTCAATAAACAACCTCAAATGGAACCAATTTGAAATAAGTTGCATTTTATTAATTTAAGTTTTCTGGTCGAAAACAAAATTATTTGAGCAGCTGGAACTTTGGAACTTAAGATATTCACTGATATACTCAGGAACGTTATAAAAATCAGTAAATGGCAATTTTCTTATACATTTGTGGAATCATTTTAAATTCTTCTTCCAAATTATTTATACAAAAATTGTGCAGAAACATTCACTAACTTCGATTTATTGGAATAAATCTGGATAAAACTACTATGCTGTTTGTTCTAACGTGATCACCGGTGCTCATTTTGGATCATTTTATAATTAACTTAGAAGTGGATATGAGCTCATTGGAAGGATTCTGAAAAAAATCAAGTTGATAGAGAAATAAATGGATTGTTTCCAATTAGTCTAACTTTACATAGGCTCTTTGCAAAATACCTGAAACATATCTGGCTGATTGAGAAAGAATTGATTATTTTTCAATTAGCCTAAATTTGTCCAGAAAAGTTTGTTTAGTTTCCAATATACCTAAAAAATGTCAGACTGGTTGGAAAAGGAAGGTGATTCTCTAATTCACCGACGTCTTTGCAGAAAGCCTAAGCTCTTTGCAATATGACATATATGTTATATAAATGGGTCATTCTCCAAAAAATGTATCTTTCGAACAAAACTATTTTCGATCGTAAACATTACAAATTCCCTCTCTTTTCACTTTTTATACGTAAACATTTCTTACTAGAAGTAATATGAATAATGATTCCAATTTCTATCAATGAATTTCAATAATTCATGAGTTTCCGAAATATGAAACTCATAATGTAAATCATTGACTCACGGAGGTAAGGAATCTTCTCTAAAAATGGTTTAATGGAACTTTTATTAGGAAAATAAATTTATTTTTTGGTATTACACTTTTGGTATATTAACAATTTGCACTTGTGTAACATACTAAAACAGGTGAACTTGTATAATGATTGTCAATTATAACACTTGGTTGTTGAAAATAAAACCTGTTTCCTAGCTTCTCCACTATAAACTCGGAATTTTTTTACAGCTGTGAGTAAACAAAATGAATTACTTGCCTCATAGGAATTAAAATATGATGCCAATACTGCGTCTATTAGGGGAAAATAGCATTTTATTTTTCAGTAACGGAGGTAAAAATTTATTGCATGGCAAAGCTAATTGTTCTTCTACAACAGAATTGTCCAACGCGGCGCTCGCGGGCGCCATGGCGTCCTTTGGCAATTTCTTGGTGACCTTTTAAAGATTTCCTGTTACTAGATTTTTGAAAGTAAAATTGAATTATAGGAATACTTTTTTTAAAATCATTATTTGCATCAGAGATATTTTCGAAACCAGTGGAAACACATTTAAAACCAGAAACATATTTTGAAAATTTAATCATGCATATTATTAGTTATTTCAGTAATGTGTAATTAAAAATATGAAAGTTAAATGTGGTAATAATTGGAAATAACTTTTTTTAATAATTAATAAGTAACAAAAAAAAGATAAAGTTTTCCCACATTTCAAGTCCCCTTGAAGGTACATGTACGTGAAAGCTGGTATTTTTTGTTTTTGCTGGCCGTTGGCTGTTATGTACGAGGAATAAATAGGCTTTATTTTTCATTCTTGATATTTGAAATTTTAGGAGTTTGCTTTTAATTTGCTTCGAAAAAATAATAACAATGTATAGTATAGAGCAATGAGTAGAGAAGTTCAGAATAATTTCCATCTGTGAATGCATTCTTAGACTAAGGGCCATCCCTAAATGATGTCACGCTTCAAGAGGGGAGGGGGGTTCATGAAAGTGAGACAGTTTGTGACAAGGGGGTAGAGATCAGCACGGTCCAGAATTTCCAGGCCCGGCCCGTAGGAAAATTATTTCGGCCCATACTAAAACTCAAAATTTCGGCCCGAGCCTGACCCGGCTCGTACAGAAATCAGTGAAAACAGGCCCAGCCCGGCCCGTTTTGGCCCGTTACAATTTCTACGATTGCTAAAAAATTCAGATTTTTATCATATATTTAAGATTCTTTTAAAGAATACTGCTTACATATCTATGGAATGATTTTCAGTATATTTTACAGGAAATACACATTAACAACATTAATGATTACTTATATTCTTCGTGTTTCAACATTCGAATAAAGATTTATTAAAAAATTAATATGGCTTAGAATAAAAGAAAAAAGAAAGAAAGCTAAAAACATCGTTTAAGTTGTTTAATAAAAGAAGATTTATAAAAATATTTCTATATAATTTTATAAAAAATTTCAAATCCAAAGTCATTTTTAAATTCATAGAAGCTTCTTTCTGATACATTTCTAAATTCATTTTTTTCTCAGAAACGCATAAGATTAGCAGATATCTTTATTCAGAAACTATATAATCGAATAGCGTTAGCCATTTTTTGATACAAGCAATTTAAGAATACTGCAAGCAAATAAAATATTGTCAAAATTAGCATTTTGAATAGAATTTCCGGAAGTAATAGCACGGAAGAGGAGAAAAACCTGCAATCATTTGAGAAACTATTATATCTCAACAAGGTTATATAAGTATTTTATTTATCAAAAATGAAAAACGCTTTTCGATTCCAAATCCCTTCAATAGTTAGACTTATCACTTTTATGCTTTTACAATTTAAAATTAATCAGAAAATGAGTCAAACTTTCGTATAATTGAGAAATTAATTTAAAAACCATCAAGAAGTATATATCCAAAGATTAAGCTAACATAAGTTCTTTATCGCTGTTAATAATTTTACAAATCATGTTTTCTGCCCTACAGATCTGGAAAATAATTAAGTCTAGTTCCGGTCCGGCATGTCTATATGTAGAAAAATAATGCAACCTTAATCTCGGCCCGGCATGAGTCAGGTAAAAAATATTGACACTGGTTACACACAATGTAACTCTCCGATGCCGATCTCTACACTGTACAATTTTATATTGATGCTGTCAAACTAGTGTGGCTCGTGACGCACATTTATACTTATTCTCGTTAAATCCATTTTCGTTGAAAATGACTCATATTTTATCGCTTCTGCTGTGAGGGAGCGACCATTGTGATAAAGGCACCTAGCATTTTTGAGAGATCGTGACGTCAAAGATTTAACATGTGTAGCGTGGAAGCGACATCTATCCTCTCTTTTACTTTAACTTTCTAGAGCGTGTGTGTCTTCCTCGGTTTCTACAGTTAAGTCGTGGTTAGAAGTAATATGTAAATTTGTAGTATCTCAATTTGCAGCATATAAAAGCTTGGAGGTTGAGTGTGTGTGGTGAATAGCAGCGCAAGCCAGCTAATAGTGTGTACCGGCGCAAGCCAGCTAGTGAGTAGCGGCGTAAGCCGACAGGCAGTGAATTGAAGTAGATTGAGTTATAGCAAGTTATTATCTAACCTCCAGTGAGTTCTCGAGGAGTTTCGAAGTGAGAAAGCTAGCAGCGTTTGCCGACTGAGTAGCTATTCAAGGAGATTGCTGTTGGTAAGAGATAATTTGGTTACGTTGAGTATTTTAGACAATAAAGAGTGTTTTACAGCCACGGGCTGTCTAATAAAGTCTTATCTAGCAGTTTAGCTGAAGTCTTAGTGAGAAGTGGCTTTGAAGTGCCCCGACTGAGTCTAGTGCCGGAGCTGTGAGTATATTTATGAGTTTAATCTTTTAGTATTGTGACTAGTTATCGAAATTGACGAACTGAAAGCTCCACTTCCCCTGAACCCTAACAGTTTAAATAAACTGTGATTTTAACATATATCTCGAGTTATGTACTCATTCAACCACCAGAACACCCCCAACGAGCAACTATCCGTTACACTGCTTAAATATTCAGAACGGGCCGACAGGCCCGAAAATTTTATTTATCGGCCCGGCCCGTTACAAAATTCGAAACGATACCGCCGGGCCGGGTACGGGACACGGGCCCGTGCAGACCTCCACAAGTGGGTGGGAGGGGGTAAGAAGAAATGTAACACTGAAATGCTTAGCACTGTAGCTTGCAATTGTTTAAAAATCTTTTACATTATGGCACATATTGCCCTGCGCATTGTTGTTCCTGGAGTCGAAATATAAGACGCAATCAGTCAGCTTACTTCATTAGCTGTTATAAAGCAGCTGATTGGTTGGGTCTTACGAATGAATGCCAGGACCAGGAATCCCTTGAACGATACCATAATGAAAATGCAAATTGTAATGGCCGGTGTGATGTTAATAGAAAGCCTACGAAGGTACGTCAACGTCTCCCACCATCTCGTAGGTCGCTCCTTTTTTTTTAACCCAAGGGAAAGAGGCTCTCACAGGCTCAGGCCAGATAGACCTGTGATACGGAGAAAACCCTCCCGCTAACCAAAATCCGCAAATCTGGAACAAGTACACCTACCTTCGGGTACGATTATATAAGATTTTTAAGTATGAGAGGACGTGACAGGGTTGAATATACAGAAACAATATTGACCGGATATCGCATCATTTGAGGTTTCGTTGATTCGACTACAAAAAATTAAAGAGGACAAAGTGTCCAATGTTCTATCTAATATTTTGCACCATAGTATCGGTGAAAACTGAACAACTTTATTTGCAATTTTAAGATTCAAGGTCCAAAAAATGAAACCAAACTTTTTAATCGTTACCGAAAAATGAGGGTGGATTCTACTACACAATACCTGCCTCCCTCCGAGCAATGTTTCATGGATAAATCTTTTTCACGGATTTTACATGCACATATAGCATTCGAAATGTTGTTTCAACGGTTGAACATCGAATTGGATTAGCAGCTCTACACAAGCGGTTCTAACACTGCTAATAGATAAAGAAACATGACAGAAGTATTAGGTGATTTTCATAAAAAAATAAAAATAAAAAAAATTATCGTTAACGAAACGAGAAAGGATACTATGGCACCATGTCTATCCTATCACCTATAGATGAAATATGGAGAAATCCACTCCATGTATTTCACATGCATATAGGTTATACAGTGCCAATTCATTGGTTGAGTCTCGAACTGCATCCCTCCGGCTACAAGCTCGACACTAACCACTTGGCTTATATACTACAATCCACTTCTCACGTCTACTATGCATGAAAGTTTACAGCGCCATTTCATTGGTTATACCTCGAACTACAACCCTCCGGCTACAAGCTCGATACTAACCAATTGGCCTATATTCTACAATCCACTCCTCATGTCTACTATGCATGTAAGTTTACAGTGCCATTTCATTGGTTGAGTCTCGAACTGCAACCCTCCGGCTACAAGCTCGACACTAACCACTTGGCCTATATTCTACAATCCACTCCTCATGTCTACTATGAATGTAAGTTTACAGTGCCATTTCATTGGTTGAGTCTCGAACTGCAACCCTCCGGCTACAAGCTCGACACTAACCACTTGGCCTATGTTTTACCATCCACTCCTCATGTCTACTATGCATGAAAGTTTACAGCGCCATTTCATTGGTTGAATCTCGAACTGCAACCCTCCGGCTACAAGCTCGACACTAATCACTTGGCCTCTAATCTAACCCACCGAGATGAAGAAATCCACTCCTGACATTTTGCATGTATGTATGATCTAAAATAATGTTTCAACGGCTGAGTATCGAACTGAAACCCTCCGGCTACCAGCTTGACATTAACCGCTGGGTCAGTGTAGACCGATGTAGAAACATAACAAGTGGGGATAAACTTGGTGCAAGGAAAAAATACTTTTACTGTTATCGAAAGCACAGGAGATCGTACGTCTCCATATAGATGGGTAATACCACTCCAAGTCTTTTTTGAATAACATTAGCTAAACAGCACTGTTTCATGGCCGAGAATCGAATTAAAATCCTCCTGCTACCATGCAAATATTACTTGCTTACAATGTAAAATCCGTGAAATGGATCTATGAATTGTAGCGCGAGAAGAAATAGGTGTTATGCAGTAGAACATCCATCCTTTTTCGGGTGTTGATAAAAATATTTTCTCTTTATTCTTGACCCTGAATCTTAGCCTGCCTGTGAACGTTTGATTAAAAAGTCCGACAAGAGAATTCCAGATCCATCATTTGCCGTACCATTTACGTCTCACTGAGTAGCCGCTTTTCTTTTTGTTCGATATCGACCCTTTTGCCACTGCCGAACGATACAGAAACATGGCAAGGGTGGTCGAAAAACTGAAATTTCGCTAACCTGACAAATCTTCATTAATGCACTTCTTATCACTGCCACTGTTACACGTCGCTTTATCATTTTTGCGCAAAGCTTCAAACATAATTAAAATCATAACACTCAGCTTTCCGTGCAAAAGATGTATGAGGACCACCTCAAATTACATCAAAACATGGCCATAGATATGTTTAACCTTTATTGAATACTGTAATCGTAGGGCTCTCTGTTATGCGTTGCCTAAAAAAAAGAAGCTTTGCACTAAATTTAAAGATTTAATAACTATGATACCCGGGCAGACCGGAAAGAAGATTAAAAATTAGAGACACTGACGCAAAAAAGACAGGACAAGGCTCAATCGTCATCACTTAAATGAAGTCTTTTTTTTCGTTAGATTATAGTACTTTTAAAGTGAATTATTAAAATTACTTATTAATAAAACGCTTTAACCGTTTTTCTCAGTTCCACAGTTATTTTGAGTATACTGGGTAAGAAACTATTTCACCCGTCCCCTATAGTTTTTCTTTATTATTACGCTACTGCTTCGAAATCAGACAATGGATTACAATACTGCAACCAATCTTTACGAATCTTTCTATAATATCTTACATTTAAACATGATCTCATTCTCCGAAACTGAATGACTGCCCGAACAATCAGTCGTTCTCTATTTGATGGAATGATAACATTAACGCGTTCAGTTAATTTAACAGATGAGTTTTGACGAGAACATATGACTGCAGAACATTAACAATGAAACTGGTCATTGAATATTACTATGCGTGACACTCCTTTTTTAGATAGTTGTGTAATAGAAAACCATCAGTGAATCACCGTAAGAGTATGACTTCACAGCCTATAATCGTCGACACCCACAGAAAAGAAAAATTCAACCTTGTGCCAAGAAAGGCATTTTCATAGTTCAGGGTGTGGAACGGGTAGTTATTGGAAATGGTCACAGACAGATGGGAAGGAAAAGATTCACCATAATCCCTACTGTAAGGTAAGTGGTGACAAAGTAGATTTATTAGAATCATTTTTCGGTTTCTTGTAGTATGTGCCCTGGAGATTGGTGCAATAATGACATTGCCCATATCAGCAGAGAAAATACTGGAAACTAAAGAAATGTTCCCAGCCAGATGGGAAGGAAAAGATTCACCATAATCCCTTCTGTAAGATATGTGGTGACAGAGTAGATTTATTAGATGCATTTTTCGGATTCTTTTAGTATGTGCCCTGGAGATTGGTACAATAATGACATTGCCTATACCAGCAGAGAAAATACTGGAAACTAAACAAATCCTCACTGACAAATGGGGAGGAAAAAGATTCACCATAATCCCTTCTGTAAGATAACTGGTGACAGAGTAGATTTATTAGAATCATTTTTCGGATCCTTTTAGCATGTGCCCTGGAGATTGGCACAATAATGACATTGCCCATACCAGCAGAGAAAATACTGGAAATTAAACAAATGCTCACAGACAGATGGGAAGGAAAAAGATTCGCCATAATCCCTTCTGTAAGTTAAGTGGTGACAGAGTAGATTTATTAGAATCAGTTTTCGGATTCTTGTAGTATGTGCCCTGGAGATTTGTACAATAATGACATTGCTCATATCAGCAGAGAAAATACTGGAAACTAAACAAATGCTCACTGGCAGATGAGAAGGAAAATATTCACCATAATCCCTTTTGTAAGATATGTGGTGACAGAGTAGATTTATTAGAATCATTTTTCGGATTCTATTAATATGTGTCCTGGAGATTGGCACAATAATGACATTGCCCATATCAGCAGAGAAAATACTGGAAAATAAACAAATGCTCAGTGGCAGATAGGAAGAAAAATATTCACCATAATCCCTATTGTAAGATAAGTGATGACAGAGTAGATTTATTAGAATTATTTTTCGGATTCTTGTACTATGTGCCCTAGAGATTGGTACAATAATGACATAACCCATATCAGCAGAAAAAATACTGGAAAATAAACAAATGCTCACTGGCAGATGAGAAGGAAAATATTCACCATAAACCCTACTGTAAGATAAGTGGTGACAGAGTAGATTTATTAGAATCAATTTTCGGATTCTTTTAATATGTGCTCTGGAGATTGGCACAGTAATGACATTGTCCATATCAGCAGAGAAAATACTGGAAACTAGAGAAAATGTTCCCAGACAGATGGGAAGGAAAAGATTCACCATAATCCCTACTGTAAGATAAGTGGTGACAGAGTATATTTATTACAATCATTTTTCGGATTCTTGTAGTATGTGCCCTGGAGATTGGTACAATAATGACATAACCCATATCAGAAGAGAAAATACTGGAAAATAAACAAATGCTCACAGGCAGATGAGAAGGAAAATATTCACTGTAATCCCTACTATAAGATAAGTGGTGACATAGTAGATTTATTAGAATCATTTTTCGGATTCTTTTAGTATGTGCTTTGAAGTTTGGTACAATAATGACATTGCCCATATCAGCAGAGAAACTACTGGAAATTAAACATGTGCTTACATACAGATGGGAAGGAAAATTTTCAGCATAATCCCAAGTGGTGACAGAGTAGATTTACCAGAAACATTTTTATCTTCGCACTTCACAATTATTTTTTCAAATCCTTCTTTCACTTATCAAAAGTAGACAAGTAAATCGGAAAAAAAGTTGGTGGCCGTTAGCGACACTTATTGCCCCCAAGTGCCATACATCCATCAGCACGGCCACAGACACCTTGGATTTAGGGGGTGGTGCCGAATATAGATGCCTCTGGAGACATGCTTGAGTTATTCGAACACACACGAACAAGGACAGACATCATGTTGATAGACAAAATCAAGAAAAATCCATTAAAGAATGCCCTCGGCATATTATTAGACACATTCGGGAAATAATGAAAATTCATGTATAAAGTTCTGTGAAACCAGAAAAATTCTTTGGAAAAAAGAAACTGTATATTACGACAGCGTTATATTTTCGACATCATGTTGATAGACAAAATCAAGAAAAATCCGTTAAAGAATGCCTTCGGCATATTATTAGACACATTCGGGAAATAAAGAAAGGTCATGTTCAGTCACGTGTAAAGTCTTTTGAATCCAGACAAAATTCTGTAAAGAAAAGAATACATATTACAACAATACATATTTCATTAATTTTAACACAATGTATTATATATAAAAACAGAAATGTTCTAAGTATTAGTTGTAAAAATTAGTTGGCATTTTACTGCCAACTAATATAAAAGAAATTCAATAACTCCAATTTGAAAAATATTTACTCAAATGACAGAATACATCATTTTAAATATGTAAAAAATAATTAAAAATTTTAAAATGCAGAACTAAAATAATTATTGACTACAAGGTACTTCTTTCACATCTACAAGAAAAAGAAATTGTCACACTGTTCATAAATTTTTTCATTTTCTAATACAAAATTTTAAAGTGAACAAAATTATTTTGGGACTTCTCCAGCTTTTTTAATTTGACAAATTTTACTAAGTTAACTTTTGAAATATCGATCTACTCAAATGATAAATAAAATTTTGGCATGAGAAATTCAACTCAATATTATCGTCCATTTAAAATTACAATGATTAATTTGCATTAACTGGAGTTTTGGAAAATAGGAACAATAAATAAAATCGTGTTTTAAAATTTGCTGTGTAGGTACTATTGACTTTTGGGTATGTTGCAAATCTGCAACACGATGATATAAAACGACATGGGACATATAACGGTTCGAATTTTTAAGTTTTAATTACCGACCTAAAAAAACAAGTTGGAAATTGCACGTGAAGCGTAGCAAATGAGGTGCGTTCGTATGATAACGAAGTTTTAAAATATTCAGATCTTGCTGATATAGTAGAGCGTACTTTGAATGCAGTATTGTGGTCGAAATCTTTGTGTTCCTGTGAATATGCAGGGAGTAATTTTTATTACCACACAGATTGTACAGAATGTATTTTTAGTACATATTTCATAGATTCATG
Source organism: Maratus speculifer (assembly GCA_964019185.1). NCBI lineage: Eukaryota > Metazoa > Arthropoda > Arachnida > Araneae > Salticidae > Maratus > Maratus speculifer. Next base: position 274,514,595 of record OZ025290.1, read on the forward strand.
TCAATTCTATTATGTTCAAATGAATGTAACACCATTAATATGCATTTGAAACTTTTTTCGCCATTGATCGTAATGTTAATGGAATATTTTGATTGTCCCTGTAATTCATCTATGCATCCGATTTTCATAACATTTGAAATGACTCTACAAAATTTTGTAATAGTTATGCATTTTAAATTTCAAGCGATTAAAATGCATTTGAAACTTTTTCCCCCCATTCACCGTAATGTAGAGGAATCCTGTAGATTGTCCCTGTAATTGATTTATCCGACCGATTTTCATAACATATGAAATGACTCGACAAAATTATGTAATAAATATACGTTTAAAATTTCAAACGATTAAAATGCATTTGAAATTTTTTTTCCCATTGACCGTAACGTAACGAAATACTTTTGATTGTCCCTGTAATTGATCTATGCATCCGATTTTCATAAAATTTGAAATGACTCGACAAAATTATGTAATAATTATGTATTATAAATTTCAAACGATTCGGTTGGATAGTTTTTGCGTTGTTATATGCGGACAGACAGACAGACGGATAGACAGGCAGACAGACGGTCAGACAGGCAGACAGACGGTCAGACAGACAGACGGACAGACGGACGGAATGATCGACAACAATAGGTGCTACGTATTTATATAATTACGAACGCACCTAAAAAGGCTAAAAGATCATAGTGCTAAATGATTATGGACCTAAAAGATTATGGTTCTGGAAAGTTTTAAAATAATATATTTTAGTACTGCCAGTGTATATATGTATGTATTGCCTTTTTTTCTAAACGTATTTTTTATGCTTTCGTACTGTTTTCAAAAATTCTATTTTAGGTAAATCGATAAAACTTTTCAAGACTGTATAATTACGCTGCTTCTTTAAAATATCTAATATCGCAGGTCTGTACGAAAAAAATCTTTAAAATAATGAAAAATATTTCGTTAAAATTCTTAGGATTTTCAAAATGTTTTAGCTAACTATTTTTAATTTTATTTATTTTAAGTCAAAGTGAATATTGCTTCTTATCATTCTCAAATGGTATGTTTTCCAATCCCACAATAAATTTTAAGCTGATATATTTAACACTTTTTTAGAAAATGCAAACCGAACAAACAATGTATAAAAAGTTAATAAGAACTTGAAAACTATTTTATGCATGAAATTAATTTCTTTTGATATTATGGGCCATAATTTTATGTAATATATATATATTTTTTTTAATTTCTATGTCTATTTTTAAGTAAAATACATGATGGTGTTAAATATTTTGCAAAATCTGCTTCATTATACTTCCCGACATGATCCATGTGCTTTTTAAATAATGAAATGTTTATGGGACATTTGTAAACAAGTGGCTAAATGTGATCGCGGATCGCACAGAGAGTTTCGTTTCATATTTTTTTCAAAACAACTTATCCTTTAATTATAAAATTGAAACTGTTAATTTATTATCATTAAATTCTTTCATGAATGGTTGCATCAACAAATTTAATATACAAATAATTATAAAAGTATGTTATATATTATAGCTAAATTAAAAATGTTAAAATCAAATTATTTAAAAAATTTCAAAAATTCTAAAATCCAAAAATTTGGAAAATTCGAAATAAAAAAAACTAGCGGTAATATAAATAAAATTAAAAAATTTTAAGTATGACAATAATTGTTTAAACGAAATTTAAAATGCTGAATCATTAATAAATCACAATATTTTTTTTTAATGGAATCAAAATTAAATTTTAAGAAATATTATGAATGTCAGATGAATGAAACCATATTAATAAAAACCCTTAACTTAATAAAAAATACAAAATTCCTTTTAATTGAATCCATCGTAACATGAAAATTTCAAATTTCAGCTCCGATGGCAGGGCCGTAGCTAGTAGTGAATAATGGGGGGGGGGGGAGAAGCTTAAGAGAATGTAGCGGGGGCTCATATTTCTCTCTCTCTCTCTGACGCAGAAAGATAAATGAGTGCATATTCACATTGTAGGTACTATGTTTCTAATTAAACTGTTGTAATAACTTCATTTTAGGCTAAGAAAAGAATAGGATGATGAAAAGTCCAAGTGTATAACTAATTCAAGATTAAACATCATATTAGCTTCCTGTGTGCAAATAGTATGAGCAAGTGTCGAAACTCTTATTTTAGTTGCAATTTAGCATTTCTGCAAAATGGCGAAAGGCCTGAAAATTAAATTAGACTTTTGAACAGGATTTCATTTGGATTTTTTGAACATTAATTCGTTTAGTGACCTTGGAATCTATTCCAGGGAGTTCAAAATATCTTAGAAGGGGGGAGGATGAGTCGCCCATAACACCCCCTTAGCTACGGCCCTGACCGGGGATCGAACTGTGAACCATCTCTTTACCAGCGCGATCTTTTCAGTCCAAGTTACGAAGTCTACATGTAATTGGACCAAATTAAGATCTTCTTTTGAAATTAAATCGTAAAAAAGAACGGATGATATTGAAAAAAAAAATAATTTAATTAAAATAAGGTACTTTTTCAAAATTTTAGGGGTTACATACGACACGTGGTATTTAATTGTAAATACACAAAATTTGAAGTCTCTGCCCTTTACAGTTTTTGTGTTCGGATTCTGTGACAGGCAGGCAAACAGGAGATAGAGACGAATAGGTTTTCGTCCAATAAACAAAACCCTAAAAAGCCTCCGTTCATTGAATTTGTGAAATTTTATACCGATTTGTCCAGGTTCTTACTCTTTTAAAAATTTTCAGTAAAATGGATTATTACCTTTGATATTTATTATATATTATTCCATACACGAGCGACTTTTTATGTATTTAAAAGATTTTGTTACAGTAAACTAGAGATTAAAAACTCATCAAAAAACTGCAGCAAAAGAAAACTTCCATTTTCCAGAAGAAAAAAAAATCGAAATTAGCAATTATTGTTTCTAAATATTATTCACATATATTAAACTTAAAAAAAATAGTATAATTTTATACGAATGTTAAAAATATAATAAAATTAAAGTGTAATGTTGATCTCTACTACTTACAATTTGTTATTACATCTTCCATGTGCAGGTGCAACAAGATCTGAAAAATCCAATAATGGCAGTTTTCTTTTGACGGCACCATTTTCTGAATTTCAGTCGGCGTCTCGGTGGTGAAGATCGAAGGATTTCCAGATAGTTTTCTAATGCGGAGACATTCTGAGAAGTTGTAGACATGGAGACGGAACTGCTAACAGGTGAATCGAATACATAACCGGAATTAGGAGACAACTCTTGATTTGATACGGGATGTTGTTGCACTAAAGTTAAGGATTCTGTACTTTTTGCAGGATTCTGTTTGATATCAAAATTATATTTTTGTTTTGTTGAAGAGGAAATTGGCTTGTGATCCTCAGACGTAGGTTTGGGATGAAGTAAAAGATCTCCACCATGACTGTCAGTTATTTCTTTATGAATTTCATCAAGTTGAGGAACTACGACAGGATCGACTTCAACTTTGTAAGTTTCTCCATAAGCTTTCAGGTTATCATTATCTCCATATTGTTTGTTGTAAGAATGTACATTTTCAGCTTCTACTTCAACTTTATAAGTTTCTCCATAATCTTTCAGGTTATCATTATCTCCATATTGTTTGTTGTAAGAATGTACATTTTCAGGTTCTACTTCAACTTTATAAGTTTCTCAGTACGCTTTCAGGTTATCATTATCTCCATATTGTTTGTTGTAAGAAAGTACATTTTCAGGATCTACTTCAACTTTGTAAGTTTCTCCATACGCTTTCAAGTCTTTATTATCTCCGTATTGGTTGTTGTAAGAATGTACATTTTCAGGTTCTGGAACTAAATCTAATTTGTTTTCTTGCAGAATGAGGTTGATTTCATGGAAGCTCACTGAAATGAAACAGATAAAAAGTACGTCAACATAAGTTTCAAATTTATAAAGTTCATGATTCAAATTTATAAAGTTTAATAGTGATTTTCCGAGACTTCGACTGTGCTTACGTGACTCTAATCGACATATAATTAACATTGATTTGTTGAGTCGCGTGCTGATTAGTAAATGGAAGTTCCATTTCAAGTCATCCCGAAAATAAATTTCAGCAAATTAACTACCCACTTAATTTTGAAATGAATACATCTAACAAAGCATTTAATTTCAACGACGGAAAAATATTTGGCATTCATATCTATCGTACCTATATAAAAATATATTACTCGCATAGATGCCAACATCTCTTAATTATTCCGGAGTCTGATCAAAAATTTACATGCAAAAACCGGAAAAAGCATTTAAGAAAATGTGTTTACTTTCTACGATGTAAATCTTTGATTTCATCCTGAAATTTTTGGTCAAATAAAATTTCCGGTTGAAAACATGCTCATCTTGTATCAGACTCCGGAATAAATTAAGAGGTGTTGGCATCTATGTACTCGTTACTTTGTACAAAAATAACATTATGAAAATTTTTAATAAAGAATACATTGGTCCAAGGATTGACAAGTAATTTTAAGTGGATCTGTATATGTTTGAAAATTTTCATCAATATAAAGACAAAAAAACATAACTAATATAAGTACTTATTACTTTTAAATTTTTATTCTTACATACACATACGTATAATGTAAAATAGAAAAGTCGGGTATTCATTCTGAATAATTACGACATACAAATGCATACATTTTGAAATTTTTGACCTACACATAATAAAACAGAAAAGGCAGATATTCGTTGAAAAATTAATTGCGAAAATTAAATTTGAATTCATACAGCGATAAAGTAAGACCGTGTTTTTTTGTAAGAATTACTATGTGGTCCATCTTTTTTAAAAAGATTCAGTGTGAACAGGATAATTTTTATGAAACTGCTGATGAGTTGTTTCGTAATGTCGCTTTATTGGAACTTTTAACTATAGCGAAAATTTTATTACATATGGAGCACACAAAATCAGCCTCAGGCTATAGATGCAGATTCAGGATCGCTAGTCGTGATCGCCAAATTTTTTGGCTTTGCCATTAATTTTCGGCTTTTAAGTTGCCATCTTTTAGCCAACTTCGCGTTCTTTCTCGCTATCTTTTGACGAAATTTGCGTTTTTCCGAAATCCTCTGAGGAAAAACCCACGGTTTTTTTTTCAAATCCTCTGACAAAAATCGCGTGTTTTTTAGAAATCCTGTAATCAGATAGCGTTTTTTCTACTGTCATTTGACGAAAATCGCGTTTTTCAGCGATTCTTTGACGAAAGTTTTGGCGTTTTTTTGGGATCCGTTGATAAAATAAGTTTTAATTCTGCAATCTTTAGTGAAATTCGCGTTATTTCTCCATTGTTTTTGCGTTGTTTCTTAATTTTTCTAAGCCGATAAGCCCCTCTGGCCACTGGAATATTTCGATTTAAGAGCCACTCATTCCTTAAAAATTTTGAAAATCTGCACCTATACTTCAGGTTACCAGGTAAGCGTAAAACAATATTGATCTGCCCACTCAGCCAGACATTTCTTATTATTACTATCATCTTTACTCTTTTAGCATATATATTAGCGTGGGCCGAAAAAACTTTAAAATCAATTTTCGATGATGAGTAGTGAGCAAAAGTTGCCACTAGTGAGACAAAACAAGTTCATACAAAAAATTTCAGGTATTTTGTACAATTCCTTCATTTGCCACAGATGGCTTCAAGTTTCATTCAAATGCTGTTTTTTGAACTTTTTTGAATAAAATGTGAAGAATATTTTAGCTGAATTTTCTTGAAATGTCTTGTTTAGTGTACGATATGGTTAAAGAATCTCTGATAATGTATTATTTAACAATTATGTGTGTTTTGATTTAAGCGATTTTCATACTGTGAAAAAAATGAATACTTAAAATTGACTAAAAAGTACTCAAATTTAAGTATTGCAGATGCTCAAAATAGCTCCTATATGCTCAAAATTGAGAAATACATATACTTTATTATTGCTATTATTATTCCATGGTTGTGTTCCATTATAAATCGTTTTCAGCTGCCCCCTGAACTTACAAATTAAATTAAAAATATACTGGCCTTTGTTTCTTGCTCAATTATATATAACAATAAACGTTTAATTCATTGTTTAGTAACAAAAGTAGCAAAATATTTACCAAAATTTACCCAAATGGAACATTTTTATGACAAGCGCATTACTTGCAAAAACTTTTAATTTATTTCAGAATACTGTGCAGAATTTAATATTGACATTAATAAGCACCTTTTATGCTTCTATGAAAGAAGTACACTAATGCAGGGTGCACAATTATCGTTTCTTTAGATTTGATATCATATAATATTTCAAAATTGAGAAAACATAGTGTCCATTTTCGATCCAAATATACTCAATTCGATATGAGTACATCGATTTACTCTTTTTTGAATACTTCGTTTTGTTCCGAGTAGCCTTTTCGTATATAAAAGAGCAAAGAATATAAATATTGTTTAGTGTGTTCGTCAATTTCTTTCTTTTGACTGCATTATGTTCTACGCTTTTTCTTCTGTGCGTTCAAACGCGAAAATAGCTATTAACAACAGACTTAAAGAAATAGAAAAAAAACTCTCCCTTAAAAGAAGTGAACTTTCCCTTAAAACAGAAAAGAATGAATGCCCGTCTACAGTGCAATCGCCACTGTTTTTTTTTTTTTTGTTTTTTTTTTTTAATTATACTTTGATCTTTCATAAATGTTTTAAAACCGATTAAATGAACCGACTTTTCGAGGTAGAACGGAAGTTGACGAGCGTAGCTCAGAGGGACCAGAGGCCTCTAGTTGTCTAAAAAATCTTTACATTTTTTGTATGAAATTATCGACACCAGTGGCAAATTTTACGCACTACCTGTCCTCAGAAATCGAAAACAGTTTTTTTTAGGCTCGCTCTAATATATATTGATTTTCAAAACGTTATTTTAACACATAATTTTTGCACATGCGCTTCAACGCAGCCGGCTGTTTCACCGCCGCGCATGCACACCAACGCAGTACTTTTCTTTTCACATAATAGCAACTATGCATACCTATTAATAAATCAAATTAATATTTTAATTACTATTAAAAATTACAAACACTGATAAAGGTATCACTCAACCGTATATATTTTGTGTAAATATTAATAAATTATTTATACAAATTTTGACGGCTCTTTCTTCGACCTTCCGTGGTCTGGATATTGACCTCGGTCTGCCTGTTGCCCTCCATAGCATTGGAATCTAATTATATTCGAAAGAAAGTGTACAGGACATATATTCCATCATGCATCTTAAAATTAAACGAACCAAATGCTAGGATGAGTTGGAGTGTTTTTTTTTTCTATAGCACAAACTGGATGCAAGTACAACTTCTGTCAAAACTGGCAAAGGCGTGACGTGATACTAACCGCAGTCTCTTTCTGTGACTCAAGCCCATCATTAAAATTGAGTGACACTATATTATTATGTTTTTATTTACAAGATTCTATCAAATAGCTGTGCATTGTAGAAACTTCTCGAATAAAATTCTCTGGCTGACAGACAATTTGTAACACATACACAAGTTTTAATATTCAATAAGCAGGCGTCTTTCTCTGTGGAAGAATACGATTTGCTCTTATCGGCTCTTGCTCAAGAGGTAGCGCAGCACATGTTTCAAATATGAAATTTTACATAGGAAATGCCTCAATGTTACTCTGTAGCACAAAGCTGATCAACTTGGACTCATCGGATTTTGATTAATTGTTACTGAAATCTCTATATATTTTTTTAAATACAAGAATTTTATGATTATACGAACTATTTCAATTAAAAATTTGTGGTACTCGGCAAGCTTCAGGTTACAGAAAACAATTCCAAAGGAGTAAACATACAATTTTTTGTAATGTATTATTTAATTTTTTTTAGTTTTTAATATTTAGTGTTTTGCTTTTTTATAAATTTTATACGATCATAATCAACCATTCAATCAAACGATACCAAAAATCCTATCCACTGCATTTTTTAAACAAATACAGTAGAACCGCGAATTCGGACCCCGTTAATCCGGATCTATGCATAATCCGGATCAATCCAGTCAATTTTTTTTTTTTTTTTTTTTTTTTTTTTTTTTTTTTTTTTTTTTTTTTTTTTTTTTTTTACAAAGTTTGATAAGCGATCGGCAAAATTTCGATAACATTAATTCATTTCACTTTCGTATTCTGAACAAAAAATCTTTTCTGAAATATTTTCGGATGAGTATTTCAATCATTTTCATCTAAACTCTTTGATGTTACTTTTCAAAGAAACAACAATGCAATACTTAAAGTCTGCAAGCAGGTTGATGAGAGTACTCTCCGAAAGTCGTAGAAAAATTTATGGTCTATAAATTCTGATTTCTTGAATAACAAGCAAGCTTGTAACAGAAGGAAAAATAGGCGAGAATGAAAGCGAAATTACACCTGAAAATTTTGTATCATTAAAAAAAAAAAAAAAAAAAAAAAAAAAAAAAAAAGAATATTTGATGGTTGCTGATGCATTGATATCACCGACACTAGCAATTGAATGAAGCAAAAAATAATGAAGTTTATGCGCCTCAATTACAGATGGTGAAATAATCATGTTATATACAACTCTGAAGGAACTGAAAATGTAGGTGATTCAGATGAAAACACTATTATCAATGATGATCAATCAAAAGTTATTAGTCATAATGAAGCAACAAAACATTTATAACAATGAATGGTTTATTTTGAACATCAGGTGGAGACTACACCAAACAAACTAACTATGTTTCAGCAGATGTGTGACCGTGCGGCCCACAAAAAGTATGCAAAACTGGCACAGCAGAAGACTTTATAATTATAAAATAAATATTTTTACTCTTGGTAAATATTCAGTATGTTTAATATAAAGATAGTCTTCTGTAAATATATTTCATTTTTTTCTCGTTCTCCGGATAATCCGGATTGGATCTTGTCCCAATTAATCCGAATTATCGGGGTTATACTGTTATAATGTATGCGAAAACCATTCTTTACCGTCTTTCTTTATTATTTTTACTTTTTTTCATTATGATTTTATAAAGTTATACACTAAAACTTTTATTCGGAGCATTTCCCGTACTTAAAGAACATCGTTTTAACCTTAAACTCAAAAAAATTATTTGTATGTCTTCACATCTGAATAGCAGACAAATTTAGATGCCCAGAAGTGTCCGGTATATATAGATGCTGTATGGACTTGTTGACCAAATCGAACCTTCACCTATCATTTTTAATGGATTCAATCTATATGACTTAGTCATTTCATATCAGTTATTAAACTAATTAAAAAAGTAAATTAAAAAAAAACCCACCTTTATTTTTCCAAATGTCAACTTGAATATCTGTATGGCGCCATTTGCCTCCTAGGAGCTTGTGATCACGTAACTGTTGGGCTGTGGGGCGTTTATTTGGTACAATATTAAGACAACCAGTTACAAAATTCAAGACATCTTCTGATATTTGACGATTTCTTTTAGAAACTGGAAAAGCATCTTTCATCAACTCTTCGAAGTTTTTCTTCTAAAAAATAAAAGATTTCATTAATATGCAATAATGTGTTTAGTATTGTCACTGTATTTGATTTGGTTTGGTTTATTTTATGATGGCCGATTATCAACACGTTGTATATGACCGAGGAGGATGGGATGCCCTAAATAGAGGTCTTTCTAAGGAAACCTAACCCATATTTACGCAAGGAAATCCAAAGTTCGAAGAAAATCATGGAAAAATGCGAACGGTTAGGCCGAAGGCCGTGATTGGGTTCGAACCCGGCACCTGCCGTCTACCAGTTGAAAGGTTAGAACCTCTCAGCCACTAGTGGGGCGTCATTGAGTTTGTATTATCGTAAGCTTCAAGAAACGCCCCGTCGATACAAAACGTGGTATACCAAAAAAAATATTTCATGGTTAATTTCTTTTTTAGGCATGGAGATTTTTAATTGATTTAATCCAATTAAACGTGTGTGAACACTCTAGAACGTAAAATTCTTTTGGTTTTGGGAATGATATTCCAAATCTGCTTATTAAGACAAAAATGTCAAACACAAGATTTACACAATGTATTATATTATTCTTTAATTTTTATCTTCTGATACGACATGAAAAACCATTTGATGAAGTATTTTCAATAAACCATTTTTTGTATTTATCTTAAATTTTTCATTTTTCGTTGATCAAAAAACTCCAGAAACTTAGTTGCGCACCTAATAATTAAAGTACGGTGAAGAAATAGATATAATTTTAGAACATTAAGCGCTAAGCTTGTTTTTCCGATTGATCATTTAGTAAGATTCCTTCGAAAGGAGCTCTCGGTCAAGAATTGATTTAGGTTATGCAAACCAGTATAAAAAATTTAAATATTTTTAAACACATTAATGTAGCGTTATTCACCGATGATTATCTCAATCCGAATGAAATGATTAGTCTTAATTACGCCCGAGATTTCAATGAATACCGCAAAACACGTTTTTGCGGGTAACGCTGCCGTACAACGCAATAACTCTTGTGGAAAACTTTCTCGCACAGCGAATGCATAACTGCGGGCAGTTAATCCGTATCGAAAGGGTCAAGTTGTAAAAAATGAGGTGAAAAAACGAAATTTCTATTCTAAACATAAAATAAAATAGAAAAAATGCGCATCTAAAGTGGTGAATACTTTTCATACCTGTAGAATGTCGTGTATAACAGGATAGACTTCAGTGTACCAGCATGACAAAGGCCCTTCCCAGTTGGAGTATTTTTTCAGTAGAGCCATCCCTGTGAAAAGCTCAATGGTCATCGTCCCGATACTCCATATGTCCAGTTTTCTTCCGTCCACTTCTGTCAGGCCTGACTCGGTTAGACGACCTTCTGGACAACGATAAATAAAAGGAGCTCCATACCTAGCAAAAAACAGGAAACATTAAACTTGTTTTATGAATTTAAATTACGAAACAAAGAATGATTCAGCAGAGTTGAAGTTAAATATCTATCTTTCTTTAAAAAGTATTTTTTGCAACACCATATAATGTTGACCTCAAAGATTTAGCTCAAATGTTTTTCATGTGCAGTAAATTCTCATTATTTGGAAAAGTAAAGGATGTGGGTTGATAAAGGCTATTTTTCACCCATCACACACGCAACAGTATAAGTTTTGGATTCCGACTGTTTTTCAGCACCTTTTTCTGCTTCAAGATGTTTATTCTTATTAAATTTAAAATTTACATGATAAATAAAATAAAAAGTCACAGGAATTATATCCCAAAAATAGAGTGTTATGGCTTTTTTCTGCATTTTTGTCTTTTTTAAAAACTTTTTTTTTTTTTTTTTTTTTTTTTTTAAAGAAGCGATTCATAAACCAAATAAATTCTGACTTGTAAAGACACTACTCTTTACAAGCTTTTATATGCGCATTATTTTATTTGTGTTCAGAGTGCGCTTCTACTTATTAGATTAAAAAAAATATTTCGCTTGAATCAAGGCGAATATCAGTTGTATTGCTATTGGACGGTGTTTAAATTTGATTTGCCGAGTTCAAAAAGTATTTATGTAGTTCAGATATCAATGTTGTATTGTAAAAATGTTGTTTTAAACATTTATTGAAGAGCTTCATAATAAATGATATCTGGAAATGAATGCGATTCTTGTAAAACCTGATGAAGAACAAACAGCGATTTTCGTATCTGTTCTAACAAAAAAAATTCTATCGATATTTAGAAGTCTTTAAAAATTGCGATCTGTATTTGTGCTCTAATGTGTGCTCTATATGCAGATCACATGCATTTCGTGTGTTTCGAGTTCGAAATACTCTTATTTTTTCATTTGTAGTAACAATAAGAGGTCGTGTATCAATGAAATATTCCGACGACAGCACAAATAAGAAATCTAATATACGTTTATCAATACCTCGTTGTCACAATTGTAATACCTCCTGCATAATATGTAAGCATAAGAAAAGCGTTGTAATTGTACCAAAAGCAGCTAAATCTCAAGTCTTTATAGAAAATGAAAACTGCATATCGTCGATAAAATGATGCTGTAATTCATATTACGGGATTTGTATTCAATGAGTTGGTTCTGCAAACTTTACACCCTGTAAGTAAGAATGGAACATTCATTCAAAATACTTTTTTAAATTATTATTTATGAGGTATATGAATGAAAAAAATGTATGTCACTTCAAAAAGCTCATGCCCGAAAAATGGCCCTAATCAACCCATCTCCTTTGGCAATATAAAAATTTTAAAAGAAAGAATGCATGGAGGGGACCAAAGATAGGTTCACACAGAAGTGTTGATGTGGTATGATGTTATTTATAATGGCCGATTATCTGCAGGACGGATATAGCCCAAGGAGGAGTGCTCTCCACATGGGGGTCTTTTCCCGAGAACCTAACCATATTTACTCAAGGTTTACCAAGCTTAACAGAGAAGAAATTCTTTTTACTGGCAAATTATTATATTTAAGGGAATCATATACATAAATTATTGTTCATCATGGCAAAAAGGGAAATTAAATGTAATTTCAAAAGTATGAGATGAGTAATGATATAATTTAATCCTCCGAAAACAATTATAAATTTCCAATGTACATAAATAAAAGGTGAAAATTTATCAATATTATGATAAATCCATGGTTTCTAAATTTAATTTTTTTACATTATACAGATTGTTAAAAATTTCTGCCGTTGTGAATCAATATATGCATTTTTTTTTTTTTTTTTTTTTTTTTTTTTTTTTAAGAAGCGTTGTTCATTTATAAAGTATGAAGATAGACTTAGCCAGAATATAGTTTGAAAATAGTCTTTTTAAGCAGAATATAAATTTTTTAAGGGTGAAATACGATTGTATCATCAATAAAAATATGTCTGATTAACCCAATATTTAAAGCATAGCACGGCAGTGCTATGCTTTATTTATTATTTATATAAGTTTCATCACGTCCAAAGTTATATTGTAAATGATTGGAGTGTTTCCATTCTGCCAGTATTACACCAATGGTTTCTAAAAATACTTTGCCATATTATAGTCAAGAAAAAGTCAAAATTTCTACAAATTTATAATATCATTGGAAATATTTAAAGACTACATATAAAACTTTATTTTTTACGAAGAAAACAATACAGAGCTCACATGTAGCTAATACTAGTTAAAGCCTGGGAATCTGTACCCACGTTAGACTTATTTTCAAAGTGTTTATATAGTTCAATATTTTAGTTTGCTCAAGATAAAGGCAAAGATGTCATTTACGCAACGGGTTTGGCGTGATTTTCATATACGCCACATTTGCAAAATCCATTTTTTTTCATATCAGCTATATAAAGTAATAATATCATACTATTTTTATTTTGGTATGAAAATAAGATAAAATGATAAACAAAACATTTCCAATTATTTTTAAAAGTAGGTAACAATAAGTAAACGTTAGTTAATAACTATAGAACAAAACAACTTTTAATATTTTAAGGTATTCTGGTATAATAATACCAGGTTGGGTAATAACGTCAAGTGCTAATATTAAGTATAATTTAGGAATAATTCAGTAAATAGACCTATGGGCTCTGCGCGGAAGGGTTCCGAGTCATATAAAGTACAAACAACAGCTTAAAATTAATTTGTTTCATTTGTAGGCATTAATCTTTTTTGAAGCAACTAAAATTAACGCTTGATTCAAAATGTATTAGGTACGTTCTGTGATCTGAAAACTTATATATTTATCAGGAAATACTTTGTTTATTACATAAGTTTGTAGTGCATTTCATATACTTTCAAAATGCTGTAGAAGATTTTGGATATGTTTGCAAGATAATGTGTAGTTTAAAATATACTGCGCTATAAGTATACCAGTGTAATAACGCCAAACCTTGGCGTTATTACCCCGGATGATTCCTTACAGTGGCGTAACTGCATCCGAAGGGGGTTTATTTTTTTACTTCATGTATGAGACAGCATTATTGTCATTATTGTAATGTTGAAATGATTAGAATAAGGAAGATCCAACACCCAAAACTGATCTTTTTCTCTCTCTTTTTTTTTTTAATACTAATGTCAAAACAATTTTAAACTCTTATAAATAAAACGACATCAAAATTTTTTTCGATATTCTAATTCCAAAATTTTCAAAACCAGGTTTCTCTTAAATTTCTGATTGTTCAGTTGAGTTTTAAATTTTAACTGTCCGCTTTCGCAGCGTTCTATTTTTCGAACATTTAAAAATTTAACCTTTAACTGATGGGATAGAAATTGTAACGTAACTAGTGTGAAGCGGTCTGCGATACCGTAAAACCAAAAGACGAATAAAATGCGTGAATAACTCCTAAGAACGCGGTACATATATGTAATCTGTACCAAAATAAATTATTTCAGTTAAAATAATTTATTAGTTTGTTTCAGTTAAACAGATTCACAAAGGAATTATTTGAATTGAGATTTTCAGAGGGCAAATGAATGTAAGAAATCATATGCTGGTCAAGAGTTAAATGTAAAAACTTTTGACTGTACACAAAAATGCTCCATCATTTGAGCTATCCTAAATATATTGGCTATCAGCATGTACTCAAAAAACTTCTGCAAATATCTGATCAGCAATTTTGCATTCATCAACAGAAATGATATGAAGAAAATTAAGCTTCAATAAATGATTAATTACAAAAGACATTTTACAATTTTTACCATAATTCTACTGAATGATAAAAAAAATTCATTTATAGAAATTTTACCACCGATACATGTCATCGGTTGAAGTTGCCCAAAATGTCTCACTTGAAAGACCGGTGGCATATGAAGCTGGATGGCGCAAGCTCGACGGCCGTCCTGGATTATTTTCAAGTCAGTTGGAAAACTTAAAATAACAAAAATTTGTGATAAAGAAATGTACTTACTTTGTTATGGGTTTTACTGCACTGCAAAGAAAACCGAAGTCTGATAGAACCACTGAATTGTTAGAAGATACAAGAACGTTGCCTGCCTTAATGTCATTATGAGAGAGGTTTTCACTGTGAAGGCAATATACACCATTCGTAATCTGTTTCATCCAATCGGTAACTTGCATCAGTGCTTTTTTGTTTGTTAAGAAAGATGGTTCCAGAATGGCTTCCTCTAAATTTTTCGCATATAATGGTGTAACAAAAAGGTACGAGTCAGCATGATGGACATACTGAACGTCAATCAATTTCAAGATGTTTGCATGATTTAACTTTTTCCACAGATCAACTTCTCCATCTGACGCATATTTCTTCTGAACGACCTTCACTGCCATTTCGTCATTTGATTTATCATTTTTTACTTTCAAGACTGATCCATACGTACCATGGCCGATTTCATCAATAAATCTGTAACCTTTTTCTTCGATATGATTAACGATTTCCATCATTATGTCACAAGTTTTGGTGTAAATTAAATTTGCACGACGTTTTTCTCTAAAATAATCCATAGTTAAATAGTTTTTTTAACGCAAATAATATCGTAAAAAATCACTTTTTATACGCAGTAGTTACTAAATTACAAGTTATCTGCAATTTGTTTTTTTGATTATAAAGACTTTATTGTTGCGATTTCTTATAAATCTTTTTTTACATTGTTGACATATGCAAAAATTTTTAATACAGATCTTTTCCATTGTTTACATTTGTAGACATTGTTACGAAGTAATTTTATTTTACATTTGCAACAATTTATATTTTTACTTTCTTTTATCTTCAATAGAAGAAAGTATTGTAATCGAAATTTTTTTCGACTTCTGGTTTTTGACGGATTTACACGTTTTAGGGGGTCAGAGATTCCAAGAAACATGTTTTTACAAAATGTCTGTCTGTCCGTGTATCTCACTGGGTATGTGTGTGTGTATGTGTGTGTCCGTCCATATGTCGCCATTCTACCATCAAAAAGTGTAAGAAGTTATGCATAGAATTGAACCAAATTTTTTGTGAATGTTTTTGGTTGTAGCAAGCAGGTCCTCCTTCAGTTATGAAATATTCCACCGGAAGGGGGCGCTGCAATCGCGATGTTTGTGCCATTTTTAATATTGTACCGACCAAAAAAACATGAAGTTAGGCATCGAATTAAACCAATTTTTTTTTGTAAGTTTATGACTATGGCTAGTTGGTCATCCCTGAGTTTGAAAAAAATCCGCCGGAAGGGGGCGCTGCAATCGCGATTTTTGTGCCATTTTCAATATTGTGCCGACCAAAAGTGTATGAAATTACGCATCGAATTGAACCAAATTTTTTGTGTAAGTGTATGGCTATGGCTAGTTGATTTTTCCTGAATTTGAAAAAAATCCGCCGGAAGGGGGCGTTGCAATAGCGAATTTTATGTAATTTTCAATATTGCACCACCTAAAAGTATATGAAGTTAGTTCTAGAACGGAACTAATTTTTTTTTATACATGATTATTTTTTGGTAAGACAAGTAGATCCTCCCTGAATTTGAAAAAAAAAAAAATCTGCCTATCATACTATTGTCCATCGGCTCGTGCAGAGACGGAATTCATTTTTCCTCCGATTAATTGACTGAAGCAGAAATTTAAGATAAAAATCAAATTTGGTATGGTATTGAATTAAAATTATTAAAGCATTAAAATGAGTAACTATTTTTTAAAAATATTAAAATGTACGTATGAGATAGAAGAAAGTTTTGGGATTGGCCCATCCAACTAGTTTTCTCTTCTAATTAAGATGGGAAAGTGATTTAAACATCATTTTAAGTATTTAAAAAATTGCAGAAAAAAATTTAATGCAATATTTTTTTAATAGAAAATTTGAAGATTTTTGTGTCTCGGATCCTTTAAGGTATGTACCTTCTTTCGGAGCACTATTTTAAAATAAATACAATTTTATTTAAAACAAGGAGTAAAACAATGCATTCATATAAATATGTAATGGAATTTTAATTAACTTTTCGAGTTTATCTAATATTGAGTCAAATTTTAGTAAAGAAATGCGAGTATTGCGTTTATGTCAAACTTTATATCATGAAATCTATTCAATATAGTTAGCTTTTTAAAATATATATCTATTAGAAAAGCACTTATCTGTGTTATGAAGCAAAAGATTTGCAATACCTCTTAAATTTATTAACATACATTAAATTTTGTATACAAAACATGATTCTTTTAAATGTGTTTTTTTAATAAAAAAAAATAGCTGATATTGTTGTTGACGTGTGCTCGAAGGGCAGCCGGAACTTCCATTGGACTGCACCCACGGGGTTGGAAGTCAGGCATCTCCAGAAGAAGATGTTCGACAAAGCCGCTAATAGACGGCAACACCAGATACGCCACCTCCTCAATTTCGATATGTCTCTGAAGAAGATGAAGGAAACACTTTCTTTCCAGAGATCACTACCCATGGTAACTGCTAAGACCGACCACAGGACTTTCAGAACCAGTTTATTTAACGAGAGCGTACATTTCATACACTCGGTGGGTCTTTGTTGATGCCGGACATCGAACACGAAAACTGTTCAGTCCGAATTTCGATGGTTATGACCATTGGGCTACCAAGGCCCAAATAAAAATAGCTCTTTTATGTATATATATATACAAACTTATAAACTATATTTTGCTTCATAGCATACCAATAAATTAGCAGAACCTTGTCATAAAATTTTTGTTTAAATATCTTTAAAACTTTTTAAGAAATTATGTTTTTTATAAACGTACACAATGAAAAACGCAAATTAAGATTTTAATACAGCACAAAAACACATGTATAAAGGTTTATATTTTGGGCTATAACTTTGCTTCTAATTATCGCTGAACCAAAAAAAAGACATTCTTGAAATCCTAAAGGAATGAAATTTAAAATAATAAAAAGAAAATTTTCTTTTCACACTAGGCAAATAAGTTAAGAGTGTCCTCAAATCCAAGCTGGCTTCTTTCTGATATATATATTTTTTTTTAATTCATTGTTGTTTCCAAATGGATCACACTGTCAGACTTGACAAAATGTACACTTATTAAGAAACTGTGTAATCCTTTTTTCCTTTCGTATTTCTTTTCTTTCTACATGTCGAGCACTAATTTTTATTGCTTAAGAATGTTCTTAAATCCGAATTGGCTATTTTTTTACAATTTTTTTAATCCATTGTTGTTTCCAAATTGATCAAAATGTCAGAGTTCTTAGATTATTTCAAGTGATAAGAAAATTTCAATGGGCCAGTTTGACAACAGTAAAAAAAAAGCTGAGCTTTCGTGCACATGTATCTTCAAAGGGGGGGGGGGAGGATCAGGTGAAAACGTTTATTTTTCTCTTGCTTCTTAAGTATTAAAAAGAGTTATTTCCAACTATTAAGAAATTATCATAATTACATTACATAAATAATAACTAAAAATTTCAAAAATATGCATAATTAAATTTTCAAAATGTGTTTTTTTTTTTTTTTTTTTTTTTTTTTTTTTTTTTTTTTATGTACGATGGCAAGCCAACAGTGGGCCAAACACAGGTTTTAAAAATATCTCTGATAAAACAATAATGATAACGAAAGCATTCATTATAATGAAATTTTACTTCTAAAATGATTAATAACAGGAAATCTTTAAAAGGGCGTCAAGAAAACCTTCAAAGGGCGCCGCGTTGGACACCGATGTTATAGACCCATTCTGTAACTTTGGTCTTTCTTTAAATGATCTCCATAAATAAATCAAAACCCACTTTAATTATTTTACATACCTTTTAAATAACTTTATAAATGTCTTTTAAATAACAGTGGCGACTGACTTTGAAGAGCTTAACTTTCATCTTCGCCAAACGAAAGGAAAATCACATGTAGTTCTATCACGCGTTTCGCGGAAACACTCAACTGGCTTCAATATTTAAAAAGAACTATAGTTGAGAGTATGCTAAATTCTTTGCTGACTGATAACAGGTTAAAAATAATCCAGTACTGGAAATACTCCCCTCCTCAAAGTTTTTGGTTCATAAAAAAATAGGAAATAAAAAATTAGCTTTTATTATTTTTATTTTTTTTCACAGATCCTTCTTGTTCAAAAATATTGTTGTTATTGTGAAATTTTTGTTTTTCACATGAATAAAAAATTTTCAATTTTATGTACTGCTATTTACAAAATTGCGTTTATTTTAAAGATTTCAAGACTAGTATCCATTAATGAAATGCTCAGTTACTCCTCATTTATGAACTATTTCAAATTTATTTTAAAAATTAAAATGTATACTTAATTATGATAAATTTGAAAAATTGAAAATCTAACCATGCTCAATATTGAATTTATGGTATGCTTGCAATTCTATATTATTCCTTTAGAATGTACTTCTAATGATAATTAATTGTTTAACAAACTGTATATAAATAAATCTGTTATTTTTAGAAAATTATTTCAGAAATAATCAAAAACGAAATATCATCTGTCTAGCATAGATTATGAAACATTTTCAAACACATTTAGAATAAA
Organism: Maratus speculifer; assembly: GCA_964019185.1. Lineage (NCBI taxonomy): Eukaryota > Metazoa > Arthropoda > Arachnida > Araneae > Salticidae > Maratus > Maratus speculifer. The sequence goes on from OZ025290.1 coordinate 274,533,955, forward strand.
GTAACAAAATTTCACAATTTATTAAGCTAAAAAATTACATTTAAAAAATTGAAACATTGAAAAATGCATAACTCATTGAAAATCCAATTTCTGCAATTACCATCAACAGTTAAAAAATAATACTTTTTTTGTTGTTGTTCAATTCCTGTATTTGATCTATAAATTTGTATATATACGACATGGTACGCTAAATGTTAATTCAGTTAAACGCTTAAAACAGTTGAAAAATCTCCTTTAAAACTTTTCGTCAATAAACGAAAATGTATTTGACATTACAGCCCTGTATAAAATCGATAGAATGTATATACATCAAGTAATATACAAGCACAAAAAAAATAAGTACCATAATTAAAAACACACTTCCAGCAACTACAGTTCAAGGAATGTTTATAGTCAAATTTTTTTGTGTTTCCCTGTAAATGAATGATAAATTCTATGGACACCTATCTACAATTAGCGCCTTGCAGTACACCTCATATATATATTGAACTATGTTGCTACTTTTCAATTATGTTGATTTAACTTGGCTAACTATTATACATTCGTAGCGTAGAAACATGCAATTTAAAATTTTCAGCGTCATCTTTACTTTGTATCGGTAATCTTATTGTAACAGCTTAATATTCGAGTTTCTATAACTAATAATACAACTTGTGTAGACTAAATCTATAAGACAGGGGGGGGGACTTTTATTTGAACTTTGTAAGCATATCCTAAATATTCATAAAAAGCAGATGTAAATATTCGCGCGTGCAAACTTCGAACTACAGTACTAGCAACAGAATGCATTATGCACGTTGAAATTCATTTTTTCACCAAAGCGCGCTGGGACGTTGAGTGTTTGTGAATTAGAGGGCGGCACCGTCTGCTTCTTGTTTCGAGAACTCGGACTCCATACCCAGGAATGTAGTGGAGGGTATACAGTGGTATACACCGTATACCCTCTGGATATTTAAAAGAACATCGTATACCCTCGGTTTCTCAAGAAAGCTATAGTATACATGCTCTAAGGTATACCTTCTGCCTTGAGCGTATACCTTCTGTTTAAACCGTATACCATCTGTTGTTTTTACGACTATACCACTGCCAATACCGGAACGTTCTGCAACTAATTTTTCACATTTTTTATTTCATAAATATACTTGTAATTAGTTTAATAACCTCAAATAAAAATTTTATCATACATGAATTATAATGTTAATATATTTAAATTTTTGTTTAGCATTTTTTATTTTTAAATTAATATTAAACATTCTTTATGTTTTAAAAAGATTTAAAAATGGATCTATTATTGGCTAGTAAAATTTCGAAAATCATTACAGAATTATTCCATATACATTATTCCATTTTTATTATCGAATTATAGAATTCTTCTCCCACCGCAATATAAACAAACAGTATTTCAGATGCTGCTTTATTTCTTAAAACACCATTATTTTGTAACTAGTATTAAAAAATGCTCTGACGAGCACCAAAAAAGGTTAATATGTTTTTAAGTATGAAAAAGGGTTTGACAAGTGCTTCTGTTAATTACTGAGCATGAGGAAGGACAAGGGATTCCTTCTTGGCTACAACTCACTTCAATGCCAACTTTGAAAAAATCATATTTGCGCTTTTTCCGTGAAAACAAATCAGTCGCAGTTACTATAAAAATGTATAGTGTAAAGACATAACCAGTAAAGATACAGCTTAATTAGACATAAATGTAAGGGAAGACGACAAAGTGCCAAAAACCTTGTTCCTGCAGGTATCACATTCATGCACTGCACCAAGCATGCCCTAAGTGTATAATTGCACAGAAAATTGATTTGTAGTATAGTGCAGAGTGAACAGTGCAGTTAACATCAGAGATGTAGTGCAGGTTATACGCCGTATACCTTCTGGACTTTTTAATAGAACACCATATACACTGTTTCTCGAGAAAGCGTATAGTATACACATTCTAGGGTATCCCTCTGCTTAGAGTAAATATCCTATGTTATTTTTACGACTACACTCCTGGTTAACATCTAAAGCTCGGTGGGAAGTTCTACTAAAGAACCGCAAATTTCTTTTATATGGAAAAAGTGCAAATATGATTTTTTCAAAGTTGGCATTGAAGTGAGTTGTAGCCAAGAAGGAATCCCTTGTCCTTCCTCATGCTCAGTAATTAACAGAAGCACTTGTCAAACCCTTTTTCATACTTAAAAACATATTAACCTTTTTTGGTGCTCGTCAGAGCATTTTTTAATACTAGTCATTTAATTTTTTGATAAAAACTGAAGATTTTCTAATATCTTAAAAAGAAAAATAATTGCTGCTGTCAAAATTTATAAAATGATAACAACAGCATAAAATTTTGATGTATCAGAATAATTATAAAAGTGATTGCATTGCTATATAAAGTGCATGATATGAAAAATAAACCATGGATTTGAATGAAAAAAGTATAGAACTTTATTAAAAGAATTAAAAGCCATACCAATTAAATACATTCAAGGTAATTTCTCAAATAAAACATTCACAACTAGAAAAATTCTAGAAATTGAATAACAATTAACATAAGAATATTCCCGAAGGAATAATAATTTAACACAAAAGCATTTCTAAACAAAACGAACTTACATCCGACGGGATTTGAACTCTCTACCCGTTGCTGAGCAGCCAAATGCCTTACCTCGAGAGTTCTAGTTTAACACCAGAGATGTTGCAAATTTTGCTACAGTACCTATATAAATACCAGCATAAGTCTTGTGACTGTCATCAACAGCTCCGATCTGATTGTTTTATTTTTTATATGCCCGACGGCTATTTTCCTACTTTTATTTTAGCTACTCGAAACAATCGCCAAATAGGTTTCCTTCGCCATAATTTCATTTTAAATATAAAGCTGTCACTAGCTTTATTTAAAATACATGACTTTCATTAAAAAACACATACATTAAAAATACATATATCAGATACATTTAACTTGTACGTTTTTCTTTCATTTTATTAAAAATACTATAAGTAAATATATAACTACTTAATTTTTCCCGTCGACCAAAGAACGATAGACAAACTGTAAGATTATATGCCAATAATGGATGAACATAAATGTTACACTTCCTTGACATTAAACCCGCTACACTTGTTTGTTAAGTGATTAAATGATTTTAAATTCGATGATTTATTTATATTTTTATTAATGTTTGACTAATTTATTTGTTCTTTTGTTATTTAATATAAATTTTATGCCAATAAGCGAATAGCTCTTGATATTAATTGAGAAAAATATAATATATAATTTATTAAAGTTACTCTCTGGTTGTATCCGCCGACATTATTTGGTTAAATAAAAAGCATTTAACTCCCTACAAATTTCCGCTAACATTGATATTTTTGGTACCTTTGTATTAATGCCACCGCATAGAAGTTGTGCTAATGCGCCAATAAAGAGTGATCTTGTTGTTCGTGCCTTCTTAGTGTTTTTTTTTTTTTTTTTTTTTTTTTTGCTCATTTTGACGTCATTTTTAGTACTTTAGTACTTTTTTAGCCTATTTTTTATGCCATTTTTTTATGCGCGTGCGAACAAGATTGCTCTTTATTGGCACATTAGCGCAACTTCTGCTGCGGTGGCGTTAATACGTAAGTACCATATTTTTTATGCTCTTTAATAAATTCTAATATTACATTTAAAATACTTCAATGTTATTCACATATGCGATATCTTACAAATATCGCTTTATGGTTTGATTTGATAAATTCTGCATTAAAATATGAAAACTTTTATTAGTATTCTTTTGTTCGAAATCACCTGAATAAATCAAATTTTATATTTGGTACGACTCGACGTCATAACTAAACGTCATCATTAAAGTAATCCTTTTCGTTAATGACTTTTATTTTTTTAACTTCATTAATTTTCTAACTTAAAAATTTTTAATGGCAACATTTTTCCTTTTGAATAATTTGGCGAATAGTTTGGCGATTTCTATAAATGGGTGAAATTGGTCGACCTGATAATCAAGCAGCACCGTACGTAATGTAAATAAAATAGGTATGCATTTTTGGCACAGATGTCATGTACGCACCAGGTTGGCGATTTTTTTTTTCTGACGCCAATGTCATATGCGCATCGGAGTATTTAACTGAATCCAGAGTGTCGTTATTTTGCTTGATATGTCAACCCGGATGTTGTTCTTTACTTTTTAATAAATATTTTTTTCTTTTTTTTTAAATATATAAATTGTTTTGTTCTATTAAACAAACCTTTTTTTATTCATTGTTAGTACCTTTCAAAAAATATATACCGGGTGTCCCAAAAATGACTGATGGATTTTAAAATTCAATAACATGCAAACAGTGACAGGTATTTAAAAAAAATTGCAGGAGGGTTATGTACAATGTCAGGAGTTTTTTTACCGTAACTTTTGAGTTTAGTTCGAATTTCAACCAATGGATGGCGCTGACAGCAATTGAAGCCCAGGTCGACGCCGAAACTGACCTCACTCAACACTGATCACCTGGCCTTCAATCGCTATCCGCGCCATCTATTGTTTGAAATTCGAACTAAAATAAAAAGTTACGGTAAAAAACTCCTGACATTATACATAACCCTCCTGCAAAATTTTTTTAAATAGCTGTCACCGTTTGCAAGTTATTGAATTTTAAAATCCATCAGTCATTTTTGGGATACCCGGTATGTAATTGGTATTCCAAAACGAGATTTTAGCCAAATTGGCTTTAGAAAAAAATTAACGCCACTGTGATTCGTATATGACATTTGTGCCGCATTTTAATATAGAAGCAGAAAAAATTCGTACGAAAGCAAAAATTAAAGTTCATCAGAGCTATTTATATATTTTGGCATCATACCCTCCCTTTTTGAAGCCAAAATAGCACCAAGCTTTGGCAAACAGATTTATATTAATCAGACATTCATAAAATAAGTAATAATTTAATTGACCTAGAATAATTTAACGTATCTTCAAAAAAAAAAAAAAAAAAAAAAAAAAAAGCTGACACATTCTCACGTCCGAATCATCATTGAGCGCCCGACTCACCGCTCTTGTATTGCACTAAACCGGATTTCTTACTGGTACGCCTTTACCTTACATTTCAAAGGCTCAAATAAATGTAAAACCATATTTTTATGCTTATCTTTTAATTGTCCTGTAGATTTTTCCATTCATATCTAATTATTCATAAAATAATAACTGTGAAAAGTATTGGTATGAACGTTTGTACTTAATAACTTTACATATTTTTTTGTCTTGTACAATTAAAAAAAAATAACATTAATGTCAATCTTGTGTTAAATCAGTTTTTGAAATAAAATATTACATGATGGAAAAACACGGTTACGTCGCTTTAGCGATTAAAAACATTTGCTATTCGGTCTTTCGGCGCCATTTTTGATTTATTCGCCAAACACACCAACCAGAACAGAATAATGAACTTTTCAGCAAAATCTTGCCCTGATCGCCTAAATTTGTTGATTTCATCATATGGATCTTCAGATAAGCAAGTAAATAAAATTATGAATAAAAGTATCATATTACAGTGGCTAGCATAAATTTAAGAGAGACTAAACTTTTTGTCAGAGGCGGCTTTTAACTTAAATAAATGAGAAATTAATAAATAAATAAAAATATTTCACTTCGCTCGTCAAAATAGATAGTGAATATGATACATGAAAATAACAACAAATAAGTATTTTTTCACGTGATTTATTTAATCTATTTATTTATGTTACATACATAGCAATTTTTATGTTCATTTAAACTTACGTGCAACAATTACAAGAAGAAACAAATATAAGAAAAAGACTATGTTCAGCTGGAAATTTCACACAAAAATTCGATTTTCTCAGCGATCGACAAACATACAAAGATGAAAAAAAAAACTGTTCTAAGTTTTACCATGAGGATTAAAATAAACCAAAAACGAAGTTAATCCATCCACGGAAACGTTAGCTAGACTTAGTTGAATTTTTTGCTTTCATTTTTTCATTAAAAATTAAATAAAAAACTATTCTAAGCTGCAGTAATTTTTTGAATGCTATCATTTTATTCGTCTCGTCGAGTTCTATCTTTAAAAAAAAAATTCACTGCCGTATCTCAACTGGTTCGCCAGAAATTTTAGAAAGATGTTTGCACTTTCTATTTCTTAAACATATTATACCAAACGCTACCGCGTTTGCTATGATAAAATTTTACAACATTTAAACTCATTTTTGACATCACTTTTCTGATTTTCATCGAATCTTGGCACTTTTGATTGATCTTCTTGTGACCAACAGTTTGCTTCTTTTATTTTTATACGACTATAAACTGTTACAGATTGATACACACTTGTTCGAGAAAGATTTCAAACAGAAACCCCTTAACTGCACCAAACTAAAAAAGAAAAAACCGAAGTCTGTAGTGGCGTCCTCTAGATATAATAAAATATAATTTTTACAAATAAAATAAAAATTAAAACAGAAAGAAGGTAAATTAGTAAAGGTAAATTAGAAAAGGTAAAAGAATTTGAAGTATGAGCAAACGTATCACAAATTTGAAAAAAATCTTTAATATACAAATAAATATATTGTAATTTAATTCTTTTGCTAATTTTTAATATAATTATGCTTCTGATACATGGCTGTTATATGTAACATATAAAAATTTCATGACAAACGAAGTACATTTACAAGAGTTAGAGCGCACTTAAACAGGAAGACAAGCCGAATTCATAAACACTTTTTAACTATTCTGTAAGACGTTAAAAAAACAATTAAACAATTTTTAATAAAAAAAATAATTTGATAATTTTATTGGATATTGTGATTGGTATTTTTATTCGATATTGTGAGCTGAACTACTTTCACTTTTTCATGGAAAAAATTAGTATGTTCAATAAAATAAAACACCCGTTTTGCTGTACATTACCATATCAAAACACACTATTTCCGAAAACGTTGAAGCAGAATGCAGTGCAAATCGAGAAGTTCAGAAAGAATTTTATTTAAAAAAAAGTTCAAAAATCGATTTAGACTTAATATATAGGAGTATATATTATTATTCCAAAAAATGTTTAACAAATGAAAAAATTACCAAATGATTAAAATTTTAGTTGCAAATATGTAGATAAAAAAAATAAAACACTCAAAACTTGATAAGTTAGAATACAGACACGGTCAATAAAAAGTATAAACATTTAGAAGAAATATACTGTTAAAAATTATACAATAGCAAATATTTATTTTTCGTTTACAACCATTTTCTTTATCTAACGTGAATAAAATTGCCCAGTACGTTTCATTTTACTTAGACATATACAACTAGATACCTCTAAAAAATGATAGTCCTTTCACATATTTTGAAAGATTTTCCTTATCGCTGTTATAAGTTATTTATGTCACATTCAACCCTTGAGGCAATATGATCTTAAATCTTCAACAGTTGGGACGAAAATCTCAGCTGCAGATAACAGTCGAGTTCAATACTGCTCTAATCTATACATATAATAAAACAGTAGGACCCGGTGTGTCTGTACATTGAAGATAATTGACAAAAATGGAGTCAGGGCGATAAAAGAAAACCAATGAAACACAAAAAAAAAATTTTTGAATTTTTTGTCTGTCTGTCTGTCTGTCTGTCTGTTTGTTCGAGGTTATCTTCGTAACTACTGAATGGATTTTTATGCGGTTTTCACTAATGAAGAATGCACACTCCCGGGCAGTGTATAGGCTTTGTTTCATCAAAATCGGACAACAGACAAAAAAGTAACAAAAAGAAACAAAAGAAACTATTAGGTGCGCTGCTCACGTTTTTTAGTACATAACGTTTTTTAGTACATATAAAATCCAATAGATGTCACTGTGCGATTTTAAAACGCGCTATCGTTATGTTTTCGCCAGTCTACTTAAGTATGAGAAAGTTTCAAGCTGGCTGTCGTTCCATGTGGTTTAGTCGGTAGAACGTCAGTGCGCCATACTGATGGCCCGGGTTCGATTCCCAGCATGGAATTTTTTTTCACTATGTTGGCATTAACGCCTATAAGCAATTAAAAGAATTTGAAATATTGTATTCAAGGCGAATTTTCTCTCTGGGAAAATTTCCTTGCATTAATATGTCAGTGTAATTTTTTTTTCGATTTAATTTTTTTTTTCGAAACTTTGTTTTTCTTAAAAAATTACAGTAAATATTTGATATTTCCCAACGTTTTTTGAATGATCGACTTGCTTTTTTTTTTTTTTAATGTATGTCTGAACCTTATCTAACTACTTCTTCAAGATTTCTTTAGATAAACCGACCAGCGTAGCGGGCGAAGGCCGCTAGTAATAAATAAATTCTTTTTTTTTTTTCAGTAAGCAGATGTTTTAGTAGTAAAATATAGATAATAGAATAAAGTTTTTTTTAGATAGGTATAATATATATATATATATATATATATATATATAACCTTTTACGTTGTAGAAACTAGATGTTGTTCGTAGTCTAGTAGTCGATTCAGAATTCTTTTATTGTTGTTGTTGTTAATTTCTATTAACTCTCTCATCCATACGGGCCTCATATCAGGACAGATAAAAATTTCCCTATAAAGTAAAAAAAAAAGAACATTAGCATTCATTTATGGAGATCTGATCTGTGCACAGATAATAGCTAGCATACAGCACAATAAAAAAAATATTTTATAATGGGTTCTCGCTAATCACAAAAATAATTATGGATGAGAGATTTAAATTTCTAGATTATCGCTATTTCCTAAATATAGTTTCTCAAATATACTTACTCTCTTCTACTTGTTAAACCCCATACATGATACCTTTTTTTACAGTAACAGAGTTAAGCTCTGATTTATTTACGACTGCAACACTGATGGTATAGTGCACTTCGGTAGTTTCATGTTATTTTTAAAGTATCATAACATCATTAATATTTAACGCAATAGATTTTTCCTCCTATATAGCATAATGTAATGAAATTATTCTGTGTTTCCCGGTACATAAAGTAAAAATGATACTAATTCTATACTCCTGAGAAAGCATGTTATAGTTCATCTCAATGAACCGCATCGATCTTCTTACGTTTGAAACATCGTAACATCAATAAAATACATAGCAAACGATTTTTTTCCCATTGTCCATAATGTAACGGAAGTTTTTGTGTGTCTTTGCAAATTAATTATAAATGCCATGCATTTCTTTTTCAATATGGACATTCTATAATAAATATCAATAACATAAAAAAAAATTTATGACAATCGAAGTATATTTACGAGAGTTAGAGCGCGCTTAGATAGATAGACAATCCGAATTCATAAACACTTTTGAACTATGCTGTAAAGTGTTAAAATAATTATTAAACAACGTTTAATTAAAATAACGATAAAGTAATTTTATTGGATATTGTAAATGGTGTTTCTATTCGAGATTGTAATCTTTTTCCATAAAAAAAGAGCTAAACTGCATTCGCTTTTTTATGGAAAAAACTAGTATTTTCAGTGAAATAAAATTGTCGTTTTGCTGTACATTACCATATCAAAACACACTATTTCCGAAAGTGTTGAAGCAGAATGCAGTGCAAAACGAAAATTTTAGAGGAAAAATTTTCAAAAAAAAAAGTTCAAAACTTGATTTAGACTTTGATATATATATAGGAGTATATATTTTGTTTGCAAAAAATCACGAAATTATTACAATGTTTGTTGCAAACATGTATATAAAAAGTAAAACTCTCAAAACCTGATAAGTTAGAATTCAAACACGGTCAATAAAAAGTATAAACAGTTGGAAGAAATATGCTGTTAAAAATTATACAATAGCAAAGATTTATTTTTCATTTATAGCCATTTTCTTTATCTAACATGAGTAAAATTGCCCAGTAAGTTTCCTTTTATTTAGAAATATACAACTAGATACAGCTAAAAAATGACAGCGCTTTTTATATATTTTGAAAGATTCTCCTTATCGCTGTTATAAGTTATTTATGTCACATTCAAATCCTTGAGGCAATATGCTCTTAAATCTTCAACAGTTGGGACAAAAATCTCAGTAACAGTCTAGTTCAATGCTTCACTAATAATAGAAAAATTCTGTATTTTTCTTCAGTAAGCAGATGTTTCAGCAGTAAAAGAGAGATAATAAAATAAAGTGATTTCTTTAGATATTTTTTTTAATAAATAAATTTGTAATGTTTTATGTTGTAAAAACTAGATATTGTTGATAGTTAATTCAGAATTATTTTTGTTATTGTTCTTGTTGTTAATTTCAATTATCCCACTCATTTATACGAACCTCTTATAAAAACAAATAAAATTATCTTATAAAGCCAAAATATATATATATATATATATATATCTGAATGTGTTCTCGTTTATCACAAAAAGAGATATTAATGTAAAATAATAAATAATAATGAAAAATAATTTATCCAAAAGAGGGTTAAATTTGTAGATTCTTGCTATTTTTTACAGATATTTTCTGAAATATGCTTACTTTCTTCTACTTGTTAAACCGCATAGATGATAATTTTTTCTACAATAGCAGAATTAACCTTTGGTTTATTTACGACTGCAGTATTGATGGTGTAGTGTATTTCAACGATTTCGCGTTATTTTAAAAGTATATTATCATCATTAAAATTTAACGCAATAGATTTTTCCTCTTATAAAACATAACATAATCAAATTATTTTGTATTTCCCAGTACATGAAGTAAAAATAATATTTAATCTATACTCCTGAGAAAGCATGTTATAGTCTATTTCATTGAAGCGCATCAATCTCATCATGTTTGGGATGTCGTGACATAGGTGAAATACACAGAAAACGAATTTTTTCACACTGTCCATAATGTAACAGAATTTTTTGTGTGTCTCTGCAAATAAATTATAAAAGTCATGCACTTCATTTTCAATGTAGACATTTTATGATAAACATCAATAACATAAAAATTTCATGATAATCGAAGTACATTTACAAGAATAAGAGCGTACTTAGACAGACAGACAATCAGAATTAATAAACACTTTTTAACTATGCTATAAGATGTTAAAAAAATATATTAAACAATGTTTAATTAAAATAACGATAAAGTACTTTTATTGGATATTGTAATTGGAATTTTTATTCGAAAGTGTAATCTTTTTCAGTAAAAAAGAGCTGAACTGTATTAGCTTTTTCATGGAGAAAACTAGTATATACTATAAAATGAAATAGTCGTTTTGTAGTATATTACCATATCAAAAGACACTATTTCCGAAAGTGTTCAAGCAGAATGGAGTGCAAAGTGAGAAGTTTAGAAAGACTTTTTCAAAAGAAAAAAATCAAAAAATCGATTTTGTCCTTGATATTTATATAGGATTATATGTTTTGTTTCCAAAAAATGTTTACCAAATGAAAAATATCACTAAATGATTAAAATTTTAGTTGCAAAAACATATATAAAAAAATAAAACTTTCAAAACCTCATAAGTTAGAATACAGACACGGTCAATAAAAAGTATAAACGTTTAGAAGAAATATACTGTTAAAAATTATACAATAGCAAAGCTTTATTTTTCGTTTATAGCCATTTTTCTTTATGTAACGGGAATAAAATTGCCCAGTGAGTTTCATTTTACTTAGAAATACACAACTAGATACAGATAAAAAATGACAGTTCTTTTATATATTTTGAAAGATTTTCCTTAGCTCAGTTATAAGTTATTTATGTTATATTCAACCTTTGAGGCAAAATGCTTTTAAATCTTCAATAATTGGGACGAAAATCTCTGTTGCAGATAACAGTCTAGTTCAATACTGCACTAATAATAGATAAATTCTGCATTTTTCTTCAGTAAGCAGATGTTTCAACAATAAAAGACAAATAATAGAATAAAGTTATTTTTTTAGATACTTAAAAAAAATAAATTTGCAATCTTTCATGTTGTAAAAACTTGGTCGTTAATAGTTAATAGTCGAGATGACTAGTAGTCGATTCAGAATACTTTTATTGTTGTTTTTAATCTATACTAATAAAATCCGCGCGCCTCTGTCTGTCTGTCTGCTTGAAGCCGATTACAGTTCGTAACGCGGACGAGTTGGAAGTTGCGAGAGGTGTCTTTCGATTCGAAAAATTCCGGGAAAGTCATTTCGGGCATTTTCGAGACCGTGGGACCAAAATTAAAAAAGTTATGAATTAAAAACTGGTCGGGAATCGGAACGGAAAACGTTACATTTCCCAAACGGGGCTCAAACGGACCTCTCAGGCAGAACACTGCGCCACCTTGCGGTGATCGACCAGAACTTTTCCCCTTTGGCTAAAAGAAGAAGCAGCCGAAAACCCCTTTTTCTCCAGTGTCATTTTGTCAAAGAATGTATAAGAGGAAAATAACTGATTGGTAAAAAATGTTAAAAACGGTTTAATTAATATAATAAGTACAACTATTTAAGCACAGCAAGATATGTTCACTAAGAGATAATAGTGTTGCTAATTAATATTTTGAGGATCTCAAATGTAACTGGCTGTTCATACATTTATTCTGTATGTGAGTATTAATCGTTGTAGCTCATTTTCATACTTTTTCTTTTTTCTAGCATACACGAATATTGTGCAACCTAAGATTTATGCGATTAATACTAATTTCTGTTAGTACAAACGGAAAACGAGCTGCCAAAATTATTTGTTAGTTATGTTGTTTGTGATATTAATGAAATAATTTTTTTGCGCGTTTTTTCTTAAATCATCATTCAGACAGTTTTTAAAGTAGAAACAAACTGATTACATATTCAGAATCTGCGTAAAAGTCTGCTTCTGATGAACCAAAAAATACGAGAAAATGTCTTATGGGCGCGCAGCGCCAACCATGCAAAACCAAATATTTTTAACGGAACGATGGCGACCATGGAGCGTAGCGCCGGTGGGCCGGCTTCGCACGGTGGGCGTGTAGCGCCCATTGTGCGAAATCACATATTTTTAACGGGATAATGGGCGCATAACAACCATAGCTCTTTAATTTACTTTTTTTGTGCTTGAGGATTCGAACACCAAGACTTGCTTATTAAATGAATTTTTTTGCTTATTATATACTGCTTAATATCGAGGTTCGCTTGGAAAAAGTGGCCCAGCTAGCGGGCGTAGCTCGCTAGTCTATACTAATAAAATCCGTGTGCCTCTGTGTGTCTGTCTGTCTGTCTGCTTGAAGCCGATTACAGTTCGCAACGCGGGCGAGTTGGAAGTCGCGAGAGGTGTCTTTCGATTCGAAAAATTCCGGGAAAGTCATTTCGGGCATTTTCGAGGCCGTAGGACCAAAATTAAAAAAGTTATGAATTAAAAACCGGTCGGGAATCGGAACGGAAAACGTCTAATTTCCCAAACGGAGCTCAAACGGAGATCTGAGGCAGAACACTCCGCCATCTTGCGGTGAACGACCTGAACTTTTCCCCTTTGGCTAAAAGAAGAAGCAGCCGAAAGCCTCTTTTTTCTCCCGGGAAAACGACTTTTTCTTTCGTTTCGGTTCTTTGAAGAAGAACTAATTGGTAAAAAATGTTAAACACGGTTTATTTTCATACTTTTTTTTGGTAGCATACACGAATATTGTGTAACCTAAGATTTACGCGATTAATACTAAATTTTGTTAGTACAAACGGAAAACGAGCTGCCAAAATTATTTGTTAGTTATGTTGTTTGTCATATTAATGAAATTACTTATTTTTTTTAATAGCAGTCTTTTGCAGTTTTTAATACCGAAACTTTTTTGCGCGTTTTTTCTTAAACCATCATACAGACAGTTTTTAAAGTAGATAAAACTGATTACATATTCAGAATCTGCGTAAAAGTCTGCTTCTGATGAACCAAAAAATACGAGAAAATATCTTATGGGCGCGCAGCGCCGACCGTGCAAAACCAAATATTTTTAACGGGACGATGGCGACCATGGCGCGTAGCGCCGGTGGGTGGTAGGCCGGTGGGCCGCCTTTGCACGGTGAGCACGTAGCGCCCACTGTGCGAAATCACATATTTTTGACAGAATAATGGGCGCATAACAACCATAGTTCTTTAATTTACTTTTTTTTGTGCTTGAGGATTCGAACTCCAAGACTTGCTTATTAAATGAATTTTTTTGCTTATTATATACTGCTTAATATCGAGGTTCGTTTGGAAAAAGTGGCCCAGCTAGCGGGCGTAGCTCACTTAGTTTCTATTAACCTCTGATTCATACGGGCCTCATATAAGGAGAGATAAAAATTGCCGTATAAAGAAAAAAAATCAGCATTTATTTATAGCGATCTGATTTGTGGAGAGATAATAGCTAGCATACAGCACAATACAGAAAAGTATTTTATAATGGGTTCTCATTTACCACAAAAAATGGATAATAATTTATGCATGAGAGGGGTTAAATTTGTAGATCCTCTCTGTTTTCTATGTATAGTTTCTGAAATATACTTATTTTCTTCTACTTGTGAAACCCCATAGATGATACTTTTCTCTACAATAGTAGAGTTAACTCCTGGTTTATTTACGACTGCAACTCTGATGGTGTAGTGTATTTCAGCGATTTCGTATTATTTTAAAAGTATCTTATCATCATTAAAGTTTAACGCAATAGATTTTTCCTCTTATACAGCATAATGTAAAGAAATTATTTTGTATTTCCCTGTACATAAAGTGCAAATTATAATTAATCTATACTCCTGAGAAGGCATGTCATAGTCCATTTCAATGAAGCCCCTCAATCACATTATGTTTGAGATATTGTGACATCGGTAAAATTCACAGTAAATGATATTTCTCATTGACCATAATGTAACGAAATTTTTTGTGCGTCTCTGCAAATGAATTACAAATGCTATGCACTTCATTTTTCATATGGGCATTCTATAATAAACGTCAATTACATAAAAATTTTATGACAATCGAAGTATATTTATGAGAGTTAGAGCGCGCTTAGACAGATAGACAATCCGAATTCACAAACACTTTTTAACTATGTTGTAAGAGATTAAAAAATTATTAAAATATCGATAAAGTAATTTTATTGGATATTGTAATAGGTATTTTTATTCGAAATTGTAACCTTTTTCAATTTAAAAAAAAGGCTAAACTGCATTCGCTTTTTCATGGAGAAAACTAGTATGTTCAGTAAAATAAAATAGTCGTTTTGTTGTACATTACCATATCAAAACACGCTATTTCCGAAAGTGTTGAAGCAGAATGCAGTGCAAAGCGAGAAATTTAGAAAGACTTTTTCAAAAAAAAAATGTTGAAAAATCGATTTAGCCCTTGGAATGAATATATATATATATATATATATATATATATATATATATATATATATATATATATATATATATATATATATATATATATATATATATATATATATATATATATATATATATATATATATATATATATAGGAGTATAGATTTTATTTCCAAAAAATTTTAAATAAAGGAAAAAAAAAATCACCTAATGATTAAAATTTTAGTTGCAAAAATGTATATAAAAAAAAAATTAAACTCTCAAAGTCGAATAAGTTAGAATTTAGAGACGGCCAATAAAAAGTATAAACATTTAAAGAAATATGCTGTTTAAAAATTATATAATAGCAAAGCTTTATTTTACGTTTACAGCCATTTTCTTTATCTAAGATGAATAAAATTGTCCAGTAAATTTCCTTTTATTTAGACTTATACAACTAGATACAGATAAAAAATGACAATTCTTTTATATATTTTGAAAGATTTTCCTTATCTCTGTTATAAGTTATTTATGTCACATTCAACCCTTGGGGCAATATGTTCCTAAATCTTCAACAGTTGGGATGAAAATCTCAGCTGCAGATAACAGCCTAGTTCAATACTGCTCTAATAATAGATAAATTCTGCATTTTTTTTCAGTAAGCAGATGTTTCTGTAGTAAAAGACAAATAATAAATTAAAGTGGATTTTTATATATATATAAATAAATTTGTTGTGTTTTACATTGTAAAAACGAGATATTGTTGATAGTCGATGCAGAATTCTATTTTTTATTGCCGCTGTTGTTAATTTCTATTAATATTCTCATTCATACGGGCCTCATATGAGGACAGATAAAAATTGCCTTCTAAAGCAAAAACAAATTCAGCATTTATTTATAGAGATCCGATTTATGGACAGATAATAGTTAGCATGTAGAACAATAGCAAAAAATATTTTATAATTGGTTCTCATTTATCACAAAAAAGATAATAATGAAAAATAATGAATAATAATGAAAAATAATTTATGCATGAGAGGGTTAAATTTGTAGATCTTCTCTATTTTCTAAATACAATTTCTGAAATATACTTATTTTCTTATACCTGAATTCAATTTGTCTAAATACGGTTACCCATAAGTGCAACAAAGTTCTTATACCAGAAATTCTAACCAAGGACGATGTAAAATTGTAATTTAATCAAACATTCGCATTTCAAGAACTCTGTAAAACATTTACAAGGAAATTATTTATGGTGCTGCTCTGTTGAGAGCCGGTGCATTTTAAATCCCTATATTCGGAAGCTTGAGAATAGAAAAAAAATTTCTGTTAACCCTCTACTGCATACTGTTGCTAATTAGCAACAATTTAAATTTTCCTTTTTATCACTTATTTGCCGATACCTCTTGATAACTTTATGCTTACCGTATTATTTTTGATCCTATATTTAAGTTTAGTTCATTAAAAATATCATAGGTGATTATCAGTTACAAATAAAAATGAATTTTTGAAACCTTTTATTTTCCTTCTCATAGATGGATTTTGTTGCACTCTTTCTTAGACTATATAACTTCGAAGAATGTTCTTTTATGTTGATATGCTTCCCCCCCCCCCAATATAACTATGTGGTATATAGGGCATGTTGTGAGAAGGATTATCAAAAGAATGCTTAACTTATTCAATAAAAATTAACGAACATCTTATTTACACATTATTTACATATAACAAAAAATAATTACAATTAAGAACTCTGATATAGACAATCCGGCGATATTAAGTTACATACAGCAAATATTTTCTGCACACTTGGTCCACTTATTCGCTATATCTCTTTCTCTCTCTCATTAGTTAGTTAAATTAGATTCATTGGAGATCATTCTTGATCTTCCCGTTACACTAACTATATACGCTAGAGCCTACGCTCTTGTACACATCTCAATACACTCCCATCCGAAATCTCTACTCGACTACACACCTTGGTGTCTACTTGGTGCCAGAAGTGGCTTTTCTTTCTCTCCCATTTTTCTCCAAAAACAGCTTACGGGGTTCTACTGCTTAACTCAACGATCCTCCTCCCGTGGCGTCCACTATCTTGCTAGATAGCTCGTAATTTTCATTGTTTCTTAATGTTTGACGTACGTTCTTGTATAAAAGGAGGAACTGTCATTCATTGATGCAATGAGACTTGATGCTACCTCGATGACATTTTAATATTCCTCGATGACTGCTCTAACAACTCACAACGTTCTTCCCAACTGTCGGAGAAAATGGTGACATCAACAATATATGCTTGTGCGTACCTTCGATGAATTTAAAGAACATTATTCTTCTGGAAGGTAGTAGCCACCCCTGATAAACCAAAAGGATAGTTCACCACTGAATAAGTCCCATTATACATTATAAATTCTGTTAAATGTTTACATTCCTCAGCCATTTTAATCCACCAATAATCCTCCAATAAATCGATCGAAGACATATATTTAGCTGCCCCCGCGGTATACTTGATTTCCTGTGAATCTCTCATACGAAAGGTCCGTATCTGCGTATCTGAATTTTAAATTCTACAGTCCATACGTAGTCTCACAGTTGCGTCTTTATTCGCCACGCAAACAATCGAATGACTAGTTTCTGAATTAATTCTGACTAATTCTGCAACTTCTGGTTTAATTTAATTCTAATACTTTCTGGACTTGTTTATCTACTTACTCATTATAAACAATGAGTAAAATATACAATTTTGACTTTTTCCTGACTACAGCCAATTTCAAATCAATACTGTGTTCCCCTACTTCCGCTGGTTGCACAAAATCCATAAATATTTATTTAACTCAAAATGGACTTTAGATCCCAGACTTGAATATTAAATAACCCTTTTATTTCAAACCTTTCTATGTCTCCATCTACTTTCTGTTCCCGGTTCAAAAAAGGAATTTACCCAACTTCCCAAAATTCCTCATCACTTTCAAAAACAATATTGGCTACATTGCTCCAAGCGATAAATTCATTTATTTTATTTTTATGCACATACTTTCTAATTCCGCCGGCTAGCTCAACTGTAAATGAACGCTGGTTTCGAATTTTGACAGTAGCTACCAATGTTGCTACCAAAAGTATAATTCGTTAGTAGAACAGTATTTCTTTCTCGCCTACTTCAAAAGTTTTTCTTCCGATCTCAAGTTGTAATGATAAGCCATTTTGCCTTGTTACACATCGGACGATAATTTTGCCTCATTTGCAGCTCTTTTAAAGCATCCGTTAAATTTGTTTAAATATTTATGAATTTTCATAGTATCAAATTGAACTCCTTTATTTCCTCCTGTCGAGAACGATTTTAGAAATAATAAAAGATCTTCCGTGCTCTACCATATAATAATTGAAAAGCTGCGATTCCTGTCGTAAAATTTGGAACTTACCTATATGCTGTTTGTATTAATAGTATTTGTTCGTGTTATCGTTTCGCTTATTCCCTGATTGTATGATGCAACATACACTTAAGCGTTTGTTTAAAACGTTCCACATGGCCGTTAGAATGGGGATGCTGTAGATTTGAAAATCCTGGACCAGCATCTAATCTTTTTCATAAATTCCTTAGTTAGATCGGCAGTGAAATTAGTTTCATTGTTATATGAGGAATTCATCATGAGTATTTAAAATAATGCATCACACGCTGTTCTCGCAGTTAAACTTGCTAGAGATGTCGCTTCCGCCCAACTAATATGCTGATGAATTAAAATTAGTACATATTGCTGCCCTTGTAAACTTTTAGGATCTGTAGATCCATTAGATCAACATTGACTACTAACATTGACTTTAAAAAACCAATGATAAAAGATTATAAATTCTGTAAAAGATGCTCATCCCGAAGGGGTTATCAACGTGTTTTCTGAAACAATGTGTTTCGATTCAAACAATCAAATTCGTTTATTTTTTTTTTTAATCGCTTAAAAAATTATTTTGTAATCAAGACCGATCATTTCATTTGGCAAGTATGCATCAACAATTAGGCTTCAAAAGTTCAAGGATATTTTAAATAGATCGGGCAGCGATGGTCAAGTCGGCAGAGCATTGTACTCATAGCTGTTGATCGCAGGACTCAGGCTATCTGCCGGCTAAAACGTCATATACGTTACATACGTTAATGGCGCCTGGTACATGTAAAATCCGTCATGGGTGCAAAATCCTCCAAGTTACCTGTGAATTATACCTTTGGAGGTACCTTTCTAGGTGAAGATCTCGTCGTCTGGTCAAGTTTCTTTATTAAGAGATCGACTTGAATTTCAATGTGCAGTACATACAACTGGATGTAACGTTAAGTAACTGGCAAAACAAAGTATGCTCAAACGAACAGTATAGGCACAGCAGATTGGATGACGTGCGAGGTGAAGATATCAGGGTTATTTCCACTACGCGGGGATTAGGCGGTCACCCGCCACGATGCCAGGTATTGAACGCATTCAGCTGACGCAACTCGCTAGGTAGGGGCCTGGTCATCGGTTAGAAAGAAATAAAGAGCCCGTTAGAACATAAACTACTTCCAGTTGAAAATTTTATTTACCGATCTATCTATATCATTTTTTATGAACTTGATAACTTCCATAATTCTACACAAATCTCTTTCAAACTGATACTTAAAATTAAGGGGGAAAAAATCTCGGTTAAGTTCGTTAATCGGCGAAATCGGACAGGGGAGTGGAAATATATGAAACCACTTTTGTGAAAACCGAAAAAAACCATAACTTCTTAGCTATAATTCATATATGAAGTCAGTTTGAAGTTACTATTTTTTCTAGAAAAAGAAAAAAAAAATATGTACCACAGATTTTTGATAAAATTAAAAATAGGCTCAAGAGGCGAAAAAATAAAGGTTTAGGCAGGAAAAAACGTTTATAACTTTATCAGTTCTCAAGATATCAAATTCACTTAAATTTATCATAAATCTTATTAATACTATAATACTATCTACAACTTATATAGTGAAAAGATTTTAATAAAACCAATTCTTACCAAAAAAAGTTATAAAAAGGTGGAAGGTGAATGCATAACTTCGTCAATTTACAAGATATCAAATTCGCTTAGATGTATTGTGAATTTTCTTAATATTATCTACAATTTTTATATAAATAAGTTTTTGATAGGATCTACAGGTTTTTGATTGGACAAATCTTACAGCAAAAATAAATTATACAGCAACAGCAGTTGAAGGAAAAGCTATCGTATTATCAAGTTTCTCATAAAAGCAGCTCTTACAGAAAAATGAAATTAAAAACTCGTCAAAAGCAAACAGATCAAATTATTAAACTGGTTTTATCTCTAACATTGGTTTAGCTTTTATTGATGAAATTAATACTTAATTTCAAAATCTACATCCGCCTGTAGACCAAGCCGGTAGAGGTTATTTTTTCTCTCTTTTTTGTCTTCACGGTGTCGACTCAGCAATTTGTAGATGTTCGAAATGAGTGAATTTTGAAGTTTTGGCAAAATTGAAAAACAAACTCGGAAAAATTAAAAAATAATAAATATGAATAAATAAATCTGAAATAATGTCTGGAAAAAATCAGTGGTAAAATAAAATGCAGGCTCAAAATGAATGTATTGTGCATTTGTTAAATAAAAAATGCCAGTATTTTAAAGCAAATTTTCACTCAAAAAATCTTTAAAGGATACAGAATTGACCTTCATAGAATTAAAAATATGAAATAACAAGCTCCAACACCATACATTAAAAGACACTGTTGCAGATAGTCTTCTAAAACACAATTAATGATTTTTTTAAAGCAAAATGCACAATTACGATTTTTATTAAATATATTTTATCAAAAAAGAAATTACTGAAAACTTATCGAAATAGTTTTCTTTTATTCCTAAGAGTTCCACAATCTAAGGAGTTTCTGTAAATCTTTACAAATGGGAAACTTGATCCAAGTCAGTTTGCTTTTATTTTTTCAGGCACATTACTCTTAAAGAACTTTATTTTAAAATAAAGTTTAATAAAATTATGTTTTAATCCTATTTTTTTTTCATCCGTTTCTTTATTTTTGTCTGAATCTCTTCCAAGAACTAAACTATTGAATTAGAAATTCGACTGGAAGATTATATTTTTTAATATTTTTCTACGAACTAACTTTAAGTATAACTTTATTAAAATTTCAATTTCATATTCCCATGTAATCTTTAGAAATTTCGCCTCGTATTTAATTTATTTTTAAGCGAATACATTGCTGAAGTTTCTTTTTTTCTATTTTGAGATTTTTGTGTTAATAAAATGAAAATTAATTCATTATTTGTGGAAAAAAAGAAAGATAAATAAATCTGTTTGAAATTAAATTAAGTATTAATTTACTTTAATTTACTCTAACATCCAGTTAGGAAGTACCGTTTATACTTTTTACGTTCTTCTATCTTTACAAGAAGAAAGTATTAGATTCGTGAAAATATCCGAATTCCAGTTTTTGGAAGATTTACACGTTTCAGAGGTCAGCGAATCTGACAAATATATTTTTATAAAATGTCTGTCTGTGAGTCTGTGACTGTCTGTCTATGACATAAATTTTGTTGGGGCTCTATCTCAAGAACTAATGCACGGATAATTTCAGGTAGTCCTTGATATAAATTTATGCTGATTAATTTTTGATGTAAATTATTCAACAGGTAGAGCGTCTATGCTGTATTTTTTTTTTTTTTTTTTTAAAGATTTCTGCCACGGCTGTATCTTAATAATTAACGCACGGCTTTCTATTAAACTTCAGATTCAGTTATTAATTGGCATGACTTGATATTGTTTATATTTTGGTGTAAATTGCTCAACAGGTGGTGCTGCTATGCTGAATTTTCCCGATTTTATCATAAAAAATCATAAGAGACACTGTTGCAAATAGTCTTCTATAAAACAATTAATAATTTTCTTTTTAAAGCGAAGCAGAAATTAAGATTTTTATCAAATATATTTTACCAGAAAAGAAATGAATTGAAACTTATTGAAACAGTTTTCTTTTATTCCTATAAGTTCTACAATCTAAGGAGTTTCTGTAAATCTTTATAAATGGAAAATCTGATTCAAGCTAGTTCGCTTTAACTTTTTTCAGACACATTACTCTTAAAGAACTTTATTTTAAAATAAATTTTAATAAAATTACGTGCTTAATCCTATTTTTTTCATCCGTTACCTTTTATATTTGTCTGAATCTCTTCCAAAGACTAAACTATTGAATTAGAAATTCGACTGAAATATTACATTTTTTAATATTTTTCTACGAACTAACTTTTAGCAACTTTATTAAAATTTCAATTTCATATTTCCATGTAATCTTTAGAAACTTTGCCTCGTATTTAAGTTATTTTTAAGCGAATGCATTGCTGAAGTTTCATTTTTTCCAATTCGAAATGTTTGTAATAATAAAATTAAAGTTAATTCAATATTTGTGGGAAAAAAAGAAAGATAAACAAATCTATTTGAAGTTTGATTAAGTATTAATTTACTTTAGTTTACTGTAACATCCAATTAAGAAATGCCGTTTATACTTTTTACTTTCTTCTTTTTTAAAAATAGAAAGTATTGGATTCATGAAAATTTCCGAATTCCAGTTTTCGGCGGATTTACACACTTTAGGGGTCAGAGAATCTGAAAAAAATGCTTTTATAAAATGTCTGTCTGTGAGTCTGTGACATAAATTTTGTTGGCGCTCTAGCTGAAGAACTAATGAACGGAATTTAAGAAACATTAATATTTATGTAGTCCCTGATATAAATTGATGCTGATAAGTTTTTTATGTAAATCACTCAACAGGTGACGCTACTATGTTGTACTTTTTACGATTTACGCAACATCTTCGCGGATTTCTATTAAAATTCATATTCGATTATTCCTTAGCATGAATTGATATTGTTTATATTTTGGTGTAAACTGCTCAACAGTTGGCGCTGCTATGCTGAATTTTTCCCGATCTCTACAATAGCGCTATCTCAAGAAATATTACATGGAAATACATGAATTTTCATCAAACTTTAAATTCAGTTAATCTTTGATATAAACACTGATTCTGTTTATGTTTTGGTGTCAATCACCAACAGATGGCGCTGCTATGCTTTTTCCAATTCCTACAATATTAGTCTAAGAGCTAGCAACGTTAAAAATCACGTCATTTTATCAAGGCTAATTTTTTTATATGTTTTTCCCTTTTATGGTAGAATACGTTTGCAAACGGTCTGGCAGTCGGGAGACGTTGCGTTTACCTGTGGCAGAAGGGGTTATGCAGGTCAAAAAGCTTCAAAATCACTTCATTTTATCAAGGCCCATTTTTTAATATGTTTTTCCCTTTTATGGTAGAATAAGTTTGCAAGCGGTCTGGCAGTCGGGAGACGTTGCGTTTACCTGTGGCAGAAGGGGTTGTGCAGGTCAAAAAGCTTCAAAATCACGTCATTTTATCAAGGCCCATTTTTAATATGTTTTCCCTTTTATGGTAGAATACGTTTGCAAGCGGTCTGGCAGTCGGGTGACGTTGCGTTTACCTGTGGCAGAAGGGGTTATGCAGGTGCAAAAACTTCAAAAATCCCCCATTTTATAAAGGCTCATTTTCTTATATGTTTTTATCAAGCTTAAAAATTGCAAGATATTACTCTTTGGATAGCAGAGAACCTATAATTAATTTTCCAGACACAAATTCGGTTGCAAAGTTAATGCCAGACGTCTTTAAATATGGCAACGAAAGTGCCTGTTCCAAGAGTGGTTTATAATTTAAATTTTATAAGACCTTTTTACGTCATTTTATCAAGCTTAAAAATTACAAGATATTACTCTTTGGATAGCAGACAACCTATAATTAATTTGCCAGACACAAATTCGTTAGCAAAGTTAATGCCAAACGGCTTTAAATATGGCAACGAAAGTGCCTGTTCCAAGAGTGGTTTATAATTTAAATTTTATAAGACATCTTTACGTCATTTTATCAAGCTTATAAATCACAAGATATAACTATTTGGATAGCAGACAACCTATAATTAATTTGTCAGACACAAATTCGGTTGCAAAGTTAATGCCAGGCGGCTTTAAATATGGCAACGAAAGTGCCTGTTCCAAGAGTTATTTATATTTCAAAAAATTATACGACCTCTTTACGTCATTTTATCAAGCTTAAAAATTGCAAGATATTACTCTTTGAATAGAATACAACCTATAATTAATTTGAAAGACATAAATTCGATTGCAAAGTTAATGCCAGACGGCTTTAAATATGGCAACGAAAGTGCTTGTTCCAAGAGTTATTTATAATTTAAAAATTATAAGACCTCTTTACGTCATTTATCAAGCTTAAAAATTACAAGATATTACTTTATGGATAGAAGACTACCTGTAATTAATTTGTCAGACACATAATCGGTTGCAAAGTTAATGCAAGACGGCTTTAAATATGGCAACGAAAGCGCCTGTTCCAAGAGCGGTTTATAATTCAACAAATTATAAGACCTCTTTACGTCATTGAACCGAATTTGGAACCCTGGATTTTTCTGAGTCTTTTGATTAGATTCACTATTTTTCTGCACCTGATTTTTTGCACGACGCTTTTTCAGAGCCTGATTGAGTAAATTTGTGATACTTTGTGCTTGATTGACGAAAGTTGCATTTTTTAAGTCTTACCGACAAGCCTTTTCATGTGATGAAAATTTGTGCACCCTTGGAAAGGTTAAGGTGCAAGAATTCATATAATTTGTCAACATCAACGCACAGCTTAAATATTGGACAAATAAATTCCAGTGTGGCCAAAACCGGGGCACCCACCCTAAAATTTATAAAAAGAAACTTATATTTTGATAAATAAGAGCTTTTTTTAAGTAAACTTTATATTGAAAAAAAAAATTGCCGAATTTGCCGAATGCAGCCGAATTTGTGTCTGGCAAATTAATTATAGGTTGTTTGCTATCCAAAGAGTAATATCTTGTAATTTTTAAGCTTATAAAATGACGTAAAGAGGTCTTATAATTTTTTGAATTATAAATAACTCTTGGAACAGGCATTTTTGTTGCCATATTTAAAGCCCTCTGGCATTAACTTTGGCAACCGACTTTGTGTCTGGCAAATTAATTATAGGTTGTCTGCTATCCAATGGGTAATATCTTGTAATTTTTAAGCTTGATAAAATGACGTAAAGAGGTCTTATAATTTTTTGAATTATAAATAACTCTTGGAACAGGCACTTTCGTTGCCATATTTAAAGACATCTAGCATTATCTTAGCAACCGAATTTGTGTCTGGCAAATTAATTATAGGTTGTCTGCTATCCAATGTGTAATATCTTGCAATTTTTAAGCTTGATAAAATGACGTAAAGAGGTCTAATAAATTTTAAATTATAAACCGCTCTCGGAACATGCACTTTCGTTGCCATATTTAAAGCCGTCTGGCATTAACTTTGCAATCGAATTTGTGTCTGACTAATTAATTATAGGTTGTCTGCTATCCAATGTGTAATATCTTGCAATTTTAAGTTTGATAAAATGACGTAAAGAGGTCTTATAATTTTTTGAAATATAAACAACTCTTGGAACAGGCACTTTCGTTGCGAAATTTAAAGCCTTCTGGCATTAACTTTGCAATTGAATTTGTGTCTGGCAAATTAATTATAGGTTGTCTGCTATCCAAAGAGTAATATCTTGTAATTTTTAATCTTGATAAAATGACGTAAAGAGATCTTATAATTTTTTCAAATATATACAACTCTTGGAACAGGCACTTTCGTTGCCATATTTAAAGCCGTCTGGCATTAACTTTGCAACCGAATTTGTGTCTGGAAAATTAATTATAGGTTGTCTGCTATACAAACAGTAATATCCTGTCATTTTTAAGCTTGATAAAATGACGGAAAGAGGTCTTATAATTTTTAGATTATAAACTACTCCAGGAACAGGCACTTTCGTTGCCATATTTAAAGCCGTCTGGCTTTAACTTTGCAACCGAATTTGTGTCTAGCAAATTAATTATAGGTTGTCTGCCTTTCAAAGAGTAATATCTTGTAATTTTTAAGCTTGATAAAATGACGTAAAGAGGTCTTATAATTTTTAAATTATGAACTGCTCTGGGAACAGGCACTTTCGTTACCATATTTAAAGCCGTCTGGCATTAACTTTGCTAACGAATTTGTGTCTGGAAAATTAATTATAGGTTGTCTGCTATCCAAAGAGTAATATCTTGTAATTTTTAATCTTGATAAAATGACGTAAAGAGATCTTATAATTTTTTCAAATATATACAACTCTTGGAACAGGCACTTTCGTTGCCATATTTAAAGCCGTCTGGCATTAACTTTGCAACCGAATTTGTGTCTGGCAAATTAATTATAGGTTGTCTGCTATCCAAACAGTAATATCCTGTCATTTTTAAGCTTGATAAAATGACGGAAAGAGGTCTTATAATTTTTAGATTATAAACTACTCCAGGAACAGGCACTTTCGTTGCCATATTTAAAGAGACTTCTGTCTATATTGTAATTTTTAAGCTTGATAAAAACATATAAGAAAATGAGCCTTTATAAAATGGCAGATTTTTGAAGTTTTTTGACCTGCATAACCCCTTCTGTCACAGGTAAACGCAACGTCATCCGACTGCCAGACCGTTTGCAAACGTATTCTACCATAAAAGGGAAAAACATATTAAAAAATGGGCCTTGATAAAATGACGTGATTTTGAAGCTTTTTGACCTGCACAACCCCTTCTGTCACAGGTAAACGCAACGTCTCCCGACTGCCAGACCGCTTGCAAACGTATTCTACCATAAAGGGGAAAAACATATAAGAAAATGAGCCTTGATAAAATGACGTGATTTTGAAGCTTTTTGACCTGCACAACCCCTTCTGCCACAGGTAAACGCAACGTCTCCCGACTGCCAGACCGCTTGCAAACGTATTCTACCATAAAATGGAAAAACATATTAAAAAATGAGCCTTGATAAAATCAGGTGACGAAAACGTTGCTAGCTCTTAGACTATATGTCTATCTCTAGAACTAATGAACGAATTTTCATCAAACTTCAGATTCAAGTATATTATGATAAGTATTATTATTGATTATGTTTTGATATAAGCCATTCAACAGGTGGCGCTTTTATGTTGCATTTTTCGCGATATTCTCAATAATCTTATTTTAAAAACTAATGCACGGATAAATGATTAGATTCAGGTTGATGCTTCCGATTCAGGTATATCTTGATAAATAATATTGTTATGTTTTGATATAAGCCATCCAATAGGTGGTGCTTTTATATTGCACTTTTCCCGATATCCTCAATAATCTTTTTTTAAGAACTAATGCATGGAATTTCATGCCTTTAGAATCCTCACTATGGACATAGATTGTCACTTAATTTTGGTACTGTGGCAACGAATTTTGAAGGATTAACATATATGAGATAGAAGAAAGTTTTGGGATTGCCACATTCGACTAGTTTCATTTATAGATTTCTCATTTAAACGTTTTATATCTTATGTCCACTGATACAAGTGGGTAAGTGTGATTGCAAATCGCACAGAGGGTTCCGTTTAATATCTTCTTGAAAGCATTTTATCATTAAATTAACAAACGAAAAGTGGTTTTTCGGTGCCATTTCGGATTAATTCACCAATCGCGCCAACCAGAACAGAATACTGAATTCTTCCCCTAAATGCTTCTTTAATCGCATAGATTTGTTGATTTTTCCATCAGTATCTACAGATTTAATGAAGGTACGCAAGTAAACAAAATTATATATAAAAGTAAAATGTTACAAAGCTTAGCATAAATTTAAGGAAGACCAAACCGATCGCTAAAGGCGGCTGTAATTTAAATGAATAGGAATTTAATAAATAAAAAAATGTTCTACTTCGCATGTCAAAATAGAGGATAAATATGATATAATATGATGAAATAAAAACAAATAAAAACGTTTTTCAAGTGATTTATTTAGTACATTAATTTATGTTAAAACATAATCATTTTATTTAAACTTGCGTGCAACAATTAGAAGAAATGAAATTTAAATTTTGAAATTTACGCTATTGCAAATTTTTTAACTTATAAATATTGCATATTTTCAATTTTTACACCATCCTATAGGGAAAAAAATGTACTTTTAAATGCAATGTTTAAAAGCTGTATCTCGATTTATTTTTAAGATATTTACTCTTTTGAAGCCTTTAATACCAATTTTGTAATTGTCGCAACATAAGTACTCCATTTCTTTTTAAAACATTAAAAAGAAATAATTTTTATATCTATTTAAACTTGCGTGCAACAATTAAAAGAAAAATAAAACTTAAAAAAAATGAACTGATGATATTAAAAAAATTATTTTAGTTAAAATAATAGTCTTTTCCAAAATTTTATGATTTTTTGTGTGACAAGAGGTATTCAGCTATAAGTACAAAATTTGAACGCTCTGACTTATATAGTTTTTGTGTACGTACTCTGTGACAGACAGACAGCGGACAGAGACGAAATGGGGTTTCGTCAGATGAACGAAACTCTAAAAAATGGATTCTCAAAATTAAGTAAACAATACTCAATTTTAAATACGTCACATACTCAAAATAGCTTCGATCCAAATGTACACAAAATTAAGATATACATGTACTCATTGTTGATTCCAGAATTGTGTTCAAATATGAATTGTAATGTACTGCCCTCCTGAACCTATAAATTAAAGTAAAAATGTAGTGACATTTATTTTTCGCTCAAAATTATTAACAAGAAACGTATAATTGATTATTTTTCAAGAAAAATAACAAAATTATTATCAAGATACTCAAACTGAATATTTTTATGACATTATTTTGAAACACTTTTAAATTTGTTTGAAATGCTGTTTATGATTTAATATTCACATTAATAAACATCTTTTATGTCGCCATGAATGAAATAAACTATGAATATATTGTTTATGTGTTTGATAACATGTGATTGTTCCAAATTAAGAAAGCATGGGTTCATTTTTGAACCAAAAGCATTCAATTTGATATGAGTTTGATATGATTTACACATTTTTTAATATTTCATTCTTTTTTTCAGTGTCCTTATTTATTCTTATAAGGTCTAATGATAAAATCTTGCTTCCTTAAAATTTAAAAAAAAATGTGATTTTGTATTCATTTATGAATAACAACAAATTACACAAATATTTCTATAAATAGAGAAAAAACTGTATAAAAAATTCAACTTAACCCTGTAGTTACTCACAGTTCTGAAAATGTTTCCCTTATCTTCAGAAATAGTTTGGATATTTGGATAAAGACCAATAACAAACATCAGGAATCAATAGATTTCGTCAATTGATAAATGGTCTTTTCCGAAAATTTTGGATAGTAAAGTGATCATTTTAAGTTCGAACACCTTTTTGTTTATTGTTTGCTTATTAGAACACTTAACTGTTTACATTCGAGAGATAATTCTCACTGACTACTAATGTCCCGCGTAAATCAGTGCCCCAAATGCTTTGTCAACCAGTATTTTAATTAATTTTCTTTGCCTTATCTAATAGCCAAAAAATTTGCGATAAAAGATGACGAAATAAACTGTGAGATATTAATAGTGTCCAAACCATTTGTCCTTCCTATTTACGAGAGACATTTATCAACATTAATGGTGAATGTGAGTCACCTCTCCAGTACAAGGGGTTAATAAATATGCTTCAAAAATATTTGGAGTTTATAAAAATTTTTGTATAATCTAACAAAGTTGGCAGACTATTTGATAGAAAAACGCATTCTTTCAGATGATATTTAATGATGATATCTTGATGATATTTAATTCAAGAAAAATGGCGAATTCAAGAAAACTAAACAAACATTGAAATAAAGTTAAGATATTCAACTTTAGGTCATCTTCTGAATAAAAAATTTTTTGGTGCCTTTTTTTTTTTTTTTTTTTTTTTTTTGGAAGCATTTCCTGGTGAAGGTCACAGAAGATGACCGAACCGTCGAATATCTTATCTTCATTTTAATGTTCATTTAGTTTTTAGACTTTAAATCAGCTTATACATCGTTTAGTAAACTTGTGTTTTTTTATTTTCAAGAAAAATAATTTATTATTTCTTGTAATTTATTATTTCTTTATAATTTATTATACTTGTAATTTATTATTTCTAAAAAAATAAATAAGATACTGAGTTGCACCAGTTCTAATTTCATTGGTTTTTGCACGGCCTAGGCCTAGGCCTTCTAGGTGTTCTAGGCCGTAACTTTTGAAAATATAAATAGACCGAGATAGAGAGAAACTTTCACTTTTTGCTGCTGTCTGGGGCAGTGCAAGACAGCTTTCGTTCGAGCCTTTACCGGAAACGACCTTAGAAATTTCGGTAAATGCAGATCTCTAACTCCAATAAGATTTTTTTTTTCTTGTGAGTTTTTGAATTGTTAACTGGTTTTTTGAACTATTATTTTTCTTATTTTGCTATAAAAATAATCCAGCGGGTCTCAATTTTACGGTGCAAATCTCGTTCCAGTACAACAAATTTGAAATTTCAACTTACTTAAATAAGTCTCTTTAAATATGTCTTCTTTTCTTTTGGAAAGTCTTGTGAATACGAATCGCACTACAATGTGGCAGATTATTATTCCTTTTTCAATCTGTCACATCTGTTTTTCTCAAAAACTATGGAACGTGGAAAGTTCAAATTTAGACTAGTTATAAAGACTATTAATGCACATATTTATATTATAACCAATTACATTTTTTTTTTTTTTTTTTTTTTTTTTTTTTGAAGCGTTTAAGGAGCTAATTAAGTTGCTTAAAAAAATTGTTAGTCTACAGTGTATGGTATCATTCGAAACATCTCGTAACATCGAATTAAAAGAAAATTCAGATGTATTCTTTCTAATTTTCGGTACTATATTTTCAGAGGTATCGTTGAAAATATACTGAAAAAATATATCCCCTCTCGTATTTCCCATTCTACTTATACTAAATCTATTTAAAAAAAATCAGGAGTAGTAGGAGTTTATTTAAAACTATCTAGAAAAGTACAGTGATTATCATAGATCACATTTCTTTTGTTAAAATTGCTTTATTTCGTTAAACAGAAACTCTAATTTGCGAGCGCTTAGCGAGGGAGTTTAGGATGGTCTCCTAAGTAGATTTTATAATTTAAATGTAGACTTATTTCGAATCTTTTGGTACAGATAACTTTCCTTTACAATAATTTGTTGCAGAGGGGTTTACTTTTTTCAGTACGATTGTACGTTCGAAACGGTGTCAATCAAGGAATATTCATTGAGATTTTCAAAAAAAAGTGTCTCTAATTAACTAATATATTAATTAAAAATCTGTCTTCAAAACTGCGGTGCAGACCAGGGCAACTTTGTTTTTTTAACCCCCTTTTGAAGCGCTTTACACAATTCCAAATTTAAACATTGTACAAATTCTATGTTTCATGTAGATTTAAAAATATTGAAAAATATACAACATTCTTCTTTCCAATTGAATTCAATTACTGAAGCCAGTTTTCGAAAAATAATTCCAAAACATTAAAAATCAATAGTTTTGAGACAATAATCGCTTATAACTCAATATATAATTCATTTATATTGGAAAAACCTTTATAAAATAATTATTGATAGAGTATTTACCAATATCCTCATGCATAGTGGCATTATTCCATCATCTTTTAGTTTTTAGCTCACAGGCTATCATAGCCTGAGAGCTTATGTGCCCGTCCGTTCTGTATGTATGTGCGTATGTGCGTAACGCGATAACTCATGATAAAAATATCGGATCCACTTGAAATTTTGTATGTAGGTATATCCTGACAAGGCGCTTCCCTGATTAGTTTTTGGAGTTCATTCGATATGTATAAGAGGAGGAACGGGGGGCTCATGCCCCCCGTTAGTTGATATAAAATGGGATTTTCATGCAGAATTAAGTTTTCGTTCAAAATTTAGATTAGGATCATTCTGATGAGGCGATTCCGTGACTGTTATTAGGTGTTCATTGAATAAGTATAAATAGGGGGACAGGGGTTCTAATGCCCCCCCCCCTTAATTTATAGAAATGGGATTTTCATGCAGAATTAAGTTTTCGTTCAAAATTTAGAAGGATCATTCTGATGAGGCGATTCCGTGACCGTTATTAGGTGTTCATTGAATAAGTATAAATAGGGGGAACAGGGGTTCTAATGCCCCCCCCCCGTTAGTTGATATAAATGGGATTTTCATGCAGAATTAAGTTTTCGTTTAAAATTTAGATTAGGATAATTCTGATAAGGCGATTCCGTGACTGTTATTAGGTGTTCATTTAATAAGTATAAATAGGGGGAACAGGGGCTCTAATGCCCCCCCCCGTTAGTTGATATAAATGGGATTTTCATGCAGAATTAAGTTTTCGTTCAAAATTTAGATTAGGATCATTCTGATGAGACGATTCCGTGACTGTTATTAGGTGTTCATTGAATAAGTATAAATAGGGGGAACAGGGGTTCTAATCCCCCCCCCCGTTAGTTGATATAAATGGGATTTTCATGCAGAATTAAGTTTTCGTTCAAAATTTAGATTAGGATCATTCTGATGAGACGATTCCGTGACTGTTATAAGGTGTTCATTGAATAAGTATAAATAGGGGGAACAGGGGTTCTAATCCCCCCCCCGTTAGTTGATATAAATGGGATTTTCATGCAGAATTAAGTTTTCGTTCAAAATTTAGATTAGGATCATTCTGATAAGGCGATTCCGTGACTGTTATTAGGTGTTTATTGAATAAGTATAAATAGGGGGAACAGGGGCTCTAATCCCCCCCCCCCGTTAGTTGATATAAATGGGATTTTCATGTAGAATTAAGTTTTCGTTCAAAATTTAGATTAGGATCATTCTGATGAGACGATTCCGTGACTGTTATTAGGTGTTCATTGAATAAGTATAAATAGGGGGAACAGGGGTTCTAATCCCCCCCCCGTTAGTTGATATAAATGGGATTTTCATGCAGAATTAAGTTTTCGTTCAAAATTTAGATTAGGATCATTCTGATGAGACGATTCCGTGACTGTTATTAGGTGTTCATTGAATAAGTATAAATAGGGGGAACAGGGGTTCTAATCCCCCCCCCCGTTAGTTGATATAAATGGGATTTTCATGCAGAATTAAGTTTTCGTTCAAAATTTAGATTAGGATCATTCTGATGAGACGATTCCGTGACTGTTATAAGGTGTTCATTGAATAAGTATAAATAGGGGGAACAGGGGTTCTAATCCCCCCCCCCCCGTTAGTTGATATAAATGGGATTTTCATGCAGAATTAAGTTTTCGTTCAAAATTTAGATTAGGATCATTCTGATAAGGCGATTCCGTGACTGTTATTAGGTGTTTATTGAATAAGTATAAATAGGGGGAACAGGGGCTCTAATCCCCCCCCCCGTTAGTTGATATAAATGGGATTTTCATGTAGAATTAAGTTTTCGTTCAAAATTTAGATTAGGATCATTCTGATGAGACGATTCCGTGACTGTTATTAGGTGTTCATTGAATAAGTATAAATAGGGGGAACAGGGGTTCTAATCCCCCCCCCCGTTAGTTGATATAAATGGGATTTTCATGCAGAATTAAGTTTTCGTTCAAAATTTAGATTAGGATCATTCAGATGAGGCGATTCAGTGACTGTTATTAGGTGTTCATTGTATAAGTATAAATAGGGGGAACAGGGGTTGTAATGCCCCCCCCTTAATTTATATAAATGGGTTTTTCAAGCAGAATTTTCAGATTTCGTTCAAATCTCTGAATAGTTTTGGAAGTTTAATGGTTAAGTATAAAAGAGGGGGATAACTCCTTTTAAATTATATAAATGCTAAATGGGTTTTTATTAAGAATTATCTAATTTGCTCTGAATTTTGGATATAGATTTTTTATATGATAAAGCATGTCTTTGATAGTATAGGAGGTTCAATGATTAAGTATAAAAAAAGAGGAAAGAAGAGAGCTGTTTCCCTTTCTTAATTTTTTAACGGAATTAACCCTTGAAAATATAAGGCTTTAATGTACAATTAGTATTTGTAGCCTGTGAGCTCAATGCCATCAGTTTAACTGGGCAGTATTCTTTATTAGCTCACAGGCTATCAAAGTCTGAGAGCTTAGTGCCCGTCCATTCTGTATGTGCGTATGTGCGTAACGCGATAACTCGTGATAAAAATATCCGATTCACTTGAAATTTTGGTTGCATGTATATAGTGATAAGACGCTTCCCTGATTAGTTTTTAAAGTTCATTCGATATGTATAAGAGGGGGATCAGGGGCTAATGCCCCTCCCCTTAATTTATATAGATTGGTTTTTTATGTGATAAAGCATATCCCTGATTAGTTTAAGGGGTTCAGTGACTAAGTATAAAAAGGGAAAATGGGGAGAGCTATTCCCCCTTAACTTGTTTTTCGAATGGCATTAACCCTTGAAAATATAAGGTTGTAATTAACAAATAATATGAGCAACCTGTGAGCTCAATGCCATCACTTTAACGGGGCAATATCCTATTTATTATAAACAGATTTGGATAATGTTTTAAAAATTCACACAGAATATCGATATTTGTTACCATTTAGGCTTCATTTCTCTCTAATAGATCCATTTATACTTTACTACTATATATGGTTATACACAACCCTAGGTTCTATAGCTTTTTACAAAGCCTTATTATTCTTTTAACAACGATTTTTTGTAATATTGGAGCTAGTAAACAGTAAATCTGTTGTATGAAACCCTTTGTGTGCAATAAAACTTGCATTTGATCGATTATTTAAACTGCAAACGAGCTTATTGCATATCCTGGGTCATTCCATGGTAACTTACGTTACATTTTGAAATATTTTCAGTAATTTTAGTAACATAATACATATACAAAAAAATTATTCAAAATGTAAATTTGACATGGTTTGTTAATTAAACTTATTCAAAGCCCAATTTAGATGAAAATTACCTAATTTGAACGTTATTTCTTAAATTTTGTTAGTTTTCTTTACTATGGTAATTACCATTATTGAAAAAGGAATGTAAGTTATCATGTAAAGTGTAATTTTTATTACAATTATTTAGATAATTTTCACCCAAGTTGACCCTTAGATAGGTATCATTGACAAATCATGTTAATTTTACATTTGAATATTTTTAGTGTTATATTACTAAAATTACTGTAATAAATTGTTCTAAATGTAACGTAAGTTACCAAGGAATGGCCATCCTGTATATAATTCATTTAATTAGCTCATTTTGAAAAAATTTAGATTATAAAGAAATTTAGATAGTTTAAAATACCAATCAACACTCCGGCAAATGAATAAAAATTATAATTATGAAATAAAAATTAAATTTATAAAGATTACTTTTATATAATATTTCATTAATTATTCAATTTATCGGAATACCCAAAGGTAGTCTTTCTAATAATTCAATAAAACAGTTTCATTTTCATTTTTTGGAATTTGCATATAAAAATAATATAAATTTGCTTAAATCACATCTCATTGAATTTTCTCAATGATAATTTTTTGTAAAATAAGACAAATAAATTGGCAGAAAGTGGGTTAAAGATAAAACAACTGTAAAAGTTAGAGACCTATTATTTTCGGTTCGTAAAAAGTTAGTCTTAAGTTGTAAACTGCCATTTCGTTATTGACATTTAGAAAGAGTTTTGATTGATGGTTGCCAAAGTCTGGAACTTTCGATAACATTTATTAGACCATAATAAATGTTTAGATTAGTGCTTTTATTGTTTCTTTTCAATATTAAACCCTTTTATGGTTCATGTGTGTGTATGCGTAAATACAGATATTTATTATTTTAAATTTTTGGTATATGTTATATTGCGAAAAACTTGTTATTGGAAAAATAAACTTCGATTACAATCTTCCGGGAAAACCACTTCGTTGACATCCATACGCGTGCTCGTGCATTTTCTGTGTACAATATGTCCCCCAAAAATGCGCTAATAGGAATTTAAATTACCCGTGGTCTAATGAAGCAAGTACATCATATTTTTGAAAAAAATCGAGCACAACACTAAATCTAACATGCGTTGTTATGTTAGAGGATAAATCGTATAGAAAACAGAGTGCAAGATATTATCGAGAAACGCATACACATGGTTATGTCAGTATGGCCTATTTAGGGGAAGAATATTATTACGATTATAGAATTTTATTTTTTTCATCAAGAAATCGTTCAACAAAAATGAGAAGACTGCTCCATAAAAAGTCTGACGAACAATATCCCGAATTATGCAGCGACTTCATAATGTGTGCATAATAACCTAACATAATTATTAAAATGCAGCTTTGTACAATATAATAAAAATTTAAAAATATCAATGTTAAAAGCATCAATAATTTTAAATTTTAAGCATACTGGTTTCAGTAGCTTATAGCATACCTTTTTTCAGTGCTTAAGATGGCAGAAATTTGCTGGCTGTATAGGGGAGATGGGGATTCAAATTAAACGTTTATTGACCTATAAGAAAGCAAAGGATTGCAAATAACAGCCAATAGGAAAATAGATGGAATACTGAACGTACACTCTGAACAAAAAAGAGTGACTGTTCACTCCGGAAGAGTGCATACTCACTCTATCGCAGACTCAAAATATGCCCGACCTCTTTAGAGTGGCTGTTCACTCTGGGCAAAAGTGGAATCGTCGACTCTTTGAAAGAGTGAATACTCACTCCTGCGAAGTGAATATTCACTCTAAACAGGGGTCAATGATCACTCTGTCTGAGGAGTGACTATTCCCTTTTGCTAGAGGAGTGCGTTTTTTCACTCCTGGTAGAAGTGAGTAGTAACTCTTACGGAGGAGTGACTATTCACTCTTGCTGAAGGAGTGCGTTTTTAATGGGGCATTTTATAAAAATTGTATCTTTTAGAGCATACAATGAAAATAAATACAAGTATGGTAAAGATTGGAATAAAATATTTTTATTGGCAATATTTATTTAATTCATATTATGTATCATTGAACTTTTAAAGGGACAACGTAATTAAAATTACTATGAATTAAATTAGATTATTGACAGAAATAAACTATTTTATTCCAATCTTTCCCCTTGTGTTTGTTTTCATTGGTAGCCCCATAAATATATGATAGTTTTAAAATGCCCATAAGCGCGAGTTATTAAACAGTTTTAAAATCTTAAGCAGTCAGTATATTTTTTTTTTCAGATACCCATTAAGTTTTACATATTATTTTAATAATGCAAGTTTTCTATGGTTTTTTTATATGTAATTAAAAACTTTTTTGCTGAAAAACAAATGTTATTACAATCTGTATTTATAAAACGACAGGCAAAGTCATATTTAATTTAAATTTTAATTCCCATATATAAGGTAGATGTGCCACTAATGGAAACCCTTAAGGCTCCTGTCCCTGCCGGCGAAGACACTCACGAGCTAATGCTAATCCTATGGGGAGGGATTTGTCTAATATCTCGTTTGCAATTTGACATTTTATTTTTTTATTTTTATTTATTTATTTTTATTTTTTTTTTTTGCATTGGATAGCTAAAGTTCGTCTCAACATCGTATTTTTTATACTTTTTCGATTTTCGTCTCATATATTTTTTATAAAGTTACCTTCACTTTCAAAACCGGTAAGTGTTAATCAAGAAAATATCTGCTGCCAAAATTGAAAAAGTAAAAGTAAACAAATATTTAAGACAGAAAATATGTTTTTATGACTTCTGTAACTTAAGTGTTTTTTTTTAAATGGTGAACGATTAAGCCCTATAAGCCCCTCTTTGATTGTGCCCTTAAATAATATTATCGGCCTCATGAGTGGTTTGATTGCCAGATTATAAAATAGGCAAAACATAGATTCATTTTAAATAATAATAATAATAATAATAAAATGAATAAAATATTAAAATTTCATTAATCACATTAATATAACTATTTATAAAAGTTTTGGTGCGATTACATTTTGATAATTGTAATTTAAAAATAATATTTGATTATTTAAGTTTTCTTTTAAGTCAATATATTTTATGCACTATAAACATCCCCCAAAACTGAGTTTTTAGCAATGCCTATATGAAGTGTACATTACTGAAAAATAACTATTTATAAACTAAATGTAATAACTAACTTTATAAATAATAAACTTTAAAATTGAAACAATATTTTCCGCTTCCCGATTGGTTTAATTAAGAATATCAACAGTAGTGCAAAATTGTAAAATATGCGAGTGGGAGTTACAAAAAAAAAATAATAAAAGCTACATTTTTATTGGTTATTTCTTTATAAACCGAAAACATTCAGGGGTGTTTATTACTAGCTTTAAAAACATTTGTAATATAAAAAGCAGTTACTTATCTCTTTAAAAATATTTCGTTTTATATAAGTCATACTACGAACTTTTAAAATTACTAAACCAGCTTCAATAAAGATCAGTCATAAAAAAGCACTTTGTTTCAATACTTAAATATCATGTTTTATTTTTAAATGTCTAGAAATGCATATATCACAAGAAAAAAAAAGTTATAACAACACATATAAATTTTATAACGGAATAAAATTTATTGTTAGATTCAACAATTTCTCAAAATTCTTGCCATATTAGAAATTCCTATTCGAATTACACATTTAACTTCAAAAAGAAAAAAAAAGTAAGTACTTTAAGGTAAGACTGAATCAGAATAATAAAATCACGTAATTGCTAATGATGTTTATATTGTATGACTTGTGTCAGCATTTCTTTTTTTTTCCTGAGGAGATAGAATGGTTGACACATAGCAAATGTTTTTCTGCACAATGTGAAACTCCACTGAATATTCACGAATTTTTGGAAACAAAAATTGAAATTAAACATGACTTACCTTGATAAATAATATCCTTTGTTTCATAAATGATATTCCCTTGTTTGGTAAATAATATCCAAGTATTGTAACCTCTCCGTTATTGAGTATCAATGAAGTAATATACCTTTTTACTGAATTATTTTTTTTTCTATTGTGATTCCAGAAGAAGAGATTAATCTAATAATTGGATTATTTCATAGCATACACATCGAAGCATATCATTCAAAAGATAGAAATTTAAAATACATTTGAATATTTTTAATAAAAATGAAATGAACGGAGATCCACATATGTGGAACCGAGGAAACGAAAGATTAATTTTAAAATAACGGAAACATTTTTCTTATCAGTAAAGGAAGTGCAAGACATTTCTGATTGGCTGATGAGTCAATCTCATTGGCGGAGTGAGTATTCACTCTTTCGATAGAGAAACCTGCTGACTCTGAAAAAGAGTGCGTTTTAATACCAAATAAGCGTAATTTTCCAGGTTATATTATGAAAGGGAGTTTTTGAAAATGAAAAATTGACATAGTTTGGTGTTTTTCATTATTTTACTCCATATATTTGTTCAAAGTTTAACGGATTTTTTTTTAAGTTTATAATGCCGGGCTTTCACTCTCGTTAGTGAAGTGAGATGTTTCACTCTCTACAACGGAGTGACATACTTCACCCTCTACAACGGAGTGACATACTTCACTCTCGACAACGGGGTGACATTTTTCACTCCTTTCTAGGGAGTGAGAAATTTCACTCTTTAAGGAGTGTATTTTTATAAATTGCACTCAAAAAAGTGTGAAAATGTCTGTCACCCTCACAAAGAGTGAGCATTTCACTCCTTCCACTTTTAGAGTGTAAGTAGTGATAAATACTTGGAAAAAAAGAAAAGAAGAAAAATCTGCAATTATTTGTTTTGTTATTCGTCAATACAGCTTGGAAAAAAACTTGAATCCCCATCTCTGTATGTGAGTACTGAGCATGGTATGTCATAAGCTACCGAAACCGGTATGCTTAAAAATTTAATATTATTGGTGCTTTTAATATTGATATTTTCACATTTTTTATTTAATAACCTAACATGATGAAACAAGTCTTTGAAAACACGTTTAAACATGCAAATGCGCTTCTAGAAATTGCAAAAGTCTAATTTAAACATCTATTGTAGTTTAAAAGAAATAAAAAAGCGTTACGAATTTCTTTGTAGTTTTTCGTAATTTCATTGACACATTGTGGGATGCAATATCACTCTTTGAAAGAGTGAATACTCACTCCTGCGAAGTGAATATTCACTCTAAACAGGGGTCAATGATCACTCTGTCTGAGGAGTGACTATTCCCTTTTGCTAGAGGAGTGCGTTTTTTCACTCCTGGTAGAAGTGAGTAGTAACTCTTACGGAGGAGTGACTATTCACTCTTGCTGAAGGAGTGCGTTTTTAATGGGGCATTTTATAAAAATTGTATCTTTTAGAGCATACAATGAAAATAAATACAAGTATGGTAAAGATTGGAATAAAATATTTTTATTGGCAATATTTATTTAATTCATATTATGTATCATTGAACTTTTAAAGGGACAACGTAATTAAAATTACTATGAATTAAATTAGATTATTGACAGAAATAAACTATTTTATTCCAATCTTTCCCCTTGTGTTTGTTTTCATTGGTAGCCCCATAAATATATGATAGTTTTAAAATGCCCATAAGCGCGAGTTATTAAACAGTTTTAAAATCTTAAGCAGTCAGTATATTTTTTTTTTCAGATACCCATTAAGTTTTACATATTATTTTAATAATGCAAGTTTTCTATGGTTTTTTTATATGTAATTAAAAACTTTTTTGCTGAAAAACAAATGTTATTACAATCTGTATTTATAAAACGACAGGCAAAGTCATATTTAATTTAAATTTTAATTCCCATATATAAGGTAGATGTGCCACTAATGGAAACCCTTAAGGCTCCTGTCCCTGCCGGCAAAGACACTCACGAGCTAATGCTAATCCTATGGGGAGGGATTTGTCTAATATCTCGTTTGCAATTTGACATTTTATTTTTTTATTTTTATTTATTTATTTTTATTTTTTTTTTGCATTGGATAGCTAAAGTTCGTCTCAACATCGTATTTTTTATACTTTTTCGATTTTCGTCTCATATATTTTTTATAAAGTTACCTTCACTTTCAAAACCGGTAAGTGTTAATCAAGAAAATATCTGCTGCCAAAATTGAAAAAGTAAAAGTAAACAAATATTTAAGACAGAAAATATGTTTTTATGACTTCTGTAACTTAAGTGTTTTTTTTTAAATGGTGAACGATTAAGCCCTATAAGCCCCTCTTTGATTGTGCCCTTAAATAATATTATCGGCCTCATGAGTGGTTTGATTGCCAGATTATAAAATAGGCAAAACATAGATTCATTTTAAATAATAATAATAATAATAATAAAATGAATAAAATATTAAAATTTCATTAATCACATTAATATAACTATTTATAAAAGTTTTGGTGCGATTACATTTTGATAATTGTAATTTAAAAATAATATTTGATTATTTAAGTTTTCTTTTAAGTCAATATATTTTATGCACTATAAACATCCCCCAAAACTGAGTTTTTAGCAATGCCTATATGAAGTGTACATTACTGAAAAATAACTATTTATAAACTAAATGTAATAACTAACTTTATAAATAATAAACTTTAAAATTGAAACAATATTTTCCGCTTCCCGATTGGTTTAATTAAGAATATCAACAGTAGTGCAAAATTGTAAAATATGCGAGTGGGAGTTACAAAAAAAAAAATAATAAAAGCTACATTTTTATTGGTTATTTCTTTATAAACCGAAAACATTCAGGGGTGTTTATTACTAGCTTTAAAAACATTTGTAATATAAAAAGCAGTTACTTATCTCTTTAAAAATATTTCGTTTTATATAAGTCATACTACGAACTTTTAAAATTACTAAACCAGCTTCAATAAAGATCAGTCATAAAAAAGCACTTTGTTTCAATACTTAAATATCATGTTTTATTTTTAAATGTCTAGAAATGCATATATCACAAGAAAAAAAAAGTTATAACAACACATATAAATTTTATAACGGAATAAAATTTATTGTTAGATTCAACAATTTCTCAAAATTCTTGCCATATTAGAAATTCCTATTCGAATTACACATTTAACTTCAAAAAGAAAAAAAAAGTAAGTACTTTAAGGTAAGACTGAATCAGAATAATAAAATCACGTAATTGCTAATGATGTTTATATTGTATGACTTGTGTCAGCATTTCTTTTTTTTTCCTGAGGAGATAGAATGGTTGACACATAGCAAATGTTTTTCTGCACAATGTGAAACTCCACTGAATATTCACGAATTTTTGGAAACAAAAATTGAAATTAAACATGACTTACCTTGATAAATAATATCCTTTGTTTCATAAATGATATTCCCTTGTTTGGTAAATAATATCCAAGTATTGTAACCTCTCCGTTATTGAGTATCAATGAAGTAATATACCTTTTTACTGAATTATTTTTTTTTCTATTGTGATTCCAGAAGAAGAGATTAATCTAATAATTGGATTATTTCATAGCATACACATCGAAGCATATCATTCAAAAGATAGAAATTTAAAATACATTTGAATATTTTTAATAAAAATGAAATGAACGGAGATCCACATATGTGGAACCGAGGAAACGAAAGATTAATTTTAAAATAACGGAAACATTTTTCTTATCAGTAAAGGAAGTGCAAGACATTTCTGATTGGCTGATGAGTCAATCTCATTGGCGGAGTGAGTATTCACTCTTTCGATAGAGAAACCTGCTGACTCTGAAAAAGAGTGCGTTTTAATACCAAATAAGCGTAATTTTCCAGGTTATATTATGAAAGGGAGTTTTTGAAAATGAAAAATTGACATAGTTTGGTGTTTTTCATTATTTTACTCCATATATTTGTTCAAAGTTTAACGGATTTTTTTTTAAGTTTATAATGCCGGGCTTTCACTCTCGTTAGTGAAGTGAGATGTTTCACTCTCTACAACGGAGTGACATACTTCACCCTCTACAACGGAGTGACATACTTCACTCTCGACAACGGGGTGACATTTTTCACTCCTTTCTAGGGAGTGAGAAATTTCACTCTTTAAGGAGTGTATTTTTATAAATTGCACTCAAAAAAGTGTGAAAATGTCTGTCACCCTCACAAAGAGTGAGCATTTCACTCCTTCCACTTTTAGAGTGTAAGTAGTGATAAATACTTGGAAAAAAAGAAAAGAAGAAAAATCTGCAATTATTTGTTTTGTTATTCGTCAATACAGCTTGAAAAAAAACTTGAATCCCCATCTCTGTATGTGAGTACTGAGCATGGTATGTCATAAGCTACCGAAACCGGTATGCTTAAAAATTTAATATTATTGGTGCTTTTAATATTGATATTTTCACATTTTTTATTTAATAACCTAACATGATGAAACAAGTCTTTGAAAACACGTTTAAACATGCAAATGCGCTTCTAGAAATTGCAAAAGTCTAATTTAAACATCTATTGTAGTTTAAAAGAAATAAAAAAGCGTTACGAATTTCTTTGTAGTTTTTCGTAATTTCATTGACACATTGTGGGATGCAATATGCAGCGTCTTCTAATATGGACACACGATCTTTAAAATTCAATGTTGTTAAACCTCCGTAAAATGGTTACGTTCCGTTCCAATAAAAATTGGTCGCTACGAAAGATAAGTCTCTTAATGGAGGTCATATTTAAATCTAAATTTTATGGTTGTTGAAAAAAGGTAACAATTAATGTTACTGAAATTTATTTTTCACATTAGGAAAAAAATATATAAATATTTAAGTATCAAAACAAAAGTTAATTAGATACATTAATTACTGCAGAATTTATAAAAGGAATACATTGACGTTTGCT
Source organism: Maratus speculifer (assembly GCA_964019185.1). NCBI lineage: Eukaryota > Metazoa > Arthropoda > Arachnida > Araneae > Salticidae > Maratus > Maratus speculifer. The sequence goes on from OZ025290.1 coordinate 274,577,825, forward strand.
TTGATTTTACGGTTTTAGTTTTCAAACTTTTATTTCCAAGTTCTTTCGAAGTTCAGTAAATAAATATATATATATTTTTTTTTTGGGGGGGGGGGGGGCATTAATTACGATTTTATTACTTTATCTATTTCTTTGAGAATTTCGTAACATAATAGAGCCAAAGAGAAAGAAAAATTTTTCAACGAAATTGGTCACTCATGGAGAAAGTTCAATTGGGATGACCTCTGAATAGAGGTAAAATTAATATTAAGCCTATGAGAATAAATTTTGTTCCATAAAAAATAGTTGTTCAGAAAGGTGTCGCGTAATGGAGGTGGTCGCACAGGAAGATTTCGCTGTATTTCATAAATTGTAATAAATAAAAGAAGTGCCATGAGAACGAAGTAACAATAAATAAGTTATAGCATGCTTATGAGGTAGTTAATGAATTTTGTATAACATAGTTTTAAATTTAGTTCGAACTTTAGCCAATAAGTGTTTTTATTTTATAATATCAGTCAGACAAATTTCTAAAATGCAAATCTTTTCTTTTCTAACACTTAAACAGTTAAATAAAATAATGAGAAAATTCTGTTATTATGGTAATGTGAATTCTTCCAGGCAATTTTTGATCTCACTTTTTTTTTTTTTTTAATAGCTTGATTAGTCATTTAACGTTTAAACTGATGAAATTTAAAATAAAAAAAAATACTTTCATATTAAGTTAAACCTTTGTGTTTCAGTGTTCCATTACAAGGAAAACCCAAGCATGATTCCGAAATGCCACAATGACACCAGAATTGAGATATAAAAAATTTCGTTTATCATGTATGGGGAAATTTTCTTTTTCAATGCAGCAGGCGATACAGACATTATCCTACGCCAAAGAAAGATAACGAAAAAATAGAAATATATGTAAAAGATATTAACATGAGAAATACATAAAGTCAAGATGTTAAAGTGTCTAAAGAGTCTCTGGTCTCTCAACGATCGGAGATTAAGGGAGGATGCACCCATGTGTCCACACTGTCATTTTGATTATCTTACCATTAATCACATTCTGACGGACTGTCCGGGTCTCCGGCACTTTTATAGATCTATTTTAATACTTCATCACCACTGTTGACAAACCTCATTGGGGAAACACCTCATGGGGCACTCTTCGCTTTTTTAAAACATACAGGCTTCTATTTTATCATTTAAGACCTCTCTACATTCTAACTTTGGCATTCCTTTTGGGCATTCTGGATGGAAACCCCATCTAGATGCCTTTCTTGAAATTAGCACTTTTACAATTGTTTTTCTGACTACATCTGGGTGGGATACCCCATCCATATAGCCTTTTCTATCTCTCTTGCTCCTAAAATTTCGTTTGGTTAATTCTATGTTTTTATAGGTTTTGTCTTTGTTTGGCGCAGCATGTCCCAAAAGGGATTTTGCGCCAATAAACCCTATACAAACAACCAATCTCAACGATCGGAGAGTTAGTCAGCAGTCATCGCGGCGCCACTGCGGCAGAGGGAGCGGACAAGACTATCCACTATCTGGAGTCGGAAAAGATGAGCATATCAATTTGTCGTGAGACGAAAGACAGCTATGGCACTGTCCACTGCAGAACGCACAACGAATCTTGCCTACGCCTCATATTTCAACCAGAGCAACCAAAAAAAAAGAGCAACGTTACTCGCATGCTCGCGAGCTAATGCTATTCCTATGGGGAATCATTTTTCTAACAACTCTTTCGCATTTTGATATTTTTAACTATTTTTTTTTCATTGGATAGCTGAAGTCCCTTTCAAGATTTCTCCTTGATTACTCTTTCGATTTTGGTCGCAGATATTTCCTATAAATTTACTTTCACTTTCTGAACCGGTTTTGGAAGTGAAAGTAACTTTATAGAAAATACCTGCGAGCAAAATCGAGAAAGTAATTAAGGAGCGATCTTGAGAGGGGTCTCAGCTATCCAATGCACAAAAAAAAAAAAAAAAAAAAAAAAGTCAAAATGCGAAATTATTAGAAAAATGCCTCCCCATAAAAATAGCATTAGCTTGCGAGTGTCTTCGCGGGTAGTTGCAGGATCCTTAAGTTACACGTGCTTCCTGGATAGTGCTAAATGAGGAACAATTTTGCAGCCGAGATCCCCATTTATGCTCAACTTTTATTTGGGAAAAATACTTTAATAAATTTATACGTGAATTTCGGTGTCATTCATTCGTTTCAACATTTTCGCAATGGACGTGTCCTGCGCTGCAAAGGGTTAAAAGATAATTGATGACTGATTTTCATTCACGTCACTTTTGTAACAAGGCTCCTAATATTTTTAAATAACTGGCACCACTTTCTGAAAACAGAAATCCTCCATACACTCTTTGACAACACTTGCAAGAAAATTGTACTTCAAAATTTATTTTATAAAAATACTAGTACGAACGGAATATAAAAATAATCGCTTGTGATAGTCCTGTTATAAGAACATAATCGTAAGCCTTGAAATTTCATCATAGTTCTTAATTTAAAAATTCCAAAATGCTTCAAAGTTTTGAATTGCGTTAATGCACGTTGTTTTTATGCGCATAATAAATATTATTGTTACCATAATAATACGCCTAATAAATATTGTTGATAGGCTATACATTGAAATTATAACCAGGTTATAATTTCAATGTATAGCCTATCAATTAAGCTTCTAAAAATATATTTCTGCATATTATCAGCATCAAGATTTCAATTCAGATCATTAAAAGAGGTTAATATTCAAAGTAATTATTGATTTCAGATAATTTCTAATTATTAAAGATTTCATTCACTCTTAACGTTACTTAAATTAAATGTAAATTTAATAATTCATGTATAATGGAACGCCATTATATTTTAAGAATTATTCGCTTAACAACAGAAAATGATCAAGCAGAAATAATTCTTAAGAAAATAAAATATGAACTTATTAATATTTAAAAATGATTACTATATGAAATTTAACTGAATATTTTTGTTTTATAATTTAACAATTTTAATATTAGTCTGGGAGTTATAACATGTAAGTTGTCAAAACCTTCAAAATGTTAAAAGATAACGAAAGTTTTGGAGCCTGTTATTTTATAAATTATTAGACTTGATTATGTGTTACTACATTAATATGAAGGCTGATAAATAGAGAGTGGTCATAATTTTTAATTGCATTATACACAAAGTTAACCCTTAACTGCTGTTAGCGATTTCAGAGACCACTGAGTTTTTCAAGTTTCACAGTTTAACTTGTAATTTTTAGTTTAAATGCACATACTGGTCAAATTTTGTGTCGTTTGGAGCCTTAATACTACCTCTAGAGATTTTTGAATTGCTGAATTTTATTTATAACAGTACTTTATATAAAGTTTAATACATAAATAGTACTCTGAGAGTTAATGTAAAATTTTATTCATCTTTAAATTAAGTGGTTTGACAGACCGCTCACAGTACTTATGTGACAATTTTTGTCACTGCAGTTAAGGGTTAATTTTCATTGATAAGTTAAGATATAAATATGTAATTTTTTTTCAGTTATATGCATTGGCAGCGATGCGAGTTCAGATATATTTATTATCACTGACAACAGACACGACAAACCTACTGTCTCTGGGCTACATGTGGCACATGGCATATTGTTATCAGCACGACATCGAATATAAATCAAGAACTAATTTAATCTTTTTTCCAGTTGTTGACCCCATGTGGCGTAGCTATGTTTTTTGGCGCCCGGGGCCAGCCAGAAATTTTGCGCCCCACCCCAATATAGATATATAACAATTTCTCTCAATTTGGCGCCCCTAGGCCTCGGCGCCCGGGGCGGACGCCCCCCTTGCCCCCCCTTAGCTACGCCACTGGTTGACCCACTGTTTCCTTCTTTGTTGGGTCTTGCATTTCTAGTTTGAAAATAAGTAAACTGTCTTCAATGTTTATCCCAGTGAGATTTAAGGCTGGGTTTACTTCTTTCTTCAAATATTCACTTTCAATTATCTTACAAGAGCAATTATAGCCATTTTTTTCTTCAAGCATTTGTGGTTATTGACAGAAAATATGGGAAGACTCATTAATAAAAACAGGCAAAGATGGATTTTAAGGAAGGATTTTCATCCTCCAAAGCCTTAAAAGAAATGAAAAATAAAAAGCACCGCAAAATCACAAAAAGATAACTACAGTTAAAGGATACACCTATTTAGATGTTTAAGGTCTTAATAAATGTAAATTGTCGATGTTTTATTTGTGGTAAGACGGTGTTTTTCATTTTTGATTGCATTTCTAATATGCTGAAGTATCATTCTGTAAGACTAAAGATAATGATCAATCCCATTCCATTGTTGAACCTCCCTACCTTCTGTTATCAACCATAAACTGTTGGCAAAGAAAGGATGATAATAGTATTTCAAGTTGAAGGAAAGTAAAACTGATGTCATATCGCAGCATTCTTGCAGATCTGAAGTTACTATGATGTCGGTATTTCGAATCGTTATGTAACTAAGATATCATTTCATTACTCTGCTTATAAGTGTTCTTTTTCTTTGGCGATATGGCGTCATACTTTTACGAATTCCTCGCATCTGGAGATGAATGCCTGCATTCCAGTTTAAGTATTGTGTCATCGTACCGATGACGTTTGCTTGTTTCTGATTGGTTGTTTCGTATAACTGTATGCTTCACTGTTACAGAGAACTGCCTTGCTATTTCCATGTGATTATCAGATGGTATATATTTAAGCAACTTAGGCCGTCAGTGTGGCCGTTTTTGGATTGTTGTAACAAATCTGGACTGTTGTAGGACTTACAACAAGCTAAATCAATCTAACAACTCAAGCTAAAAGATAGTTGTCAGTCTGTTGATATACTGACCATCAATAGATGGCAGGACCGTCGAATTTATTTTTAGCTTGTTGTCAGTCCAAATCTAGCCTGCTTTTAGCTTGAAAAAACGGTCACACTGTAGGCCGTGTTCAAAAGCGGCTTTTTTTGTGCGCGCGCGCTCAGAAGATTCTGCTTGGAGTAGGTGCTATCGAAGAAGAGAATTTTAAACTTATTCAATTATTGTATTATTTTTATGGTTCAGAATTGGTAAATACAAATACCATATCTCTTTATCCTTTCAAAATATGATTTTCGTAACAGAAATACATACCTGTGACCACTCAAATAAAATTAAAAGTATTCCGGAAAAGTATCACGTGACCTATTTCATGTAATTAAGCCCGATTAGCATTTAAAAAATGACAATCAACCCTGCTCAAACCTTGACGCGCGCGACGCAAAAAAAATGATGGGCGATTTGATCACGTGATTGTGCGTTTTGTGCTTATCTGTTATTGGTTGCACGTTGTTTGTTGTCAAAGTTGGTAGGTTGACTGATACAATTTAACAATTGGTGATTTAATTTTTTTAATAATTTAATTTTTATTTATTTAAAAATCATTTATCAGTTGCTTTATACTTTTCGTATTAAATAATAGAATACTGTTGATTCTATTGTTGTAATTAATAGAATGCTGTTGATAAACCAAGGTTGAGATATCCACACGGGGGACTAGCTAAGGGGGGGGGCTACCCTCCCAAAACATTGACAAATGTTGTTACACTTTGCAAATTTAAAACTTTTATGTCAAATTTAATTAAAATTTTAATAAAAACTGCAATACATTTTCTATTTTTGATAGAATTTGCAAAAGTTACAACTCTAATTGGGAATATTATTAATTTTTTTACAAATAAGAATTGTATTACATTTTCAAAGTGCGTTAATTTGGCAAAATTATAAAACGAGTTGGCGAATATAAAAATTTGATTTGACAATATTAAGGTTTTCTCCCCCACCAATAAAAAGTCTTAGTGATGGCCCTGTATCCACATATTACAAGACTGATTTGTAATCTACAATACTGGATTGATTTCAATGGAATTTGCATTGTTAGTTAGATAATTTTTCAGAAGAAGTTTTAGTATGTATATATTTCTTATTTAATGATTGTATATTTTAATACCGTGTGGATAACAGGCCAAAATATGTCATAAAATATGAAAAACAAACGACATCCGAAATTATGTTAGTATAAGCAAAACACTTATTTATACTTTTAATAGAAAAATTATAAACATTCTAATCATACTTTATTCATTATAAAACTAGAAGGCAAACTCCAAATATTTCACTTCTTTAAAATATATGTATGCAGATATTCTTAATTTAAAAAAATGTATATCTTTTACATTTTGCTTTTATAATATTTTCCATTTTGATTTTAACACCGTAAAATATCCACGCATGCATTATATTTGCATCCTAATCTCAATAAAAAATTATTTCTAAAATTTTCAAAAAAAAAAAAAAAAAAAAAAAAAAAAAAAAAAAAAAAGAACATTAATAATTATTTTATGCGTATATGGATATTTTCGCAGAAAACATTTTTTTTCATTTTCTTTATATATATATAAATCACTTTGGAACGATATTAATATCGTTCTAATTATCCTTTTAATATTCTAAATTTGGAATATTAAAACTTTCTCCGCAAAAATCTCATTTTCTCATATTTAAATAAGTATTTTATTATTATAATAGAAATACATGTGCTTCTGTATTATTAATATAAAATTTACCTTTAATAAAAATGTCTTATTTATTAATAAAAAGCAACCAAAAAAAAAAAAAAAACACAAACCAACTTTTGGCCGGCGCAGGTATCGAACCTGTATTGTCTGGGTTCAAGCTCAGCATCCTGACCATTCGGCCAGCCAGCTCACTTTCATTCCTAACAGATTATCTTTATAATTGGCACTACAAGTAATTACATCCTTGATCTGTTCTCCATCTGTTACTGAGCGAACAGTTACAGTAATTGGTGGCACAGTAGCGAGGACTGAACGCACATCCCAAAAGTATAAGTATCCACTCCATGTCCGTGGCTCCTAGCGTGCGCGTGCAGCGCGCGTAACAGCTGAACACGGCCTTAATGTTTGAATGGCTCGTTTTCGACATGTAATATTTAAGGCATGATTTTGGTTTAATCAAAAGCTCATTTTAACCTGCTGTATTGTAATGCTAGTCTAGACTTATAAAAAGCTCACTAAATGAGCAGTGCGTTCTTTTGGCCAAAGTTATGGCCGGATTTTTGCTTTTATTACTAATCATGTTTTTAAATGTTTTTAATAAAGTTCAGTTTAAATAATTATCTGACTTTTTTCTGCATATATGTGTACACCAATCCTTTAAAACTCTGCTTTAAGTGATTGTGGCTTCTAGGCTCAAATCATTTTTGCCCTAGCAGCCCGTTAAAAACAAATTGTAAATTCTGCCTTAATCACTTTTTATTGAAGAGGCATGTTTCCTAACTTGACATATTAAAGTGTAAATTTTACTGTGAAATGTAATCGAAGAAAACAACGAAAAATATCGGTTTATTTTTCTAAAATAAATATGTAAGTTAATTTTTTTCTATTTAATTTCGATAAACCTATATAATTTCCATTTTAAATCAGCATTATTGGATGTGCTTAAATGCGCCATTTTCTTTCACGTTATGCACCGCATTTTATTGGATATTGTTTATAACGTACTTCGGTTATTATGTACCATATTTTATATTCCTTAAAAGTACGTTAAAACCAGTGCCGACTGTATATTGTTTTTGTTTAGAAACCGTGACTACTTACAATCTAAATTATCTAGCTGATTTCAAAATTTAAAAATGCTGGTCTGAATAAGTTTAAAATACTTTCTGGATGTAAGATTTTATTGCACTGAGTTTATAAGCCCATGGGGCAATTGCGTTATTTGGAATAATGTAATCAAGTTTTACTTTCTTTCTACATACTTTCCTACTAATATTATTATCCTCTTTTATCTACAAAATATCCAAAAATGAAAGAGTATTTTCAATGAATTCACATGAATTTTAAATTTTTTATGCTATTTAATTGCTTAAGAAAATTAGCAGAATAAATTACTCTAATGACATTATAACAAATAATTTCTTTTAAACCAAATAAAAAAAATCAACTCAAATAGCTTACATCCGAAATAATAAATGAATTATCTAAATAAAATCTTGAATAAACACTGCATGTCAATTTTGTAATCGAATATAATTAGTTAGTAAAATCCTTTTGGGAATCTGACGATTTTTATCTATTTAGTATTTAATGCAAATAAAAAGGAAAGCTGCATTCTAAAACTTTACTCTTTTAAAAGTTTCGTTTAATTGATTAAATTTAAAAGAAAGTATTTGATCTGATTAATTGATTTAATTGCATGATTAGGTTTATCTATGATAAATAAACACAATGCCAATACAGGGTGTATCTAAACTATTGGGAAAAACTTTAAGAGGTGATAGTACACATCAAGACAAATAATATTAAATAGGAAACCAAGGGCCCAAACGATTTCAGAAGGAGATAGCCGTCATTAAGGTTTAGGTTCGAAAATTTAAAATAATCATAAAAAACGGGAAAATTGGTCAATTGATTTGCGGTTTTCACTAAAACTATTCTTTATGTCAATATTGTCTTTAAAATAAATTATAAAGATAAAATTCAAAAACTGCCGATAGAGGGCGCTTTAGAATTTGCAGTAACTTACGACTATATTTTACATATTATTAATTTTTTTTAGAAGCTTAGACATAAGCTTAAATTTTGAGTTGAAAATATGAATCGTTCGGAGTGGTTAAGTAGCGCAAACTGAACTGTGTGCAAAAAAGGTGGGGAAGTTCAAATTTCAAATGATTATAAAAAACAGAAAAATTGACCGATTTGTTTCCGGTTTTAGCTAAAACTATTCTTTATATAAGTATTCCGTTAAAAATAAATTTTAAAGATAAATTTTTAAAATTTTTGTTTGAGGGTGCCCTTAACTTTAGAGTAAAAAACAACTATTTTTAACCGTTATTTTTTCTATCTAATTAAATGCTTGCAAAAAGGTTAGACTTAAATTTTGAGCTCAAATTCTGAATAGTTGGGAGGGGATAAGAAGCGCAAACTGAACTGTGTTCAGGAGTTGAAATGATACCCTCCCCACCCCTCGAACACAGTTCAATTTTGCGCTGCATAATTACTCACAACGATTCATATTTCGAGCTCAAAATTTAAGCATAAGCTTTTGCAAGCATTTATAAGATACGAAAAATACCAGTTAAAAATAGTTGTTGGTTATTCTAATGTTTAAGGCGCCCTCTAACGGAATTTTTTTAACTTATCTTTAAAATTTTTTTTTTCAAGGAAATACTGGCATAAAGAATAGTTTTGGCGAAAACCGTAAACGAATCAACCATTTTTTCCGTTTTTTATAATTTCTTGAAATTTGAACCTCCCCACCCCCATTAACCACTGTTCAGTTTGCGCTACTTAACCACTCCCAACGATTCAGATTTGCTGCCCAACATTTAAGTTTATGGATAAGCTTTAAAAAAATTTAACGAGATGCAAATAATAACGATAAAAAATAGTTTTTCGTTACTCCAAAGTCTAAAGCACCCTCTATCGGCATTTTTCGAAATTTATCTATATAATTTATTTTCAAGAAAATACCAACTTAAAGAATAGTTTTACTGAAAACCGCAAATCAATCGACCAATTTTTCCGTTTTGTATGTTTATTTGAAAGTTTGGACGTTAAACTTTAATGGCGGCTATCTCATTTGGAAAACACTTGGAACCCTTGGTTTCCCATTTAACATTGTTTGTCTTGATATGTACTATCACCCCTTAAAGTTTAGCCCAATAGTTTAGATACTCCCTTTATATTTTATACGTTCAATGTGTAATTAATTGCGTTAAAATATCATTATTATGAAATGCATTTTTTGTAATAAATCATTCACGTGCACTTTTTTAGGGTTTCGTTCATCTGACGAAACCCTATTCGTCTTTGTCCCCTTTCTGTCTGTCTGTCACAGAGTCCGTACACAAAAACTATGCATGTCAGAGAGTTCAAATTTTGTGTACTTACCTCTTGTCATACAACAAATCATAAAATTTTGAAAAATACTATTATTTTAAGGAAAATATTATTTTTTATATCATCAGTTCATTTTTTCTTTCTAATTGTTGCACGCAAGTTTAAATAATTATAAAAATTACTTCTTTTTTATTCTTTACTTTTAAAAGAAATGGTGTGCTTCTGTTGCCACAATTACAAAATTGGTATTAAAACTATAAAAAAATTAATCAAAAATAAACTGAAATACAGCTTTTATTGCATTTTTAAAAAAAATTTCCTATACGATGGTATAAAAATTGAAAATGAATGATATTTAAAAGTTTAAAAATTTGCAGTAGCGTAAAATTCAAAATTTAAATTTCTTTTCTGCGTATAGTTAGTTGCACGCAAATTTAAATAAAACTATGTATGCAACATAAATTAATGGATTAAATAAATCACGTAAAAACATGCTTATTTGTTTTTATTTCATCATATTACATCATATTTATCATCTATTTTGACACGCGAAGTGAAATATATTTTTTTTTTATTTATTTATTAAATTCCTATTAATTTAAATTACTAGCCATCTTTGGTGACCAGTTTGATCCCCTTAAATTTATGCTGAGCTTTGCAATATTTTACTTTTATTCATAAATTTATTTATTTGAGTACCTTCACTAAACCTGCAGATCCTGATAGAGAAATCAACAAATCTATACGATCAAAGCAGCATTCAATTGAAGAATTCAGTATTCAGTTCTGGTTAGTGCGATTGGTGAAGAAATCCGAAATGACACCGAAACACCGTTTTTCGTTTGTTAAATTAATGATAAAGTGTTTTAAAGGACATATTAAACGAAACCTTCTGTGCGATCTGCTATCACACTTACCCACTTTTTTCTTCTTCTAGTCAAATCTAATCATTTTAAATTTTTTAACTCTAAGATGTTTTAAAAAAATTATTACCAAAAGTGCCTATTCTGATTTTTTTTTTCTTTCTCGACAGCAACTAATATTGGCTATGGTAACTAGTTGGATGTGCCAATCCCAAAACTTTGATCTATCTGATTTAATATTTTCAAAAAGTAGTTACACATATTAATACCTTTAATATTATTAATTCAATACTATACCAACTTTGATTTTCTTTTAAAATTTCTTCTTCAGTCAATTAATCCAAGTAAAAACGAGTTAATGTGGACCATGATAGTTTAAAATCAATAGTTTTCCCTTATTTTGTTATCATCAGCTGTTTGCAAATAGCCGGCTAAGCAGGACATGAATTCCAGTCTCTGCATCAGCCGATGAACAATAGAATGACGAATAATTGAGAAATGATACAAAAATCGCTACGATATTACAATGCTTCTTTCCCAAGCAATATTTCTAAATTCTAGAAGGATCTGCTGGATATAGCTAAAAACATTCACAAAAAAAATTGGTTTAATTCTGTGCATAATTTTATACATTTATTGTAGGTACAATATGTAAAATAGCAAGAGAATCACTTTTACAAAGCCCCCTTCTGGAAGATTTTTTTTTAATTCAGGGAGGACCTACTTGCCATGTCCAAAAACAATCATGAACAAAAAAATTTTTATTCATGTCTATGCATAATTTCATGCACTTTTAGGTAGTACAATATTGAAAGTGGCACATAAATCGCTATTACAGCGCCCCCTTCCTACGATTTTTTTTTTCGAATTCAGGGCGGACCTACTAGCCACAGCCAAACACTTACATAAAAAATTTCGTTCAATTCTATGCATAACTTCATACATTTTTCGGTGGTAAAATATTGAAAATAGCACAAAATCATTAGTGCAGCGGCCCCTTCCAGCAGAATTTTAATTGAAGGAGCACCTGCTTGCCACAGCTAAAACTGTTCTCGAAAAATTTGGTTCAATTGTATGCACATTAGGGAGGAGCGAAAAAAATTATTTTTTAAAAATCAAAAACGGGTAAGTGCCAAAAGTTGCCTTTATACTAGTACATCAACTGCGTGAAATTTTACCGCTGAAAAAAAAGGCTTGGGTCTGCGTTTTTGCTTCAAATATCGAAATTTTGAGTAAAATTTGTCATTTTTTGATGGCTGGGTGGCGACATACGGGACACGCACACAGATACACACACACATGAACAGACAGATATTTTCTAAAAACATGTTTTCTGGAATCTGACCCTTAAAACGTGAAAATATCGAAAACCGGAAGTCGGAAAAATTTCGATTACAATACTTTCTCTTACTGCAGATAGAAGAAAGTAAATATTTTTAGCCTAATTATGCCTTAAAATATATGTACATAAAATAAAGTGAATTTTAGCATCAAAACGCGAATTTAAATTAAGTTTAAATCAAATTTTAGGAACTTTTTTTTTATATAAAACTAGTCAGATGTGGCAATCCCAAAACTTTATTCTCTCTTACACATGTTAATAATTCAAAATTCTCTGTCACAGTGTCAAAATTATATGACAGTCTATAAGTATCGTGCAGATTCTAAAACATGAAATTCCGTGCATTAGTTTTTAAAATAGGACTATTGAAGATATCGGGAAAATTGCAACATAAAAGCACCACCTGAAATGAGATTTACATCAAAACATAATCATCAATAATATTTTATCAGGTATACCTGAATCTGCAGTTAGGAGAAAATGCGTGTATTACTATTGCGGGAATTGGGAAAAATTCAGCATAGCAGTGCCACCTGTTGGGCGGTTGACGCCAAAACGTAAACCCAACCAGTTCATATGAAGGAATAATTGAATCTAAAGTTGGGTGGATTCCATGAATTATTTTTTGAGATAGAGCTATTGTGAAAATCATAAAAATGCAGCATAGCAGCGCAACAATTTAAGCGATTTACACCAAAATATAGACAACATCAAATCATGTCAAGACTAACCGAATCTAAAGTTTAATTAAAATCCGTGCATTAATTCTTGAGATAGAGCTTTTGCGGAAAGGGTGAAAATGCAGTATAACAGCTCCACTTTTTGAGCGAGTTAGACCAAAATGTAGACAACGTCAATTTATGCCATGCACTAACAGAATCTGAAATTTGATTGAAATCCGTTCATTAATTCTTGAAGTACAGCTGTTGCGTAAATCGCAAAAAATGTAGTATAACAGCGCCACCTGTTGAGAGATTTACATCGAAAACTAATCTGCATCAATTTACATCAGGGATTAATTGAATATAGCTTTTATTGAAGTCTGTGCATTAGTTCGTGAGATAGAACGACCACAAAATTTTTGTCACAACAGACAGCCTTACAGACTCGAACACGAAGGGGGCAAACCTCCTAGTAATTTTAAAAATTATATATACAGTTAAATAACAAAAGCGGTTAAAATGTGTAAACAGATTTCAACTGTTTGTAAAATTGAAAAAAAAAGTTTTAGTTTCCGATTGTAAAGTTACAAGAAGAGTTATATACAGTATTAAAAGTAAACAAGTTGAAAATTGCACGTCAAACGTGACAAATGTGATGCTTTCATACTATAAATAGTTTTGTAAATATTCAGATTTTGATGCAATAGCTGTTAAATTTTTATGCAAAAATACATGAATTCAAAACATCATACGATAATATGTCAATTACAGAACAATCCATGTATATTAACGCAAGTTAGAGTACGGACAGACAAAAACTGAATTCTTATGCATTTTCAATTATGTTTTAAAGTGTTAAAACAACTGATAGATTGAAATTTGACTTTCAGAAATTTATACCTAATAGATGGTAGCATATTTTAATTATTTTGTAAGCTGTGTATTTTGTCTACTATCTTTATACATACATATATGCTGCTATTTAACTAAAATTTAATTAAGATTATAGCACGTTTAAATATAGTGAAATCATACTTCCAGAGATTATCTTCCATAGACAGCCATGTATTTAATATTTTGTGTGGCCCTGTATATAATTTTTTGACATTCTATAAACATATCTTGGTTTATTAAATGCTGTCCAGCGTAAAAATATGTAACTCATTTAAAAACCACCTTTAAGCCACTTTTGTTCATATTCTGTAACCTGTTCAGTTTATGTTCTATTACCATGCATATGATCTAAAGGATTTATATACACAACACAGTGCGCAAAAATTTAGTTAAACTTAAAAACTCATATCACAAGTAAAAAGGCACATCTAGCAATCATTTTTAATACACAGTACTTCGGTTATAGTATAGTATCCGAAATCTTTTGTATGCTCCTAAATGTAATATATGTAAATACTATGATACCTTCTATGATACCTTCTATGATACCTTCTATGATATAGGATGTAACTCATAATGAACATCAGCAACTTATCAATTTTATTACAAGTGAAATAATTTAACATGATTAAAATACGCCAAAAACAAAGTTGCGCCCTATACCATTATGTAACGGAATTATTTTATGTGGCCCTGTAAATGAATAATAAACATTTTTTGCCCTGCATATTGTAACAGAGTGTATATTTTAGCACACTTCAGTAAATGCATGTCAATTTTATTCTGTTTGAAATGTTGTAGCATCATTAAAATGCACTTGAAACATTTTCGCCATTGGCTGTAATGTAATAAAAAACTTTTGACCGACCCTGTAATTAAACTGGACATTCAGTTTTCATAATATTTGAAATGACTCCACAAAATTTTGCAATAATTATATATTTAAAATTCCAAAGCATTAAGTGGGGTAGTTTTTGCGCTGTTAAATGCGGACGGACAGACAGACGGACGGATTGAACGACGGATATAGGTGCTTCGTATTTTCATACTTGCGAATGCACCTAAAAACAATAATTATGAGATTAATTTAAAAAGAACAGTTATAATAGAAAAATTTCAGATTACAAATGTTTCAATATTAAAAAATACACAATTTTAAAAATGCCATGTATTTTGTCTCGATAGAAAAATATAGTTATCGTTTCTTTAAAAAATGTATTAAATATTAATTAACAAAAAAAGTTTAGATTATTATTTCATGTGTAGTCAATTTTGTTGCAATGAAATTTACACAAAAAGAATAATTTAAGCATTCAAAAATAAATAGTGCATCTTTTAACTGCAACGTCAGAATACCCATTATTGAATGGATACCAATTTCGAATTACTTCTTTGCTGTATCTCCGAAAAAAATTATTTTAAAGTAAATAAAGAAATCGTTTAATAATTTAAAAAAATACTCTCTATCATAAGCACAAAGCGCATCCGTTTAAAATTCTCTGGAGACAATTTATATTTTCAAGCCATCGTTATAAAATTTTCCGAGTATAAAATCAATTTACTAAAAGGAGAAAATATGAGAAATTATAATTTTTTCTCCATTATTGATAAAATAATATTTTTCAAAATATGGGAATTTTATTTCGTTAAAAAAAAACTGTGAAAAGCAGTAATAGTCACGGGGGAGGAAATCTAATTTTTAATGTCAAAGTTAAAAATATTTCAACGAACTGGACTAGCGTCAGTATTTTTTTCTTTCAAATTTTAATAAAATATAAGTGAACTAGTGTTGAATATAAGTCAACTATTTCTTTTAGAACTTCATTTTATTTCAACTATTTCTTTTATTTTAAAATTAACGTTCAAAAATCGTCATAAAGAAATGGATTTGTTAATCTTTCTTATGTTTGAATGCAAAATATTTTTTTACTTATATCAATTTTTTAGGTGCATTCGTAATTATGTAAATACGTAGCATCTATAGTTGTCGTTCAATCCGTTCATCCGTCTGTCAATCCGCATATAACAACTCAAAAACTACCCATCCGAATCGTTTGAAATTTAAAGTATATAATTATTAGATAATTTCGTCGAGTCATTTCAAATAATTTTATGAAAATTGGATGCATAGTTCAATTACAGGGACAATCAAAAGGATTCCGATACATTATGGTCAATAGGGAAAAAAGTTTCAAATGCATTTATAATGGTATTACACTCTTTCGAACATAATAAAATTGATATGCATCTATGAATTATATACTATAATATACATTCTGTATAATCTGTAGTCGAAAGAACATTTGTAATTGATTAACAAGGCTACACAAAAGTATTCCATTACAAAAAGGTATAGGAAGAACATTGTTTGGTGCAAGTTTTAATTGTATTAATCTATTTAACAGTTTTTAATATTGATATACATTGCTGAGGATTACTACAAGTTATTTCTTGTATAATAGATATCAGATAGTATTTACAGGGACACACAAAATATTTCGGCTACCATACACCAAGATCTGAATATCTGATATATTTATGTGCGTTCGTAATTTTATAAATACTTAGCAACTTTAGTCATCGTTCAATCTGTCCGTCCGCATATAAGCGAGCCAAAACTACCCAACCAAATCATTTGAGATTTAAAATATATTATTGTTGCATAATTTTGACGAGTCAATTCAAATTTTATGAAAATCGGATGTATAGCTTAATTACTGGGACAATCAAAAGTATCCCATCATATTACAGTTAATAGGAAAAAATAGTTTCAAGTACATTTTGATGATGTTACACTCTTTCGAATGTAATAGAATTGACATGAATCTATGAAGCAAATACTAAAATATACATTATGTACAATCTATGATACAAAGAATATTTATTATTAATTTACAGGGCTATTTAAAAGTATTCCACTGCATTATGGTATACAGGGAAATATTGTTTGGGGCGTGTTAAACTATTTCATATTTTATTAAACTGATATACGTTGTTGCGGTTTATTTAAGTTACTTCTTATATAGTAGAAAGCAGATAGTATTTACAGGACACATAAAAGATTTCGATTACTATACTGTATCCGAAGTACTATATCCTATAACAGGAAGATCTGAATATTTTTAACTGTCGTTGAAGTACGAACGCACTTCATTTGCTACACTTCATGTGCTATTTCCAACTTGTTTTGTGTGTTTTGTTAGCTTTAATCATTTAATTTTTTTTCATTTATATTTGGTTTTATTGCAAAACAAAAGAATGTTTTACTAGTATAGGAGTAGCAGAAGTAAATAATAAGAAAATTTTAAAAACGCATTGAGGAGTATAATTAATATTTTGATATGTATACATATTCTGAATATCATGTAAATTATGTTTTCAGCATACTCATTAAGTGCTTTTTGTAAATAAAGAAATTAAAACAATCAATTGGTGTCTGCAAATTACCGAGAAAATTTGAGTAGTCCTTAGAAATCCAATGGATAATTACTAGACATTGGATTTCTACATTATATGATTAACAAATAAGTATACAATAGTTAGTCACTACTTGACTGTATGTAGTTATTTAAATAAAGTAAATAATAAGCACTTTAATGCAAAGAAAAAATAATATGTTACATGTTTGGTAACAATCTTCAACCTCTTCGGTTCCACACACCTTTTCCTTTTTCCTTATTTTTCACACACCTTTGTTTCGATAAATATGGGATATCAGGTCCTATTTTAAAAAGCGAAAGTAACTTTTAAAAAATTAATCATGCAAATTGTATATCAACTAAAGAACATTGTAAGGAAAATTTTTCCTATCAAGGTGTCTAAAAAAAGAAAGTATTAGATTTATTTATAAGAAAAACATAAGAATTAAGTAAATACGTGTGTATTTTAGTACAGGTAATAAGTATAAAAGTTACATGGGTATCTCAGGAAAAAAATAAACAAGATAAATCTATGAGCAAAAAGATACAATATTTACCTCAATGAAAATTTTATAAGTCCAATAAATCTGTCGAGAATGTAATGTTTTTATATGGAACAGAACTATTTTTTATTATTGGTTTCTATTTCCAATATTGTCACTTTCTCTAACGTATCCCTCTTCATTTGTATCTTAAAATTTCGGGGCTTAGGTATCTCACTAAAGAAATAATTTTAAAACCCTTTATTTAATACCCGATGACAAGCTTTTTTTAAAAATTTTATTATGTAAGTTTAATAACATATTATATAATTTTCATTATTGCAAGCAAAAATCAATGGATAGATTAATTTCCCGTATTAAGAAAAATTTCAAAAATGTATTCATAACTGTTGAAGTAACTGGATCCTGTATGGCCCAGTTATTCCGTGGACCCATGTCCTAGTTGCTCCATTCTTAAAAAAATAATAATGAGGTAACTGGAACACTCGCCTTGCATTTGAAACACGAAGTAAATATATACAGGATGAGTCATAAATATCGAAACAATAGGCTATCTCCTTAAATATTGCCTCTAGACCCATACTTCCAATTGCAAAAATTCATAAAAAAAGGTGAAATTTCTGATAAGATAAGTTGCAGCTCCATGGGGGGGGGTCTATTTAAAAAAATACGAAAATTAAGTTTTATAAGGCCCCCGTAGAGCAAAATTCCCAATTAGGAAATTATTACTTATCCATTCCTAAATTGAACACCAAAAATTTCATCTCCGTATCTGAAAACTTGACAGAGATATTAAAATCCAAAAGTCTCCAAAATTTGTGACTTACACCACTTTACCATGCCTGTAAACAAAGAATTTTCGTCTCAGTTTCAAAGCAAATGAGGGATCGTCCACAAATTATCCATTATTATACGTCGATTTAAGATTGTGTCTCTTATTTGGACATAATAAAGCAGCGTATTGATTTAAATGAAAACTTGTTTTCAAAAATATGTCGATCGTTAGAACTGGAGGTCTGCATGGAACGAAATAGCTTGGTCCGGTCCCAAATCGACCCATAGGGAAAAAATTTCTGCCCGGTATGGAAAAATGTTAAAATCATAAACCGGACCAGCCTGGAAAGAAGTTTAAATCATAGCCCGGCACAGCAGTGAATTTCTACATAGTTTTTTATTTCAGTGTAGTTAAAAATTGTTTCGCGGGGAGGAGTTCTGGCCAAAAACACTTATTATAGCTTTTCGTTTTTATATTTATACTTTTTATTATTAAAGAAGCGCGAAAGGCTGTGATATATTTATTTTATCAATGAATCTCTGTTTATATCTAAATGTTTCACTTATATTCTAACATCGCTAATCCACATCCCGTGCGTTGGAGACTTTGAAAAATGTTATACAGTAAAACTTTTTAAGACGGAATCACATGGGAAAGAAAAAATACGTAATAGACAAATGCCCTTCTAATGGAGGGTTAAATGGAGTTTATTTTTTTCTCAGGTATTATTGTTTTTATTTTGCCTGGATCAACACATTTTCTGTTTAAGACAGAAATCCATCATAGGAAGATTTTTGTTTTTTCTGGTTTTATTATTTCTAATTTTTAGCATTTAAATATACTATTCTTAAAAAAATAAAGTTTTTTTTTCTGTAAAGTAAAAGCGATTTTAAAATCTATGTGGTTTTTGTAAAAATTTTGATTGAACCAAATTTTACTTATTTCATGCACTTATTAGGTCAGTCAGAGACAGTGATTTTAATACAGACTGCTTGAATTGAAACCGGGATTGAAAATTTCGTCCAATACAGACCTTATTAAAAGTTAAGAATTGTTAAAGAAAAAAAAAGTACAAACTTGAAGCATGTCATTTTAAATTATTTTACATTAGTTTTGTTTCGAGCAAAATTGAAATTTTTTTTTACTTTTGAAAATGTGATTTTTTTAAAGTTATATTATTTTTTCAATAAATATTTTTAATAGTTTTAAAATTAATATTGAAAAACAAAAACCCCGAAACAAAACTAAAATCAGATTTTCATCTTTAATTAAATGGAGAGAAGTTGAAATCCGATAAATAATGCTTGGAGTTATAACGATTTTTAATTATCCCATTTAAATCAGTACTAATCATATGAAATTTTTTATAAATTTTATGATAAATTTTAGAATGTGATTTTCTAAACAAATTATATGGGTCACCATAACAAAAAAGAAAAAAAAATCAAAGTTCTAACTCAAAAGATAGGTTTTTTACACCTTTCCCAGAACTGTTAAATTGTCTTTTGAATTGCGCGCATTTCTATGTGTGTCTAATCCCTTAAAATCTGATGAATTATACAAAAGGCTATAACTCTGCAACTTTTAAAGTTATGAAGATGCAACTTTTTGTGTATTATTTAGGACTGGATAAGGAAAGTTTTCCTAATTGGAATTTTTATCCTACGGGGGCCGTATAAAAAGTTAATTTTCGTATTTTTTTTTTTTTTTTCAAATAGAGCCCCCATGGAATTGCAACTTATCTTATCAAAAAATTTACCTTTTTTATGAACTTTTGCAATTGGAGGTATGGGTCTAGGGAAAATATTTAAGGCGATAGCCTATTGTTTCGATATTTATGACTCACCCTGTATAGATACCTAATAATAATAATAATGTATTTACATGACTAGTCTTTTAAAAAAATGATTGTTTAATAAAAGCACATACTGTACTTTAAAATAAAGCCCAAGAAGTTCAACCCAATTGATGTTGTTTTTAAAAAAAGAAGTCTAGATTTTCGGTAACCAATTACGGTAAAGATAGAGCTATGATTAAGTTGAGACAAATTGCTTTTAGAAGTAGAGGTGGGAATGCAATGTTGACAAGGGCTATAAACTAAAAATCATGCTCGAGTCAAACTTAAAGCATTTGTCGTTCTTTTACAGAGATTGCTGGAAATGCGTTTTCAAATTCAGCATGCACTTTTAAATTTAACTATTTTTTTGCATGTTGTATACAAATTACATACCTCGTATACACGGTTGTATAAAAGTATTCATGTACTCCTCATTAGCCAAAATTACTAAAAGAGGATTTTCAACAGAGGTATATGTATTTCTTAACTGAACTAAATTTTGGCATGCATGTTTTTAATAGATACCGAACTACATATCATATACAAGGTTACGCAAACAATTCGGATAATTTTCTGATTTTAGATTGGAACTACTGAAATTTAGGTTTTTAAACGTGTTATGCGTTTTCAAGTGATCAATTATCATCATAATTCAATTTATGAAACTGTGAAATATTTTCATATAATTCCGAATGTGTTAGAAAGTATTTCATAAATTATGTAGGACGCGTGATTTTTTTTCTTGTTTTCATTGTTGTTTGCTTGTATTTCGCTTTTTTTTATAGATCAGGAGCACAGACAATCACCTCATAGAGTTCGGGGCTGAAATTGCAGAATTAGTTAAAAATCGATTCGCATATTTAAACGCAATCGATCTGCGGAGTAATTCTTGATGTAAAATACAAGAAAACCCGATTCTATTGGTTGGCCTGTAGGTTTATCATAGTGTTTTCCAGTCCCCCCTGTTTGCTCCTTTGAATACAGGAAAACACAATGATAAAACAACAAGTCAACCAATAAAATCGGGTTTTCAGGTGTTTTCTACCAAGATGTGATTTTCAGACCGATTGCGTATTAATATGCAAATCTAGTTTTAACTAATTCTGCAATTTCAGCCTTGAATTCGATGAGGGAATTGTCTGTGCTGCCACCTCCCGGTTTACAAGATTGCATCGATTTAACGTATAAAAATATGAAAACATAAAAAAATTGCACATTTAGCTATCGTACATTTTCAATACTAACGGTGTTATTTGTTTAAAAAATTTATTAATACTAGCCTTTTCAAAAAAAAACCTTTATGTGATATCGTTTTCGTAGGTTTCGTTTTCTTTGCAATCTTTAACAAGGAAGAAAGAATCGTGCGTCAAGCATTGATAATGAAGTATTTTTAATACATTCAGAAAAATGTAACAAAATTGCACCATTTAAAAAATTAAAATATTAAGTCTCATTTCACTATATGGAAATGTATAACGCATTTCAAAACCGAACTTAAGCTTTTCCCGCCTACAATTGGAAAATCAACCGAATTTTTAGCAGTCCTGTATATGATATTGAGATTTGTATGCGTGCATTCCAAAATTTAGTTCACTTAAAATATACATATTACTTTAGTTGAAAATTTCCCTTCAGCAATTTCCTCCAATAAGGAGAATGGTATGCGAATACATTTGTGCAGTCCTGTATGTGAGGTATACACTTTATATATAACGGGTAACATGCCAAAAGTTGGTTAAATTTTAAAGTGCATACCGATTTTTAAAACACACCCTCCAGCATTTACTACGCAAAGACAGTACTGTAACCAATTTCTATTGTGTATCCCTGTAAATGAATAAAAATGCTATAAATGCTTTGTTTTGACATAATCGTAGTGAAAGTCAGTGATTTATATTAGTTTCAATACATTTTAAATAGCATAATGTCATTAAAATACACTGCAAACGATTTTTTCCCATATTCCATAATGTAATTGTATTCTTTTGAGTGCCCCTGTAAATGAACCATTAGTCGCACATACTTTATATGCAGTACCAAACATTCTTTGGTGACACTAAATAATCTTTAGCTATTATATGAATGTCCAAGTATATTTAAGGGATTTAGAGCGTGGACAGACGGCCAAACGGACAGACAAACCAAATGCATAAGCACTTTTCTTTTATTTTAAAGTGCTAAAAATGATATAGAATAGATTTCCAAAGATAATGGAGTGCCCAATTTCCGGTCCGTTTGGCTATACGTTTTCATTTAAAAATATAAAATCATAAAAATTCGAAAAAGGTCCTAACTTCAGGTTGTTTGAAAAAATTTTCATTTAAGACTATAAATCCATTCAATGCTGATTTTAGATATGTTTAAGGTTATCAAATTGGACCCGTGCAACATTGGTTATACGCCATTTAATTACAAAATAAAAGAAATCCATGCTTCTCACAATCAAGTTTTATAATCAAGACAACATTTCTAAATAAAATAGTTTGTCTTTCTTCGCTCCACTTTTTAAAACTATTCTTTATTTTATTAAAGCTTTTTAAGAAGTTTTCATTGCGAAAAATTAAAATTAAGAAATATTCAACACCCACTTTCTCTTCTTTCTTTTTTTCGATAAAAGGAAGAGATAAAATATATTAAAAATGTATTAGATTGCAACATATTAGCCCTGCAGAAACAAAAAGAGGAGCAAAGGAAAATTTTTAAAGGCTTCACTTCATAATCCAATTACAGCTCCATTTTAGTTTTTATTTCTTTTCATTTTGAGAAAAAAAAACTTTAAAATAACTGAAAACTTTGAAAATATAAAGAAAATTTTTTAAAACTTTAATATTATCTATAATATAAAGCTCAATTATCTCAATAAAAAATATATCGATTTACAGAATGAAGGTCTACAAAAAATATTAGAGATAACAATTACAAACAATAACAATAAAAAATGCTAACAATTATTTTTATTTATTTTATACTAGGGGGGCGCCGCCCCCCTGCTCGCTATGCTCGCCAACCCCCCGCGTAATCGCTTCGCGATTGCAAATTATTGGCTACCCCTGCTTGCTGCGCTCGCCAATACCCTATGGTATGAATAAGCAGTTGCAGACCTTTCAACTGATGTGTCACACGACTGGTGTTGTAAAGAAATTTAAAATGTGCCCTTCTGGGGGGCAGAGTGGGAGGCGACACAAAAGACATCCATAATATGAATAAGCAGCTGCAGACCTCTCAAACGATATGTCACACGACTGGTGTTGTAAAAAATTGAAAATGTGCCCCCCTGGGGGGCCGAGAGGGGGTGACACACAAGACATCCATAAAATGAATAAACAGTTGCAGACCTTTCAAATGATGTGTCACACAACTGGTGTTGTAAAGAAATTAAAAATGTGTCCCCCCTGGGGAGCAGAGTGGGGGATAACACACAAGACATCTATTATATGAATAAGCAGTTGCAAACCTCTCAAATGATGTATCAAACGACTGGTGTTGTAAAGAAATTAAAAATTTGGCGAAATATTACAGTTATCGCCAAGTTGGCGTCACTTTTGACAACTAATTTTGGTCGCCAAATTTAGCGATATATCGCCAAGTTGGCGACAAACTTGGCGATTGTTGGCGATGGTAACCTTTCCTCTCTTTATGATAACCCATACGGCGATGCATAGACGGAGCCCTTTCCTGATTGGTCTATTCGGCTCATGGAAGGAGTGGACAACCCGGATTCGTTAGTTCCGGAAATCTTCCACATCAGCATCATTCCAGGAGTCATTCCTTTTAAGGCTAGTTTTTTTTTACTGTAGAAGGATTATTAACTTTTATATGGTTTCCAAAAGATTGAACTTTATGTAATTGTGAATTATACAACAACTTTTGAATGCTTGACAACTTTCTTTATATAATTCATGTTTTTAAAATAATTTTCGTCGTAATCGAAACATGATAAAATTAGTCGGATGTGTTGGTGGGATTCCAACATTTTAGGATCTTTTAAGAGTAAAAGACTAATTGTATATAAATATTCTGATGTTTTATTGTATATATATATTTTTTTATTATTATTGTTATTATTTGAAAATTTTGAATGCAAGTGCCTTTAAATGTACAGTATGATTGTATCAGCTAGGTGCCTACAAGGGCAGTAGTATGTATCTGTGTTGATGAATAACAATGGATTAAGTTTTTCCCAGGCAAACGAATGGCTAAGAGGAAGTCTTAATTGAAGGGTACATCGTATGGATTTATGACCGTTGGTACTAAAAAGTCATAAAAGCAGTACTCGGACAGGGTGTACAAAGAAAAGTAGCTCTTTTATGACACCAATGTTTTATGGCTATGTAATCGCGATGTGTGGGGCCCAGCCTGTCTCGTGGGAAGTACGAGGGTTGATGGGCCCCGAAATATAAGGGGGGGGGGGGGCTTTGGTCTCCTGGCTGCACGTAGGAGTGTTACAAGGAGAAGCGATTGGCTGGTGCATAGAATTATGAGGTGTATGATAATTTCCTTCCACCAGTCAGGTCGAGTATGCAAATTTTGGAGCTCCCAGAGAATTTTCCTTGTAAAAAAAACTCAGAAATTAAGTCAGATGCAGAGAAGCGAGCTCCCATTTGTGTGACGATATTTTTTTACGTGGCTTTGTATGGATACTCTCCAGGCCCAGAAACTGGGATGTTCAGATGGTCAGTGGAGTACCAGGTACACTTATTTCGATATATATAATGTTCTTTAATATGTATATACATACCTATGATTGATGTGTAATTTAGTTAGTACGCTGCCCAGGGAACTTTGTCAATTTTTTTTTTTTAAATATTCCTTTTATTAACTTGCAATTAATGGTACTATTTTCTAATTCACTTTTTGTAAATGTTTTATTCCTATAATTATATTCAATAAATGAATTATATTTAGTAACCTCTAGTTGTCATTTGTGGAAACTTTCTTTTAATTCTTAAATTATTTTTTTTTCTTTCCTTTTCAGTAGCTAAACATGTTTGTTTATTTCGTAAAATTCTACTTATTTTGCAGTATGAGGATAATTAGTGACTAGGGATATCTTGTGGGGTTGGCTAGCTAAGTATGGAGAAATCTAACTTTAATATATTTTAAGTTTTACTTTTTTTTTCTTTTTTTTCTCGTTTAGCTAATCAATTGGACCATAGGTGGGGTAATCGTCTAAAAGTGACACAACGCAATACCCAGATGTTTTTTTTTTCTTTTAATGACAACCCCATTAACTTTATATTTTCGGAGTTGTCTATTACCCGACTAGGCCAATGCGATCACCAAGACCTGTTAAAATTATAGGCCCTTACAAGGTATCATTATTTGGGTTTTTATTATTGAATGAACCCGGGGTATAGGTGCACCCAACACCTATGCTAAATTTATGCAGATCTTGCCAGCAGGATGTGACAATATCAATACTTTCTTCTATCTCATACATGTTTAATATTTCAAGAAAAATTAAGCATAGCAGCGTCACCGATAAAGAGAGTTACACCAAAATTCAATTACCAGCAATTTATATCAAGTTATAACTGAAGTAACTTAGTATTTGAGATAGAATCATAGCAGAAATCGTAAATAAATACAGATAGAAGCGCCACCTGTTGAGCGATTTACTCCAAAAACTAAAGAATATTAATTTATATCAGGGACTAACTGAATTTGAAGTTTGCTGAGAATTCGTGCATTAGTTTCTGAGACAGAGCTATTAAGATAATCAAGAATAATGCTGAATAGCAGCTCCGCTTGTTGGGCGATTTACACCAAAAGTTAATCGGCGCCATATCATGTCAAAGACTAAAGGAATCAGTAGTTTAATTAAAATCCGTCTATTACTTCTTGAGATATTGCTATTGATGAAATCGTGAAAAGTCAGCATAGCAGTGCCTTCTGTTAGACGATGTACACCAAAAACTAATCAGGTCCAGTTTATATTAAAGTTTCACAGAATTTAAAGTTTTGGGAAATTCCAAGCATTAGTTCTTGAGATAGAGCGCCCACAAAATTTTTGTCACATACAGACTTGCACAGAGACAGACATCCTCACAGATAGACATTTTGTAAAAACATGTTTTTTGGGTTATCTGACCTTAAAACTTGCAAATCCGTTGAAAATCGAAATTCAAAAATTTGCACGAATTTAATACTTTTTTCTTGTAAAGACAAAGGAAAGTAAAAAGATCGTCCATTAAAATTAACACAGTGTGATTAGAAATTCATAATAGAAAAATCGTAAAAAATCCATGTTTAAGTGCTCTAAAAGGTCTACAGAATTTAATGAAAGATTTTGAAATCTAAAATTTGTTCGACGAGTTTTGAGATCAGCTGGATTAACCTTCCGGAAGACCTTTAGGATTGGTGTCACACTCTTTGTAATTTGTTCTTCCTTCCCTTTATGTTCATTGGTTGTTTTGTCTTCTCACGAATATGTTTTTACTATAGTTGATGATGAGTTGTTATTTTCAAGCTCGAAACGCGTCCTATGCATTGTTTTGATTTTATGGTGATTTTTTTTCAAAGTTTTATTATTTTAATTGTATGTTATTGTCAGTTTTTGGTGATTTTTCTGTAGTTTAAAAAAACAATAAAGGAAATTATGCTTCAAACCACTCTCGCTAAAATATGCCATCTGGCTGTGCAACTGTGACAATGACATATTCTAACGATTGAAAAGAAATAACAACTATCCACTATACAATTAATAAGCATTAATCATATTTTACCAAACGGTAGAAAATAAGCCTAGTGTTGCCCTAAGGAACTGTCTGAGGCTGATGAAGGACAGATTGTGCAAAAAGTTAAAGAAGATCCTTAAACTAGTTAACGAAATTTGCATGAGATTACGTCAATACTAGTGTTGTTCTTCAAAACATTCGAAGCAGTTTGAAAAAATGCGATTTCCATGTAAGATCTGGCCGAAAGAAAAGCAATATCACAAAAAACAGACTGTCTAGACTACAGTTTTGAAGCACACGTTAATAAGCCTGTAAATTTCTGAATATAGGTTATATTTGCAAATGAATCGAAGTTCAATTTTTTTAGATATAATAGCAAAAGTTTATTGTATAGAAAGCCTGATACAAAGATCGAGGAAAAGAGTATGGTGTCTAAGGTAGGGCGTGCTGCAATAAGATTGTATGGGAGCTTTGGGTTCCGGGAGTTTAGTTGTAATAGAAGGTAGAATGAACCAGTGTTCATACATTGATATCCTCAAAGAAAATTTACAATAAAGTGCAGATAAATTGGGTAAGACACAAACTTATAAGCTTCACCAAGATAATTGTCCTAAACATAGCTCCTGAATACACAACTTTAGTTGCTTGCTATACAACTGTCCAAATGAGCATGAGCTATCAATAAAATTCCGACTAAGTCTCCATATTCAAACCTCATAAAATAGCGTCATTTGGAAAATAAATTACTCGAACGCCATTTTTCTTCTAAAACGAAGATGAAGAAAGTTTTGATAGAAGAGATGCAAAATATTGACAAAAATATTAACTTGTAATTAGGGAAATCAATGTCAAATCTTTTAAAATTCGCCGATTTGTGATTCACCTCCGTGAAAATATTATAAAGTATTAGCATTAGCATCTTAGTCCGGGAGCCGACCGTCGATTTACCTATGTATGGAGTAAAAGGATCGGACATACATCAAAATGTAGGTCTCAATGTGCACATTAAGAATATCACTGTCTGCCAGGTCCTATCCTGCCGGAACGCAAGGCAGCCGCACTTTTATGACGTCAATTTTGAGTGTTTACCTATGTATCGAGTACAAGGACCAGACATACACCAAAACGTAGGTCTCAATGTGCACATTAAGAATATAACTGGCTGTCACATACATCAAAATGTAGGTTTCAATGTGCACATTAAGAATATCACTCGCTGCCAGGTCCTATCCTGCCGGAACCGGATGGCAGCCGCACTTTTATGACGTCAAGTTTGAGTGTTTACCTATGTATCGAGTAAAAGGACCAGACATACATCAAAATGTAGGTTTCAATGTGCACATTAAGAATATCACTGGCTGCCACAAACATCAAAATGTAGGTTTTAATGTGCACATTAAGAATATCACTGGCTGCCAGGTCCTATCCTGCCGGAACCCGGTGGCAGCCACACTTTCATGACGTCAATTTTGAGTGTCTGCCTATGTATCGAGTACAAGGACCCGACATACATCAAAATGTAGGTCTCAATGTGCACATTAAGAATATCACTGGCAGCCAGGTCCTATCCTGCCGGAACCCGGTGGCAGCCGCGCATTTATGACGTCAACTTTGTGTGTTTACCTATGTATCGAGTACAAGGCCAAGACATACATCAAAATGTAGGTCTCAATGTGCACATTAAGAATATAACTGGCTGCCAGGTCCTATCCTGCCGGAACCCGGTGGCAGCCGGGCATTTATGACGTCAATTTTGAGTGTTTGCCTTTATATCGAGTACAAGGACCGGACATACATAAAAATGTAGGTCTGAATGTGCACATTAAGAATATCACTGGCTGCGAGGTCATATCCAGCCGGAACCCGGTGGCAGCCGCTCTTTTATGACGTCAATTTTGAGTGTTTGCCTATGTCATAAATGTACGGCTGCCACCGGGTTCCGGCAGGATAGGACCTGGCAGCGAGGGATATTCTTAATGTGCACATTGAAACCTACATTTTGATGTATGTGGCAGCCAATTATATTCTTAATGTGCACATTGAGACCTACGTGTTGATGTATGTCTGGTCCTTGTACTCGATACATAGGTAAACACTCAAAATTGACGTCATAAAAATGCGGCTGCCTTGGGTTCCGGCAGGATAGGGCCTGGCAGCCAGTGGTATTCTTAATGTGCACATTGAAACCTACATTTTGAAGTATGTCCGGACCTTTTACTCGATACGTAGGTAAATCGACGGTCGGCTCCCGGACTATCTGATTTAAATAAAAAATTTCAAAGTTACTTGTCGAGTAATTTTTTTTTCTTTTGTTTTGTCATCATGAATGCTAATGAATAAAACTCTATTTTTAGGCGAGTTCATAATTATGTAAATATACCTAGTACCTATAGTCGTCGTTCAGTCCGTCCATCCGTCTGCTCGTCCGTGTCTGTCTCTCCATCTATCCGCATATAACAGAGCAAAAACTAACCAATTGAATCGTTTAAAAATTTAAAATATATGATTGTTGAATAATTTTATCGAGTCATTTCAAATTTTGTGAAAAGCGAATATATAGTTTGATATTCAACAAACAAAAATAACAATCAAAAATATTCCGTTGCATTGCGGCAAATGCGAAAAAAAGTAGTTTCAAGTGCGCTTTAATGATGTTACACTCTTTCGAACGTAATAATATTGATATGCATCTATGAAATATTTACTAAAATATACATTCCATACAATGTGTGGTACAAAGAATATTTGTCATTAATTTACAGTCCACATAAAAATATTTCATTGCATAATGGTACAGAGCGATACATTGTTTGGGGCGTGCTTTAATTATGTTAAACTATCTCCCATTTTACGAAATTTATTTACGTTGTTAAGGTTTACTACAAGTTATTTTCTGTGTGATAGAAAGCAGATAGTATTTACAGGGATGCAAATAAGATTTCGGATACCATACTGTATCCGAAATATTGCACACGAAAAAGGAAGTCTCAGTTGGAAGAGCATTGACGGCTTCAGCCAATACATCCCTGGTTCGAATCCTGGCCCGGACTTTTTTCACCCAAAAATGAAAAATGGAAAATTTATATCTGTTATAATTAATTTACTGATTGAATAATCGCATTTAAAATTAATCTAATGTAATTTTGTATGCAGCGATTTTCTGCAGTTCCATATATTGACGTTCGATTTACTCTGTTGAGCTGATCCAGAGTATCAGACCAGATTAAGTGATCGTTGAAGTTAATTGGATGAAATAGTCCTCCAGTGTTCGTGTCCGGGATGGCTCAGTTGGAAGAGCATTGGCGGCTTCAGCCAATACATCCCTGGTTCGAATCCTGGCCAGGACTTTTTTCACCCAAAAATGAAAAATGGAAAATTTATATCTGTTATAATTAATTTACTGATTGAATAATCGCATTTAAAATTAATCTAATGTAATTTTGTATGCAGCGATTTTCTGCAGTTCCATATATTGACGTTCGATTTACTCTGTTGAGCTGATCCAGAGTATCAGACCAGATTAAGTGATCGTTGAAGTTAATTGGATGAAATAGTCCTCCAGTGTTCGTGTCCGGGATGGCTCAGTTGGAAGAGCATTGGCGGCTTCAGCCAATACATCCCTGGTTCGAATCCTGGCCAGGACTTTTTTCACCCAAAAATGAAAAATGGAAAATTTATATCTGTTATAATTAATTTACTGATTGAATAATCGCATTTAAAATTAATCTAATGTAATTTTGTATGCAGCGATTTTCTGCAGTTCCATATATTGACGTTCGATTTACTCTGTTGAGCTGATCCAGAGTATCAGACCAGATTAAGTGATCGTTGAAGTTAATTGGATGAAATAGTCCTCCAGTGTTCGTGTCCGGGATGGCTCAGTTGGAAGAGCATTGGCGGCTTCAGCCAATACATCCCTGGTTCGAATCCTGGCCAGGACTTTTTTCACCCAAAAATGAAAAATGGAAAATTTATATCTGTTATAATTAATTTACTGATTGAATAATCGCATTTAAAATTAATCTAATGTAATTTTGTATGCAGCGATTTTCTGCAGTTCCATATATTGACGTTCGATTTACTCTGTTGAGCTGATCCAGAGTATCAGACCAGATTAAGTGATCGTTGAAGTTAATTGGATGAAATAGTCCTCCAGTGTTCGTGTCCGGGATGGCTCAGTTGGAAGAGCATTGGCGGCTTCAGCCAATACATCCCTGGTTCGAATCCTGGCCAGGACTTTTTTCACCCAAAAATGAAAAATGGAAAATTTATATCTGTTATAATTAATTTACTGATTGAATAATCGCATTTAAAATTAATCTAATGTAATTTTGTATGCAGCGATTTTCTGCAGTTCCATATATTGACGTTCGATTTACTCTGTTGAGCTGATCCAGAGTATCAGACCAGATTAAGTGATCGTTGAAGTTAATTGGATGAAATAGTCCTCCAGTGTTCGTGTCCGGGATGGCTCAGTTGGAAGAGCATTGGCGGCTTCAGCCAATACATCCCTGGTTCGAATCCTGGCCCAGACTTTTTTCACCCAAAAATGGAAAATTTACATCTGTTGAAACTTGCTATTACTACGAAAGCTGAAGCAAGACTACTTCTACTTTAATCTAACACGGGAAACAGCTTTGGTGCTGCTCGAACCTATCATTGACATCTAGTGCATTTTAAAGCCCTATTTTAGAAAGTTTGATAATGAAAAAAATTTTGAGCTAAAATGTTTTTTTCTTTTTTTTTCTTTAACCCATTAGTGCCTAGCGTCCCTTTTTAGGGACGCTTCAAAAGTTGCATTCATCACTGTTTTTGACACCGGTAAAAAAGAAAAGCAATAATTATTCTATTTAAATGATGCATTTTCGTGATTAATGAACTAAACTTAAATCTTCTAAAAATAGTGGTGCAAACCAAATAAAATTTACGCAAAAGATGCTGGGCACGAATGGGTTAATTAGAGCTTTTTGACAACCCTTTCCAAATTTCATAGCTGCTTGTCGTGTGTCAGTAAGCAGTGGTTTGGACCATCACTAGACATTGTAATGTCTGACCTAATTAAATACAATAAATTTTATAAATTGCACAAAAATATTAATTTACTTTATAATTACATTTACTAAAAGACACAACATTTCATATTAAACATTTCAAACTTTATTCCATATGAATTCAAAAGAAAATAGTTTGCTTATTATGCATTTCAATTTAAAAAGAATAGTTTTAAATAACCTTGAAAGCTTTTAACAGATATATATTTTCTATTTATACAGTTATTATATGCATAGAAAAAAAAAATTGATTTTTATACTATTATCAAACAAATCGCAATCTGATATAATTCTAATACGTATCATACATATGCTAGCACTAAAGGGATAGAGCAGACAAAAAATGTTTAGCAGCATATTTGGCGATTTAACTCATTTTTGGCGTAAAATAAACTAATAAAAATCCAATAATAAAAAATTGGAAGTATAAAAAAAAATTATACAACATGATAGCAGAGAAATTTTATCTTTTCTCTAAGTTTTATGTATAGATCTATAAAATGCACCAGGTCTGGACGATAGGTATGCGATCTTAACCAAAAGTGGTTTCCTTTTAAGCCTATAATCAAAATAAGCATATACCACACTTTCTTACACTATTTTCAGTTATACCATAATCTAATAAAACTGTTAACAACTTTTTAAAATGATAAATTAATTTTTCGCAGAGTTCATCACTCTTTTCTGTTCAGTTAATTTTGTTTTCTTTAAAAGCAAATGGCGTGTAAAATAAAGTGAAAATCTATTAAAGTATAAGTAAATGATGCCTGAAGTAGAGAAAATGTAAAGGACTACGGGGGGAGGAAGGATGTAAATAGAAAAATTATGAACATTTTTACTTTTGTAATGCAATAATGCTTTTTTTCTGAAAGATTGTTAACAATTTTTATGCACTAACCATTGTTAGAATTTTTTTTTAAAGCAATAAAATTAAATGACTCAAAAGGGGAATTAAAATTTACAGTATCTGATATATTTTACTGTAATGTTTTTTTTTTTTTTTTTTTTTTTTTTTTTTTTTTTTTTTTAAGCAAACTTTTTAGTCTTTGACATATCGCTTGTGATTTAATTTTCATTAATTATCCAATATAGTCAATTCGTGTGTTTTTTCTTTCTTTGAGTATAAATTACAAAAAAACAATAAAACGAAAACGAAAAATCTTGCTTTAGGCATAGATTATGGACCCCTTTTCAATACTAGCAGAATATTATTAAGAATGTCTCATAGCTTGTCTCATAGACTGTTTATAGCTTGCATAAAAATATGATCATACCATACAATATAATGTTATTGCCTATATGTTAACGTCTAGTGAGTAATTTTTACTGTAAGAAATAACGCTCTCGATAAAGTCAAACCTTTAAAGAAAATCAACAGCGAAAAACCATGCATCAAGTTTATATTATGAAACACTTTCAGACACTAAAAGTATATTATTAACAAATTTCATTTATTATTCCATACAATGAAAACGTTCATGGTCTGTCCTGCAACCGATTTTTCTTTTCTCCATCTCTATAAACGAACGGTAAATGCTACGCATTTAATCTATAGTTGTAGTGCGATCCTTTCTAGCTTCATAATGCTGGAAGTATCATAAAATGTTTAAAAGGATCGCAGACAACTTTTGTTTTCACGTAGTGGAATTCTTTTGTTCATCTTTC
Source organism: Maratus speculifer (assembly GCA_964019185.1). NCBI lineage: Eukaryota > Metazoa > Arthropoda > Arachnida > Araneae > Salticidae > Maratus > Maratus speculifer. The sequence goes on from OZ025290.1 coordinate 274,611,409, forward strand.
TAAACCAATTGCTTATGCTACTTGTTTCATACTCTTTAGAAAGCACACTTTTATCTACCTCAGTAATGCATATTAATCTTATTATGTTTGAAGAATTGTAAAATCAACACGCATCAGAAGATATTTCCGCCACAGGCAATATTGTAATGATTTTTTTTTTCGTACATAACACTGTAAACAAACTATAAATACTATACACTTCATTTTCAATACTAAATATTCCATAGTAAACCTCAGTAACACACATTAATTAAATGGGAATACGAGTATATTTTCGAGAGTACACTGTAAAAAAAAATTGAGAAACTTACAAAAGTTTTTCTAGTAGAATTGTATTCCAAGTACTTTTTATGTAACGGCAACAATAAAAATTCATGTAACAGATACAGATTTGCACTTTGAATCAAACAAATTTTAAGGTTACTAAGAATTTTTTTGGGAAATCGTATTCCAAGAACTTTTTAAGTGACGATAACGAGCATTATAGATAAAATTTTAGTAAAGTTACCAAAATTTTAGTAAATTCTTTTGTAAAGTTACAGATGGTTTTAGTTTTGCTTACAAGTTTTGTAGATTGACATCATTTTCTTGTACAGTGTACACATAAAATTTTAGTAAGCATAAGAGATTTCGGTTAATTTAGATTACTAAGGTTACAGATTTTTTTTACAGTGTATGAACAGACAGACGACAGACAAACTAAATTTTTAAATATTTTTCAATTATAGACCAGAAGCTAGCAGTACAGTCCATCGCTTGATCGAGTTTTCAGCTGAAATTCCAGTATTAGTCAAAACTCAATTCGCATAAGATCCCACACTACTGATTGAAAAAAACCCGAATGATAATGTAAAGTCTATGGGAGTGTTCTTTTCAAATATTTCGCTCAAATATTAATATTTTGACGTGATTTAATTTGCATAGGATAGCTGAGGACAATGTACAACCGGCCTAGTTTTTACTTTTTTGATTTTGGTTATACTATTTTTATATTAAGATAGTTTCAATTTCATAACCGGTTCAAACCAATTCTAAAAGTTTAAGCTTAAAGAAAAAAAAATCTGACACCCAAATCGAAAAAGTAAAATCTAGGCCGATTGTAGATCATCCTCGGCTATCCTGTGCAAAAAAATCCCGTTAAAATATTAAAATTTGAGCTATATTTTAGAAAAGAACGTCCCCATAGACTTTACATTATCATTCGGGTCTCTTTCAGCCAGTAGTGTAGTGTCTTAAAACGAAATCGGTTTGTCAAGTCCTATCTTGGTGGAAAATACCTTAAAACTCGATTTTAGCAGTTGATTCGTAGGTTTACCATTGTATTTTCCTGCTCCCAGTCCTCCATGTTTTCATTCCTTTGAGTACGGGAAAACACAATGATAAACCTATGAGACAACCGTACAACCGCTAAAATTGGGTTATGAGCGTTTTCCACCAAAATATGATTTGGCAGACCGATTGCGTTTTAATATGCGAGTCAAGTTATAACTAATTCTGAAATTTTATTTTCAGTTGTGAACTCGATGAGGTGATAGTGTGTGCTGCCGCCTCCTGGTCTATTATGTTGGAAAGTGTTAAAAGATTGTCTTGTTGGTGCATTTTATTTACGTGCCAGTGTTGTTAATATTAACCCATTAGTGCCTAGCGTCCCTTTTTAGGGACGATTATAAAACGGGCAATAAAGCACTTTTCACACCAGTAAATAGAAATATAAATAAGCACTATTATTCACGAGACGAATTCCTCAATAAATTAAGATGAAAATTATTCGTCTTTTAAAAGTGGTGGGAAACCCAACATTTCATTTTTAATGAAGAAAATTATCTGGGCATTAATAGGTTAATAGAAAATTGTATGCATATTTTTCTTATAATTTTTAAATTACTTTCATGTTTTCATTACTTTCGCTCCATAAATATATTACAAGGGTTTATCAAAAATAAATCGAATTTCGTTTAAACGCATGTTGGAAGTGTGGAAAGTATGGATGAGGCGTATCCGTTTAGTCGGTACACTGAAAAAAGTAAAAAATCCGTAAAGTTACTAAACTTTTTCTAGGAAACTGGGATTCCTAAAACTTTTTATGTAACTGTAACAGTAAAAATTCGATTATATAGAGTTTTGATATTAACGTTACATGAAAAGTTTTAGGAATCCCAGTTTCCTAGAAAAAGTTTAGTAACTACAGTTTTTTTTTTTTTTTTTTTTTTTTTTTTTCAGTGTAAGGACATTGCCAGTGTTTTTTCAATCAGCATCAGAAAAAAAGGAGCAAGAAATACTATGTTTATCAATTTTTTTAAAGGAACATATAAAACACACCAGAAATTTTCTCATACTGTAAGCATACTTCCAAGACAACGGTTTAAAGAAAATCAAGGTCTACGACTTGCACAAAATGTTCATGGTTGCAAGAATTTATTGAAAATGAGGCCTATTTTCCGCTTTCTCCAGTTTTAAATTCGATCTCTTAGAACAGTATGACAAATGGAAACAACCATACTTTAATTTGAATCCACATTTCAAGTCTTATACCCGTTGCGAAGCTTTTCACATCCATGTTCCAATTTTTTTCAAAAATGTATTTTGAGTAATCATGACGTACCAACAATTAAAAAAAATGGATCAAATAATAATTAATCGAAATTATTTAAAAAAAAATTAGCGTTAAAAAATCTATGTAATATTTTATGCTAAATTTTAGAAATGTATTTGAAAGTATTATTTTTGTTGTCCCATCTTAGATGCCAAATAACTTATGTCAGCTTCGTACTTAGTTATTTTTAAGAGAATGAAAACTGAATTGAACTCTTTCCAGAAGATTTTTTCACTTGAATTTTTCATGCTATTTATTTAATGTCTTGCAGAAAATATTGCCAACAAAGCAATCTACAGCTTTTAGTGTTTTATGGAATTGAATTCCAGATTGTCATAATTGTACTGTCTGGATTTTTGCTTATAATGCCCTTAAATCTTACTTTTGTGACAATCTTCCAATTCTCTCATTCTTAAAATTTTGTGAGCCAATATTGAGCTCAACTGAGGTACATTAGGTTATATTTCGGTTTCTTCAATCTGTATGAGGGGGACGGTCGTTGCAGCAACTGAAATCCAGATGATTATTATCGATTTTTTTTAACTTAATCGATGCCATTTTCTCAAACAAATTCAAAGTTTTTACCCGCGTGAAAAACGAGATAAAAAAATTAACAGCGCGCTATGGAATTTTCTTCAATTTTATTTTTTTTGAGTTATTTATTGCATAGAAGAAGAAAAACAAAAGTTATGCCTATTTTTCTTGCGTGAAGAACGAGATCGAAAAAAAAATCTCTTTTAAAAGATTGGAAAGCTAGGTATACAATATAGAATAATGAATGTTTTATTCGTTGATTCCGTTGAAGATGGATTTCTTAAGATTAAAGAATTTGAAAAAAAAAAAACATTTTCTAAATTCTGCGTGCGGACAGTGCGTTTAAAAGACTTTGGAAATGCTGAATTGTACTCAAAAATCGGAAGTAGTAACGTACTGTGGTTAGATAAATTGCCTTATATATTTGTAAATCAACTTATATTTGATTGTAAGTATGGTCCAGATCGTCATACTTTATTCAAGGAGGAATTGAGCCGAAAGAATGAAGAAAAATTCAGAAGCGATCACACACACGGAACAAAAATAAAAAAGTATGTACAATGTTCCAGGAAATTAGGCTGCACAGCTAAAATTTTATTAAAAGAAATATTTACATTTCCGGAATATGCAATTCCTAAAAATAGTAAATACTATAAAGAAAAGGCATCGAAAGAACTACGAGCATCATTAAAGAAAAAAAAAGTAAATGCAATAAAAAAATTCATTTTAACATTGCCATCTGATGAATCAGACCATGTTATGCATCCTGTCGGAGAAGCCACAGAAATCCACCAATCTGTTGATGAAAAATTAAAGCTGAAAATTAAAGACCTTGTCTCTGATTCAATAACGGATACTGAAGACATAAAACGTTATCTGCAGCAGTATGTAACAAAGGAGCTTTTTTCTGAAACACCGGGATTCCCCTCTAAATCAAATAGAAGATATTATCCTTCATCAGAAGATATTAGGAACACTGTAAAGAGAGCTTTGCAAAAGTTATCATTTTCAACTAATGAACAGGAAAAAATCCAACGCATGGCAGATGAGCATTTGGCGAAATATCCTGATGATACTTTTTTCTTCAGATCTTATCATGAAACTGAAAACAAGAACACTGAAGATGGAAGTAGCTTGTGTTTCTTAGATGCTACTTATCGAACAACAAAGTATACTTTGCCATTATTCTTTGTATGTGTGAAAACCAATGTAAACTATCAAGTCGTTGCAGTATTTATCACACAAGGTGAAACAACTGCCAGCATTATTGAAGCAGTAAGTATATTAAAAGAAAAAAACCCAACATGGAACCCAAAACATTTTATAACCGATTTCTGTGAAGAAGAAATTAATGCGATCGAAAGTGTTTTCCCTGGATCTTTTGTATTCTTGTGCGATTTTCATCGGGAGCAAGCCTGGGTGCGTTGGGTAAAGAAATCATCAAATGATATTCATAAAGCTCAGAAAGATGATGTTTTAAATTATCTACGGGCAGTGGCAAATGCTGCATCAGTTGAAGCTTTTGAAAAAGCTGTGAAAGAATTAGAGAACAGCAATTTTTGGAAGACAAATGATAAATTGCAAAAATGGTTCAAAAGAGAATGGCTTTCTGTCCATAAGAGGTGGGTGTGGGCTTTTCGTAAAGATGATATGGAGCTGCCTATTAATACCAATAATGGAATAGATAATCAAAATAGACGCTTAAAGTATGGTTGCTTGCATAAGAAAATACAAATGCCTCTAAGCAGTACGCTAAATTTAATAATTACTAAATTTATTCCCGATAGTATAAGGTCATATGAAGAATTAAATATTAAGTATTCCTCTGGTTACCGAAAATATTCTGCACAGATTCCAGAATACCTAGTTGACAGGCCAAGATCATTTATTTTGCACTGCATGAAACGAATGTGTTTAGCGAAAACTATTCAACCAAGTGATGTGACACGCATTCAAAGTCCTGGAATTTGTTTTAAAGTACGTAGTCAGACACATGCAAACTCTTTCTACGAAGTTGATTTTGGCAATGAAATTATTATGCCTTCTTGTGAATGCTACGATTGGCAAACTACGAAGTTGTTGTGCAAGCATTTTTTTGCTGTGTTCCAATGCACAGACATAACATGGGACAATCTATCGATCAAATTCAAGAACAGCCCTTACCATAACTTGGATTTATCAATCAAGGGTGTTCATGTAAGCAATCGTTCAAGTGATGTTAGAGAAGGCACCTTACCAAAAAAAATTTGTACACAAATTGTGAATGATTTAGACGAAGAAAATGATGTTTCATGTAGCCCTGAAGAATCAACAACACCATTTGAAAAAGCTAATAACGAGGAAACTGGTGAACAATCAGCAGCTTTTGAGGATGAAACAAAGTCTATAGCTATTGAAGGTGCCAAAGTCAGAGATACGTTGGCTCAAATTCGTACACTGTCATTTGAAATAAGTGACTCATCTGTCATGAAAAATTTAAGCAGTTTGCTTGAACCAGCATTAAAATACGCCTCCACAGAACAAATTAAAGAAAAAGGACTCACTGTTACTATAAACAGAGAAGAGAGATTAAGCAAGAAAAGAAAAAGAAATAACAGTGATAAAAATAATACAAACAAGAAATGTTTAACTCTTCCACTGCGGAAAAAACGAATAACACATTACAATTACAAACTGTTGAAACCAAATTCAAAATGTATACAAACAAGTAATGTAACTGTAGAAGGCACTTTTGATGTGCCTGTAAATAAATTTGGATGTGATTGAGTATTCCGCTCATTTTTAAATATATCCATATTATTATTATTATTAATAAATATTTAATCTGTAATCTTTTTTTTTTTTTTTTTTTTTTTTTTGACATAGATGTATAGATGTCATGAACGCACCAGGTTTGGCGCGATTTTGTTTTTAAGCAAATTTAGCAAAATTTTCGTTTTTAAATACAAGTTATATATACATTTTTAATTTTTTTTTAAATTATTTAAAAAAATAAATAACAATAAATTAAAAAAACTAACTATAGAGCAAAATAATTAGTATAATTTAAAAAAGTAAATAAGCAATTTGTCAATAAATAAATACCAATAGTCATTAACCCTGTCAGATCAAAAAGCACCATTTTGGCGATAATTAGGTGTCCCTGTGCATATAAGATATCTGTACCTTTTTTTTTCTTTTGGCTGTAATTATGGAATATATACTTTTGAAAATGAATATTTGTTTTACTCAACTGGTTTAAAATTTATGCATTTAGAGTTTTATAATTACAAATTCACCCTCATACTCCCCTACCTTTTTTATACTACTTGGTTATTCCGCCGACCAATTTCGCTAAATTATACAAATCGCCAAATTAAAGAAATTGAAATAACTTTTATTCTAAATAACGAAAGAACAAATAAATTAATAAAATACAAATAAAACTTTATATTAAAAATCACTTGAAGACGTAACAGGTATGTGATGCGAATTTAAAATTACGTGAATGAGACATTTTTGATGATCAATATTGAAATTTAATCTTTTAGTTTGGCGGTAGTAATTTGGTCGACAAATTAACTAAATAGTACCTTATTATTATTATTATTATTATTTTACAAGTAATGTTTGGAGTGTAAGATATTTGTTTAACATTTCTTAATTTAGATTAATTTATTTCAAATGTCTGAATTTTTAAAAATTCAGCTTAAAATGGCTATAAATAAGAAAAAAAAAACGATGGATGACCTCAGGCAAGCTATTTCCAACATTCGATATTTGGTAAAACGTCTCTGTTAATTTTATCCTCTTTTGCTCTGTTTACAATTCTTTACTTGCGTATTATCCAGGCCGTGTCACAGATAACTGCGCCAAGATAACTGCTCTTATTAATACAAATTACGGTAACCCTTACTTTTTGACATTTTTATAGCATATCATTCATAATAAGAGATATTATATATAATTACTTAATAATGATATTGGCTACAACTTATTTTTTCTTATAGTTTTTTTTTTTCATTACAGTTAAAATATTTATTGAAAATGATTCGGTTATTAGTTTATTTGATATTATTTACCATTTTTAACAATGTTTTTCATTAAATAATATTAAATTACTGTTTTGAACATGATTGGTAACGCTAATCAAAACTGGCAGTTGTCAACCATTTTTTGCGATCTACCTCATGGTCCAGATATTACGCAAATATCAATCCATTTTCCCTTTTCAATTGATATCTTTGGGAATTTAAACAATTCTGGGTAAATAGTCTTACTATTATTTAAAAAAAACTTACAGCGCAGGTTTCATATACGCACCACATTGGAACATTTTTATTCTGACGCCAATTTGACGAAATGTACGTTTTCAAATGTTAGTTACACATGTGTATATTATTTTTCTCTTTTGTTTGAAAAAAGAAAAAAAAAATAATAAAAGCTTAGTTAACAATTATAGAATAGAATAATTTAAATCAATTTAAAAATGAAAATAAAGGTAGGTAAACAGTTTATTAATAAAGAAAAGCAATAGCCGGGTTACTATATGCGGCATAAGATGGCCATTTTGCTACAATCGCGCCGATGTGGTGGCAATTTGGCATTTTTTTTTTCAAAATGCGCCAAAATGCCATTTCTTTAAATAATTTCCAATCTGAAACTACGAGTTAAAGAAACCATCCTGATGGATACTTTTAAAATTAAAGTGATTTTATGCGGATTTAAAAAACTTAAGAAACACTAAAAATTACAAAAATAAGCTTTGATTTTAACAAATTTAGCATCTAAATATAGAAAATTAGCTAATATTGTTCAGTTAAAAATATATAATACAGGAATATTTGAAGTAAATTGTGAGTAATACATTTTCTTTTTAAAAGGAAAAGTTCTGGATTTTAAAGAATCAAATGTAAAAAAAAAAAAAAAAAAAAAAAATCTATATAAATGTAGAATGTGTACAAAAACATGATGATACTGAAATATTTCATAATTATCCCGAAAAAAAAAAAATTGAAGAAAATTCCATAGCGCGCTGTTAATTTTTTTATCTCGTTTTTCACGCGGGTAAAAACTTTGAATTTGTTTGAGAAAATGGCATCAATTAAGTAAAAAAAAAAATCGATAATAATCATCTGGATTTCAGTTGCTGCAACGACCGCACCCCTCTGTATGACAATGACAACCAACCGAACTAATCGAATTCTCATAAACAGAGACAATATCTTCATTAAGGCCCCTGTTCTCGCTCCAGGAAACGCTCGCGAGCTAATGCTATTCCTATGGGGAAGCATTTTTCTAATAACTCTTTCGCATTTTGACATTTTTGAATAATTTTTTTTGCATTGGATAGCTGAGGTGCATGCCGACAGCGCACCTTTTTTACTTTTTCGATTTTGGTCGCAGATATATTTTTTAAAAAGCACTTTCAGTTTTGAAACCGGTTTTGAAAGTGAAACTAACTTTGTTAAAAATATCTGCAACCAAAACGGAAAAAGTAAAAAAGGTGCTCTATCGGCATGCACCTCAGCTATCCAATGCAAAAAAAAATTATTCAAAAATGTCAAAATGCGATAGAGTTATTAGAAAAATGCTTCCCCATAGGAATAGCATTAGCTCGCGAGCGTTTCCCCGAGCGAGGACAGGGGCCTTAATTATTTCAATTTATGAAATTCGACTATATTTTGATATAGAGCCTGATTCTATGCTGTGCCAAAAATAATCTACAGCGTGTTACTTAAGGCACGCATACCATACGTTCACCGACTTTGTTTTATACTAATGCAGAATACTCTATTAATCCGAACGCCGGTGACATCGAAAACTGTCATCGCGGAAAATTGTTTATGTAAATTGATAATAACAAGTTATACGCACAAAATGAGTGAAGTATGTCTAAGATTGACAAGCCGAAAATATATTTAATCAAATTAATTATTATTAAAAAAATAGTATTTTACAGTCGCTTCATCGCGGATATCAGTCACTCTAAAAGGCTATTACACGTAAAAATTTTAAGCGACAAAAATTTCCTGCGTTTTTTCGTTTTCTAATCATTTCATGGGCTGTTAGAAAAAAGGCTTTATGATCGTCAAATTTCCAAGCATTTGATTGACTGCTAATGGCGACAAACTACGTTTTAAGCGTCAAAAAGGCTCCGACACAAACGAATCGTTCGCTTTAAGAGCTACTCCCCTGAAGCCACACGATAACATTGAGACACCTGGAATTTGAAGCGACTTTAACTTCTTGTATAATAGCAATTTTAGAACATTTTATTTAAAAAAAAAAATGTGCTTTTTCAGAAAAATGTCGAATGACAAATTTTATTCTGCCGGAAAAGTGTATCATACCTATTTTAACCCTTCACTGATTTTTAGCTCACAGGCTATCATAGCCTGAGAGCTTATGTGCCCGTCCGTTCTGTATGTATGTTCGTTCGTACGTTCGTGCGTAACGCGATAACTCGTGATAAAAATATCCGATCCACTTGAAATTTTGTATGTAGGTATATCCTGATAAAGCGCTACCCTGATTAGTTTTTGGAGTTCATTCGATATGTATAAGAGGGGGAACGGGGGGCTCATGCCCCTCCCCTTAGTTGATATAAATGGGATTTACATGCAGAATAAAGTTTTCGTTCAAAATTTAGATTAGGATCATTCTGATGAGGCGATTCGTGACTGTTATTAGGTGTTCATTGAATAAGTATAAATAGGGGGAACAGGGGTTCTAATGTCCCCCCCCCTTAATTTATATAAATGGGTTTTTCAAGCAGAATTTTCAGATTTCGTTCAAATCTCTGAATAGTTTTGGAAGTTTAATGGTTAAGTATAAAAGAGGGGGATAACTCCTTTTAAATTATATAAATGCTAAATGGGTTTTTATTAAGAATTATCTCATTTGCTCTGAATTTTGGATATAGATTTTTTATATGATAAAGCATGTCTTTGATAGTATAGGAGGTTCAATGATTAAGTATTAAAAAAAAAGGAAAGGGGAGAGCTGTTTCCCCTTCTTAATTTTTTTTCGAACGGAATTAACCCTTGAAAATATAAGGCTTTAATGTACAATTAGTATTTGTAGCCTGTGAGCTCAATGCCATCAGTTTAACTGGGCAGTATTCTTTATTTCTATTGTTATAAAAAAAATTGTTTGAATATGTCCTATTAGAAAGCGAGACATATTATATGCACGATATATATTACATATCGGTCAAATAATGGGAAAAATAATTTTAAAAAAATTAAATTTAAAATTTTCAGCTAAAATGTTATATTTTATAGCTTGCATACTGTATACACAATTAGAATTTTTTTTAAATATTGTATTGTTATATTTTGAAATTAAATGGGCTTAAATTAATTAATTTTATTCGTTTAACACTCTGCAGTTTGCTTTATATTAATATATTTAAGTATTCAGTAAAACAATAAAAGTAAATTTTGCCTTAACAACTTAATCGAAACTTTTTTTTGTTCTTGTTTCCGAAGGATAAATTCTAATTTGCTGTTAAATGCAGCCATCTCTCACATGGATAAAATAAGTGTTAGTATTCCATTCTTTGGTCTGTTCTTGATCAGTTACAGTGATCATATCGGCCAAATTGATAACACATAATAAGAATTATTTTATTTTTAGATATATGGCCTACAATGCAGTGAAAGGTTAAGAAGAAGATCGATGATGAAATTTTTAATTTTTTTTTTTTTTTTTTTTTTTTTTTTTTAATTTTTACTGGCGGATTCTTTATTTGCCATTTGTTGCATTTTACTATTACATTTGATGATGGTGCGTCCAGGAATTTCTTGAACTAATAATTTTGTAGTTTTTATATCGCATGAGAATCTTTCTAATAGGAATGCTATTTTGAGCTTGTTTTCGTAGTAAACATATAGCAATTAATTAAGAGGGGTTAAAGAAAAAATACATTAAAGAATTTCATGAAAAATAGAATAAAGGGTTTTATAAAGCAAAACAAAAAAGTTTAATGCAATTTGCAGTGAATTTTAACAGCAACATTATGACATGCAACTGTGTTAGAGTTTATAAGTATGTACATATAAGTTCTCATGATGTAGCGATTTTTTTTTCTTCAAAAATTAAAAATAATAATAATAAAGAATTCTTCAAAGCAAACAGCTTTAATTTTTTTTTTCATAATTTACAAATTTATTGATTCATAAAATCATGAACATTTAAACATTAGAAACACACTCCATAACATAAAGATTTGGCTTTATCTAACATTGCTTTCAAAAGTATACAAGAAAATAAGGAAAAACAGACTCAAACATCAATAGTAAGTAAATTTTTTTTATTGGAGTAAAAGATACATTTTTAAGCGAAAGCTTTTTAATGTTTCGGAGATAAATATTAAATGTATATGTAGTTTTTGACTTTTTGGTGAGAAGAAAAATTGGAGAAATTTGTTTTTTGCAATATGTTTGAAGAAGATATGGAAATGTTTTGAAGTAAAAGAGCTTGTGTCTGCAATAACTGTCAAAATTCTTTCGGGTTTGTTTTATTTTTTAGTTTATTTCCGTTTGTATTTCCTTTAAACCTTTAGTACATACAAAATGCTACAAACCAAAATGTCATCACTAAGTTGTCGACTGAGCTGAATGTTGGAATTTTTTGCAATTTTGACATTAGCATATACGTAAGCATTCTTTCGTAATGTATTGAAAACTTTTTACTTGCATCATACGAGAATTGCTTTTTAAGTTTCTACAAAAAGTTGGAAGAAAAAGAATTTTTTATGGAACAAACTGTTTTATTGCTTTTCAAAATATTCGCCTTTAAGATTTATACACTTTTCATCTGTTCAAACCAATTATTGAAACGGTTTTTCCACTCTGAAGTTGATATCTCAGAAACACAGTTTTAGAAGACATCAACAGCTTCTTGCGGTGATGAAAATCGCTGACCACGCAATTTTTGTTTGACATAAAGGAATAAGAAAAAGTCATTACATGACAAATCAGGAGAATATGGGCAATGAGTCATTAATTCGAAATTTTTATTCCTGCAAATAGTCTTATTTCACGTGCTGTGTGGCAGCTGCCGTTGTCGTGATAAAAAATTATGCGACTTTTTTTTTTTTTTTTTTTTTTTTTTTTTTTTCCCTGATTACGTTGATCACTTTTGGCAAACAAATTTCTATATACCATTTAAAATTAACAGTTTTTCAATCAATTGAAGCCTGTAAGGCCGGAGAAACAAGCAATCATTTTTTAGGAAATGCTTCGTGAACAAACAATTTTCGTAGAATTCGATTCATTTGGAAGTACCCAGAAGTGGATTGTTTTGTTGTTTAATTTCCGGCAACGAATATACGTATATATGGGTCATTCCAAAAATAAAGCACCCTTTGGTGTCCCGACACTTTGTATTGCTATATTTTCTAAAATTTTGTTTCAAAATTAAATTTAAATATTGGAAAATATATTTTAAAGATATTTTTCTTGAATGCAATTTTTAAATTTGAGATAAATTCTATTTATTGTTATTCAAATTACTTTCATAATAATTGTGTCCTGTAAAAAGCCATGTCCCAAGAACAATTTTTACTTTTTAAACCCTATTTTTTTTACTATATGTATCATTTAAATTATCTTCCAGGATATTTTTTATATCTTTATAGTTTTTATATTATCCCTATATACTTAAAATATCTTTTGTAAATATTTTTCTTCATTTTATAAGAAAAATTCCTGTGTCCCTTAATTTTTGTCCCCTGTGTTACCGCCACTTTTTTCTTCCTATTAAAATAAGAATTTGGAAGCTAAATGTTGTTAATAGCAGTCATTCATGTACTTTTAGAGTTAGAATTCATCCTAGGTAGTCATTTTCCTCATTTGTTAAATTTTGAAGAATATTACCAAAGTAAAGGTGATTTTTGAAGGCGGGTGTGTTTTTTGTGTGTCCCCTGTGTTACTATTGATTTATTTCGATTAATTATTAATTTTCTAGTTTATTGGCATTTAAATTGTAAGTCTTAGTTAAAAGAAAATATTCCATCTAACTTTACATTGTTTCTATGAAAATAGTAATACATAGGTGTTAATTTAATTCATTTTGTCTCCTGTGTTACTAGTCCCCTGTGTTACCATGATATTGGTTGATATGTTGTTAAGAGACAAAAAACCCAAGTTTAGAAATGAAATGCAACAGAATATCCTGTTTTTTAATGCATTTGTTGGTCTATATCAGAAATACAATTTTAATTAATACATAAGTACACTTTTAAAATTGTTACTTTTTTATGTTCAATTAGGATGTCCCCTTTGTTACTTTATTGTCCCCTATGTTACTGACATTTCCTTTATCAGAACAAAAGCGAAAAAACTTTCTTATGAATCAGTTTTATAATATTCACTGGCTAATATGTATAAATAAGTTTTACTATAATTTTATTATATTAGAGTAATTTTTACCGAGTTATATAAAGTTTTATACAGGGAGAATGAAAAAAGGGTAACACGGGGGACATAATATGCCTATATCATGAAAGAATATATACATAAACAAAAAACTATATGGCACTGAATAAGAGCATTTATATCAAAGTGTTAATATTGTAAAAGGAATTCTCTATTTTAATAAGAAAAAATGAGAAGATTATTTAAAATATGGTAACACACGGGACATTTTTCAGCCAATGTGTCTGTGTTTCTAAGTGTAGGGATCTTTAAAAAAAGTGTGCTACTGATATTCAATTTCTACTCTTGAATATGTATACAACCCTCTCAATGATATTTTTATTTCATTTTAAATGAAAACATTTTTGAAAAAAAAATTCTCAAAAGGGACCTTTATTTTTGGAATAACCCATATATATCCAAGTTTTGTAATACCTGTAGCGATGTTGTATACTGATTTTGCAATTCTAAATTTGACATTTTTTTAGCATTTCCTAACAGAAGTTTGCACAGGACTCCTTTTGAGCTTCTGTCAAATTGTGTGGAATCCATCTGAAATAATCCATCTGGAATCTTTTTAACAGCTAAATGTTTATGCAAAATCCAATGTATTGCAGTATGTGATATGCTAAGGGATGCTTCTATCTCACGATTGGTGACATGCCAATCTTCTTCAATCATTTTGCGCACAGCATCGATATTGTTTGAAATCAATACCGATTTTGGTCTTCCTTCACGAGACTAATCACTGAGTGACACATGACCACGACAAAATTCTGCAAGCGAATTGTAAAGAGTCTTTTCTGATGGTTCTTCATCATCAAAAGTTTCACGAAACGATACTAAGCATTCTTGTCGAGTGAGGCCTTTCTTAAAATCATAAAAAATAATCCAAAGGAAAAATTTAAGAGTTATATGCCTTTTTTTCTCTCACTTGTTTCTTTAGAACACTTACTGTGAACAAAATACGTAGATAACTTTTTAAATGCCACTGATTCCTAGATTTAAAATAAAATGTGAATTTTACGAATATCCTGAAGATTTCAGAAGCACTTTATATTGGTCGTTTGTAAAAGGCAATCCTCGTAGTTTCCAAAATCCCATTTTTTTTTAAATGCCAGTGTTTTTATAAATGAACTAGCAGGCTATGCCCGCTTCGCTGGTCCATTTTCCCAAACGAACCTTGACTTAAACAAAATGGTGATTTAAAATTTTTATTTTAAAGCATTACAGACCATCACATAGAATTTACTTCCACATTGCTGAAAATGAATGCAACGCCATTGCGATATTGTACTATTTTGATTCCTTGTACAAAATTTAGTCAATTAAGAACCATCTCTTTTATTTGATCATTTATAGTAAAGTTTCGTATGAAAATGAGACAACGGGTTATGACAACAGACATCAAAATGCCCTCTAGTTATCAAGCTATTAAATTAGAGAGCATTGCAATGATTACTGAGTTTGGTTGTCAAACTCTGTTAACTTTCGTATCATACCTTATCTTTTGATAATTCTTTTCCCGGCTTCTGATTGTGTACTATATAAAGTTCTAATAGCCAAAATGCAATTTCCTTACATGTTACATTACGTTTTTTAATAAACATCCTCTTCTGGCAGAGTACATTAATTAAAATATGCAAAGTATTATTTACAGAGATTATTTATTTAAAGCAGAGTGTTTAACTTATATATTTATTAGAACAATGAAATATAAAAAGCGCGTTTTAAGCTGAATTATTTGAATAAAATTAAAAATGCAGTAGCTCAGTGCCTCTTCATTTTATAAAATAGTTGCAAACATGTAGCCGTTAAATCGGAATAATCTTGATGGCGAAATTTTGTAGAAAAATAAACCTTTAGCTTGCATTCAATAAAATCTGTCTACCTTGTAACTGATCCCATTATGATTTTTGACGTCAAACATTAGTAGTGCTTGGTACGATATTGTTACAAATGAATCATTACTTATTTAATATTTATTGTCAAATGAATGTGAAATTTATGATAATACATTATTGGCATTTATTGTTATAGTTTGGCGATAGTTTTTTTCGTCGACGGTGTAATGAAATAGTATCTAATAGTTAATTTTTATAAAGTTCAGCTAATAGAGCTTAATGTTAATTAAAATTGCTGCGTAATCATAAAAACAAAATTTTTTATTGTGGGATATTCATGTACATATTTTTTTTCTTAGCCAATTTTAAATTATATATTTATTTTCCTAACAATTTTTTAAACCAAAGTGAATTATAAATTAACTAGGACTTCCCTCAGAGGGATTAGTCTGAGCGATATTGCTGAGAATAAACATTTAATAATTTGCGATAAGTAAAGAAAATGAGATGTTACCTTTAATTGGTCATTCATTGTGATAAAATATGATGAAAATAAGCATATTGGATCATAGAATTACAAAATCTTATATATAAAGTTGCATATACTATTTTTATAAAAGAAAAGCAAACCATGCATGGATATAAAATTGGAAATATACAAAATGTTAAAAGTAATACAGAAAATAAAACATCAAATTTTCCTATATTGGAAATATAACTCTTTGAAATGATGAACAGAAGCTTCGCACCGATTTGAGAAACTATAAATAACATAAACTATTATGTTTGAAGAGAATGGGGTGTATTTTATACGGTGTGAAATCCGTCCGAATAGTTTATAATGTTAAATATCTGTTTTCCACGGATGCAATGAGGTTGTCGATAAGAGTTAAGGAATCCTTTTTTAAAAATTTGTCCTAAACGAGTACTTACATCTTATAAGTTACTGTGATGCCAAAGTTATAGTTTCTGACCCCAACAGTATCCTAGAAATTGCAATAATCTCAATAAATTGGGTTTAAAACTCTTTCTAGAAAAAAATGTTTAATTTGTGAAATTAAATTGTCGAATGTTTTAGAAATCGTTCATAACGAGAATAATATATCCTAAAAGTTGCTACAAAAAAAAAAAAAAAAAAAAAAAAAAAAAAAAAAAAGATTTTAAATTTTTAGTCATATTGACATCAAAGAATTCTCAATTTTAGAACTTTTTTTGCTTGTGCATTGATGGTGATTATTGTTCCTACGCAAAATATAGTATATTTTGCAGCAAAGATAGTTACCAACATTTTTTGCCCACATTATTTTTTAAATCGGCTACGTACTCCCGATGATAACGAAAAACACACAAACGTTAATGCTTTAAAGCATAGAAATACAGAATCAAAAGCTATTTATCTCCTATTATATACACATAAATTATCTAATTAGGGCTAGCAAATGCATTTTTAAATATACATAGATCAATATAACGCTTCATTTTTCTTTTATTAGTATTTCTTAGTATTCATTTTTCATTTATTTGCATTATTCAGTAAAATACTCACTTTCTTAAGCCCGAACTATGTCAAACTTTTTATAAAAGCGCCTAAGTCCATATAACAGCGAAGTATTGTGAAGAGTATTAAATACAAGGTAGTAAGAAACTTAGCCAAACGCAGGTAATACATCGCCAAATATTGTTCTTTTCGCCCTCTCTCGAAATGCACTTTTTCCGTACATTTAAAAAACACGATTTTGAGTCATCTTATTTAAAATTCAAATAAATAAATAAGAGGAAGCAATAATAGCATAAGTCAAAATATTTTATTTCAGCATCAAGGAATTGTATAGTAGTTACACATGTGGAAAAAAGCTGCTTTTGGCCAAAAAACGTTGTCTTCACTAAATTTGAATCCGATTAAAAAAAGTACCGTGATTAATTAAAATGTTATAGGCAGAGCTGTCAAGTCTCCGGCATTTTGGATACCGGTATTTTAATACAGAAAATCTTTTATTAAATAGGAACATTCGGCGGATTAAAAAAATAACTTTTCCTATAAGAAAATTCTGCTGTGCAATAAGCGGGGGCTTGGCATTTCTGTATAGGAATATTTCGTAACCTCCTTTTTAACCTTAAAAAAAGTAACGACCATTTTTCGGGTTCAAAAAGTATTGCTAATTGTTCCATTTTGCATACAAAGTACTGATTGTAATATTGATACATCTATGGTGATAAATTTCCAATAATTTTTCAAATCCCATTTATTTCATTAAAAATATAAATCTTTTATTCATTTAGTTTAAAGTAAATGGTTTTTAACTAAATTCATAATACTTTTGAAATATCACTTTTCATTGGCCATCTTTTTAAAGCATTTAGAAAATAGTTGTTGTTTTCAGTCAAATATAGACTTTGGTCTGTCCGCATTTTATTTTATTATTATTATTATTTATAAATGGTGGAGAAATATTCATACTTAATCCATAACGTACATAATATATGACTCTGTTATTACATAAGTCACCTTTTTATTATCATAAAAATTATGCTTTTACTGATTTTTATTAACTCAATAGGAAAAATTTTGTGCTTTGAGCAATAGATGTCCGCGTTTCATTTATTTATTTATTTTAACAAAATTCTTTGTATTGAGAAGAATTTTTATTTAAATAGGAAATCCAAATGTCGCTGTTAATAAAGAAGAAAGTTACAAAAAAAGTTACAAAACGAGTAGACGCATACTATCAAATATGGAAAAACGACGAATCCAAAAAAGACGTCGTATGAAATATCATCTTTGAAAGCAAAAAAACGAGGTCTGATTATCGAGCCTGCTGATTACAAAATGTGCATTACATAAAAAAAAAAAACTGCAAATATTGATTTTTTTCTTTTGTGCAGTTTTGGCTTCGGAAGGTGCGCTATGCTGCAAAAAGGTATAAGCGACTATGAAAACACACTTGGTAAACGTTCATGCTCAGTTTTACAAATAAATATGGCACATATATGCCCTATACACACCAAGGTACCTAATTGGTGCCAAAATGGCGTTCAGTTGCCTAACATGCTGGTTATCATATAATGTTATAATAAATTGTTTGTTCTAAAAATATTATCA
This sequence comes from Maratus speculifer, assembly GCA_964019185.1. Lineage (NCBI taxonomy): Eukaryota > Metazoa > Arthropoda > Arachnida > Araneae > Salticidae > Maratus > Maratus speculifer. The sequence goes on from OZ025290.1 coordinate 274,629,883, forward strand.
TTTATTGATAATTTTTTTTTTAATAACAGAAAATGTTTCGTTTATTCCTTTTTTCATTTTGAAATAAATAAATAACGTGGTTTTATAGTATGCTATATGTATCTGGTAACAGGGCCGTAGCTAAGGGGGCGCTATGGGCGGCTCAGCTCCCCCTAAAATATTTTGAGCCCCCCCTGGAAAAAGTTCCAAGGTCACTAAATGTTCCGAAAATTCAAATGAAATTCTGTTCAAAAATCTAATTTAGTTTTGAGACCCTTTCACAGTTTTGCAGAGTTACTAAATTGTATCTAAAATACGTGTTTCAACACTCCCTCATCCTATTTGTACATATGAAGCTAACAGGATGTTTAATTTTGCACCAGTTATACAATCAAAATTTTCATCCTCATGTACTTTTCTTAGCATTAAATGAAGTTATTACAACAGTTTAATGAGAAACATAGTACCTACAATGTGAATAGGCACTAATTTATCTTTCTGCATTAGAGAGAAAACAAAAAAATATGAGCCCCCCCTACATTCCCTTGAGCCCCCCCCCCTATATTCCCCTGAGCCCCCCCTATCGTACACTTCTAGCTACGGCCCTGTCTGGTAATCAAAACGATGTTTTCGCCTAATTGGCATAAAATATTTCGCCAAACCCGGTGCTTATATCTCTAGTATATTATCTCAAGTATTTTATTTATGTATACTATAATTGTTTTTACATACCACTTACTTCTTCTTGTATATAAAAATTGGTAAGTGGCTCCTTTATGCAGTATAAATCTTTAAAAAATAGCCCCCCATTGCCCCTTTTTGGATCGAATTAAAAAAAAATCAATGTCTATTTACAGTATTGCTCCCAGGTATGTATACATATTCCAAATTTCAAAGTTGTATGCCAACAGGAAATCGAAATGGATGAAAAATGGGAAAAAGATGTCACATATGCACCAGGGCACATAATTGGCATCAAAATAGCATTATTTTACCCGAGATGGTAGCCCGGCTTTATTTATTTATTATTTGTTATTTACTCATAAAATGTTTATTTACTTTCATTTCCTTTTTTTAATTATATAAAATATTTCTTTTTATAGTTATTAATTATTATTATTATTTTATTTACTGTAAGTTCTTTTTGAAAATAGAAAATTATTTAAAAATGTGTATGTAAGCGTTATTTGAAAACGGAGTTGTCGCTAAATGGGCTTTGAAAAAAATTGCGCCAAATCTAATGCGCTTGTGGTATCCGTGCCGAAAAATTTGTGACCAGAATTGACTTCCACACACAAATAAAATATAAGTTAAAAGAAAACATGCAATAAAAATAAATATATAGGGAAAATGATGTCATAAAAGAAACTTTTTATTTAAAAACGTAATTGTTTCTAATTTTCACACGCGAAATATATAAAATATTCTTTTGGCGATCAAAAAATGTTATTAAGAGATTATCACAAAATCTCAAAATCAAAGTTTTTATGACATTTTTTTAATATAAAAAAACTAGGGGGGCCCCGCCCCCCTGCTCGCTATGCTCGCCAACCCCCCGCGTAATCGCTTCGCGATTCCAAATTATTGTCTACCCCTGCTTGCTGCGCTCGCCAATAACCCATGGTATGAATAAGCAGTTGCAGACCTTTCAAATGATGTGTCACACAATTGGTGTTGTAAAGAAATTACAAAATGCGCCCCCTCTGAGGGCAGAGGGGGGGGTTACACACAAGGTATCCATAATATGAATAAGCAGTTGCAGACCTCTCAAATGATGTGTCACACAATTGGTGTTGTAAAGAAATTAAAAATGTGCCCCCCTGGGGGGCAGAGTGAGGGATGACACACAATACATCCATAATATGAATAAGCAGTTGCAGACCTTTCAAATGATGTGTCACTCAACTGGTGTTGTAAAGAAATTAAAAATGTGACCGCCCCCCCCCCCCTGGGGAGAGCAGAGTGTGGGGGTGATACACAAGACATCCATAATATGAATAAGCAGTTGCAGACCTTTCAAATCTTGTGTAACACGACTGGTGTTGTAAAGAAAATAAAAATGTGTCCCCCCTGGGGAGCAGAATGGGGGATAACACACAAGACATCCATTATATGAATAAGCAGTTGCAAACCTCTCAAATGAGTATTAAACGACTGGTGTTGTAAATAAATTAAAAATTTGGCGAAATATTACAGTTATCGCCAAGTTGGCGTCACTTTTGACAACTAATTTTGGTCGCCAAATTTGGCGATATATCGTCAAGTTGGCGATAAACTTGGCGATTGTTGGCGATGGTAACCTTTCCTCTCTTTATGGTAACCCATATGGCGATGCATAGACGGAGCCCTTTCCTGATTGGTCTATTCGACTCATGGAAGGAGTGGACAACCCGGATTCGTTAGTTCCGGAAATCTTCCACATCAGCATCATTCCAGGAGTCATTCCTTTTAAGGCTAGTTTTCTTTTACTATAGAAGGATAACAGTTTTATTTTCCTGCATGATTAAATTTTAAAATGTTTTATTGCATTCAAAATTTTTGAGTGCGTTAATGATTACTATTTACTCCATGTACTGATTCGGTTATCTACGAAAATATCCCGCTGTTGAAAATCACGCACAGCAAATTTCTGTGACGTATGCAAATAAATTGTGCTTTTTTATCAGTTTTTTTAATATAACTTTTAAACTATTTGGAACTAATTTTTCGTATGTAGTGCATTCACCAGATTACCTTCATAGGTACCTATTGGTACAAACGGAATTAAAATCCGACAAGTACTTTTTGAGATTTGCTTGACGAAAATTTTTTTTTGACTTTTAATATCGTTACGTATCTCTGAGTATAAAGACTTCGCTTCGCTCAGACAATTACAAATGTATTTTTTAATTCTATATCATTGTTATTTCAAAGATTTTTCAATATTGTAGCAATATTGTAGCAATATTGTAAATATTGCTTTTTTAGTGATAGTAAAATAATTGCAGATGAAAAATATATAATAGTAAGGCTAAAATACAGAATTAACAACTGCTTGGCATATACCTTGGCGGAGACTCGATAAGTACGTCAATTCTATCAACCTAAATATCCAGTTACAATGTAAACAAATAATGGGTACTACTTGATTATTCCGTCCATCAAATTCGCCAAATTATACATTTTGCTAAACTATTCGGCAAATTATACAAATGGACATAATTTTTATTTTAAATACCGAATAATCAATAAATTACTAAAATATTAAGAGAAATACAAATAAAACGTCGAATTAAAAATCGGTTAATGACGTAACAAACACGTGCAACATGAGTAGTAGGAAAAGGACAGTACGGGCTCAGCCGGCGGCGGCACTGCGGCACCGTGCCGCCGCCGCACCACGCAGCAACCGTCCCTCCTGCACCCACCGTGCCGCCGCCGCCCTCCTGCGCCCACCGTGCATCCCTCCTGGCCCCTCCTGCTCCCACCATCTCACCGCCGCCCTCCTGCGCCCCCTAGTGGAAAAAAGGAACATTCTATTCTAACAGGATAGGTGAACAACCTTCCCTAATTAAAAATATTATCAATCACATCTCAACGCGGAATCATACTATATGATGAAGATTAAATTTATATTTGAATTTTGAACAACCATAATTTTAATGAGTTTTATTAATTAAGCGAAACACCGGAAAAATATCAGTTTTCAACCATTTTATTTAGATTTCTTCAACTACAAGATGAGATTATCAATTTAACACAAGAAAGTTAAACATATATTTGAATTTTGCTTCATAGACATCTTAATGAGTAGTATTAATTAAGTAAAAACAATAGAAAATATCCAATTTTTTGTAGAAAAAGACTGATTTCTTACGATTTTTATCAACTATATGATCAATGTAACGACTTAAAAGTTGAAAGTTAAACATGTATCCTAGTTTTTCAACAGCTATAGCCTTAATGAGTATCGTTAATTAAGTAAAAAAACAATGGAAAATATCAAGTTTTATGGAAAAAGACTGCTCTCTTACGATTTTTATCAACTTAAGAGAGAAAACTTAAACATACATTTCAGTTTTTCAACAGCTATAATCTTAATGAGCATTCATAATTAAGTAAAAAACAATGGAAAATATCGATTTTTATAGAAAAAGGCTGATTTCTTACGATTTTTATCAACTGCAACATCAGTGTATCGACTTACAAGTTGAAAGTTAAACATGCATTCTAGTTTTTCAACAGCTGTAATCTTAATGAGTATCGTTAATTAAGTAAAAAACAATGGAAAATATCAAGTTTTATAGAAAAAGACTGATTTCTTACGATTTTTTCAACTCAAACTTCAGACTATCAATTTGGTAGAAAGAAATTTAAGCATACATTCGAGTTTTGGACAACCATTTCCTTCATGAACATTATTAATTAAGCAAAACAACAGAAAATATTAAATTTTTAACTGATTTCTTCATATTTATTTATTTTTTTATATATATATATATAAAATCAGAATACACAACTTAAAATAGAAATTTAAACATATTTTTTAATTTTTGAACAGTCGTTACCTCAAAGAATTTCAATAATTGAACAATTAACAAAGGAAACTAATGATTTTTTAACGAAAAAAGACGAATTAAACGAATTTGGTTAACTTTTACTCTAAATGGAAATTTCATCATACTTTTATATACTAACTAAGTAGAATTTTAATGCATAAACGAACACATTTCAGTAAATATTCAACGCACACGCAAATATGAAAACAACACCTGCTTCTTGTGACGTCATATTGAAACCAAAAGTTATTCCTCCGAAGTCCCTCACCATACCTTTTTACCCCCATCTCCCCCAATTTTTTACCTTAGGTAGGGAAATGGACAATGCAATGACCTCTCATTCTTGTATATTTAGAAGTCTGGGAGAAAAAAAGAGAAATTTTATACACTCCAATTTCATAACAGTTACCGCAATATCCCAAAATTTGAATTTTGGAAGACATAATCAGTATAATTAATTAAACAAAATAATAAAAATATTATTTTTTAAGATGAAAAGGTGAATTTAAGCGAATTTGATTAGTTTTACAATAGTCTTTTGAACAACAACTTGGAAATATAGATTTCTAACAGAAGAATTAAACGTATATTTTAATTTTAACAACAAAAACTTAACAAGTATCATTAATTCAACAAAAATAAATATCAATTTTAAAGAAAAGACGAATTTGAATAATTTTACACTAGTATTTTCAAAAGCAACATAGAAATATCAATACTTATTCACATATTTCACTTATTCACTGTATTCAGTACTATATTTAATAAATATGGATACAATTTAAGAATTTTCTAATCTATAATTAAATATTAGCTGTATATTTAATGTTACCCATGTTTTCAACATTAGTTCATAATCGTGAATTTTGTATTTTAAATACCATGTATTCAGGTTCAGATTATTTTCACTTGAAATCATACAGAATTTTTTAACAGAGTTTGTTTTTGAAATCATTGAAGCAACTGTATTTAATATTTTTAACACCAATTTTCTAAGATTTTCTAACATTTTCCGATTATACATTCTTCAGAAGTACATTTCTAAATGTTACAATCACTTTACATATCGAAAAGATATCATTGAAGCAACTGTATTTAATATTTTTAATACCAATTTTCTAAGATTTTTTAACATTTTCCGGTTATACATTCCTCAAAAGTTGTTATTACGTATTCTAAACAATAGAAAATATTAATTTTAAGAATAAAAAGACGAATTTAAACAAATTTTATTAGTTTTACACTATTTTTTCTCACCTCCAACACGGATATATCAATTTTAACAGAAGAATTAAACGTATATTTTAGTTTTTAACAACAAAAATGTAATAAGTATCATTAATTAAACAAAAATAAATATCAATTTTCAAGAAAAGACAATTTTTTACACAAATTTTCAACTTTGAAATACATTTGCTTACATATATTGTTACAGTATATTACTAAACTTAAACTTTTTAAAAAGTTTGAATGTCTTTACAAAGGTTCATACTTATATTTTTCACGTCTTGACTGCATTCGAAATCTTACAATAAAAGTATACTTTTATTATTATTATTATTATTATTCTAGAAAACCTAAAAAATCGTTTCTTGCTGCTTTAGACACTTGACATATTAAAACTACTCTACCCATATAATTAATCAAATTAGGACATGATTCATCTTACACTTCAAAATTTCTGAATTTTTACAATACTTATTTTCATCAAACTTTATTCTTGATCCTATATATTTTAATAGCACAGAATTTTAACATCTGTTTTTATCTACTTATCAAAAAATTATTAAAACACCCAACAACATTTTCCAAATATGAATATTATCTTTACAATTTAATAATGCAAAACATACACGAATACAAAGTTTAATTTTTACAAACATTTCATATTTCAAATCAAACTATTCGAAATTTTCACAACATAAGAGCAAACATTAGACGAACTTTTTAACATTAATATTGCTTACATCTTTTCATCATAACTTTTAACTATGATAATTATCCATTTTTAGGTTGATTGTCGAAAAACTGTAACTGAAATTACATAAACTTAATGTAAAAAACCATGTTCTCACACAATTTCTTGAAATTCAACAAAGAATTGACTATTACTCCAATACTTATCTACTTCAATCTCGACTCTCGATAGTATATAGATATTGCATCATTACATACTTACAACTCTTTTCAAACGTTTATCAGAAAATCAAGTCAATCAAAGTCTAGTAGTTATTACATACCTGTTCCTCAGAAATATTACTATCATATGAAACAGTAAAGAAAATTAATAGATATTTAATATTTAATAACTTCATACGTGAAATTACTGCTGAATAAGAATACTAATAATCAAAAAAATCAACTGTTGGACAAAAAATAGTACAGATTACCGAAAATTCAAATCATTTTTTCTACAAAAATTACAAAAATTAACAAATGAATGACAAGTTAGAGAAATAACTAAAAAAAAAAAAAATAATGAACATATTTACAAATTTATTAAAATCACACCTTTTTCTGGATTACAAACCACAATTTCTTGAAAAATTTAACACCGAATTTGTAAGATTTTAATCCTAGTATTACATACACTCAATAAATATTCAAAATTAAAAAAAAATAATTTTTTAGTCTCATTAATAAGCAGAAATTCTATATTAAAAGAATATTTTCATAGTAGTACTTATAAAAATGAGAGTTTACAAACTGATTTTCATAATTTTATCACATTTAAACTTAATATTTTACATAAAACATTATTTAATCAAATTTTATGCTTTCTAATTCAGTAAAATTCAATACTTTTTTAGTTTTTAAACCAATACCACAATATTTATTTACATCAAACTTGATTCTTCACCTTTTATATTTCCACATTACACACGTGAGATAAATACTAACTTGGATCAGGAGTTGAAGTCAATTGATTCCATTCGATTTTCATCATGTACGCATTGCTCCTACACGAAATTTCTTACTGCTATAATCATCTAATGTATTAAAACTAATCTACTCATATTTTTAATCAATTCATCAGATGTTTCATCTCGCACTTCTGAATTATCGTGCATCAAGTTGCTTAAAATATAAATACTATCTTTATAGTTTTAATGATATATAGTATACATGGTTTATCTTGAGTTAGCACTTCCATAGTATTAATCAAATTATATGTTTCATCTTGCACTTGATCTTAATGTTTTCATCTTGCATCTGAATTATCGTCCATCGAGTTTTTTAAATAATAATATATTTATAGTTTTTGATTATACATAGCATGTACAAATACAATCTTTAATTTTAACATTTCATATTTCAAATAACCTATTTCCGAAACCAAGCTATGTGAATTTTACCACAATGCTTATTATCATAGAATAATTTGTGTTTCACACTTTTCTAAAAATTATCAGATATGTACCCCTCAGAGAAATTACTATCATATGAATAAATGAAGAAAATTTAATTTATATTAAATGTACACGAAATTGATTGCAATATACATGTATTTAATAAAAATAAATAGGCGATTATTTATACATTAAACCTTTACTAAATATATATTTCTTTCATTATACAGATGTTTCAACAAGATGAACCAAAACAGCAGCAAACTTCAGAAATTAATGATCCAAATGATTCATCCCTAGCACATGTAGCGTTAACGAATAACACATATGTGAGTACTTATATGAGAAATACTAGAATTCGTATATGAAACGTAATTAGAGTAAATACAAAATGATTTGTCTTACTACCTACACTTTAACAAGTGCTTTTTACCTATATTATTGAAGAGAATCCTAACTGTGTCCATTTATTTCTACTACAGATGTGCTCTATTTGCTACAAACACTTCTTAAGTAAATAGAATTTAACAGAACATACAAAAATCTATACAGATGGAAAACCTTACACTTGGAAAGATTACCATAAATGCTGTTTTCAAGGAGACGTGAATAAAAAATGCACACATCATCATATAAAGCATCGTCAGATATATGTAAACTTAGCGAAGATATTCAAAAATTAGTCAGACTTTTGTAGAATTTAGAAATAAAGGAAGATATTTAGGCTATTTATCCATCATATTTTCACAACACTTACCACAATATCTCAAACTTAAAATTTGGAAGACATACACACTGCTGAAAAGTAATTTTGTTATTCTTCTAACCGATATGAATGTATAGATATTATTTTGCAGTGTATTCTTTGAATGCTCACATTAAATATTCTTTTATATGCATATATCGTTGTGTTTATTTTTCTAATACCTATTACATTAATGAAATACATAACATTTTAAGTGAAATAACACTCTCACAACTTAAAAAATGCATAAGAACATACAAAAAATAAGCAGATGTATGAAAAAATATACAAGTTTACAAAATAATTTCATTGTTTTCTAGAAATATTAACAAAAAATATTTACAATATGAAAAAATTGCAAAAGTGAAAAGAAAAAACACAAATGTAAAAACAAAAACCACAAAGTGAAAAACTCATAACAAAGTTTTTGAAAAAAAATATTTACAACAAAATTTTTTTTTTACAAAAACCAAAACTTCCAAAAATATTTTTTTCAAAAATTTTTTTTTTTCAAAAACATTTTTTACAAAAATTTTTTTTTTGAAAATAAGTTTTTACAAAAGTAAAAAATAAAAAATCACAACGTTAAAAATATGAAAAATTTTAGTTTAAAAAAGTGTAAAAAAAAATTGCAAAAAAAGTTGCAAAAATTTCAAAAAAAGTTACGAAAAAAGTATCAAAATTTTTGTTCTTTTTAATACAGTATGCAATGGTGAAACCATTGTATTTGCTATTAAAAAGAACAAAAATTTTGATACTTTTTTCGTAACTTTTTTTGAAATTTTTGCAACTTTTTTTGCAATTTTTTTTTACACTTTTTTAAACTAAAATTTTTCATATTTTTAACGTTGTGATTTTTTATTTTTTACTTTTGTAAAAACTTATTTTCAAAAAAAAAATTTTTGTAAAAAATGTTTTTGAAAAAAAAAATTTTTTGAAAAAAATATTTTTGGAAGTTTTGGTTTTTGTAAAAAAAAAATTTTGTTGTAAATATTTTTTTTCAAAAACTTTGTTATGAGTTTTTCACTTTGTGGTTTTTGTTTTTACATTTGTGTTTTTTCTTTTCACTTTTGCAATTTTTTCATATTGTAAATATTTTTTGTTAATATTTCTAGAAAACAATGAAATTATTTTGTAAACTTGTATATTTTTTCATACATCTGCTTATTTTTTGTATGTTCTTATGCATTTTTTAAGTTGTGAGAGTGTTATTTCACTTAAAATGTTATGTATTTCATTAATGTAATAGGTATTAGAAAAATAAACACAACGATATATGCATATAAAAGAATATTTAATGTGAGCATTCAAAGAATACACTGCAAAATAATATCTATACATTCATATCGGTTAGAAGAATAACAAAATTACTTTTCAGCAGTGTGTATGTCTTCCAAATTTTAAGTTTGAGATATTGTGGTAAGTGTTGTGAAAATATGATGGATAAATAGCCTAAATATCTTCCTTTATTTCTAAATTCTACAAAAGTCTGACTAATTTTTGAATATCTTCGCTAAGTTTACATATATCTGACGATGCTTTATATGATGATGTGTGCATTTTTTATTCACGTCTCCTTGAAAACAGCATTTATGGTAATCTTTCCAAGTGTAAGGTTTTCCATCTGTATAGATTTTTGTATGTTCTGTTAAATTCTATTTACTTAAGAAGTGTTTGTAGCAAATAGAGCACATCTGTAGTAGAAATAAATGGACACAGTTAGGATTCTCTTCAATAATATAGGTAAAAAGCACTTGTTAAAGTGTAGGTAGTAAGACAAATCATTTTGTATTTACTCTAATTACGTTTCATATACGAATTCTAGTATTTCTCATATAAGTACTCACATATGTGTTATTCGTTAACGCTACATGTGCTAGGGATGAATCATTTGGATCATTAATTTCTGAAGTTTGCTGCTGTTTTGGTTCATCTTGTTGAAACATCTGTATAATGAAAGAAATATATATTTAGTAAAGGTTTAATGTATAAATAATCGCCTATTTATTTTTATTAAATACATGTATATTGCAATCAATTTCGTGTACATTTAATATAAATTAAATTTTCTTCATTTATTCATATGATAGTAATTTCTCTGAGGGGTACATATCTGATAATTTTTAGAAAAGTGTGAAACACAAATTATTCTATGATAATAAGCATTGTGGTAAAATTCACATAGCTTGGTTTCGGAAATAGGTTATTTGAAATATGAAATGTTAAAATTAAAGATTGTATTTGTACATGCTATGTATAATCAAAAACTATAAATATATTATTATTTAAAAAACTCGATGGACGATAATTCAGATGCAAGATGAAAACATTAAGATCAAGTGCAAGATGAAACATATAATTTGATTAATACTATGGAAGTGCTAACTCAAGATAAACCATGTATACTATATATCATTAAAACTATAAAGATAGTATTTATATTTTAAGCAACTTGATGCACGATAATTCAGAAGTGCGAGATGAAACATCTGATGAATTGATTAAAAATATGAGTAGATTAGTTTTAATACATTAGATGATTATAGCAGTAAGAAATTTCGTGTAGGAGCAATGCGTACATGATGAAAATCGAATGGAATCAATTGACTTCAACTCCTGATCCAAGTTAGTATTTATCTCACGTGTGTAATGTGGAAATATAAAAGGTGAAGAATCAAGTTTGATGTAAATAAATATTGTGGTATTGGTTTAAAAACTAAAAAAGTATTGAATTTTACTGAATTAGAAAGCATAAAATTTGATTAAATAATGTTTTATGTAAAATATTAAGTTTAAATGTGATAAAATTATGAAAATCAGTTTGTAAACTCTCATTTTTATAAGTACTACTATGAAAATATTCTTTTAATATAGAATTTCTGCTTATTAATGAGACTAAAAAATTATTTTTTTTTAATTTTGAATATTTATTGAGTGTATGTAATACTAGGATTAAAATCTTACAAATTCGGTGTTAAATTTTTCAAGAAATTGTGGTTTGTAATCCAGAAAAAGGTGTGATTTTAATAAATTTGTAAATATGTTCATTATTTTTTTTTTTTTTAGTTATTTCTCTAACTTGTCATTCATTTGTTAATTTTTGTAATTTTTGTAGAAAAAATGATTTGAATTTTCGGTAATCTGTACTATTTTTTGTCCAACAGTTGATTTTTTTGATTATTAGTATTCTTATTCAGCAGTAATTTCACGTATGAAGTTATTAAATATTAAATATCTATTAATTTTCTTTACTGTTTCATATGATAGTAATATTTCTGAGGAACAGGTATGTAATAACTACTAGACTTTGATTGACTTGATTTTCTGATAAACGTTTGAAAAGAGTTGTAAGTATGTAATGATGCAATATCTATATACTATCGAGAGTCGAGATTGAAGTAGATAAGTATTGGAGTAATAGTCAATTCTTTGTTGAATTTCAAGAAATTGTGTGAGAACATGGTTTTTTACATTAAGTTTATGTAATTTCAGTTACAGTTTTTCGACAATCAACCTAAAAATGGATAATTATCATAGTTAAAAGTTATGATGAAAAGATGTAAGCAATATTAATGTTAAAAAGTTCGTCTAATGTTTGCTCTTATGTTGTGAAAATTTCGAATAGTTTGATTTGAAATATGAAATGTTTGTAAAAATTAAACTTTGTATTCGTGTATGTTTTGCATTATTAAATTGTAAAGATAATATTCATATTTGGAAAATGTTGTTGGGTGTTTTAATAATTTTTTGATAAGTAGATAAAAACAGATGTTAAAATTCTGTGCTATTAAAATATATAGGATCAAGAATAAAGTTTGATGAAAATAAGTATTGTAAAAATTCAGAAATTTTGAAGTGTAAGATGAATCATGTCCTAATTTGATTAATTATATGGGTAGAGTAGTTTTAATATGTCAAGTGTCTAAAGCAGCAAGAAACGATTTTTTAGGTTTTCTAGAATAATAATAATAATAATAATAAAAGTATACTTTTATTGTAAGATTTCGAATGCAGTCAAGACGTGAAAAATATAAGTATGAACCTTTGTAAAGACATTCAAACTTTTTAAAAAGTTTAAGTTTAGTAATATACTGTAACAATATATGTAAGCAAATGTATTTCAAAGTTGAAAATTTGTGTAAAAAATTGTCTTTTCTTGAAAATTGATATTTATTTTTGTTTAATTAATGATACTTATTACATTTTTGTTGTTAAAAACTAAAATATACGTTTAATTCTTCTGTTAAAATTGATATATCCGTGTTGGAGGTGAGAAAAAATAGTGTAAAACTAATAAAATTTGTTTAAATTCGTCTTTTTATTCTTAAAATTAATATTTTCTATTGTTTAGAATACGTAATAACAACTTTTGAGGAATGTATAACCGGAAAATGTTAAAAAATCTTAGAAAATTGGTATTAAAAATATTAAATACAGTTGCTTCAATGATATCTTTTCGATATGTAAAGTGATTGTAACATTTAGAAATGTACTTCTGAAGAATGTATAATCGGAAAATGTTAGAAAATCTTAGAAAATTGGTGTTAAAAATATTAAATACAGTTGCTTCAATGATTTCAAAAACAAACTCTGTTAAAAAATTCTGTATGATTTCAAGTGAAAATAATCTGAACCTGAATACATGGTATTTAAAATACAAAATTCACGATTATGAACTAATGTTGAAAACATGGGTAACATTAAATATACAGCTAATATTTAATTATAGATTAGAAAATTCTTAAATTGTATCCATATTTATTAAATATAGTACTGAATACAGTGAATAAGTGAAATATGTGAATAAGTATTGATATTTCTATGTTGCTTTTGAAAATACTAGTGTAAAATTATTCAAATTCGTCTTTTCTTTAAAATTGATATTTATTTTTGTTGAATTAATGATACTTGTTAAGTTTTTGTTGTTAAAATTAAAATATACGTTTAATTCTTCTGTTAGAAATCTATATTTCCAAGTTGTTGTTCAAAAGACTATTGTAAAACTAATCAAATTCGCTTAAATTCACCTTTTCATCTTAAAAAATAATATTTTTATTATTTTGTTTAATTAATTATACTGATTATGTCTTCCAAAATTCAAATTTTGGGATATTGCGGTAACTGTTATGAAATTGGAGTGTATAAAATTTCTCTTTTTTTCTCCCAGACTTCTAAATATACAAGAATGAGAGGTCATTGCATTGTCCATTTCCCTACCTAAGGTAAAAAATTGGGGGAGATGGGGGTAAAAAGGTATGGTGAGGGACTTCGGAGGAATAACTTTTGGTTTCAATATGACGTCACAAGAAGCAGGTGTTGTTTTCATATTTGCGTGTGCGTTGAATATTTACTGAAATGTGTTCGTTTATGCATTAAAATTCTACTTAGTTAGTATATAAAAGTATGATGAAATTTCCATTTAGAGTAAAAGTTAACCAAATTCGTTTAATTCGTCTTTTTTCGTTAAAAAATCATTAGTTTCCTTTGTTAATTGTTCAATTATTGAAATTCTTTGAGGTAACGACTGTTCAAAAATTAAAAAATATGTTTAAATTTCTATTTTAAGTTGTGTATTCTGATTTTATATATATATATAAAAAAAAATAAATAAATATGAAGAAATCAGTTAAAAATTTAATATTTTCTGTTGTTTTGCTTAATTAATAATGTTCATGAAGGAAATGGTTGTCCAAAACTCGAATGTATGCTTAAATTTCTTTCTACCAAATTGATAGTCTGAAGTTTGAGTTGAAAAAATCGTAAGAAATCAGTCTTTTTCTATAAAACTTGATATTTTCCATTGTTTTTTACTTAATTAACGATACTCATTAAGATTACAGCTGTTGAAAAACTAGAATGCATGTTTAACTTTCAACTTGTAAGTCGATACACTGATGTTGCAGTTGATAAAAATCGTAAGAAATCAGCCTTTTTCTATAAAAATCGATATTTTCCATTGTTTTTTACTTAATTATGAATGCTCATTAAGATTATAGCTGTTGAAAAACTGAAATGTATGTTTAAGTTTTCTCTCTTAAGTTGATAAAAATCGTAAGAGAGCAGTCTTTTTCCATAAAACTTGATATTTTCCATTGTTTTTTTACTTAATTAACGATACTCATTAAGGCTATAGCTGTTGAAAAACTAGGATACATGTTTAACTTTCAACTTTTAAGTCGTTACATTGATCATATAGTTGATAAAAATCGTAAGAAATCAGTCTTTTTCTACAAAAAATTGGATATTTTCTATTGTTTTTACTTAATTAATACTACTCATTAAGATGTCTATGAAGCAAAATTCAAATATATGTTTAACTTTCTTGTGTTAAATTGATAATCTCATCTTGTAGTTGAAGAAATCTAAATAAAATGGTTGAAAACTGATATTTTTCCGGTGTTTCGCTTAATTAATAAAACTCATTAAAATTATGGTTGTTCAAAATTCAAATATAAATTTAATCTTCATCATATAGTATGATTCCGCGTTGAGATGTGATTGATAATATTTTTAATTAGGGAAGGTTGTTCACCTATCCTGTTAGAATAGAATGTTCCTTTTTTCCACTAGGGGGCGCAGGAGGGCGGCGGTGAGATGGTGGGAGCAGGAGGGGCCAGGAGGGATGCACGGTGGGCGCAGGAGGGCGGCGGCGGCACGGTGGGTGCAGGAGGGACGGTTGCTGCGTGGTGCGGCGGCGGCACGGTGCCGCAGTGCCGCCGCCGGCTGAGCCCGTACTGTCCTTTTCCTACTACTAACATGTTTAATGTCAAATGAATATGACATTTATGATCATCCATTATTGACATTTAATCATATACTTTGGCGACAGTTTTTTGGTCGATGGGATAATCAAGCAGTACCATATAAGATAAAAAAAATTATATAAACAATAATATAATCAATAATGTTTAGATACAGATGTCATGTACGGACCACTTTGGCGCGATTGTAACAAAATTGCGATTTGATGCCTCACATGGTAATCTGGTTATTGTTGTTTATTTATTAGTAAACTGTTTCTTTGCTTTTCTTTTCTTTTTTTTTTAAATTACTAGGGGGGCCCCGCCCCCCTGCTCGCTATGCTCGCCAACCCCCCCCGCGTAATCGCTTCGCGATTCCAAATTATTGGCTACCCCTGCTTGCGGCGCTCGCCAATACCCCATCGTATGAATAAGCAGTTGCAGACCTTTCAAATGTGTCACACGACTGGTGTTGTAAAGAAATTAAAAATGTGCCCCCTGGGGGGCAGAGTGGGAGGCGACACAAAAGACATCCATAATATAAATAAGCAGCTGCAGACCTCTCAAATGATGTGTCACTCGACTGGTGTTGTAAAGAAATTAAAAATGTGCCCCCCTGGGGGGCAGAGTGGGGGTGACACACAAGACATCCATAAAATGAATAAACAGTTGCAGACCTTTCAAATGATGTGTCACACAATTTGTGTTGTAAAGAAATTACAAAATGCGCCCCCTCTGAGGGCAGAGGGGGGGGGGGTGGTTACACACAAGATATCCATAATATGAATAAGCAGTTGCAGACCTCTCAAATGATGTGTCACACAATTGGTGTTGTAAAGAAATTAAAAATGTGACCCCCCCTGGGGAGAGCAGAGCGTGGGGGTGACACACAAGACATCCATAATATGAATAAGCAGTTACAGACCTTTCAAATCTTGTGTAACACGACTGGTGTTGTAAAGAAATTAAAAATGTGTCCCCCCTGGGGAGCAGAATGGGGGATAACACACAAGACATCCATTATATGAATAAGCAGTTGCAAACCTCTCAAATGATGTATCAAACGACTTGTGTTGTAAAGAAATTAAAAAGTTTGGCGAAATATTACAGTTATCGCCAAGTTGGCGTCCCTTTAGACAACTAATTTTGGTCGCCAAATTTGGCGATATATCGCCAAGTTGGCGAAAAACTTGGCGATTGTTGGCGATGGTAACCTTTCCTCTCTTTATGGTAACCCATATGGCGATGCATAGACGGAGCCCTTTCCTGATTGGTCTATTCGACTCATGGAAGGAGTGGACAACCCGGATTCGTTAGTTCCGGAAATCTTCCACATCAGCATCATTCCAGGAGTCATTCCTTTTAAGGCTAGTTTTTTTTTACTATAGAAGGATATAAATTGTTTTGTCCTATAATTATTAATTAAACTTCATTTATTTATTATTATTTAATTTTTAACATAATAGAAATCAATTAAAAATAACATAGTATGTAACTGGTATTTGAAAACACAGTGTTCACCAAAATGGCGTCAGAAAAAAATTGTGCCAAATTGATGCGTGTGTAAAAGTAGAAAAATGTTTACAATAATATAAACAAAAAATAAAAAATAAAAAATAAAAAAATAAAAATAAAAAATGTAAACATATAATTAAAAAATTGCCATTTTGATATATATTTTTAAATAACATCAAGCAGTCGTTAATTATCCTGTCGCATCAATATTATTTTTTCTTTCATTTTTTTTTTTTAAATGAAAAACAATAAATTTAATAATGTCTAATTAAATAATCTAATTTTCTGTAATCGGATTGATGATCTAGAAATCTCCTTAATACATAAACAAAAAGGCACAGATGTCGTATACGCGCCGAGTTTGGCGCGATAATTTTTTACGCTAATTTGGCGGAAACATCGTATTCCAATACCAGTTGCATATATATATTTAAATTATTTTCTATTATTTTAAAAATAATAACAATAAAAAAAGGTTAATTAATAAGTATGGAACAAAATAATTTATATAATTTTAAAGAAGAGAATGGAAGTAAATAAACATCATATTAATAAATAACTAACAATATTTGGGTTACCATGTCAGGCAGAATAATGCCAATTTATATTCCACTAGCAGCCCGCCCTCGCTCTGCTACGGGAACAGCAAGTCGCCCAGTCCCGTGCCACTACTGACACCGCAAATTGTTACTACTACTTCATCCCATTAAATTTAACTACTAAAAACAGTACCCTCCTTTTAGATAGTCAGGTAAAAAGTAGCCTATATGTTAAACTATGGTCTCAGATACTTTCATACAAAATTTCATAAAAATCGATCCATCCGTTCTTGAGTTATAAATGGTATAAAGAACCCGACTTTGTTTTATGTATATAGATTATAATCAATAGTATTCGCAGCGGACACGATGTAAGGTAATTTTAAGGTCATTTTTCTACACCTTGAGTTACATTATTGGTATTTTAGTAAAGATCCCTTTTTTTTTTTTTTTTTTTTTTTTTTTTGAAAATATAATATAGCCTATGTTTATCGGAAATAGTGTAGCTTTTCAACGGTGAAATAATTTTTCAAATCCGTCAAATAGTTTCGGAGCCTATTCAATTCAAACAAACAAACAAATCTTTCCTCTTTATAATATTAGTATAGATAATCAATAGTATTCGCAGCGGACGCAATGTAAGGTAATTTTAAAGTCATTTTTCTACACCTTGGGTTATATTATTGGTATTTTAGTAAGGATCCCCCCACTTTTTTTTTTTTTTTTTTTTTTGAAAATATAATATAGCCTATGTTCACCGGAATTAGTGTAGCTTTCCAACGGTGAAAGAATTTTTCAAATCCATCAAGTAGTTTCGGAGCCTACTCAATTCAAACAAACAAACAGATTTTTCCTCTTTATAATATTAGTATAGATTTGTTATCTCTGTGCGTATATATCTGTTCTAACAAAACTTTCAATAATGTAGTAAATATGCCATTTGGCTGTATTCAATTATTGAAGATAGATCCAAAAACTTTTTAAATATTAGCTAACACAGAGAAAATATGAAGAAAATCGAAGAAGAAATGGCTAATTGTAAAAGATTTGTAATTTTTTTTCAGCAGGCAATTTTTATTTTAAAATGTTGAATTTTTCGATAATAATAACACATAATTACATAAATTTCCTTCTTAAGTTAGTAAATTTTAAAACTGTAATTTTTCTTTTGAGTGGAATTGACGAAATGGCGCAAGAAAAATTAAATAAACAACAAAAAATATTTGCTTAAAAAATCATTATATTCGTTGATCGCATTCTTCAAAATTATGGCGAAAAACTTTTGAAAAAGTATGACTTTATTTTGCAATATGTGTGGCAAAAATTCACAGAAAAGCAAAAATTTAAATATTTTATTCCAATTTTTAAAATATTAGCTCATGTCTTATAATTTACAATTGAATATTAAGATATACTCCAAAAGTTATCTTCCCTTGAAAAAACACCATTATGGCGACTGTCAAAAACCAATCAAAAACCAAAGACTATCAAAAACCATGCATTTTATCTTCATATTCTTTGGCGACAAAAGCAAAATAAAAATCGCAAAGAAACATATAGAGATCTGCTTTTTTTCTGCTTAAGTTACATGATACTGAAATTTGATAAAAGAGAAAAAGAAAATAATAAAAAGAAAAATAACTATCATTCAAAATTCATTTAATCAAATTTTAAAGTTCATTTTTTTATTCTAACGGAAAGGATAAATCGCCAAATGCAGTATCAATTTAAATTTTTCACGTTAAGTTATTTTTTAAGCATTAAAAATATTTCTTTCATTTTTAAGATATACTTTTTATAATATTATGCCTCATTAAACGGTTTTTCTTTATTATTACTGTTATCATCAGTAGTTATTTTCTGCTTTTATTTGCAAGATGTTTGTAATATTTCTAACACATATATTCTTTTTAAATCTTTTAGTAATGACAGTTTTCGCCAAAAAATAACTACTGGCAACCCTTTCGTGGAAAATATCAGTAAAATTAGAAAATTATTACCATAAATCATACTTATCCCTGTATACTTGAATGACAAACCTCCGCAAAAATATTTCCTATCGAATGATACAATCGGCAAAAATTCCATCGGGTAGTTTTTGAAAACACTCGAGCGGAAGTTTCAGAACTTCTGCTTTATAATATACATGATATTTGCTTTGTATAGTTGCAGAATTCTTACGAATGAAGTGAACTTTTCCATACTAAAATAATAGTACAGTAATACACCAACGCTTTCTATTGATCGTTTGTAAAAGGCAATCCTCGTATTTTCCAAAATCTAATTTATTTTTTTAAATGCCAGTGTTTTTATAAAGGAATATTTGCTTTGTATAGTTGCAGAATTCTTACTAATGAACTGAACTTTCCCATACGAAAATAGTAGTACAGTAATACACAGACTTATGTCAGCAGTTGGTTCCAAAATTTGCGACGGAAGTAAAAAAAGACGTAAGTTGAGGTTGTTCATTTAAACGAGCAACAGTTACAGTTTGGTTCCAACGTCAGCAGTTGGTTTTTAAACTTGCGACACAAGTCAAAAGACGTAAGTTGCGTTTCATTTAAACGAGTAAAAATGGATAATAAAAATGCGCAAAATCTAATGAACATATTTTATTGTATTTAGAGACTGTATTGCATTTATTTAACATTAGCAAAAATATTCATTTGCAATATAAGAATTTGGAATAAGTCAATAAGTTGTTAACTTATAATTTATTGTTTTTCTAGCTGCTCGGCTTACGTCTTTGAGCATTGAAATAATCTCGCAACTAAGTTTAAAATGATATATTTTTTTTTCTTTTCTTTGCAATACTTTGCAACAGCAGAGTAAGTTTCTTAAGATTTCTCTAGCCGTTGCTATACTTTGCTCATCTGAATACTTTGTCTGAATACAGTCGAGTCTCTCTATATCGAAACTCCATGCATCGAATTTCTCTATATAACAAATTTTTAGTAGGAACGTTCCCCTTTTCCCTCGATTACATTAAAAACAGTCTCTATATAGCGAAATATCTATCTCCATATAACGAATATTTTCATAAAATATTTTTTATTCAGTTGTAAAAAAACTTCGAAATCACTTGAAATCAATTTTCCATTACTTATTCCTAATTTATTGTTCAGTGCTGAGTTTTTTTTATATTACTTCTCTGCTTGAATCTCCTTGTTCTTTAAGTCCAACGAATTCATCCTCCCCCTCCTCGTCCTCCCACACACCTTTCAACATCCTTCTCAAAACAGTGTCAATTCGATAGTTATTATACATAAAAGAACGGAATCAATGGGGATAATTGAAGAAAAAATAATTAACAATTGCTTTAAAAAAAAAAAAAAAAAAAAAAAAAAAAAAAAAAAAAAAACGAGTTTTGTATACTAGAGGATAATGTGGATTCTGAGAACGGAGAAGATGCAACTTGTGCAGAAATAAAAGAGAAATGGAAATCATTTAAGGGATGCGGAGATGTCAACAATATCTTTCTGATTTTTTTGGAAGTGGATTACAATCTCAATCATGCACAGTACTGATACAGTACTTACTGATAGTGATATTTTAAGCAGAGTTATGAACAATTTCAATTTCTTAATTAAACACATCAAAAATTACAATTGTTCAAAATTTACACATTAAATAAGAATTTTTTTCATTCTCTATACAACGAATTTCTCTATATAACGAATTTTTTACTCGAACAATGGATTTCGTTATATAGAGACTCGACTGTATTTTGCTCGTCAGTACAATGTTTCTTCAATTCGAATAGTTCACCGGTGATTAATTTCGGATCAGGAGAATTTATAAACTCAATATCATCGCCGCCTCCTAAGTCGAGTTGCCTTCCATTTTTGACGATTTCATCAATTAAGAGAAATACTAAATCACAATTTTCAGATGCTTTCTTAGGCTCTGCGAAGAAAAAGGAGCACGGTTTTTCTCAAGCATTACTCTTGTTTTTTTGCTGAAGACGCAACACTAGTCACTGAAAAAGACCCAGATGATAATGTTAAGTCTATAGAGGCGTTATTTTCTAATATCTCGCTCAAATTTGAATTTTTTTTTTTTTTTTCCATAGGATAGCTGAGGACGATTCACCACCGGGCTAGTTTTTAGTTTTTCGATTTTGGATATATTTTATTAGCGGCGATAGCAGCATTAGTTACTTTTTAACACTTTCCCACAAAGTCGAAAAGTGTTTATGATTTCGGTTTATGGGCCGTCTGGTCGCGCTCTAACTCCGATAAATATACTCGGATTGCCCTGAAATTTTTGAACTTTTTGACATTTACCTTAGCACGAACCCTATTTCAAATGAAATTTCTAGCATGGTTAGTTTATTTACAGGGAGAGTCAAAATTTTACCGTTACATTACGGCCTATAAAGAAAAATCGTTTCAAATATTTTTAAAGATGTTACACCCTTTCAAACATATTAAAATTTATGTGCATTTACGAAGTACACTAAAATATGCATTCTGTAAAATATGCGGCGAAAAATATAGCTATTATTCATTTAAAGATCCACACTAAAGAATTCCATTACATAATGGTAAAGAGAGGAATTGATATAAGTCGCTGAGGCTTAATATAAGTTATACGATATAGTCATGTGTAATACGAAGTGCGTAGCATTTACAGGGATGCACAAAATATTTCAAATAGTATATTCCTTCCGAAATACTGCATATGTATCCGATGATGGCTGATAAATGGATGAAATGCATTTTAATTATGATATGCGCTTTTAAGTTTCACTAAATCCATGCATATTATATGGTGCGCATAAATGCAGTAGTTAAAATACAGGGCTACACAAAAAGACTCCTAAATGTTACTGAATATGAGCGTAACTTAAAGGTAATTTTTAAATAAGCTATGCATTTCTATGGTGAACAACATTCAGTTTAGTAAGAAATGTTCGTGGAATGTAAATAAAATGTTATATAGGGCCACGCAAAGAAATGGATACATGGACGCCTATGAATGATAATTTCTGAGAATGTGATTTCTGTAATTTTAAGAATGTTTAAAATAAATTTCAGCTAAACACTGGCGTGTAATAAAGATTTTTGGTAAACTACAGGGCCGAACAAAAATATTCAAGTATGTTTCCATCTATTAGTATAAATAGCTGAAAGAGAAATTTCAACCTGCTAGGCATTTTCATGGTAAAATAAATTTCCTCATAATACAATTTATATGTAAACTCATCGGTCAAATACAAGACTTTTCAAAAGCATCGGAATACATATTTGGTTATATAGAGTAACCTCATTTTCTTAAATAACGAAGAATTGTTAAAGATTTCAGGAAATGTTGGAAAATGTTTCATAATCTGTGTTTAAGCATGATTTTTCTTACTTGTTGATTATGATATGCATTTTTAAGTTTCAATAAATTTATACATATATAGTGTCTATAAATACTATAGTTGATATACAGGGTTACACAAAATAATTCATAAAGGTGACTGATTATGAGCGTAGTTTACTTAAGTTATGCATTTTTTACGCTGAGTTGCATTCAGTTTACTGAGAAATGTTTGTAGAATATAGATAAAATGATATACAGGGCCACGCAAAGAATTGGATACATGGTCGCCTATGGATGACACTTTCTGGAAAGGTGATAAACACTCTTAAAGCTATAGCTTTAAGAGTGTTTTAGTTTAAACTAAATTTTAGCTAAATACTGATGTGTGATAAAAATATTAGGTAAAACCATAGGGCTGAACAATAGTATTCAAGTATGTTTGAATCTATTAGTATAAATTTCTGAAAGAGAAATTTCAACTTGTTATGCGTTTTCTTTCTAAACTAAATTTCCCTACTATATAGTATATAGTATACAGGGTGAGTCATAAATATCGAAACAATAGGCTATCTCCTTAAATATTGCCTCTAGACCCATACTTCCAATTGCAAAGTTTCACCAAAAAAGGTAAATTTTTTGATAAGATAAGTTGCAACTCCATGGGGGGTCTATTTTAAAAAATACAAAAATTAAATTTTTATACGGCCCCCAGAGGATAAAACTTCCAATTAGAAAAATTTTCCTTATCCATTCCTGAATTGAGCAAAAAAAATTCCATCTTGATATCTCCAAAACTCAGAGAGTTATGATAATTTTAATAAATCGTGAGGTTTCAAGGGATCAGACACAAATTGAAATGCGTGTAATTGAAGAAACAATGTTGCTGTATGTTGTCCAGAAAACATTTATTTTATTTATTTATTTACAGAGTTTGAATTTTGAATGTTTTGTGATGGTTAAACACATAATTTGTAAGCACTATCACATAATAAGCTTTCTTAATAATTTTTTTTTTCAAAAAATGTAGAGTAAATTAAAATTGTCATAACTCAAAATATTATTTGTCGCATTGAATTTTTTTCTTTTAATTAAACGAAAATGTTTAATTTTCAATTTTGATTCAGCATTTTAAATAATATTTTTAAAAAATAAAAGTATTTAAAATAGCAATTTAAAAAAAGATGCAATTTTTTGTGAACAAATAATATTTTTAAAAGTAAATTTTCTGAGGTGAAAACATCTTTCGGCATCTTTTTAAATTATTTTTTTTATTGAGGTGTTAAAAAACTATTGAATTGTTACCGTAACCAAGGGTTACTGACTTATGATGTAAGTTTAAAAATGAGAAATACTGAAATAAAAACATCTGATGAAGAAATGTGCATTTAGTTTTAAACAAAGATTGGCTCCTAACGTTTAAATGCTTTTTTAAAATAGGTGATTAACTAGGTGATTAACTTCTTCTTGTGTAGTTTCAATTTCAGATTTTGTTTAAGTTTTGCCATTTTCGCCTTCTTTAATTACTATTTAAATGAGTCAGCTTATTTAATCTTAATTTTTTTATCACGCCGACTTCAATTTTTTTCATTGTTTTATCCCTGTCAACTTCATATTTTTCTTGTTAAAATTGCCACTACACGATGCGTAAAGGATGTCTCTAATTACGGGCCTCCAAACTGGTAGACGGTAGGTATTGGGTTCGAACCCAATCGCAACCATCGGCCTAACCGTTCGACGTTTTCCGTAGTTTTTTTCGAACCCTGGATTTCCAATTGCAGATAATTGGCCGGAATAAAAAAAAACAATTAAAAAAAAACAATCCCCAACGTGTTAACTGCTGTAAGCGGACTCAAAGGCCGCTGCGCTTTTTTTTTTTTTTTTTTTTTTCATTTTTTAGAGTTTAACATACAGTTTTCAATTCAAATACAAATACATTTTAAATTTTGTTTAACTTTCGAATCAGTTATCTTTTTAAAACAAGAACAGGTGTTTAATGAATCTTCGGCATATTTCATTTAAATGTTTTAAGTTGAAATTATTCAATTGAATTTCTTAAATGATGTTTGGTTCGAACGCATTAAACCTTGATCAATTAAATACACTTAGAATGAAATATTAGTGGGAGCTTAGCATAAAAAAAAATACGCAACAGAAACGTTATACTCTTCGACTTTAACATTCGAATAAATATTTTTTTTAATGCCGTTTGGAATAAATAAACTACTCGGATGTAGCAATCGGAGGACTCTAAAGATACGAAATTCCGTGGATTAGTACAAGATATCGCTGAAATCGTGTAAACTATACAAAATTCATTATGAAAACGCCATCCGAAAGATGATTGATACAAAAACGTAAACAAAACCAATTCATGTCAAGAAGTAACTGCATCTGACTTTTTATGGAAATTATTGCATTAGTTCTTAAAGTAGAGCTATTGCAGAAATCTTAACAAATTCAGTGTTGCAGCGCCTCTCGTGGAGCCATATACAACAAAATATAAATAACATCAATTCATGTCAAGGAATAACTGAATCTGAAGATTGATGATATTCCTTGCATTCTGGAGATACAGCGATCGCGGAAATCGCACAAAAGCCTTTTCAGTAGGGTCACCTGTTAAGCAATTCATACCAAAAACTAATCAGCATCAATGTAGATCAAGAACTAAGTAAATATAATTTTTTATTAAATTTTGTGTATTAGTTTTTGAGATAGCGCGCTCACAAAATGTATATCATATACAGAGATACAGAAGCAGTGACTCACAGACAGACATTTTGTAAAAACATGTTTTTCGGTATCTCTGAGCCCTAAAACGTGTGAATCCGTCGAAAACCGGAATTCAAAATTTTCATGAATCCAATACTTTTTCTTGTAAAGATAGAAAAAAGTAAAAATATGTTTAAAACCACATAAATTTTGAAGCTGAATAGTAAAAACTAGATTTTTGAAAAAAATTCTAAGTAATTTTTTAAAATATATTTCCATTAACATTAAAATGTACAATAACATTAAAATATATTCCATATGATCCAGTTAATATAAGGGTCATTATCGCTATTACTATTTTTACTAAACTTATTACCTGTGGCAATAAGTTTTAAAGACACGGTTAATGAGAGTTTAATTAATATCACTTAATTTAATAACACTTTTAATAAGTTTTTAATAAGACGGTCCGGCCAATGGGTCGTGCCAATTACGAGCCTGACGCCAAGCTCGAGATATTGCAGACATCTAGCATATGTCAAGGAAGTTTAAAGCAAAAAGCTATATGCTTTTATTTTATATTTAAAAGTTAAAGCATTGTCTTGGGTCTACATTTAACAATGCGTAAATTAATGGTCGATCCCTAAATTGTATTTCAAATGAACTGATATCGCTGCACTCAGATGTATGCTAAAGTGGTGTAAGTCACGAATTTTGAAAAATTTTGGATTTTAATATCATCCAGGGATTTGCAGATATCGAGATGAATTTTTTTTTGTTCGATTCAGAAGAGGATAAGGAAAAATTTTCTAATTGAAAGTTTTATTCTCTGGGGGTCGTATAAAAATTTAATTTTCGTATTTTTTAAAATAGACCCCCATGGAGTTGCAACTTATCTTACCAAAAAATTTACCTTTTTTGATGAAACTTTGCAATTGGAAGTATGGGTCTAGGGGCAATATTTAAGGAGATAGCCTATTGTTTCGATATTTATGACTCACCCTGTATATCAACCGACAGATCAAATGCAGGATTGTTCAAAAATATTGGAATGTATATTTTGCTATAGACAGTAATATAACGATTATTTCGTTATATATTGGTTATTTTCTTAAAATTATTCCTCCCCCCCTGTCTCTTTTCAATTCAAAATCAGTTTTAAGTGTCCTTCATTCACTTTCCATTTTTTTTCCCTCGACTAGTTTTTCTCTAACCGAAAAATCGGCAGCTGCTTAACTTTGTCTGTGAGAAATACACTCACATATTAATCAACCGTTTAAAGCTATTTCCAGATGTCTGCTATTTCCGATCGAGGCAATTCTGCATTACCTTATATGGACATCATCTCTGTTTCACAGTTAAAATTTATGCTTACGCTTCTTTTCCTTTCTCGACAAAACCCTAAAAAGAATTTAACATCTGCGCAGTAAAATCTGATGTCCCTTTGGTGTGCCTCTTTATTAGACATAATAACACGTGTAACATTTTATCGTTTGGCAACCTTGCCTTTCCCATCCCAGCTTGGAAACCATATTGAATTCTTATCTTGCCGGCTGCATTTTAACTGTATTTGGCGTATACTATCCATTGTGCATGGGCGAACTTGTGTATGTTGGCGATTTTCTATGATGCCAAAGGTGGCAGTTTGTTGCTATGTACGAGGTCACTTGACTCTCTGCGCTTGTCTTGTCAACGTGCTAATTTTTGGTTCGGAGATTTTCTCCGAGTGCTGTAAGTGTGCCCCCCTTAGTAATATATGTCTAAATAAATTGTAACTTAGCAATCATCGTGGGGTTTTTTTTCGAGCATCCGAACCTGGACTGATTCTATACTGATCATGCCTCTTCTAAGTATTCCAACGGAATAACAGCTACTAATATACGTGATCATACCTCTTCTAAACCTTCTAACAAATATATGCAACTACCAAAATCCCTCAAGAAACTCTTCTCTATATAAATAACTGGTGCCTGACGGTTTCGTTTTTCCCCACATAAAAAAAAAAAAAAAAAAAATATGGAGGGGGGTACAATCAACTGCGACTTTTCTGCGGATGTGATGCATTTCGGTTCTTCTTTTTCTTCTCTGCATCCCCCGGTAGAAAATGCTATTAGTCTTGCCTGCTAAGTGTCAACCGAAAAAGTACAGAGCTGTTCTCGTCCTGAAATTCCTTTGCTGGACACCCCCTTTTCCTCCCCTGTGTGCTCCATCTCAACTGCTTCGGAGGGTCTCCCCTTGAAATTCCATCTTCAAAAGAAATCTGCGGCTGATTGTCACCTGAGCGCTGGGTGCCCCTTTTGTCATCTCCATCGTCTGTGTGATTGACGTGTTCATCGCAGCCAGATATCATCGAGGGCTGCATGTCCTCATTGTGTGCTTCTATACCAGTGTGTTTTGTCTTTAGTGAACGTAATCTACAGAAAGTTCATATAGCCTCATAGAAAATTTAGTGAATAACAGTATTCCTGTGGTGTGATGCATCGTAAAATCGTTCATCGTGCAAAAAAAATAGTGATTGTCTTCAATTCTGAGAAAATCCATCAGAAATAATTCATCGTAGATATCAGTTAACAGTGCACAAAGTAATAAATAAACTAGGACTTCCCTCAGAGGGATTAGTCTGAGCGATATTGCTGAGAATACACATTTAATTACTTGCGATAAGTAAAGAAAATGAAATGTTACCTTTAATTGGTCATTCATTGTGATAAAATATAATGAAAATAAGCATATTGAATCATAGAATTACAAAATCTCTTATATAAAATTGCATATACTATTTTTATAAAAGAAAAGCAAACCATGCATGGATATAAAATTGGAAATATGCAAAATGTTAAAAGTAATACAGAAAAAAAAAAAAAACACCAAATTTTCCTATATTGGAAATACAACTCTTTGAAATGATGTCATGGGCATAAACAGAAACTTCGCACCGATTTGAGAAACTATAAATAACATAAACTATTATGTTTGAAGAGAATGGAGTGTATTTTATATGGTGTGAAATCCGTCCGAATAGTTTATAATGTTGAATACCTGTTTTGCACGGATGCAATGAGGTTGTCGATAAGAGTTAAGGAATCCTTTTTTAAAAATTTGTCCTAAACGAGCACTTACATCTTACTGTGATGTCATAGTTTCTGACTCCAACAGTATCTTAGAAATCACAATAAACTAATGTATCCTAGAAACTCAACAAATTGGGTTTGAAACTTTTTCTGGAAAAAAAAAAGTTTAATTTGTGAAATTAAGTTGTCGAATGTTTTAGAAATCGTTCATAACGAGAATATTATATCTTAAAAGTTGCCACAAAAAAAAAAAAAAAAAAAAAAAAAAAAAAAAAAAAAAAAGATTTTAAATTTTTAGTCATATCAACATCAAAGAATTCTCAATTTTAGAACTTTTTTTGCTCGTGCATTGATGGTGATTATTGTTCCTACGCAAAATATAGTATATTTTGCAGCAAAGATGGTTACCAACATTTTTTGCCCACATAATTTTTTTAATCGGCTAGGTACTCCCAATGATAACGAAAAACACACAAGCGTTAATGCTTTATAGCATAGAAATACAGAATCAAAAGCTATTTATTTCCTATTATATACACATAAATTATCTAATTAGTGCTAGCAGATGCATTTTTAAATATACATAGATCAATATAATGCTTCATTTTTCTTTTCTTAGTATTTATTTTTCATTTATTTGTATTATTCAGTAAAAAACTCACTTTCTTAAGCCCGAATTAGGTCAAACTTTTCATAAAAGCGCCAATGTCCATATAACAGCGAAGTATTGTGAAGAGTATTAAATACAAGGTAGTAAGACACTTAGCCAAGCGCGGATAATAAATCGCCAAATATTGTTCTTTTCGCCCTCTCTCGAAATGCATTTTTTCCGTACATTTAAAAAACACGATTTTGAGTAATCTTATTTAAAATTCAAATAAATAAATAAGAGGAAGCAATAATAGCATAAGTCAAAATATTTTGCAGGTGACGGTGCCCGGGCAGGGTTCGAACCGGAGATCCCACGGTCAGTAAGCGAGCGTCTTATCCGCCGAGCAAAAGGGTACCTCAGTCGCTTTCTGCGAGAAACTCGTTTTACTGACCGCGCAAGATGGTCGCCACAATTTTATTTCAGCATCAAGGAATCGTATCGTAGTTACACATGTGGAAAAAAGCTGCTTTTGGCCAAAAAACGTAGTCTCCACTAAATTTGAATCCGATTAAAAAAAGTACCGTGATTAATTAAAATGTTATAGGCAGAGCTGCCAAGTCTCCGGCATTTTGAATACCGGTATTTTAATACAGAAAATGTTTTATTAAATTGGAACATTCTGCGGATTTAAAAAATAACTTTTCCTATAAGAAAATTCTGCTATGCAGTAAGCGGGGGCTTGGCATCTCTGTATAGGAATATTTCGTAATCTACTTTTTAACCTTAAAAAAAGCAACGACCATTTTTCGGGTACAAAAAGTATTGCTAATTGTTCCATTTGTCATACAAGATACTGATTGTAATATTGATAAATCTATGGTGATAAATTTCCAATAATTTTTCAAATCCCATTTATTTTATTAAAAATGTAAATCTTTTATTCATTTAGTTTAAAATAAATGGTTTTTAACTAATTTCATGATACTTTTGAAATATCACTTTTCATTGGCCATTTTTTTAAAGCATTTAGAAAATGGTTGTTGTTTTCAGTCAAATATAGACTTTGGTCTGTCCGCATTTTATTTTATTATTAATGGTGGAGAAATATTCATACTTAACCCATAACGTACATAATATATGACTCTGTTATTATATAAGTCACCTTTTTATTATCATAAAAATTATGTTTGTACTGATTTTTATTAACTCAATAGGAAAAATTTTGTGCTTTGAGCAATAGATGTCCGCATTTCATTTATTTTAACAAAATTATTTGTATTTAGAAGAATTTTTATTTAAATAGGAAATCCAAATGTCGCTGTTAATAAAGAAGAAAGTTACAAAAAAAAAGTTGCAAAACGAGTAGACGCATACTATCAAATATAGAAAAACGACGAATCCAAAAAAGACGTCGTATGAAATATAATCTTTTAAAGCAAAAAAACGAGGTCTGATTATCGAGCCTACTGATTACAAAATGTGCATTACATTAAAAAAAAAAAAAAAAAAAAAAAAAAAAAACCCTGCAAATATTGTTTTTTTTTTTTTTTTTTTTTTTTTTGTGCAGTTTTGGCTTCGATAATTGTGCTAGGTTGCAAAAAGATATAAGTGACTACGAAAACACACTTGGTAAACGTTCATGCTCAGTTTTACAAATAAATATGGCATATATATGTTCTATACACACCGAGGTACCTAATTGGTGCCAAAATGGTGTTCAGTTGCCTAACATGCTGGTTATCATATAAATGTTATAATAAATTGTTTGTTCTAAAAATATTATCATTTATTGATTGTTATTTCTCTTTTTTTTAATAACAGAAAATGTTTCGTTTATTCCTTTTTTTTTAAATAAATAAATAACGTGTTATTATAGCATACTATATGTATCTGGTAATCAAAACGATGTTTTCGCCTAATTGGCATAAAAAATCTCGCCAATCCCGGTGCTTATATCTCTAGTATATTATCTCAAGTATTTTATTTATGTATACTATAATTGTTTTTACATACCACTTACTTCTTCTTGTATATAAAAATAGGTAAGTAGCTCCTTTATGCAGTATAAATTACATAAATCTTTAAAAAATAGCCCCCGTTGCCCCTTTTTGGATCGAATTAAAAAAAAAAATCAATGTCTAATTCCATTATTGCTCCAAAGTATGTATACATATTCCAAATTTCAAAGTTGTATGCCAACAGGAAATGGATGAAAATGGGAAAAGATGTCACATATGCACCAGGGTACATAATTGGCGCCAAAATGGCATTATTTTACCTGAGATGGTAACCCGGCTTTATTTATTTATTATTTGATTATTTACTTTCATTTCCTTTTTTTAAATTATATAAAATATTTCTTTTTGTAGTTATTAATTATTATTATTATTTTATTTACTGTAAGTTTTTTTTTTTTTTTTTTTTTTTGTTTTGAAAATAGAAAATAATTTAAAAATGTGTATGTAAGCGTTATTTGAAAACGGAGTTTTCGCCAAATGGCTTTGAAAAAAATTGCGCCAAATCTGATGCGCTTGTGGTATCCGTGCCGAAATATTAGTGACCAGAATTGACTTCCACACACAAACAAAATATAAGTTAAAAGAAAACATGCAATAAAAATAAATATAAAAGGAAAATTATGTCATAAAAGAAACTTTTTATTTAAAAACGTAATTGTTTCTAATTTTCACACGCGAAATATATAAAACATTCTTTTAGCGATCAAAAAATGCTATTAAGAGATTATCACAAAATCTCAAAATCAAAGTTTTTAAGACATTTTTTTTAACATAAAAAAATAACAATTTTATTTTCCTGCATGATTAAATTTTAAAATGCATTCAATATTTCTGAGTGCGTAAATGATTACTATTTACTCCATGTACTGATTCGGTTATCTACGAAAATATCCAGCCTGTGAAAATCACGCTCACCAAATTTCTGTGACGTATGCAAATAAATTGTGCTTTTTTATCAGTTTTTTTTAATATAACTTTTAAACTATTTGGAATTAATTTTTAAAAGTAGGTGCATTCACCAGATTACCTTCATAGGTACCTTCTGGTACAAACAGAATCGAAATCCGACAAGTACTTTTTGAGATTTGCTTGACGAAAAAATTTTTTTGACTTTTAATATCGTTATGTATCTCTGAGTATAAAGACTTCGCTTCGCTCAGACAATAAATAAGAGAATTACAAAAATTCTCTAAATGAGATGTCACCACCTTTGATAAGTTTACTGCTAGTCTCCAGTGATAAAAAAAAAGAAAAAAAAAGTGCACAACAACGAAAATGCAACCTCAAAAAAATCTACATTTTGAATGTGGGAGCAGATCGTGCCCCAGTTCCCTAAGCTTTGTCTTATTAAATTAGTAATCATTTAATTATTTTAAAAAAAAACTCAATCTGTAAGTTACCCCAAGTATTTTGTTTATTTTATGTTCTGCTTCCACAGTCAGTACACCATAGTCGATATTGCAGTTTGGTGTTTTTAAATCATAGTTAATTCAATAACTATTATAATCCTGTTATTGTGTTTTTGCAAAATTTTTTAAATTGCGAAAGCACGGTAACTGTTGTCATTTCTAGTTATTATTTTTATGACATTTTATGCAGTTTTTACCAGTTATTACATTTATGTGCTAGTGTTTCATATTTTACGTCCAACACCCCTTCGTTTTTTTAATTTTGTATTTGGATTCTCTAATATGCTTAAATAAGTTTTTAGACAGTTTTGAACTTTAATGACAAAGTTAAAATAAGATTTTTCTTTTTCATCTAAAAAAAAATATTTTAAGTTACAAAAAGGGAACTTTTCCCTTGTGTAAAAAAAAAAAAAGTTAAAAGAAGATTTAATTTCATTTTTGCTTACTTATTAACAGTTTTTGGTGTTTTCTTGATAGTTTGCTTTGCTTTATTATATACAGATAAAGTAAGTACTTTTTAAAGTGAAGGAATATATAGATATATGTTTCAAAGTGTATTTATTTTGCTTTTATTTAATTTCTAAATGAACTACTTTTGTATGTCTCCCTTTGCTTTA
Source organism: Maratus speculifer (assembly GCA_964019185.1). Lineage (NCBI taxonomy): Eukaryota > Metazoa > Arthropoda > Arachnida > Araneae > Salticidae > Maratus > Maratus speculifer. The sequence goes on from OZ025290.1 coordinate 274,663,018, forward strand.
CTGTTATAAAAGGTTTAAATAAGATATCTTTAAAGTGAGGTATTTTTTAAGATCTATGTATTTTGCTAGTTTACGTAGTTTACTTGCTAGGAAATTTACTTGTTTTCAATGTGCTTTAGGGTATAAGTTAGGTCTGTGTAACAATTTCTCTAAAACTTGTGAGCGTAAACAAACAAAAAAAACTAATCATGGCGGCAAAACAAATTCCGATAAATATCATTCAATTTGATGGAGATCCAGATTTACTTAAATTTTTCTTTGATCAAGTTAGAGTCTCTGCAGAAATTAATAAATATAACCCACAAACAACAATTGCAATCTTAAAGGGAAAGTTAGTTGGGCCTGCACAAAAATTTCTAGCCCAAAATCCTGACCTGCAAAAGATAACAGACCTCGATTTGTTGGAAAAGGAATTTGCGTCATTTTTCGCCCCCCCTAGTAAATGTGTTGCCTCTGTTGAGCTGTCCAGTTTAGCACTTATGCCTTCTGAGACGATAAAAAATTTAGCCCATAGACTAAATGTTCTTGCGGCTACAGTATATGCAGATATCAACGACGAAAATGCACGCAACACTATCAAACTCATGAAATTTCTAGAAGCCCTTCCTTCAAATATTAGAATAAAATTACAGGAAGAAGGCATTAATGATTATAAAACAGCAGTTGAAAGAGCGCAAACTCTTCATGAAATTTTAAGGAATGAAAAAATCTTACATTCCTTACCCTCGGTACACAGACCAGAAAATCTCATCGAATCGCAACTGAAAGAAATCTCTGAGAAAATAAATGCATTATCTTTTGTCCCTCCTGATACTAAAACCGAAACTGAGCAAAAAAATTTCCAGACTAGACCAAAACATTCCGCAGGTGTTTCACGCTTCAAAAAAAATTACAAAAATCGAAACTACACTAGACGTTATTCCCCACACAAGTTTTCACAAAAAAAACCAGTTGTTTGTCAGTTATGTGGACGAAACAATCATGACGCTCTCTCTTGTTTTAAATGGAAAAGAGCAAATACTCAAAGAAAAAACAATTACACAAACTCCACGCCACAATTTCAGGAAAACTGAAACAGAGATACAATTTTTATGCTGATGGTGTTGTGTCTCAGTCTAATACTTCTACATCAGCAACTTTTGTTTTTGACCCTGTTTTACCTAAAATTTCAAGTTCGAGACTAGTTAATTCAGTAGGTTCCCAAACTTTTGACTCCATTAAAATAGCAAATAACATCAGTACACAAACAGAGAGTGATAATGTTCAAATAATTTGTAGTGTAAACACTATGTCACCATCCCTCCCTCTTGTTGAAGCCACTATAGCAAACCATGATATTACTTTGTTAGCTGATTCTGGTAGTAGTATATCTTTACTTTCACAAAAATTATTTAATCAACTTAAACCTATCTTAAAATATAAAAGACTGTCCACTGACGTCAATATTAAAACTGTCAATTCTGATGTCTCATTTTCCGCCTGCATCAGAACATCCATTAAGCTAAAACAAAAAGCGTTTTCACACCACTTTTATATTGTTGACATACCTGAGTCTTCCAGTTTTGAAGGCATTTTAGGTTTTGATTTCATAACTAGATACAATGTTGTCATTGATACTTTTAACAAGTGTCTCCATGTCAACAATAATTTATCTGTTCCTTTAAAAACCAGTAAAGAATCTTCTGGAGAGAAACAATCAAAATCATGCAATTCTTTGAGTGATGTTGTAATGAATCAAGCGGTGTTCTTAACTCGTAAAATTATATTAGAACCCCAACAACAAATATGGTGCTCTGTTTACACTTCCAATAACATCAACAATAACAGAAATTATCTATTTGAATATTTGGCACAAACAAAAGAATTAATAGGAAATGATGCCATTATTCAAATGAATAAATTATCCAATAAAAGAAAGAAAACTTCACAAATACATCATTTCTTTTCAATAACACTTAAAAACACTTCTAAAAAAACCATTCGTCTCCCTAAACACACAAAAATAGGTCAATTATCTGAGATTGAGGAAATTCGCGACTATACTTCTGAAATGTCCGACAAGCAAAATAACTCAGAACAGCACTTTGTAAATTTTATTCAGGCGTCTAATGAAATCTTACAAAAAAGAAAGCAGGAGTTATCGGCTAATGATTTCAAACTTTCTCACTTAAAATCTGACGAAGCAAAGAACCTAACTAAATTGTTACTTAATTATTATCCTGCCTTTTCCAAATCATTAGACACACTTGGTCATACTGATAAAATTGTACCTGATTTGAAATTCATTAATGATTACCCCATAAAGACTCTCCCTTTCCCTCTTCCCCAAGCTGTGCAAAAGGATGTTTTAAATCAAATCAAACAGTTGCTTGATGCCAAAATCATTGAACGTCATTGTTCCGAATGGGCCTGCCCCATGCTCCTTGTTAAAAAGAAACCAGACGGTACAGGTATACAGAAATATAGACTCGCATTAGATCTCAGAATGGTTAATACTATAATTCAAGGTTCGTCCTATCCACTTCCAAAAATTCAAACTATTATTTCAAATCTTTCACAATATCGTTTTTTCTCTTCTCTCGACTTTCATCAGGCATATCATCAGATTGATTTGCCTGCAAAATTTCAAAATCAGCTCACATTTACTACAATGTTCGGTTCTTTTCGGTATAAGAGATTAGTATTCGGCTTAAAAACAAGCGCCTCAATTTATCAAGCTTTAATGGACTCGTTACTTGATGAATTACAGTTAGAAGGTGTCTATACCTACCAAGATGATCTCATTGTTGGTGCCAATTCATATCAAGAAATGTGTGATAAGTTGGATAAAATTCTTGCAATACTAGTAAAATATAATTTAACGCTGTCCCCTAACAAATGCACTTTTCACAAAACCAGTTTAGATTATCTTGGATTTCACATAGAAAATCAAACTATTTCTCCTGTTCAGTCGAACATTGTAAAAATAACATCTTTTCCAACACCTACAACTAAACGTCAATTAAAAGCACTCATAGGCGTCATTACATTTTACAAATCTCTTGTTCCATCCTTTTCTGAACTTGTACAACCTCTCATAAACTTAACTACTCCAAAAGCCAAATTTAAGTGGACAAGCAAACATCAAAAAATTATGGACACCATACAGAAGATATTCTTTAATCCACCCATGGTTAGATTACCTGACTGGAACAAAAAGTTCTATTTAAATACTGATGCGTCAAATATTGCTATTTCTGGTGTCTTACTACAAGAACATGATAAACAACTATTACCTGTTGCATACTTTTCAAAATCTTTAAAAGCATCAGAAAAAAAATATCCTGCACTTAAATTAGAACTCATGGCGATTCATAAATCAGTTACTGCTTTCAAATATTATTTATACAACAGAGAATTTGTAATCCTTTCAGATAGTAAACCATTAGAAAAGTACAACAAAACTACAAATCCAGCTGATATTATCTCTCGTTGGCTCATGGATCTCTCAGAATACACATACAAATTTCAACATATTCCAGGTAAAAAGAATGTACTCGCTGACTACTTATCTCGCTGTAACTTTGAAAATAATCAACAGACTTTAGCTACAAACCCTGAACTTATTCATGATACTCAACCCTTACCTATTGTAGAATGTGATACTCCACACTCCAGCTCGAGTGATTCTAATATGCATGTTAACTGCCTTATTTCTCGTACACAAACAAATCCTGACCCTTTATTAGAAATTTCGAATGAAACATTTGCTACTGAACAACAAAATGACCCTACTTTGTCTGTTGTTTATAAAGTAATCTTAAGGAAAGGATCTTCTCAAAAATTTCCTAACTACTTCATTCATCCTGATTCGAAAGTATTAATGTTAAAGAAGGAAAATATTTTTAATAACACTTTTTCGTATCACATTATTGTTCCAAATTCACTTAAAAGCAAAGTCTTAACAATTTCACATTTATCTCATTTTGGCTTTAATAAAACTTATGAATTCTTGTCAGGTAGATATTTTTGGAAGGGTATGTATGTAGACACTTTAAACTTTGTTGCATCCTGTATCAAATGTCTTCAAACTAAACATCACCAAACTCCACCCGCACCTTTGCAGCCCACATACACTCCCAGGTACCCTGGTCACACTATTAGTACAGATCTCCTTGGACCGTTTGCTAATGGAAAATATGTTTTAACTATCACTGATCATTTCTCGAGACATATTGAACTCTTTCCACTTAATGACATATCTGCGAGTAAGGTTGTTAAATGCTTATTCTCTTACATAACCACCTTTGGGAGACCTTCGGTTGTCTTATCAGACTTAGGACCCCAGTACACTTCTCAGGTATATAACATTTTTAATGATACAATGGGCATTAAGGTATTACACAGTTCGGCCTCGAGACCACAATCAAATGCGATTGCAGAGCGAATCAATAAGTCAATCAAATATTCAGTTAATATTCTTTTACAAGAAGGTCATTCATTCGAAAATGCAGTATTTATACACAAATCACTTTATAATGGTTCGAAACATGCAACTACATTATATTCTCCTAATTTTCTTCATTTTGGACGTGAACTTTCTCTAATTTTTGACACTTTTGATCAGTCGTGCAACCAACCCTTTCTTGATAAACATATTGAAGTCCACAAATTACTTGATGATTTGAGTAAGATATATCACAAAGCTTATAACAACATTAAATCTGCTCAAGATAAAAGATATAAATATTACGGTCAGAAAGCTAAATTAAGATCCATTTTCTTAAAAGACATTGTATATCTAAAATCAAATGACAAGTTTAAAACAAAGTATACTGGTCCATATATTGTCACTTGTAAACATTCCCCTGTGTCATTCTCAATTAAAAGGTTGTATACTCCTGATAACACAGCATTTCGGGTACATATTGATAGACTTTTATTAGCACCTCCTCGTTATGGACATTTATTTGATGCATCAAGTCATATAAACAACACTAACTTTAATACGTTTTATCAACCTCACACATACAATCTAAGAAACAGAAGCTAATGTAAAAAACACTATTTATTATTTTTTATGTCTTGTTTTATGATACCACATATCCAACCAAAGAGCTCATGGTTGTGTGTATGTTGTTTTTGACTGATCTTTAACAATATCATGGCTGGTCCATCACTGTTGCTCTGAAGATCTCTTAGGAACAATATTAGGTATCATTGTTATCCTTTAACACTTAGATATGTCTTCATACTCACTTAAATTTTAGTTACTTTTTATTTTGTTTCTTTTTGCAGTACACTTAAAATTTCTTTGACAATATTCATTAATTCAGTATTTTTTTCCACTAGCTAACCTCCCACTTAACAATTCCTGTACTATAAGTCAAACATATTATAGTTAGATAAACAGGTACTGTAGTCTAGAAAAGTAAACAAATGATTCATGTAGTTAAATAAAACACAGTTTTTATATATGACTTGTTCATCACCCCACTCGATTGTGACATATTTTTCGTCTCTCTTCACTCTAGGATTGTCTGCCCATATTAGTTATTATATGATATACATTTTTTTTTGTTTTTTTTCTTTTTGAATTCTTCCCTTTGAAGTCTTGTTCCCGTTCAAAATTAAGGCCCTAAGGGTTCAAGCTTCATTGTGTTGAGAGACAAAGTTTTGGAATTGGAGTTTCGATTCAAATTTTTGAATTGTGATTCCAATTCACAACAATTCAAGTTTTTTTCATGTAATTCGACGTGGGCTCCTTCAGAAGACCGCTAGTGTCTTCGGGGGAGCATCACAATTCCCTCCTCATCTAAGGCTAGGCCCTAAGCCGATGCCATAATACTTGTGTTGTACACAAGATTCAGGGTGACACATATTTTTATGGGCGTGCTTGGAGCACCTCTTTTTTTTGTCATCCTATGCTTCGGCATGAAACATTTTTACAAAAACATTTTTATTTTAATATACATCATATTACTCTTTTTTAATTTTTTTTTTGAAAAATATAGTGCTATTATGTTATTTTTGTGTATTGCCATTTTACATTCATTTAGTATTAGTTTCATGTTTTGTATATATGTTTCAAAATTTTTACTTGTGTCATGATAACAAGCAAAGCTGCAGTAATGTGTTTGTACTGTCTGAGTCGACTCAACTTATACATATAAAATACAGTACTACCTTGGATCCATGAAATACAAATATAAAAAAATATAGAGACTTGGTGGTCCCTTTGGTGTGCCTCTTTATTAGACATAATAACACGTGTAACATTTTATCGTTTGGCAACCTTGCCTTTCCCATCCCAGCTTGGAAACCATATTGAATTCTTATCTTGCCGGCTGCATTTTAACTGTATTTGGCGTATACTATCCATTGTGCATGGGCGAACTTGTGTATGTTGGCGATTTTCTATGATGCCAAAGGTGGCAGTTTGTTGCTATGTACGAGGTCACTTGACTCTCTGCGCTTGTCTTGTCAACGTGCTAATTTTTGGTTCGGAGATTTTCTCCGAGTGCTGTAAGTGTGCCCCCCTTAGTAATATATGTCTAAATAAATTGTAACTTAGCAATCATCGTGGGGTTTTTTTTCGAGCATCCGAACCTGGACTGATTCTATACTGATCATGCCTCTTCTAAGTATTCCAACGGAATAACAGCTACTAATATACGTGATCATGCCTCTTCTAAACCTTCTAACAAATATATGCAACTACCAAAATCCCTCAAGAAACTCTTCTCTATAAGTAATATCTTATTTTCCTAAATAACAAAGGTTTTTTTTTTTTTTTTTTTTTTTTTTAGATTTCAGGAAGTGCTGGAAAGTGGTTCATAGTCTATGCTTAATACATTTTTTTTTTAAACATTTTATATAAACAATATTTCATTTCGTTTGTTTCCTCAATCAGCCGAAACAAGTGAGTCAAATTTATGATTTATTAAAGCCATAAAATATTTTCCATATAACCTAATATCCTTTTTTGCCCTTTAATAAAAAATAGTGCATCCAATATTCATGTATAAATTGCTTTTCTTCTTCTTCTTCTTCTTCTTGTGATTTGGTGCACAAATCTTCCTTTGAGCAATCAAAATAAAACATATTGTCGGATATAAACTAAATTTCCATTATGTAAATGAAAGAATTTCGTTATAAACTCAAATACATGTTTTATGTATCAAAATAGACTTCAATCTATAAAATGTTCTTAAATCGACCACATGGAAAAATTTTCATTAAAATTACAAGAATCACTAGTGAAATACACAGTCTTTTTTAAATATAATTTGAATTCAGCATTTTTTACCATGAAGGCATACATAACTTAAAAGCAATCAAAATTTAATTCTTAAAATATATAGTTTTTGCCTTTTAATTTTTTTTTTTTTTTTCCTGAAATGAATTTTACTTATTTGTATTTTTGGAATTTCGTTTTCATTTTTTAAATATTTCCTTTAACGCACCTTTTGAAATTACTTCTATGAAATCTTTATTTTTAAAAGTATGTGCCAGAAAGCATAGTTTTATTGACATCTCTAATGATGTATTATGAATTTTGAGATTAAAAATTCTCTCTCAGCATGTTTTTGACAACTCAACTTTACATATTTAGTGATTTGTTTTCCTACTAAAATTTCAGGAATAAGAGATATTTGAAAATTTGTATAATTTGAAAAATGATTGTGATGTAAATTTGATATTGTTAATGTTTGCTCTTTTTTGTATGTGTGTGTTTAGTTGTAAAATTTCTTCACTTTTTTGGGTGGAAAGTTCAATTAGTTTACCGACAACAAGAAATTTACGAAATCGTGGCAAGGCAACATTTTTGGAGTTGGGTTTCAAGGAAGGAGACGTAGTTTGTTAATAATTTTATGTACCGTGTGTCCTGAAAAGGACTGACTGATTTTAAAATTCAGAAACTTGCAAACTGTTACAGTTATTTAAAAAATTCTTGCAGGAATTATGTATGAGGTCAAAAGTTTTTTTCCTGTGATTCTGCATTTTAGTTGAAATTACAAACAATAGATGGCGCTCAGTTCGATAGGCACTCTATCGAGGCGGAAACTGACACCACTTTGTACTGATGCAAATTATGATTTAGAGTATGGAGTGAGTATCTTTTAAAAATACAATTTTGCTTTCATGTTGAATTCAATCCGTACAATTTTGGTTTTGTTGGCGGCAGAGCAATACTAGAGAAAAATATTATTTCCATGGGAACGACTCCTCTTAAATCGAAATGCGCTGAACAACAACGATCGAAATACCGTCTTTTACTTTTTCATTATTTATTTTACATTCCAAAAATATTAGGATTTTTAAAACAGGATACCTTATTCATTTATTTATTTATCTGGGTACCTTTTAAATGTTATTTAGATCACCCAAGAATGTTCGATATTGTATATGAAGTATCTGGGATTAACAGTTCATTTACAGGTGCACCCAAAAGATTCCATTACATCATGGTCTATAGGGGAAAATCATTTGCAAAATATGTTAATGACTCACATTCTTTCAAATGTATTGAAACTGATATAAATCACTAAATTTCATTGCATGATCATTATGATAGAATAAGGTATTCATAGCATTTGTAGACCATTTATAGGGGCACACAAAAATAAATCAATTACAGTACTGTCTTTAAATAATTATTACTGGAAATGCATTTTCAATTTCGGCATGCGCCTTTAAATTTAACTGCTTTTTAGATATGTTCGTAATTATATAAATGCGTATCACCTATAGTCGTCGTCTTGTCCGTCCGTCTGTCTGTCCGCATATAACAGTGCAAAAACCACTTTTTCGAATCGTTTGAAATTTTAAATATATATTTGTTGAAGAATTTTGTCGATTTATTCTAATTTTTTTTCAAAATCGGATGTATAATTCCAATGCAGGGACAGTCAAAAGTATTTCGTTACATTACAGTCAACAGGGAAAAAAGTTTCAAGGGCTTTTTAATGATGTTGCACCCGTCCGAACCTAATGAAACTAATATGCATTTATGAAAGGATATTAAAATACAAATGATGTAGAATATGCTGCGCAAAGATTAGTTATTATTCATTTTCATTTGCAGGGCCATATAAAATAATTATGTAATATAATGGTATAGAAGGGAACCTTTTTTGCGGCATATTTTAATTTTGTTACACATATTATAAAATTGTTATAAGTTGCTTAAGTTTACTACGAATTACTTCCAGTGTAATAGAAAATGCGAAGTATTTACAGGGACACACAAAAGATTTCGGATACTATGCTGCATCAAACATGCTGTACAAAATTGCTAGATTTTTTTAGTTTTGATACGATTTTTTTTTTTTTTTTTTTTTTTTTTTTTTTTAAGTTTCATTAAATTTTTGCCTGTTACGTTGTATGTATAAATGGTGCTAATCATATACAGGGCTACACAAAAGAATTCGCATTTCTTACTGATTGTGAAAGTAAACATCTTAAAGGTGGTTTGTAAAAGAATTATGCATTTTTACGCTGAACAGCTTTTAAGTATTTGTTAAGATATGTTTGAAAAATAGAAATGATATGATATACAGAGTCACTCAAAAAATTGGATACATAACCAGCTCTGGATGGTAATCTCTGGAATCGTGATTTAATAAGTTATAGAATTTTTCAGTTTGAAATAGATTTTAGCTAAATAAGGGCGTGTAATTAAAGATAGTAGGTAAAATACAGGGCTATACAAAAGAATTCAAATATGCTTCCGTCTATTTAAATAAATTTCCAATTCTCAAATTTCAACCTAACATGCGCTTTTAACACCTTCCAACATAGTTGAAAGTGTTTATGATTTCTATTTAGTTAGCCGTCTGCCTGTCTGTCTTTCCAAACTCTAACTTGCGTTGAAATAGTTAATACTGGCCTGTAACTGATACATGTTATTCAGATTTATTACGCCGTTTTCGATTTTGTAAACAAAGTATGCAGCGTTAATGGTTCATTTACAAAGACACTCAAAACTATTCCATTATATTATGTCTGTAAGAAAATTTCGTAATCATATAAATACGTAACACCTATAGTTGTCATCTGGTATGTTCATTCACTTGTCCGCATAGAATAACGCAAAAACTATTCAACAGAATGATTTGACTTCTAATATATATACTCGTTTCAGAATTGTTGTTACTCGCTTCATATTTTATGAAAAGAGAATAAAAGCTTAGAAGGATATTAATAAAAGTTTTCTTCATTCTTTTAAAATCTATCATGAGTATTAAATTCAATGATATTCAATGATAGGTAATGATTTTAGGTTGTCATAATGATTATGCCTCATTTAAGATAGAAGTCGTATTATTTCCATAATACCATGAATTTAATATACATAATCGTAATAAATTTTGGGTACTACTAGGTTATCCCGTCGACCAAAAAATTTATCGCCAAACTATAAGATTAAATGCCAAAAATGGATGATCGTAAGTCACATTCAATGACATTAAATACGATTCACGTGTTTAAAATGTCATTAAGTGATTTTTATTTCGACTTTTTATTTGTGTTTTTATCAATACTAGTAGATCGAACCCGGGCTTCCCGGGTTACATAGCAAAGATAAAAAGCATTTTTTTTAATTGAAAACTTTAATGAATTTTCTACATGTAATATGCGTTCAAACATGTAATATGTTTTCAAACAAATTCAAAATGTTTTTAATTTTTTTTCTTATTTGGCAGTGTAAAATTTTAAGTTGTTTGATTACATGATGAATTTGTAATTTTTAATAATTTAATCTGCGTTTTAAACCATTCTTTTATTTCATTACCAAACCAATTTTAATTTTATAATATGTTCAATAATTATCAGGAACAATATTCATAGATTTATGAGTAAATTGTGTATTATTATTTCTTAATGAAAATACGTGATAGAAATTAAAAAAAAAAAAAAAAAAAAAAAAAAAAAAAAAAAAAAAAAAAAGCTTGAAAAATATAAGCTTGCAATAAATGAATCAAATGAGATGCAGTTTTCAATCAAATTGCATTTGAAAGTAGATTTCTTTTCCTATATGATGAAATAACAATTTAAAATGTGCGACGTTTAGGAGATTAAAAAATTGCAGTTACAAAAATTGCAAAAATTCCTTTATTCTGAAATGTTGTCATTCGCAAAATAACATCATTACTACACAAGGACACATTTGTTTGTTGCAATATAGATTTTGCGCATATGAAAAATCCGTACTACTTGATTATCCCATCGACCATTTTTGCCATTAAAAAAATCGCCAAACTAATAGCCAAGTTATCAATGTTGATATAATTTTTATTTTAAATAACGGAAAAACAAATAAATTAGTGAAACATGAATAAAAATACAAATAAAAAAGTGGTATTAAACACCTCTTGATGACATTTTAAACATGTTTATCGTGTTTAATATCATTGAATATGACATTCACAAATCATCCATTTTTGGCATTTAATCTTATAATTTGGCGATAGTTTTTTGGTCGACGGTATAACCAAGTAGTACCGAAAAATCATACGTGCATGCTAAAATGTTAAAAGTAAAGAAATGACTGCACGTACATCTTTTTCAAAAAAGTTTGCTTCAAAGTTAACTCTATGACAAATTTAAAATTCGTTTTATAAATTAAAATACACAACACAAATTAAAAGAATAAACTTTGCACTCCGTCACTTCAACGTGCAAAGAAGATGCCGTATTTTCCGTGAAATACGCAAACCTTGATTTTTACAAATCATGCCAAACCAAATTTTCAATTACATTTTAAACATTGGATATTGGCGAATTATGAAATCTCATTTCGTCTCTTACATCGCTCGTTTTCTATTTCAGATCAATTTTCTATTTGAAAATGTACTTTTTTTTCTTTTCTGAGAAAGAGCTAAAAAATCGTCTTGCTAGCAGGTTTAACTGAAATTTATAAAAAATTACATTAAGCGAATAATGTTATTTTATTATAATTACAATTGAATGTCTTAAACAATTGGATAAAAATTTGGGGAACCGGACATTACTTTAAACATGGAATTATTGCCAAGATCGTCTTTGTTTGCTTGCTATCTCGGCGAAAAATATTCAACCCGCAGGGAAAAAGAAATTACATTGAGCAGGTACTAAATTCTTTGACATCGGCCGTGCGTTTTTTCTCTAAATAAAAATGATCTGCTTAAATTTAAGCATTATAAATTAGCATTTTATTTTATTATAAACTAAAAACTATAGTACTAAAAGTTTCCACAGACTTGTCATTGAAAGTTTCCTTCTTTTTAGCGAAAACACGCGGTTGTGTTTGGGCTTAATTTAGCAGATTTCAGGGTTAAATTTTTTGCACCACTCCCAGCCACCATAAGTCCTCCCTATTTCTTCTTTCTACTTTATGGCTATTTTTCCTTTACTTTGCTCAGAAATGGAGTACTCAAGTTGCCATCTCCAGACAAATTAAATTAAAAAGTACAAAAAAATTAATATCTCAAAAACAAATTAAGATACAATTTTCAAACAAATTGCATTTAAAAGTACATATTTTCCCCAACACAACGGGGTAAAGATTGAAAATGTGCGATGTATAGGAGTTAAAAAATTTGCAGTAATGAAAATTGCAAAAGTGAAATTTCATCAGAAAGTGTTGCCATTCGAAAAATGACGTATGCGTTACGCACAGATACGTTTGGTCTTTATAATATAGATTCTATTAATTATTTGTTTTTTCGTTATTTAAAATAAAAATTATGTCAATATGTATAATTTGGCTATTAGTTTGGCGATTTGAATAATTTGGCGAAATTGGTCAACGGGATAACAGAGTAGTACCAAATTTTGTATTCAGGCATTTTTTCAAAAGAGTAAGGAAAGTGGTGCAACAGCTATTGCACCAAGTTCTGAAAATTTATACCAATTACAGTACGCTGGAATTTGTCACATACTTTTGACTGTCTCTGTATATGAAATGTACATCCGATTTTCAAAAATTTTGAAATGACTAACGAAAATTTTGCAATGACTATGCATATTTAAATTTAAACCATTCTGCTGGGTAGTTTTGCACTATTATGTGTGGGATAAATTAAACGAACATAGCAGATGACGAATGTAGGTGCTACGTATTTATATAATTACGAAATTTCCTCAGACCATATATAATGAAATAGTTTTGAATGTCTTTGTAAATGAACGATGAAAGGCGCATAATTTGTTTTCAATACCAAACACGATATTATAAATCTCATTAACACACATCAATTACAAAGCAATATTCAAATATTTTAACGCAAGTTCGAGTTGGAAAGACAGAAATCACAGAAATCATAAACACTTTCATAAACACTAAACAGAAATCATAAACACTTTCAACTATGTTGGAAAGTGTTAAAAACGCATGTTAAGTTGAAATTTGACTTTCAGCAATTAATTGAAATAGACGGAAGCATATTTGAATTACTTTGTATGGCCCTGTATTATACCTACAATCTTTAAATACAAGCCATTATTTAGCTAAAATGTATTTAAAACTGAAACATGCTTTAAACTGATAAAATCGAACTTCCAGAAATTACCATAAAGAGCTGGCTATGTATCCAATTTTTTGCAGGACTCTGTATATCATTTCATTTCTATTCTTCAAACATATCGTAATATACTTAAAGCTGTTCAGCGTAAAAATGCATAATTCATTTACAAACCACCGTTAAGATGTTTTCTTTCACACTCAATAAGAAATGCGAATTCTTTTGTATAGCCCTGCCCTGTATATGATTTGCACCATTTATAACACACAACGTAACATGCAAAAATTTAGTGAAAAACTGAAAACTTCCAGCAATTTTGTACAGCATTTTTTATGCAGCATAGCGTCCGAAATCGTTTGTGTGTCCCTGTAAATACTTCGCATTTTCTATTACACAGGAAGTAACTCGTAGTAAACCTGAGCAACTTATAACAATTTTATTATATGTGTAATAAAATTAAAATATGCCGCAAATAATGTTCCCTTCTATACCATTATATTACATAATTATTTTGTGTGGCCCTGTAAATGAATAACTACTCTTTGTGCAGCCTATTCTACACCATTTGTATTTTAATATCATTCATTAAAGCATATCAATTTCATTATGTTCGGACGGGTGTAACATCATTAAAAAGTACTTGAAACTATTTTTCCTCGTCGGTCGGCCGTAATGTAACGGAACACTTTTGACTGTCCCTGTATTGGAACTATACATACGATTTTCATAAAATTTAAAATAACTCGATCAAATTCTTCAAAAAATATATATTTAAAATTTCAAATGATTCAATAGAGTGGTTTTTGCACTGTTATATGCGGACAGACAGACAGACCAGACGATGTCTGTAAGTGATACGCATTTATATAATTACGAACGTATCTAAAAAACTTTTAAATTTAAAAGCACATGCTGAAATTGAAAATGCATTTCCAGTAATAAATATTTAAACAGACTACTGTAATCGATTTACTTTTGTGTGCCCCTGTAAATGAACTACAAATGCTATAAATACCTTATTCTATCATAATAATCTTGCAATGAAATTCAGTGATTTATATCAGTTTCAATACATTTGAAACAGTGTAGGTCATCAACATATTTTGGAAATGATTTTCCCCCATGACCACGATGTAATGGAATTTTTTGGGTGCACCTGTAAGCAAACTTTTGATCCCACATGCTTCATATACAATATTGAACATGCCCGAACGACCTAAATAAGGTTTAAAAGACATCCAGATAAATAAATAGACGAATAAGGTACCCTGTTTTAAAAAGCGTAACATTCTTTGAATGTAAAAAAAAAAAAAAAAAAAAAAAAAAATGAAAAAAAGTAAAAGACGGTATTTTGATCGTTGTTGTTTAGCGTATTTCCATTTAAGAGAAGTCGTTTCCATGGAAACAATATTTTTCTCTAGTATTACGCTGATGCCTACAAAATCAAAATTATGCGAATTGAATTCAACATGAAAGCAAAATTGTATTATTAAAAGATACTCACTTCATACCCTAAATCTCCATAATTTGCATCAGTACAAAGTGACGTCAGTTACCGCCTGGACAGAGTGCCTATCGCTCTCAGCGCCATCTATTTTTTGATATTTCAACTAAAATCCAGAATCACAGGAATAAAACTTTTGACCTTATACAAAACTCTCCTGCAAAAATTTTTTTAACATGTGTAAATGTTTGCAAGTCATTGAATTTTAAAATCAGGCAGTCCTTTTCAGGAAACCCGGTATATTTTGTTGCAATATTTTATGTTAGCAATTATTGTGTATTTCTCCTGCAAGTGGACATTACGAGTTTAGTGCATTTTTGAGATTACAGCCCATCTAGTTGGTAAATAAATCATATGAGTTGTATTATCCTAACTGACAGCGAGTGCGAAGAGAAAATTGCGCCCAGTGCAAAGCTTTATTTAGGCGAATCCGCTCTCCCATTGAAATTTGTAACATGTGTCATAAAATTTAAAAATGTAGAAAAACCAATATTTTTATTGGATACATATTTCACTTTTATTTTGGAACTTTAAAAGGTGGGAATAATAAATGGAATACGTTTGACTGTCCTTGTAATTAAACTATATATCTGATGTTCATAATATTTTAAAGACAAAATTATGCATTTTTTTAGTATAATATATTTGGAATTTCAAACCATTTATTTGGGAATTTTCTCATAGTCATATGCGGACGGACAGACGAACAAACCAGACAACGACTATAAATGCTGCATTATTTATATAATTACGAACGCACCCAAAAATTTGTTAAAGGTTTCAGAAATTCCATTCGTTAAATTGATCCCGTTTTTAATGCAACTATATTCTAAATTTTTTATGAACTGCACGTTATGATATTTTTTAGGTAAGAAAATACATATCAATCTATTGTCAATTGTAAAAAAAATGCGCGATGAATGTTTTCTTGAAATTGAGTTTATTGAGACGTGATTACTATAATAGTACGAGATCCGGCTGCAGAATCAGTGTACTCATCGAGTGTTTGCTGAAAACCAAATTTTTACACATATTTATGATTAGGACAATTTATATCTACCAGGTTGCCTATCAAAATGTGGCCGCTAGTATTTTTAATTAAATTATTAATAATTCATAATCCGTAAGAAATTTCACTGACTTGTTTTTTCAATAGAATGTCGTCTACTTTACGGCAACATCTATAAAGACTCTGAAAAATCATGGTTGCCGTTGCGCACCTGGCCGCACCTCTTCGCAGCCAGGTATACACAGGTATGATTTTGTTACATTTATACACCCACAACGTACATTCATAATTTATATATCAAATTAAAGCTAATTTTTTTCTGTTTATTATTATATACGGTTGCCTAATTAAATCTGGCCGCAAACAAGGGTTGCTGGCTGTTAAATATAGTAAATATTAAAAGTAGAGTGAAAGAGAGCTAGCGCGTAACACCACTAGTCAGACGAGGATAGCGATTGCCAGCTGTCGGACGGTTTAAAGCCATTGCGCATGCGTCAGATGCTAGTGTTCTCAACGGATCAGTTGCGACTTTTATTCTAACAAGGAATCTCTCCATACGGGCATACTCAGAAAAATCTGAAAAAAATACATAATGTTCTTCTCATATAGTTATATACGTTTATAAAAAAATTTCGGCGGAACCTCCTTATAACGTCCGTAAAAAAAATAATAAAATTTTCGTTTATTTGGCGATTTATCTCCGGTTGGCGAAAAAGCGAAATTTTGAAAATATGCTTTTACGCTTCGAATTAGCGTTGCAAAGGTTAGAAAAAAGCCGGTTTAAACCCGGGAATAAACCGGGATTTTAGGAATAAACCTGGAAAAAACCCGGGATTTTTAAGAATAATTCGTTTTTTTTTGGGAATAAACCCGGGAATAAACCTAGTCTATTGGAAATAAATCCGGGAATATACCGACTTTTTGCAACTCTACTTCGAATACTTTTTAAAGAAAAAACTTTCTATGTTCAATTTATTTAAATTGAACATAGTTTAAGTTTCGTTTAAGTAATTTTAGTTTTGCATTTTTACTTTACTTTAAGTGTAATTTTGTCATATACGTTTATATGTACTTATAACAAAATGAAACTAATATATTTTATCATTTAAAACACAATTTTAATTGATTAAAATTGTTCCAAATTGAAAAATACACTGTTAAAAATCTGCTGCATTTTGTTGCAACGCACTCCCTTGCTTGTATAGAAAACGGTTACTTGGCCGTGAAATGGAACTAAGTAAGCAATTGACGGCAAAGATTGCACCAACTAATCCGGGACAAGTCGACATAGAACTCATTGATGATTTCTATTATTTATATTTAATTGGCTCTACTTTACCACAAACATTTGGAAAAATTGCAGAATCGATATGATAAAACTATGTTCAAAAAATGCTCCAGTAATTCATATTATCTTTGATAGATATCTAACGCCTTCCATTAAAGATTGCGAACGAGAAAACCGAGAAGGAATTGATATTCCATACACAATTAGTGGGCCGTTGCAAACAAGACCCAATGATTTTTTAAAGAGCTTAAAGAATTTTCGTTTCAAAGAAGCCCTGGTAAAATTCTCAGCTAATCATTAGGCTGATGATTCTTTTGCAGCAGTATTAGGAAATAAAAAAATTACATTACTGTTGAAGAGAAATGTTTTCATATTGTTCTGCTGGAAATCTTGTAGTGAAAACTGAAGAAACCGAATTATCATGTTCACATGAAGAAGCTGATACAAGAAATATTTTTCACATAAGTAAAGTACCTGAAAATTTAAAAATTTTGGTGAAAGCAGCAGACACTGATGTTTTAATAATTTTATTAGGAAATATCCATAAATTTCCTAATTTGCAAATTTGGTTGGCCAACAGTACATCAAAAAAATTAATAATAAAGACGAAGTTTACATCAATTGTACGGACTTATCAATAAAATTAGGTGCAACTTTATGTCTTGCTTTGCCTGCTTTTCACGCATTTACGGGTTGCGACTACACAGCTGCATTCTTTAGCAAAGGGAAAGTTAGACCCTTGAATGTATTTATTAAGCACCCACAAATTCAACAAGTTTTTGCGTCTTTGAAGAATCCTCATGACATTTATAACGAAACCAAAATCGATGCAGTTCAACATTTTACGTGCCTTATGTATGGACTCCCAAAGTGCCAAAGTGTAAATGCCGCAAGATTGTTATTATTCAACAAAATGTACGCTTCAAAAGAAAGTAGTGAAAAATTTATGAAAAGAATTAAAGGTTTTGACTCAACGCACATTCCACCGTGCTGGAAATCTTTAAAGCAAAAATTATTGCAGACAATCTTTATTAATTCGATGTAGTTAAATGCTACTGAGCCGGATTGCATCAAGTTCAGCGCGGAAAATAATGGCTGGCTGTTGTTAGATGGATTTTTAAAACCAACATGGTTCCTGGGAGACTCAACTCCAGCGCAAGTTGAGAGTGTGCTATGTGATTCCACGAACAAGCCTTCCGATAATAACGACGATACCGATATTTGCGATGAAAGTGATAGCTGCGATGATAGTAAGACTGAAAGCTCCGATGATTCAGATTTTTAAAAAAGAGTCACGGAAATATAAAATACATTTTAAAAATTTATAATTTGCTTAAATTGATGAATATGTAAAATAGATGTAATGCTTGAATAAAATAAAATCTTTTTTGATACAGTACTTGCACAACACAATTTTTTTACATAAATAACCTTGGTTTTATTCACCATCAATATCCATTTTTTTTTGTAATTTTTAAATTTGTCATTTGTTTTTTAATTTTTTATTTTGAAAAGAAAGACGTTTCTTTTGGAGTATTTATTATTTTGAGGCGTACCTATAGTATGAGATCCGGCTGCAGAATCAGTGTACTCATCGAGTGTTTGCTGGAAACCAAATTTTTACACATATTTATGATTAGGAGAATTTATATCTACCAGGTTGCCTATCAAAATGTGGCCGCTAGTATTTTTAATTAAATTATTAATAATTCATAATCCGTAAGAAATTTCACTGACTTGTTTTTTCAATAAAATGTCGTCTACTTTACGGCAACATCTATAAAGACTCTGAAAAATCATGGTTGCCGTTGCGCACCTGGCCGATGAGTACACTGATTCTGCAGTCGGATCTCGTACTATAAGAGGATATCTTTTCATATGAGTCTGTTCAAAACCTTTTCAAGTAAGGCTTTTCCAAACCGTTTCGAATAAATCTTATAAAAACCTTTTCATGTAAGGATTCTCTTTCATTGAAATCTCACCCCCAACAATAACTTTCCATTGAATGTGTTAGAATACACCTTAAATTTCCTGTTACACTGAGATTTTTAAGGGTAAGCAGCAGCAAGTATTGTAAAATACTACTTTTCGTAACCTTTTCATGTAAGGCTTTTCGAAACCGTTTCGAATAAATCTTTTCAAAAAATTTTCTAACAAATCTTTTTACAGTTATAAAGGGAATTGAAGTATTGAATATATAGCAGTATTGAATATTTTTTTACCTGCCAGCCAACCAACGAAAAACACTTGTATTTGATGTAGAAGTAATTTATAGAAAAGGATATACATAACTTATGTAAAGGATTTATTTAATTTCAAATTCTAATGTTTTTACGGTTTTGTTTCTCAAAGATTCCTTTTAATGCGTTTCTATAATATTTAGATCTAAGATTTTATCTAAATATAAATCCTAATCTATCTCATGGCATTACTTTACTAAAATCCCCCCAAAATAAGCACCTTTGGAGATTTATAAAACTAATGTGTAATTATTTATCATTGTGACCATTCCTATTTGACTAAACAACAAACGTGGTGAATTGATTATTTCCAGCTGAGCGAAAAATTGCCCAGGCTGGGAATCGAACCCGGATACTTGGCTTACAAGGCCAATGCTTTACCTGTTAAGCTATCTGGGCGATAGCCGGCTGGGATTTTTCGCTCAGATAACCATATTGGTCGTAACATCTGGTCTGTCATTTGAAACAGCTCGCAGAATAAACTGCAGGTAATGGAACTCCATATAACGATGGATACGTAGATATACTATTATTTTTAACACAATCAAACTGATTGGTAAAGTTATCATACGAATTGATTATTTCCAGCTGAGCGAAAAATTGCCCAGGCCGGGAATCGAACCCGGATACTTGGCTTACAAGGCCAATGCTTTACCTGTTAAGCTATCTGGGCGCATATCATCATCATCATCTATTTCTACATTGTAAATATCAGATAGGTGCTAGGAAGACAGTTTTGTGAGACACATGAAATATGTTTTTATTCTTTAGAATATAAAAAAAGGTAAACTAAGTAATTAGAAAAGCAGAGACAAACTCTGTATTGTATCCTCCTTTTTAACATTAATCGATGTTACGGAATACAGCTAACAAAACTCGTTCCTTTATATTTCGAAGATCTTTGTTTTTTCCGGCATGCCGGGAAAAACCAGTGACCAGTGGGACTAATATTCAAAAATTTGGTCTCCCTCAAATTTTGCGGCATGCCAGCTAATGGAGAGGAATACAATAAAAAGGTTTTTTTTTCTTTACTAGGGGGGCGCCGCCCCCCTGCTCGCTATGCTCGCCAACCCCCCGCGTAATCGCTTCGCGATTCCAAATTATTGGCTACCCCTGCTTGCTGCGCTCGCCAATACTCCATGGTATGAATAAGCAGTTGCAGACCTTTCAACTGATGTGTCACACGACTGGTGTTGTAAAGAAATTAAAAATGTGCCCCCCTGGGGGGCCAGAGTGGGAGGCGACACAAAAGACATCCATAATATGAATAAGCAGCTGCAGACCTCTCAAATGATATGTCACACGACTGGTGTTATAAAAAATTGAAAATGTGCCCCCCTGGGGGGCAGAGTGGGGGTGACACACAAGACATCCATAAAATGAATAAACAGTTGCAGACCTTTCAAATGATGTGTCACACAACTGGTGTTGTAAAGAAATTAAAAATGTGCCCCCCCCCTGGGGAGAGCAGAGTGTGGGGGTGACACACAAGACATCCATAATATGAATAAGCAGTTGCAGACCTTTCAAATCTTGTGTAACACGACTGGTGTTGTAAAGAAATTAAAAATGTGTCCCCCCTGGGGAGCAGAGTGAGGGATAACACACAAGACATCCATTATATGAATAAGCAGTTGCAAACCTCTCAAATGATGTATCAAACGACTGGTGTTGTAAAGAAATTAAAAATTTGGCGAAATATTACAGTTATCGCCAAGTTGGCGTCACTTTTGACAACTAATTTTGGTCGCCAAATTTGGCGATATATCGCCAAGTTGGCGATAAACTTGGCGATTGTTGGCGATGGTAACCTTTCCTCTCTTTATGGTAACCCATACGGCGATGCATAGACGGAGCCCTTTCCTGATTGGTCTATTCGGCTCATGGAAGGAGTGGACAACCCGGATTCGTTAGTTCCGGAAATCTTCCACATCAGCATCATTCCAGGAGTCATTCCTTTTAAGGCTAGTTTTTTTTACTATAGAAGGATAAGTTATTATTTTTCTAAAGTTATTAATTATATATTTTTTTATTTACTGTAAGTTCCTTTTGAAAATAATAGAAAATAATTAAAAATGTATATGCAAGCGTTATACCACAAAGACATTTTCGCCAAATGGGCTTTAGAAAATATTGCGGCAAATCTGGTGCACCTATGAAAAACGTGAACACACAAGACATCCATACAATGAATAAGCAGTTGCAGACCTTTCAAATGATATGTCACATGACTGGTTTTGTAAAGAAATAAAAAATGTTCACCCCCCTCGGGGGCAGAGTGGGGTGGTGAAACACATGACATCCATAATATGAATTAGCAGTTGCAGACCTTTCAAATGATGTGTCACACAATTGGTGTTGCAAAGAAATTAAAAATGTGCTCCCCTGTGGGGCAGAGTGGGTGGTGACACACAAGACATGCATAATATGAATAAGCAGTTGCAGATCTTTCAAATGATGTGTCACACGACTGGTGTTCTAAAGAATCAAAAATGTGCCCCCCCTGGGAGGCAGAGTGGCTGGTGACTCACAACACATCCATAATATGAATAAACAGTTGCAGACCTTTAAAATGATATGTCACATAATTGGTGTTGCAAAGAAATTAAAAAGTGCCCCCCAGGGGGCAGAGTGGGGTGGTGACACACAAGACTTCCATAATATGAATAAGCAGTTGCAGACCTTTCAAATGATGTGTCACACAATTGATGTTGTAAAGAAATTTAAAATGTGCCTCCCTGGGGGGGACAGAATGGGGAGACACAAAATACATCCATAATATGAATAAGCATTTGCAAACCTTACAAATTATGTGTCACACGACTGATGTTGTAAAGAAACTAAAAATGTGCCACCCCTGGGGGGGCAGAGGGGAGGATGACACACAACACATCCATAATATGAATAAGCAGTTGCAGACCTTTCAAATGAAGTGTCTCACGACTGGTGTTGTAAAGAAATTAAAAATGTGCCCCCCCCTAGGGGGGCAGACTGGGGGATGACACACAAGACATCCATAATATGAATAAGCAGTTGCAGACCTTTCAAATGATGTGTCATACGACTGGTGTTGTAAAGAAATTAAAAATGTGCCCCCCCTGGGGGTGCAGACTGGGAGATGACACACAAGACATCCATAATATGAATAAGCAGTTGCAGACTTTTCAAATGATGTGTCATCCGACTGGTGATGTAAAGAAATTAAAAATGTGCCCCCTGGGGGGACACAGTAGGAGGGGAAACACAATACATCCAAAACATGAATAAGCAGTTGCATACCTTTCAAATGATGTGTCATACGACTGGAGTTGTAAAGAAATTAATGTAAAATGTGTAACAGTAAAATGTGAAATAGTAAAATGTGCCCCCCCAGGGGGGCAGGGGGTGTGAAACACAAGACATCCATAATATGATTAAGCAGTTGCAGACCTTTCAAATGATGCGTCACACGACTGGTGTTGTAAAGAAATTAAAAATGTCTTCCCCTGGGGGGGTAGAGTGGGAGGTGACACATAAGACATCCATAATATTAATAAGCAGTTGCAGACCTCTCAAATGATGTGTCACACGATTGGTGTTGTAAAGAAATTAAAAATGCCCCCCCCTGGCGGGGAAGAGCGCGGGGGTGTGACACACAAGACATCCATAATATGAATAAGCAGTTGCAGACCTTTCAAATGATGTGTCACACGACTGGTGATGTAAAGAAATTAAAAATGTGCCCCCTGGGGGGACACAGTAGGGGGGGGGAAACACAAGACATCCAAAACATGAATAAGCAGTTGCAGACCTTTCAAATGATGCGTCACACGACTGGTGTTGTAAAGAAATTTAAAATGTGCACCCCTCTGGGGGGTAGAGTGGAGGGTGACACGCAAGACACCCATAATATGAAGAAGCATTTGCAGACCTTTCAAATGATGTGTCACACGACTGGTGTTGTAAAGAAATTAAAAATGTGCCCCCCCCCCTGGGGGTGCAGACTGGGGGATGACACACAACACATCCATAATATGAATAAGATGTTGCAGACCTTTCAAATGATGTGTCACACAACTGGTGTTGTAAAGAAATTAAAAATGTGACCCCCTAGGGAGAGCAGAGTGTGGGGGTGACACACAAGACATCCATAATATGAATAAGCAGTTGCAGACCTTTCAAATGATGTGTCACACAATTGGTGTTGTAAAGAAATTAAAAATGTGCCCCCCAGGGGGGCAGAGTGGGGGATGACACACAACACATCCATAATATGAATAAGCAGTTGCAGACCTTTCAAATGATGTGTCACACAACTGGTGTTGTAAAGAAATTAAAAATGTGACACCCTAGGGAGAGCAGAGTGTGGGGGTGACACACAAGACATCCATAAAATGAATAAACAGTTGCAGACCTTTCAAATGATGTGTCACACAATTGGTGTTGTAAAGAAATTAAAAATGTGCCCCCCTGGGGGGCAGAGTGGGGGATGACACACAACACATCCATAATATGAATAAGCAGTTGCAGACCTTTCAAATGATGTGTCACACAACTGGTGTTGTAAAGAAATTAAAAATGTGACCCCCTAGGGAGAGCAGAGTGTGGGGGTGACACACAAGACATCCATAATATGAATAAGCAGTTGCAGACCTTTCAAATCTTGTGTAACACGACTGGTGTTGTAAAGAAATTAAAAATGTGTCCCCCCTGGGGAGCAGAATGGGGGATAACACACAAGACATCCTTTAAATGAATAAGCAGTTGCAAACCTCTCAAATGATGTATCAAACGACTGATGTTGTAAATAAATTAAAAATTTGGCGAAATATTACAGTTATCGCCAAATTGGCATCACTTTTGACAACTAATTTTGGTCGCCAAATTTGGCGATATATCGCCAAGTTGGCGACAAACTTGGCGATTGTTGGCGATGGTAACCTTTCCTCTCTTTATGGTAACCCATATGGCGATGCACAGACGGAGCCCTTTCCTGATTGGTCTATTCGACTCATGGAAGGAGTGGACAACCCGGATTCGTTACTTCCGGAAATCTTCCACATCAGCATCATTCCAGGAGTCATTCCTTTTAAGGCTAGTTTTTTTTTACTATAGAAGGAAATCAGGAAAGGTAGAAAATCATAAAAAGAAAAACAAATGATGATTCAATTGAGAATTTGACGATGATGATTCAGACAGACATGGCAGAAAACTGTCTGGTTTCTTTTTCTTTTAGTATTTAAATATCTCAAATCATTTTTTTAAAAAGGTTTTTTTTTCCCCTTTTTAATTGAGGAAGGAGGAAAATTATAAGATGAATAAAAAAATTATAATACATAGTAGAATCAGAGAAATCTGAAAGAAAACGTTCTGGCTTCTTTTTCTTTTGGTGTTTAAATATTTAAATTCATTTTACGTTTCTGGTTAATTAGGAAAATCTTATTAAAAAAAATTATCATCCATGGTAGATTCAGAGAGACCTGTATGGTTTCCTTTTCTTTCAGTGTTTAAATATTTCAAGCCATCTGAGAAGAACAAGATTTTTTTTTTTTTTTTTTTTTTTTTTTTTCCCGAAATCATGAGAAAATAAATTAATTATTAAAATTTGAAAGTCTAAGGAGGGACAATCGACCTATAGTGCAGATGTCCGTGCAAGTCAACAGAGTAAACTGAGCATATTAATTGCATTATGAAATAATTTTGTCAATAAAAAACAAAATTTATAGCTTTGTCGAAATATACTCACGCTTTCACATGACATATTGAAGCATAAATAAATTGAGTTCATTTTCTAACGGATACTTAGCATGTGCAATGACTTGAAATATTAAGACAGATTCCAGACCTAGATTTGTATTCAGATTCATGACTTTGTAGCCATATTTAATAAATAAATAAATAAATACTGGAACTGCATCAAGAAATAATAATAATAATAAAAAGATTATTATTCACTATTTTTGTAATCAAATTCATCAAAAGTTCTTGTAAATGTTAAAAATATAACAAATTACTACAGTGCTTATATAGAAGTTTTCTGTTAAGAAAAATTGAAAAATAAATAAAATTCTGAAAACAACTAAATATCCTATAGACAAAACATTCCACTTTTTCCCACAATAAGAACCTAAATTTAATATTATAATACCTTGATTTATATCATCAATTTATTCAAAGATTAACGATGTAAATTGAGTTACATTTAGATGAACAAAAAAGGATAAGTAATCACCAAAATGTAATGAACATATTGTGTTGTATTTAGGTAATATATTACACATAAATAGCATTAGCAAAAGAATGCATTTGCAATACAAGAATTTGGAATAAATCAATAAACTTTAAGTAAGAATTTGTAGTTCTTTCAACTATCCCCATTTGAATCTTTAAGCACGTGAGAAAATCTTGCAATGGCATTTGAACATTTTTGTAACAGTAGATTGAGTTTTCTAAGCTTTTTCTAGCCATTTCTACACTTTACTCAACTGAAGCAACATTTTCAAGAACTGCTATTCCAGCTTCAATAAGGTTTAATCCTTCAGTTAATTTTGCAATTGTGTCATAATCTTTCCTCTCTCCTCTTAGGCTTAAAATCTTCATCTGTTTTGATAGACAGTACTTTTTTCTTTATTTCAATAAAGATTCATGAACTTATTTCAATAAGTTCATTGATGGTTTATTCTGAATCAGGGGAATTGCTATATTTTTTCTTTTTTCCTTCAGGCCAGATGACGTAAATGTGGGGTGACATAATTTGAGAGGATGTAAGATGGGGTACTACTGTACTTTAATTAGCAAATAAAAGTTAAAAAATTTAATTTGTTTTATCACTATCATGAATTGCTTGAATTATAACAGTGAAGTAAAAAGAAACTTTTGCACAGCTGTCAATCTACAATTTTTTATTCCTTCAAAAAAATCTTAATTTGAACCAAAAAAAATTATTTAATAAAGGGGTTTTCTTTTTTTTCTTCCCTTCTAGTCTTTATGTGGGTAGTTATTAACTTCTTTTAAATAATAAAATTTCTGGTTTCATTTAACTTGCTTATATCTTCTTTATTTTTCTAAAAAGTAGTTCATAAATACTCTTTGATATTCCCTGTGACTATCAATTTTGAAGTCACTTATTAAATCAACAAATATTGTGAAAAATATTACAAAAGTTATAAAGAACTGATAAACTATCATATTAATCATATATATTATAAAGCAGAAGTTCTGAAACTTCCAAATGGGTGTTTTCAAAAACTACCCGATGGATCTTTTTGCAGATTAAATCATTCGATAGGAAATATTTTTGCGGAGGTTTATGATACAAATATACAGGGATAACTCTGATTTTTCGTACTAAATTTCGTATTTTTCGGTTATTTTTGATGGAAGGGTTGCAACAACTAATTTTTTGGCGATAATTATATTTCAAAAAAGAAATTAAATGCTTTCTCTAATGGAAAATAATATAAACATTTCGAAAAAAAAAAAACCTGTTAATTCATTGATTTAAAATAATGATAAAAAGAAAAAAATTCGTTTAATGCAAAATAATATTATGAAAGGAAAATATTTATCTTTAACGAAAAAAAAGAATATTTATAATATTTAAAAAGTATCTCAATGTGAAAGAAATTTTTGAAGTGACACAATATTTGGCTATTTATTTCTTTCGAGCCAGATTATAAGAAAACAACATATCAAAAATTTCATTAGGTAAAACATAAGTATTTTTTTTCTTTCTTTTTTATAAAATATTTTTAAATCTAATTTTCCCGTTATGTGTTTTACAGAAGAAACTCGCAGAGTTATTAAAAAAAAAAAGGCTATAATTGTTATTTGTATGTTGTTTGTTCAATCGGGTGTTTCAATCTACTTTTGTCGCCAATCAATGCGATTCTAAGCCAAAAAAAGCACAAGACGGAGCGATCAGAGCCATTATGGCTTTGCATAGAAGTGACAAGGCTTATATATTTCCAATGGCTTTGGGAGCGATGTTCGCAAGAACTATTTTTTTTCTCTCTCTTTTAATGAGTGAGAGCATTTTTAGGAAAGCATTTTACATTTAACTTAAATACATACATAGCAGTTAATACCACAAAAATGAATAATATTTAAATTTTAGGGTAAGTGTTTTTCCACATACATAAATATTGTAAAATAATTTAACTGCAACTTAAAAAAAAATTTTGGCACAGATATCTCCGATGCATTACGTTGGTGCGATTTGTCTCTTACGCCAATACCATATATACATCTGGGTAATTAATCGACGCCAAAGTGTCATTATTTTGCTTGATATGGCAACCCGGATGTTATTATCTATTTATTAATAAATTGTCTATTTACAATTTTTTTCTTTTTTTTTTTTTCCAATTATATAAACTATTTTAATCTTAGGCACATTTGTCATACATGCGCCACATTTGCGCGACTGCAATAAAATGGCGATTTTATGCCTCACTTGGTAACCTGGCTGTTGTTTATTTATTAATAAATTTTTATTTTATTTTATTTTTTAAAGGATATAAATAGTTTTGTTTTATAATTATTAAATAAACTTTTTAAAATTTTTTGTTATTTTTTTTTTAAAATAACAGAAAATAATTGTAAACTCTATATGTAACTGGTATTTGAAAACAATATTTTCTCCAAATCGGCATGAGAAGAAAAAAAAAACTCGCCAATGTGGTGCGTATATGTCATGTATACATTTTTTTCACTATACTACAGTATTTAAACATGCTGTATAAATAACGATTATTGTTTTTTCCAAACATGTTTGGCACAGATACTATACACATTGAGGTATCTGACTATCGCCAAAATGGTGTTATTTTGCCTGATATGGTAACCCAGCAATAGGGTTTTCTGTATTAATAAATTGTTTATTCACTGTCAATTTCTTTTTAGAAATTTGATAAATTGTTTTGTGCTATAGTAACTTTTTTTATTTATTAATATTTTCGTTTTAAAATAACGAAAATAATTTTTAAAAACGCACATTTATTCGCTATTCTAAAACGAGGATTTTGCCGCATTGGTATTGGAAGGAAATCTTGCAAATCCGGGTTTGTGCCGGAGTTTTTTGTGAAATATGATATTTTCAAATGTAAATTGAGTGCTACTTGATTAACACGTCGGCCAGTTTCGCCAAACTATTCAAATTTACATAAATTCATTTTAAATAACGAAAGAACAATAAACATAAAAAATACAAATTAAAAAGCACTTATGACGTAAAAAAATACACGTATCATGTGTAATATCAATTGCTATCATACTTACGATCATCGATTATTGACATTTATTCCTATAATCTGCTATTAATTTTTTTCTCGATAGAATAATCAAGTAGTACCGTCGTACATTGTACAAACTCCAGTTAATATTACAAAAATAGAGCTAAATAACTAAATTTAGGTGCAAATGCACACACCCATGTTGTAAGAAAGAGGCACAAATGTTATATATGCACCACGTTGGAGTGATACATTTCTGACGCCACTTTAACGGAAACTTTGTTTTCAAATGACAAATACATTTCTATTTTACTTTTCTATGTATAGAGCATAACATTTTGTATAATTTTAAAATGCAAATGAAAGTAAATAAATAATTCATTAATAAATTAAAAACAAAGTTGGATTACCATAAGAGGCATAAAATGTTCATTTTATTTCAAGCACGCCAACGTAATGCGTATATGACATTTGTACCAAAAAATGAATTTCACACATTCAAAAAACATTCACCTTATTTTTCTAAGGAAAACTTTATTCTGCTGCATTCCAAAAACGGAACACTGTAATAGATTTGTCAAGAACAGATGTACGTTGCGAAATATAGTATAATAATGATAGAGGATGTATTAAGGTTTCCACAGATACTCATATTCTCAAGTTGAGAGGTTTAGAGTTCAAAAGCTATCAAATGAAAATGAATCACTTGAAAATTGTTTAAATTCAATGGTCAATCTCTGCGATCATAATGCTCGCTATATTAGAAGTATGGTGAATAGACAATATTTAAATTGCTCTTTTCATAATTGCCTCATTTATCTATCAAACTCTACAATAAATGGTCAACTGAAATAATTTTTTCTTAAAATCCCAAATTTTATCGAATGCATAAGCTGATACAACAACATAATATTTTATTATTATTTTAATATATTTTGGCGTCAACGGGACTTGATTCCATTGTTGTTGTTTTATTTTTGGCTCAGTTTTGTTTTTTCTAGCTCGCTGAGTTTTGCACTGATGAAAAATCTCGACAGTAGATTCGAAACAGCTGTTTGCTAACTTTTAATGCATTTTTGGTGCATTTATAATCGTTGTTTTTCTATCTTTAAATACAATGGCGCTTTGTATGACTTTCAGAAATGTGAAAGATCATTCGAGGTGAAGTTGCTTTAAAAAACACAATCATATTCAATATTTTGTTTGATTCATGTTTTGTTTTGAAAAATAGACCAGCGCAGCGGGCTTAGCCTGCTAGTGTTTATATATTTAGAAATAAAACTAGCTATAATAAATTAAATCTTAGTAAAAAAGTTTTTTGTTTATGCTTATGTTATGCAGTTATTTTAATTAACTGTACAAGTATAGTTTACAAAAAGACAAAAACAAGCTTAAATGATTTTTAGTTAATATTTTCCTATTGAAACACAAAACTTAAATTTGTTTAATATACAATTTTAAAACAGACATAGAAAAGAGAATAGATGGAAAAAAGCTTATATATTTAATGACAAGTGATTAAACTTTAAAATAGAATGCTAAATTTATTTAAACCACCATTTTAATAATATAGTACATTATTTATGATTTATAATATGCTTGTAAAACTTCATCTGTAGGTTTTAAAATAGTTTTATCTTTTAAATTGACAAGCCAACCAGGTTCTAAACCAAGAAAAACTTGCCTTGGATCTTTTCTTGTTGTTAACATTTCAAACTAAAAAAAGGAAGAGGAATTAAATACAAAATTGCAATAAGATAAATAATATGAAATGTACAATAAAATATCTAACATACAATATTTTTAAAATTACATAACATAAAATTCTATGCTCATTCATTGATTAACATGGTACACATGCTGTTGGAAGTTCTTTCTGAAAAGTTTCTTTTGGTTTTGTTTGTTTGTTTTCCCTAATTATTTAGTTTTTTGCTGAATCACAATAAATTTATAAATGCTATAATTCTATTTTTTAAAATATGACTTATGTGGCCCACACCATGCCACTTAAAGTTCTTATAAAAGAGTTTTCTAAATAAATATGTAGTTTATTTGTTGAATCACTATGTAATTATTAATGCTGCATTCTGACCTTTTTTTATTCATTTATTTATCTCACATATGAAGCTGAAAATAAGTTTTGACTTTAAAACTATGAAAGTTTTTTTTTCATTCTGATATATTTCGGAAGAATCCAATTGTAATAATTTGGCATTTGTAATAAACTCCACAAGCAATTTGGCTACCTTCAGTTTCAGTTAAAGTAACATCTTTAAAATCAGGATTCTTATGAAAAAATTCATTTAAAATTTTAAAAAGGCAGTAAAAGTAGAAAAGTAATCTCATAATAATCACCACTGTTCAGATTTCAAATATAAACTCACCATTAATAGCAAAAATCATCATGACTGGCAAGAGAGTGATGACAATCTTCTCAAACTCTCAAAAAAAAAAAAAAAAAAAAAAAAAAAAAAAAAAAAAAAAAAAAAATTAATGATTAATGATAGCAGAGTCTTTTGAAATACAAAGTTAAAACTCGTTTACAGCATAGATTTTGTAAAAATAAATCTGAAGTTTGCTTTTCCTGAAAAGTACTAGATATCTTGGTGCTTAAAACATTTAAAATAACTTTAATTTAAAAGCTGAACTATAAATGCTACTTTGAGTAGAAAGAAAGGGGTACACATTTGAATTCATTTTAATTATAATTTTCAATATTTCATCCTCACTTAAGCTCAGCACATGCTATGAAACTGGCAACTATTTTTATTATTATTTTCATACAATTTTTCCCAAAGTATAAAAATTTACTTCTAGATTATTAGAAATTTACCATAAATATTTTTCTTGTGAAAGTGCTAGAGAAAATAATATTTAAAAAAAGTTGCAGGCTGCTGATCTGCATATGTAACATTGAACATCTGGCATTGAATGGCAGTTTTTAAAATCATTTAAATCATTTCTTTCTTCTATTGAATGTACAAGGAATTTGATTTTAAAAAATCCACGATAATACACAAAGTGCATCCAAAAGTTTATAAATGACCATTTTTTTTTTTTTTTTATTTAAGAGTTAACTAAATGAGTAAGAAAGATGAAAGAAATTATGCAAATATATAATGATGAAAAATAAATAATAAAATATTCAAACATGTTTTACCAGTCATAGATTTAATATAAAAAAATAACAAGCCTGTCCAAAAACATATTGGAAATATGTGTTAAAAGCTTAAGTATGGCTATCCAAAATTTCTATATCCAAAGTCATTGCTTGTAATACAGTGGTTTCCTGAGATACAAGTTAATCTGTCTTTCAGTTTCTAACTGACTGCAAAGATTCCTGTCAATGAACATTTCCCAAAAAAGAAAAATTTGCAAATTTATCATTTAGAGGCTTGTAGAAGGAAAGTTGTGGACATTGGAAAAAAAGTTGGATGCAATCGGGTAGATATTTAGGATGAGCGAAGCGAATCCTCTACTAGGCCACTCAAATTACATTTTGTCGTACACTTTACAAAAAAACTATTCAGTATTTCAACTTCAAATTAAACACAAAAATAAATTATGATCTGTAGATTTGCACAATATAATTTTTTTACAGTAAAACATTAAAAAAATTATTATTTTAATTTATTTATTTTACATGCATTTCCAATACGGACGCATTTTAGCAAATAAATAAAAAATGAAACGCGTATATTTTCAGAAAAAAAATAAAGATCATGGAGTAAGTAGTTATATATAGAATCATGATTAATTTAATAAATAAAATATGTTTTCATTATTCCGCAAAAACGTTTGCTCAGATGACTCGATCATTTAAAAAAAATTGTATTATGATTTTTTTTTTTTTTTTTTTTTTGTAAAGTGGCAACAAAACAATTGTAAACAAATAAAATTAATTGTTAAATTTGTTATATAAATGAAAAATTAAAAGAACTGCGTGAAGTTGTTTCCTCGATTCAAGCTCTTTATAAATGTACTAAAGCAAAGTTGACCGATTCGGAAACGACAAATGGACTTTGACCATTTCTTACTTTATCATTTGGACTTAAAATAATGTTATGTTCTTATTTGTGGACCGAAAAAGGTTTAGTGAACGGGACTTAAGACTTTGTTGCACGTATTAAAGAAAATCAGAACCCACCAGACCAGATATCGCGAATAATCATGGATAAATTTGAATACTACAGTTATTTAACTGATAAGAATTGGTGCGTACCAATTCCCCCAATAATTAAATTCTGGAAAAATGGAAGCATAAATTGCTCAAGGAAAGAATTTCTTCTACAGTTAGCTTTTGCTGTTACAATTCATAAATCCCAAGGTTAAACATTAGATGTAGATATTGAGGATATATAGGCACCAGTTGGCTTAAAATCATACGTAATGTTGTCGAGAGTGAAAATTCTTCAAAATTAAGCATTCAATATTAATTCTCCTTACGAAAAATTCTACAATATCAAAAATTCCCATATGCTAACATGTATAAAAACGAAAAATTTAGAATAAAAAATTTTACAGTTAAAAATTCATAGTATCAACGAGAGCAGATTTCAAATGTTTTTCCAGAAAATAGGATTTTGAAGAAGTAGCTTTCTTCAAGTTCTCTCCAAATATATTATTCTAAAATAGCTATCAAAGATTATTTGATGTTAATTACAAAGATTCGAAACATGCATATTTCAAACAACTTTAAAAAACACCAGTGGCTATTGGAAATTATAAAAACACCTTTAAAAGAGCTTTTAGTTGAAAATTTAAAAATATTTTGTAAAAGTTTGCTTCGAAAATATTTTATTATGCCCGTCTTACATCATAAATAAAAATTAAAATGCTCCAAAACATAAAATAACGTTTTTGTTTAATAAAGATGCAAAAATAATATTAAAAAATATTGTTACTTTCAAATATCTGTTTTATAAAATAATGCTTCGCGAATCCAAACAAAGCATGGCTTTTGCTAGTTACCTAATTTTGTCAAAAGGTGACAGTTTTGAAAAAAAATTCTGCTCTGGAACACCAAATAAAACAATTAAACGGCAAGACAAGAGGGGTTTTGAGATTAGTTTTAATCCCAAATCTGTCTGTATGGTCAGTTTCTAAAGGACAAAGCATTTTAGTATAAAAATCTATGGTCTATTGTTGACTGCAAGCAAGTACATTTCTTGATTACCGCAAAATGCATCTTTCACCAAAATTTACAAGATGGAATAAAGATGCTTGTGTTCAGTGTACCTAAAATCATATGAATTGGACAGATGCGGGATCATTTCAATAATGACAAGAAGTTTAATTTAGATTGCCCCGTTGAATGAGCAAATTATTGGCATGATATTTGCAAGGAACTATGAACTTTTTTCAGCAGACAACAAGGGGTTTAGTCATAGTATGATAAACATTCTCTTATATTATTTTTTTAATACTGCTTTTTTGAAATATCATCAATGTTTCAAAGTTTACCAAAAAATGCTTACTAACCTTATTAAAGTATAGTTACTTCCATTTGAAAAATTGCAAGGTGGAAACAAATGGGTATACTAGGAAAACAATTGCTCCATTCACAATTCCAATTCTACAATGCAGTGGTTTAAGTAAAACCAGGTTATTAACTGGCCAGCCATAAGTCCTAACTTAAACTCAATAGAGAATCTCTGGGGAAGTTTAGCCAGAGATATATATGCTAATAAACATCAATTTACAACAGTTGAAGATCTAAAGCTGCAAAGTGAATGAAATTGGGTTTTTTTAAGGACAGAATTTCTTCAAACTCTTGCTCTCAATGGGTTTAGTCAAGTTTTGAAGTCATTAGGAATTGAATGTTGAAAGAAGAAAATGGAATTGTTGTTAAATTTTTAAAATAATAATTAAGTTTTAATTTTTTCCTCAAAATCTGTAATTGCATAATTATTATTATTATTATTATTTAGTGGTGTACCGAGTAGTACTTTGGCCGAGTACCGAGTACTCGGCCACTGACTACTCGGCCAAGTACTGAGTAGTTGTATAACAAGAAAATAAAACACTGATGTGTGCATAATGTGAGCTTAGGTGTACAAATATATAAATATACCTGTGTACACATATCTATACCTGTGTGTACATATAATATACATATATAGTATAAATAAATTAACTCATTAAATTTGAAATTTATTTGTGCACCTTTTAAAGACAATTTTTGACAGTTCAAAACTAATAAAAAAGGAGAATTGATACATGACAACTACAGTTATTAACTAATAAAAAATTTAAACATTCTTTGACCCTCCAATTTATTCCAACCATTGAAATCTATCAAAAATAAAAATGTTTATTGGTTACTGTAACAATTCATTGAATAACGCAAACTTTTCTTATTTATTTTGTAACTGTCTGTACCTTATTTTCTTTCGATAAAAAAAAAATGTATTGGCTTTGCAGTTTCTTTTCATTTTTCACATGTACAGATTATATTATTTTAACTTTATTATTTTTTAAATATCTCAGTAAAAAACTAACCTTTTTCAATGAAAATTATAAAAGTGTGAATTAAGATTGCCTTAAAAAGCAAGCTCTAAAATTGATGAGTTTAGATGATCTAGAACTTGAAAATCCACCAAAGAAACAAAAAATAAATATGAGAATGCTAATGTCGACGAACCAAAAGAAAAAATGCTAGCAAAAAGTTCATCTATTTTCTGGCAATGTTTTGAGGAAATTGTGAATGAACAAAAAGATTGTGGCATTAGTACTAGTTTAAAATCACCGCATGAAGAATTGGTACTAAAGGGGTACAGGCTTTCTTAACATTTACTTATGTAAAACTGACAATCCATTTGCATGTTGGGGGAAAAAAGAAAAAAAAAAAACTTTTCTGATTATGTGTAACTTTGCAGAAAACTCTTCTATGCACCTTCAACAACTGTTTATTCTGAACATACATTTTCAGAAGCAGGCTAGATTTATAGTAGTAAAAGAAATGCCCTGTCTACTGATAATGTAGAACGTTTGGTGTTTTTGCACCATAATTTGAAATAAAATAAATTTAATTATTAATTTTTTATTGTATTTTCAGTTTCTTTATCCAAAATAAGTCTTTTCTGTTTTCCTATATATAATTAAGTATTTTTATTTGTATAAAGGTGAAATTTTTTTAGGGATTTTGTTCTTTTTTTATATTTTGAAGACATATTGTTAAATACAGAGTAAATAGTTTTATGAATTACTACATATATTATACATTGATATTCGAATAACTTTTTACAGATCAGTTAAAAATTCATATGCTTAAAAAATGAAATTCTTACAACTACTCGCTATTGGCCGAGTACTTGGCCAAAATTTGGCCGAATACCGAGTACTCGGCAAATTGGCCGAGTAGGCCGAATACCGAGTATTTACCGAGTACTCGGTACGGCTCTATTATTATTATCTTGATATTATTTATAATTATAAATTATTTTGAAATTGTTACTTCTCTTTTTCAATTATAAAATTAAAAAAGTGTCCTTCTTATAAATTTTTGGGAGGCACAGTAAAACTGAAATTCTTCAACAAATCAATCAAATATTCTATCGCTTTTTTTTTTTTTTTTTTTTTGAAGCAATTATTGAGTTAATCAAAATTACACTTTATACACTTTTATTTCTAAAAAACTGAGAAAATTCTAATAAATTAACAATTTTTAAACAATACAGTTGCAGTTCCTTTAAATAATGTATTGTGTCTAATTTTACTTATAACAAGCAGTGTCTTGTAGGAAGCAACAATTCTAATACACTCTAATTTGTTATATGACTATTTCATTTATTTATTTACTTTATTTTTAATAATTCTATTTTTTAATTTAATGTTTTTTTTTATTTTAATTTCCATTTATTTATGCATTTTTTTTCCTAGTGAGTTCAATTTTATTCACTACATTACTTTAATAATTTTAAACTATAATGATGGCTTAATTCTCCTATTATATTTTCTGAAATGCATTAATCACTTAGAACAGAAA
Organism: Maratus speculifer; assembly: GCA_964019185.1. NCBI lineage: Eukaryota > Metazoa > Arthropoda > Arachnida > Araneae > Salticidae > Maratus > Maratus speculifer. Next base: position 274,699,745 of record OZ025290.1, read on the forward strand.
TTCAACACTGTTAAAAGAAAAAAAAATGAAGTAATTAAACAAAAATGAGTGATACAATTTTGCAGTAAAAGCCAAAGAATTTCATTAAAAATTGTTATGGACCTAGTTTACTGCTTCACTTTATACTATTATCTAAACAGTACCATAAAATTTCTTCAGCATCTAAACAAAATGTATTATTTGTGGCATTCAAAAGATTGGTAGATTAAAATTAAAGCTCAGTTTGATGAATACTAGACCAATCTTATTCAGTGTTAAATTTAGGGAGGGGGGAGGGGAATAGCTTGGGGTCATCATCCCTACCTCAGAGCAAGGCAATGTCCTTCTCCCCATCCCACCAGAGATTTGAAATTTTGTGTTTTCAATGGTCAAAAAAGTGCAATATCCCCCTCGAAATTCTATAATGTCCTCCCCAGAGTCACAAAAATTTTTCCTGGTGAAAAATGTCTGAATTCAACCTTGATTATCGTCATTTATAACCAGTGTACAAAAACCTCTGATGAATGCATAAATAAAATTCACTATAGACTTGCATAAATTTTAATCAGAAAATCTGCACTTTCTTTGGTTAATGTTCTATTTATGAGATTTAGCAATATGGCACATCAAAAATATCATGCATGGAATTTTCAAGAAGTATTTTGTTTGTTTAAGAGTTCTAAGAATTCCAAAAACTTTTTCATTTATAAAATGCTTTTAAGAGTCAATGCACAATTCTGAATATTACAAGGAAATATTTAAAAAAAAAATTATTCATGCTTAGCCTTTTTTTTTTTTTTTTTTCTGTAATTTTTTGGTGAGGTTAATTTAAATAGACTTCTTGCAGAAGATATACATATAAAACAACCATTTTTTAAAAATACAAACTAATCTTATTTAATTTTTTCTCTTTTAAAATAACATTTATACGCACATATATACAGATATATCTTACCATGGGATCAGTTGAAATATCAATAAATTTATATCCATACTTTTGAGCTAAAGCATATCGCTCATCAGCTATTTTTTCTGGATCAGCTAAGTAACCTCTATTTTTTGGACTGGTATAAAAAGTTACTGCATCTTCAGGAGGCAACTTGCGATGAGGTATAGGCACACCTAAATCAGTTCAAATACAAACTAAACATTACTAATAAATTTATGACAATATATAAGCAGAAGAACTTAAAATTTACATTGATGTCAGTTTACACAATGTTTTGTACCATCAATTATGTTTTTATAAACAATTTAAACACAACAGATATATATACATCCAAATTTAAGAAGGCTTCAACAACTGCCATAAAAAATGACAGAATGTTGATCTGCATTTCATAAGATTTCATACAAATATTTTCATAAGTCTTCATACAAACAAATAGCATGAAGATTTTATTGTTGCAAAGTTTTTATTCTAGAAAAGTACATTTTGAAAATGGTGAATGGTATAAACAAATATAAATGATTATATTTTTTAGTCAATATTTTATTTCTGAAATAATTCAGCAGCTGAACGAAACATTCAAATTAAATATTTAAAAAAAAATCCTCGTAAAAATGTTTTATCACAGAGTTTCTAAAGAGCTTGACTCTGCACATAGCTCACTATTTGGTTACATAAGCAAAATTAAACACAAATTGTGAAATGATTTAATGATTGCACAGACATTAAAATTTTATTAGTTTTAAATTGTCAAAGTTAATGATATAAAACAGCTGAATTTTATATTTCTTGAAGAACAAAGTTTTCCAGTAATGCAGCAATAAACATACAGCAGAATAAGAGACAGAAAATTGCATGTTTATGAATATTAGCCTCTTAACTTAAAGTAAAAAAAAACAGCCCATCAAAAATGACAGAAAGAATTTAATTTTCTAGTAAAAGAAATATAATAGTAATAGAAAATTTCTCTTGTAATAGAAGAAATCAATTGACTATCTTCTTTTTAGACTTCCATATGGGTTTAAAATTCCAATGCATAGAAAAATACAATTCAGTTAGCTAAAATGCCAGAGATTACAGTTTTGACTATAATTCCACTAAGTGACATACAATCACTGAAGGATATTGACAATATAATCTTAATCACCAATATGCATTATTCTTGCAAGTAAATTAAAAATAAATGCACATCAGATTTTGCAAAATTTAAAAAGAAATAATAAAATAAAACATAACCATGTATTTATGATAATTTTCTATGTTGAAAATTAAAAAAGTTGTTCTGTTCTGTTTGTCAAAAATGTAACCTGTAAATATTCTAAACCACACAAAATCGAAGAAAATCTAAATAAAAAAATTCATTTAGAAACTCAGTTATTAATTGTCCATAACATTGAACAAATATTGAAAAATAAGTAAGGTATATACAGGGGTATAGTCGTAAAATTAAGAGTGGATATACGCTCTAAGCAGAGGGTATACCCCAGAGTGTGTATACTATAGTTTTCTTGAGAAACAGAGGACATTAAGTGTTCCTTTAAAAAATCCAGAAAGTATACGGTGTATACTCTCATATACCCTCCACTACACTCCTGGGTATATATATGGCTTGATTCTGTTCCTTTGTTTTAATTAAAATAAGCATTTTGGATAATTGTCTTGAGTTGTTGATTTAAATTACTTCAATGGTATTTTGTCATGTCTGTATAAATTGTAAATATTTAAGTAGCATGTAAAAAATAGTAGTATCTAAAAAAAAAAATATTCCCTTCTCAGACACTTCAACTCCCTTGCATTTATAAATGTTATGAAGAAAACTCTCCTCCTGGGAAAACATGACTTTCAAGCCCTGATATTCAAGGAAATATTGTTTTTGTAAATTATATTTCAATACATTTAAAATTATTTTAATGATGTGTGAAACATGTATGTAATTTAATGTTAGAAATGGCATTGTATAAAGAAATAAACATAAACATTCACCATAACTAAAATCATATTTAGTAGTAGTGGATATCTATCTGGCAAGCAAAGAAGCTTTGAATATCCAGCAAAATCAATATCCGGTGCATACCAACTTGGTACTCATTTTATCGACCTGAAGAGATGTTTAGCTGTGCAAATCTTGCTAGTCGGGAGTCAAACTCTTGATCTGCAGAGTGGCAATCAGACAGACACACTGACCAATATGCCACTGAGTTTCATAATAATACTTCACTTGAAAATAATTTAAATTAAAAAATTGAAATCAATTATGTTAGAAATTTTAATTTCAACCTTTTTACTAACAGCTATGTTTTAAATGTAAAGTTTATGTTAAATAAGTAAACTGCACTAGAAAATGAAAGATCGACAACTAGAAAAATCTTAATAAATACTAATCTTTTGATTAATAATAACAAATAAATAAATATTCAATGAACTTTCATGGATAAAATATATTTTCCCACAGTTATTGATAATTTTTTTATTAAAACTATTGCTATGTGGGATGTTCTTTTTTTTCTTTGGAAGAAGGGAACTAATTTGTCTTTGTTTGTTTTTTAGAAGAAGGGAAGGGAGTTGGTTTAAATCAGGTCAACCCTGCTAAAAATGTCCAACAATCAAAAACTGTTTCAGATGTTTTAAAATAAAAAATGAAACAAGATTTTCTCTTTTCAATTTGTTTAAAATCATAAATAAGGTAGAATAAAAATCGAATGTTATTATATATTTGTTACATCCAATAACAAATCATTTGCATGTATTTGATATTAATCACAGGGTACTTAATGCTGTATACAATATGTAGCAAAATAAAGTATCTTTCTAATGTAAAAAATCATGTCCATATGAAAGGAAAACATACCTCTTCGAAAAAGACCTTCAGGATTAACAAGAGCCATGACGCTGTCGATGTCATAATAAGCATTGATAATAACGCCACCATTCCTTTCAATTGCAGCAATTACAGTTTCTTTTGCATGCTGAACCTCAATGTTAATTTTTGCAGTAAATTGATCAGCACCCTGTTAAATGATTGAAAAATAAATTAAATAATTGTACATATTCTAACTCCTTATAATTATTTAGTATGCTTTGTAATCTAACAAGGAAAATGAAATCTACAAATTAGGATGATGAATAAAAATGTTGTACCAATCTTCAATTCTACTCATAGGACTTAGTTTCTTTTAATATCTTAAATGGTTTATAAATGATAAATTTTTATATGTTGTTCAATAAGAGCATGAAATTTTCCAGTTTAAAAATGCCTTTTGTAACAAACTTTTTTTTTTTTTAAACATCAAAATTTTCTAACATATTCTGATTATTTTTATTTAAATATTTTTCAATTATAAGTACAATGCATAGTATTCAAAATTGTATTTGCAAATGTAATTATTAAGAGCTGAATTTTCATCTTGGGATTTTCATTCTTTTTTTAGGTGCATTCGTAATTATGTAAATACGTAGCACCTATTGTTGTCGCTCAGTCTGTCCGTCCGCATATAACAACGCAAAAACTACCCAACCAAATAGTTTGAAATTTAAAATACATAATTATTACATAATTTTGTCGAGTCATTTCAAATTTTATGAAAATCGGACGGATAGATCAATTACAGAGACAATCAAGAGGATTCCGTTACATTACGGTCAATGGGGAAAAAAGTTTCAAATGCATTTTAATCGTTTGAAATTTAAAACGTATATTTATTACATAATTTTGTCGAGTCATTTCAAATTTTATGAAAATTGTATGGATAGATCAATTACAGGGACAGTCAAAAGGATTCCGTTACATTACGGTCAATGGGGAAAAAAGTTTCAAATGCATTTTAATCGTTTGAAATTTAAAACGTATATTTATTACATAATTTTGTCGAGTCATTTCAAATTTTATGAAAATCGTACGGATAGATCAATTACAGGGACAATCAAAAGGATTCCGTTACATTACGGTCAATGGGGAAAAAAAGTTTCAAATGCATTTTAATCGTTTGAAATTTAAAACTTATATTTATTACATAATTTTGTTGAGTCATTTCAAATTTTATGAAAATCGTGTGGGTAGATCAATTACAGGGACAATCAAAAGGATTCCGTTACATTACGGTCAATGGGGAAAAAAGTTTCAAATGCATTTTAATCGTTTGAAATTTAAAATGTATATTTATTACATAATTTTGTCGAGTCATTTCAAATGTTATGAAAATTGGATGCATTGATCAATTACAGGGACAATCAAAAGTATTCCGTTACATTACGGTTAATGGGGAAAAAAGTTTCAAATGCATTTTAATGGTGTTACACTCATTTGAATATAACAGAATTGACATGAATCTATGAAATATGTACTAAAAATACATTTTGTATAATCTGTGATGCAAAGAATATTTATTATTAAATTACAGGGCCACACAAATGTATTCCACTAAACAATGTTATACGGGGAAACATTGTTTGGGGGGGTGTTTTAATTATATTAAACTACTTCACATTTTTTAATAAGATATACGTTAATGAAGTATAATAAAAATTACTCCTTGCATATTTACAAGAACACAAAGATTTGGACCACTATACTGTATCCAAAGTACACTCTACTATATCAGCAAGGTCTGAATATTTTAAAACTTCGTTATCAATGAACGCACCTCATTTGCTACGTTTTACATGCAATTTCCAACTTGTTTAAATACTTTTTAGGGCATTTAAAATACATTTTAAACAATTTTTAATCTTTAAAAAAAAAAAAAAAAAAAAAAAAAAAAAAATCAGATTTTTATTTATTTTTATTTTAGGTTAATTCTTAATAATTTAAACAGCATCCATATAACAAATAATTTTCTTAAATAGCAACTTTCATACAACAAAATAATATTAACAAGAAAAATAACAACATAAATAAAGTAATGCAGGGTTGGCATTTTTGCTGGCAAAAAGGTATTTTTGCCAGGACAATGGCAAAAACTGGAAAAAACCTATTTGTCTTTAATGTGTGATGCATGCTAATAAGAATAGTAATGGTGTAAACAATTAAATTTAACAGTGTACTATTTAATATTTTAATTTAATTTGCTAATTAATTAATATTAAAAAACATGGTACAGGTTCAGGAAAAAAAAAGGCTGAACTTTCATGTATTTTTGACAAAATCTGCATTTAATTTTTTTTTTTTCAGAATTTTGAAGAAATGAGCATTTTTTTTTTTTTTCTTTTTGCTATGTTTTGACGAAATAAGCTTTCTTTGCCACCAATTGATGAAAATCACATTTTTCCTGCGATTGTTTGAAGAAATTCACAATCTTTCAACAAAATTCGTATCTATTTTTTGCTATCTGTTGATAAATTTGTGTATTTTTTGCTTTCATCGACAAAACCACACATTTTCCTGCAATCTTTCGACAAAATTCTCATATTTTGTCTGATCTTTCACAAATTGCTCCTAAGACAAGTTTTGCGTATTTTCCATGATCTTCAGACAATTCTGTATATTTTCCATGATCTTTCAGCAAAATTTGTGCGTTTTTGTACAATCTTTCCACAAAATTAGAGTATTTTTCACGATTAATCGATAAATTTTATGTATTTTCTACGTTTTTTCAACTAATTTCACATATTTTCTACAATATTTCGATAAATTTTGCATATTTTCCATGGTGTTTCGATAATATTTGTGCATTTTTGCAGATCTTTTGACAAATTTCTTGTATTTTCCATGAATTTTTGTCAAATTTTGTTCAGCTCTTGCGAGCAACAATGCATTTTCATTTTCCAAAAGGTATTCTAATATTTCTAAGAATGTGCAGTAGTATTAAAAAATCTCTCATCCTTACTTTGAATTTTTTTTATAATTTGTATTTTTGGTTTTATTTACAATAAGCCTAACATGGCAATTTGTAAAATAGACTGCATTTCGGCATGTAAAATTTTGCCATGGGCATATACTGTATCTGTTTATCTGTTGTTTTGATTGAGGACCAAAAATCCAGAAAATTTTAAAATCCATAACAATCACCATTCCAAACAGTCCGGATTTGAGGCCCAGTACTGTATTTTTCTTTATCTCAAGATTACTGTATTGACTGTAACTTTTTACTGTATTTTCTTTGCAAATACAAATTGGCTATTAAGTGTAAATGGGTTGTTACCTGTTTTCTAATCAACTAATCATGCAGACTTACCTCATCAGTTAAATGAACTCCAAACTGTCTTTCTAGTGGGTCTATTGTATACAGCTTAGTATTACAAATAGTACTAAGGTCAATAGGTTGAGATGGATCAATTCGCCCTGTATCAATCATGAGTTGAAGCTGTTTAAGGCTTAAAGGTGGATATTGTCTTTTATACCTAAATTTTAAAAATATGAAAAATTTAACTCAACATATATAACAATTATAAAATTAACTAAATTTAATTTTTCACAATTTCATCTTTTTAAAATATTTTGTTTTAACCTCTTTAGACCTGAGGTACACAAATATGTACCTCTATTCTTTTCCTCGTAAAAACTAAACAGTTCAAATTTTTTGTATTTTACTTTTCTTCTATACAGCTGAATGTTTTTTGTTTTAAAACAAAACCAATAAATGTCAGCACTGGTGAATATTACCTCATAAAATAAATATTATTTTCATCCAAGTTTCGAAAATACCTTCAAGACAATGAGTTGTCCCCCTGCCCCAGAAGATTTGAAATTTCATGCTTTCAATAGTCAAAAAATACAACTCCCCCTCCCCTTCTAGCATTCTTTATTGTGATCTTTCTAAACAGGTGTCTGCCCAAGCTTTTTTCACAGGAATCTGTTTTTGTAAAATTGTGAAGTTTTTCTTATATTTGTGAAAATTCTAGTCATAATTCTGTAAATTTCAAATTAACAATGTTCAGGCTCTATCTTTCATAATATATATATATAAAGCTAAGTAATATGTTCTTTGGTGAGTTCAACTGTTTATTTACAGACCCAATTTTTTTTTTAAATGATTAAATTTGTGAAAAATTCAAATTGAAGCTTGAAAAATCCTGTGAAAGATCTATTCAAGAGAAATATAATTTTGTGAAGGGCCCTGTTTTGGATTAAAATGTTTCGTGAAGGGTTTTGTTTTAAGATAAATAATTTTGTTGAAAGGTCCTGTTCTATGATAAATAACTCTGTGAAGGACCTAAAAATTTTCCTAAATGTATCTTTGCTAAATCCCATGTTTTGTTCCATAATCCTTTGTCAAAATTCATGTTTTTTCTGTCATCTTTTGATAAAACAGGTTTTTTTCGCAATCTTTTGACAATTTTTTTCTGATTTTTTTAATCAAAATTTGCATTTTTTTTTCTTTATGTGATTCTTTATCAAAATCTGCATTTTTTTAAATTCTTTGATGAAATTTACATTTTTTTTTAAATTCTGCAATAAATTCATGTATTTTCAGTAACTGAATGAAATTCACTTTTTTTTCCACGATCCTTTGATGAAATTTGCATTTTATACTCAATCCTTTGAGGAAATTTGTGTTTCAGAATTACATAAAATTTGGAACAGAATCATCCATGAATTTGTCAAATGGCTGCAGAAAATAATGCAAAACTTGTCATTAGATCTCAGGTAAAAAATCATGACATTTGTCTATCGATCGAGAGAGAAAATTGTGAATTTCAACAATCTTTCGTCGTAAAAAAATTGCAAAATGTGTCAATCTGACGTGAGAAAATAGCTAGAAATTTGAAAGGCATTTGAGAGAGCTGGTTGCAGTTTGAAAATGCAAAATTTTCAGGAAAATTGTGACATTTTATAGGTGAGAGTCTGCCACCCAGAATATTATTCTGGGTGGGATTTCAGAATTTTCTCTGAAATTCGAGCTCTGCAAATTTGTTTCAGATATTTAATTTCATGTATAAATTAACAAGTTTTTTTTTAATTTTATCATTCAGAACACTTAACAAAAAAGAAGCCACTGAGTATGAGTAGACTAAAAAAGTGGCCACTACTGAAATTGCTAATACTCATCATTGGCTATCAATGAAGTTTTCCAGTTTTGCCTTTTATTAATAAACATAAGTCAACATACTTTTATGCCTCAAAACAGGAAATCCCCAAATTCAAAGATAGAAAAGCTGGAAAATGGTATAACCTCATACCAAAACGCATAAAATTTCTGACAATCTCCAGATGATAACAGGACACTGGAATGATGACTCACCCTGACCCTAGTCCCAGTTATCTAACAAAAGGTATAATTATGTTATCAGTGGAGGACTAAAAGTATGTTTTACATTAAACATTGAAACATAAATAAGAAAAGTATTTTCATTACTATATGAAGTGTTGAATTAAAATATTTTCTTCCTTTTTTATTTTTTATTCTTTTCTGATATATTTTTTATTATAGCTGTTAACTAGATGATTATAAAAATTTAGGAACTTTAGCATCTTCTAAAATTGTCTTTTAAGCCAATTTTACAAATGTTTTTTTAAGAGATGATAAATTATAGCCAGACTTGTATAAAACCAAAAACTTTCTGCGCACGTATTATTGGGTCAAAAACTTTCTGCAAATTAATTTAATGCCTGGTGTAATTTGCATTTTTTGGGCGATTCATGGTCATAATTCTCGTTTTTTATGCAATTTATGAATGTAATTTGCATTTTTTGAGCGATTTATGGACGTAATTTGCATTTTTTATGCAATTCATAAAAGTAATTCGCACTTGTTGCACGATTTATAGACGTAATTCGATATTTTTATGAATTCATGGACGTAATTTGCGTTTTTTGAGATTTCTGCCGACAAAATTCATGTTTTTTGAGCAATTTATGGATGTAATTCACATTTTTTATGCGATTTATGAACATAATTCACGTTTTTACACGATTCATGGACGTAATTCGTATATTTTATGCAATTTATGAACGTAATTCATGTTTTTTACATGATTCATAGACATAATTTCCGTTTTTTGAGCGACATAAGGACGTGATTCACGTTTTCTACACTATTTATGAACGTAATTCGTGTTTTTTTAGTGATACATGGATATGTAATTCGCATTTTTTACGCAATTTATGAATGTAATTTGCATTTTTTGAGCGATTTACTAACGTAACTCGCTATTTTTATGCGATTCATGGATATATTTTGCGTTTTTTTAAAGCTTTCTGCCGACGAAAATCATATTTTTTGAATGATTTATTGACGTAATTCACGTTTTTTAAATGATTCAAGGACGTAATTAACATTTTTTTACACGCTTCATGGACGTAATTTGCGTTTTTTGAGCGATTTACGAACGTAATTCGCATTCTTTACGCGATTCATGTAAGTAATTCGCGTTTTTTGAGCGCTTCATGAACGAAATTAGTATTTTTTTTATGAGACTCATGCATGAAATTCGCGTTTTTGACGAAACTCATGCATGAAATTCACGTCTTTTATGCGATTCATGGGTGTAATTTGCATTTTTAGAGCAGTCTTTGGACGAAATTTGCATTTTTTTACTCAGCCTTTGGACGAAATTCACGTGTTTCATGCGGTATTTTGTTGAAATGTTTTTTTTTACTATAGGTGAAAACTGGGAAATTCGATTAGTAGCCAGTGGCCGGTAGACCCAGTTTCATTAGTGGCCACTTTTTAAAAATAGGTCAAAATTGCTTTTTTTTTATTTATTTAGCGGCTAGTGAGTTACAAAGTTACACGTATTTCGTTAAAAATAAAACTGTCATTCCACTGAATGGAAAAATATGAATTGGTGATTAATACTGCAGCTAAAATTATAAGTGATAAACTATATTTAAATGTATATTAATGCATTGTATAAAACAAACAAGGAAATTGTATTTTTAAATTTTAAATTAAAAAATAATTTCATCTTTCTTGGATATTTTATTCTTACTTAAAATTGGTGGTAATTATTAAGTTTGGCGAGTGTACAGATAAATATAAATATTTTTTGCTTTGGCTGAGATTTCAAAACTCTGGATGTCTTATTAAGGCAAAAAAATCAGAGAGTGCCAATGTGTTGGTGAGGTGGAGGAAGTCTGCTTGGTAGCAGTAAAGTCAGATGCTAAATTTGCAGTATTAATCGCCTAAGTGGCGAGTGCTAATTTTGTCCTATATATATTTAAAGTAATTGGCTATAATGTTTCAATCTTTCTTGACATAAACTTTAATCATAAATTTAAAAAAAAAAAAAAAAAAAGTACTAGCCAACTGGTAAAATTAGTGAGCATATGGCAAAAGTGAAAGATTTAAGATACAGCAATGTCCTTAAAATCTCTTTGCATCCAGAGGTAAAAATGGTATAATTTATTTGAAATGCATGTGGAATTAAAATTGATGACTATATTTTGAAGTTCATGGTAAAAAGCCAAAATATAGAAAATACAACAAAGTTGCTATATATGCTTGCATCCAATAGAAAGAAAGAATTAACCAATTCACTAATTAGATGCAAACAAAGTAGAGATGCATATATTCATGAAAAAAGCTGTATTTCACAAAGCAAATTAATAAGATTTTTCAATCGCCGAGTGGCGACTAGGGTGGCGATCGATGGCCGATTTTTAATTTAAAGAATTAGTTAATATTCACTAATTAAATGGAAACAAAGTAGAGATGAATATATCCATGAAAAAAGCTGTATTTCACAAAGGAAATTAATAAGATTTTTCAATCGCCGAGTGGCGACTAGGGTGGCGATCGATGGCCGATTTTTAATGTAAAGAATTAGTTAATATTCACTAATTAAATGGAAACAAAGTAGAGATGAATATATCCATGAAAAAAAGCTGTATTTCACAAAGCAAATTAATAAGATTTTTCAATCGCCGAGTGGCGACTAGGGTGGCGATCGATGGCCGATTTTTAATTTAAAGAATTAGTTAATATTCACTAATTAAATGCAAACAAAGTAGAGATGAATATATCCATGAAAAAAGCTGTATTTCACAAAGCAAATTAATAAGATTTTTCAATTGCCGAGTGGCGACTAAGGTGGCGATCGATGGCCGATTTTTAGTCGCCACTTTTGCAACTTTAATCGCCACGTGGCGAGTGGCGACCGTTAGTTTACACCTATATTTTTTACCCGATTCTTTGTTGAAATGCACGTTTTTTTCATGATTCTTTGTCGAAATGAATGTTTTTTATGCGATTCTTTGTTGAATTTAGCGATTTTATCGAGGTCACTTGACGATATTCACGATAACAGCAAATAATGCATTCATAAAATCGAAGGAATATTTTTAACTTTTGGTATTAAAAAAAAAAGTTTAAAAAATAAAAATTGTTTCTTCCTGAAAATTTTCTGCGCACAGCATGCGCGCGTGCATCTATATTATACAACTCTGATTATAGCTAATTAAATTATTTTTAAAATAAACCTTTAGTGAAATCAAAATTAGAATATTGCAGGCCGAATCCATGTCGATTCAGGCAGGAGGGTTACCTTCATAGTCTCAGAAGTTCTTTGATTTAACATATGTTAAAATTCAGGAAAAAATAAAATTCCTGTAATTTTTGGTTTTCCCCAAAAAAATTTCTGGACCGAGATACAGGGTGCCAAAGATGGCATCCCCAGTACCTTTTTCAGTTTGCGATTTTCGAAAAAAAGTTTAAAGTGCTCTATCTCTGAAACGATGCAAGATATTTCATTGCAGTTTATTTTATTTTAAAGATAATATTTTTCTGCTTAAAAAGATATACTCCATTTTGAAATATGTATTTAATTATTTTTACAGCAGCCTTCTAAAAAAAATTTTTTTTAATCAAAAATAATTTTTTTTAATCAAAAATAATTTTTTTCTCAAAAATGCCAATCTTAAAAATTTTGATTTTTTTACTGTTAGTCAATACCATTGAGTACTACCTTCACTGTAAAGGAGAACTTCCACTTTTGAGTTTAACAAGTTTTAGAATCATTTCAAGAATTTAGAGAATTTTACAGGAACTGCATGTCAAGAGTTCCAGTAAAAGTCTCTCAATTTTTGTTTATTTGTATCATATGTAGCCTATTACATATCCTAAACAAGTTAGAAATCACATGTCAAACATGGTAAATGAGGTGCATTCATACTATGACTAATTTTATAGATATTTAGATCTTGGTGCCATAAGTATTACACTCTTGTGAAAACTGGCATGAATACAAAATTTATTATGTTTCTATATATTAAATTCAATAATACGGAAGTAATATGAATCCATCTTAAAAAGAACATAATCACCAGGGCAACCTAGAATCATTACCTATCATGAGATATGTTTGAGTTAATTATGTGTGATAGGATTTAATATTATGAATAAAATATTTATGATCTTTATTTCAAAGTTTTAATTTGACTTTCAAAACATTTGACAACCTTTTTCACAATATTTGTAGCTTTTTTTTTTTTTTTTTTTTTTTTTTTTTTGAAGGTAACATTTTTTGTTCGAAATGATGTATTCAATTATGAAAAAATGTATTCGTATTTTCTGATGCAGCCGTTTGATTTTTTTTTAATTAAAAGAAATCAAAAATGCTAATCCTAAATTTACTTAATTATTTTATTTGACAAGTTATCAAAACACATGTAAAATTTTGCCATATATTTTACCAGTTCCTGTATGACAATCACATACTGGTCTCAGGAAATCAAAATCTTAGTCTTGTTTGGCATAGAATTTTATTTCTTAATAAGTATAAGAAACTGACAGCTTTAAAAATAGCTTACAAAAAAAAAAAAACATACACTAAAGTTTACAAAATATATGTATAAGTTTCACGACATATTACTTTCAGTGTACTCTGCTTAGAATTGAAATTAGAAATTCATACACTTTATAATTTGTTGAACAGTATCTGTATCTTCTTTTGATATTTAGTGATGCCTTCCTGTTTAACTAATAGGGTTTGGTTCTTTCATAATCCTCAAAACATTGTGAATAGGAAGTGAACACTGGTGGTGGTGTTACTGTCTAGCAGGTAGAAATCTATATCCAACAGCCGATCCATGTGGGAGTATAAAGTTAACGACAATTTCATAAACAACTGATTTCATTTACCTTTGCAATCCACCACTCACAGTAATATACACAGGCAACAAAAATTCCTTTTTATAAATTGTGAATCTGAATATTTTGCAATTGTTTCAGAGATCTTGGTTGGACAAATAAAATTTCTTCTTGCTTGCTGTTCAAAGTTTATGCAATTTAGATACTATGATATTAATAGATGAATATACCCATCACTATGATATTAATAGATGATTGTTCATTCTATTAAATTTTATCATACATAATTAAATATATGATAGGTAATGATTCTAGGTTGCCCTGTGATTATGTTCTTTTTCAGATGGATTCATATTACTTCCTTATTACTGAATTTAATATATAGAAACATAATAAATTTTGTATTCATGCCAGTTTTCACAAGAGTGTAATACTTATTGCACCAAGATCTAAATATTTATAAAACTAGTCATAGTATAAATGCACCTCATTTACCATGTTCGACGTGTGATTTCTAATTTGTTTAAGATATGTAATAGGCTACATATGATACAAATAAACAAAAATTGAGAGACTTTTATTGGAGCTTTTGATGTGCAGTTCCTGTAAAATTCTCTAAATTCTTGAAATGATTCTAAAACTTGTTAAACTCAAAAGTGGAAGTTCTCCTTTACAGTGAAGGTAGTACTCAATGGTACTGACTAACAGTAAAAAAATCAAAATTTTTAAGATTGGCATTTTTGAGAAAAAAATTATTTTTGATTAAAAAAAATTTTTTTTAGAAGGCTGCTGTAAAAATAATTAAATACATATTTCAAAATAGAGTATATTAAACTTTTTTTCGAAAATCGCAAATGGGAAAAGGTGCTTGGGATGCCATCTTTGGCACCCTGTATCTCGGTCTAGAAATTTTTTTAGGGAAAACCAAAAATTACGGAAATTTTATTTTTTCCTGAATTTTAACATATGTTAAATCAAAGAACTTCTGAGACTATGAAGGTAAGATTTTTACTTTGGCTGCCTGAATTGACATGGATTATACCTGCATGATTTTTACACATGTATAATAATTAAAGATGAAATGTAAGCTATTTTCATTTAAAAATTGTGTTATACTTTCTGCAAGAATGTGTGTTATCTCTTTAATTGATTTGTAATTACTTTACACCACTTGATGTATCATTACATTAGATCCTTGGATAAGAAATCATGCATTTTTCCTCCGCTTTGAAAAAATTTAATTTTTCACAAATTAAACAAATCTTACTAAACAAAACTTTTATTCATAAAAAAAATCAATTTTTTAATTATTCACAAATTAAATTGACTATACATATTTGAAAGGCCCACAATCTTATAATAGACCAAGTCCATTTTGAAAAAAAAAATGGCAAATAGTCTATTTAGACATAAAATCTGTTTTATTCACTCCTACACTAAAAAAAGTCAGTAAATAGATACCATATACGAGAAAGTAAATGAAGACAAGTTTGGTTTATTGTGGGAATATATAAAATAAATTTTATACACAATCTAAATGAACTTTTTTTTTTTTTTTTTTTTTTTTTCAAAATGACCTTGGTTTACTGTGGTTATGAATTGCTCATATGATATATATGAGACAAAACAATACAATAGATAACTTATATATAATCCTATTACTGACAGACACATATATCTTGTGATTATTTTTTTTTTTCATCTTTAATAATATTTGACAAATAAGTAAAAACATTTGATTTATGTATAATTAGTAAGAAAAAAAAATAACTTACCTTTCATTATGATAATAGAAAACTTTTGGCATTTTTATATAAAAAGCTTTTTTTTGTCCTTCAAATCCAAGGCGTGGATAAGAGCCTCTCTGCTTTTGACCCTTGTTTCCATGACCATGAGTACCACCGCCATGGTCTCCCCTTCTTATAGCCTGTAGAAACATAAATATGATAAATAAAAACATACAATACAGTAGAGAAGAGTGGGCTGGAATAAGATAGTTGGTTTTTCGCATTATGTATTGTTCTAAATATTTCATCAATCGCACATTAGATGAAGCAATGGTACTACAATCCTCAGGTGAAAAAAAAATCTGATCTACATAAGTTTGCAATGGTATAAAGAAAAAGATTATTTCAAAAATCAAAAGTCAATTTGCTTCTTTAAAATTTTGGTATATTAATGACTTGTTTATGCTTAGATGTAATAATTTCCTGGAACATTACACCGTACATTATCTATAATTATGTCTAAAAGCAGCATTTTTGTTTATACAAGAAATTTAACATGAAAGAATGTCGAAGGAGGAATGAGATGGGACATGCCAGCAAAGGGGGACATGTCTAATTCCTTCTTTTAAATAAGATGAGTGTGAATTGCTAATATGAAAATATTTGTTAGAGGATAGTATATTAATTATAACATTGAAGCTATATTCAAGGTTTTTGCTGCCACTCGCCATTGCGCCAAAATGCTTCATTTAGAGAGTAAATGAACAACCACACTCGCCAAATTGCGAGTGCCCAATTTCTGCTCTTTTTTGTGTATATGGTTACATACAGATGAGATTCTTATCCACATTACTGTGTGATTGATGTCGCTATTCGTCTTCAATCAAACCATGCCATTTACATTATTATTTATAGTGATTCTGACTCAACACAAATTCAGCTTAGCGACAGACAAAGACAAAGGAAGGTTTATACAATAAGTATTTCTCTGTTGTCAATTTATCACTGGTTATGTGCCGGTAAAATTACAACCAAAATTACTCACATCAATCGCCAAATAGAAAAAAGTTTTGTTGAAATACAGCATTGAATTTTCCATTTGCTGTATTTCAGATGTGAAATACAAAATATTCTTTTGGTGTTTAAAAAATGCTATTAAGAGATTATTTCCAAATTAATGTTTTTTTTTTTTTTTTTTTTTTTTTTTTTAATAGAAAAAAAAACAGGGCACAAATGTCATATGGTAACCCAGCTATTGTTGTTTATTTATTAATAAATTGTTTATTTACTTTTTTTTTTAAGGATATATATTGTTTTGTTCAATAGTTATTAAAAATGTTGTTTTCTTATTTATTAATATTCCTTTTTTATAAAATAATAGTAAATAATCAAAAAATATATGTGTATCTTGGTATTAGAAAATGAAGTTTTTGCCAAATTATGATCAGAAGAAAATTGCCCCAATGTGGTGCATATATGGCATCTGTGTCGAAAACAGATTTATTTTCTTGCTTAAATAAATTTTAATATGTTTTATTCCACTGTAATATTACTCTGTGCGTAAATCTTTTCTATTTACTCCATGTACTCTAATTCAGTTGTCTATGAAAACATTCAGCCAATGAAAAGTGACGCACATGAAATTTCTGTGACGTTCCCAAATAAATTGTGCTTTTTTATCAGTTTTTTAAAATGTAATTTTTAAACTATTTGGAACTAAGTTTTGATAGCAAGTGCATTCAGTAGATTATCCTCATAGGTACCTTCTGGTACAATCAGAATTGAAATCAGACATGTATTTTTTCAGATTTGCTTGATTTTCTATATTGTTTCGTAGTTGTGTATTAGCCTTCGCTTCGCCCAGCCAATTAAATTTGATAATTATAAAATAACAAATATAAAATAACAAATTTATAAAATAACAAATATTTTATGCTGTACAAACTTTACTAAAATCAGATTTTTAGCAATCTCTACATGAGGTGTCCATTACTGAAAAATGACTATTAAGCATCCCAGTAATGGGCACCCCACTTAAAAATAAATGAAACTTTAAAAGACTATTAGTATATAAAATTCAAAGTTTTCTATTTCTACCAAAACAAAAAGCTGCAAATTTTGCAAAAAAATAAAAAACATATGAATTTATTAAATAAAGCCAGGTCTTAGCATGTTCATGAAGATTTTCACTGAGAAACAAAGAACTTCGAAACATTATTTTCTTTTTCTTAACTGGTTTGATTAAAAGTGTCAACAATAATGCAAAATTATATAATATAAATATAAAATATACAAGGGGGAATTATGAAAAAAATAATAAAATCTAAATACATATTTGTTATTATTATTTTTTTTTTTACCAAACACATTAAGGGGTGTCTATTACTGGCACATCTATCTTATTATAGATTCCAGAGCTCTTGTATTTTAGCCTAACATACTTCTTGATCTATAAAACCTATATCTTATAAAAACAGTTTAATATCATTATTTCAGGCCCTTAAAGAAGAAGTTGAGTATTGTGCATATTCGATTTTGAGAATCACTGTAGTATGTATAATGCGATTCGATAGGAAAATTTTACAAACCTTCCTTGGAACTTCACCAGGATTATAAATAACGTTATCTTTTGAAACTCTGGGTAAGTATTTTAGCAAATCCAAAGCTTTTTCTACGCCCTTTTTTTTAGACATAGTTTGTGTATACGTTTACTTTAAATTAATTATTGTAACAACATTTAAAATCGTAAAACAAAACACGGAAATTTCATTTCATGATGTTTACAAAATATTTAATTTTGTTTAAATAAAAGTGCAACTGCACATGTATTTTAATTTTCTAATGCGCAAGCGCAGTTATGGGGCGATATTACGGTGCCTCACTTAAGATCGACGTAGAGACTTACGATGTAAACAAAGCGCAAACGGTATTACGTACGGTAGCGGAGTAAGGGCGATATTACGGTGCCTCGCTTAAGATCGACGTAGAGACTTACGATGTAAACAAAGCGCAAACGGTATTATGGTAGCGGCGTAACTTAAGGCCTCGCTTAAGGCAGCTCGGAAGCTGTCGTAAGTTTCAACCATTGACTTTCTCATATACGTAGACGCCAAATCCCATTGTTATCTCGGCATGGTTTCGAATCCAACATGTTTGGCGAAAAGATGCCGTTTTTTGGCGGTGATCGCTTTATTGGCAACTTTCAGATTTCACAAAGAGAAAAGAAGAAGTGCGGTCCAATTCAAGACAAACATAGCAATATGAGTTTCGGCGGGAGAAAAACCGGTTTGGCGTGCTAAATCTGCCCTCCGTCACGTGACGGAAGGCACACATGTCGGTCTACGAAAAGGTTGCTATTTTGGAGTCTAAGTATCTTAAGGTCATTGGTTTCAACACAAATAGATGCGCGCGCAACCACAACAAAAGTGACTACGGTCTCTGATTGGCTGAGAGCAAGAGGACTTACGCTGAGGCACCGTAATACGAAGTTACAATCGATCGCAGGAACGCCCATCCTACGATCGAGCGTAAGATAAGACAGAGCGAGGCACCGCAAAGACGTTTAAGTAATAGACCTGAAATCCCTATTCAAATGCATGGCAGCCATCTGAAGTAACTTGAAACACCTCAACCGCGAGGTGAGTACGGCAACTGTGAATTATTTACCATTAAGTGCTATGGCCAGATAGAGCTTAAAGAAAATATTTTTTATCAAAAAACACGAGGTTTACGCCAAATTTTTTTGTACCATACTGATTTTTATATCTAATTTTACGTTATAAATGTTAAATTTTCAGAAATACAGTTAAACAAAGCGATTTATTAATAATTTTATAGAGGTATGTTTGAAACATAGTATCTAATTTTAACATGCCTTATAAATCGAAAAAAAAGGCGAAATTTGTATTGAAACAGAATTGTTAAAGATTATACGATCTCTAGAGATGTAATATTCATAATTATTGCATAGAAAGCGTTTGATTCTAACAATGTATAAAGTAATTTATTTGCTACAGTTAGCTTATCTTATTTGAAGCATTAAATTTAATGCGGATTTATTTTATTACCGTTGTAGAATTTATTTGTGTGCGATTTATTAAGTTGTTAATATGTCAGATTTATTTGTAATTAAATTTAAATAAAAGCTATTTTGAGAATATTTTGAGATTTTGTTCATTTTACAATTGTTGTTTATTTACGTTTATTGCATTCATTGAGAAAAGAGATGAGGAAAAACATTTTGTTGAGTACCCATGAGTGAGGGGGGGGGGGAAGTCATGGGATTTCAAATTTAATTCACGCAATTTCTTATTTCTGTAATCATATTGAATAAAAAACCATAAAATTTCTCTTAATGAATTTTTAAATAAGAAAATGATTGTAAATACCATTTAAAATAACAGTATCAGGAAAGAATAAATTGCATTAAAATGACTTATTTTCCCTGCTCTCAACTTTCCTGATCCAAGAAAATAATTGTTAGATTCTTTTTATTTACATTCATGTTTAACATTACTATTATGGATATCCCATAGAGGCTTAGCCAGGCCACCACCTCCCTTTCATGAAGAAAAAATATATTGTTCTGAATCTTCATTTGAAAGAGAAAAATAAGGATAAATGCTAATTTTTGTTTTTATAGTATGTCTTTTATACTGATACCTAATTTTTTGTGTGCTAGTTTTTGAGAAAACACTCTTTGCTTGGTTTATTTCATGTTCATATTCTCTATTAAAAAAAAAAAATAATAATAAAAATAAACTTCCTTTTTTTTTTTTTTTTTTTTCTAATCCTGCCTTTCACTAGGTTTTGCTCTGTGAGATGTTGAATTATCAAATTTACTGGCGTTTAATGTATGCTTTTTAAAATTATTATTTGTAGCACAAATTGAGAAAAAAGTTGTCTTTTTCATAATATGTGATATATTGTTTAACAGTGAAAGATCCAAGAATTTCAAAGAAGAAAAGCTCATTCTACATTTATTTTTATTTGTGTATATTTTCCTTCTTATTAAAAAAAACATTTAGATTTTCATAATACATATTTTTCTCCCACTTGATATTTTGTATGATTTCATACAGTTATTAAAAATATTGCTACACATACTTGATTAACCTTTCGACCCAAAAACTGCCGCTAATCTGCAACATTAAATCCAATAATGAATTATCATAAATGTCAAATTTACTTGCCATTAAAATGTTAAACGTGTTTGTAATGTCATCAGGTCTTTTTAATTCAATATTTTATTTGTATTTTTTATTAATGTTTTACTAATTTATTTGTTTGTCCATTATTTAAAATTACTTCCAAGCGTTTTTTTTTTTTTTTTTTTTTTTTTTTTTTTCTTTCAAGTCTATATTTATTGTTTACATACATTTTATATTAATATACATCTGTTTTTTGACTAAGACACACTGAATAGTGATTTTGGCTGAATGTTTGGAAAACAGGTGAATCGAATATTCAGCTAGCTGAATAGTAACTGTTATGCCGAATACCATATATTCGTCCAGCCGAATAGTAAGTATTTAGTTGAATACTGAATATTTGGCTGCGGAATATTTTTTATATTTCAAAGTTTAAAGCTATTAAAATGTTACTTTTTAAAACAATCATTCTTAATATTTCATAATAGAGATTTATATTTTAATAAACAAGAACTTTTTATAAGTAAACTTAATACTGAAAAAAACTGCCTTAAGTTATTTAAGAAAGAGAGACTCTTTTAATTAATAAAATTATAAATTTCATTTTCTTCACTACAAATTAAAACAAGCATTTTAAAGTAAAAGAGAAATATTAAAATAATGAGAGAGAAAAAATCTGGTCTCATAATTATTATTATTTTTAAATAACTCAAGGTACATTTTTTTTTTTTTCTTCAATATAAAGTTAATTTATAAAAAGCTCTTGTTTATCAAAATGTAAGTTTCTTTTGTTACTGTTTGTCCTAAAGAAACTGAAGTAAAATCAAATGACGGCAATTCAATAAAAATAACTTTTCTACTTCTTTCAATTTAGCATAGAAGTTTTTTAAAGCATCCTACGTTAATATCTGGATCTGGAGTAAACGATCATTCTCAGAGATTATAAACATTCAGGATGTTCTTAAAATCTGGCAAGAAACTTTCAGTGGCGAAAATATGGTCAAGACAAACAGTTTTTAATGAGAAAATCTCAATCTATTCCATTCATATTACAATATATTCAATCAAATATATACACAGTGCGAAATAAGCCAAAACTGAATAATTATTCACAACTTTATCAATATTGAGGATATTTTAGCAACATTTGTTTTATATTAATTTTGCTTATATTAAATATGATATCCAAAATGGCTGAATTTTGATCAGTAACACATTACAAATAGCATCAACTGAAATTTAATAAAGTGATGTCTAGCTCATAGTTTTTTCCTATGAATGATGTCATTTTCCAGCTCTTCTCGTCATATCACATTTCACTGAAATCAAATCATGTCAGTTGAAAATATAGTTATGATATCTTCATTATTGTTAAAGTAACAAAAATATAGTTTCACCTCAAATAAGATGAGGTATAAATTTACTTGTAACTCAATAAGTTGAACACGAATATGTTTTCTTGAACAAAAAAATTGCCTGTCTTGATATCTTTTATCAACCCCAAAAGTTTTTCTACTTTTTTAAACATTGTTATTTGGGAAAAAGCCAGTGGCGCAGCCAAAATTCAGCTCTAGGGGGTGGGGTTGAGTTTCTGTTAAAGATGATTGCTGGTTAATGGAATCAATACTGATTAGAATATTCACCGTATAATATTTAAACTCAAGGAGCATCTGTATGGCAGGAAATCATCATTTTTTTAGCATAATATGTCTCAGAAAAGTGATTTAGTTCAAATAACCAATTTTCACTTAACTAATCCATGTCATAGACACTTTCATAATTTTAATTAGAATTTTCACCATTTAATTAAATCACGTAATTAAATGAAATCTGATTCAAAATGCGCCAAAACATTTAAATATTATGTTCGGTTTTGATTCATATAAGCGACAATTATAGCGAACATTCTCAGCTCTGTGAGGGGTTTTAACCCCAAAATCACCCCCATGGCTGAACACTGCAAAAAACAACAGATTATTTATTAAACTAAACAAAATTTAGAAGCTTGCATTTGAAAATCATTTATTCCCATGAGAATTCTAATTAATCATCATTTTAATCCTTCTCATGGTTAATTTTCTTAATTTATGCATTACAAACAGCAAATAAATAATGTAAAAACATTGTTTTATTTAAATATGATTTTATTTCAGATTATTCAAAATATACAGTAGACTCCTTCAAATCCGCACAGCTTGGGACCAGAGGTTGTGCGGATTTCTGGTCATTGCTTTGTTCATATTTTTAAAAAAATAATTTGAATGTAATTCATTATAAAATCAAAAGTATAATGAATGCTTATGCTTACAATATACTAAAATATTAAAATGAGTAATAAACTAAATTAATATAAATTTAAATAATTTTTTAAATGATTAAAATACTAACAGCAAAGGTCAAGTTAATAATCAATAATGTACAATTAAATATTCATTTTAAAGATTAAATGTGTTTTTTCTAAATTATTCAATGAAACTTGCCTCATAAAGGTACATTACTAATTCGCATCAGGATCATTAAATAAAGAAGCTTTATTTCAGGTTAGCTAGACTTAACTAAAAAAACTTGATTAATACATATAAATATATTTGGTAAGATTGTGATTATCAATGATATCAGGAATATCTTGATTTTTTTCAGAAATAAATTATTCCTTCTTCATGAAGAAACATGAATTTAATAACATTAACTAAAATTATAAATTAAAAAATGTATTTAATATATATAAAACTAAAGTCAAATTTTGCACTTACATCTGAACTGTATATTTCATTGTTTACATCCGTAAATTATGTGCAGATTTTAGAGATTTGCAGATTTGAGGGAGTCTACTGTATTTATAAATTAACAGTTAATAGTAGAAATTGTGAATAGTTTTTAAAAATGTTTTTTAAGAGGTTTTGTTTAATTACTTAAAAAACCTCTGATATACTGAATACTTTGATATTCGACCAAACCGAATATTCTGCAGGCCATATAGTTTCATATTTGTCTTAACCGAACAGTTTGACATTTGATAATATGGCCAAATAACGAATATTCGGTAAGAGGTACCTAGACTAAATAAAAAGTTTGTGGTTTAAACCAAATGTTTTTAAAAATATAGTATGGTTTAAAAAAAAAAAAAAAAAAAAAAAAAAAAAAAAAAAAAAAATTGGTTTAAACACTAAAAATCAGTGTGGCATGCTGTTTTTTATATAGTTTTTTTTCTTTATTTGTGATGTTTCATTTACTTTACACATTATTGAAAAATGCAAAATCTATGTTATGCAGAAGCTACAAGTAAAGCTTTAGATAAATGATGAATTAATAAATTTGTAAAGTGAGAGATAATTTTAATCAATCCAACTTTTCTTATAAGCCATAAAGCTACATAGCAGGATAAATATTTTTTTGAAAATTAGCTATGGAAGAAAAAACAAGTACTTAGTTTTCTTTCATCTTTTTCTAAGGTTTTTAGTTTAAAAAAAAATCACCCAAATGACAGATTTGAGCAAAAATTAATTTTTATTTCTTAAATTACTTGATTAATTATGAATAAAAGGTGGTAGCACAAAAAGACAATCACCTCATCAAGTTCATGGCTGAAATTCCAGAATTAGTTAAAACTTGATTTGAATGGAAAGTTCAGTAACAGTCTCTAATGACTAATGTGGCACTTAATGTGTTAAATACTCTATTGCAACTCTACCCAATCTTTTCTCAGGTCAAGTTCTCAGTATAAATATAAACAAACGTGCTCCAACTGGAAGATATCAGTCGAGCTTCTGATTCAATGAAGGGCATGGATTTCTTCATCATTATTAACAAATTTGAATCATTTTACATTATTTTTTTAATATATTTTTATGAATATTTCAAGATTTAAAAAAAGTGACAAGTATATGATTTTCAATGAAATTTTGTTTAAATAAATGTATGTTTAAGTTGTTTTCCACCGCATGAGTGCCTTAAATGGCGGTTTATTGCTTTTTTTGACGATTATGAAAATGCTACATTAGCAATGTTTTTGCTTTGAAACTACGAAGGATAATATAACATAAACAGAAACGTTACTTATCTTATATATACTATAAATGTGAAAATGTGTCCGAAAATTGGAATGAATTTGGCATCAAAACAAATAGATTAAAGTCTTTGAATCTTTGCATACAGATAAGTTAAGGCCCGGAAATGAACATAGACTAATCTTTGATTTATTCAAATATTTTCCTTAATAATTCAAAATTTCATTATTTTTCATACAGAATCAATAGGCATTTTTTAATTAAAATTTAACCATTTTCCTTTCCTGTTGCCAATAAAATAGAAACCTAAAATGATAATTTCTCAGCGGCAATAAATTTTAAATTGAGCAATTTCCATGCAAAAAGATGAAAAAGAAATAAAAGAAAAGAAAATAAATATGACGTCATATTTGAAATAGAAATAAGAATATTTTCTGTTATATAATAAACATGTATATTTCATTAACAAGAATTTTTCTGTCTCAAATGGCGACATAATTAGAAGTAAAAAAAATGAAAAATAATATTTTCAATGAAATATTTCGCTTGGAAAAATGTAACGTCATAGTTGAAATAAAACGGGTACTTTATAATAGTTGTTAAAAATACAAGAGGCATGATTATCAGTAGCTAATCGATCTAAATAAATAATGACGTCATATTTAAAATGAATGAGAAATATTTTTTACTTATACTAATTAATAAGTTATAAGTTACATACAAATGAAAATTTTTATTCAAAACTCATAATTATCAATGGAAGAAATTTTTTGTCTTGAAAAGACTGAAAATAAAACTACTGCTTAATGTATTTTTGACTCTATTTTTAACACTTACCAACTAAGTAAATCTAACTTTCGTAAATTTCATGGCAATCCGAGTAGCCATGAAATTTTTGGATTTTATTAACATTTACCTTAGCACGAATACCTATTGAAAATAAAGTTTCTACCATGATTAGTTTATTTATAGGAATAGTCAAAATTTTTCTTTACATTACGGCATTATCGGGAAAAATCGTTTCAATTGAATTTTAACAATGTTACACCCTGTGAAACATATTCATATTTACATGCATCAACAAAATGCGCTAAAATATGCATTTTGTAAAGTATGCAGTGAAAAGGACACTTATTATTCATTTAAACGGTCACACAGAAGAATGCTATTGCATAAGAATAAAGACAAGAACAGTTTGCGACACATTTTAATTATGGTAAACGATTTCATGTATAATGAAATTGATATACATTTCTGAGGCTTAATATGAGTTATTTCATGCATAATACGAAATGTATAGCATTTAGAGGGACACACAAAAGATTTTAAATAGTATATATTTAATCCGAAGTATTGTATATGATGAATGATGACCGTTGTATGGATGAAATGCATTTTGAATTATGATATGTGCTTTTAAGTTTCACTAAATGAATGCATATTAAATGGTGTGTATAAATGCTGATATTTATACAATTTAGATATACAGGGTTACACAAAAGATCTTGGAAAGTTTATTGAATATGAGCATAATTTATTTAAAAGTGGTTTTTAAATAAAATATGCATTTTTTTTTTAACTGCATTCAGTAAACTAAGAAATGTTTGTAGTATGCTAAAATGATATACAGGGTCATGCAAAGAACTGGATACATGATTGTCTTTGGATGATAATTTCTGAAAATGTAATTTAAGTAGTAATAAGGAATATTTTTGTTTGAATTGAAGTTTAGAAAATTACTTTTGTATATTAAAGGTACTAGGTAAACTACAGGGCTGAACAAAAGTATTCAAGAATGTTTCTATCTATTAATATAAGTAACTGAAAGAAAAATTTAAACCAACAAAAAAATCAGCAAAAAAGGATCATCAGAAGATTTTTACTGTAAATTGCGATAAAAAGTTAATTACACATGCTTTTAACCAACGAATTCTTTTGTTTGATTGAATAATTAAATTCTTCTTTAAATGTTTGTGAACGAATTTACGGATATCAGCTAGTCTATACATAAGTGTAAATCTAATCTATCAGTTATTGTACTTTTTATTTATAACATATTAAATCTGTTTTCCGTTTCATTTTTACACTTAAAAGTTACACAGATTTTGGAAGTTAATGATTGTTATCAAATTATTAAGCATAAGATTGTTATGAAAAATAGTACAATGATTAATAAATTTAAACTGTAAACTTACATTTATTATATTAAGCTTAATGATTGATATTAAACTTTTGTATTATAATATTGGTACATTTATTAAATCATTTGAATACAAAATTTTTGTAAATTTTAAATTAGTAAGTCAAAATATATTTTAAAGATTTAAATAGCAAAATATGTGGTAATAAGTATTTTATTTCCAATATTTTAGCAATAAATTATAAAACATTTAGACTAATGAAAAATGGAAAAATAAATTCATTCATCTACATGAAACTATTCCTTTGTTCTTCAATGACATCAAATTAAAGGTAAACTTAAAGATTCTAAGAATAAGGTTATACACCATTGTACATGCTCCAGTTAATCAGTTACAAGTGTCCCTGAATTTGAAAATGGTAAATGTTTACTATGTTGAAACAAAATGTAGTTACAAGTTTCTTACTGCATCTTTATATACATCTTTAACCCATTTTAGGCCAAGCACAGAAATTTTATAAAATGTAGCATTATTTTTATTGAAATATGCTTAAATTACATACATTAAGACACAAAAAAAAGATTCGTGCATGAAAAATAATATTTTATATAAGAAATAATATTTTATATAATAATATAAAATATTATTTCTTATAATGAATAATATGAATATGAATAATATTTTTATGACTTTTGTTTTATTCTTATTTCATATACAGAATTTGCAACTTTAATCTATTTTAAAAACATATAATTCATTTCAATTGGAATAATAATATATTTTTAAAAAGTCGAATTTGTCAAAGGCGTTTCAAATTAAAACTCTAGCGTATTTTGAAAATTTTTTAAGAGAAAGTGTTTACTCCAATTGAATTACTAATATTTTATGGATGTCTTCAAAAGCCTTAAAAAATAGAAGAAAAATAAAATTCTTGAAAAAAATGTGTCAGAGTGTTAAAAAAAAATATTTATCGAAATGTTTCGTATATGAACCTTTGGCCGAAAATGGGTTAAGGGGGCTCAGGGATTGAAAACTTTTCAAAAAAATCGATTTTTTTTATGATCTAGTTTGATTATTCAATTAATTCTTAACTCAATGCAAAAAACCGTATAAAATTATTAGCATTTTTAATGGAGTTATATGCATTTATGTATCAATACTTACATAGCCGCATCCATATAATTTCAACTTTAAGTCGTGTTTTCTCAAAACTTGATTTTTGACGACTAACACCAAGATTTAAAAAAACTATTTGATGGAATGGCTTAATTTTTTTTTTTTTTTTTTTTTTTGCATGCATATAACATCATAATCTAGATTATGAATTAAGGATATAACTATCACTTAATAAAACAGTATTAAAAAATCTCTCAAAGTTGAAAATTTAAAAAAACCCTAAAAGATACAACATTTTTTCCATTAAAAATACTCAAAATATTAAACTATCTAAAATATATTAATTCATAATCTAGATAATGATGTTATATGCATGCAAAAAAAAAAAAAAATTAAGCCATTCCATTAAATAGTTTTTTTAAATCTTGGTGTTAATCGTCAAAAACCAAGTTTTGAGATAACGCGATTTAAAGTTGAAATTATATCGATGCGGCTATGAAAGTGTTGATACATAAATGCTTATAACTCCGTTAAAAATGCAAATATTTTTATGCGGTTTTTTGCATTGAGTTAAGAATTAAATGATTAATCAAATTAGATCAAATATAAAAAAAAATCAAATATTAAAAAAAAATCTATTTTTTGAAAAGTTTTCATTCCCTGAGCCCCCTTAAGTCCTTTTATTCCATAAAACTATGTTTTAAATTTTTAATTGGACATAATGATGTTTTAAGATATGTTTATAATTCAAAGTTTTGTGAAATTATTTTGAAAAAGCAGAGTTTTTCACATAAATAAAATTAAAGTTTGTAAGGCTATTTTCACAGTCTATTAACTATTGGTTCTGACAGATGTATATGCCACCACAATTTTTCAGGAGCAAGGGTAAGCGAAATTTTAAAATGGAGGGCCAAAATCACAGTCCAATGAAATCCAAACACCTCATTGGTCATTGAGTCGCGTCCCTTTCAGAGAACAATCTCGTAATGGTAGGCGAAATGTCCCTTACTCCCTTTTTTCGAAAAAAAAATTGTAGCGTCAACTTTGATGTAAATCTTATTTGTTTGCATTTATAATCTATTTTTCACTCTCATTTTATATAATGTCATCAAAATATCTTAATTGAGTTAATTTCGATGGACTATCGTAAATAAATACAGACGGTAACAATTGCTTCAAAATTACTTTACCCCTTACTCTTTTTCAAATGGAGAAACACATTCGTGATTTTCACCTATACCACCCAACCAATGAGGTTGCTGGATCATACCTGACTGTGATTTTGGCCCTCCATTTTAGAATTTCGCCAAGGGTAAGACTTCTTGTTGATCCAGTTTTTTAGCTCACAGGCTATCAAAGCCTAAGAGCTTATGTGACCAAACATTCTGTACGTGCGTAATGTGGTAACTCAAGACAGAAACGGATTAACTACCACCCGGGCCCCTAGGCTTGACTTTCTGAGGGCCCCTTTCACTCCTTCAAAGTGGTTTATACTGGAAAAATTAAAACACATGGTTGCTTCATTAACTTATAAATCATTGATGATTAAATTATAAAAGATTACGACAAAGAATTTCGCACATCTTTTGTATTTAATGTCCAACAGTGTAAAAGAATATTTTCTTGTTCTTTATATAAGGAAAATTTTAGCACCGGGCCCCCTTTTCTTCTGGCTTCAGCCTAATGGGTAATCTGCCTCTGACTCAAGATAAAAATATCAGATAAACTTGAAATTTTGGATATATGTATATTTTGATAAGGCACTTCCCTGATTAGTTTATGTTCACTCAATATGTATCAGAAAGGGAACAGGGCTAATGTCCCTCTACTTAATTTATATAAATGAGTTTTTCATACAGAATTATCAGTTTTCTTTCAAAAGTTAGATATAAGATCATTCCAATGAGACACCTCCATGATTAGTATTAGGTATTCATTGGATTAGAACAAAGAGGGAGAATGGGGGGGGGCACATGCCCCTCCCCTTAATTGATATAAATGGGTTTTTCTTGCAGAATTATCAGTTTTTATTCAAAATTTAGATATAGGATCATTCTGATGAGGTGCCTCTTTGATTAGTATTAAGTGTTCATTGGATATGTATAACGAGAAGCAGGAGGGAGTCTAATGCCTCTCTCCTTAATAGATATAAATGGGTTTTTCATGCAGATTTATCAGATTTTGTTGAAAATTTAGATATAGCATCATTCTGATGAGGCACCTCCATAACTAGTATTGAGTGTTCCTTGGATAAGTATAAAGAATGGGAATGGGGGGGAGGGGGCTAATGCCACTCCACTTGATTTATATAAATGGTTTTTTTTTTTTACAGAATTTATCAGATTTTATTGAAATTTTGTACATAGCATCATTCTGATGAGAACAACTCCATGATTTGTTTTGAGAGTTCATTGGCAAGTCTAACAAGGAAAAAATGGGAGGTAACTGTCCTTAATTTAGGTTAATGCGTTTTTCACACAGAATTTATTGATTGGCTTCAAATTTTAGATGTAGTTTCATTCTGATAAGGCACTTCCTCGATTGGTTTTGGGAATTCATTGGATAAGTATAAATGGGAAATCAGTGGGATTACCCCTCTAAATTTAGATTTTTTTTTTTTTTTGCAGAAAAGTTTCCAAGCATTATTAATACATTCAATTGATGCTGGTTTTTTTATTTGAGTTTCATGTTTGCCTCATGTTGGTGGCTCGTTGAAAATATTCCATCATGTGCTGCATTTGTTACCTAACTTATAGTGAGAACACAGGGTAAGGAATTTCTTGCATTTTTTAAAAAAATCTCCTTACTCTGAGTGAGAAATTCTAGGCTGAGTATCGTTCCATGTAGTTTAGTCAGTAGAGTGTCAGTTGCTATGCTAACCTGGTTCCAGAAACTGCATGGGGACTTTTTCAATTGGTTGGCATTTGTGCCACTTAAAATAAAATTTGATTTTTTTTTTTTTTTTTTTCCACATACATATACATGAAATTTAGATAAAATCGTCTTACAGTGAGAAAATCCAAGTGTAAAACTAACAAAAAGATTAAAGAACTTTAATCTACAATCAAAATAGAAAATGTAAATACAATACCAACGCTGTTAGAATTCAACATTAGTTCTATGCAAATTATTAAAATGCAAATAAGAAACTTAAAAAAAAAATGCTCACATAGGTTTAACAATTACGTTCTAGTTTCTTCATGTGATGACTACTGTAGTCTCACACTTGTACACTAATGTTAAACATACAGAAGCATTTTTTTTTTTCAGAATTCTTGCTTAAATTATTTTTATATATATACATACATGATACTTGAGGTTGATGTCTAACTTGTGCATTTTGGATTTTTTAAACTTTGGTTGTATTGCTTTAATATGAGCATACTTTAAATTTCAGAATCATTTCGAAACTATTTTCCAAAAATGAAAGCATCCGGATATAAAAGAGAAAAATGTTTCCAAACTCAAAAAAGTATAAATATAGAATATTAAATATCGATCACAAGCACCTCATGAATATATAATATACATTTGTGAAGAACGCTCTTATATTTTTTACCACAAAGTGACTAATGTAGTAACTTAATTCATAGCTCTGCAATTTTAAATGCTTCAGTTGTAATAAAACTGTTGCCATAAAATCTTTGAAAAGGAAATTTGTCTGTAATATAATTCAGTCTTGAATGAAAAAATTCTATATTTTTGTCAGAGAAAATATCAACAATTATACCTGCTACTGCTAAGATGGAAACCTGTATAAAGCTGAATATTTTAAATTTCTTTTTTTTTTATTCCACTTTCAAGATTTTATGAATCAATATTTAGAAAAGTATTTTAATTTTCAAAATAGTTTGCTATTAGAAACTTGGTAAATTATTCTTTGTAAAGGAGAGGAGGGAGAGGCAAAACTATGTTCGCCTTAGGTGCAAATTATCACTGTTTAAAAAACTTTATATCAACTGACATTTTAAAGAAATAGTTATTTAAAAAGTAACAAATTATTTTGATATTTTCACTCAACTTCAATTCACAGACATCAAAAATTGCACAAAATAGCATGTATCTTCAACTCTATATGTTTTTGCGAATTCTTTCATTTAAAAGTATAAATTTAGACCAAATGGAATTAAAAATATAAAATCATTCTAATTTGAGGTTCATACATCACAGATCTGGGTTATGCTGCATGGGTCAGCTAGTTATTTTATATCTTAACCATTTTGTTATTAAAAGTAAATAAATAATTAAAAACAATTCTTGCACTATGGTTTACATGATAAACAAGTAAATATTGAAATGACATTTATAATAAAAATATATTCACATGTAAACAGCAAATTTTTTAATAAATTTCTTTTATTTGAAAGTACAAATTACAGAAACAAAATTTCTTTATGTTATAAATATTATTACAGAACAAATTTATTATTGAATACTATAATGATTACTACATATTAAATAAAACAATCTGTATTACAATGACATATGATGATGACACTATGCTTTGCAGAAAATTTTATTGATCTGCAGAAACAGGTATTTAAATTTTAATCCAAAAGAAATATCTGTAAACATAAACTATGTAAATAATGAACTATTAAGGCAGTATTTTGTAAAGAAGCAGGATAATCAATGTTCAGTTGGTATGATTAAGAAGTACTAACATCAAGTCTGAAAAGAATGTTTCTTGATATACCTATTAAAAAAAAAAAAAAAAAAAAAATCAGTCCATTAATAGAATTAAACTGTACATAAATTAAAAAATCAAAATATATTAAATTTATATATAAATATTTAGTGAGACAAAAAGAAAAATGTCTCATTCAAACTGAAAGAATATATTAGCAGATTTGAAGACATCAGAAATACAATAACTTACACTCATGTTCTATTAAAAAGAAAATCTTTACTGCTTATGCATCAAAATTTCTGAAAGCTTTGTAAAGTATTTAGAGTACTGTATTTACTATTTAGAAATAAGAAAAACATTGTGTGGGCAGAATATAGGCAAGCAGAATAGCTTTCAGGAAAGTCAAAACTGATATTACAGTCCATCTGCATATGTTGAATTTTTCCAAACCTGCTTATCTTGAATTTTTGGAATAAATACTACTTTTCAATTCAAGATCTGATCTTTTTTATTTTTAAAAAACAATCCCATTACAACCACAATAAATGTTTGTAACTCACTAGTTCTCATTTCCGGGCATTTTTAGGAGACATATACTCCTCTCAGCATGGTAGGTGTTGTTGAGGGATTGTGCAGGAACTAAATGTTAAACCAACGACAGTGTTCTCTTCAAAATTCTTATTTGCATTTTGGTACTTAAGGCTTTTTTTTTTTTCGGCATTGTTACTTGAGGCTGATGTAACCAAAATTCCCCCCTTCCCTTCAGATTTTTTCCCTTTGAAGGCTTTTTTAATTTTGGTACAAGTTCTGAAACAAAATTTTCTTCTGAAAAACCATCTTAAAACAAAATAGTACAACAATATCCAATTCGACATTGATCTCAAATAACCTATGCAGAACAGATAAAAATATACAAATGCAAATGAGAAATTTGTAAAGAGAAAACTGTCATTGATTTAATATTATTTTGAAACCATTTTTGTGTAAGAGTTAAAGTACTCTAAGTTTATTATACAGTGTTATGAAACAGAATTTCTTTAAGAAGGGAAATAAATTTAAATAATAACATTTACTTTACAAGTTTTCAAAAAAGAAAAAGAAATTATTTCTGTTTGTCATTAATTATTTAAATAGATTCATAAATTTAGAGTATAATTTAAAAACACCTGTGCTACAAAGATAATATTGCAACAATAACTTTTTTGTGTAAACAAATCATTACAAAAAAAAATTCTTTTAACTGTAGGATTAAGAGGCTACTTCATTCAAATGAAAAGACACTTATATTCCACACTATATCTTTTTTCATAACTCAATCCACCCTCTTAAAAGTGAACTTGTATCTCCAGTGATAATTATAGCATATCATACAATTTTAATTAATATTTTGATATTAACCTTTCGCCGGGCACACAAATTTTCATCACATGAGCCGGCACGCATTGCAAATTGTACAACAGGTGAAAAAGAATAAATCATTGCTGTTTTATTTTAATTTTACAAATCATTTAACTTACAAATATCATAAGTTATCTCTGATCACAATTTATGAAAATATTCCACAAAACACTTATTTTAATATAAATATTAAAGCAGACGTTTAGATATATAAAAAGTTTCTTACTACTACAATCACAAAGAATAAAAACTAATAAGGAATTACTAAACAATAATTAAAGGTGTTCTTAACTGCTTTGCTCAGCAAGTGCAAAATGTTTTGACACAAACTCATTTTTTAACAGAAAGTTATAAAATTGGAATACCTAACTATGGAAGCAATTTTAAATGGAACTTAGTTTTCTATTTTATGATAATTAAATTATCTATCCAGTTTTAAGCTATTTTGATCACATGATCACCCGCTTTTAGACCGTTTTTTTCTGCTTTGTTGGGAAATGGGCTCAAAAACGTCAACTTTGAAGGCTTGTTATGAAAGGTCTATTGTGAATTAAAAAAAAAAAAAAAAGTTGAGTGCAACTAGACAGTTTCTGAATAACAACACCTGTTAGTATCATGCATTTTTGAATAAAAATAAATTAAAGCATGTCACAAAGTTGCCCTTTTTGATTTAAGAACACCCTTAAATAATTTCGGATTTACAGAATTAATCATACTTCATCTATATTGGTTGCTTCACGTATCAAGCATAAGATTTGCTTATTTGAAGGCTGTTTGCAGATAAACCTTGCACATTTCATGCACTGTTAACAGATTGAAATGACAGTTGCAACTAATTGCACAATCTGAAATAGAAAAAAATTTCAGAAAGTGGAAAAAGAGAATCCAATTAAATGAATATAAATGGTTATTAACATCCTCTACTGCTTGAATTTTGTTTTAAAGAAGAAAGTAAACGTTATACTTTTTATAACGGGCGCCCAACGGAAGATTAAGTTCATTCAGTAGCGTAGTTATGTTTTTTGGTGCCCGGGGCCAGCAAGAAATTTTGCGCCCCCACCCCAATATAGATATATAACAATTTCTCTCAATTTGGCGCCCCTAGGCCTCAGCGCCCGGGGCGGACGCCCCCCTTGCCCCTCCTTAGCTACGCCACTGAGTTCATTTGAGATTAGGAAAGTTATATTGAATGTACAATTTTAGATACCCATATTAAAATGTTTTTGTTTTTCAGTAGATAGCTTAATTTTGTGCTGGTGTCTGAAAAATATCATCCATTAGAAATATTTGCATGTAACTGTAAAAGTCTTTGCAATATTTTAAATGCCACATTAGAATTGATTGCTTAAAAAAGTTAACACACTTAACTGATGAATAACAATGCATATGATATACATTCAAGCACATTTAAACAAATCTAGTCATTTAGTTCAAACATTTAGTCAATCAATAGTCATACCAAGAAATTTCAACTTTCCAAAAAACTAAATTATGTTTTAAAAGTTTTGATGCTTTAGAAATTATATACTGAAACTTTAAGCAAAAAATTGACAGAAAAATAAAAATAAACATCAAATGATAAAAGAATACTTGCAGTTTTAAGTTATACATTACTAAGTGATTTAAAAATAGTAGTTTAATTAGTTTCAACAGAACTTTTATTTGAAAAGTTATCGTTAATAACAATGTACATGATTTCATGAACATTTTACATAACAAATAGAACTAGGACTTCCCTCAGAGGGATTAGTCTGAGCGATATTGCTGAGAATACACATTAATAACTTGCGATAAGTAAAGAAAATAAGATGTTACCTTTAATTGGTCATTCATTGTGATAAAATATGATGAAAATAAGCATATTGAATCATAGAATTACAAAATCTTATACTATATAAAGTTGCATGTACTATTTTTATAAAAGAAAAGCAAACCATGCATGAATATAAAGTTGGAAATATGCAAAATGTTAAAAGTATACAGAAAATAAAGCACCAAATTTTCCTATATTGGAAATATAACTCTTTGAAATGATGTCATGAGCATAAACAGAAGCTTCGCACCGGTTTGAGAAACTATAAATAACATAAACTATTATGTTTGAAGAGAATGGAGTGTATTTTATATGGTGTGAAATCCGTCCGAATAGTTTATAATGTTGAATATCTTTTTTCCACGGATGCAATGAGGTTGTCGATAAGAGTTAAGGAATCCTTTTTTAAAAATTTGTCCTAAACGAGCACTTACATCTTATAAGTTGCTCTGATGCCAAAGTTATAGTTTCTGACCCCAACAGTGTCCTAGAAATTGCAATATTTTCAATAAATTGGGTTTAAAACTTTTTCTAGAAAAAAAATATTTAATTTGTGAAATTAAATTGTCGAATGTTTTAGAGATCGTTTATAACGAGAATATTATATCTTAAAAGTTGCCACCAAAGGAAAAAAAAAATTAATTTTTTAGTCATATCAACATCAAAGAATTCTCAATTTTAGAACTCTTTTTGCTCGTGCATTGATGGTGATTATTATTCCTACGCAAAATACAGTATATTTTGTAGCAAAGATGATTACCAACATTTTTTTAAATCGGCTAGGTACTCTCAATGATAACGAAAAACACACAAACGTTAATGCTTTATAGCATAGAAATACAGAATCAAAAGCTATTTATCTCCTATTATATATCCGTGATTAATTAAAATGTTATAGGCAGAACTGCCAAGTCTCCGGCATTTTGGATACCGGTATTTTAATACAGAAAATGTTTTATTAAATTGGAACATTCTGCGGATTTAAAAAATAACTTTTCCTATAAGAAAATTCTGCTGTGCAATAAGCGGGGGCTTGGCATTTCTGTATAGGAATATTTCGTAATCTACTTTTTAACCTTAAAAAAAGCAACGACCATTTTTCGGGTACAAAAAGTATTGCTAATTGTTCCATTTTGCATACAAGGTACTGATTGTAATATTGATACATCTATGGTGATAAATTTCCAATAATTTTTCAAATCCCATTTTTTCCATTAAAAATATAAATCTTTTATTCATTTAGTTTAAAATAAATGGTTTTTAACTAATTTCATAATACTTTTGAAATATCACTTTTCATTGGCCATTTTTTTAAAGCATTTAGAAAATGGTTGTTGTTTTCCGTCAAATACAGACTTTGGTCTGTCCGCATTTTATTTTATTATTATTATTATTTATAAATGGTGGAGAAATATTCATACTTAATCCATAACGTACATAATATATGACTCTGTTATTACATAAGTCACCTTTTTATTATCATAAAAATTATGTTTTTACTGATTTTTATTAATTCAATAGGAAAAATTTTATGCTTTGAGCAATAGATGTCCGCATTTCATTTATTTATTTATTTTAACAAAATTCTTTGTATTGAGAAGAATTTTTATTTAAATAGGAAATCCAAATGTCGCTGTTAATAAAGAAGAAAGTTACAAAAAAAGTTACAAAAAAAAAAAAAAAATACCTATTCAAACATACCTATTTCAAATCATTTCAGATAACTCCAGAGGCTATTGGGAAATGTAAAAACATCTTTAAAACTTTTGATTAAAAATTAAAAAAATATTTTGTAAAATTTTGCTTCGAAAATATTTTTATTTATACCAGTCTTATGTCACAGATAAAAAATTCCGAGGAAATTCTTAATTTTTTGGCTGAATTTACATTTCTAAAATTTAAATACGCCAAAACATAAGATAAAGTTTTTGCTTAATAAAGATGCAAAAATAATATAAAATAATAATGTTATTTTCAAATATTTATCTTATGAAATAATGCTTCGCGAATCCAAACAAAGCACGGCTTTTGCTAGTTATTTGTTTATTTACTCATAAAATGTTTATTTACTTTCATTTCCTTTTTAGGTGCGTTCGTAATTATGTAAATACGTAGCACTTATTGTTGTTGCTCAGTCCGTCCGTCCGTCTGTCTGTCCGTCTGTCCGCATATAACAACGCAAAAACTACCCAACCGAATCGTTTGAAATTCAAAATACATAATTATAACATAATATTGTCGAGTCATTTCAAATTTTATGAAAATCGGATGGACAGATCAATTACAGGGACATTCAAAAGGATTCCGTTACATTACGGTCAATAGGGAAAAAAGTTTTAAATGCATTTTAATCGTTTGAAATTTAAAACATATAATTATTGCGTAATTTAGTCGAGTCATTTCAAATTTTGTGAAAATCGGATGGATAGATCAATTACAGGGACATTCAAAAGGATTCCGTTACATTACGGTCAATAGGGAAAAAACTTTTAAATGCATTTTTAATCGTTTGAAATTTAAAACATATAATTATTGCGTACTTTAGTCGAGTCATTTCAAATGTTATGAAAATCGGATGCATAGATCAATTACAGGGACAATCAAAAGGATTCCGTTACATTGCGGTCAATGGAGAAAAAGTTTCAAATGCATTTTAATGATGTTACACTCATTAGAACATAATAGAATT
This sequence comes from Maratus speculifer, assembly GCA_964019185.1. Lineage (NCBI taxonomy): Eukaryota > Metazoa > Arthropoda > Arachnida > Araneae > Salticidae > Maratus > Maratus speculifer. The sequence goes on from OZ025290.1 coordinate 274,738,309, forward strand.
GGCATGAATCTATGAAATATATACTAAAATATGCATTCTATACAATCTGTGATGCAAAGAATTTTTATTATTAAATTACAGGGCCACACAAAAGTATTCCACTATATAATGCTATACGGGGAAACATGGTTTGGTACGTGCTTTAATTATATTCAACTATTTCACATTTTATGAATAAGATATACGTTGCTGAGGTGTAATAAAAATTACTTCCTGTATATTTACAGAAACGTAAAGATTTCGACTACTGTACTGCATCCGGAGTATGCTCTACTATATCAGCAAGATCTGAATATTTTTAAAACTTCGTTATCGTACGAACGCACCTCATTTGCTACGTTCACGTGCAATTTCCAACTTGTTTTAATTCATAATAATCATCATTATTTTAATTCGTAAAATATTTCTTTTTATAGTTATTAATTATTATTATTATTTTATTTACTGTAAGTTCTTTTTGAAAATAGAAAATTATTTAAAAATGTGTATGTAAGCGTTATTTGAAAACGGAGTTTTCGCCAAATGGGCTTTGAAAAAAATTGCGCCAAATCTGATACGCTTGTGGTATCCGGCCGAAAATTTATGACCAGAATTGACTTCCACACACAAACAAAATATAAGTTAAAAGAAAACATGCAATAAAAATAAATATAAAGGGAAAATGATGTCATAAAAGAAACTTTTTATTTAAAAACGTAACTGTTTCTAATTTTCACACGCGAAATATATAAAACATTCTTTTAGCGATCAAAAGGTCTCTCAATGCTATTCTCAATGCTATTAAGAGATTATCACAAAATCTCAAAATCAAAGTTTTTATGACATTTTTTTAATATAAAAAAATAACAGTTTTATTTTCCTGCATGATTAAATTTTAAAATGTTTTATTGCATTCAATATTTTTGAGTGCGTTAACGATTACTATTTACTCCATGTACTGATTCGGTTATCTACGAAAATATCCAGCTGGTGAAAATCACGCACTCCAAATTTCTGTGACGTATGGAAATAAATTGTGCTTTTTTATCAGTTTATTTAATATAACTTTTAAACTATTTGGAACTAATTTTTCGTATGTAGTGCATTCACCAGATTACCTTCAGAGGTACCTATTGGTACAAACAGAATCAAAATCCGACAAGTACTTTTTGAGATTTGCTTGACGAAAGAATTTTTTTGACTTTTAATATCGTTACGTATCTCTGAGTATAAAGACTTCGCTTCGCTCAGACAATTATTTCATTACCACAAATATAATTATCTGTTCATAAAACAAAGAAAAATTAATTTCTTGTAAACACCAACTTTACATGTTTGAGCCTATGTTTGAAACATTAAACATGAAATTTTAAATATGTACATAATTCAATTTTATACATCTTATAATTGAATGATATATATTTTTGTCTTTCTTTTTTCATATAATTATTCTTAAATTTATAAGAATAAAATAAAAAATAAATAACATATCGTCAGCAAAACCTTGCATTTTAAAAATACAAATTTCACAGCTTATATACTTTCAAATTTGTAAACAAACCAATGCCACCAAGCATAAAAGCCAAAAGTAAGGGTTAACATAATGCATTTTACTCTTATTAAAATATATAAGCAGATTTATTCTGATATATATGTACTAATATATATAAGTATTTGCATTTTAATGACTTACCAAAAAAGAAATATAAATTGAAGAGCAAGTTGTTTCTTGCCAATTTTCACGACAAATGATGATTCTCATTGAGGGCTCTTCATTCAGGACTCTGGAAATTTAAAAAATTTGATTAGTAAAAGAAGGTATTTTTCTCTTCTTCATATTGTATTCAACAGCAACACAACTTCTGCTCTTTTTTAAAATGAATTAACAGCTCATATTCAGTTTCCACTAAAAAACTAAATTTACTCATAAATAGAGTATGGCTGGAAGTACAAGTACAGCCCACTACTACTTGGCATAACTTTTATATAGAATTTGGTCTGTAAACAGATACTTTTCTATGGGAGGGATTTCTGTGGCTCTGGGGGAAGGGACAGGGGGTACATTATATATTTTTGAAAGGAAATGACACCTTTTTCACTATTGAAAGCACAAAATCTAAAATCTTCCAGGGGGGGGGGTTACTCCATTGTTCTGACCATCCTCTGAATTCAACGCTGTACAACACAGTTGGCTATTTTTAAATACAAATTCTTTTAATTAAAAAAACATTTAATAAATGAATTTTTTAAATGAAAATAAATTTTTATTGAATTTAATAGAAATAAACCTGCAGCTACTTTGAAAATCCAAAAATTGAATAAAAGCACAATATTTTTATTTGTAGAGATTAATGTTCTACAAATGATTAAAGGTTAAGATTAAAATTAAAGATTGATACCACTGCTCAATGCATCGTCAAATTGAGTATCAAGTATTTTTTGTTTTTTAATATTTAAAGTATTATTGCAGTTTCACAGTCAGTTGGCACATTTTATCACATAATAAACAAAATTGTTTATATTTGTAAATACCTCGTATACAATTGTAATACTAAGAATTTTTGATGGCCAAATACAGTGTCTCACATATGTGATGGGACACTTGTGCTTTACAAATTGAAACTAATCAAATAAATTAAACATGTACACATTTTTTTGTGGGTGTGTTTCATACTTAAATTTAGTAAAAATTATTAGATAACATACATTTAGTCAAAATATTAAAACATTAATTTAATAAAAATACAAATGTTTAGAACGGAGCAAAAAATAGCTCACATAAGTGATGGGATACCATTATATATGCAACAAAAATCATCTGATAAGCAATAAAAATAGTTTTTGGGGTTTTATTTTTACTTAAAAGCAATTGGCAATAATTTATAAAATCGTCTGCAGTATCTCTCTCCAGTTTGTTTTGGAATTTGTGTTTTTTTAGCTCTGTGTAGCCATGAATGCTAAACAAAAAGAAACTTCACCTGAAATTTGAAAATTAGTTATTAATTTGCATATTGAACGTGGAAAATCTATTAGAAAAACTGCTGAAACAGTTAACTTGAGTCGTTCAACAGTTTTCAATATCATTAAACGATATAAAAAGAATCATATGATTCAGGATAAAAGAAGATCTGGCTGACCACCAAAGCTATCCAATGGAATAAAGTGAATTATCATTCGAAATATTAAAATAAATCCAAGAAATAGTGCTTCAAAAGTTGCTGCTGATTTACAAGCATTATGTGGAATAATTGTTGAGACTATTAGAAGGGTAATTCGATCTGCTGGATATCACGGTACAGTAGCCAGGAAAAAATTCTTCGTAAGTGAAAAGAATAGAAAACTCAGACTAGCTTTCGCAAAATCCAACATAAATAAAAATTCTGATTACTGGAATAAAGTTATATTTGCTGATGAGAGTAAATTTAATATATTTGGTTCTGACGGTAGAATCTTGGTGTGGAGAAAACCCATGGAAGAATTTCGCAAACAGAACTTGGTACCAACAGTAAAACATGGTGGAGGAGGAGTTATGGTATGGGGGTGTATGTCGTCCGCTGGAGTTGGTAATCTTGTTTTTATTGACAGTATAATGGATCAGTACAAGTATATTGATATTTTAAAGCAAAATTTAAAATCTTCAGCACAAAAATTGAACCTTCATAACGATTTTAAATTCTACCAGGACAATGACCCCTTGCACACTGCTCTGAACGTTAGACTCTGGCTGCTATATAACTGTCCTGAAATAATAAAAATACCACCACAATCTCCAGACTTAAATCCCATAGAGAATATTTGGCAAGAATTGGAATCAAGAATTCGCAAACACACCATTTCTTCAAAACAACTAAAATCGGTGCTTCAAGAAGAATGGGGTTAAATCACTCCAGAAATCACAAAAAAATTAGCCGAATCCATCCCAAAAAGATTAAATCATGTTTTAAAAGTAAAAGGAAATCCAACAAAATATTAATAACCTTTTAAAAAATAAAATTTTTGGATAAATATTTGATGGAAAAGTAAGTGTCCCATCACTTATGTGAGCCATTTTTTGCTCCGTTCTGAACAATTGTATTTTTACTAAATTAATATTTTAATATTTTGACAAAATGTATGTTACATAATAATTGTTACTAACTTTAAATATGAAACACACCCAAAAAATTTTTGCACATGTTTGTTTATTTATTTTATTGCAGTTTCTTTTTATAAAGCACAAGTGTCCCATCACTTTTGTGAGACACTGTATCTGCAAAAGGATAATGAAAGAATGCCTTACTAATTTATTAATTTGTAATTAAGTTCTGCAAATATTAAAATGCAGGTTGTAGTTCTGACGTTAGAAATATATCTATGTACATAATTTTTATAACTTTCGCCTATCAAAAAATGAGGAAAAAATAGATTACAAAAATAAATTTTTGCATACATGAACCAAGTTCAATGAAATAATAATAAATAACAATTCATTTAGTTAAAGAAAAGAAAAAGTTGCATTTTAACAAGTTTAAAACAGTTTATTTTTAAAGCAATCATTAAATTTAAATCTACAGATATTCTATTGGATAATATTGAGATTTAATATTTTATAATTAAAGCAATTTTATGATAAACCGAAACAAAATAAGACTGAATTAACTCCAATCAGCTACTATGAAACAAACGATTTGCTACCTTTGATTTAACAGTTCATTATACTAACGTCAACGTCCGTTTAAATTAAATGTTTGGCACATAAAAACTTGATTTAAACAACTGATTCTAATACATAGCAATTTTATGAACAATAATTTCATCTTTTTTCAAGTTAGATTAACAAAAAAAATGGGTAGAGAAGTTTAGTTTAACGGTAGCAACTGTAACATAATAAAATAATTTACATAATTTTTAATAACTTTTAAAAAATTCTACTTTTTTTTTTAAAAATCTAATTTTTATGCAAAAAGGTAACAAAAAAAAGCATATTAACAAAAGTAACACTATATTTTTATCATTGGAAAATGTTTTTTTTATAACACTCACTTACTTTACGAAAAAATAAAAAAACTTATGAAAAATAAAGTATTCTTTTGAAAAAAGGACTTAAATGAAACAGGGAAGAATTATACTTAATGATCCACAATGAAAATTATACTAATAAAGGCATTTTCTTAGGTAAATTAAAATATAAAACATATACAAAACTCCATTATAAACTTACTTTTTTCCGTACGTCAGCTGTGATCAAAAATCCTCAGTTAAGATCACAGTTTTTCATGTCTACCTATAAAATGTCTTTGAGGCACCGTAATCCCAGCCTAAACTTCGAAAGCTGTCGTAAGTTTCAACACAAATGGATGCGCGCGCAAGCACAAAAAAAGTGACTAAGGCCTCTGATTGGCTGAGAGCAAGAGGACTTACGCTTAAGCGCGAGGACTTGCGCTGAGGTACCGTAATACGAAGTTACGATCGATCGCAGGAACGCCCATCCTACGATCGAGCATAAGATAAGACAGAGCGAGGCACCGTAATTCCAGCCATGGAATGTTAACCAGCGCCCCCTAGATTATAATCTAGGGAGCGCTGAACTTGAAAGTCCGATATGTACATGGAGCATTCAGGAGCGAGTTTCGAATCAGATCTTTATAATTGGCACCACAAGTAATTACATCCATGATCTGTTCTCCATCTGTTATTGAGCGAACAGTTACAGTAACCGGTGGCACAGTAGCGAGTACTGAACGCACATCCCGTCCACTATAGGTACCCACTCCATGTCCGTGGCTCCTGAGCGCGCGCATTTTCATTGGAGGGAAATTTTGGTTTTGAACTGTTTTGTTTGTTTACCTTCTGTGACAGTTTTGTGAGTAATAAGTCTTTGGTATTTCTAGTTGTTATTTAACGAAGGTTTTCTTCTAATGAAGTAATGAAAGTTTAAAATTTTCACACCTAGTTATTTTTAGCTATTCTATTAATTTTCTGGTTTTCTTTTTCAGAAATTAATCTTGCTGCCAAGATTTCGGAAAAAAAGTATGTCTTCCAGAATATTGGATGCGATAATAGATCAGCAATATGAAGCACAACATTTTGGTTTTCATCCTAGAAATTTTTTCGATTTAGGTATGTTAAAAGCAGTTTAACAGTTACATCTTTATTCCACTTACAGTATCTCATGTTTGTGATAAACATATTAAAATGTCAATGCTGAACAGTCAACACAGGCTTTGGAATGTTATTTTTTTAGAGTTATTTTTAGAAAGTGCCTGTTTTAACCTTTCAAAACGTGTTTTGACCATAAAAAAATTGATTGTAAAATATGCTACCAATTATAAGTTATTAAAACTCATTTTGACTGGAAAAGGTAAAATCCAATTTATTTTGTTTTAGGGATGCACCAAATAGTGATTTTGGCCGAATACCGAATATTCGTCCGACAGGTGAACCGAATATTCGGCCAGGCAAATAGTAACTATTCCAAATACTTTTTATATTTCAAAGTTTAAAGGTATTAAAATGTTACTTTTTAAATCAGTTTTACATAATATTTAATAAAAGAAACTTACATTTTGATAAACAAGAGTTTTTTTTATAAGAACATTTAGTATTGAAAAAAAAAATCTGCCTTGAGTTATTTAAGAAGCACAATTATGAGTCTTCTTTTTAATTAATAAAATTTTACATTTCATGGTTTCTTCTACTAATTAAAACAAACATTTTAAAATCAAAGAGAAAGGTGCTACTTTGATATACCCCCCAAAAATTACGCGCCAAATGTGGCACTCCCTACACACTTTTCCTACGGACCTTTTAGGTTTGCTGTTACTCAGCTTCATTCCTTCATTTGTATTTTTTATGTATTCATTGTATTTTTTAGGTATTCCTTTTTTGTATTTAACTTAATTTTAATTAATGTATTTTTAATTAATTTATTATTTTTAATTAATGTATTTAACTTAATTTTATTTTTTGTATTTAACTTATTTTAACTTAATGGGTATTTTGCTTGGCGAGGAAAAAAAGTCGCCAAATTTACGATTTGGGGGGGTATATCAAAGTAGTTCCAAGAGAAATAATGAGAAAATGGCAGAAATGGATTAACTACCACCCGGGCCCCTAGGCTTGACTTTCTGAGGGCCCCCTTTCACTCTTTCAAAGTGGTATATACTGGAAAAATTAAAACACATGCTTGCTTCATTAACCCATAAATCATTGATGATTAAAATATAAAAGATTAAGACAAAGAATTTCGCACATCCTTTGTCTTTTGTATTAATGTCCGACCAGTGTAAAAGAATATTTTCTTGTTCTTTATCTTTATGTAAGGAAAATTTTAGCACCGGGCCCCCTTTTCTTCTGGGCCCCTAGGCTTCAGCCTAATGGGTAATCCGCCTCTGGAAAATGGTCGAAGAAAAAACTTTACAATTTCTTAATTGTCCTTTTTCAATCACTCAATGCAGATTTTTCTCAATATAAAGCACAAATATTTTCATCTTAATTCTGAATAAAGGAATATCTAGCTCATACTTCTTTTCTTATGAATGAAAACATTTTCCACCCTTCCCTTCATATCATATTTTGGGCAATTCCATGGAAAGGTCAACCAGATAATCAATTTTTCAACATTAAATTTTTTTAACAATCAAGGTATCATTTTAAAGCTAAAACACTGTAGAATCTTAATTTTATAATGGAATAAGGATAAATTTATTTTTAAGCGAAATATAGGCTCTTAAGTAAGCATAACCACGAATGTATATTTGAAAGCCATTTCAAATGCTTTGAAATCGAACCTAGATTTTCATTTGAAAAAATATTATTATGTCTTAAATGTCACAAATATTTTATAATACATCATATACAAATGTAATCAGCACAAAACTTTGTACTGACTTATTATATTTTATGAAATATTAAAGAATTTTCAAAAGGCACTTTAACTGCTTTACGTCCGACACCAAAAAATATTAAAACTTAATCTGGGTCAGCTATTCAAAAACATTTAAAATGAAATTTTTAATTTAAAGCATGTTTATATACCTCTATCATATTACCTATTCAGATAAATTTAAAAAAAATTATTTATATAAAAAAAATTGGTGTCGGACGTAAAAAGAATCTTTACATCCGACACCAAAGATTTTTTTTACGTCCGACACCATATTAAGAAGAAATTTTCTAGTAATAAATTAATTAATAAAAGAAGTTATTTAGATATGTTATATGTTGATGTATTTGCATAAAGCATATGAACAGTTTCACAAGAGTAACGTTTGAATAAAACTTAAAATATCAAAGTTTTGTGAGTTATGGTTTCAGTATATCAAATTGTTTGATAACATTCCCGATCGTGTTTGTATTTGTTCTTAAAATGAAAACATGCATCTTTTACCATTGGCTCTAAACTTTACTACAAATCTTAGTACGAAATTCCACACATTTCATTGATCAAATTGTATATGTACAGCGACATAAAATATTTGCATGTCACAGCAATGTGATTGTCGCAGAAATAAGATACTTAAACCTAAGACTAACATTGAGAACGATCCTATTAGATATATGGAGTGGCAGGAAATAGAAAAGTTAGACAAGGTGGAAAATAAGCATTTGAGAAATTAGTGAAGCAATTAAAGTACTTTCTGGTAAAGAAGGATGTAAGATGTTTGGAAGTATGAAATCAAGTGTGGATGAAAAAAAACATAGTTGCTCAGTTACATTTTTCTGAAAATGCTACTATGTTTCACCAAGATGAAATCCAGTCTGCACATTGGATCCATTCCCAGGCAACTGTCTACTGTATATGCATGGATTAATAAAAACATTTCACTGAGCATAGTTATTATTTAAAATAATGGAATGTCACAGTGAAAAGAATGGTTTGGTGTTGTGCCAAAACAGAGAAGGAGTTTGTTTCCACAACACAACAGTTTGCCATGGTTGCTGCATGCTTGAATCTTAAGGTGCATATACATACATTGCATATTATCAGATGATATTGCAGAAAAATTAGAATTTTTACATAGTCACTGGGAAGTATACTTGCATAGTCCTGCCAATCCTTGACATATATTGTATACATTGTGTTAAACCCTTAGGAAGTAACTATGTACTAACTGCCAACATATCAAATGAAACAGCTTGTAAGAAAATTAATGCATATTCTGTACCTATAAAAGTAAGTCATAATGATATCTCTGAAGGAAATAGTTCAACAGAAAAAAAATATTTCAACAAAAAAAAATATTTCAACAACTTTAAATGTTAATGACTGGGTTGTTAAATATGATGTGAAATACTTCCCTGGATATATAATATAACTGAAATAAATAATAATGAAATAAATGTTAGTGTGATGCACCAATCTTCAATTGAATCCAATTTTATATGGCTTGATCACAAGGACAAAATTTACTATGATGTAGACAATGTAGAGAAAAAAATCCAATCTCTCATTCCTCCAGGGAACTGAGGACAATTTTGGTTCAGAGAATGTATTAAAATTCGGCAATTTTTATACAAACACAATTTTTCATAATAAAATTACTTAATACTTTGATTTTATAATTTTTAAGATCAACTTATTTACGTCCGACACCAGTATTTTCATACAGTTTACGTCCGACACCTAAAATTTACGTCCGACACCACAATAAAAAATTTTCAAACGTACTTTAATATTAAACTAAATAAATTGAAAAAGGTCAAACATATAACTTTCTTATGTGTACTTTTGATTATAGTTGGTTTAAAAATTATAAAATCAGCCAAATCACAGAAATTTGAGAATTAATTTGACATGTCACAGTTTTCCAGTTTGTGTGATTTACGTCCGACACTGGTTATTTAAATATTTTCCCCAGAATTTTAAATACTCAGAAATGTTTGTTTGTATGCTTTTTGATGAAGTGTGATGTGGTAAGTACCTTGTATAGAAATCTGATTATTTAGTAGAAATTTATGTACCAAAAACCAAATTTTTGTGATAAATTTGTGTCTGATTTTTACGTCCGACACCATGGAATTGCCCTTTTACAGAAATTAAAGCCTTTGAGTTGAAAATATAGTTATGGTATCTTATTTATTGTTAATGCAACAAACGAAAACACAAGTTTGATCTAGAGTGAGATGAAATACAATGTAGTTATGACTCAATAAGTTGATTATGATATCATGATTCAACAAAAATTGCCTTGATAGCTATTACCATTCTCAAAAGATTTTCTTTCTTGTTTAAGGACTTATTTGGATAAAGCATTGGAGAATCCCAATAAATCACCATTTTAATTCTGGTTAATCTTCTTAAGTTATACTTTACAAACAAATAAATAATGTACTAAAAACATTTTATTTTATTTAAATATGATTTTCTTTCTAATTATTTTAAATGTATTTTAAAATTGACAGTTAAAAGTAGAAATTGTGAAAAGTTTTGAAAAATGTGTTTTAAAAGTTTTTATTAAGTATTGGATTCGGATGAATACTTTGATATTCGGCTTAACCAAATAGTTTCATATTCAGTAACATGGCCGAATACTGGATATTCGGTACATCCCTATTTTGTTTAAATGATAAATTTAGGTTGCAACATTTGAATGAGTTTGTCAAAATAATATTTAATTCAACATTTGAAATTGCTACAAAAAGTATACTTTACTTCAATCTCCATTACTTTAAAATTTATCAGTCACACAAATTTTTAAAAATAAGCAATTATTGTAACTATAAAAATATTTAATAAATTTGATTACATATCTTATTTGGCACTTTTGCTCTATAGATGCCTTGGCATTTTTTTTTTTAAAGTTTTGTGCTCTAAAAATAGATTTTTTTTTTTTTTTTTTTTTTTTTTTTTGCTAAGTAATATTAACTGGTATGAAAACAAACTTGGTGAACTTTTATGGGTGTTTAACTAATACAGGGTTTGTCCGGAAAGTAATAGGACTGAGTCGATTTAAAAAAAAATATTGAGTCAATCATTTCAATTCTTTAAAAACTTTCAAAAGAGGCTCCTTCTGCGTCAATGCAGTGCTGCCAGCGCGATTTCCAAGCATTTAAGGCGTCACGGAAGGCATTCTCCGGAATAGCCTTGAGAGCCGCGGTGCATGCTGCCCTATCGTCTCAAAATGCTTGCCTTTCATCAGCCTTTTCAGGTGAGGAAACAAAAAAAAAAGTCTGGGGGAGCCACATCCGGGCTGTAGGGCGGCTGCAGAAGTGTTGGGATGCTGGCCTTGGTCAGGTAGCTGTTTACAAGAAAGGCGATGTGAGCCGCACACACCTTGCGTATGTTCAAATGCTCCCTCACAATATCATGAACCACAGATTTTGGTAAATTTACCATCTGGGCAATTAAACGAGTATTTAGTCGACGGTCTGAGTTTAAAACTTTGCTCACACGAGTCACATGGTCGGTGTTTGTCGAAGTCGAAGGTCTTCCAGCACGATTTTCATCGGCGACCTCTTCCCGCCCCTCCAAAATGGCCTGGTGCCACCGAAACACACCACTTCTTGCTAAAGCAACATTTGAGTAAGCCTGCTTGATCATATCAAACGTCTCTGTCGCAGAGTTACCGAGTTTCACACAGAATTTAATCGCATACCTCTGCTCTAATGAACGCTGCATTTTTCGGCTTGCACCACTCACAGAAACACATTACGCGAAAATGCCTGTCTTGACTCTCCAGGTGCTCGGAGACAAACGAACAGCCGCTTGTTCATTAGCTAGGAGCACCCTCTACTGAATCCAGTCGTTGTGCCCTTGCTTCGAAGTACAGTCGCGGCGGAAGAAAATCAGTCCTAATACTTTCCGGACAAACCCTGTACACATTTCATTTATATACTTAAGTGTAGCCAGCTTTTCGAGGTGGGGGAGGAACCGGGTACCTAGTTTTTTTAACCTCCGGGATTGAAATTTAATTTTACAATTTATAAATAGAAGAAAATAAGCTGTTTGGGATAATTTTTTTATTTATTTATTTTTTTTTTTTTTACTCATTGCTATTTTAATAATTCCATTAATTCGGACGTGTCAAAATATCATTGAAGCAATTTAAATCAACTCAAAATAATTATTCAAAATAAAGGAAGAGAGTCAAGTTTTTATCTATTTTTTAACTTTCAATCAAATTTCATAGGTCCTTAACAATGGGGATGTTATTAAATTTCCAAATTTAGATTTTACTCAATTTTGACCTCAAATCCTTTTTCACAAAGTAAACTTGTGACAGACAAGCACAACATTTATAACTTTGAAAATTATCTGAAACGCATGATTATGATATCTTAAAAAATTTCAGAAAACATTACAATATCTGTCTTGCTTTCGTGTTTAACTATATTTGCACAAGCAATGTATATTTGGTGGTGTCGTCATCAATATTTATTTCTGAAAGAAACTGTTTTATTATATCCTTAAGGGAATTATAGTCAAAATCTAACTCCATGGTATTTTCTTTAACTGAACAAGCTTTTATACATTCAAGTTTTAAACAAAGTCTTAAGTTGGAAATGAATAAAGTCATGAAATTCATCAACCTGTCATGGGATAAAATCAGGAAATTTGGTTGATCTGTCATGAGGAAAAAAATTCAAAATTTGTCAATCGATCATGAGAAAAACTTGCAAGGTTCAACAATCAATCACCAGACAATATGACAAAATTCTCTAGAGTCAGTCCAGAAAAAAAAAAAAAAAAAAATGTGAATTTTGTCAAACTTTTGCTTGAAAAAAACATGAAACTCATGAATCGGCCATGTAAAAGTAACAAAATTTGTCATTCAATCAGGGGAAAAAATTGTGGAATTTGTCGGTTGGTCAAAATAATATATGGAAAAATCTACGAATTGGTTTTAGAAAAATATTGGGAAATTTTTCCTTGGGATACAAGGGAAAAAACTGTAAATTTCATCAATCAGCCAACAAACATAAATGTGAAATTTGCTGGTGATTCCAAGAGAAAAACCTGACAAAATTCACTGCAAATTTTTAGAAAGAGATGAGAAAATATCCCACTGCTTATTATTTTTGTTACAGGTTGAAATTTACACTTTATTTTTTGTTTGTATTGATTTCAGGTTGGGATTAGTTTCTGCAAGTTGGGTTCATGTTAAACCCAATTTTTCAAAGGTTAGTTCAGTACGCTTTTTCCATGACCTTTTGATGAAAGTAACATTTTTCTGCAATTCTCTGACAAAATTCACTCTTTTTCAATGATCCTTAGTCGAAATTCGTGTTTTTTCACAATACTCTATTGAAAGTCATGTTTTTGCACAATCCTTTGCTGAAAGTTGCTTTTTTCTGCTATCCTTTGATATTTATCTATTTATTTTTATTTATTTATTTATTTTTTTTCATCTTTTTGGCTATATTTGCCTTTTCGCTGCGATCCTTTGATGAAAAGGGCCTTTTTTTCTTTGCAATCCTGATTTTATGATAAGATAACACTGATCTAAACAACAGATTACTAATATTAAGTTAATTTTAGAACCTGACTTAAATTATTTTTGTAATAACATGCTACAGTCAGTAGAATTTTTTTTAGCAGTAAATACAAATTAAAATATTTCTTACTATGTTAACTAAATTGACAGTTTTCTTTGCTTACTTTATTTTTCAGTTAAATAACTATTTTAAAACAGTATTTGAATGTAGTTAATAAGTAATAACGCAATCATAAGTAATGGCAAATTTTACTGCTTTTCCGGGATTTTTTTTTACAAAATTTACCGTTTTTTCGGAATTGTTTGTCGAAATCTGCCATTTCTTGATATTTTTTGATAAAATTTTCTGGTGTTTTTTTTTTTTTTTTGCAAATTTCGATGATATTTGCTTTGTTTTCTACTATTTTTTTGATGAAATCTTGTTTTTTTTTTTTTTGTAATTTTTTTATGAAAATAGCGTTTTTTCGCAATTTTTTGACAAAATTTTTTTTTTTTTTTTTTCATGAATTTTGTGTTGTTTCTCGCAATACTTTGACAAAATCTTGTTTTATCTTTTTTTTTTTTTTTTTTTTTTTTTTTTTACAAAATTAGTGTTTTTTTATGAATTTTTTCACAAAATTTGCCGTTTAATCATGATTTTTTTTAAATAAAAGTTGCCATTTTAAGAGATTTGGTGAAATTTGTTGTTTTATCGCGATTTTTTTTTTTTTTTTGGGGGGGGGGCAAATTTTAGTGCTTTTTTGGGGATTTTTTTTGACAAAATTTACTGTTTTTTTTTTTTTTGAGGGGGGGATTGTTTGTCGAAATATATTGTTTTATCCCAATTTTTTTTTGACGATTTTTGATGAAATGATGCATCCCACGGGACGCATAAGAGCTATTTTTTGCATAATTTACGCGCTAAAACACATCCGGCATCGCTGGCAGCCACGGTGGCTTGTTAGGTTCCCGGACAGGAACTTGAGTGAAAAAATATACGCTCCCAGAAAGGATTTCTGCGTTCCCCAGGATTGTTATTTTTCGAGTCCTGATTCATAGTTTTATGGATAACTTTAGATGAAAAATATTTTGACATATGTCCTCTATGCATAAAATGCTGGTTAAAAACATTGGAGAGCTCCAAGATAGTGTTGTTCAAAACATCTTACGACACGGCACAGCGTTTTTCCCGTTCTCAGAAAATGCACGGTTGTTACGAAGATTTTTTTCCGCCACTTTAGAACAGAATTATTCTGCAGCTCAGGCATCTGTTCTGCGACGTACGTCGCAAATATCGTAGTATTCTGCTTTCGGGGTTTCATGTACCATAGCGGTTTTGCAAATTTTCAAGCTTCTTTAGAGCAATGACAAGTTTAAACAATGAACAAGGATTTTGTGTTAGCTACACTGGAAAAAGAAAATGTTATTACTATTCTGAATTTAGTTTTATGAAATGCCAAATGAAGTTTAAATATGCACTACCTTTTATTCTCAGTACCAAGTTAAGTTCCTTATAAATAGGTAAGGGTAAAATAAAAAAATAATATAATAAAAAAGATTTAAGACAATATTTGATATTATTTAGTCTTCATTTGTCTTTGAACTTTTATGGTATACCCATTCATACATTTCTGGTATATACAACTGTAACCAACCATACTTTGTAGTAATTTTTATAAAGCCATATTATTTTTTCAGCAATGATTTTTTTTTTTTTTTTTTTAAGAGCCATTATTTTGAAAATCAGACAAAGTGTGATAGTTGTATTTTTTTATTTTCTTGATTTTATTTTATGTTGAAGTAGATCATATTTAATGAATAATGTGCACTTTTAAAGCCCTGGAAAAGTTTCCTCTTTCCTGTAGAAAATGTCAAAGTTCAAAGCTGTGAATGCCATTTTTCATGAAAAGTGAAATGCTGGTATGTTTTGAGTGCTATATCTCTGGCAAGCAACAACATCCCAAAATTCTTTTGGCATAAACTGTTAATATAACACTACCTGCTTATTAAAATTTACTTATTTCCATTTGGCATTGTTATGTTGCCACAAAATACAATCAAAATGATGTTTTCATCCATTTTCCCCATTTAATATTTTATTTAAGCAATAGTATCCCAAACTTTTTCTTATAGAATATCAAAGTGTACTACTAGGACAAGATAAGTAACATAATTCTGCATTGAGATATTGTTGCTTATTAGCAGATATAATCTGGTAAATATTGAAATTTTTCAAAATCTGCAACATTTAAATTAGTGTTATCTAAAAAAAAGCACCATGGTTGAATAAAACAAAATGTATAACATGCAATAGTTCACCATATGTGCAAAAACATGGAAAAGAAAAAGAAGTGGGATCTCTTGATATTTTTAGAAAAAAAAAAAAAATAAGATTTTCAAATAGTGTTGATTATCACACTTTTTCCCTATCAGAAAATAAAAAATCCTATTTCTCTTTCTACGTTCTTTGATAAAACTTCCCACCATGCTGGTAACCTTTTTGTTCTAGAATCTGCACTAATTATTAATTAAGATATATCTTCTGTTTTTTGCAATTGCTTTATGCAAACGAAAACAGTTGTTTTATTGATTAAAATATAACCTTTACCTTACTTTGTATTTTCCAGTCTACAATGCATTTTATGAAAATTTATCTGAAAGTATAATGGAAATGAAGCAGTATATGATACAAGAGGTAAATATATAAACATTCTGTATGTTTTTAATTTAAATTAGATTTTATCATTTTATTTATTTATTTTTTTTTTTTCTATTGCATGCAACAAAATTAATTTTATTATTTACATTAATTTTTTCTGTACACTCAATTCTTTTGAACCTGGTGTTGTATAATTTTTAAATTATAAATATCTTTAATCCACAGATTTTTTTTATGTGTAAACAATAAAAAGCATTTCTAATAATTAAGTTCGTAAGGGTCATTCTCTCAGAACAGTACAATTTTAGTTAATTTCTTCCCATAGAAAAATTTTGTCTTTCAAGACAAAATTATCATTTTTAGAAATTTGTGACTTACTACGAGTAAAAATCAACCATAGCCCAACTACATTATATTTATTTTTCTCAGAAATACTTTTTTATTTTATTAATATATTTCAAGGAGATGAGGGTTATGCTGCAGTTATGTTTATGTAGTCACACAAAGCATAAAAAACTATCTATTCTGTTACATTATTACTAACAGGGATGCCACTTTTCTGCCAAAAGGCGGATTTCTGCTTTTTTTAATTTTTAAGAATTCTCGATTTTCGTTAAGCGATCACAAAGTAAAACAGCGATTTTCGTCCAACGATCGCTAAAAAAATAGCGCTTTTCATCGAACGATCCCGAAATAAAACGGGAATTTTCGTCAAACGATTGCAAAATTACACAGCAATTTTCGTCAAGCGATCGAGAAATACAACAGCTTTTTTCATCAAGTGATCGTGAAATATAACAGCGATTTTTGTTAAAAGATCGCGAAATATAACGGTGATTTTTGTCAAAAGATCGCAAAATAAAACTGTTATTTTCATCAAAAGATCGCAAAATACAATAGCTTTTTTTTCGTCAAGTGATCGCGAAATATAGCAGCAATTTTCGTTAAAAGATCGTGAAATATAACAGTGATTTTCTTTAAACGATCGCGAAATATAACGTTGATTTTTGTCAAAAGATCGCAAAATAAAACGGTCATGTTTTCATCAAATGGTTGCGATATAAAACAGCAATTTTCATCAAACAATCTCGAAACGAAACGGTAATTTTCGTGAAACGATCGCAATGTGAAACTGTAATTTTCTTCAAACGGTCGCGATGGAAAACGACGATTTTCGTCAAACGATCGCGAAATAAAACGGCATTTTCCGACAAACGATCATGAATTAAAACAGCTATTTTCGTCAAATGAAAGAAACAAACAAAAAAAAAAAAAGCGGGAAAAACAAACAAAAAAAATTTAAAAAAAAACTTGCAAATTTTTGCTATTTACTCCTGGAATAATCATCGAATCTATTGCTGGGTTACTTTAATTGATTTAAAATGATGTGATACATAAAATTCCACACTGAATTTGTTGCTGGATTAAATTAATTCATGTAAAATACTGTAAACTAAAGACAAATCATTTTTATTTACTCTTATAAATTAAGTTAAAAAAAAAAAAAAGCTGCAGTTTTTTTTTAATTTATTATAAACAATATAGTTTACAAAATTCATGCATAAATGTTGTGAAAAATGTCGTAATTTTACTTTACGCGTAATTTCCTCTTTTTGGCTATTTTCTGAGTGGCATCCCTGTACTAAGGAGTGATTCTATTTAAGAATGCACAATTAATTTATTTGTAATGAATGCAAAAAATTTCTTCCCCCATCTGGAGCTTCCTTTCATCACCTATCTTTTATATGTTATTCAATTTATCTCTTTTGAAATTAGGGCAGGCACCATGGCTTAAACCGTGGTTTAAACAGATTGTTTTTTTTTTTTAGGAGAAATCTAATGACATTTTTTCTTGTTTCTTTATAATTAAAGTGTTTCAACAAGTATTTAAATTTTGTGCCATATATAAAAACCCTTTGT
The DNA here is from genome assembly GCA_964019185.1 of Maratus speculifer. NCBI lineage: Eukaryota > Metazoa > Arthropoda > Arachnida > Araneae > Salticidae > Maratus > Maratus speculifer. The sequence goes on from OZ025290.1 coordinate 274,756,261, forward strand.
AACAAAATCGACTCCTTTCGCTAAAACATGTTTTTCCAAGGAAGTCCTAGAAAATGTCTTGCCTTCTGTGGGTGGTCACCTTGAAAAACAAACACCAGTGAAAATGAGTTTTTCAAATTTTACATCCTCAATAATGACATTACCAGTAAGTAATTTTAGTCTTGAAAGAATATTTTCAAACTTTTCTGTCATTTTGAACAAATTAAAAAGAAGTCTAGGTTAAGAAAGATTAACAAAATGAATCCTATATTATAAAATGCTCTTAGTATATTATTGCTTTTTCCACAAAAGTAAAATTGTTCTTTCAATATTGTAAAATAATTGTAAACAATATTTCATTTTTTTTTCTTTCTGTGTTATATTTACTTATATTTTCACAAGAACCATTTCTCCTTGTATGTAATAGTAGATAATTTTTAAGTAATTGCAATGTATTATTTAAAAGTGATGTTAAAATATCATAGAATTTTTCTTTTTTTTTTTCCTTATTATTAGAAATTTAACTGTAAACAATAGTATCAATAGTTAAACTTGTACAACATCAAATTATCGTTAAGAATATTTCTGTTTTTCAAGTGACAGAAAAGTATTATATAAACAAACTATATTAATATGAACATATAATGATATGCATTATGAATATATAATTAATTGAAACTTTTTACTACTTTGAATAATGTTCATAATCTTTAATTTTTTTAACTAAATTCTTTACATATTAAATACATGTGTGAATTATGAATCATTGCAGATTAAAGTTCTTAGTATTATTTCTTAGTTTCTGCCAGTTTTTGCCGCTTACTGACAGAAACTATTTTCTGCCATGCCGGTTTTAACCACCCCAGCAGAAACTTGCCAGCCCTGGTTTCAAATTATTGGATATACATAATTTCTACTTTTAACAGAGTTAATTTTCTTTTATTTGAGAACGTGAAAATTTTCTAAATAAAATATGAGCCAGAGAACAAAAAACAGCCTATCCAACAAATGGGTAGCGAAAGCAAACTTTAAAAGAAAGACTTAGTCAGCAATATAAGCACTAGACAAACTGAGTCTATGTCATGGACGGTATAGGATGAAAACTAGCATGTGTTGATGAACTGTCTTTCTAAAGTAAAAGTTTAAAACATGTGGATTTATCAAAGATAAAATAGATTAAAAATATTCAATATTCAATATATAATATAAAGTATTTTTATTTTTTAAAAATACAGATTATTTAATGCACTTAATAGTTTAACAGGATGATCATTAAGATTTTGGTCAAACTGTAAAAGAAAATTGTCTTGATTGGGGAGAATATCTTTCAGAATTGAAATCAAAATATGAAGTTGAATATGAAAGTATTTTTAAAAAATGGACATTTTAGAGCAGTTATAGTATTTTATAATACCAATCTAATTTTTTTCTCCTTTCATACACTGAATCTGACAAAAATGTTGACTTTGAATTGTCACTCAAAAAACAAAATCTCAAGAAACATTTAAAATTTATTTTTTGAATAACTGTGGAAAAGAATATCATATTCATCAAACTACATCATGTGCAAATAAGATGTGCGAGTGTTGAAACACTTATTTTAATTGCAATTTATTATTTCTGCAAAACTGTGAAAGCTTACCTGTATTTGTGTAAAAAAATTCAAGGTGCTAAGAAAATCATGAAAAACTCTGAACAAGTAGGCCAATGAGCATGATTTGGTTTTAACTCAGTATATCATATATGTGATGTAGAATCACATATAGTATTCTTAAATTTTACATTTTTCTAAATTACAGTTAAAACTAATCTTTAATTAAATAGCTATTTTATCTTAACGTTTATTTTCGATCCCACAATAACTTTTCGTTCAAAAGAAAAGAAAGAAAAACACCTAGCATCTGCTTTATTACTGAAAAACGGCTGTCAGATAAAGAGAATTCATTAAGATGCGTATTTCACCCTTGCTGGAAACAAATAAAAAAAGAATAAAGTTCGAATGTGTTTGCGGTCAGTGAAATTTCATTTTCCTCTCTGCGTAATTTTAAGTCTAACTTATTCGTTGCATAAGAGTCTTTTCATGTAGATAATGGTTGTTATGTCTTTTGAGAACATTTTTCCCAAAATATGCTCCTAACGTACGAATTGGCAGTCGGATTCCTTTTTGGCGTATTTTTTAGGACTGCTGTTTTCTGGTTGCCCTGCTAGTAAATTCAAAATCCTTTTATTGTTTAAGCGTAACAGACAATTTTGCGGAGATGATATCAGTCATTTTTCATATGCTTAATATCGCCAATTGTGTGATGCCAATGTGTGAATTTTTCAGTGAGGAATTAATTGCCTCCCTCTCGCTTCATGAACTCAGTCATGTGAAGACTGTTTTCTTAAAAAATGCGTTCAGGCACCATCCCTAACTTTTCTGTATGAAACCCTTAAATTTTGAAGTTTACTGCAAATAAAATTTTTCTTAAAAGAGCATTTATTGTCTTAAGCGATCATAGCCTATAACTAGCGAATGCATTTTTAAAAAAGAACCTGTCAACATACTTTAAATTACAGATCCATACTATACCATCTGCCAGCTTCAAGAGCAGAACCTCTCAGCCACCTGTGAGGCTGCACTTAAAGGAACAATGCTCCATAAATAGTAGCGGGTATTTACCAGATTGGCTCAAGTGCTATTGATATTAGAATTCCCATATTTTTAATAGGCTGGGAAGCATTTGTACACACCATTACCTCATTGAATTTATAGCTGAAATTTTAGGATTAGTCAAAACTAAATTAGCATATAAAAGTGAATGGGTCAGTTAACATATTTTGGGGACACCACCTGAAGATCTAATTTTTGTAATTGACCAATAGGCAGTTGCGTAGCTAGAATGGGTGACACCCGAGGTGGATGTAAATGGTGTCATCCTCAGCCTTATCAGGGTGTCAACCCCCCCCCCACACACACACACACACACACACACCACCACCACTACATCCATCATATTTTTTCAATCCCAATTCTACGTTATTACAGTAAATGACCATATCATTCCTTATTTACCTTTTCTCCTTCTTCATAAAAAAAACCCACAAAAGTGACTCCTCACTCAACCCATAATCTGCATAAGTCAATGCGGTGTCTATGTGTAGAAGATAAGTCTTTCTTTTAAAGTTTGCTTTCGCTACCCATTCATTGGATAGGTTGGTATTTGTTGTCTGGTTCATACTTTATATAGAAATTTGTCACATTCTGAAATAAAAGAAAATTAACTCTGTTGCATGATGCACTAAAATGTTCATTTTATTTCAGAATTATTTCCCAAAATCTGATAAGATTATATATGTATAGATTTTTAAAAAAAGAGACTCGGTGTCACCCCTTAGAGGGTGGTCCCTCCGCGCACTTGCCATGCCACTGCAGACAGGTTTACTATTTCATTTTCCTATATGCAGAAGTATGGAAACATGCAGGAAAACACAATGGAAAAACCACCAATCGACCACTAAAATTGGATCTGTAGATGGTTTTCAGAAAGATATGACTTGTTAGACCAGGTACACTTTAATATGCTAATCAAGTTTTAATTGAAACTAAAATTTCAACAGTCAACTCGATGAGGCGATAGTCTGTGCAAACAGAAACCTCCCGGTCTTAATAAAATTTGTTTTAAGAAAGTAAAAGATAGAAAGATGAAGAGATAAACTGACAGATTTGTCTTATCAAGGTCTTTGTAAAAACAAATAAAAATACATTCAGCTTGAAAACATGCAACACTTTTATTACTCAGGCTAATTTTTTGTAATCGGCTTTTGGCAACCACTTATCTTGTCTATAACTATAATCTTTCTTTTATAGATTTAAAATTAACTGTAAATTAACAGTAAGTAATCTAATAATACAGTGTAATAACATTAGCAGCAGTCTTTAGAGGCTACATCTGTCACATATCATTAAAGATAGCTTTATTAGTCACGCATTTCATTTACACACAATTAAAAGGGGATTTTTAAGTTTTCATTTGAGAATTAGAATACTTTCCCACTATACGAACATTGGCATTTCTTAAAATGCTTGACATAATTTAGACTTCAGAAAGTGAGAGATGTTGCCAAATGATATAAACAACTATGAAAAAAAAAACTGATAAACTTTTATATTGGAGTTATATGTAGGGGAGAGGGTGGGGCACCTTTGAACACTCTAAATATTTTCCTTCAAATAAATTATTTTAAAAAAATGTATATGGCAATACATTACTACTGCTTCAGGGCAATAAGTATGCAAAGCTGAAACATTTTCTATACACAATACTGTCTAAGCAAGATATGTATTTTTCTCCCTCTTGAATCTAAACTTAAGAAAATAAAGTTGTAAGAATTTTTGACGATTTTGCATTCATAAAATTTTTATTTATTGTTCAACACTTAAATAAAAATATAGGTTTAGTTTAAAAACTTTGTTTTATTCAAATTCTTCAGTTGAATTGAGTAAACAATTGTAATGGTGAATTCCATGTGATGGGGCACCTTTGAACATCTAAAACTATGGAGTAAAAAGTTGTTGGCATACCTAAATATAATTTTTGGAATTTTTCCTATGTGAAAAGAGGTTAATTAAGAATATCAATGGACTTATACTGTTAACAATCCCTCCGTCTGCACACATGTATTACAATCTCTCGATGTATCAGCGATGGGAAGTTTCAACTAAATTGATGACGGCCTTCATTTATTTGATAATTGCAAATTCCAGGTACACAATAATGATTCATGATTTAGCAGGTTTGTCTAACAAATCCTATACTCTTTCATTTACTTTTTCCCAAATTTTATTTTTGGTTTTTATACTAGATAAAATAAAATTTGTCAGTTTTTTTTTTTTTTTTTTTTTTTTTTTTTTTTTTTTTCATAAAAAGTGTAAATGAAAAATATAAATTTTCCTAAAGCATTAGATGTCATATTGGAGTATTTCAAGGCTATAGTAAAAAAGTTTTCAGAACTAAACCTAACTGATGATGGGACACTCTTGTGTTGTTTTACCAATGATTTTTGACATCAACTTTGATGGATTTAAGTTTGGTTAAATAATCAAAAAATTATTAGTTTGAATCAAATATAGTTATTTAATTTTATTCATATTACTTTATATTTCTGAAACGTGCAGCTTTATATGAAAACTCTCAACTTTTTTTTTTTTTTTTTATCATTCATTTGTTCAAAGGTACTCCTACATGGGACAGATTTGAATAGAAATCCTTCAGCTTTTTAAATCCTCATAACTTTTTTAATTTACATGGAAAACTTTTAATTTCTGGTTCATATGATGAAGAAATGCATTGTATTCATTATGTAATATTTGAAACGCAAAAAATATAATTCAAATAAAAAATGTATTGATTTTTTAAAAAATTGTTCAAAGATGCCTCCCTCTCCCCTATTTATTAGTTCTATTTATGCGTGTATAAATCATTGTTTTTATATACAAATTATTCCTGTTTATATATAAAAATAAATAGATGGGTTCCTTATATTAAATAAATTTTATACATATGGAAAAATTACTTGTGTATATAAAACAATAAATAAATTGACAGAAAATACGTTACCAAATTTCTTTTCTCATCAAGGCAATTTTATCAATTTCGTCAAAGCAACTATGTCAGAAAGGTACCAAATTGTTATTATATTTTTTAATTTTTTATTGTTTTAATATTATGTATAGATCATAACCTATGCTGATTAAAGATTTTTCTATTTAATCAATATTTTTGGAAAAGCATATAAAATTTTATTCATCTTGAAATCATGTAACCCCTGCAAAACTCTGTAATCTGTGTTTGGCGACCAACATTGGCCCAATTGAATGTGTTAAGGAACTGCATATGGCCAGATTAACACCCCCTGTTTGAAGGGTTTAGAGTCAGAAGTTTTGTGTTTCCAGGTTTTTCTGGTTAATAGTGGTATGAAATTACTTACTTGTGAAATTTCATGATTCTACGACATTTAGAAGTACAGTCAAAGTTCTATAATCCGCACACCCATAATCCACTGTTTTCTCATTTTTTTATTTATTTTTTTTAAATCATTTTTGGATCACTAATTTGTAAATTTTTTAACTGTTTATTTTATTGTTTACATTTGTAAAATTACCTGAATTATAGAAAACAATGGATTATGGGTGTGCGGATTATAGAACTTTGACTGTACCTTAGTTGTTTCATGATTAACAGTTAGTGAATGACAAAAAAGCTCTTTTCAGGAATTTTTTGAAATATACTGAATACAGAAAAATGAAATCTTGGAGCCTAGTTCCGTTTAATTACATGAACATGTGTCTAAAAGAAAAATTTCTATATTCTCTCTAAAACGAAATTATGAGGTAGCGAAACATGTGTCAAAATGGTTTAGGAAAACGTAACTTTTGGCTAGTGCAAGCATGCCAAATGCACTGCCATGCTCCCATATATATATTGCTGAATGCAGCAACCTTGTTGTAGAGGAATGTCAAAAATGTAGGAAATTCAGTAATGCCAAAGTTACTGAAATATATATAACAATGTAAGTGGTATGGAAATAGTATTTTAAATAAGTATATACAGTGGCGGTCAAAAGTTTCCAGCCAGCAAAAATTTTTCAATTTATTTGTAAACATACCTATATGAAGAGGAATCTCAAAATGATAATTATACATTTTATTGACATAATAGTTAGGAACTTACTTATAGAAGAACGTGTAAATATCAATAAATTTAATTGAAAAATTTAAGCATAAAGGAAAACACATGTTCTCAAATGTTTCCGGCCACCTTCACACGTTTGTAAAAAAGTGGTATTGTAATAGAAAATTACAGTGATCAACAACATTTACAATTAGTATTTTATTGTATTACTATTTCATTAGCTTTAATAATAAGTACTAAGTACTGCAGCACAGCAGCATGACATTCATACAATCAACGGTTAAAGATCGTCTATGGTACGTTTTTTCAACATTTCTTCCAATTTTGGAGAAATTTCAGCTGAGTTGGAATATTTATAGTTCTGCAGACTTTTGTCAACTTCTTTCCAAAGATTTTCTATTGGATTCATGTTGGGCGTTTGGGCTGACCATTTCAAAAAGGAAATTTTTTGTGTGAAAACCATTGCTTATCGAAGCTTGCATACATTATTTATGTCGTTATCATGTTAAGAAAAACAGTTGTAACCAAATTTTTTTCTGTAATAAGTCAGAAAATGGTCTTGCTAGGTATCCTTATACATTGTATCATTTACTTGGCTGTGGATTTCGAATAAAGGACCGACACTTTTTGAAGAAAATACTCCCCATGGCGTAATGTGTCCTCCGTCATGCTTCATTTTAGGAATAACATAGGTCGAATGATATCTTTTGTTGTTAGATCATCGCATGTTGTGCCTGCCATCACTTCCAAAACTGTTTTGAATTCGATTAATGGAAAAATAGAACTTTTGTCCAGTTTTCACTTGACCAGACTTTGTGTTTTTTGGAAAATGCCAGTAGGTTACGTCAGTATTTTTTTTACCTCTGAAAATTTTTTAACACCGACTATTTCCATAAAGTTCTGTATCATGTCAGTATCATAACACAGTAGACAAACTTATTCCAGCAATATTTTCATTCCGTAAATCACAGTATATTGCAATGGAATTTTCATGCGGATTATCAATGCTTTTTCTCCTGATAATTCTGTCCACAGGAATAGTAATTTTCCTTGGTCTCCCGGACCTCTGAAAATCCTGAAAGCCATGGCCATCTTTATGTAATTTTTAAATATCGTTTACAGTCGATTTTACCGATCGATAACTTAGCCGCAATATCTCGAGAAGATTGGCCTTTTAACGACAAACTAATCGCTCATTTATGAATAATAATTGTTGAACTTTTCAAATTTGAATTCAAACTATGCTATACATGTTGATTCATTCATGAACACAACCAAAAAACACTTTACGGATAGAAAAAAACTAAAGAATGATAAGTGGCCAGAAACTTTTGAGAACATGCGTTTTCTTTTATACTTAATTTTGTCAATTACATTTATTGATATTTACACGTTCTTCTATAAGTCAGTTCCTAACTAATATGTCAATAAAATGTATAAGTATCGCTTTGAGATTCCTCTTCATATGAGTATATTTACAAATTAACTGAAAAATTTTTGCTGGCCGGAAACTTTTGACTGCCACTGTATGTGCATATAATATAAAGTGTTCTTATTTTTCCTCAAGCTTATTTTTATTAAAATATTCCAGTTTAAGCAAAGTGTTCCTCCTTTTGTGATTATAAAACAGACTGACAATTTTTTGGGAAAACTTGTAAAAGGATTAGATAAATGCATTGACAAGTTGGAGGTAAGCATGTCATTTTAAAATGTATAATTTTATACTTTTTTTAAATATTTTTGACTCAAAATCAGAAATAATTATCTTGTTTTATGTCATGGATGTTGTATTATTAATATTTTGTTATTTTAAAAATTTCAACAGAGATGAAAGAGTTCTTCTGCCTTTTTGAAGATGATTTTGGCCATTCTCTAAATCAATGCAAAAATGCAAAGATAATATTGCAGGTAACTTGGGGGGGGGGGGGAATCCGAGAAGCTTCCAGAGAAATTCTCGACTTTTCTTTTCACCCACTAAATTGCCAAAGAGCTATCTGATCAAGGTCAGCAGTCAATATAGGTTCAGGAGCTTCAGATGGGGTACATTTCGTGGGATGAAAATCTATTTTTCGAAAATGGGAAGTAACTTTGTGAACAGGCAACTGTGTTTTTTCTATCTTTCTTTTTTTCTCCTGTACTCGGAGGAAGCAGTGCTTATCAGGAAGTCATGAGTCCATAGGTCACTGTGACGCTGGGCAGAAAGAAAATCTTGGGAGAGGTATAATTTAATCCGGATTAATGTGCTTTAAAACAGTGATAAATGTTTTGCTACTAGTTTTTCAGTTGTTTTGTTTTCCAGAATAACTATTATTTTGATACTTGAATTGTTTGTTTTTCTGGAATAAAATCACTGTTTAAGAAATACTTGTTTGAAGAAAGATTTTAGATATTTTCTTTGAGAAATCATCAGATCAGACAGGCAGGGCTCCCAAATGGTCCCCTTTTTCCCGCGAAAGTCCGCTTTTTAGAAAAAGGTCCGCTTTGGTCCGCTTTTATGCGTTTTGGTCCGCTTAGTCCGCTTTCAATGACTAAAAAACAAAGAAATCATTCATTTAAAAAAATAAATAAATAATTTAGAAAACGGCAAAACTGCGGTGCATGCTGATGTTTCATGCTCCTTCAATGTCTAAATTCACACTTTCTTTAAGGCTTGAAAATAAAGTAAAGGACACTTCCACCCCCCTCCCTAGTAAGCAATCAATTAGCGTTTTGAAGTCAAATGGAACCGGCCACTCATATTATGGTTTCATTAATCCCCCTTTTCTTGTGATTGGAATCGTTACCGTTTCATCCCAATGTGTTCACGTGACCCCGTTCGCAGGTGCTTTTACTTTTTTAAGCACTTATTTCAGTAACAATAGGCTGCAGTTGGATTAATTAATCTCATAGATTCTTATTGCTGATGGAAGAGAAAAAAAAAGAAAAAAAGAAGAAAAAGCGTGATCAAAGTAGGTATTGTTTTTCTTTATTTAATAAATTATACTAAATATTGTAATTTGACAGGTATATTCCTTAAATAAACAAAATAAACTATGCCGATCGTACTTTCTTTTTCCATATTTGCATCCAGGGCCGTAGCTAAGGGGGCGCTATGGGCGGCTCAGCCCCCCCTAAAATACTTTGAGCCCCCCCCCCTGGAAAAAGTTTCAAGGTCACTAAATGTTCCGAAAATTCAAATGAAATTCTAAAATCTCTAATTTCAAAAATCTAAATTAGTTTTGAGACCCTTTCACAGTTTTGCAAAGTTACTAAATTGTATCTAAAATACGTGTTTCAACACTCCCTCATCCTATTGGTACATATGAAGCTAACAGGATGTTTAATTTTGCACCAGTCATACATTCAAAATTTTCATCATCATATACTTTCCTTAGCATAAAATGAAGTTATTACAACAGTTTAATGAGAAACATAGTACCTACAATGTGAATATGCACTAATTTATCTTTCTGCATTAGAGAGAGAACAAAAAAAATATGAGCCCCCCCCTACATTCCCTTGAGCCCCCCTTATCGTACACTTCTAGCTACGGCCCTGTTTGCATCGTAAGATGTAGGTACCCCTCTTGAGAGAGACAAAGGGATACCTTTTTAATTTTTGCGAAATAACTATTTTACTTTCGCGAAAGTCCGTTTTTATTCTTTTTAAGATTAAAAAAAATATTTTCTAACTATAACAATTCCATAAGAGTAGTAAATTAAACTTTTAAAGATACATTGCTTGTAGAGTTATTTTGATTTTCTCCTATCTGGGGGGGGGGGGGGACACGGGAGTTGCGTTTATCTGTTTTTCTTTAGGGGTGTGGAAAAACATTCACATTTTCTTTCAAAAAATGGAATGTTCGCTAAGTTATAGCTGTCTGCTATTAGGTTTTAAACTCGGCAACCAATCAAAAAGATAACACTTAAAAATAATAAAAACGAAAGTAGGTATTTCAGGGTTTATATATATAAAGTAAATAAAAAAAATAGCCAATGCCTCAAATTTTAGATAACAAACTTAATTTTTCTTTGTGCATTTTACACTGAACATGGCAGTTATTTTACGCAGCTTCATCAATTTCGATTTTTCAACGATAACCTTTCTCTTTTATTCTATAAACGGACTTCCGTTTCTGTCCTGTGGGTTTTTTTTTTCTTTTTCCCCTCCCTAAATCGTTAGCTAAAAAGAAATAATAAATCTATCCATTATTACTTTGCATGGCAAAACATATTACCCACCTGAAGAAAATGATCCGATTGCGTTAACATTCGACTTCGGATTTCACTTAATGAGGTGGGGAAAAAAAAAAAAAAAAAACGAAAACAAATCACAAATGGTTATTTTTTTCTTGCCAGGTTCTGTTAATTGGGCATTTTCAGCAGGCGTTGTAACTTTTTATTAACTTGTTATATTTTAATAAAATTTTTTTATACCTAATTTACTATTATTACAACTTGTTGAAAATTTGAAAGAAATCTGTCAATTCATTTAGAAAATATGGATTTTTAAAAAAAAAAAAGCTGTAATGGGGGGGGGGAAGGGAGGGGGAGAGTTGGTTTTTTATTCCATTTTTTGTTTTGTTTGCTTTCAACTAACTTAAAAGATTTTCTTTTTTTTTCTGCACTTAAGCAAAGTACATTTGTTAACACATTAACGGAGTCTTTTATATATTTAAAAGAATAAAATTTGAATAGTTAAATAAGACAAAAATAATAGTTGTGAATCATCACAGCCGCATTGATGCGGGTGTCGCGCAATGTTGAATTCCGACTTTTTTGTCGAAATTTCTGCGACTCTGGGGGGAGGGGGGCTTGTACTTTTTGACTATTCAAAACATAAACTCAAATCTGCCAGTGGGGAAATTTCATTGTTCTGAACAGGAAAGCCCCCCCCCCCCCACACACACACACACACATGAATTCAACACTGGATCGCGGGCATTACGGAAGAACAGATCGTTAGATCATTTTGCCGAAAGCAGACATGTGGTATGAAAAAAGTATGAATATCTTTATTCTTTAAAAATAATTTTAAGAGTAGAGAAGTTTTAGAACCGGTTTTAAAAATTCCTAATTTAAAATGTTTTTTTTTATGTATATTTAAAAAAAATAATAATACAAATAATTGGCGAAACGTCCGGACTTTGTTTGATTAGGCCCCTGTCCTCGCTCGAGGAAACGCTCGCAAGCTGTTATTCCTATGGGGAAGCATTTTTCTAATAACTCTTTCGCATTTTGACATTTTTGAATAATTTTTTTGCATTGGATAGCTGAGGTGCATTCCGACAGCGCACCTTTTTTACTTTTTCGATTTTGGTTGCAGATATTTTTTACAAAGTTAGTTTCATTTTCAAAACCGGTTTCGAAACTAAATGTACTTTTAAAAAAAATCTGCAACCAAAATTGAAAAAGTAAAAAAGGTGCGCTGTCGGCATGCATCTCAGCTATCCAATGCAGAAAAATTACTCAAAAATGTTAAAATGCGAAAGAGTTATTAGAAAAATGCTTCCCCATAGGAATAGCATTAGCTCGCGAGCGTTTCCTCGAGCGAGGACAGGGTCCTTAACTTTGTTCTGTGCATTTGAAACTCAAAACTCCGGGCATTCAAATTCCGGAAATCTCTAAAATCCGGACATTTTGTCAATTTCAATTTTATTAACTTTAAATTTTATCAAATGCAGTTAAATTCTTTTAACTAACTAGACATTATGTATATCGATGTATTCTGGTGTAATTTTACATAATGATTGACGGTTAATTAAAGATTTTAATTATTAAAAAAACTGGAAAGTAAAAAAAAAAGGGGGGGAGAGGAGTTGACGTGATATGTTTATGACTCGAAGCTTCATATATTTTAATTCTAATAAAATCACTAAAGTACACATTTATAACAAAAGAAGCAAACATGAAACTTGGTTTTCTTTTGATTGAAGTAAAAGATAACCACACATGATAATCACTCTATTAACACCTGCTCTTTCTCCAAAAGAATGATCAATCTAGTGGCACATTGCCCTTTAACCTTAACGCGCACATTTGACGAGGTTGATATGTTTGTTTTGTTTCTTTAAGATCCTGAAATTCCCGTTTTTTTTTTTTTTTTTTTTTTTTCCTTTTTACAATTTTTTGCAAAATTTGTCCCCCCCCCCCTTTCAGTTCAAGACCTTTTAACAGAATTAGCAATTTTTTTTGCGATTATTATTATTATTATTATTATTATTTTTATTTATTTTTTTTTTATATTATGGGGGGAGGGCGATTATTTATCGAAATTTTTGATATTTTGACTGATAAAACACACTGTTTCTCTCTCTCTCTATATATATATATATTTATTGTCAGAAGAATCATGCAGTTTTACACCTTATCTCAAAGAACGCTCCTCGCCCCTTCAAGAAACTCTAGAAATGGCAGTAAACCTTTTCAGATAAAGAATATGTGATATAACTATGCGATTTCACTCAAATTTAAAATGTATTAAGATTATATGTTAAGAAGTTTGTTTACTTTTCCAGATTATTATTATTTTTTTTCTCTGGGGATTTTTTATGTCCGATTTTTTGGACTGATAGCTATTTTTAATTTTCGGAACTGAATGAAAAAAATAAAAAATAATAAGTAAATATAGCATGTAATATATATATCTTAAAAATGCGCTTAAAATTTTTTTTATATAGTTTTACTATTGTTTGTATAAATTTAGTTTGTTTATTTACACTTCTGAAAAATATATTTTAAAGATTTTTAATTCTTTCCCATCCAAATCAAGTCTATGTTTTTTTTATTTTATTTTCAAATTTCATAATAGTAATTAATTAAAAAAGAAATAAAAAACTTCACATTTCATTCTTTATTCAGAGGGTTTCAGGGGGGCGCGCCGCCCCTCCTGGCTTTTAGTTTGAAAAATAGCGCCCTTCTTGCCTCACATTAGAAAAAACGCAGATCTTCAGCGATGATGCGGACGCGCTATAGGCGTAAATTACGCAAAAAATCGGCGACGGAACGCAAAAAATAGCTCTTACGCGCCCGACGGAACGCGTAATTTCGTCAAAGAATCGCGAAAAAACTATAAATTTCATTAAAAAATCGCGAAATGACGAATAATTTCCGGCATGATTCATGAAAAAATGGCTACTTTTGTCACAAAATTCCGAAAAAATGGCAGATTTCCTTAAAAGATCATGAAAAACGAAAAATTTTGTCCAAAAATCACGATAAAACGGAAAATTTTGTCAAAAGATTCGCGAAAAACGGCAAATTTCACAAAAAAGATTACGAAAAATGACAACTTTCATAAAAAAAATCGCGATAAAATGGAAGATTTCGTCAAAAGATTTGCAAAAAAAAAAAGGCAATTTTGGCAAAAGGCAAACAAACAAACAAAAAAAATTGCTAACATATTTAGTAATTCTATGTAGCAGATGGATTCATTTTTAATGAAAAATAAATGGTCCCCCAAGACCCCCCTTTTTAAAAAAAAAATTCCCCCCAAAGTCCCCTTTTTTTAAAAAAAAATGGTCCCCCAAAGTCCCCCTTTTTAAAAAAAAATGGTCCCCCAAAGTCCCCTTTTTTTAAAAAAATGGTCCCCCAAAGTCCCCTTTTTAAAGAAAAATGGTCCCCTTTCCCCCTTTTTGCGAACTAAAATGTGTTGGGAGCCCTGGACAGGTAGCCTGATTTCACTGGGTCCGGTTGATATCTTTTTTTTTTTTCTTTTTTTTGCTTTGGAAAGACATTAAAAAAATTCTTTCTTAGGATTATCATTAGCGAACTGTTTAGTGTTGATCTCATACTTTTTTCTTCTCCGGGAGACATTATAGAATTCCAGGGAGGGGAGAATGCCCCTCTGAAATCAATATTGTCCGTGTGAGTAAAGTACAGTGCCAAAACTAACGGGGAGGGCCAAATGGGCATGTGCCCAGGCTTCAGAACGTAGGGGTGCCAAATGCAGATTTTGTGTGTCGATTTTTCTTGTGTCTATATTCTCTTGGCTAAAACATAGAAGAAGCTAAGGATAATATGGGATGAGGATCCTGCATAAAACGGATTTTTTCACCGATTCCGTTAGCAAAATTTTAACGAATCGATATTTGACTAAGCAAATTAGGTAATTCAATATTATATATTTTAATGTAAGTCGGCTATTATACAATTAGTAAAATTCTCTTTGTAAATATACTTCACATAGGATGTGATGGCATAAACCATGTTTGTCTCGGGTGCAAAAAAGGCTAGTTTTGGCCCTGGGGAAGTAACCCTTTAATTTCTCACTTTAGAATATTTGGTATTTATAATTTTAATGCCTATTAAGTCTTTAATCACATTGTGGCGTATGCGCAAGGCTATAAATTATTTCACTTAAGCGTTCACTTTATGCAAACAAACTCAGCACTGCACACATTTTTGTGAAACGATGCTTTCAAATTATTTTTAGAATTCATATTTCAGAGTTTTCGGTATAAAATAAAGTGCTTATTTATTTATTTATTACTTATTGAGAGAATATTATTGAATAAATTCGGGAAGAATAATGGCTTATATATTTTTGAAGGGTTTGTCTTAAGGACCCTGTTTTTACAAGCAGGGTATTAATTTTTATAATTTAAAAGTCATGTTGCTTTTTTGTAAGTGCAACTGACAGCAAAGATTTCTGACTTATCGGCTAAACGGTTCAGCTGTCAAACATCTGTAATCGGCGACCACCTCTTTTAATTTATATTTTTTCCCCCTCCCGCTAAGAGAGATAATTTTGAGGATGTCTGCGAATCTTGTTTATGGTATTTCTGCAGTTTTAAGCGTACTCCCTTCAACCCCCAGGGGTGATTCTTGTCCGAAAATTTGAAATTGGGTTATTAGTTCAGCATAGTTGCCAACTTGTACGGTTTTGCGTGCGGAAAAAACAGTCGCGGAGAAATGCAAATTTGGTGAAAGAATCGCCAAAAAAGTGCACATTTCATCAATATTTTGTGGAAAACGACGATTTTGTCAATGTTTTTGTCAGCGAATTTTGTCAAAAGATAGCTGAAAAACGTGAATTTCCTGTGCGGATCGCAGAAAAAATGGCGATTTCACCCAAATATCGCAGATAAAACGCTGATTTCATCTGAAGACCGCGAGAAAATGTCGATTACGATAAAAGACCGCGTAAAAATATTTTGCCACAAGATCGCAGAAAAAACGTCATTTTCGATAAAAGACCGCTTTAAAATATTTTGTCAAAAGATTATTGAAAAAAAAACGCCAATTTCATCAAAAGATCGCGGGGATAAAATGCCATTTTCGAGAAAAGATCACGTAAAAATGCAACATTTGTCTAAAGATCGTCAGAAAACGCCAATTTAAAAAAAACCAGAAAAACGTGTGGGGCTAACTCGCAGACCCCCCTCCCCGCCGCTGATTTCCGAAAATGCGATGTGAATTTCAGAAATTTTTTTTTCACCCAGTATCACCCCTGATACTAAGGCCACCTGCTTTATCAAGAAATACACATTTATACTGTGATTTTTGAAAAAAAAAAAAAAATCGATTTATTTATTTTTTTTTTAAATCAAACCTCTTGAAATTTTCATGTTTTTGTAAAATTTAAAACTGCACTCCAATCTATAAAATGTCGTCATTAGAATCTCTTTATATTTGGCGATCAAAAAAGTCTGAAGTCAAAAAAAAAAAATTTCTCCTTGTTTTCTTTGGTCCACTTTCATGCTTGTTTCAAACTTATTGTTTTTTATTTTGTTGTTGTTATTTTGTTCTTGTAGTTTTTATTTATTTATTTATTTATTTATTTTTTCAATTAGTTGCATTGATGCAATATGTCTTTTTTGTGTTTTATAATTTGTTCCTAAAAATAAAATAATTCATTACATATAAAAATTGATATTGAGTATATGAAGTAATTATAAATGTAATATTTTAGATGTTTTCAGTAATATAGTTAAAACTTTATACTAAATCTTTTTGATGTTTTCATTTATGCATATACATTATTTCCATTCAAAATAATGCCAACCATTAATAAAAAATGGAAATCATACATTTTTAATTAAACTTACATTAACATGATTGTTTAATGTTTAATAGCTCTTAGTTCAGTGCTTATGATATGCATGTATTTTTGTCAAAATAAATATGTAATCTTGTGGTGGTAAAAGCAACAAAATGCTTTATTTGACAAGGAAATGAACAATCAAAATTGTCAAATTACAGAGGCTGCTGTTTTTTTGTATATACAGGATACACTTACATTCATTCATGTTGCTTCTGGCATTCCATCATTCATGTTATATACAGTAGTATGGAACCATTTATCCGCAAATCAGTTAGCTGGGAAACCAACTATTTAGAATGATGTTTTCAATTGACTTATTTCAGAAAAATCAGCCACATAGTCCCAGTTTGATATAAAGTAGAAGATTTTTATGACACAAACCTAAAAACGCATGGTGCCCTGTATAGAATTTTGAATTTTATAGATAACCTTATATCATTAAATTTACCTGGTAAACACAGCCAAATAAATCTGAAATAAACCAAAATACTTTAGAATAACCTTACACTGCATTCTTTGTTTCCAGAAGTTGTGTAGATTATAAATTTTTGCATAATATAGATCATACCGGGCATAGTTAAATTTACTTTATAAACACAGTCTAAATACCCATGGCAGAAACACAGCAACGTTGTCACAGAGAACTCCAGTTTCCTCAAGACACTAGACATAGCTGATAGGAATGCTAATTTTTAGAATTGTTATTTTTATTTCAAAGAAAAAGGGTTAAAGTTATTGTCCAATGTGACTGACTTTCCACTTAATATGAGAATCTTTATGTCTTATACGAATTTTATTTGATTATTGCATTATTTTTATAAAATATTTTTAATTATATTTTGACAGCTTATACAAGAATTTTTTAATATTGGTTTATATGCATGTCAAGGATTTTACAATTATTTTTTTATTCAAAATATGGGGGTCAGTTTATATGTGAGTATGTACAGTATTCAAATATAAATGAGCCTATATATGTTTATTTCTTTTTTTAAAATTACATTAGTATTAACACTACAATTGAGAAGTATGAATACTAATGCTATATATAATACATTCAGAAATAACTGATTCATGTGTAAGTTAGTCAGATATGACAACCCGAAAATTTTTTCTATCTCATTCATGTTACTATTTCCTAAAAAATCAGTCACAGCAGAGCTACCAGTTAGGTGATTTATATCAAAATCTTATAACAAGTTATGTCAAGTTCTAACTAAATCTGAAGTTTGATGAAAATCCTTATGTTAGTTTTTAAGATAGAACCAATGCAAAAATCATTAAAAAAAAAAAAAAAAAAAAAAAAAAAATCTGGGTAGAAGCTTTACCAATTGAGTAATTTACTCTAAAAACTAAACAGCACTAATTTATATCACGGACTAATTAAATCTGAAGTTTAATAAAAAGTTGTGTATTAGTTCTTGAGATAGAGCTATTGCTATAATTATATATATAAAATCCCTCCGTGTATGACAGTTCTGGGATCAACCCATCCATGACTAAAAACACTTATTGTGACCAATGACAAATTCCATTATGAAAAGTTATCTCCGATTTTAAAGGCTATCAATTTTTCGTCCAATGCAAGCGTTCCAGAGTCGTATTGGAGCGTTCTCATTTGTCAGATTTATAGTTTGAGCTGTAAATGATGTCACTACATTTTACTGTGCTTTGAAATCTTTTCCCTATTTCAAACACAAAATTCACACTGCTAAAAATTTGACTCATTTGCTGCAGCATCACTCCACCACTTTTATAGAAAACGATTACTTTGCTGTGTTATGGAGCATTCTCATTGGTCATAAAAGAGACATTCTATAAAAGCTGTGGAGTGACGCTGCGGTAAATGGGTCAAATTTTTAGCAGTACAGTATAAGGGTAAAAATTTGACCCTTTTGCTGCATCATCACTCCCCAGCTTTTATAGAATACACTGTAAGTAACAAACACAAAGTAACCGTTTTCTATAAAAGCGTTGGAGTGATGCTGCAGCAACTGTTAAAAATTTGACCCATTTGCTGCAGCATCACTCCACTGCTTTTATATAAAGCGGCTATTTTACTGTGATATGGAGGATTTTCATTGGTCATAAAAGAGATGTTCTATAAAAGCTGTGGAGTGATGCTGCAACAAATGGGTCAAATTATTAACAGTGTAATACTGTAAAGTAATCATTTTCTATAAAAGTTGTGTAATGACGATGCAGCAAAACAGTCAAATTTTTAACAGTGTTTAATTAAAACTTTTTATTTAAGAAAAGCGAAGGTGCGTTTTAAAACGAGCGATTATGTCTTCCACTGGCTGGATAACCTCATTGGTTGAAATCCCCCTCATTGAAACTTGGCGACGATTTACTGAGGAAAAGAATTTTTTCACCAGCTAACTTGGAAAAAAAGCCACGGCCAGTTTTATTCAATCATCGCGTCGGCATGCAGAAAATATGCATTCATTTACAAGTGCTGTGCAATAACTTTTTCAAATATAATGTGTTTAAAATAATAAATATTAGGAAGTTCACAAATAATTTAGTTTTTCAATGTTTTAATAAATTGAATAAATCAGAAGTGAGAGATATTCATAAAAAAATCTTCATATAATCTGTTCTTATCGCCAAGCTTTAAGCAATAAACGTCATTTCTGGCATACTTAAAATGTGATAACCAATTGACCAATGAGATTATCCAGCCAGTGGGAGAAATAATCGCTCGTTATTTTAAATACAATATTGCTAGAATTTTTATATTCGTGTTGCTTTATTTATTTATTTATTTTTTACAGCCGTGAATGACTTGATTGTCACATAACGAATCACGATTGTTTACTCTTTATTGTTGACATTTGTTTTCAATCTTATAAAGTATTTTCTTTTAAGTATTAGCTAATGGTATAAAATAGTTAATTCACAAATGTTTTAAAATAGCATTATTAGTGCATATTTTGCATTATTAATGCATGTTAATTTGCATGTTTTTTGTGAAATAATTACTGTAATTTTGTGAGTGAAATTCATTAGCTGCATATTCTATGCCATTATTTTACCCATTCAATTAATAATTTGGCTACCCTCTCATATTCATCTGGAAATGGCCAAAATGGGAAATTTTTTTATACATTTTGGATATTTTTATTATTTTCTCTCAGTATTTTAAAATATTTTTTGGCTGTAGTTTCACAATGTATTCTTTATAATTGATATTTTACCTTACTTTATTCTTTTAAAATTTATGCATTTACCATTTGTCCATTACAATCCCTCCCCATCCACCAGATAGTTTTATTATAATTTTAAATGCAGATTTCTATTGTTTTTTTTTTTTTTTTTTTTTTTTTTTTTAGATTTTTTCCTCATGTTCAATCTTTGTATTTTTCAAAATTGTTTAAGCCTAAAGTGGCTATGATTGACCAAAGTTGTTGTAATGTTTTATCATCTTTTTAAAAATGGAAACACGTCATTTTGACGGGCTATCTTCTAGTCATTAATAATGCTGCAGAGCAGAACCATCTGTTGGGAAATTTGCACCAAAAATCAGCATCATATTTTGTTTTGGACTAACAGTATCTGAAATTTTATGAAAATCTATCCATTAATTCTTGAGATATGGCTATAGCAGAAATCATGAAAATGGCAGCGTAGAAGCATCACCTAATCGGCAATTTACATCAAAAAGTAATCAGCACCAATTTATGTTAGGGACTAAGTTAATCAAAAGTTTTATTGAATTCTGTTCTTTAGATCTTGTGATAGAGTGCCCACAAAATATGTGTCACATACAGACATATTGTAAAAACAGTTTTCCAAGTTCCTAAAACATGTAAATTCGCTGAAAACTGAAATTAAAAAAATTTCATGAATCCAGTACTTTACTCTTGCAAAGATAGAAGAAAATAAAAAATGATTTAGTTCTATGCATAACTTTATGTACTTTTCAATGGTACAGTAATGAAAATAACACAAAATCACTGTTCACACCCCTTCTGGCAGATTTTTTTCAAATTCAAGGGGGACCTGTTGTCATAGTTAAAAGCTTACAAAAGAAATTTGGTTTAATTCTATGCATAACTTCATATGCATTTTGATGGTACAATGATGAAAATATCATAGACATAGCTAATTACAGTGCTCCTATCCAACAGATTTTTTATCAAATTCAAAGAGGATTTGCTTGTCATATTTAAAAACATAAACACAAATCTCAATAGTATATATAATTTCCAGGGATATGTTGAAAATAATTTTAGGTTCTTTAAAGGACCCTTCACAAAATAATTTATCTTAAAACTGGACCCTTCACAAATTTTTCTATGTCCAAACAGGGCCCTTCACAAAACATTTTATCCCAAAACAAGACAATTGACAAAATTATTTGTCTCTTAAATAGACCTTTCACAGAATTTTTTCACCTTCAAATTGAACTTTTCACAAATTTATTCATTTAATTATAAAATTTGGCTTGTAAGCAGTTGAACTCACCAAAAGAGCATATTACTTAGCTTTTTATATATGAAAAATAGAACCTGAAGACATCAATAATTTAAAATTCACAAAATTCTGATTAGAATTTTTACAAATATAAGAAAAAAAATTACAATTTCACAAAAACAAGACCCTGTGAGAAAAGTTTGGACAAACCCTTGACTTCATACACTTTTTGATGGTACAATAATGAAAATGTCACAGACATTGTTATTACAGTGCTCCCTTCTGTTGGAATATTTCCAAATTGAAGGAGGACCTGATGACCATAGTCAAAAACATACACAAAAGGTTTGGTTCAGTTCTAAGCATGATATACATTTTGATGATACAGTAATGAAAATAGCACAAAAATGGCTACTACAGCACTCCCTTCTGGCAGATTTTCTCACATTTAAGTAGGACACGCTTGCCATAGCAAAAAGCATACACAAAAAATTTGGTTCAATTTTATTCATAACTACTTATACTTTTTGATGATACAGTAATGAAAATGACACAGACATTGCAATTATAATGCCCTTTCCAGCAAATTACTTTCAAATTCAGGCAAGACCTGCTGGCCATAGCCAGACACCTACACAAAAAATTTGAGTCAATTCTATGCATAACTTCATGTACTTTTCAATGGTACAATATTAAAAATGACACTGAAATTGCTATTACAGTACCCTTTTTGACTGAATATTTCTAAATTGAAGGAGAACCTGCTTGCTACAGCCAAAAACACACACAAAAAATTTCGTTCAATTTTATACATAAATTTATACACTTTTCAATAGTTCAGTGGCAACACACGGACAGACATTTTGTATGAACATGTTTTTTGGTATCTCTGAACCCTTAAAATGTGTAAATCTGTCAAAAAAATATCGATTACAATACTTTCTTCTGTTGAAGATAGAATAAAATAAAAAATGAAATTGTCAAATTGAACAAGCATTTGGTGGATTTTATACTAATTTAGTTTTACTTCAAAGGAGAATAAACTAGCTGTCAGAAATGTGTCCCCTAAAATAGATAACTTAGGTAATTTAACCTTTTTAGCTCTGGTTTTCAAATATTTTTTTACAACCAAAGACTTGTCTTGGTTTTCATCCATTGTCTTGTACTTCATCAGCAACTTATATGAATTTACTGGGTTTTCAATAAACAAAGGGGGCAAATCGCAAAATTTTCTACTTAAAGTGGCATATTTTTCATTGTGTGTGCATCATCCTGTGCATTTAGGCAAAAAAGATCACTTATTCCCAGTGTATAAATATTTTTGTGCTTTTTTTTTATTGCTTGCAAAGGCTGCATTATGGACTCAAAGAAGTCTAGGAATATGATCGAATTGAAGAAGAAAATTATTCAAAGTTACGAGAGTGGCTTTAAGCTTACAAAAAGAGGCCACATGTATGAGAAATCATCATCCATGATATATATTGGCAAAAAAGTGAAGCAATAAAGATAGTTAATGTTGTGAAACATATTACTGTGCTAATGAAACAAAGACTCGAAACAATTGAAAATTTTAAACAGTTATTATTAATTTGAATTAATCAAAAACAATTAGATGGTGATTCTGTTTTTGAGGCCATCATAACTGAAAAGGGCTTGTATTCGGATCTCATTCAGAAAATGCCTGGGACAGGTACTAAGCTTAGTGATTTAAAAGCCAGCAGAGACTGGTTGGAAAAATTCAAGAAGTGCAGTATCATACACAGTATTACTAGGCACAGTGAAGAGATTTAGACAAGTCTGGAGTCGAAATTTTTGTGTTTAAATTCAAATATTATGGAGATGCTGAAAGAGTTCTAATAAATTTTCAACTGTGATGAAATTAGCCTCTTTTGGATGAAAATGCCAAAGAGGCAGTTCATTACATAAGAGGAAAAGGCACTTCCAGGACATAAACCTATGTATTCTTTTGTGGATATGATGATACTAGTAATGATTGTATAACTAAGACCTTATTTGTTTGCAACTCAGAAGTTCTTAGACCTAGAATTTTTAGCAGAAACAATGTAATTAAAAATAAATTGTGTTTGATATGATGAGCAAAAAGGAAAGCATGGACCACAGAGATTTATTTTTGATGAATGTTTGAATAAAGTATTTGGTCCAAGTGCGAAAAAATACCTCCAGGATAATCAGTTGGCTCTTAAGTGCCTCCTGGTAATAGACAATTCTCCTGAACATTCTCCCGAATTGGAAGATCACCTTGTTAGAGGAGTTTAGTGTTATCACTCAAAATTCTTGCCCTCTAATACCACACCATCCATCCAGCTTATGGGCTAGAATGGCATTTCAATTTTCAAGAAACTGTATGTGAAAGCTAAGTTTTTAAAGGTGCTTTGAGGGGAATTCATATACAGAATTGTCCTTAAGAAAGTTCTGGAAAAACATTTCAACATTCTCAACTGCATTAACCTAGTAGATAAGGATTAGTAGAAAATGAATGGCATCCAGGAGGATGAATTCTGCCAGCCTGGATGTATATATCAGGGATGAGATTCTTCCGCGGATCCGCGGTTTTCCGCTTTTTTGTTATTTTCAAATTTCAAATTTTCTGATTTACCAAAAAAATACAAAACGCGTAATTTCGTCAAAAAATCGCTAAAAAACGGCAAATTTCCTTAAAAGATCGCCAAAAAACGACTGATTTCCGGCCAATTTTGTCAAAAGATTCGAGAAAGAATGGTTAATTTCGTCACAAAATCCCGAAAAAACGGCAGATTTTGTCAAAAATCGTGTTAAAACGACAATTTTCGTCCAAAAATCGCGATAAAACGGCGACTTTCGCCAAATGTTTTGCAAAAAATCACAACTTTTGTCAAAAAACAGGATAAATCGGTAGATATTGTCGAACGATTGCAATAAACCGGTTGATTTCGTCAAACGATCGCGAAAAAACGGTAGATTTCGTCAAACGATCGCGAAAAAACGGCAGATTTCGTCAAAAAATTCGCAAAAAACGGCAGATTTCGTCAAAAAATTCGCAAAAAATGGCAAATTTTTGAAAAAAGAAAAAAAAACTTTAAATTTTGCCAAAAGATTCCAACAAATGACAGATTTTATGAAGAGATAGTGATAAAACTAAAAATTTCATCAAAGGGACTCTGAAAAAAAACTAACCCAAAAATGAATTTTCGAAATTATTTTTTTGGCACTCCAAATACAGACTTTCCTGCTCCAAAATGCATTTTTGACACCTCTAAATCTTTCTGAATGAATGTGACTTCTGAAAGCACCCATTCATTGAACAAAAAGTACCCTTATAGTCAACAAAAGTATCCCTTTTTTCAACAAAAATGTTTTTTTCAATAAATCCATCTTGCCCTTTTTAAAAAGAAATGCAAACAATAGTGATACATGTTATCTTCTACAGTCAAATAAGCATTAATTTATAATTAAATTTGTATCTTGCACATTTATTTTTTAAAAAATAAAATTTTTCTCAATAGTTTAAAAAAATAATATTGCTTTTAACTATTCATTAATTATTGTTAAAACAAAAATTACTGCATTTCAGTCTTCTTTTCCAAATGAACAAGTTCAATTTTTGCATCTAAAAATGACTTATCAGTGAGGACCCACTTTTGTAAAAAAGAGACCCAGAATTTTTAAAGTCTAGCGACATCACTAGATATCTTTAATGTGTAATATCCAAGAAAAAAGGAGGAGAAAGAATGTTGTGCAAGAGTAAAGCTAAAAAACAAAGAAAATTTCTATTTTCTTTTCTCTAATTTTTTAACCAAAAGTGTCTTACTGTTAGAAAATTTCAAGAAAAAAATATTCATGCCAATAACAGGGTTTTATTAATGTACTGTATCTTGATAAACTAAATTTTCATTAGAGTAAGTATAAATAATTTCTGCAATTCACGTTAATAATTTCCTTTTAATTTAATTTACCAAAAGCTAAATTGTATGTTATATATTAATACAATTATATTTGTTGCGATTGACATTCCTGTCATTGCTCAAAAGTCGTTCGCGCAGTTTTCAGCTTTTTTGCTTTTTGGTCAATCTCATCCCTGATATATATAAGAGAGATTTAATTGGGTTTAGCCTTACCCTGATAACTTTAAATATATGGTCCAGTCATTTATTGGTTTCAGGAAATCTATGTGTTTGAAAGTGACTGCTAAGGGTATTATTAGTAGATGAACACAATAAAGAACTCTCCACTAAAGATCTATAAGACCTTTAGGAGGGCAAACAATGACAGATGATGAAGGTGCTTCAGATGAGGAAGTGAATGGTAGAATATGTCTTCTTCTGGGATCGAGGATATATTCTCTATGTGGAGTAAGATACAGAGGTTTATGAGAAAAAATCATCCAGACAAACTTGTTCCAAGCTGTGTCTGCAACTTGTTTAATGATAATGTCTAGCACAATCGCATGCAGAAATTTGGTTTAATAATGCATGTTTTGATTTTATATACTTGAACATATACATACATCATCATTACATTTCATTAATAGATTTCTTTTTCTTGTAATTTCAGGTATATTTAACTACAAATGCATTTTCTATTGAACCTCATATTATTCTTCCTGAAGATGAAGTTCATATTAAAAATCCTTGTACAAAAGAAGATGAAGAAAAACTTGATGCTGAAATTGAAGAATTAAAGAAAAAAATTCTTGTTGTATGTTTTAAATTGTTTATTATTTTGTTTATTTTTTTTTATGTTTTTTTTTTTTTTTTTTTTTTTTTTTTGGGGGGGGGGGGGGGGTGTTACATATTTATATATTCTGCTATAAAAATGTCATCATTTATATATATTTTATTAATTTTATGTATGTATACATATATTTAAATTTGCTGACAAATTTCATCATTTTATCTAAGGGAAAAAGCTGTGAATTTCATCAATTGGTTATTAAAAAACTTGTAAATTTTGCCAATCTTTTGTTAGTAAAAATTGTAAATTTCATAAGTCATTTGTGCCAAAACATCATGAATTTCTTTAATTAACTACAAAAAGATTCCATGTGTTTTCCCCAGGATTGTTTGATTTAAATCAGCTCAATTTAAATCAAATGTTTTTTTTTATATTTGATTTAAAACAGTTAAAAAAATAAGGATTTTTTTTTTTTTTTTAATGTTGAATACAGGCTAGAGTGGGTCATTAAAACTGTAATATTTTTAACTGAAAAGTAATAGTGTAGAAAAGTTGCCTTTTGTATTAACTAATAATATCATAAAATTTTACACCAGTTGGTTAATATCTTTTACCACTATCCAAATGTGCCAATAAAATTTCTTATAGGATGCAATAGCTACATGAAGATATGAAAAATGTCCCAGTAAATGTTCATTATGATAAAATCTTGTCTTTTACCACTGCAAAAACCATATTAATCAAAAGTTTTAATTTTTCTAAATCTTTATAGTATGTCCAAAAGTAAATAAATTTACTTGGTATCTATAAATGTTTCTGAAATTTTGTTAATTATTTGTAACAAACTGGAAAATAAAAAAGATAATCATGCATTTCTCTATATGATCGCTTCATCTGCTACTGTTTTACTGCATATCAACAGCTCATGCACCATAAATCACAAAAATGATATAAAATGAACAAAGAATTTTAGTATTTTATTTCTTAAAATAGAGAGATGTTAACTGAAGTCGGTTAAACAAACTTAAAATAAAGAAGTATTTAACATAAATTAATTTTATAATATGACTTACTTTCAAATGAAGCAATTATTCCTTGAGAGGGCAAAATTGATCAGATGTTATCCTGCATCTGTTCTGGTTCACAAACTTTATTAGCACTTCAGCAACTCATTTCACTAATTTTTCTACTGACTGATTGGGACAAGATAAGTTGGTATCTTTAATTGAACATTCTAAATTCACAAGAGTTGTTAAATCGTTAATCGATTGAAAAACCATAACAGTTGGTTCCATTAGTTTACAGTTTTTCCAGTCGACTAAATCTGTTCAATTTTAAGCTTCAAAGTTTAAGTCTGTAATGTCGAAATAACGAATGGGAATACTCGATTACTTCAAGGTCCTGATGTTCTCCTCTTCATGCATTAAAATGAGACTGTATTTTTATGATTAGCAAAATAAGCATTTTGTGAAGTTACAGAAGCTATAATTTTTCAATAGATATCTAGTAAGTAATAAGGATTATTAACTATAGTGCACAGATTCTGGAAAACATGATGGATTCATTTTAATTGTGAACCAATTGATACTGTACACTTTTAGGGTATACTCAGATAATATGCGAAGTTAAGAAAAGGGCTTCTCTATTCCAGCACAGAGTTTCAAAATTTTATCAGAAATAACATAAAGTATTCATCCAGTGACTCAATAAAATAGGTCAGTTGAACATATACCTGTTGAAAGAACATGTAATATTGTAGACATTTACTTCTCTGGTCAGTTGACAAATCGTCTTTACCAACAGCTGGAGAATTAAATTAAACTGGTTAAACTTTGTAATGATTCGCAAATTGCAAGAGATCAACTAATTGGGCCTCAATATGATATGTATATTGTTTAAATGATGTGTATAATGATTTTTATGATATGTATGTTGTTTAAATGTAATCATGTAACACTTTGTATACTGTGCCTTTGTATACTGTGTTAACTTTGTATCCTGTGTTAAGGACAGTTATAGCACATCCGATTGCGATTATTTTTACTGTTTACATTTCATTTTTCTTCAAAAAATTTATAATATTATTATATATAAAAGTCACCTTGCCAGATGATGGGGTCAAATGACCAAAATATTAGACACCTGGTTCTTATATGAAAGAGTTATATTCTTCTTTGACTTTGCACAGACCAAACTTTGTCCGTTCTTTAACTGGCAGAGATTTCTATCTTTAGGACCATCAAAGTATACAACAAAAGGAGTACATTACAAAAAAAAGTGAAATTTGGTTTTATAGCAGCAAGAAAATAATTTTACATGCAATGAATGATCTGTGGCTGTTCCTCGCATGGTGTAGATATTTTTATTCAAATACAGTGATCATGTTTAATAATCTGTATGAAATTAGCAACAAAAAATCTTTTTCTGACTATTTAAAAATCTAGAAATATTATAAAAATTTAAATGTTTAACTTTTTTGGAAATTTTGGTCCTGCTGCATCGATTTGTCCTTGCCAAAATGGAATTTTACTGTTACATTACTAATATTTTGATATGACTATTGCGTTCTATTTGAAATTAAATTTTTATTTGTAAGTAATTTTTTAAAAAATTTTCTAAAGTACAAACTTTTGTGATTTTTTTCAAACTTTGGCCCCCTTCAGTGGCATAAATCCCGGAGGGGTATGGGGGGGTGCGGCACCCCCCCCCCCCTGTTATTTGTTTCTATTTAATTTTAAAACGCGTATTTTAATAAATACCTCATTCAAAATCTTAATCTAGAGTTTTTAGTCCTTTATAAATTTTATCAGCAATCCAATCTATAATAGTCTGAGAAAAGCTAGTTACTATTTTCGAATGTTTGAAAAGCCATTTTGTTATTTTTATTTTCAAACTTAGATCCTGTAATCTATATTCTCACTTTTTTTCGATGCTAGGCTTTTTAACTTCAAAAACACCGTGCTACAAGGTATGGGCTCCTTAAGCCACTCCCCCTTTCGAGCAATTAGCTTAGCTGCTCATCTCTAGATGTACTCCTTTCACTGATTGGCTCATTTCTGTACTATGTCAATATCTGTTGTCCTCTGCGAATCTAACTAAAAGCAGATGCAGTGATTTTGGCGCTTAGATTTCTTTCTTGTTTGAAGTGTTTCGACATACATTATGTCCTGTCTATGACACTTGTAGTTTTCTAAATTTTCTTTTTAAAATCATATAGGATGACATAATGATTCGTGCCAAAGAATGAAGGGCTTACAAATTTTTTCATATGTAAGACTCATTTTAATTTTTCATGTTTGATGAATAAACAACTTTAGAAAACAAACTGGCTCCGTTTCTGGTGGAGAAATCATCAGATTATGGAATCCATTGCCTTGCTACACTTACGCTCTGACCATATAGATCAGTAGTACGACTGCAAAACAACCACCTTGTATTCTCACTTTAAATTCTCTGATATCAGCTATTACCAAGAATTTTACACAAGTTGACTAGATTTGTCGACTGCAGAAAAACACTATCTTTCATATGCCGCCAAGATTCTATGGAATTAATGCATGACATTTTATATATATGCACGTATATACAGATACATACATATATGTATGTATACTTTTGTCGGTATTTTATTTTTCGATACTACTTGGAAATTTTCCTTCCTGAAGTTGGAAATTTATGAGTCTACACCCCCCTACGCCACAAGGGTAGTTTACGCCCCTGGCCCCCTTGCAGTAGTAAATTAATATTTTACATATTTATTCTATTTTTTAAATCATGATTTTTTTATAAACCCTGTTTTCCCCAATCAGTCTTTGAAAAAAAAAAAAAAAAGAAAAAGAAATTATTTAAAAAAGAGCAATTTCATCAGTCAATTGCAGAGAAATATTGCAATATTTGACAGTCACTTACAGCAAAATTTTGCATAATCATTGAAAAATCTTTTAAACACACTAGGCCTGAATTGATAGTTTTAAATATCTCTTGATAATCTAATCTTTTATTTTAAAGATGGTCATTCTCTGCAATCAAAAATAGTCAAATGCATTCCACGGTGAATTCATAATATGGTAAAATGAGCAGTAATTATTAACGTATTTTGCTTACTAAGGAATTAAAATCCTTAAAAAGGAAAACCTATTTAAGATATAAAAACTATTTAAAATATTTATCAAGCAATAGTAAACAAACTAAAAGAATAACAGCAAACTTTTATGTGGCTGTCAATATTGTTTGTTAAAAATATTTATATTTAAGAAAAACTACTATATATATGAGCTAGGAGGAGGGAGAAAGAACTTTAATCTCAGGAACATCAGCATTCAGAAGCTATTCAGCATTTTGTAAAGTTCATTGTGGTTTCTAATTAATATCAAATGATTATCAAAAAATGTAAAAGCTTGGTTCAAAACTTCAAACATGCAAGTTATTTATTTACAAAATCTTTTAGCTCTGTGTGCAGCTGTCTCTTCAGAAACACACACACAAAAAATTATGTTTATTATTAAAAATGAAAAGTCTATTTTATTTTTCCTCATAGAAAAAAATGTAAATTTATTCAATTATGTAATTTTTTTTTTACCTGTCAGTTTTGTTTTCATAAATTATTTAAAATAATATTCATTTCAATAATTCAGATAAATGTTGGTGTTTTAATTCATTCTCTCTCATGCCTACATATGATAAAAATGTCATTTATTTTGCTTGTACTTATGATTTTTTTTTTCCATTTGAGTTATGTGGTATAATAATCAGGTAAAAAGAATTAGAACAAATTTTTCTGCTTTAAAAAAATAAATAAATAAATAAAACTTTATTTGTGTGATTGACCATTGAATATTTTACTTTGTCTAAAATTGCAGGAAAAAGCCAAAAGGTTTTGTTTGAAGAAGAAAATTAGTGAACAGAAACAAGTTACAGAAATATTGCTTTCTTTTCAGCGAGAACTTAGATGCTTGTTAACTACTGCTAATCAAGAAGGGGGTAAGTTATATTTATAAAGAATTAGAAATTAAATACAGTCGACACCAGTTATAAACTTTCAAGGGACATGAAAAGATGGTACATAATAACTGAAGTCCATTATAAGTAATAATCAATAAAATGCAGTGCATAACATGACAGAAAATGACCCATAGAAACACACACAGTAGTAGAGATTTAAAATAGAAATTTTATGAATTTATCAAAATAGAAAAAAAGAAAAATATTTAATTACATATTTATTTTACAAAAAAAAAAAAAAAAAAAAAAAAAAAAAAAAAAAAAAAAAATCTGATATTTTTTGTTGTTCTCTTTGATTACATGATTCAATAAAATTTACATTTTCATTTGTCAAGTTAGAATAGATATATCTTCTATGAAAAGTGACTAAAGCAGAGTTTACAAACTTTTTACTTTTTTCAACTTGTAGTATGATTATCCCCTTTCTTTGTTCACAGTTTGTGGTCGATAACAAAAGGTTAGGGAAATTCAACAACAGGATGGAATAGATCAGTACCTATTTCATTCAAAAATCACAGAAAAGGCAAATTCTGTTAAAAAATCACAAAAAAAAATGTGAATTTTATTATAAAACACTAATTTTGTTTTTTTAAAAACTGCCAAAAAAATGCGAATTCCATTAAAGAATCACCAAAAAAAAAAAAAAAAAGCCTAATTCATCAAAGGATCATGAAAGAAGCATACATCTCAGCAAAGAATTGCAAAAAAAAAACACAAATTTTGTCAAATGTACAAAAAAAAAACCCACAAATTTCATCAAACATTGCAAAAAACTCTGTAAATTTTGTAAATATCATGAAAAAACTCTGCAAATATCCCGAAAAACCCTGAAAATATCCCAAAATAAAATGCAAATTTTGTGAAAAGATTTTAGAAAAATCCTATTTAAGCGTGCCCTCTGATTATTTTTTGTCATATTTTGGGGGAAGGAGATTAAAAATATTTTACAGTATATATATATAAGTATGAATGTAATAAATAGAAATAATAAAATATCAAGAAAGTGAGTTTATTAAAAAAATTTAATGTATGTTAAAGGAACTAAATTTTTCAAAGAAGAAAAAAAATTAGAAGCTTATGTATAAAAACATAGATGTATCAAATCAAAACATCAGAAGTATTATTAGTTATGAAATAAAGAGTTTGATTAATTATGTATGTTTTAATTATAAAAGGTGAAATATTTGCTTAGTAATTCTATTATTTTTTTATCTCTAACATGAACAAAATCAGTAATAAACAGTATTGCTTTAAAAAAAATTCAGTAATAAATATTTCAATCTATGGATTTTCTCTCCTCATTTGCAAATATTACAAAAGAAATCTTTAGTTCTCAAAATTATACATATGAGAAAAAAAATATTAAACTGTATTTTGAAAATCTAAACTTTTCAACGTGTTATTTAATTGATATAAATTTAAACTTGCAAACAAAATTATATTAGTGTAAATGATTTTTTTTTTTTTTTTTTTCCTAGTGACGCAAGGAAATATAGAATCTCTATTCGCAAATCTGATGAAGCTCTTGAACCAGAATGAGCCTCTTGTGGAATCTGAAAATTTTTAAAACATCCATTGAAGAAAATAAAATTTAGTGGTGATATTCTGTAAACTTGTATAAAGAAGATCTTATGCCATTTATCAGTTACCTGGCTTACCATGAATTTTAATTGCTCATTTCTATGATTTCATATGATTTACCCTGAACATATATATTTTTATTAAAATTTTACATTATTTTTATTGCATCTTTTAAGTGCTTTTATTTTAAAAACTTCAATGTTAATGGTCCAATAAGTGGTTCAGAAAGTTATGCGGTTATAAAATATAAAAATATGATTTTAATAGAAAAATTTTATTGACTCTCAAAATTTGTAATATAGATCTTTAAAATGCACTAGCTCTGAATGCTAGGTGTGAGGTTATTTTGTTAGGTTTGGAAGAACAGTGTTTTTTAAAAGTATATGAGCTTTTTATTTAGAACCAGGCAAAGGTCTTGTGGGATATTTTAGAAGGAATATTATAACTTTCTTAACCTTGCATTGCGTTATTTTTATTTCTTCCCTTTTCCTTTCCTCCAAAAAATATGTAATAACCGTATATTAAACAAGAAAAGCATTTTTTTAATGACACAGATATCATATATGCACCACACTGACATGTTTTTTATGCCAATTTGGCGAAAATCTTGTTTTTGAGCACCAGCTGTATGTATATTTTTAAAAAGGAAGTAACAATAAATAAAAACAAAGTTTAATTAACTATAAAACAAAACAAGTAATGCAATTTAAAAAATGACAAATTTATTAATAAATAAACAGCAACCAGATTACCATATTAAGCAAAATATAATGACACATTTCCACCAGTTAAATACCCCTCTGCATATATGACATTGGCGTCAGAAGAAATTCATGTCAATATGGTGAATAAATGACATCTGTGCCAAAAACATCAAGTCAACCATTAACCATAATTTAAAAGAAAATTAATGTGTGTCAAATAGCTACATTATAATCTGACCAACATACAATAGAAGATCTTTATAATGCAAATCTAAACATGCAAGTTTGTGTAATATGGAATTTTGCGTTATATGGATCATCTTTCATACATCATTAAATTTACCTTATAAACCAAGCCAAATATGTTCGACACATAGCAAAATATTTTAGAATATCTTTATATTGCATTCCTTGTTATTAAAAGTTGTGCATATTATAATCTTTTGCGTAATATAGATCATTCCACACATTGTTAAATTTACTTTAAAAACATGGTCAAAATATGCCTGGACCAAGCCATTCATTACTCATTTTAGAACTTGTTTATTGTAATATTAGCAATTTTTCTATTAAAAATGTTTAAATTAGAAAATAAAGTTGAACTAATGTATTAAATTTAGTCCTCTAAAACGTTCTAATTTTTTAAATGTGAGAATACAGATGCTTCTTAAAAGCAAAACTCATTTACATCTGAGAAGCTGTGTGTTATATAGAAAATTGCATTATATTAAATTATGTTATAAAGATTTTCTACTGTATAACATGAAATTCAAACTGTACCAAATAGCTACACTATGCATTGCAGGGTTAATGCATGAAGTCAACCTCTTTTTATTCTCGTCACCAAGAAAAGTCATCAAACATCAGTAAAATTAGCTATGAATTCTTTAAAATTAATATGAATGCCATTAAAGTATTAATCAAATCATTTCACAAAATCATACTCGTTATATATGCAATTGACTCTGGACTTGATTAGAGAAGATTTGCCATAAAATTTCACCTTAAATAAGTTTTAAGTGAAAGAAAAAAGAGAGAGGGAATGACATTCAATTATGAGTATTAGCATTCAACACATACTATCTCAACCTAATTAAACACTAGATTTTGTGTTCAGTAAAGAAAACTGAACTTAACATTGGTTTAGATTATAAATATTTTTAGGATAAAAAATATTCCCAAAAAAAAAAAAAAAGGTTCTTTTTTTTTTTTTTTTTTTTTTTTTTTTTTTGCTAATGTTCCCCATTAGATTTTTTACAAAGTGATAGAAAAAGGTTCATATATTAAAGCTAAAACCTTTATTCTTTCTGTTACCAAAACTTATTAATTGTAAAATTTGTCTTATTTAATTGAGAAAATTTAGATTAAATAAAGCAATTTTTTGTTTTTGAAAATGGTTCTATGAAAAAATATAAAAGTTAGCAGCTATGATGCAATTTAGCTATCATAAGTAAAGAATGATTGAAGTGCATTTTATTGATATAATATTGTATTATTTATACAATTAAGTTGATATGTCATATTGAGCTGTATCTCCCATGATATGTTGAATGTAGCATTTACAATTCTTCAAAATCATAGCAAAAATATTATTATTTATGGATAGTTATTGTTAGAAGTGCATTTGAATTATTTTTAAATATATTACATTTTTAGCTCATTTTTGAGAAAATAAAGAGGATTTCAATATGACACAATAAATCTGTCATTTGCAATTGTGTGTCTGAACTAACATCAAAAGTCACCAAATAATTACATACTCCTTAATATTTGACAATATGTTGCCAAATTTGGTGCTAAACATGCATCATATTGACAATTTGGTGAAAAAAGGTAAATTTTGTGAAAATTTTATTCAACTATTCTCAACTATTTTTTACTTTTTGTTCACTTTTTTAATTCTGTAACTGACATCTTGATAAGAAAAATTTTAACTGTTTATTAATAATAATATAAGATTCTATCTCTGTGGCATAATATAAAAAATAGAATATTTTGTTCAAAATGCCTGACATTTCAATACTTTCAAAGACTACATTTAGATATAAATAGTATGGTAAAAAGGCTAATTTCAGCACCGCATTAGAACAAAACTTTTCTCTGTTTGGCATTTGATGTGAGTAATTTTGTTTTTGTTTTTACCAGTGCAACACCAGTACACAGATAGTGATTAACTGATAATAGATAAATACATATTGTATAATCATTTCTGCTTTGACTGTTGGCTAAACAAAATCGATGTTGAGTCAGTATATATATGTGACGATTTAAAGTTAGGGGGGCAGAAACATCATCGCCAGGTTTTCCTTTCTCCGCACAGAAGTCATGGCCAGCGAGAAAAAAACAAAATAAATAAATGTAGAAGATCAAAATAATCACTCCTTGGCTGCTGCAAGTTCATTTTATTAAACGGTAGCTATAATCTAGGGAAAAGCTCCTGTTGCAGACGATATTTTACCGAAACATCCAAAAAATATTCCATGCTTTACTACATCAAGTCGTACTTTTGCAAGAGTGCACCCAAGAATCCTTTTTCTCATCTCATCTCCTACCACCTCTCGAGCTTCCTCTTTTTAAATCTAAAAAGAAAATTCTAGAACATTCTGTAACCTCGAACCATCATTCTTTTATGTAAACAGAATTCTTGTCCAGCTACGAGACTATTTTCCACAGACGATAATTTTATTTTAAAAAAATATTATTTAACCAATTTATAATCGACTCAGAATTTCTTAGGCAGACGATTTTTATTGATGATTAATTTTAAGAGAAAAAGAAAAGAAATTAATTTATTGATATGCACACTATCAAAGGTTGACGGAGGAAAAATAAATAAATAGATAAAATAAAATAATGATATTTTTTGAAAGGTATGGTTTTGAAATAAATTTAAAAGACTTTCTTAAAAAGGGTTGATAAAAACATAGAAGGAATGAGTTTTACTTGGAATATTAAGAAATAAAGTTTAATTAAGAATATTTTTAATTTAGAGCCATCTTTTTAAATTTACGCATACTGGAATAATGTTTTTTAAGGCAAATTAAGAATTTATATCGTCTGCATAAAGATTAACAGATTAGATCTAGAAACAAGATTTTAATTTAATAATTTGAAGTAAGTACGGAATATTATTATAAGAAAATTAAGATAGTATAAAGGTTAGTTTTGTCGAAAAAAATTTAAAATTTGTAATATATATAAATAGAACAATGTAAACAGCATGATGTAATTGAACATGTAAAGTGACATTCAATTGTTCAACAAGGTGGATAAGAATTTTTTTTGTATATGCACACATACATACACAAAATCAAAGTAGTAAAAATTGAGCCCTCAAAATTTGGAGAGTCTGATTGTTCTTTTATTCGCCAAATGGAAGATTTTGTTGCGATTTGGCACAATAGCGAGCAGCATCAAAGATCCTGGTGACAATGGGATATTATTTCTTAAAAAAACATTTATTTAGTTTAGTTTTTCAGCGATTTAATGCAAAATTAATATTTTCTATTGTTTTTGTCAAGCATCATTAGCTTTAGGTTTGTAACTTTTTAGTTTTTTGTAATAGCATTGTAATAGTTTTTCATAAGAAATTAATATTAGTGATTATATTAATTTTTTACTGTGAACTATGTGCAAGCTGTGGCTCTGATCTGTACATTTGCAAAGTTACTTGTAACTTTTTAGTTTTTTGTAATAGCATTGTAATAGTTTTTCATAAGAAATTAATATTAGTGATTATATTAATTTTTTACTGTGAACTATGTGCAAGCTGTGGCTCTGATCTGTACATTTGCAAAGTTACTTTCATTCATAAGAATAGAAATAATTGACATGTATTATATATTATTATTCTGATAGAAAGCCACCTAGCAGTGTTTCCTCTATTCTTATACAGCTCATATTCAAAATATTAGAATAATTGAGAAAAAGTAATAAGAAAAAATTATTTGTCATTTATTTATTTTTTATACTAAGTAAATGCAATTAAATTTCTTATAAATTAAATCTGGAATGTTTAGATAAGATTTTAACATTTATAAAATATAAAATACAGCACAATAAATTAGGTATACAGCTTCCTTAAACACACCAGAATATTAGAATAAAATTTAGATTGGTTCAAAATATTAGAATATTTTATTTTACGCAACAATATTACCTTATGAATATGAAGTAAATGGTAGTTAATATTTTGTAGCATCCCCTTTAGCTTTCATACCAGCATACAATCGATCTTGCATACTATATACAAGGTGTTTACAAACATTTCAATCAATATTAGCCCAAATAGACTTTATACGTGCCACTAACTCAGTTTTACTTGAAGGAGGATTTTCTTGAAGTTTTTTCTTCATTATACACCATAAGTTTTCGATGGGAATAAGATCTGGTGAATTTGGTGGCCAAGGAAGTACCTTAATGTTGCGTTGGCGGAACCAATTCTTAGTTGACACCGAGGTATGCGGGGACGCTAAATCTTGTTGAAAGATGAAATCATCTTCAAATAAATCTTCTGATGATGGAATCATGTAATATTCTAAAATTTCTTGATATATCAGAGAGTTAACCTTTTCGTAGACGATGCATAACTTTCCAGGTCCTTCTGCACTCATACAACCCCAAACCATGACGCTAGCAGCAAATTTTACGGAACGTTTAAGGCATTCTTTATCAATTGCTTCTTGCTTCATTCTCCAAACTCGAATACCTTGATTACCATATGAAACACAAAACATACTTTCATCACTAAATAATATATTTTTCCAATCTTCATTGCTCCATAAACGTCTTGATTTACACCAATTCAATCTTATGCGCTTTTGTCTTGCAGTCATGAGAGGTTTTGTTTTCGGTACACGAGATTCAAATTTAAATTTATGGAGACGTCTTAATGTTGTCGATGTAGAAACTTCAACTCCTTCTTCTTTCCATTTTCGGTGCAAGAATCGCACACTTTCAAAACGGTTTTTCTTAACTATACGCTTCAGTTTCTTGTCATCTCTAGCAGATGTTTTTGGTTTTCGGCCACCATTTCGGCAATTATTTTGAAATTTTCCAATTTTTGAATATTGTGTTAGTATTTTACTAACGCTTGATTGCGAACAATGTAAATAATTCGCTATAAAACATTGATTTTTACCATGCCGATACAAATCAACCATACGAAGTTTAGTAGATTCAGGAATATCACTCACACGGCCCATTTTAAGACGAAAAAGAAACAAACTGCAAAAAAGAATACTGATTTTAAATAAAATAGTCTGAATTTAATCAATTATGCCACCAGTTAAGAATAATTAAAGGAGATAATATAATAAAGATAAAGGATAAAAGGAGATAATTAATAATTAATAAAGGAGATAATTAATAATTAAAGGAGAATTAATGTGAAATATTCTAATATTTTGAACCACTTGAATAAATATTCTAATATTTTGACTTTTCAAAATAATTTTTTTTGCAATTAATCTTTTCAAAAATGATATTAAATTTAAGATAACAAGTAAGTTTAAGTCAATAAGTTCTTAATAAAAATATCATTTGCATATTTTCATTAAAAGACATTAAATTACCAAACGATATTTTCAATTTCTAAAAAAAAGGTAATTATTCTAATATTTTGAATATGAGCTGTAAAAGCATTGGGTCTTACTGATAATGGTGTAAAATTTTTTAATTTAAGCTAATTTTCAGGGACACGAGACAAGAATCACAAAAGGTTTTTTGAGGGAAAAATCTATTATAATTTCAGATGTACACCTTTTTATAAGAAAGAGAAAAATGCTGAACAATTCTTTGCTATATGTATTAGAATTTCTAACAATTTCATACATTTATTCATAAGATCCATTTTGTTAATGTATGAGTCAGATTTGCTTGTTGAAAGAGAAACATTTGAGAATCGTTATTTAAGAATTACATTTTTATCTGATGCCAAACTTCTCTTTTAAAATAGTTAAATGTAAATAAATCTTCATTTCAATTTTCTTCACACAATTTCTATAAAATTATGTGTTGTGGATAAATAATTATTCTCATGTAAGATGTTGCTTATAAATGAGATATTGAGCTTTAAATAATTTTTTAAATATTGTGTTTTTCTTTTTCATTCTTTTAGTACTGAGCTCAGGTACTGACGATATAAAATGTTTTGTGCTAGAGCTCTGAAAAAAGAGTCTGGAATTATCTCTAGTACTCATATGATTATGCTTAATTTTCTGTAAACAAAAGCATAGACCCACGCATTCTCTTATTCACTGTGGTGTTTCTTGTCAAGTGTGCATCATCCTGTACATCTAAAATAAAAAATTTGTTTAATTCCAAGGAGTTTTTTGCCTTTTTTATTGATTGTGAGTGCTTTATCATAAGACCAAAGAAAGTTTCTTGAGTCAGCAGCCATACAAATAAAATAACAGAATAGCATAAAGATTGCTGAAATTGGTCGCATGTATGGGAAATCACCATTCGTGGTAAGTTCCGTTGTGGAAAAAAAAAGAGCAACAAAGGAAGCTAATGTAGTAAAAAATGCAATTGGTTGTAACGAAACAGAGATTGCAATCAAATGAAAAATGTCAAAAGTTTTATTTTGGATCAGCCAAAAACAGTTATATGACAATTCTGTTTTGGAGGTCATCATATATGAATAAAACAGACTGTGAGACTATTGTATTCCAATGTCATTCAGAAAATGCCTGGAACAAGGATAAGTCTGAGTAATTTTAAAACCAGCAGAAGTTGGTTCAAAAAATTCAAGAGGCACACTGACATACTCTATGTTAATAGACACAGTGGAAGCGTGAGTTCCAACAAGTCTTGGGTCAAAATATTTGTATCCCTTTTTGGAAAAAAAAATGCCAAAAAGAATGTTTCTCACACGGGAAGAGAAAACACTGCCAAATATATAAGTTTATGAAAGATAAGTTAATTCTTTTATTGCATGGTAATACTAGTTGCAATTGTAAAATGAAGCTCTTATTCGTTACCATTCAGAAACTCTTAGAGTTTTTAGCAGATATAATGATTAAAAGTAAATTGTGTTGTGATGTGGAAGGTAAATAAAAAACCATAAGTCTGACTAATTTTCAATGCGTGGATGAAGTGGTTGTCAAGAGTATGAAAATATATCTCCAGGTTAATCAGTTACTTCTTAAGTCTGTTCTGATATTAAACTATTCTTCTGCACATTCTCTAGATTTGGAAGGCACATTGTTGGAGGAATTCAATTTTATCTCAGTGAAATTCTTGCCCTTCAGTACTATACCACTCATTCAATCTATGGACCAGACTGTCATTTCAAATTTCAAAAAACAGTTTCAAAGGTGCTTTGAGATGACAGCGAAATTCTCCTTAAGTGCATTCTGGAAAAAACATTTTAACATTCTTAACTTTCAGCTTTTCAGTGAATCACATCTAGACAATGAATTCTGCCTGGAACATATTATGGCCAGAATGTTTGAATGAATGTTTGAAAGATATTTCAAAGGAATTGAGACTTCCTCTAATGACCCTACACATGCATGCCTCAGAAAAGGTTGTTAATCTTGCTATTTCTCCCATTTATCTCTTTTAGCTTAAATTTTTCAGATTTAGTCTTTTTTTTTTTTTCAATTATTACTTACTTATAGATCGCCTACAATTATTCCTTGGTCGCAAAAAATGAGTATAAGCTCAATATAGAGACGGCTCTTAAGGAGAGCTTGGACAGCGCATGCGCCTGTTGTCGGCTCCCTCTTGATTTGGCGTTCAGCGGCAGCTTCTCGCCAACGCGCTGAAAATGAAATGAGCGGGTGTTTTCTCTATGCTGATGTAAACACATCAATTCTAAAAATATGTGTGTGTGGGGGGGGGGGGGGGGGGGGATCAGGGTCGGTTTATTATTTCGTGAAGAAAAATGATGGGGATGAGAATTAGTGTTTATGTTGTGAGGGGAAAAAAAAAAGAAAAGAAAAAAGTGGGGAAAAATTGGATTCAATTTTTATTATCTCGTTTGATTCATGCAAACATTTCAATCAACATTAGTCATATAGTTAGTTAGCATAATGTTTTATTTCGTCCGTCTGTATCAGTGCTATTTATATAAAAATAATTCTTTTAATTTTATGATAAAAAAATTCATCCATTCAAACGGTAAATTAATTAGAATTGATTTGTATTATGTTATAAAAAGAAGCGGGGGGGGGGGGGGGGGAACAATCAATTTTTATTATGTAGTTTGATTCTTTTTAATCATCGTTAATCATGTTATTTAATATAATATTTTATTTATTTCATCAATTTGTATCAGTGTAGTATATTTAAAAATACTTAATTTAATTTTATAATATAAGGTTTGAAAATTATTGTACATTACTAATTATTGTTAATTAATTTATTAATAATTGTAAATTAAGTTTTTAAATACAGTATGTAATTATTTGTAACGGTATATTTCTTTTAAAGGGAAAATTTCTTAGCACTTTTATCTAATATATTGTGAATATTATGTGTTCATAAGCCTTTTTTTATTGTTTAAGTTATAAAAAAATCAAATATTTTTCTACGGTTTCTAGCTTCAATACCTATTTTCGTTTTTGTTTTGTTTATTTATTCTTATTATTTTAAACTTCATTCTTTCAAAATAATTATCCTCTTTATCTAATACTGGATATTTTCAATCTGTTCCATTCCATTTTTGAAGATGAAATAAAAAAATTGAATGGTAATTTTATGTGATAAAATACAATTAAAGGTGATTTTGTTTGCATGATATATTATAAATATTTTTTATTAGCAAAATTTATCGTGATTCAAACAAGTGTTATTTCATCATTCATTTGGGGGGGGGGGGGGTGCATATATTGAGAGTGTAATAGTTTATTAAATGTTGGTGCATCTTAAAAATTGGTTTTAAACATAAATTTTGTCAGGAAATTTTGAAGTTCCTGGAAACATCAATAGAATTATCTAAAAAAATAATTTACTATTTTTAAAGCTAATCTCTTATACAGTTTATTTCAAGAATAACTTTTACTTTTAAAATTGTGAAATAAATAAATATTATGCTTTGTTACATTTCTGAAATCTAAAATCAGGACACTTATAAAAAATATACTTAAAAATAAATTCAATTAATGGAAATATTATGCCTTTAAAAATTACAATAATGATCAAAAAGACTTATAATACTCGTCTTACATCTCGAAACTTACTGCTATTTTTTTTAATTCTTTTTAATCAGTTTCT
The DNA here is from genome assembly GCA_964019185.1 of Maratus speculifer. Taxonomy (NCBI): domain Eukaryota; kingdom Metazoa; phylum Arthropoda; class Arachnida; order Araneae; family Salticidae; genus Maratus; species Maratus speculifer. The sequence goes on from OZ025290.1 coordinate 274,798,535, forward strand.
TATCTTAACTCTTGTAGTGGCATAAAACATGTCAGGTAAAAAAACTGCTTTAAATTATAATTTTTGACGAGCAACCATGGTTTGGTTTTATTTTGTGTCGGCAGATTATCTACTCGAGGGGTATAAGCCCAGTGGGGAGTGCCTTTCGTGGGGGTCTTTATAAGGTAACCTAACCCTTAGTTACGCAAGGTTCGAAGAAAGCCACGAAAACTCCGAACGGTTAGGTCGACGGCTGCGATCGGGTTCGAACTCAGCACCTGCCGTTTACCAATTGAGAGGTCAGAACCTCTCGGCCACTGGTGGGGTACGAGCAGCCATGACTAATGTCAAATAAAAATTACAAATTGAAAGTCTTCTCTACAAACACCACTCCCACGATAACACACTACTACAATCTAACTTTCAACAGTTTTCTTTAGAACCTTATTTTTTCTTTGTAGCACATAAAATTTTATTTGGTGTAACTGATACCCTTTTAAAAATCTAATCAATAATTCTCAATGACTTTTTTTTTTTTTTTTTTTTTTTTACAGTCTCTGTTATGGGATATACAACACCTCCTGAGGGAGATTTGGGATTTTATTCTTATTAATTAATGATTTTAAAGTGAAATTTGTCTTGTAACTATTCAAATGCTTTGCCTTGCCCCCACCCCAAATCACTTTTTTTTCTGAGCTTTAAATTTATCTTAATTGAACATTGGAATATTTAAATTTATTACAATTCCAAAATTGTTATTATGCTTAGATTTTTTTATTCACCATTCTCTTATCAATTATAACATGAAAAGAGAAAAAACGAGATCTTAAAATATTTTTTTTAAACAAAATTGCTAAAAAAATATTATTTTTCCTAAATTATATGTCATATTTTTACCTTGCAAATTTCAAAAAGACATATGCATATTAATTTTGCAAATTATTGATTAGATTTAGAAAACACGAAGGTCAGGTCTAATATTCAAATTTAATAATATCATAATTAAGTATATTTTAATTTTTGCATTAATACAAAACCAACTAAAATTATTACATCGAAACGTAACATATATAACTACAGATTTTCTCGAATAAAATTTTTATTTCGCAGTAGTAATAGTCCAATTCATCCATTAACTTTCTCTTTTCATATTCACCCGGAGCCCTTTCTACCAGATATTTAAATAGATAGCCAAGCAAGTGATAAATAGCCAAATACAGTAACCCTACTGCGGGAGCCCTCTCTGTATTGAGACGCTAGTCAAAAAATGTCAGAAAATTTGTCAGCCTGTCTCAGAAAAAAGATCTTGAAATTTGTCAGTTACTCCGCAAGTTAAAATCTCAAAATTTTTCAGTTGGAAAAATTTTTAGAAGAATCGTGTATAAGGAAAGGCAGCCAATGTCACTGTGCTTTGAATAATTGTGGATAAGCAAGAAACACTTGTCCGTTCTTTACGACTCCTAATGTGTACTGTAAATGAGTTAGAGTAATTTCATTAGTCTGCATTCGAACAGGTCTATCATATGAATGGCCTACATCACCAAGATGAATCCTACAATGATTGTAACAACAAAAATGTTGTGGTAGATTGTTTCATAGAGGTGTTTATAAACATGCCCTTTCTCTATTATAGACCCCTTGCATTGATATCACAGTAACGACTGATACTTTAATCTGGTACACATCCGTAGCCCACACAGATGCTCATAAATGCTCGTTTACCATTTAACGCATGTGTGATCTTTCTGTTTAATTTTGATTTTTCTTATTGTTGCATTATTTTTCTAAGTATTTGAAAAGTGAAGCGCAAATCATTACGTTTATAAATGGAGAAAAAACCATATTTGCCTTAAGTTTGGGGGCCAGATGAACCATGTGACATCATGTGCAAGCCGTCTGTATATCAATCTGTTGCAGAATGAAATCACGAAATTCAACGGAAATTATCACGAAACTTAATAGTTAGTCACGGGGGAAAAAATCCGAGAAACTTGTCATTCAGTCACAGGAAAAAAATCGTGATTTTCATCATTTGACTGTGGGGGCAAATTCGTCAATCATTCGTTGAGAAGAAGCGCCAGATTTTTCTCAGCGATTTTCTCATGATCCAGTGAATTTGGTCAATCGGTGGCAAGATAAAAAAGCGAAATTCATCAGTTAGTCATAAAAATATCGCGGAATTTGTTCGGTTGCCGGAAAAATATCTTGATTTCGCCATTTTCGCATAGAAAATATCGCGTAATTCGTCAGTAGAAGACAGAAACATATCGAGAAATTTGTTTTGTAAAAAACAATAAGAGAAATTCGCTAGTAGTGGAATACAGAAAAAAAACTTCTCAAAATTCTTCCGTCGGTCGTTAGAAAATATCGTGAAATTAGTTCCTTGGTTTCATTCTTAAAAAATGCCTGTTTCGACAAACGGTTCTAGAAATTAATCGTGAATTTCGTCAAACAATCGCAGAATAAAAACACCAATTTCCTTGAACGATTGTTGAAAAATATCGTGATTTTATCAAAAATTGCGAATTTTGCCGAACAAGGTCAGAAATTTAATCTCGAAAATTTCGTGAAATGATTGCAAGATAAAATCATGAATTTCATGAAACGATTACGAAATAAAATCGCGAACCTCGTCGAATGGTCGCAGAATATCGGCAAACGATTACGGCAAATCGTATATTTCGGTTTGCGATTACAGAAAAATTTTAAATTTTCTTACTCGGTCGAGAAAAAAAAGCGTCAAACAATCGTGGAATAAAATCCAAATTTCTTCGAATGATTGTGGAAAAATATCGTAGTTTTGTCAAGAGGTCGCGTAAAAAAATTGCGAATTTTGTCAAGCAAGAACAGAAATTAGTCGCGAATTTCGAGAAACGATTACGAGATAAAATCGCAAATTTAGTCGAACTGTCCTAGAAAAAAAATTGCGATTTTTTTTTTTTTTTTTTCGAAAGACCGCGGAATCGCGAATAAAGGCAAGCGATCTCATAAAATATTGCCAACTGTGGCATACAATCGCAAAATAAAAGCGCGAATTTTGGCAAACAATCACCGAAAAAATCGCGAACTTCGGCAAGTAGTCACGGAATAAAAGCGCGAATTTCACCAAACGAGTGTCAAAGTGATGATGATAGGCTTTGTCCCAACAAAGGACCGGGATACGACAGCACAGGCAATCACCTCATCGGGTTCACTTATGAAAACCTCGGATTAGTTAAATCTCGATTAGCATATTAAATTGCAATCGGGCTGCCAAAATCTTGGTAGAAAACACTAAAAAACCGATTTCAACGGCTGACTCATAGGTTCACGATTGTACTTTCCTGGAATTTCAGAATTTAGTTTTAACTTGACTCGCATATTAAAACGAAATCGGCCTGCCAAAACGTATTTTGGTGGAAAACGCTCGAAAACTTAATTTTAGCGGTTGTATTGTTGACTCACAGGTTTATCATTGGGTTTTCATGTAGTCAAAGATATGAAAGCTCGAACGATTTGAAGCAGAAAAGCATAATGGTAAACCTACGAGTCAACCGCTAAATAAGGGTTTTTAGATTTTTTTCCACCAAGATATCACTTGGCACACCAATTGTTTCAATATGCGAATTGGGATTTAACGAATCATACATTTTCATTCGTGAACACGATTAGCTGTTTGTCTGTTCTCTCGGTCTACACTGTAAAAAATTTGACCCTTTTGCTGCATCGTCACTCCACCGCTTTTATAGAAAACGATAACTTCAGCTTATGGAGCCTTCGCATGGGTCAAAAGAGAGATTTTCTATAAAAGCGAAGGAGTGAAGATGCAGCAAATGGGTCAAATTTTTTACCTTGTATAAATAGCCTAAAAAATGCTATTACGCAGCGGATGAAAGTCACTTCAAATTCCAGGGGTCTCCATTCCATTTCACCTAGGGGAGTTGCTCGGAAATCGAGCGATTCTCTTGTGTTGGAGCTTCTTTGACGTCTGGAACGAAGCGATTCGCCCATAATACCCTGTTCATACTATTGTTAGTTAAGATATCTCAGGCCTGGAACTCTCATACCCTGTTCACACTACGGATAGTTAAGATATCTCAGGCCTGGAACTCTCTCAGAGAGTTTCAACTTGCCCGGCCTAGATACAGGAACAACCACCCACTCTGATTGGCTATGAAGGTTCGCTTTTACTGATTGGCTGTTTCGGCCGTCTTTACTTCAAGCGTATGCGCATACGTTACATTTGTTCAGTTCAGAGATATCTTATGTTTCTGGTGTGAACAGGATATAACAGTCAATAAGTTGAAACTGGTGTTAATCAATTGAATGAAAAAACTTCTTTAAAACACCGTAAAATAAATTTTACTGCGCAAGGCCTTTCGAAAGGACTTATACCACTGCCCCCTCTACAATGCCTATTCACTGAGCAGACGACAAGCGTGAAACGTCATGAAGTGGAGGCGAAACGACTAACCCTACTGGTTCCGCAATCGCCACGAAGCTCAGAACACGATCGTTGTCAGGGAAACCGCCTACATTACGTCACAAGCGAGAAGGCATTGTAGAGGAGGCAGTGCTTATACCCTGTTCACACTATGGATAGTTACACTGCCTCCTCTACAATGCCTTCTCGCTTGTGACGTAGTGGAGGCTGTTTCCCTGACAACGATCGCGTTCTGAGCTTCGTGGGGATTGTGGAACCAATAGGGTTAGTGATTTCGCCTCTACTTCATGACGTTTAACGCTTGTCGTCTGCTCAGTGATGAGGCATTGTAGAAGTGGCAGTGATAGTTAAGATATCTCAAGCCTGGAACTCTCTCAGAGAGTTCCAACTCTCTCGGGTTAGATACAGGAACAACCACTCACTCTCATTGGCTATAAAGCTTCGCTTTTACTGATTGGCTGTTGCGCCCGTCTTTATTTCAAGTGCATGCCATACGTTACATTTGTTCAGTTCAGAGATACAGTGACATTCGTTGAGATATCTTAGGTAATTTTTTCGCATATTCACAGCATCCGCAAAGAAACTCTTCGAGAGGGTTGAATTCTGATAGGGATAGACCGACGCGTTTTCACGTAACTTGGCGATAATTATACTTGGCGAGCGATAGATGCTTCCGTCCAGGAGTTTGATTTCCTTCCGAACCGAGTACAAAGTAACATTGCATTGGATTGCATTGTACAAAGCATTGCATTGGATGGAACGTGTCTTACTGAAAGCTGTACTCTTTAAAAGTTTTTAAACACAAATTTTTAATTTGTACTCGGATCCGAAGGAAATTAAACTCGACGGAAGCGTCTATCGCTACGCAAAGTATAATTATCGCCAAGTTACGTGACAACGCGTCGATCAATCCCTATTCAACCATAGATGTAGGAATAACTAGATTACGCACACGGGGAGAAAAGTTGATTCTCCGCGGGCGAACGATTCTTCTCCACTAGAGTGGCAAATGGCCGGCGATCCAGTGGTCAACGTATTAAAATGTGCATTTTTAAAATGCATTTATGTCTATATACATATACATATTTTAAGTCTTCGTGAATATTTCAAAGTTTATATCTGATTTTCAACCACCAATTAGTATTTTTTTTTATAGCGAAATTAGTTTTTATGAATAAAATAAGTAAGAATAATGGATTTTTTTTAACAACTTATCTTTAAATATCTTTTAAGCTGGAAGTTAAACAAAACAGTATGCGCATCAAAATCAGTAATTGGCATCTTTTTTAGGTGCGTTCGTAATTATGTAAAAACGTAGCACCTATAAAACCTGTCGTTCCGTCTGTCCGTCCGTCCGCATATAACAACGCAAAAACTACCAAACCGAATCGTTTAAAAATTAAAATATATAATTATTGCTTAATTTTGTCGAGTCATTTCAAATTTTACGAAAATCGGATGCATAGATCAATTACAGGGATAATTAAAAGTATTCCGTTACATTACGGCAATGGGGGGGGGGGGGTTACAAATGCATTTTAATCTTTTGAAATTTAAAATATATAATTATTACATAATTGTCGAGTCACTTCAAATTTTATGAAAATCGGATGTATAGTTTAATTAGAGAGAGAATCAAAAGTATTCCGTTACATTACGATCAATAGGAAAAAATAGTTTCAAGTATATTTTAATGATGTTAAACTCTTTCGAATGTAATAGAATTGACATGAACCTATGAAGTATATATGTACTAAAATATAAAATTCTTCCTTAGTTTGCAACTTTTAACCTCCCCCTTTACATTCAGTGACTTCTGTTTTATTCTTCACACAGTATTTCAAAATTTCCAGATGTTTAAAATATTCTTCTCCTTCCTTTCTGCCCATGTTTCTTTGCAATGACAATAAATTATTGTGTCAAATTTTTCTTACCCACTAAACTTAAAACATTTCTTTCCCAGCCATAGTTGTTAATCGTTCATTTCCTCCCCCCCCCCCCCAAAAAAAAAGTGTAATAGGGAAAATACAAAAAAAAATTACTTATTTTAGCTGTGTTATCTTTTTATTTGTGCGTGTGTAAAAAATAAAATAAAATAAAATAAAAATAAATAAATAAAAAAGCATTAATGATGCACATTTTTTAAATTATTTTTTTAGCCAAACATTGTTCAACAAAGGTAGACAAAGCATGAAATATTTTACCAAGGTCAATATTCTTAATAAATCTTTGGTGTTTTTAGAATACAACATGAATGAAGGGATAAATAAATCCGTTCATTCACATTTTATAAAAAGTGTGGATGAATGAATTAGATAAAAATATTATAATTTTTGTCCATTTCAGTTTTAAGATATAACAAGAACGAAACACAAAATCCAATTGTTTCAATTACTTAATAACACATCAAAAAAAAAAAAAAAAAAAAAAAAAAATTGTAATTTAAGAAATTACCCCAACCATTTGAAAAATGTTTCACTCGATACATTCATCTATCATTTTAAGCTAAATACCAGTTGTTTTATTGTGTATTATCCGTGCCACTGCTATAAATGACTTTATACATGCTGCAATTTGAAGGTACGGTTCGTTTAAGTTATATCACTCTATTGTCGCCAAGCATAAAAGTTGGCGACGAAAGAAACATTTCAAACTATTTAACATTGTTGGTGCAAAAGTAATCATTATTAAAATACAGCTTTGGCATATACTGTTATACTTGTAAGACTTTGGCATATATTGTTTGATTTTACAGAGCAGAATTTTGGTGATGGAGGTTTTAAACCAAAATCGATCGCAGCACATGCATCTGTGAATGGGTCCATCAGACATCGAATCAAAAAAGTTTTTTCCCAGTTTTTCCCAAGCCGATTGCTTTTTAGTTTTCTTTTTAGGTGGTGGAAAATCAAGAGTAATAGCTATAACATTTTCCGGCTTGTTAGAATCACTATTGGCACTCAAATTTTCCTGGTTAGAACCGACCGTTAGTAAAACGCCATGGCTAGTGGATTGGTCGCCCTGGCGACATGATGTTTTACAATTAATCGGTTCGGCATTAAATTGCTTCCTTTTTCGTGATCGCCTTTCAACACGTAATTGGTTTTCAGCGGCTCAATAATCTTTTGATTTTATCATTTTCTGCATTGAAAGACGTTTTTGCGCCAAACCAAATACAGTATTACTCAGTTATCCCGTCGACCAATTTCGCCAAATGATACGAATCGCCAAACTAATAAGCAACTTATACATGTTGACTGTGTTTAATATCATTGAATGCGATATTCACGTTCATTCATTTCTTTGGCTTCGGCTTTTTCCGTATCTGTTAATTTCCGTCTACCCATTTTTAAATTTGTTAGTTTTCTCCTTTATTACAATGATTTTAACCATTTTAATTTACTATTCAAATAAAAATTCTTCTAAAAGTAAAGAATTTAATTTAAATTCAAAAAAAACTCTTCTAAAAGTAAAGAAATTAATTTAAATTCAAAAGTGACCACATCATTCAAAAGTGGTAACATCATTCAAAAGTGGTAACATCATCGGGTCCATTCTCCCGAAAACAACAACCATTTTTCAAATGGTTAAAAAAAAAAAAAAAATCACAATAACAATTACGTACATCTGCTATGCATTACTATGATAGAAACGCAAGTTCCACATGCTTTCTGCCACTCTAATGGATGTTGCCACCTAGCCGCAACAGAATCAAAAGGTATTGGGAGAATAACATTGAATGCGTAATCTAGTTATTCCTATATCTATGTATTCAACCCTCCCGAAGAGTTTCTTTGCGGATACTGTGAATATGCAAATTTTTCAATAAGAATAGGCATCCAATTCCGGGAAGAATATTCCAATAAGAATAGGCATCCAATTCCACTTCAAACACGGCGATCTTAAGATATCTTATGTTTGTATTTAGCATTCTCATGGGTCAAAAGAGGGATATTCTATATAAGCCATGGAGGGACGATGCAGCAAAAGGGTCAAATTATTTACAGTGCAGAATTCTCATGAAGGTAGACTCCATATTCCATTGTTCTTTTAGTCAGATTTTGAATCCAGCATCTTTCGTTTCAGTACCAAAAAAGGTGCTGTTTTTTGGCAGTGATGCTTTAATTGGGAACTTCCAGATTTTGTTCTTCCAATTCAGTGGGAATGTGGAGAGAGATTTTGATTCGATTTTGGCAAGAGAAAAACAGGTTTGGCGCGATAAATCTGCCCTCCTTTATGTGACGGAAGGCAAACATTCCGTCCTGTGGTTGTTGGTCACGCGAATGGATTTTACCCATATGCGTCCAATAAACAGTCTTTTTCGGACGTCATCTACCCGCAGAGCAGGGGTATGGCTGTCGCTACTCTGTTATTTAGGTATTCAACTTTTCAGAAGCAATTACTCTCGTTCACAAAAAGTCTCTACTGTTGATTTTCATATCGATTTGAAATTCGATTTTAATTGAAATAAGTTACTACAACTTTAACAAATACAAACGCAGAGAAAGCAAAACATGGCTGAATCTCAAGACAATTCTTGGCGGACTCAGTCATTTCGGCAAAATGTCAGGGGTAAAATGTAAGATAATTGTTTTTTATTGTTGAAAATTGTAAACTATGTGATATTCTTTAAATGTGTATGTGTTGTTTAATGTATATGAAAATTTTACAAAGTTTTGTACATCATCATTATTGCGATTGTATTATTTGGACTTACTTATAATATTTTATGTTGTTAAAATGTCTTAATGGATATTACATAATCCGAATTAACAATTTTGTTAATAACAGTAAACAAATAAAAATGCGATTAAATGAAATTGTTTAATATTTTTTTAAAATAATTTTCAATTTCAGCACCATTTGTTCACTTATTAATTTTACCCAGAAACAGATTTAGCTACTGCAAGGGATTAGACAATAGATTTTTACAAATCTTTTTTTAATTTATAAAGTTTGTTATACTGCTTACTTTAAGAACTGTGTTGTTTAAGAAATGCATTTGTTGTCTGTCCTGAAGGCCATTCTGTATTTAGAGATAAAAGTGAGAAATGTCATTTGTAGCTAGTGGTCAGCTGAAGCAATTTTATTAGTCGCTTTTTTTTTTTACCTCGGGGGGGGGGGGGGGAGAAAAGATGAGTAAAATCATAAGTGCTGACTAATAAAGATTTTTTTTTTTTTTTTTGTATTTATATAAAATTAAATAGCCTAGATAAATATGTCAATATTTAACATATTGCAACTGGAAAGAGTGAAATCATTGACAGAATGCAGGTAGTTTTGGTACTTTTTAGTATATTGGGTTAGTCCCGATTTAGCAAGATAAAGAAGCCTTGATGAATGAAGGAAGTTTAACAACATATTTTCTGACAACCTAGATACAGAATTGACAAAATAGCATTGAAGCAGTTCAAATCAACATTTCTTCCCAATGATAATTATTTTTGCTGCAGTCTAAGAGGTGGCAATCATCAATGATGAGACAATCATCTCATCAAGTTCACGGATGAAATCTATGATTTCTTAAATCTCAATTCGCATATTGAAATTCATTTAGTCTGCCAAGTCAAATCTTGGTTGAACATGCCTAAAAACCAGATTTAAATAGTTGAGTTATAGGTTTACCATTATTTGAGATGTTAGACGAAATTCGTATTTTTATCAAGATCTTTTGACAAAATTTGTGTTTTTCATGACCCTTCAATGATATTTAATACTTTTTCCACTGAATTTTTTCTAAATTCGTTTTTTTTTTTTTTTTTTTTTTTTTCTGTGATAATTTGACAAAATTAGAGATTTCTTTTTCTGTGAACGATTGACAAAATGTTTTTTTTATGATAACTGTCTGTCAAAATTTGTGATTTTTGGTGTCCAAGGTTTCGGACTGATGAATTTTTAAAGTTTTCTGCATCAAATGCCTTAAATTTTTGGAAGATTCCAAAGTCCGCGTTGCTTTCAATTGTATGCTAACAGTAAATAATTCATACATAAAATTAGTAGTGATGCACCGGATTGGATTTTTGCCGGATAACGGATATCTGGTACAAAATGTTACCGGATGTCCGGTATTCGGCTGAATAATTTCTCATTTTTAATTTTAATAATATTTCAATTTTATGCTTGTTTAAATAAAAAAAAAATATTATAATTTAATATTATGCAAGTATTAATGCAGTGCTTGCTTATTCAATTCACCTTAAGTATATGGCATCTAAATTGACATTTGAGCATAAAGAGTGAGCAAGAAAATTGCTTTTTGATAATACTTGTACAAGATATACCATTTTAACTATTTTTCTGTTATTTTTGGGCTACAGTTATTTAATTATATTTTTAAAAAGAACCATCTTTTTATATGTAGTAGTCTATAATTTTTAAGGTATTGCAGTGTATTATTTATTCAAAAATATTTGTAAAAGTGATGTTAAAATATCATTAGAATTTTTTATACATTTCTTTGGTGCGATTACAGTTTGCTCTCCTTCTTGGTGTGATTTTCAAAAATCGCCAAATGGAGCATTTTTGCATACTAACTCTCGGAGCTGCAACATCTTCGAGAGAGAGTACACAAAATTATTATTTGTTTTCTCTTCTCATATATTTTTAAACAAATACCTATCTAGACAAATGCTTTAAATGTGAGAATAAATATTTGATCAGTTATTTTTCTCTTATTTTAACCTGTATTTTTGAGTGTAAAAATACATAACATTTCAATTTTTTTCGAAATACATTTTTAAAGATACATTTAATATATTTTGAAATACATTTTATCAAATATACCAAAAATAAATTTTTTACTTACCCAAATTATTAAAAAAGAATGTTTGTTAACGGTAAGAGGAGCAAAACAATGTTGTAGTCTTTTTATTCAGAGGGCTTTTTTTTTTTTTTTAATCAGGGGGCCTACCGCCCTCCTGAACCCACGTTGAAGATGCAAGAGGAGAAATTGAAAATACAAGGGTTGCCATATTGGAGCATTTATCGCGCCAAGAAAAAGTTGCCTTGGCGAAGGAGAGTAACCTGCATTTCACCAATTTCTTTTTTTATAACTTTTAAATAGAAATTCAACCTTAAATAATAGTATCAATAGTCAAACTTGTGCAGCATCAGATTACTTCTATGAAAATTTGTTATTCAAGTGACAGAAAATTATTATATAAACAAAGTACATTTATATGATCCTTTTGAAACTTTTTGTTGCTTTAAATGACATTCATAATCTTTATTTTAATTTAACTATATTCTTTATACATATGTGAATTATGAATCATTACAGGTTAAAGTTCTTATTAGCATTATTTCTTAGTTTCTGCCAGTTTTTGTCACTTACTGGCAGAAACTAGTTTCTGCCATGCCGATTTTAACCGGTTATAACTGCCGGTTTAAACCACCCCAGCAAAAACTTGCCAGCCCTGCTTAAAAAATGAAATATTCAGTTTAGATATATAAGCAAAATTTTATTTATTTAGCTTTATAATAATTCCTGTCTGTTCTTCGATGCAAAGCGTGTTTATGTAAATTTAATTATAAATAACTTGAAAACACAAATTAATATACAGTAGACTCCCTCAAATCCGCACAGCTTGGGACCAGAGGTTGTGCGGATTTTAGAATTTTGTGGATTTCTGATCATTTTTTAAACAGTAATTTGAGTGTAACTAATAATGCATTTGGAACTATAATGAATGCTTACAATATAATAAAACATTAAAATAAGTAATAAACTAAAATAATAAAAATTTAGATATTTTTTTAAATGATTAAAGTACTAATAGCAAAGGTCAAGTTAATAATCCATAGTGTATAATTAAATATTCATTAAAAAGATAAAATGTATTTTTCCAAAATTATTTAACAAAACTTGCTTCATAAAAGTACATTGCTAATTCAGATCAAAATCATAAAATAAGAATTTTTTTAAGTTAAGCCAGGCTTAATAACCAAAAAATCTTGATTAATGCATAAGTATATTCAGTAAGAAGATTGACTACCAGTGATATCAGCAATATCTTGAATTTTTTCCAAAATTAAATTTTTCTTCCTTCATGAAAAAAACATGAATAGAGTATTATTTAGAAAATTACAAATTAAAAAAATATATGGAATTGATACAAAACTAAAAAAAAAAATCAAATTTTGACCCAATATCCGATCTGAAATTTTTATTGTTTACATCCATAAAATATGTGCGGATGCAGATTTTAGAGAGTTGCGGATTTCTGGTTTGCGGATTTGAGGGAGTCTACTGTATATGAATTATATTGCTAACAAAACTAGAGAAATAATTGTTCATAAAAAAATAGGATTGCATTCCCCTGCTGCTTTAAAGCACATAACATAGAGAAAGTGTGATGTGTGCGATAAATAAGTACGATGTGTGCTTGTCTGAGTCCGAAGAGAAACTGAACTCTCATGTAGGTGCGCTAACAGTCAAAAATTAAAACAGGAAATGGCCTTGAAGTAATCAAAAAAGTTTTTTCCACAAACAAGTGCACTCATTTTCTAACATATATTTTGTTTTATAACCAATGAAATTAAATTTTAGTAGTTAATGTCAGTGCTGATTTATGCTGTCATTTACTATTTATAGAAATTAATGTTTTAAGATAAACAATTCCATAAATTTTTTAATTTGTAATTTTCTTTAATATTACTGAATTTGCTTTTTTATGAAGGAAGAATAAATTCATTTCTAAAAAAATTCAGTATATTGCTGATATCCCTGATAATCAAATCTTCTAACCAAACATATTTATGCAATAATCAAACTTTTTTGTTTATTAAGTCTGGCTAAACCTGCAATAAAACTTCGTTATTTTATGAGTTTGGTGTGAATTATTAATGTATTTTTATGAGGCAAGTTTCATTGAATAATTTAAGAAAAATACATTTAATTTTTATAATGAATGTCACAAAAAAATCACAAGGGTTCACATTTGATCATACATTATTGATTAACTTGACCTTTGCTTGTGCTTGTAATATTTTAATTACTTAAAAAATTATCTAATTTTTTTTTTATTTTAGTTTATTACATTATTTATTACATTGTAAGCATTCATTATAGTTTTGATTGCATTATTAATTACATTCAAATTACTTTTAAAAAATGTAAATAAAGCAATGACCAGAAATCTGCAAAACCTCTGGTCCCAAGCTGTGCAAATTTGAAGGAGTCTACTGTATATACATTTATATTAAATTTGCCAGATAGATCTTTATAATCATTTGAAAGCAATTAAAAAAGCATCATCTTTGTGAAATAAATTATAATACTATTATATTGAGAAATATAATTATATTGAAAAGAATGTAAATTATGTTCCAAAAAAGCATCATCTTTGTGAAATAAATTATAATACTATTATATTGAGAAATATAATTATATTGAAAAAATATAATTATATTGAAAAGAATGTAAATTATGTTCCTAAATGTTGTTTCAAATTTCTATATTGCATAACCCTGCATATATACTACACATTTAAAAGATTATATTTAACTAAGCAATGACAAAATGCAACATATCAGATTGGAAACAGTCTTACATCTTCATAAGGAAAGATTAGGCAACAATATGAACAATGTTAAAAGTGATATTAGCAAAGATAATATTTGATTAAAGTTTAGTATATAAATGTATAAAATTAAGATAGCAATTAAACAACAACAAAATTATTTTGTTGTTGTTTAATTGCTCCAAATTGCTAATAGGTCCAACAGAGTTTCCCCCAGGTTTAAAAAGGGGCAGGGCGCTACTGTTTTGAAAAGGGCACTTTTTACATTTTTCAGGACTTTTTTTACTTTTTCAAGGCACTTTTTCATTTTTAAGGGCACTTTTATGGAGTTGAATCTAGAATCTAGTGGTTCAAAAAGTCATGAAAAAACAGAAATTTCATAAAAAAAATTGAAAAAAAAAGAAGAAAAAAGGTAAATTTTGTTAAAAGATCATGAAAAAACGGCAAATATTGTTAAAAGATCACGAAAAAACAGCCAATTTTCTTTAAAAATCGCAAAAAACAGCAGATTTTGTTAGAAGATCGCAAATAACTGCATATTTTGCTAAAAAAAATCGCGAAAAAACGTCAAATTTCGTGAAAATAACGCAAAGAAACGGAACTTTTCACAAAATTTTCCGTTTTATTGCGATTTTTGGACGGAATTTGCCTTTTTTTTTTTTTCACAAAACTTTCGACGACATCTGCCGCTTTATTGCTATTTTTTGACGAATGTTGCCGTTTTTTGCGACTCATTTGACAAAATTTTCTGTTTTATCGCGATTTTTTTAAAGAAATTTGTCGTTTTTCCACAAAAATTTTGAGGAAATCTGCCGTTTTGTGAAATTTTGTGATGAAGTTAGCAATTTTTTGCGAATCTTGCCAGAAATTAGTCGTTATTTCGTGACTTTTAACGATACTTGCCTTTTTTTTTTTTTTTTTGCTTTCTGTCGCCGATTTTTTGCGTAATTTAAGCACTAGCGCGTTTGGATCATCGCTGGAAGGCTGTGTTTTTTCAAATGTGGGGAAGAAGGGCGTTATTTTATTTTTTAATAAAAGACAAGAGGGGTGCTAGTTTTTAGATGAGGGGCAAGAGGGACGCTATTTTTTAAACTAAAGGGCAGGAGGGGCGGAGTACCCTCCTGAAACCCTCTGGGGGAAACTCTGGGTCCAAATAAAATTTGTTGAATAAAAATTTTGAAAAGCTGCTTGCAGTTTAAATGCATATTATGCATATGCTATTCATAATATTGTTTTTAGTAGCGAGAAACAGGGTTGGAAAAAAATCATGATTTTTTTTTAAAAATCAAAAAAATCGGATTTATTTGATTTAAATCAGATTTTTTTGATTTAAATCGGATTTATTTGATTTTTTTAGAATCCTATATTTAATTACTGTGTGTTTATGTTTTTACAATACATGAAGCTGTTTTTTATAACAAATAACTAAAAAAAGAATAAATAATATTTATAATTTAAAATATATATATATATATATATATATATATATATATATAATTATATAGTTAAAAAAATATTATATTCTAGTTACTGATTGATACTAAAAATTAAACATCTATTATTTTGTAATTGAATTGTGCACACTATGTAAGAAATATATTTAAATATATTGTAAATGAATAGAAAATGATAAAATTTAAAAAACAAGTTAAATATAGTAGACTCCCTCAAATCTGCAACTCTATAAAATCTGCACATAATTTACAGATGTAAACAATGAAGCTTTCAGGTCAAGTATAGGGACAAAATTGGACTTTTTTATTTTTATAGCAATTCTATAATTTTAATCTGTAACTTTCATTAATATTACAAAATTCATGCTTTTTCATGAAGGAAGAATAAATTTATTTCTGAAAAAAATTCTAGGTATTGCTAATATCAGTGCTGATCACAATCTTTTTGCAAAATGCATTTATACATTCATCAAGCTTATTTTGAGTATGGTTAAATCTGAAATAAAACTTCTTTATTTTATGATTTTGATGTGAATTAGTAGTGCATCTTTATGGGGCAAGTTTCATTGAATAATTTAGGAAAAAATCTATCTCATCTTTATAATAAATATTTAGTTATTCATTATCGATTATTTACTTTATCTTTGCTGCTTTCAACATTTTAATCATTTTTAATTATCTAAATTTTTATTATTTTAGTTTATTACCTTACATAATTGTTTTAATATTTTACTATATTATAAGCATTCATTATAATTTCAATTGCATTTTACAATCAAAATTCTGTTTAAAAATGTAAACAAACCCATGACCAGAAATTCGCAAAATTCTAAAATCCACACAACCTCTGGTCTCAAGCTGTGTGGATTTGAGGGAGTCTACTGTATTCATTTAATGCAAGCTATTTATTAAGGGATAAAAATCACAAATGATTCAATATTTTTTAAGCAAATAGTTAAAAATCAGCGATTTAATTGTTTGAACAAAAACACTAATTTAGAAGCTTTGTCTACTCCTAATTTATTATGAAGGCTTAAATGAACTAGTCCAAAAGAAGAAAACTGTCTTTCTAATCTAGCAGATGAAGCCATGGCTGTTGTGTTGTTATTTGGTAAATAAATTCAATTTCAATTTCGCTGATTTTTTCTTTACCTCCTATTACATAAAAGGACTTCCACCAATCATAATCTGTCATAATATCAGAAACTTTTTTCTCAAGCAATGATAATTTTTGGAATGGGCCATTTTTTGCTTGAAAATGTGCTACAGTGATGAGAAGATTCAGACTATCTTCTTTAATAAATGCCAAACCTTCATTATTTTCCCCTAAACTAAGTGAAATTTCATTTCGATTTAAAACAAAGGGACTTAATAAAACTGCAGCAAAATGACAGCCATTAATAGCTTGTCCATATCTTGCTTTAAATTTTGTAATTCTATCATTATCTAATTCATTTTCTAACTTTTTACCCAAAATTTTTCCTTGATATGTGCATTCATGTGATATTGCAAAAAATTGATTTAAATCAAATGATTTTTTTAAAAAAATCAGTTGATTTAAATCAAGATTTAAATCTTGATTTAAATCGGTTGATTTAAATCATGCCAACCCTGGCGAGAAATGGTGTTTTTGTTATGACTTTATCTTTGAAGCTGCTCTGCAAAATTCTATGAAAAATGAGCCAAAGACAGCAAGCTATATGTTTAGAAATTAGAACTAAAGTTAAAATGCTGAAAAAATCAGAAACTACGACAAAGTATGAAATACCAAAAGTACACATTCTAAGATTTTTATTTCTAAAAAGAAAGTAATATACAAAAATGAAGTAAAATCAATAGTCATACAAATCACTTAAAAAAAAAGGATTAGCTATAAATAAATTTATTGCATAAAATAGACCAATTTGTTATTCTTAAATTTCTATATCTTGTTTATTATTTTTAAGAGCAGGGATAATTTTTTAGTATGTTAATATGCTTATTTATATCTAACATAGATGGTAATATTTTTTTTTATGGTTCCCCCCCCCCCCCCCCACAAAAAAAAAGTAGTTTAATTTTGTGTTGTTAACAAGGTTTGGCTGTGTTAGATTAAAACAAATAATTTTCTATATGTGAAAGAAATGTGTTTAAATTAGCAATGTGTTAAAATTTTACAAGTTTTGTTGTCCTTTACCATCTAAATAATTTGCTTTTAAATGTTTGCAAAAATATTTTTTTAGTCATGTATTTCTTAAAATAATGATAAATATAATTTAAAAATTATAAGCAGTTTATAATGCAATTTAAGCAGATTTTTAATGAAACAGATTTTTAGATATTAATGTTTTGTTTCTTTTGCAGTGAGGAAGCCATTAGGCAATCAGGCAATCCAACTACCAAAAGTGTTGCTGAAATGGAAAACCATGTTTTCCAGAAAGCAAAGACAAAGGTTAATAAATTTATTGTTTTATATATTTTGTAATGAATTATATGGAGCAAAATATGCATCCTTTATAACAATTTACCAATTTTGTGCAGCAAAACTTTCTTAATATATGGGTACCTAATCTATTGTATATTTAAAAAAAGTCTTATGGTACTTTCAGAATTATTAAACTCAATTCTCATAGTAAAACATTATTTTTTTTTAATGATATATTAAAATTTGGTTTATTTCTTTATTCTTAAAAGTAAATAAATAGCATTGCTGCTACTGTACTTAAATTTAATATCACCATTTCACTTTTTCGGCTTATTGTGCAACAGATTGCATATAAAAATGTCAGAATTTCATTATCTCAATTAGAAATTTAATTCATAAGCATTTTTTTGACTGTTTACAGATTTTAAAGACTAAATAATACTATGTCCAATTCTAAACACATTTCAATTGAAAAATATAATTAAATACACATAAATATTTAAAAATAATAATAATAATAATTACATGTGGAAAGCATTTTATTGATAAAAATTGCCATTTTCAAAACAATATATTTTACACTACTTTCTTACAACATCTAAAAGTATACTTTTCTTCTAAACGGTAGGAAAATCCGTGAAACAACAATATTATTTTTACCAAACTGTTTTTTTCTTTTTTAAGCTGATTTTCACATGTTTAATAAATCTTAATCAAGGAACAGCTATTGGCTGCTGTGACAGTAGTAAGGGTGATCTCGGAAATTTATAAATCCCATAGCCAAAGAGAAATTAATGCTACCTGTTTACAGAAAATCGTCACTGTTTGTGATAATATTTTTCAATTGGGTAAACAGGCCTCGGAGCGAGTCGCTAAACTCGCTTTTCTCGCTCTTTTTTTGAATTTGTCTCTTTTAGTCTATATTTTTCAGATTTAGTCTCTTTTTTCACTTTTTTTTTTTTTTTTTAAATGTTCCTTACCCATCGATTGATCGCAGGAAAAAGATCGTAACTTTCCTCATTTGATAGCGGGAAAAACATTGCGAAATTCAACAATTTGTTGTGAGGAAATATCGGAAAACTTGTCAGTTTGTTGCAGGAAAATCTCGAAATTTGTTAACTGTTCGCGGGTAAAAATCACAAAATTTTTCAGTCGGAAACCGGCGGAAAATCGTGGATTATCTTAATCTGTCTTAGGATGAAACCATGAAATTCCGTGGAACTATAGTGAAACTTAGTTGCGGAAAAAAGTATACCAAATTTCCCGGGAGCAGAATCGGCGCAACGCTGCGACGCACGTCGCAGACTCTTTTAGAGGGTCCACAGGCTATTTTTCAACTGTTAAAAATTTAGCAAAAATTTCGGTCCTAAATCCAAAAATTCGGACATAAAAGTGTATCGCGAATATCGACAAACAGTCTTCGAAAAGAAATCTATTTCGTCATATATCGCGAAAAACACGCGAATTATTCAAAAGATCGCGAAAAAAACGACAAATTTCCTCAAAAAAAATCATTCAAAAAATCGTGAAAAAACCGGCAAGTTTCTTCAAAACATCGCAAAAAAAAGGCAAATTTTTTCAAAAGATCACGAAAAAACGGCAGTTTTCGTCAAAAAATCACGAAAAAAATGGCTAATTTTCTCAATAAATTGCGAAAAACGGCATATTTTGTTTAAAAAAAACCCGAAAAAAATGGCAAATTTCTTCAAAAGATCACGAAAAAAACGTCATTTTTCTTCAAAGGATCGCGAAAAAAATAGCAAATTTCTTCAAAAGATCGGGAAAAAAGGCAAATTTCTTCAAAAGAACGCGAAAAAAGGGCAGTTTCGTAAAATGATCACGAAACAACAACGAATTTCTCCGAAAAATCGTGAAAAAACAGCAAATTTCATAAAAAAAAATCACGGAAAAACGTAACATTTCTTCCTAAAGTTAGCAAAAAAAGGCAAACGTCTTCAAAAAATCACGAAAAAACGGAAAATTTCTTCAAGAGATCACGAAAAAACGGCAAATTTCTTCAAGAGATCGCGAAAAAATGGCAAATTTCTTCAAGAGATCGCGAAAAAACGGCAGTTTTCGTCAATAGATCGCGAAAAAAATGCAAAAAACGCAAATTTTGTCAAAGAGGAGCCCCCCCCCCCCCCTTCTCTTTAGGACAATGTATGTAACATTAAAAATTCTGAGAACAAAGGCAACTTCTTTTTTAATGTATATTTTTCTTTTATGTCTATCACAAATACTTGAAGGTTTGAGTGCAAATAATGTAATGCGAGGGATTGGTCTGCAGACTGTTTAAGTTTTTATATGTGTTGCAGACTGCAGAAAAAAATTCTGCTGCATGGCCAAATTTGTCTCTCTTTCGCAGGGAGAAAAAATTCTAAATTTCGTCACTCTATCGTGGAAAACCATTACGAAATTAGTATATCATTTGCGGGCAAGAATCGCAAAACTTTTCTGTCAGACACTGAAAAGAAAGTGAATTTGGTCAATCTGTGGCAAGATAAAAACGCGAAATTTAATAATCATTCGAGGGGTAAAAATCATAAACTTCGTCATTCGGTCGCAGGAAGAATATCACGATTTTGTCATTTTCACGAGAAAAAAAGCGTATAATCCGTCAATCAGTGGCAAAATCACTGCAAAATTTGTCAGTCGATCTTGTGCAAAACAATTGAGAAATTCGTCAGAGGATTGCAGGAAGGAATCTCAAAATTCTTATTTCAGTCGTTACATATTCAGGGATCACTTTTTCGACAAACGGCAGAATTTCATGTTTTTTAATTTTTAAGAATCTTCGATTTTCATAAAATGATCACTGGCAAAACTGCGATTTGAATTAATTGATCACCTAGAAAAAAGACTATTTTCATTAAACAATCACAAAATCAAGCCGCGATTTTCACCAGATGATCCCGAAATAAAATCGTTATTTCCAAACAATCCCAAAATAAATTTGCGATTTCTGCCATACGATTGCGGGGAAAAAAATACTCTCGAGATTTATGTCAAACGATCCCAAAATAAGACCGAGCTTTCGTCAAATGATCATAAAATCGAAATGGATATTCATAGATGCCATAGAGTACGGTATGGTCAGTAGTACAATGCACAGAAGAGTACAATGTACGAATTTTGTTCGAAGTGTACGGTTATACTAATGAACAATACGATTGTACGATTTTGCGGGCGGAAAAAATAATCGCAGAGAAATGCAAATTTTGTGAAAGGATCACCGAAAAAATTTGCGATTTCTTTACACGATCGGTAGTTAAAATTTTCGATTTTTTTTTTTCTGTGATCGTTTATCAAAATACAGTAAATGATAATTTTTTGGGCCATTGTTTTAGAAATTTGCTTTTTACTGCATTTATATGACAAAATTCGTCATTTTCCACGATCATTTGCCGAAATTTGCAATTTTCAAAGGCGATTTTCACCAACACCATTTGATAAATTTCGCAATTCTTTTCCTGAGATAATTTGACAAACTTCACTGTTTTATACTGTAACTGATTTTCGCACATTTTAAAGTAACCCATTGATAGGCATACATTGACAGTCGATCATTTTTCAAAATTCGTGATTTTTTTTTGTTTGCAATCACGATTTTTTTCCGTGCGATTTTGCAAATGATCGCAGGAAAAAAAAAAATCACAAATTTTGTTAAATAAACACAGAAAAATAGTAAATTTCCGCAAACAATGGCAAAAAAATTGCGAATTTTGGCAAATAAAAGCCAAAAAAAAAAAAAAAAAAATCACAAATTTTATTGAAAAAAAATTGCAAATATCAGCGAACAATCGTGGAAGAAAAATCGTGTATTTCCGTAAGCAATAGTGTGGAAAAATCACAATTTTCATATTAATATGCGGCAATTAGTAGCGGGGGGGGGGGGGGTCGTTAATTTCGTCAAATAGTCTTAGAAGGAAATGTAGTATGCCAGTTAAATGTGCCCTAAAATATCCAAAAAAGTTTGTCTGAAATATTACTTGGCATCAGTACGACCCCTGATTTTACTTTTTTCACCAACACCATTTGATAAATTTCGCCATTCTTTTCCTGAGATAATTTGACAAACTTCACTGTTTTATACTGTAACTGATTTTTGCACATTTTAATGTAACCCATTGACAGGCATCCTTGATTTTTTTATGGCTTTATTCTATGAAATTCGTTATTTTTCTGGCGACTAGTTGATAAATTTCACTATTTATTTCCGTGACCTTCGACAAAATTCGCAATTATTTTTATGATAGCTCTTGGAATTTCGCAATCATTTAATGAATTTTGTGATTCATCCCTCTCTTAGAAACCCATTTGATGAATTTTACGATGTTTAACACAAGATCCATTTGACTAATATCGTGATTTTTTTTTCAAGGCCATCTGATAATTTTCGTGATTGTTTTTATCCTAAGAAAATTTGACTAATTTTGAGAATTTTTTTCCCGAGATCATGCGACAAATTTTATGATTTGTTTTTTGAGACAATTTGATGAATTTCACTATATTTCCTGGAATTTCATGATTTTGTCCCCATGGTCATTTGGTGAATTTCTGATTTTATTTCATGATGAATTGTTGCGATTTGAGATATTTTTCTGCAACCAATCAACAATATTTGCAATTATTTCAAAACCGACTGAAATGCATTGAAAATGTATTCCGCATATTGTGTTAAATCTTAGTGCTTGTCTATATACCAAAAACATTTAAGTGAAGAGAAAAAAAATGTTTTTTATTTGGTCTCCTTTTAGTCTCTTTTTTTAAATTTTGGTCTCTTTCAGTCTCTTTTTCTTGCGATTTAGTCTCTTTTCTCTCTTTTTTAAGAGTGACTCAGCGGTCCTAGGCCTGGGTAAATCTTTTAAACAATTTAGAGGGGCTTAAAATCTGTTTATACAAAATTCAAAAGTTTTAAATCTTGTATATTTCTTGAATTATTAGAAGTAAATGAAAAGTTCAAACAAGAAGTAAAAAAAAAAATTCATAATAATTATTGTACATCTTTATTATTTTTAAAAATTGAGTACTTTAAAATGTACTGGAATATTAGTCTTCATTATGGGTCATTCCATGTCAATTCAACCAAGCCGTGACACCCACCGACAGGGATTTTGATGAAACTTGGTGAGTTTAGTTTTTTTTTTTTTTATATAGATAAGTATCCACATCAATTTTTTTTTTTTTTCGCAATCTGGTTTAGTTTTTATTTTTCAGGCAATCGAAATTTTGAATGTTTGGTATTTTCCAAATTTTGATGATTTTGCTCTTTGATTGAAAATAATTTATATTTCATTTATTTTACAGTCTATTTTTATGAAAATATACAGTAATATTAATGAAAGCATGAGGAATCCAGAAAAAAAAAATATGAGAAATTCAAAGTAATATTAAAGTAGAAAAAAAAATAATTTTCATGAATTTTTTTCTGAAAGCGTGTAATACGTTAAAGTCAATATCAACCAAAGGGAATATTATAACCAAAAAAATTCTTTTTTCCTAATGACGCTAGAAATGTGTTCTATCATTAAAAAAAAAAAAAAAAAAAAAAAAAAAAAAAATTAATGGCTTTTTTATTTTTTTTATATTTTTAGCTTAAAAATATATCTGCTTCATTTTTTAAAAATTGTATGTATTATTATTATTTTGTTTATTTATTTTCCAACGCAATTACCAAATAAATGAATGCATTTAAAAATGTAAATAGCCTCAAAACTTGCTCATATAATGCTTTTAATTTTTATTTTAATCACAAAAATGCTTCTTCTTACAGAACACATTACATAGCAGCCTATTCAAAAGTGTTTTCTTGTAATATTGGGTTGGAGAAAAAGTAATTTCGCTTTTTTTCATGTTTTCCAAAGTGAATTTAATGATATAAATTAAAAAAAAAACAATCATTAATATATGTACTATTTTGTTCGATGACCCTTTGCTATTTTTCTGGAAAAACATAATTCTGTCACTGTAGAACTTCTGAGATTTCTGGGCAAAAAACTGAACAAGGGGATTTTCACAAGCCTCTTTTGAAGCCAGTTTTTTTTTTCGTGTTTTTGAAAGTGAATTTAAATATATAAATTAAAAAAAACTAATCAGTAATATATGTACTATTTTGTTCGATGACCTTTTGCTATTTTTCTTGTAAAACCATAATTCTGTCACTGTACAACTTCTGAAATTTCTGAGCAAAAAACTGAACAAGGGGATTTTCACAAGTCTCTTTTGAAGCCAGTGTAAAATCATTAAGAGAGTTCTGTAGACAGTGGAACAAATGGTAATCGGTCGAGGCCAGGCCCGGACTATACGGTGGGTGCATCAAAACTTCCCAACAAAGCTCTCTCAGTTTTTGCCGAGTGGCTAAAAATGTGTGTGGTTTGCGTTGTCATGATGCAAGAGAACTCCTTTCCTATTGATCAATTCTGGCCGGGTTTTTTTAATCTTCTGCTTCAATCAAATTTTTTCTTCACAATAGATAGTTGAATTAATGATTTGACCAGATTTGAGCAGCTCATGATGAACAATTCCTTTCAATCCCACCAAACTCTCAGCATCACCTTCCTTGGCGTCAATCCAGGCATTGCCACCGTTTGCAAAGCTTCTCCGGACTTTGACCATGACCTTTTTTGCACATTTTTGTCTTACGTAATCCACCATTCATCAGCCTTAATCATTTATTTCAAAAGTGACTCTATTTTGTTCCGTTTCAGTAACGATTCACAAATAGAAACTCTGTCCATTAAGTTTTTCACTGTAAGTTCATGGGGAACCCAAGAATCGAGTTTCTTTTGGTATCCAATCTTATGTAAATGGTTCAAAACTGTTTTGTGGTCGATGTTTAGTTCCATAGCAATGTCGCAGGAATAAATATGTCGATTTTTTTATTTTAATTTCATAGACTTTTTCAACAATTGGCTGGCCAGGCAAGGATGCATCTTTAACATCCAAATATCTGAAACGAAAAAGAGCAAACCAATTCAGACACTAGCGTTTACTTCAGCAATGATCACCATAAACACCACACAATTTTCAATGAGACTGTGCTGCATTTTTCCCTTTTTGGAAGTAAAAAAGCAAAATGTGACGAAAATGATCTTTTGGAATCTCCATTTTCAAAACGCAGTAACTTTTTACTGATGAAACAGATGATGGTACCTTTATATCTAAAATTTTCTACAGACTCATCTTTCAAATTCTGTATAGTATGGCTTAGTTGAGTAAGTATTACACGAGATATGCGACTTTAAAATTGTATACTGGGAAAAAACGAAATTAATTTTTCCCCAACCCATTATTTCTTCCAGCTTATAAAATATTCTGCTATTTCAAAGTGAGACAAATCCCCCTTTTACTAAAAAAAAAAAAAAAAAAAAAAAAAAAAAAAAAAAAAAAAGTATTATACATGTAGTGTGGAAGAGTTAAGATTAACTGATTGTTACCAATTCACTATTTCAGTGACGGTTGTGCAGGACAGTACAAAAATAAATTCAATTTTATGAACCTTTGTCTACATGAAAAAGACTTTAACATACAAAGACAATGGTCCTTTTTTGCCACTAGTCATAACAAAACTGATTGTGATGGGATTGGGGGAACGGTTGAAAAGATTAGCTAGAAAAGAAAGTTGCCAAAGACCTTTAGAAAAATAAATAATGACACCAAGTGATTTTTTTTCATTTTGTGTAAGAATAATATTGCAAATATAAATTTTTATTTTGTTTCTAAAGACTGTAGACTTAATTCGATCTAATCTTGAAAATCGTTTTAAAGGTGTTGCAACAATTCCAAGGACAAAAAGTTTCCACA
Organism: Maratus speculifer; assembly: GCA_964019185.1. NCBI lineage: Eukaryota > Metazoa > Arthropoda > Arachnida > Araneae > Salticidae > Maratus > Maratus speculifer. The sequence goes on from OZ025290.1 coordinate 274,824,116, forward strand.
ATTTTAAGCCACTAGACAGTACAGGAACTGTGGAGGCTAGAAGAATCAAAGTTATGCCAAAAGCAGTTTCATTTACAAATTGAAAGACAAATGTACAAATGTGGCAGTAAATGAGCTATGCATCATTTGCTATGTTGCTTGTATAGTATATATGATCATTTTTGTGATTGTTGAAGAAGGGGATGCTACAATTAAGTTTTTGCATCCCCAAGGACCCTCACCATCATTTTAATGGCCAAAGCACGAAGATACCTGCCCTGTGCCAATTCCACACCTGCTTGATGTTATAGACTTCCCCAAGCAACATCAACTGTAAGAGTTTATAAATTTCCTACAGGCTGTATGAAGATGATCCAAGAAAGGATGATAGAGCAAGAGCCCGTGAATGGCACACCTTCATTATTTTATAAAAGCTGAAACTTTCTCAGCGCAGTCTTCTAACACAGATAGGAATGATGGGTAATTATGAAATTAGGCTTTGGCAGTGACCAGGGAGCAAAGGTGTAAAAAATACCAACTTACTTTCGTCATTTTATAAAGCGTAAATTTTTGATACTTCCTTTGGAATATTAGAAATCAGGTCCTCCATTGGCAGACACTTCCTATGGTTCCAACCCCCGGCCGACAGACATTATACAGCGGCTTTTCAATACACTAGAGTCTCTGTATAGCCCGGCCCGAAACATACATTTCCCCCCTTTTCCCCTTGGCTCTGAAATTGGCACACAGTTATTTGAGGTTGTTGCATGTAATTCTACGGTTGTTGACATTTTGAAAAAAGACTACAGTGAAAGAAAAAAAAATGTAATTTAACAAATTAGAACGACTATTTGGGAAATGATATTTTCAAAGACTAAAATTTGAAAGACTTAAAAAGGAATTCTATATATAAACTAATAATAATAATAAGCATCATTTTTAGGATGATCATAATGAGTCATATATTACATACGCCATGCATTAAACATTAATATTCCTAGACCATAGATAAAAAAATACAGTAGTTTATGGAATTAATCAGGCTGACTGTTTCCTATTACATATGATATGGATTAAACATTAATATTCCTGGACACATAATATAAAAATTTTAAATGAAATTTCAGTTTTACAATTTTTTGAACTGCAAATTTTTAAACTTCTAAACATTACGCATTTCAAATTTTTACACCGTTGCATAGAGAAAAAAAATGCACTTTTAAATGAAATTCGTTTGAAAATTTTATGACAACTTGTTTTCAAATTATTATTATAATTTGCCAAAATTAACATGGGAAATACTATAAAAAGCAAAATGCAGATGTACATAGTTTTAACTAAAAATATCTGCACATATATTTTTTAAAATAGTGAAATGTATGGGATTTTCCTTCTTTGCTTTTGCTTCAATGCAGCAACCTTAAATAACTGTCGCCAATTTCAGAGCCAAGGGAAAGAGGGGAAAAATGTATGTTTCGGGCCGGGCTATACAGAGAGACTAGAGTATTGAGAAACCGCCGTATGTGTCTGTCGGCCAGGGGTTGGAACCATAGGAAGTGTCTGCCAATGGAGGACGTGATTTCTAATATCATTCCAAACGAAATATCAAAAAATTACGCTTTATAAAATGATGAAAGTAAGTTGGTATTTTTTACACCTTTGCTCCCTGGTCACTGCCAAAGCCACCATGATCCAAATTTCATAATTACCTATCATTCTTATCTGTGTTGGAAGACTGTGCTGAGAAAGTTTCAGCTTTTATAAAATAACGAAGGTCTGCCATTCACGGGCTCTTAGACTATGAGTCAGATTAAGGAACTTAAATACTATATTGCCAGTACCATGTCAAACTAGCCAATGTGAAAACATTGTATCTACTTTTTTTAATCCAGGTTTCTTGATTAACACCACTTTTTTGAAATAGTAAAAGGTACTACTCTATTATCCCGTCGAAAATACTATCGCCAAATTATAAGATTAAGTGCCAATAGTGGATGATCAATTCAATGACATTAAATACGGTGCACGTGATTAAAACGTCATTGATTTTTATTTTGACTTTTTATTTGTATTTTTTTTAATATTCCACTAATTATTATTATTATTTTTTAATTTAAAATAAAAATTATGTCAATATGTATAATTTGGCTAATAGTTTGGCGATTTGTATAATTTGGTGAAATTGGTCGACAGGATAACAGAGTAGTACCTAGTAAAATTTGACTTATTTAATGACACATTAATTAAGGTAACAAGGGATAGTTAATTAAGGGAATTTTACTATTTCAGAAAAGTGGTGCCAATCAAGAAATCTGAATTTAAAAAAAGTAGCCCACTGTTTTCACATTGGATAGTTTGACATGGTACCAACGATATAGGAAAACAACCAATGAAAATTAACTGCCAAAAATTTCTGTTATGTTAAGATTATAGTTACATTGTTCTGAAAATTATGTATTGTATATACAAGCATTTTTCGTTTGTCAAATCTACTTAAACTGGAATCTATAAATGTTAACAAAATATTAATCATCACATTATATAAAAGTTGAAAATTTATTATGAAAAAAAAAAAAATAAATAAAAATAAATAAATTGAATCAATATTTCAGAGAAAAAAAGTAAATAAAAAAAATATTTTGTAAATAATAGAAATAACCAGCCGATCTGATAGATGCTCAATGTTTAATAAAATAATACATTAAAAAATTTTTTTTGCAACTCTTTTTTTTTCAGCAAATAATATATAGCTATGTAAACAACATGGATCATGAAATTTTTTAAAAATTATATTTAATTAAAAAATATATATATAAAGAAATGAAAAAGCCACTAATTTTATTTATTTTTTAATGACAGAACACGCTTCTAGCATCATTAGGAAAAAAGAATTTTTTTTTTTGGTTATTATATTCCCTTTGGTTGATATTGACTTTAACATATTACACTCTTTAAGAAAAAAAATCATGAAAATTATTCATTTTTATTTTTTTAAATATTTAGAATTTTTTCGTATTTTTTTTTCTAGAATCCCCATGCTTTTATTAATATTGTAAATTTTCATAAAAATTGACTGAAAAATAAATGAAATATAAATGGTTTTCAATCAAAGAGTAGAATCATCAAAATTTTGAAAATACCAAACATTCAAAATTTCGATTGGCTGTAAAATGAAAACTAAAGCAGATTAAGAAGAAAAAAATGATGTTGATACTTTCCTATCCTTCTATAGTAAAAAAAAACTAGCCTTTAAAGGAATGACTCCTGGAATGATGCTGATGTGGAAGATTTCCGGAACTAACGAATCCGGGTTGTCCACTCCTTCCATGAGTCGAATAGACCAATCAGGAAAGGGCTCCGTCTATGCATCGCCATATGGGTTATCATAAAGAGAGAAAGGTTACCATCGCCAACAATCGCCAAGTTTGTCGCCAACTTGGTGATATATCGCCAAATTTGGCGACCAAAATTAGTTGTCAAAAGTGACGCCAACTTGGCGATAACTGTAATATTTCGCCAAATTTTTAATTTCTTTACAACACCAGTCGTTTGATACATCATTTGAGAGGTTTGCAACTGCTTATTCATATAATAGATGTCTTGTGTGTTATCCCCCATTCTGCTCCCCAGGGGGGACACATTTTTATTTTCTTTACAACGCCAGTCGTGTTACACAAGATTTGAAAGGTCTGCAACTGCTTATTCACCCCCCTCTGCCCTCAGAGGGGGCGCATTTTGTAATTTCTTTACAACACCAATTGTGTGACACATCATTTGAAAGGTCTGCAACTGCTTATTCATACCATGGGTTATTGGCGAGCGCAGCAAGCAGGGGTAGACAATAATTTGGAATCGCGAAGCGATTACGTGGGGGGTTGGCGAGCATAGCGAGCAGGGGGGCGGGGCCCCCTAGTATTGTACAAAAAAACTGGTGGAACCAGAGAGAAAAGTAGAGCTTGATCTAAAAAAATGTTACAGTAAAAATTGGGAAATATTTTCAATCTAAAAATATGCGTACAAAAGAAAAAGAATCAGATGATTTGTAAAGCTCATGAAATAACCCAAATTTTTGTTAGCTGAAAATGAGGACTGAGCTTTACTGGTGCCTTAAAATCAATCTGGGAAAAAGAGCCATTTTTAACTCACTCTGTGTTTCAACCATCCATAACCAGTTTAAAAATTTGGGTGCATAACTACATATTACAGGCTGAGAACGGTTCATTCAGTACAAAGTGTGAACACAATTCCATTTCAGCAGTTTTGATAACTGGAAGATCAAAGTGCCAAATAGACTTAAAACTTTGAATAGATACAATTCAATTATAAACTAAATATTTGTGTTCAGATATATTTATCTACATTAGGGGTGCACAACCTTTTCAAGAGAAGGGCCACTTACAAATACATCTGGGTGATCGAGGGCCACATCAACAGTACAGAGAGAAATCTATTTAGAGGAGGTGATCTGTGACCAAAAATCGAATAAAAAATATTGTTTCAGAGGGGAAGAAGGAGGGTTACACCTTTGAGTTCACTTATCCAGTCACAATATCCAATTCAGTTGATAAGGATATATCAACAATTTCTACTTTTTTACGAACAGATATAGCAAGGATTATTTTCAAGGTGTAAAAATAATTCTTTTCTTTATTCAGCAGAGTAAGTTTTGTTTTATTAAAAAGTCTAAAAATTAAGCATAAATGTCTGGTGCTGAAAAAAATGTGAAATTTAAGAACGAAGGAGAGAGGGAAAGAGCCAATAAACATGATTTTTCCGCACCTGATCAACAAAATTCCCGATTTTCTGTGCCTGATTACTGAAACTTGTAATTCTTCCACGTCTGATTGACCAAATTTGTGCTCATCACTAAACGAATCAACAAAATTCGCAATTTTTTGAAGCAGACTGAGAAAATTTACAATTTTTCAGTGCCTGATCAATAAAATTCGTATTTTTACAAAGCCGATCGATGAAATTTGCTATTTTTCTTCACATGATAAACGAAATTCTCTATTTTTCCCGCACCAGATCGACGAAATTCTCGATTTTTCGGCTCCTAATCGATGATATTTTCAATTTTACAGTGCCTGATCAACGGAATTCACGATTTTCACAAAGCCGATAGACGAAATTTGCGACTTTTATGAAGTCGATCGACAAAAGTCGCGATTTTTCGCGCCTGATCAACGAAATTTGTGACTTTTATGAACCTGGTTTATGAAATGCATGATTTTTTTCGATGCCGATCAATGAATTTCGCAATGTTTACGAAGCCAATCCATGAAATTTGTGATTTTTCTTAGCATGATCGACGAAATTTGAGATTTTTCTTTGCATGATCGACGTAACTTGCAATTTTTCTTCTCAGGATCGACAAAACTTGCAATTTTTCTTCACCGGATCGACGAAATTCGTGATTTTTACGCACATGATCGAAAAAATTCACAATTTTTAGATGCCTGATCGACAAAATATGCAATTTTTATGCAACCAATCCAGAAAATTCATGATCTTTCTGCAACTGATCGGCGAAATTCGCAATTTTTACAAATCTGATTGCCGAAATTCGAGTTTCTTCCGCGCCTGATTGACACAATTTGCAATTTTTTCAAATATCATAGACAAAATTCGTAATATTTTTCCAAAGCCGATCGACGAAATTCGCAATTTTTACATTTTTATGAAGCTGATCAAAAAAATTCAAGATGTTTCTGCGTCTGATCAACAAAATTCACTATTTCTACGATGCTGTTCGACGATATTCGCGATTTTTACAAAGCTGATCGACAAAATTCGCAATTTTTTCGTGCCGGTTCGACAAAATTCGAAATTTTATTAGAGCTTGATCGACGTAATTAGCGATTTTTCTGTGTATGATCGACAAAACTCCCGTCTCTGATCAATGAAATTTGCGATTTTTTGGAATCCGATCAATACAACTCTCGATTTTTCGGAATCAGACCAATACAACTCGCGATTTTTTTTTATGTCCGATCGACGAAATGTGCGCCTTTTCCATCCTTAATTGACAAAAGACGCCTTTTTTGCTCCCGACCAACGAAATTAGCAATTTTTATACCAACTCTGATAAAATCTGATTTTTTTTTTTTTTTTTTTTTTTTTTTTTTTACGCGGCAAGATGAAACTAGTGATTTCTTTCTCTTAATAAACTGACGAAATTCACAATTGTTTCGCAGCCGATCAAGGAAATTTTCAATTTTTCTGCGTGTCCTCGCTAAATTCGCGATTTTTCTGCACCTTATCAATGAAATTTGCGGTTTTTTTCCTTCCTGGTCCACAAAATTTGTGATTTTTTTCGTCCCACATCAACAAAATTCGCGTTTTTTCATGCGATAAATGGAGAGAACATGCTATTTTTTTTGTACCGGTAAATTTAATTTGCAATTTTTTCGAGCACAATGAACAAAACTGGCGCTTTTTTCACGCCAAATCTATGAAATATGGGATTTTTCGCATCCTGCAAAATTCGCAATTTTTCCGTGCCTGATTGATAAAAGTAGCAATTTTTTTTCGTGCCTAATAGGGGAAATTTGCTATTTTTTTTCCAAGACTTATGTGCAAAATTCGTGATTTTTCCATATCTAATGAAGCGAAACTTGCAATTTTTCCGAGCCTCGTTGACAAAATTCGCTTTCTTTCCACACTTGATCAATAAAATTGGCGATTTTACCCGTACCAATCAAAGAAATTTGCGAGTCTTAAGAGATGACATTTTATGATCCCCAATTTCCCGTGGTTAATTGACGATTTTTTCCTGCAACATATGCACAAAAATTGTAATTTTTTCTAGTTGTAAATTGACGAAAGTCGTGGGCCGTACGTTAAGACATCGTGGGCCACAGGTTGTGCATCCCTAATCTACATCAATTCCTCAACAACTTGATTATATTAATGTTATACTTTAATTCAGGGATGCCGCGAACGCGCTATAGCGCGTAAAAAAAGCAAAAAATCGGCGACGGGACGCAAAAAAATGGAGCCTACGCGTCCCGCGGCACGCGTAATTTTTGATAAATTTCGTCAAAAGATTTGCAAAAAATAGCTTATTTTGTTACAAAATCCCGAAAAAAAGTCAAATTTCGTCCAAAAATCGCAATAAAACGGCAAATTTTGTCCAAAATTCGCGATAAAATGGCACATTTTGTCAAATAATTCGCGAAAAACGGCAATTTTCATCAAAAAATCGTGATAAAACGGTAACTTTCCTCAAACGATCACGGAAAACCAGCACATTTCGCGAAAAGATCGCGTAAAAACGGAACATTTCGTCAAAAAAATCGCGAAAAACCGGCACATTTCGTCCAAAAATCGCTTTAAAACTCAATTTTCATCGCAAGGGACACACAAACTCAAGGGACACGCAAAAAAAGTTAATGCCAGGATAGAATTTTTCTGTTCAAAATACTAACTTTCCCATTTCCAATTTCTTTTCCTTTTTTTTTTTTTTTTTCAGATCCAAAAACAGATTTTTCTGCTTCACAATCTGTTTTTGGTTGTTCCAAATCTTTTTGAGTGAATGTAACTTCCGAAATCACTCATTCATTAAACATAAAGTACCCCTTTATTCAACAAAAGTATTCTTTTCTCAGGAAAAATGTCTTTTTCAATAAATCAGTTTTGCCTCTTTTTAAAAGAAATTCTTCTTATCTTCTACACTCAAATAAGTATTATTTTATAATTAAATTTGTGTCTTTCATATTTATTTTTTTTTTAAATAAAGAAAATTTCTCTTAATAGTAAAAAAAAAAAAAAAAATTAACATAGTCTTTAATTATTTATACGTTATTAAAACAATAATTATTGCATTTAATTTTTCTTTTTGTAAACGAACAAGTTCAATTTTTGCGTCTAAAAATATGACTTATTATTAGTGGGGACCCGCTTTTGTAAAAAAGGGACCCAGAATTTTGGAAGTCCTGGGTCCTCGGGACCCAGGATTTTTCAAGTCTAGTGGCATCACTGTAATTATCACACCATGGTTTATATTTGTTTACTGGGCCAAAAAAAAAGCCGTCCGGCTTTTTTGGGTCCAGCTAAAAGCCGTCAACCCTGGAAAGGTATAGCATTATATAAATTTTAAATTGGTGCCATTTCCTTTATTTTTTATATTTTTTTACCGGACCTTCGAAAGGCATATCCCTAAACTAAAAGCTTTCGAACAAGCTATGACACGTCGCTGAATATTTACTGGTTCGGATTATAATTGAGTTGTTTGTCTTTTTTTCTTGTTTCACGAGCAAAAAGTGATAAAACAGGAGTTCTGGATCTCCAAAACTAATCGGTGGATCTGGATGAATTTTTGTAAACTTTGAGATCTAGGGTAGGACACGTCCCCTTTTCAATTTCGTCACGATCCGATGATTAGTTCCAAAGTTATTAAGATGCAAACTTTGGACTTTAACATTAGAGATGCATCTGAGCTCTACTCTAAAGCACTATCGTACTGTATGATAAAAGGACTAAACTCACCAAGTTTCATGAAAATCCATGAAGGTGGGTGTCAAAATGTCATTTTTTTTGTATGAATTGACATGGAATGACCCTTATGCCAGTTACCAAAAAAAAAAAAAAAAAATCTATCATAGTAAGAAAGAGAATAGCATACATTCTTTTTATATTTGCTACTATTACAATTCTAAATATGTCCAAAAATATTCTTTTTATTTCTTTTCACTATTGAATTATAATAACTATTTATATTTTGAAATTTTCAAAAATTAGCATTTAGCAGTTTTGTATTTCAAAAAAAATTATATTCATATGTGAATTGGCAAAGAAAGTTCTGTTTTTACTTGATCATTTTTTATTATTTAAATTGGTATGTGAAGTATGAGATGCAGTCTTGAAATTGAAGAAATGACATGAAATCATCAATTAAAAGAAATTTAGAAAGAATAAAGAATATTTCTGAAATCCTTTGTACTTTTGTCAGAGTTCACACGTCTGTGTCAAAATAAAATTCTGCACCAAAATGTTTTTATAGTTTTACATCACATCTTCATTTTGTTTCCCCATGAAGAATCAAAATGATTGTACTGTGGAGCATCGTTTATATGACGCCTAAGGGACTATCGAAAAACTTTGTATAAACGATAAAGACGTACAATCGATTTTCACTTCCAAAACTAGAATTAATTTTGTTTTTACTTAATTTAAATGTTTAACGTGATGATTTGCATGAATTTGTAAATTAAACCAAAATAAACAAATAATCAAAAAACAGGGGGGGGGGGAATTAGTAAGCAATTTAAATATGCATATCTTTCTTTATGTTTCACCGAAAGGTTTCTCATTTGCAGTACATCATTTCCTTTCCATTTAAAGTCAAAGATCAAAAACTTGTGTGGCCAACTAAAAGTCACCAATACTAATAACAGTTAGAAGGATAGTCTATTTACAATTTAAAACAGGTCGGGAAAGCTGACCATCCCCGAAAAAAGAATGACCACTCTCAGTGTAATCTGTTACATGTAAGCTGATTTTTCAGACTAATCGAACACCAGATTACAATTTTATAATGTGGAGTGCATGTTACATGCTCTTAGGTGTCATTCATAGCTGCCAAGTTCCGCTCGTTCGCAGGGGTGCAGAATATGTCCGATCCGGCGATCTAGGATTGGAGGAAATTTTAACCAACCGGGGAAATTTTGCAGAAACATATATAATTGATTTAGATTTCAACAGCGAATTCCATAATTCCCTGAGATGGAACATCCACTACAAATAAAAAGATCTGTATGGCGACCTTCACAAATTTGATGCGCACTGTATGTCACGGTTGATTTTGTTGCGAATTTTCTGAGAATTTAGAAGAAAACATTCATCAATCTGAAAATTCGGATATAAAAACACCGTGAATTTTGTCCAAGAATTACGGAAAAAAAAAAAAAAAAAACGCAAACTTGATCATGAGATTGCAAAATAACTGCAAATGGTTTCTAAAGAGCTGCAAGTTTCGTTAAAAGATCACGAAATGAATACAAATTTTGTCAAAAGACCACAAAATGAACATCCATGTCTTCAAAAGATCGCAAAAAAACTGCAGATTTAGTCAAAAGAACACAAAACCACAAATTTCGTCGACGCGAAATTCCATCAAAACATCGCGAAACAACCACAAATTTCATTATAAGATTGCTAAAGATCACAAAATTCACCTAAAATAAAACTGCAAATTTTGTCAAAAGATCACGAAACGACAAATTTCGTCAAAAAATCTCTAAACAACCACACATTTCGTCAAAGCGGGCAAAAAACTTCGCAAATTTCGTTAAAATATCACAAATATTGTCAAAATAAATGCAAATTCCGTCAAATGATCACGAAATAACTACAAATTTCATCAAACGATCGCTAAAAATAGCGATTTTAGTCAAAGGGCCATGGAAAAAAAAAAAAAAAAGGTCAATGCTGGGAGTGGATCCCCTTCCCCTTCCTTGCTGTAACCTTTTTTTTTAGAAAATTTGGTGTGAACTTCAGATTTTTTTTTTTTTCCACTCAGAATTACTCTTGCCTTACATACTTGCGTATAAGTTGAGAAGTAATGGAAAAAGGGATTTTCTCATACATATGGTACTACAACATTTATCTATAACATACCGTAAAATTCTGGAGAAGTTATCATATGGATTGGGGGAAATGTTGAGAGTAGAAACATTTTCTGCACCCCTGCTCGTTCGTAAAATACACAAGAAATAAAATAAACAAATTACAAAAATAAACCTATACAAAATTGAAAAATCGACAAATAAACGATTTTGGGTGTCATATAAAAGATATATTTTTACATTAAAATGAATATGAATAATTCGGGACCACATTGAAACATCCTATAAATGTAAACGTCGTATAAGTGATCGTCATATAAACGATGCTTTACTGTATTAATATCTGATGAGAAAGGTGCACAACTTTCCGTGTTGTGGCTTAGTGATAGGATGCACACAAATTCTACAAATTTCACGTAAGAGTGCTTTTGAATATCTGATTCAATATCTTAAGTCTGAATTTTCTAATTTTTTTATTAATTATATTTTAATTATGTTAATTAATGGATCACATAATACCATAAATTAAAATTCATAGAAAAAAAATTAAGTATTGGGAGTTATAATGGAGGATTTCTTAAAAAGTAATGTGGGCAATTCCACAGAAAAGGAGACATGGTGACCAATTTTTCAAAATAGTTTTTTTTTCACAAATTAGGTATCATTTTAAAGGTCATAAATTGAACTATGAGAAAATAACAAAAACAAAGCCAGAATTTCAAATTTAAAGAAGTAAGAAGGTTTTCAATAGAAGTATTATAAGGCATGTTGACATGACTCATTTATAAGATATTTTACAAATTGACATTTTGGAGTGAAATTAAAGTATTTTTTAAATTGTAATTGGTTAAGATACTTGCTAAAATACTTCAGAAGAGTGTGTCATATGTAAATTATGTTTAAATATTATATCTTTGTTTTTTGTAGTTTTTTTATACCGGGCAGTTTGGGAAAATTACGTCCGACACCAAATTGCTTAAAAGTTTATATTGCATAAAAATGGTTGGAGTATTTTACAAACGAATTTCCCTGCAGATAATGATTTCATATACTATTGAAAATATGCAATCAAATTAAATTCCAAAAAATTATTTTTAATTCAAATGAACAGTGTCGGACGTAAAATATTTTTTACGTCCGACACCACTTACATCCGACACCAAGATCTCTAATGGTAATAGTAGGTTTAGATGTACCAAATGTTTAAAAATATAAGCAAAACTAAAATAATTTGTATTATTTACATGGTTCTTAGTTGTTAAAAATATGTAAAACAACATACAGTGAAACTTGTTTAATATACGAATCAAGGGACCGAGAGCATTTCGTATCTTAAGCAGGATCGTATCTTATCTGAATTTCACAGATTCTCGAATGATAATGCATATAAAAACAGTGCCCCATTTTACCCATTTCTAACAATTTTTAAATATTTTAGAAAATTTGAGTTTAAGGTATTAAAAAAAAGGATAATTTTATCTTCTCCAAAATTTTATTGAATATCTATTTGTACAGTAATAAAATTAAAATGCCTTTATGTAGTACTCTCTGCCAAATTATAAATAAAAGACAATAAAATGAAAATTCTGTTAATCTTTAGAAAAGAGCATGTATTACATGCTTAAAGGGGAAGAATAACAAATTTTCATAATAAATTTTTGAAAGACAAACTAAATGTATATAAGGAATAATAATTATTCGATACATTATAAAAATGGTGATGTAGTTTTAGTTTATTGAGAAGAAGTCGTTTACCTTGGTTTGGTGCAACCTAGGACGAGATTTTATTAAGAAGTTTTCTGCCTTGTTGATGTGGTAGAAAAAATCTTTAACAGCGGAACCAACATCCATCGAAGAGGCATACAGTTGAAATAAGCTGAACAAGCTCATTACATATTCGAATGATGATATGGCTGGTACATCTGTTTCTTCATCTGTGTCATCTTCTACTTATTCTAAAGAACTAGGTTCATCGGAACTTTTGACATCTGTGATTGACCGAACTACAATTGTCATAACTTGATCATCAATTTCTACAAATAAGTCCCAATCTTTGCATTCTTCTTGATACTGCTCCTCCTCAGTGCTGTCAATGTTTTGTAAAGTGCCGTCAATATCAAAGGCTTTAGAGAAACAGTTCTCAATGGTGGTTGATGTTACGTCTTTCCAGGACTCACTCAGGAAATGCATTGAGTCTAAGAGATTAATAGGTTTACAGGTTGGGCAGGATAGATCTTTTTCGTGATGATCTATTTGGTGTAAGTAACGTACAACGACACGTCTTTTGTATTTCAATTTTAGAAAATGAATTATACCCTGATCCATGGGTTGAACCACGCTAGTCACATTGTGTGGTAAAAAGACTAGTTCGATGTTTTGTAAACTTTTGATATTCTTGGGATGAGCAGGACAATTATTGACGAGACACAATATTTTTCTAGACTCCTTTTTCATTCGTTCATAGAATTTGCTTATCCACTTAACGAATATATCACTTGTCATCCACGCTTTGGCTTGACTTTCATAAACACAGGGCAGATTTCTAACATTTTTAAAATAGCGAGGATTCCGAGACTTGCCGATGATGAGGGGTTTCAATTTATATCTTCTACTCATATTTCTCTATAAATATAAATCCCCCTATACTTATGAAATTAAATGACTGGGTAGTTGTCAAATATGCGTCTGTATTTTATCCAGGGTGCTTCACCTAAATAAATGAGGATGAAATTGAAGTATCTGTGATGCACAAGGCAGAAGGTCATTTTAAATGGCCAAAAGTTGAAGATAAAATCTTCTACACAAAAGAAAATATTATAAAAAAAATTTCCCCACCTATTCCAATTGGTGAGAGGAGTCAATTAACATTTGTCAAAAAATTTAAACTTATAAATACTTATGTAAATATTAAACATAAATGTAAGCAATGTCCAATGTACTATCAAAGATAAACTGTAAAAATAAAGGTACTATGCTAATTAAGTCTTTTTTTAAAACTTTATTTACGTCCGACACCAAGTTAATATTGCACATTTTACGTCCGACATCAAGTTTTTACGTCCGACACTAAAGATTAAAATTAACATTTTGGAACTTAATATTACACTAATTTGATGAAAATTTTTGAGTTATTTATCTTGTATCAGTGCTCTTTAATATGAAAATAATTATAACATTACAGAATAAACCATTTAGCTGAATATTAGATTTTAGTTTGATGTCTCTCATTCTTATGTCCTTATCTCTTACGTCCGACACCATGAGATTTTATTTAATTTTTTTTAAGTTTAATTTTTTGCTAGAAATTATTTTTATGTTTTATGGTTATATATGTATAGGTAAGTATTAAAAAAAATATTTGGATCAGTATAATTATTTTATCTCTAAGAATTTTAAGTTTTTATGAGTAAATTTTGTGCAAATTTTACATCCGACACCGTGGAATTGCCCATGTGACACATCTTTGAAGCAATAAATTTTGCAGAATGACAACTGTCACAAAAGTGAATTCTGTACATTTCTGTAGTAGATTTCCCTTTTTTAGGTTACCATATGTAAAAAGTGAAAACAGAACTATTATAAGATTAATAATATGTATCTGTCTGTCACAACGATTTTACTTGTAAACTATTGAATGTGGAAAGTTTAAATTGACTGAAGTAATAAAGGCACACACATTTATAGCAGGGTTGGGTTTTTGACATGACGGTGGTAAAAACCATGTTTTTACCGGTTTATTCCGTCAAAAACCTATCTTTTTTTATTTTCCTCCGATTTAATCGTAAGTGCAAGATGTAATATATTTCCGGATCGCTTTTTTTTTTGTTTTTATAATTATTCACAAATACATTTTGTTGAATTTATTTAAAACAAAAGTATTTTCTAAATGAAAAAATTAAAAAATACAAGAGTGAAAGGAAAGAATAATATTTGGCCTCAATCTCCATTAATATAGATTCTTCTAAATGCAATGAACATTTACATTAAATGATAATAATAGATTATTATACATATTAAATAGCCTTAAATATACATTTTTAATATTAAAATCATTTTAGAGTTGAAAAAAAGCTGGTATATGGTATGACAATAGATGTCAAGCATGGACTGGTCATTGAATATTCTTAGATATATTTTAAAATATGTATCTTAGACATTTGATAAATGCAATTATGATGATTTTCATTTCAATAAACAGGGTCTTAAAAATTTTTAAATTAATAAAATTTTCATATAAATCTGTAAGACTTGATTTCAATTGAAAGCTCTTAGATTTAAAACTTAATGCATAATGAAACAATATTTAAGAAAAACCAGAATATAATAATTTATATATTATATTATAGTTTAGTTTTTATTTGTTAAATTTAGTGCAAATATATATATATATATATATATATATATATATATATATATATATATATTAATTTTATAGACCATTCCAGCTACTATATTTTTAGATATCAATTTTTACCTGAATAGTCGTGAAATATTTTTTAAATCTAAACTTATTAAAGCTATAAAAGTCAAATTATTTATGTCCTGTTCACATTTTATTTAAAATTATTTAGGTATTATTTAAAAGAAATTGAAAGAAATAACACATTGCATATTTTTATTGTACATACATATGATGATTGAGTAAAAATCTTTTACATTTAAATTTATAAATTACTATTAAATTTAGAGACATTCTTAAATGTGTTATTTTTATTTATATTTTAATGCAGTTAATTTTATAATTAACGGTTCTTTATGGGTCTACATTTCAGCTTAAAAATAATAAATTTAATATTTTATTTACTTATTTATTTTAATGAAATAATACCAAGACTAAGAAATAACACTATAATAAACTACTTAAATATAGTAAACGATGAAGCTTTCACATGGTTTAAAGCTTAATATTAATTTGAAAATTTTAATCTCTACAAGATTCAAATTTAAAGAACAAGTCATATTTCTTACTCCTTAAAGATGTATATTGTTCTCAGCTATTAAAATATATTTAATTTCATTACATATATGTTTAATATATTTATTTATATAAATCAAGTTTTGCTATATAGAATTAAAAATAATGAACAAATTGGATTAAATACATCAAACTTATTTCTGAGAAAGCTATTTTTCTTTAAACAATGTAATAAATTCTGCCATTTTTTTTTTTTTTTTTTTTTTTTTTTTTTTTTACTGTGCCAAATGGCTTAAAATTATTGTAGAGATCTAACAAAGATATAATCCATAGTATTCTAATGCAATTATTTTGTTTTTCTAGGATGGATAAATATACTTTAGAGTCTTTTTGATATTTAATATTTCATATAAAACGATTTGATACTAAAGACAATGAAAAAACAATTGTTATTGTAGTGTAGAAGTAAACTATTGAAAAATGGGTTTTTGACAGTTTTCGACATTTTTGACAAGGATGTTTTTGACATGACGGTAAAAACCGTGGTAAAATCCGGTAAAAACCGTCATGCGTCAAAAACTTGCCAACCCTGATTTATAGGTTATTAACTATTCACAATCAATTATAAATACATGTCTGAAATATGTATAGGGGCTAATTAAATTACATGAAAATGAACAAATTACAATGAAGAAATCTTTATGATGTGTTTCTCTGTATAATGCATGCAGGAACCTAGCAAAGAAGAGAGAAGCCTTAAATTGCCAAGTCAAAATTCAGAATTTGCCAACTCAGTGAAAAGCAAACATAAATAGTTATTGGCATTTGCCAAATAGTTTTACTAAGTTATCACAATTAGAAAATGTAATACAGTTTTTATTTATAAAAACGTTAATATTTCTAATTATATTGGTAACAAGACTTGTATAAAACCAAAAACTTTCTGCGCACGTAATATTGGGTCAAAAACTTTCTGCAAGTTAATATGTCTAATAAAATACTCATTATATTATTTTAGTATGGACGAAATTTGTTTTTATTATGCAATTCATGGACATAATTTGCATTTTTTACGCGATTCATAAACGTAATTCACGTTTTTTATACGATTCATGCACGTAATTTGCGTTTTTTACACAACTTATATACGTAATCTGCTTTTTTCTGCAATCTGTCAACGAAATTTTCATTTTTTGAGATCGGTCAATGAATTTTGCATTTTATTAGAGATCTGTTGACAAAATTCTCATTTTTTTTTTTTTTTCAATTTATGAATGTAATTTGCGTTTTTTATGGGATTTATGGACATAATTCTTTTTTATGTGATTTATAGGTGTAATTAGCTTTTTTTATGTGATTGGTTGAAAAAATGTGCGTTTTTTAAGCAATCTGTCGATGAAATTTCTGTTTTTTGAGCAATCTGTTGGCAAAATTGATGTTTCTTATGCGATTTATGGATGTAATTCACTATTTTAAAGTGATTTATGAATGTAATGCACTCTTTGAGCTTTCTGTTGACAAAATTCGTGTTTTTTGAGCTATCTTCTGACGAAATTCACGTTTTATCAGCGATCTGTCGATAAAATTCGTTTTTATGCAATCTGTTGAAGTAATTCACTTTTTTTTTCTTTTGCAATCAAAGAATGTAATTTGTGTTTTTTATGTGATTTATGAACATAATTCGCGTTTTTTTATGCGATTTATGAACATAATTAGTGTTTTTTATGTGATTTATGAACATAATTCGTCTTTTTTACACGATTTATGAACATAATTCGTGTTTTTTACGCAAATTGTGAGCGTAATTCGTGTTTTTTTATGAGATTCATGGAATAATTCGTGTTTTTTGAACAATTCATTGATGTAATTCACGGTTTTTGAGCGATTCAAGGATGTAATTCACGGTTTTTGAGCGATTCCTGGACGTAATATGAGGTTTTTATGAGATTCATGGACGTAATTCATGGTTTTTACGAGATTCATAGACGAAATTTGTGGTTTTTACGATAACCATGCACAAAATTCGCAATTTTTACAATAATCATGCACGAAATTCACAGTTTTTTTTTTAAATGAGATTCATGCACAAAATTCATGTTTTTTTCGTGATTCATGGACGGAACTTATGTTTTTCGCGCAGTTTTTTGTCGAAATGTTTTGGTTTTTTTACACGATTCTTTGTTGAAATGCACGCTTTTCACGCGATTCTTTCCCGAAATGCATGTTTTCTTATGCGATTCTTTGTTGAAATTTGTGATTTTTTTCGAGGTTTTTTTTTTAAGCTAAATTCGTGTTTACAGTAAATAATTTGTACATAAAATTGAAGAGATGTTTTTGTTTTTTGGTACTAAAAAAAGTTACAAAAATAAAAAAAAATTTCCTAAAATTTTTTGCGAAGTACATAAAATTTTTCTGTGAACGGCATGCACGCGTGCGTCTATATTATACAACTCTGTTGATAACTTTCGTCAAATCAATGAAAAATAGACAATGTATTATAGTTTTTTATTAAAGTTTTGAACTAATTTGCCAGTTCAGTTTGTAAATTTGCTAACTGTAACAGCATGTGCAAACATTTGGGGGGGCTCTCCCCCCCTTTGCGAGGCCCCTGAATGCGTGAGGTTTCAAGCAGGGTTGGCAAGTTTCTGCCAGAGTGGTTAAAACCAGTGGTTATAACCGGCTAAAACTGGCATGGCAGAAAATAGTTTTTGCCAGTAAGTGGCAAAAACTGGCAGAAACTAAGAAATAATACTAATAAGAACTTTAAGCTACAATGATTTATAATTTACAATGTATTTAATATATTTAGAATTTAGTTAAAAAATTAAAATAAAGATTATGAACGTTATTTAAAGTAGCAAAAAATTTCATATAAATATACTGTGTTTATAAAATCATTTTCTGTCACTTGAAAAACAGAAATTTTCATAATGATAATCTGATGCTTACAAGTTTAACTTTTGATATTGTTTACAGTTGAATTTTTATTTTAAAACTAATAAAAAAAGTAAATTACAAAAATTTCTATGATATTTCAACATCACTTTTCAGAGTATTTTTAAATAAATAACTCTGCAATAAATTCAAAATTATCTACTACTACTACATACAAATGGAAAACATTCTTGTGAAAATATGTAAGTAAATAATTGTAGCAGAAAAATAACAGAAATAAAAATAAAGAAATATCTTGTACAATTATTTTACAATATTGAAAGAACAAATTTATTTTTGGGGAAATCGTAATAATGTACTAATCGTTTTTAAATTAGACTGCTTTTTAATTTATTCTGAATGTAACAAAAGTTTGAAAATATTCTTTCAAGACTAGTATTACTTGCTGATAATGTCATTATTGAGCATGTAAAATTTGAAAAATTCTCATTTTCACTGATACTTGTTTTTAAAGGCGACTATCCACAGAAGGAAAGACATTTTCTAGGACTTCCTTGGGGAAATATGTTTCTGGGAAAGGAGTCAATTTTGCTAGGACACAAAATTTAAAATAATATCAAAAAGCAATTTTCTTGCCCATTCTTTATGCTCATGTGTCAATTTTTACCCCATATACTTAGGATGAAGTAAATAAACTAGAATAGAAGCTGGCACTGCATTAACTGAGATTTGAATCCTGCATTTGTGAGTTTCCATATTTCTATCATTAAATAAAGTTAAGAAAATTTTATGAGCAACTACAATAGAGCAGACATGTTTTTTTTTATTTTATCTAAAGCAACAGCAATAGATTTTAACATTTGTAACAAGTATTTAACTTCTTTATAAAAGAATGATATTTATTTATGATTTTAACAACTGCTATGTCCTTAATATCAGTTTCATTATTTTCAGTTATTTGTAGATAATATGGCTGACTCTTTATAAAAGATTCAAAACTATCAAATTCTAATACAAATTTATTTGTTTCTTAATTTATTCACAATATTTTATTTGTTATTTATCCTGAATAAAATGTATATAAGCAATTTAAAACTACTAAAAGAGTATCAAATTATGTCATGAAATGAATTTATGCCAGTTTCTGCCAGTTAAAACTGGTTTTAACCACTTTCTGCCACTGGCACGGCAGAAACCATTTTCTGCTGGCAAAAACCCAGCCCTGGTTTCAAGCGAAAGCTTGCGTAACCCAGAGCTCAAAAATACATTTCTTTTAATTTTAATTATTGTATATTATAGACATCCTTGAAAATATAATGCAAAAGTATGCTCCCCATCTATTTCTGAATCTACTGAAACTAAAATTATGAAAAAAAAAACTGTTGTAGAATCATTTTAAACTTTGCATGAAAACACTAGCAATTACCGTATTTTCGGGTGTAAGCGCTGCGGTGCATAATGTTTAAAGATTAAAAATATGTTTAGTTCAGTGCTTCTGACGGGGCGGTGGATACGATAATTTCTTTCCTTTTTTCCTTGCAGCAATACTTATTACAGATGTGATTCTGATCGGAATTTTTCCAAAAATTGTGAACAGTTAATCATCAGGACGAAAATTCGAAGCATAAAAAATATCGTGAATTTCAATAAATGATTGCCTAATTTTTGTCAATCATTCGCAAAAAAAGCAAGAATTTTATCTAAGGATCGGGAGAAAAAAAAAAAAAAAACATGATTTTTACCATTAAAGGTTCGTGCGAAAAAAGCAAATTCTGTAAAAGGAAAAAAATGCATATTTCATGAAAGGGTCACGTGAAAAATTAAAATTTTATTAATGGATCATGGCAAAAAAACATGAAATTTGTCAAAGGATCATATGAAAATAAAGTATCTTGACCGAAGATCAAATAAAAAACAAAGTATTTCATCAAATCATGAAATACTGCAAATTCTGTCAAAGGACTGTGGGGAAAAAAAAAAAAAAATTCCCAAAGGACTGTGGAAAAACACATATTTTTCAAATAATTGCGAAAATAGCAGGAATTTTTCGATTCTGACTACAGGTTTTTCTACTTTTTTATTTTCTTCTTTAACTTTTAGAGCTGATTTTGTAAATAAAAATATCTTTGTAAAAAAAAAAAAAAAAAACTTCAGAAATCAAAAAGGCAGGGAGCAACCTTTGTATGGATCGATCTCCGCTAACTAACACAAAAATAAATATAGTAAAGTGCCAGCTAGATATTTTAAAAAATGTTTTCCATTATAATAACATTAACAATTAGGTGTTCTCATATAAATAATTGCTACTGATTGCATTTACAATTTGAAAATGAAGTGTTATTGTGTTTGTTTTAAATAAATAATTTCCTTCAGTTTTGCTTTACGAAATATTTTTGGTTTCAATTGTTTCTTTTTTGTCATAGCACAAAACATTATCAATGAAACGCTTATTGGATTTTCACGATGTCAGAGTAGCCGACAGGGCCGTAGCTAGAAGTGTACGATAGGAGGGGCTCAGGGAAATATAGGGGGGCTCAAGGGAATGTTGGTGGGGCTCATATGTTTTTGTTCTCTCTAATGCAGAAAGATAAATTAGTGCATATTCACATTGTAGGTACTATGTTTCTCATTAAACTGTTGTAGTAATTTCATTTTATGCTAAGAAAAGTATATGATGATGAAAATTTTGAATGTATAACTGGTGCAAAATGAAACATCCTGTTAGCTTCCTATGTACCAATAGGATGAGGAGTGTTGAAACACGTATTTTAGATACAATTTAGTAACTCTGCAAAACTGTGAAAGGGTCTCAAAACTAAATTAGATTTTTGAACAGAATTTCATTTGAATTTTTGGAACATTTAGTGATCTTGGAAATTTTTCCAGGGGGGGCTCAAAATATTTTAAAGGGGGCTGAGCCACCCATAGCACCCCCTTATCTATGGCCCTGGTAGCCGAGCTAAATAAACAAACATGTCATGATAATTTGCCTTTTTCATCCAGTGAGTCAAACAGTGGGCTTTTTTACGGGTATCTATAACATTCTTAAAACTTAATATATTTTAATAAAAATTTGCTATTCAGCGTAACTTATTATTATTGCCAGTTGCTAAAAATTTGAACAAAATTGTTTTTTTAAAAACGAAAATATTTTTTTTTTTCGTTTATTTATAATCAGAAAAGAAGAGTTTGGCTTTAGTTTTGTTTTCAGTTCATTATTTCTCTCTGCTACTCGAACATTTTATTTTCAACAACACAAAACTTTCTGACTTATTCATCGAATCTTTTTTTTTACTTTTTAAAGGAATACAATTGGCACGAGTACTCAAATGATATAGAATTAAAAACCATGTTCCTTTTTTCAATAAAAATTATCTTGAATTTAAATATTTCTGAATCCCAACAAAAATTTTAACAATTGCAATAAAATTCGCGAAAAATTTGAAAACAAGTATAAAAATTAAAAAATCGCAAAAGAACAAAATGTTAGGTTAAAAATTTTAAATTGGATTCCTTTTACAGATATAAAAAATTATCGTAAAACATTTACTAAATCACGCTGAAAATCACTGATGAATGTGATTAAGCTTCATTGAAAAGAGGCCAAATTTCTATATTGGAATAAGATATTAATGCTAGCTATAGAAATAATAATTTTTATTATTAATATTAGTGAATTTTATAAATATAATGAAAATTACAGCAAATTCGCAGCTGAAATAATATTTATTTTAATAAAAGATTTTTTGGGGGAAAGGTAGATTAAAATGTTATAAAAAAATGAAAATTGTAGAGAACATAATTACTGTTTCGAATTTCAAAAAATCTGAAACAAAAATTAACTGTAAAAATTGCATAAAAAATTCACAAAAAAAAAAAGGCTGCATAAATTCAAATTAAATTTTATCATAAAAAATATATAAAATGTACTATATTGTACTAACAATTCGAAATTGGATTCATTACTTACCCATCATATGTAATATAGGGTAAGTCTTGCAATCGTTTTGAAAATCGGAAAAAAATTTTTGACGGATTTACACGTTTTAGATAGTGGAGATTCCGAAAAACATATTTTTAGAAAATTTTTTTTGCCGTCCGTCTGTCTGTCTGTCTCTCATTCTGTCTGTAAACGCTCTATCTCCCGAACAAATTGAGATAGAGACTTGAAATTTTGTATGTAGTTAGTATGTAAGAATGGGACGAACCCTATTTAATATTAGCAACCTCGATTATCCGGAACTATTTTTTTCGGACTCTCGAATAATTCGCCCTGATGAAAGGCATATAAAAATTTTTGAATTTTTTTGTTCTAAGGAATGGACGTAAAAGGCAATAAAATATCACACATTTTGCATATAGAGCGAAGTCGATCGGATTATTAGTTGCTGAGATATTTGTAATCTTGTTTTCCACATTCTTCGATTTTTCATGACCGTGTATTTCATTCAAATTTCAATTCAGAAGTATATTTTAATTGGAAATGAGACGCTTAATCCGACACAGTTAATTGTTAGTTAATAGAATTATTATTTTTGGAGTTATAAGGATGTTTCTTTTACGCAGTTCGGTACTACTTGAGTAGTTTGGCGTTTTATATAATTTGTCGAAATTGGTACATCAGCAGTTCTTTAATATAGCACTACTATGTATATTAACAATATTTAAATTTTGTTTATGAATTGCAATGCATTGTATAAATAGTTTTCACATGTTTTATTTTCATATACATATCCATGATGGGTAAGTATTACGGTGGCCCCCAACGACTAGTTTTACAAATGTAGAAAGAAATTACTGCCAAGCACAAAAAAAAAAAAAAAAAAAAAAAAAAAAATACGGAATGTAACCAACACAATTTTTAACATTTTGATATATTTTCATAAGTACGGCGATGCGGCACTTCTGACAAATATTTGTTTTATTTTAATGTATTTTTGGAAGTGCGGTGCATACGCCTGAAAATACAGTATTCTAGGTTGCGTAATTTTTGAGAAAATCACATTTTTCTGTTACAAACGTATTTACAAAATCTAAAATATCTACTACAGTTATGAATTAAAACAGTTTTTATCTATTCTGTACACGAGTGGTATCCTTGTGTGTATTCTGTACCCACCCCAGTATCAATACTTTGTACATCGCAATGAATTTGTCATCTTTATAGTAGCCTGATATAGTTAATAAATATCAATAATAGGTCATTTTACATATATAATTACTTGTAATTTGTTTAAGTTGGAATCTGCTTGTATTTTAGCGATTTTGATTCTTTTGTTCAAGAATGGGTTTGACTCAGACTCTACAGTAGAGATGGGACAAATAGTGATTTGGCAGAATAACCGAATACTACAGATGCAATGGATATCCGGCTGATTTTTCAATATCTGAAAGATCATCGGATATCCGGATCACAATCACCGAATATTCAACTTCTCTATTGGATATCCGTCAGAAAGTAGCAAAGCAAATATATATGGATATTAGTAATGGTTTGACTCCAAACAGTGCTGAAAAACTTTTGTTTATAATGCAAAAGATGAAACATTATAATAAGTTCTTTATCAATGAGTTCTTTATCAATTTTCAGAAATTAAAAACAATTGCTAGCTTTCCTAATATTGGTATTTGAACTCTGTAAGAAATTTAAGAATATATTTTTACATCTTTTAGAAAATTGTCCCTGTACTTTCAGATTGTAAAACAAAATTCAAAGTTGTTTATTAAAGTATGACTTTATTAATTTTCTTTCTCTCTTGTGAGTTAAACAATTAAACAGGCCTATTTTTACTATCTTCTATCTTTAACAGAAGTATTGTAATTAACTACTATACAGTATTGTTTACTAATTCTGTTTTCAACGAATTTATATGTTTCAGGGATCAAATATCCCCAAAAGCATGTTTATACAAAACTGCTCCTCGCTGTAAAAAATGACTATTTTGCTGTATTGGCACTCCACCACTTTTATAGAAAACAACTACTTCAGGCTATCATGAAGCATTCTCATTTGCCAAAAGGGTGATATTCTGTAAAAGCAGGGGAGTGACAATACAGCAAAATAGTCATATTTTTTACAGTGCTGTGTTGCTCAAATTCCATGGAAAAGTGTATGTAGTTATGCATAGAACAAGCCAAATATTTTTTGTATGTTTTTGGCTGTAGCCAGCAGGTTCTCCTTCAGCATGGAAACATTCTGTTGGAAGGCGACACTGTTATCGCAATTATTGTGCCATTTTTATTCTACTATCAAAAACTGTATGCAGCTATGCATAGAATATTTATTTAATAATTATCAAATAATTATTTAAAAGTGAAAAACTATGGAATAAAAATATTTTGTTCAATATTTAGAATTTATATTTAAATATTTATAAAACCATCTTCATATAGCAAGTTGTGTCATCTGATGAGTAAAGATGAAAGTAAGCACGCACCACTCGGCGACTAAATGTGAAAAACTGGCGACTAAAAATGTGAAAAGTACAGGCCAAATGCAGGATTTTCCAAAAGGTATTTTGTCATACAATTGCAGAAAAAAAAATCTGCACATTTCGTAAAGAAATCGCAAAAAACCCCAAATTTCGGGAAAAGATCGCAGAAAAAGAATTTTTTGTATATATCGCGAAAAGAATCGTAAAAAAAAAAAAAAAAACACAAATATCGTCAGAAAATCTCAAAAAAACCCAAATATCATTAAAAAAAAAAAAAAAAAAAAAAAAAAAAAAAAAAATTCGTCAAAAAATCAACAAAAACAAATGCAAACTTTGTCAAAAAATGTTAAAAAAATAAACGCTATAAATTCGAATTTCGTCAAGAAATCAACAAAAACAAACGCAAATTTTGTCAAAAAAGTAAAAATGAACGCTAAAAACGCGAATTTCGTCAAAAAATCAACAAAAACAAACACATATTTTATCAAAGAAACATGCAAAAAAAGGGAATACGTAAAAAAAAAAAAAAAAAAAAAAAAAAAAAAAAAAAAAAAAGCGCGATAACGAACGCAAATATCACAACCAGACTGCATTTTTCAATTAATAGCATGGCGTCACTCAAAATTTGATATCATTATTTTTAAAATTCATGTTCAAAATTCTTAGAGCCATAAAATAAACAGCTGCGTCAAAATTTTTAACCCATTAAGGGTTTTTGTATTGATTTTTATACAGAGTAATCATAACCATAACATTGATGAGCTCAACTGAATAGATCCCCATATTAGGAATAATACTACTAATTAAAACATTCCCTACATTATTTGGAAAAAAAAAAGTTTCGGTCATTTTAATTGTGGTACAATGAAAAGTGGATTAAAAAGTGAACTGGAGGGAAGAATTTGCATTTGTGTCTTTTTTTAATTTTTCCATTTTTTGTAGACACATTTTTATAAATTAAAGTATTTTTTGAATAATTGCAAATATTACACATTTATATTCAAATAACTTTTACAAATCAGTTATAAATTCCCTTGTCTTCAATAATGTTATAAATATTTAAAGCACCAAAATATTTTATTTCTTTTTGCAAACTAGTTTCAGTAGCCATAGCATGCCATCATCTTCATCAGTACAAAATATGATGATGATGGTATGCTATGGCAACCAAAACTAGTTTGCAAGAAGAAATTAACTATTTTAGTGCTTTGATTTATTCATTTATAATGTACTGTGCCAAATAATTTCTCATTGTAATGATAATAAATACTTAGAAATGAAATCCTTACAACTACTCGGTAATGTAATCGATACTCGGCCCAAAATTTGGCCGAATACCGAGTACTCGGCAAATTGGTCGAGTACGCCGAATACCGAGTACTCGGTACGGTCCTATGTTAAATAAAGTTCATCAGTTTTTTAATCAACGATTAGTAAACATTTTCTGGTAGGAAGAAAAAAAATGTTCATGATATCGCTGGTGATTTCACTTCCGAAATAAAAAGGTCTGATGATGAACCATGGAGTTTCTTCCAGGTTTTTAATTCAACCCATGGTAGATTCTTCAAAAAATCTATCCCCCCCCCCCCCCCATGTTTGTATGAGCAGCAGTTTTTCCAAATGTCTGAAACAGAAAATTTTGACTAGGAAAATTCGTTGCACATCATCAATTGTTGGTTCCATGAGCAATATATTTAATGATTTTAATTTTTAAGGCAAAATATATTTTTAAAAAAGCTGTCAAAATGAGCACTTCGCACAAAATTTCCCGGAGCGATCGTAATTCAAGAATTGTTGATGTATTCAAATTACAAATTGCTTAATTTATGACTCATTTTTCAATTTAATTTTGCTTTCAAACGCATTCAGTTGACAGTTTTTTTCTTATTTAGAAACTATATAATGTGCCGTATTAGCCGATTTTTTAATAAAGTCTGAATATATTTCAAAATATGCTGTCATAATGGGCATTTGAGCCGAATTTCGCTTAAGATGATTCTGATAAAACTAGTTTTTAAAGAAAATGTAAATTAAAATTTTTCTAAAGCGGCCAAATAAAAGTTGTTAAACTGGATTTATCACTAAGCCGATTTTATTTTTTGTTGTTGAAATGAGTACTTTTCGAAATCTACATCCGCCTATAGGCCAAGCCGACAGGGATTTTTTTTTTAAATTCTAAAAGCATTTTTTTCCTGTAACCACTTAATTGATCAATATTTTTTTAAAACATTTTCAAATGATGTCTATTTATTGCATGTCTTTTACATAATTTTCAATCTTTTATGAAAGGTTTTTCTAAACAGAAATTTTTATCCAACTGAATCAGAAAAATGCTCGGATTAAATAATGCAAAATTTGCAATAAAAAATTACTGCTGTGAATAAATCCCCATTGGCTAAAACACATTATACGTCATACAGCCGTACATCATACGGGCAAATCAGGTAAGCAATTAAAAATATTTGGAAAAAAATATCATCTATAACATAAAAAGGGACCGCAAAATGAAATTCATCCCAGATGGTAATTTTAAAATTTGACCTTGGCTTTAAATGTCTACAATTGTTCAAATAAAATAATTTGGATTTACAGTAGAAACCGCTTTTAATGAAAATGAAAGAAGCATCAAATTCATTCTTTTATATCCTAACAATTTCTTCTTTCTTCAGTAATATTTTTAAACCGAAAGAATAAAATCCTCCCGGAATAACAATATGGATTTTAATGACTTTTTATATTATTTTCAAAAGTAAATAAAAAATATACTTTCTTAAATAATCTTTTTCTTTGAAATATCTGAGGCATAGGTGGCGCAGAAATCATATAATAAATGAATATTCTTATTATTCCGAGCGTTTGAATAGACTATTAAACTTAAGGTTTCTTTTATTGCGACTCTTATCTTGCTCGCGATTTATATTTTAAACCATAGGTAGCATCATCGTCGTACACAGAGGAAAAGGTGTGAAAAATAGGTAAGTTTTTAGTAATCTGTACTAAAATACCTTTTATTCTTTTAAGTTGACTCTAAGAATTCTGGAAACAAACTTTGAGAATTCCCGAGCTGACAAACAATAAAATTTTTAAATGGAATGAAAAATTACTTTAGAACTGAGACTGTTAAAATTTTTTGCTCGAAATGGAAACATAATGTACAATAATTAGAAGAAACATCGTTCTTCATTACTTTCAACCTTGAAAATGACTTTAAGTTTCAGTGCGAGACAGATTAGAGCTGCTAGCAGTGCAGAGTTCAGACATTTTTCTCCGGGAGATATCTATACCTCGGGAGGGGGGGGGGGGGCATTAGAGAGAGACATTAATATAATATTTGAAATATGTTAGACTTGTATAAAACTAAAAACTTTCTGTGAACGTAATATTGGGTTGAAAACTTTCTGCAAATTAATTTAACCTTTAATAAAATTACTCATTATTATTGTAAACTTAACGCATTATATTATGAAGTTTGCTTTTATTACGCAATTCATTGGTGTAATTCGCGTTTTTACGCGATTTAAGGACGTAATTCGCATTTTTTATGCGATTTATGATCGTAAATTGCATTTTTTACGCGAGTTATGGACGTAATTCGCTTTTTTTTAATGCGATTCATGGACATAATTCGCGTTTTTTAAGCGACCGGTCGTCGAAATTCGCATTTTTTTTTTTTAACGATCTGTCGACGAAATTTGCGATTTTTAAGCTATTCATAAACGTAATTCGCTTTTTTTATGCAATTCATGAATGTAATTTGCGTTTCTTAAACGATTTATGAACGTAATTCATTTATTTTTATACAAAATAATGACGTATTTTGCATTTATTGAGTTTTCTGTCGACGAAATTCGCGTTTTTACACGATTTATGGACGTAATTTGCGTTTTTTGAGCAATCTTTCGACGAAATTCGCGTTTTTGAGTGATTCATGAACGTAATTCGTGTTACTTACGAAATTTATGGACGTAATTTGCGTTTTTTAAGCGACCAGTTGATGAAATTCGCGTTTTTTTGAGCGATTCATCAGCGTAATCCGTTTTTTTTATGCAATTCATGAATGTAATTTGCGTTTCTTAAGTGATTTATAAACGTAATTCGCTATTTTTATACAATTCATGGACGTATTTTGCATTTTTTTAGCTTTCCGTCGACGAAATTCGCGTTTTTGAGCGATTCATGAATGTAATTCGCGTTTTTTATGCAATTCATGAACTTAATTCGCGTTTCTTACGAAAATTATGGACGTACTTCGCTATTTTTATGCAATTCATGGACGTAATTTGCATTTTTTTTTAGCTTTTTTCGCCGAAATTCACGTTTCTTTATACGATTTATGAACGTAATTTGCGTTTCTTTATACGATTTATGAACGTAACTCGCTTTTTTACGCATTTTATGGGCGTAATTCGTGTTTTTTACGCAATTCAAGCACGACATTCACATTTTTTACGCGATTCATAAACGAAATTTCGTTTTTTTCCGCTATTGATGCATCAGATTTGCGGGGTTTTTTTTTCGCGATTGATGCACGAAATTTGCGTTTTTTACGCGATTGATGCACGAAATTTGCGTTTTTTATGCGACTGATGCACGAATTTTGCATTTTTACGCGAATTACGAACGAAATTCCCGCGAAATTTTACGCTATTCAAGGATGAAATTTACGTTTTTAGCGCAGTCTTTAGATAAAATTCGCGTTTTTTACACTATTTTTGGTTAAATTGCACGTTTTTTACGCAATTGTTGGAACACTGTATATTTTTTGAATAAGAAAGTTGTTTAGTCATTTATAAGTAATTTACATAGTGGATTTTATTAAATTTTGTAATTTATTTTGTAAATACATTAAATTTCGTTTAACTATATGCATGCTTGATTCGAATATTTCAGCATACTATGAATTAATAAACTATCAAAGTTTGCCAAATTTAAAAGAGAAGAGAGGCTGCTGCTTGTGGGAAAGGGGACCTTTTTTTTTATTTTTAAAGGCAACTTTATTATTTAATACTCGGGAACCCTGCAATAAATGGTAAGGGCACAATTTTTGACTGAGGGGCAAGAAGGGTGCTATTTTTTTAGATAAGGAGCATGAATGCTACTATTTCTTAAATCAAAAGGCAGGCAGGATGCAGAACACTTCTAAAACTGTGTGAGGGAAAACTCTAAAACATCTGTTTTGAGACTTGTCCTATTTTGTTTGACTTGTTTTGTTCTTTCTTGATTCATTACAATTTTGGGTACTATTTAGTTATCCCATCTACCGATTTTGCCAAATTTTACAAATCGCTAAACTATTTGCCAAATTAAACAAATTGATACAAGTTTTTTATTTTAAATAGCAAAAGAACAAGTAAATTAATAATACATTAATAAGATTACAAATAAAAATTCTTATCAAAAATCACTTGATGGCATAAGGAACACATGATACAAGTTTAATGTTATGTGAATCTGACATTTTTAATCTTTATTGGCAATTAATCTTTTAGTTTGGCGATGCTTTTTGGTTGACAGGATAACCATGTAGTACCCAATTTTGATTTAGTTTTTATTTAATGTTTTATTTTTTATTATTTTTTTTATTTATTTTTTTTAAACTGCAAAATAAATTTAAAAAAAACATTAAATTAGAAAATAAATAAATAAAAATCTTAGCTGCCTTTAGTAATTTCTAATTATTGTACAATTTTTTACAGGAAGAGTATCTTGGATTTGTTGCCAGACTTATTATCCATGTTCGTGAAATGAGTAAGTCACTTGCATGTTTCATTTGTTTGCTTTTTTTAAATAGTTTCTTTTGCATCAGTATGCACCCCTCTGTCATAGGCACCAGATCCTTTATGAATTATTATTTGTACTCATTAAGTTTTACTTTGAAAATTTTATCCAAATGAACATTTTTATATTTTGGTTCTAAAATTGTACGTATACATTAACAAGTAATAGTGGTGCTGATGGTCTCACAACATTTATAATTATGCTTCAGATGCCATCTTTCCTATTCTATATTGATTTTTATAATTTACAAAAATTTACTATGCCAAATGTTAAAATGTTTTAATAGGTCAAAGAAATCTATTTTCAAAAATATAAAACTTAGTGCTCAGGTAAAACTATAAGTTATGTCTGGCTGTAAATTCTGAAATAAGTATAATATGCGTCAACATCTTACCCAAAATTATTGTGTGTTATTAGCAAACTCTTTAAATATGTTTTTCAGAGAAAAATCATCCATAAAAAAAATTGATAGTTCATGAATGTAGTCCTTTGTAAATTATTTTTGTACTACTATAACTGAGATAATTTTATCTGAAGCAACCATGATGGTTGTGCAACATTGCCTCTAACATTTCATCTCTGTTGCATTCTGGTGATTTTATTTATTTATTTATTTATTTATTTATTTATTTTTTTTTTTGGAGGGGGGGGGGGTTGTATAACATTATTGGTGAATGTATGTAATATTGTATTTATGCATGTATGAAGTGCATTTTGTTTTGATAGGGAAGAATGAAAAAGTTTCTTGCATATGCTGCTGTGTTAATTTATTGGTAGAAAATCTAGAACTTGGGGCTGAAAAAACTAGAAATCTTCAATCAGGGGGAAGTCACCACCGTAACTATTTGTACTTATATACTATATAAACCTCTTCACCCTGCATTATTGATATACCATAAAATTAAAGTTTTCACAATACTTTTCTCTTACTGCAAACTTAAAAAAATCAATGTTGATAATATACATGTTCCACCAAATTGCTGTAAGCTAAACCGCTAAGGTATAGCTAGTATTTTGAAAGTATTTGTTTTACTATTGTTTACAATGTTAACTGTGTGATGTATTTTCATAAGTCTTGACTTTAATTCTGTTGCGCTGATTTTTGTTAAGGTAGAAATCATCTTCCCCCCCCCCCCCCCCCCTTGTCATTTAGCAAAAGATGCTGATGTGAGAGTAATTACTATTTATATTTAATACACAAACTAGGGTAAATCAAAGTACAATGATTTTGTTTTTTGTTTCTATATTCATATAAATTTATTCCAAGGTGTGTTTGTTGGATGCTGTGAAATTATGATTTTATATAGTTATTGGAACTATTCCATGTATATTGCGCACTGTACCTTTTTCAGCCTAAAAATTTAAAGGAAAAATTCTCATATATATGTAAATATGATAGTGATACTTTTATCAGAAGAAAACAGTTTTTTAAAATCTGTGAAAATATATTGAATATTTTTTATAATGCTGTAATATAGGTATATAGTCAAGATAAAAAATGTTTTGTTTATTATTGTAGCCTTTAAAATTGTTAGTACTGCGTCTAATTTAGCCAGATTTTGATAATTTTGCTATATCTGTGCATTTTAACTTTTTTTTCTATTTCTTTTTGTATGTGATTAAATTTAAAGCTTTTCTAAGCAAGTTTTGAACAGGTTTATGTAATAAAATTAGCACATTTATTGCCAATCATGTTCTTGCATATGATATAAAATGATTATCATATAGTCAGTCATGAAACCTGTAGAATTGTTTATATGGAAAATTCACTCGTTAATAAATGTCTTATGATGTTACAAAAATTATGTCTGTGTATAAAGTTGGCTAGAACTGTTTTGTTAAGCAAAATATTTTTAGTTGTGTTTTTTTTATTATTGAATAAAAAAAGTTGTGGTATATTTTACTGTCATGTATGCTTTATATCATTAAATGCTGTGGTTTAATAATACTGAGTATATTATACAGATTATATAAATGTGTAATAAAAAACATGTATTATGTTACATAATAAAGATTTAGTTTTCATTAATATGAAAACGATATTCAAAAGATACTAAATGAATAAATAAGTTTAATCTTTAAGAAAGTAACTTTTATGTTTTTTAATGCTGAAAGCTTGTTTGTTTCATGCAAGGAATATGTTTATTTCTATGTTTCAGACACTCATTTTCAATAAATGCATACTTGCCAACTATTATGCTATATATTGTGTAACACTTATACATTTTTGCAAAGTTTTCCCTTCAATTATGATTGATGTAATTATAATATTGATGTTTGTATACTCATAAAAACAATTGTAAGTAGAAAATAAAAAAATGCAATAAAAAAGAAAACGTATAGTTATTAGCTATTTAATACCCACACCTAATTAAAAAAAAAGGGAATAAATTGCATTTTTGCTGGATATCGAACTGAAAATTATGTTGGATGTTCAGCATTCAGCCAAATTACTATTTGTCTCTAATGCTACACAGTAGGTTGAATTTAAATACATTAATTTCTTACAATTTAGCTTTTGGTGTTTATAGCTCTTTCTTTTTGAAATTAACTCTGTATTCATAATATAAATTTGCAAATTCGTTTGAGAAGACTCAGAAAACTGATATTCAAATATGAGGGGCTCACAATAATAGTAGACAAAGTCCATTTAGAACAAGTATAAAATCTGTCTTATCCACTCTCACAGTCAACAAAGTCTGTTTTCTTTTACATACTTTATCATATATGTCACCTATTTACAGACTTGGTTTAAGGTCCACACACATAGCACTAACTTCTTCCGCTATCTTTGATCTTTCGTGTTGGTGCTTTGATCTAAAACTGCTTTTTCAGTGCACTAAATCTGAACTTCAAGAGAGGAATCTAACATGAAATCAGTTGACAGCTTTACGACTGAAGATGGGGTAGATAAAAGTTCCAATTCCTTTGTCAATTTGGTAGGGTCAGTCCCTCAAAAATCATTTAAAGAGGTTTTACCCTTGTTCCGTTCGGACTTGCAGCCTTACTGTGGGAGGAGATAAAATTGATTTTATGCATCCTCTAAATGGACTCATCTCCCCCTCTTTTTTTTTTTTTTCCTCAGCCCAAAATAGACCTGGTCATTTCCAAATTTGAAACTCTAAAAATTTTGCTTCTTTCTATAATGAATGGAGAAAAATGTTTTAGTTCTTTAATTCCCTCCATCCCCCCCTCCCCCCCCCCAAACAAGAGTTAAGTTGTTACCATAAGCTATATCTTTAACATCAGTTTCTAAATGAATAGTGTACTGTCTTACATTTTATATTTTTTTATAATTATTAAAATAAGTCATTACAGTAAACAAAATAATGCTTTTTGTGTTACTTTTTACAACATAATTTTATAATGTCATCAGTATATTATTTAAGTGTCCATCTGTATAAGCGTAACTTAAAATGTTATTTAAATGCTACACATTATTATTATTATTCTTTTAAACCACTAGCTGACTCACCCAGCATTGCTGCAGGTATAATCTTTAAATATACCCAAAATCAATGTTGAATTAAGGTTTTTAATTTTCACTGGGAAGGATTGGTTTTCTGAGGCCTCATGGCCTTTACTGAGGAGAGAAAAGTGAGGTTTTGGTGACTGCTATTTTGCCATGGCATTAAAGCATTTTCATATATATTTTTAAATTATTTTTTTTGAAATAGTTAATATTTATAATTTTTGTTAAAAAAAAGTACCATTAAAAGAAAAAAAAAATTCCTTTGAGGTGACATTTAAACTGAAAACTTATAACAATGTTAGAAGTATCCAGGCTAGAACATTAGAATTTTAACTATTAAACAATGCAGAGGCATTTGTTATTATAATCCTTTTTGTACCAGAAGTAGGAAAAGTATGTGTATATTAATTTTCCAAAATAAATTGTAAGACTAAAAAAAACAGACAGGCACACATTTTGCTTTTGTAAAACTTTGATTTGTAGTTTAATGTGAAAAAGTATTGTAAACATAAAAAAAAAAAAAAAAACCTCTGCAAGAGTCAAAAAGTGAAACTGAAACCGACTGGAACCTAAAAGAATGAAATATAATCTAATGCCCCCCCCCCCCCCCCAAAAAAAAAAAAAAAAAAAAAAAAAAATTGCAGGCCAGTTTGGTATAAAAGCTGGTAAGCTGGTCCAATGAGAACTCTAGTTGGAGGTGTGATATCTATATTACAAAGGCCAAACATATCTGTGCATAGCGTATACGTCATTTTGCAAATCTTTTAAACATCGTATATTTTTAATTTTTATACTGTCGTGTAGAGAAAAAAGTCTACTTTTAAATGTAATTTGTTTCGAAGCTGTATCTCAATTAAATTTTGTGATATTAATTTTTTTATAATTTTTTGTACCAATTTTGTAACTGTGGTAACAGAAACAATCCATTTTCTCTTAAAATTGAAAAAAAGAAAATTTAAATTAAAATGCATACACTATTTTAAATATATCGTCTGTTATAAAATTCGGTTTTATTTCATTTAATAATTTGGATAAGAGGGTTTATAGAGTTTTGTTAATTTTAGCTTAAAATAACATTTGTTTGAGCATTAGACTGACCATACTATAAGATGCGTTTTTTACTTTAACTAATTTTGTTGATTTATTATAAATCAATGAAACAGATCTTTTTTAAAGATTTTCCATCATTCTGTTGCTGAAAAGAACTAGATTCTAGTATGAATTACATTTATATCAATCACTTTCCTTGTCTTTTCTTGCTCTGTGTAACAGATTACAGTTAATCAAAGATTTTTGCCCAGGTTTTTTGCACATAAAAAAGACTAGATACTGGTTCTTTTTAGACTTCATCTGTTTTCTTAAAGGTCAATTTTTAGTTTTTATTGTAAAATGATTAAATTTGTGAAGGGTTCAGCTTGGTTATGAGAAGGTTTTGTTTTTAAGACAAACAATTTTATGAAAGATCTTGTTTCAAGATAAAGAAAATTGTGAAAAATGTTCTTTAAAAAAATTGAGAAAGGGTCCTTTATAAGACCCAAATTCTTGCTAAATACATCCGTGTAAGCTCTATGTGTATCATTTATATGCTACAAGTTATCATTGTTGGCTTTTCACATCAAATATAGTTGAAGTGACTCTTGTTACTCACACGGCATCACAAAATTAGTACAATATCTTCAATATCATAAAAGAAACTTGTGAAAATTGAAGCTTTCAACAAAATGTGCAGTATGAAAAATGCATTTGGAATGTTGTGACCTGAAAGTTGCCACATAATCTGTTATAATTAAAGGCTTGAAGATGTAGAAGTATCATCTCTACAGCAGACATTGAATTTATGGGAAAAACGTGCTAATTTGCAAAATACTTTTTCCATGAGAGATATACTTAAAAAGTGTAATTTTTGCTTGTAGGCATGTGCATGCTCACTAAATTGTCACCCTGCTTTGTTATACTTTGTAATTTTTTATGAAATTTGCATTAAAACATGAGTCGCTAAGAATAAGTCCTCCTTGCACATAATTGACTAAATTGGTGACAGTCCCATTTCAAATTTAATTTTAAATAAACTGAAAACCAACCTTCCATAATGGGGGTCTGTTTTGGTTTAGCTATAATTTTTTATTGTAAAATTAATTGCATTTTTGTAACCAGTTATGAATTTTTGCATTGGGTGTTGTTTTATTAAATTATTATTTTACTTATTGTTATTTTTTTATGAATTTTTTCCACTTTTGACAGTATTATAAAGAAAGGCATTTTGATGAGTCTCAGGTACAAAAAAATAGCCCTAAAATAAAAGGATATATATATATATATATATTTATATATATAGTATCTCTGAATAACGGATTTCTTAGTGTGATTTTTTACACTGTTATCATTTATGTATTTTTTGAGACATTTTGCTAAATGCGAAATGAAGAAATTTTTTATTAAACTTTTTGGTTGATGCTGTACTTTGTATATTATACTTATTAAAATTCCTTAAAATGAAACAAAGTTTGTCACACTTGAGTTGTATTTTTAAATAGTAAATTGATAAGAACATGTTCAATGCTACTTTTTCTTTTTAATGTTCACACACCAAACACACACACACACACACACACACACACACAAAAATCAAACTGCCATGTTTTTTTCTTTTTCTTTTTTTTGTGACATATTTTTAAAAAACTTTTTAAGATCTAGATTGGAATTGCAGTCAGAACACAGCAACAATTGAAGAAAATTAAAGCATTTATGGATACATTCAATTTCTGGCAAACAAATATGATTTGTATGATGTATTACACTGTATATTTTTTCATAGAAAACAATATTCAAAAGCCTTCAGTAACAAAGTTGTTATTCAGTTACTTTTCCGTTTACTATTTAAATCATATTTTTCATAATCTATACTTATATAAAATATTTTGTCCTGACTGACTGATAATCAATACATAGTCCAAACTACTGATCCTAGAAGCATGAAAATTGGGGAGAAAATACTTCTTATGATGTAAGCGTGCACTGAGATGGGATTTTTGAAAATTCTACCCCTAAGGGGCTCAAACAGGGGAGTCGAAAATTCAGGAGCACCTTGCTATAACTCAGCATTTTTTAAATTAGAATCGTGAAATTCCAGGAAATGAATCTACTAAAAAAAGAAAAATTAAACACGTATTTCAATGATTTTAGAAATTCTCCTTCCTAAGAAGGTCGAAAATTAAAACATCTGGCACATCTGAGCAGTTGTTTTAAATAGGAGCGTGAAACTGCAGGAAAAATAATAATAATTAACCATGTGTTTTAGCGATTTTAAAATTTTCACCCCCTATGGGAGTTGGGTTCAGGTGGGCTAGAATAGCTCCAAACTTTTTTTGTGCCTGTCATGTAACATATCATCAAAAAGCCCTCAGACCACTCTTTCAAATTATGAAGCTTTATTTCTGTGCCCCAGATCCCTCTCTGTCGTATTCCTTCAGGAAGTCTTCCAATAATGGGAAAATTATAGAACTGATCTCAATTACATAAAAAAATGTTGATCACATCTACCTTTCTTTTAGTTTGTTTTTACCACCAGAGGTGCATTCAATTTTTATTTCTTTGGCCATTTTGCTGCTAATTAACAGAAAATTATAATTTTTGATACTTAACCTCCCGTATATTTTAATACTTACTTGAGCCTTTTCAACTTTCTGCTTGCAGGGGATGCCATCACATGTCTTACGTACTATTGTGGCTCTTTTTCAGCTTTTAAACGATGTGTTATTTTTTAATTCCATCTGTTTTAGTTACCATGCATTTACTAAAATCCTTTATAAACGTGTAAAAAGTATTAATTTAATGGATTATTGTAGGACATGTTGATTATAGACTCCCGAAGTAATCAATGGCTGTATCAATTGTGTGATTTACGATAACTTTTTTTTTTTTTTTTTTCCTTACCCGATTGGTAAATTTTTGAGAATTGCCCATCACTAGCCATATCCTAGCATCAATTTTAGGTAGACACTAGAAATTCTAGATAACAAGCTTATAAAAAAAAAAAAAAAAAAAATATTAAACATTTATTTCAACTGTTTTAGAAATCCGGTTCTCCCCCCATCCAAAATGATTAACTGGAGGTATCAAAATTTTGATTATTTTGTCATACCTTAGCCACAGTTTTAGATAGAAGCATAAATTTGAGATTACCTAATCTACTAAAACAAACTTAAATATGTATTTTATCTATTTTTAAAATTCCTTCCTTAGCTGATTTAATGGGTGTGGGTGGTTGCACTTTTGGCGCATTTCTCCATATTTCTGTGACAGGTTTAGACAGAAGTGAGAAAGTCAAGATAACACATCTACTAAAATAATAGTTAAACATAGGTACGTCAGACTTTTTATTGTTTTGCATGTAATTTCGTTAACATCCATTTTGAACTGGATAATATAAGATTGTACGAATAAGACAACAATTATCAATATTTGATTAGATATTAAATTTTCTTTTTAATCTTGATCAGATGAATTTCGTTCATGGGTGCAAGTTTTTCCGTCCTGAGACGGAATTCCGTCTTTTAAAAATTCCCGAGGACGGAAAGGAGACGGAAAAATCTCCGAGGACGGAAGCGGATCGCGAAAAACATGCGCTTTTCATCAAAGGATCACGGGAAAAAACATTATTTTTGTCAAAAGCTTGCGGAAAAAACGCTACTCCTGTCGAAGGATTGCGAAAAACACGCTATTTCTGTCGGAAAAGCACAAAAAGCACTTTAATATCATCAAAGAATTGCGAAAAAAGGCACGATTTTTGTCAAAAGCTTGTGAAGAAAACGCGATTCCTGTTAAAAGATCGCGGAAAAGACGTCATCTCGGTCACAGATTGCGAAATAGACGCGCCCTCTGTCAAATGATCGCAAAAAAGATGAGTTTTCTGTCAAAAGGTTGCAGAAAAATGCAATTCCTGTCGAAGAATCGCGAAAAAGATGCTATTTCCGTCGAAGAATCGCGAAAAAGATGCTATTTCCGTCGAAGAATCGCGAAAAAAGGTGCTATTTCCGTCGAAGAATCGCGAAAAAAGGTGCTATTTTTGTCGAAGAATCGGAAAAAAAAGATGCTATTTCCGTCGAAGAATCTCAAAAAAAGACGCTATTTTTGTCGAAGAATCGCGAAAAAGATGCTATTTCCAGTCAAAGAGTACTAAATAGAGGCAATTTTTGTCAAAGGATCGCAAAAAGACGTGAATTTAATCAAAGGATCGTGGAAAAGACGTGAATTTCGTCAAAGGATCGTGGAAAAGACGCGAATTTTCCCAAAGAATCGAGAAAAAGACGCGATTTCCGTCAAATGATCACAAAAATTCCACAATTTTAATCAAATGATTGCAGGAAAAACGCAATTTTTATCAAATGATCGTGAAAAAGATGCGAATTTTGCCAAAGCATCGTGAAAAGATGTGATTTGTGTTAAAGGATCGCGAAAAAGATGCTATTTCCGGTCAAAGAATACAAAATATGTACAATTTTTGTCAAAGGATCACAATAAAGATGCGAATTTTGCCAAAATATCGAGAAAAAAACGCGATTTCCATGACTTGATCGCAAAAAAAAACCCTACGATTTTCATCAAATGATAGCAGACAAAACGTGATTTTTGTCATAAGATTGCGAAAAAGATGCTATTTCTATCCAAGGAACGCGAAAAAGACGCGATTTCTGTCAAAGGATCACGAAAAAGACGCGAATTTCGTCAAAAGATCATATAAAATACTTGGATTTTATCGAAAATCGCAGATTTCTGCTGAAAACTGTAGAAAAATCGCAAATTTCGGTGAAAAATAGTAGAAAATCATAAGATTCTGTTCAAAATCGTAGAAAAGTCGCAAATTTTGTTGAAAGATTGGGGGAAAAACTAATTTCGTCATATGGTCGTGGAAAAAAACACGAGTTACGTGCTCATGTTCTCACTCAGTGGGGGGGGGGGGGGGGGGGGGGGGGGGGGGGCGAAAAATATTTTCAGTCTTGGCAAATTTCAAACTTGCACCCATGATTTCGTTTGATTCAAGTTTTCTTTAAAGAAACCGACCAGCGTAGTGGGCGAAGGCTGCTACTGATATTATACTATGCATACCTAAGATGCCTCCCTTTAAAATCTTTACATAATTTTTCTTGTTTTTTGTATAATAAAATTCAATTTCAGCAAGACTAATAAATAAGATAATTCTTTATTTTATTGTAAGATTAAGTGATTTAAACAAAATATATTAATTTAGTGGAAAATAAAAGAAACATAATCTATATATTTAAAAGACCTGGCTGTTTTTTTAGTCATCAGCCCTGAGCTTTCTATTAGCTCGATTTTGATAATTATTTTTTTAAAATGAAAACTGTTTATGTGTAGATGTGCCCATTCTGGCTAATTTTTAATTTATTTTCATTTTTATATTTTATTTTTAATTTTAAAAGCTTTTTCGTGACATTTCTTCAAAACAGTGGCAACAGGTTAAGCTTTTCTGATGATAATAAAAATTTACTTTGCTTTATTACTTTCCACCAATCAGGAGCTTGATCTCACCAGTGAGTGTTTTATTGCATTTCAAAAAAAAAAAAAAAAAAAAAAATATGGTTTTTGTAAAATTTAATCCTAACACAATGATTGCACATAATTATTTACTAATCGCGGTACAATACACAGATTATTTACTGAGTAATATTATCCAGTATTATATAAATAAAATAACAGAAAATAAACTTTAATAATATGTAATATCTAAAGTGAAATTTTGTCGATGAATAAAATGTCGTCAAACCAGATAAATTTGTTCCATGAATA
Organism: Maratus speculifer; assembly: GCA_964019185.1. Taxonomy (NCBI): domain Eukaryota; kingdom Metazoa; phylum Arthropoda; class Arachnida; order Araneae; family Salticidae; genus Maratus; species Maratus speculifer. The sequence continues at coordinate 274,864,964 of OZ025290.1, forward strand.
TAATATTCATTGTTATAGCCGTGTTGGTGATGATGTCATATTCACTGACTTTTATTCCTGCATCTAAATAAACTGAACTTCTATTTTTTTTTTTTTTTTTTTTTTTTTTAAGTCTGTGGTGTCCACAAATGAAAATATTTCTATAAATTGTGCCATTTCTATTTAATAATAATAAATATTTTATGAAACTAAAAAATTTTAAATAACTACATAAATCACGCTTTTTTTTTTTTTTTTTTTTTTTTTTTTTTTTTTTTTTTTTGGGGAAAGGATAAGTGATTTTGAAAGTGACATCATATTAGGAAAAAAAAAAAGAAAAGAATAAAACCTGTGATATGCTGGTATTACGACAGTTTTTTTTTTTTTTTTTTTTTTTTACATAATTTCCAAAATTAATTAAAATCATTTCATTGTATTAAGTTATTATTTAAAATAAAAACAAATAAAATGTTTTATGCATACCAGCAACAAACACAAAAAATTTATTCTTTTTAATAACAAATATATCGTTTTTCTTTTTGTTGCCATAACAATAAATTAATTTTGACAAGTTTATGGAGGCACCAATAAGTAAATTAAATTTATTGTAAGTGCTGTAAATGTATAGTGGGTTGGTTATACAATTAATTAACTCCTTGTTTCTATTATAATTAAAATGTTTTATTCATATTATTATTGTACAGTTACCAAGCGATATTTAAACGGAGAAAAAATAAGCTATGCAGTTTTTTTTTAATTAGTCTTCGGAGGTATTATATTAACTTCTTAAATAATTTGACATTTAAATAATGTTTAAGGTTTAGAAACCGCATAAAAAAGATTTGTAACTGAAGTTAAGTCAACATAATAATTTGAGTTGTTTTCCTTATTTTTTGTTATTTTCTGAAGTTTGTGTATCTTCATCATGAAAAGTTATGTCATCCCTATTTTAAGAGGTGGCAATTATTTATTTCGCTCAGAACCTTATTGTGTATATAAGACTGATCTATATCATATCTAAAACATATTCTTTTCCGTCGAATTTCGACGGGTGCAGCTAATTTTTCATTTAGTTTCTCTGATTTTTTTTTTCTTCAATTTAGACAAGTTTTAAAAGTTTTTTATTTAGTTAATTAGGATTAGTTAATTACTTAAACACATAATCTTATTTTAAACAGATATATTGATATAACAAAAAAGAAAATCATTTTTATTTAATATATGATGTAAATTGTCTTTTTTGTCACTAAGCTAGTTGTGCTCCTAGTTTTGATTAAGGACTTTCTTTGCAAACATGCATTGCATATTTTCATGCATTTTCAGGCTTTAGTCACTTTAAATTGCAGTATTAGTTATCTAGTTAGGTATTGTCTTATCTGTAGATTATTATGTTTAAGTAAAAGAACCTGAATATGAAAAATGTCCAATTTGTGCAAAACTTTTGTTGCATTTTGAAAATTTTGCCGAAAAAGTTTGAGACTTTTTCTCTAATGAGGTTTAAAAGAATAAATAATAAAATAAAGGATTGAAACAGAGATGGTGCATGATCAGATGATGTATACAAGTCTAGTTTATGGTATTATGACCTACTGTTATTTACAGTAGATGAGGACACAGACAGCGACTCTAGTAGCAGCAACAACAGTAGTGAAATTGAGACCTATGAGGATACAATAGATGATACTGATGAAGAGGAAGATTATGAAGGTACTCCAAACGGTGCTGCAAGTGGCCAAGTTCAGAAAAATCAAGTAAGAATACTAATCATGTTATTAATTAGTTTGTAACAATTAATACATTTAAAATATATTTTGTCTTTTAGTCATTAAATCAAAATAACTATTACATATCTCAGTTTCACTATACTGATGATAATTATTGTTGATTAGTTTTTCCAGCCCTGAATGTGAATTTTTTCTTCTCTTTACCCTAAGTTAAATAAATCAGTAGTTTTAAAAGATTTTTAATGAAAAGTAAAAATTGACCAGTGATGATATCAGAAAGTGATACATGTTTGTGCCAATAAGATGTTCATGAGCAATTTGGAAATTAACTTGTGTTTTGCCGTTAGAGATTGCCTTAGTGTATTTTGGTGTTGGGGCATTCACTGAATTATTACTTATCGGGTTGTAATCTTTTCTGGTGCTTTTCGCCTCTGCTATATTTAATGTGAATATTTAAAATATGTGTCCCAATAAAAAAAAAATTCTGCTAGCTGTGAGATGTGATTATATATTTTTTACACAAAAACAGACCTTATGAGCATTGTTAATCATGAAATACAGGAGAAAATCAATGACTTGATTTTTGAAAATTGCAGTTTAATAATTTTATAGCTGTCTTATTTCCTATATTTCCTCAAATTTAGTGAGCTGTGTTGTTTGGTATTGTGGTGCAAGATTTAGACTATAATAGGTTTTGTGCCAACAGATGAGGGCTTGACTTGTAACACAACTTTCGACATTGACAAGGAGCTGAATGCAAGTATTTGTGTATGGTTGAAGTTTCAGGCTGTCAGGTGACAAAATTTTATTCCAACAAAATTAACAACCTGGTGTATCATTATGATAAATGTTTTAATTAGAGATTGACTGAAAATTAGTTTCATTTTTGACCCAAAATCTTAAAGTTGGCTGAAACTATCAGTATTCCAAAAATCTTGTTTCATTCTTCGAAAATTGTCAACATTGCTCATCGATTTTAGCTGTGTTGGCTCAAATGAGGCAATTTATTGCTACGAACTTCGCTGTTTATACTTATCAGTCATGACTGACTCAAGATGTGAATGCAAATTATAAAATACAAATTCAGGCCTAACAATAACAGAAAATTTTAGTATAACAGATGATCATTTACAAAAATCATAAAAAATAAATCAAGGTGTGTATACATAAAACTAAAATATTTTTTTATTAAATGAAATTAGTTCAATTAGAAATTCAGCCTTAAAAACCTATTTCAGTCGATTCTTAGTTTTAATATGTACCACAGTTATGTTGAGAGTTGCTGAATAATGTGCTTTTCAAATGTAAGTAATGAAATTTTTTTTTAATTTCATAGTTTCTTTCCAAATAACCTTCATTTATCAACAGATATATAATAAAATTCTGTTCTAAGATATTTTTTTCAATGGTAATTTCATGATGAAATGTGAAGCAGTTTGTGTATTACAGGTTTAGAAAATAGTTTCTATTATTTATTTTTACACTTAACTCAAACTGATTTTGTAAATAAAGATGGAATTTTGCAATCTATTTTTAGCTTACTTCCTGATATGCTAGGATAATAAAATTTACATTCACAGGTGTGCAATGGCACACCTGTGGCACAAATGGCAATACAGCAGTTTAATATTCTTAGAAATTAAAACATTAAATTTGATGCCCCCCCCCCCCCCCCTTTTTTTTTTTCTATTATCTTTATACATGTGATAAATCAACTAATATTTTTGTTTGTTCAATAATGTTGAAACAAAAATTGGTTTAATGATACACCTATCAAATAACCTGAATAGCTATAAAGCATTTTAAAGGCTAAAATGTATTTTTTTAAATGTTGAATATAATATGAAAAATACACTTATAAATTAACTTATTGTTAATTTACAATTGTGCATTGAGCAGTCAATTTAGAAATCTTAAAAAGATAGTTTTAAATTTTCACCTTTTTTCCCCCCTGTTGCCGTAGCTTTTTTTTTTTTTTTTTTTTAACTTAGCAAAAATTATATTTTTAAATAAATTTGCTTGCTTCCTCTTTCTATCAAACATAAGAAAAGAAAAGGGTGGGGGGGGGTGAATTTTTTATAATTGTTCCATGGGTGCCCATGCCAAATGAATGTTTTGTAAATGGAAATTTCTCAAAAAAAAAAAAAAAAAAAAAAAAAAAAAAAAAAATTGCAGTATAAATTTCACATGAATTTCAAGAAGAACATTGTAGCTTACAAAAGAATCTTTTTTAAAAAAGCAATTTATTTTTATACTTATTTCATTGGAGAAGAGGATGGTAAAACTAGCACATTTTATTTGGCCTTCTGTAAGTGGAAAGAAAGAGAAGTGTTGTATTTGAACCCAAGTCACACTCAGTGTTCAAAGTTTTCAGTGGTTTTGATTTTGCCGTGAATACTGATTAGGATCTCCATGAAGCGTGATTCTTGATTCAGCTTCTTTCCCCAGTGTAGGTAGTTGACTGTAACAGTAACAAAATACCACCACCATCTGTAAATGGATTTAAAACTGGAAACCATCAAGTTATGTACTGTTATGTTATAAAATAAGCTTGTTTGCTTTCATCTTGCTATTGGCACTTGTCATACAAGATTGTTCAGAATCCACTTGTGATACAGTTTTTCTGTGTCTGCATTCACTACACTACAGCTTCCTAGCAATTTATATAACCCATGGTTACGATGTGCATAAGTACTGCTCTGTATGAAAAGATTAAATGTGTAGTTTTCTTTATATGAAACTAAATGTACTGAATGTGAAATATCGCATGTGAGATGACTGCATGAGCTATATTGTTTCTCTTATGAAAAATTTATAAAACTATGATGTATTTATTTATATTTTATAGTTTTTATTTATAAAACTTAATGGTAGTTACTTTTTCGTTTAATGTTACTTTACATTTTCTGATGATATAGAATAATCTATGATTACTCATTCTTTTTATTAATATTTTTATGTAATATTTTAACTTTTAACAGCATGGATTTATATTTTATTTTCAATTATTTTTATTTATTTGTTTTAATAAGGGAAAAATTGCTATAGCAAAATTTAAATCAATTTTTGATTAAAAAAGCTAAAATATTAAGATTCATTATATTTAATGTGTTATTTTCATTGAATCATTTAGGTAAAGTAATTGAGATAAATTATTTAAAATGTTGAAATTTATTAAATGTATCTTACTATTTAGTAGAAAATGCACAATTTTCTCTTGAAAAAGTAAACCCTCCACTCTCCCTCACACCTATCATTATCTACATTGAAAGATATTTCTGGATTCTTTTTTCTTTAAGACATTGTTACATGCTTTTAGTATGTTTTTGAATTTTCATTGTCATCTGCATTTTTGAGAACAAAATCCCCCCTTCCCCGCCCTAGTATAATGAGTTTGATCCAGTTTTTTATATATCCAAAGTAATGCTTTTAAATAACATTAGCTTAATTTTTTTTTTTTTTTTTTTTTTTTTTTTTTTTTTTTTTTTTAAATATCTATGATAATATTACTAAAAATACATTAATGATATGCATTAACAATTCAATTTTTTAAATATATTTAGTACTTCCTTTTTATAAAAGCCTTGGTACCTTTCGAAATGGAATTTGTATAATTCACCCAAAAAAGTCAGATTTTTTGCTAAATGATATTAACAGCTATGAAAATAAACTGATGAAATATGTTTATATGTATATATCAAAAATTGCATAATTTTGTTTATAAATATATGTATCAGGAATTGCCTAACTTTGTATATATTTTATAATTTGTTTCTGATTTAAGTATGCATTTATAAAATTCTGTAAATATGAAACAAATTGCTTGTGTTTATGTAACAGTGAAAGTATTTGTAATTTTTTCCTTTTCTTGTTAAAACCATTAAAAAAGGGGGAGTATCATTTTTTTTTTTTTTTTTTTTTCTGGTATCCAGCTTATTTTTATAAATAATTATAAGGTAACATGCATTTCTTCAAGAATAAGTTATTGGGTGTTTGTGATTTGATTTCTTTCTTCTATCGTAGGGTGTTCAACAAAAAGGAATTAAAAGAAAGCGCTCAGAAATTGAAAAAGATGCTTCTTCTCAAGAAATTCACTCATCAGAAAAGTGGAACTCTCAGATGAATGAATGGGAAGCAGTTGGTGTGAATGTGTTTAAAAAACTCCAAAGAATGGATCCTCATCAAGCCTTATATGCTGAATCTTTAATTACCAAAGTGCTTAGACTTGGGTTGCTTCAATCATTGACTCCTGAAACAGATGTGGGCTTGAGGCCCCAACAGTATGTTCAAGACTTTGCTCCATCTGTCAGTTCTCTTTGCAATAGCTTAGAAAATCATGCAACCACTCCAATGTATGTGAATACTCATCAATCTGTTGGTAATAGTACATTCTCAAATACAGTTCAGTCTGTTGGTAACAGTACCTTTTCAAATACAGTACCACTATCTACATCTTTTTCTGCTATTACTACTAGCAGTGCTGCATTTGTGCCAGATCATAATGCAGGTGTAGTTGATCAAAGCTTAACCCAAAACAGTCTTACTCTTACAACTCCAAACACTGTTGGTGAACATCAGAACAATGCTTCTTCTGTAATACAAAGTACTGTAATAGCTTTCAAGACAGAGCCTGGAATGACTTTCAAAACAGAACCTGGATTAGGGGATAATTTATCTTAAGTGCAAAATTCACACAGTGTTTTACAGACATTGCACAATTCATGTGGGTATTAAAAGGTTAAAAGAACTATGTGATGTAAAGTCAGATTTTTTAATCTTTGTTTTGTAGCACTTCATTTGTTATGAATCACAAAGGGGAAAAAAAACCTTGTAAAAAGCTCATACGCTTAGTTTTTTTTGTGCTCATTTCTCTTGCTCTCTCATTTTTCTTTTTCATTTCCTTGACATTGTATGTTCTACACATATATCATTTTGACTTTATTTATGTGGATAATCATTTATTTCATCTTTTTTATATATGTGCCATTTTATTTTGAACTAATCTTTAAATGTTAAGTTCCTGTTAAGACATCATCACAGTTTCATTTGTAAATACCATTAAAAATATATTGTTAAAGGTGAAATGACATAGCATATAATATTGACAAATGAAATACTTTATTAATTTTTAATAGAAGAAATCTCTTTTGGTATTTGAAAGTTTTTAAATTACATATAAGATTATTTGTGAGATAGATAATTATTTTCATTCTAGAACATAAATTCTGTTTCCTTCCCAATCTTACACACTCATTCATTGAAATTAGAATGGAAGACTTTCTCTCCCTTCCCAATTTCCAAAATTTGAGAATTTTGGAATCGTGTTTTCAAAAAGTAAGTCTGAAAAGAATAACTTTTGCTTCAATGAGATTCTAGAAATTTAAAAAAAAAAAAAGCTACATTGTTTTTTAAATTATATTAACCAATTTAAATAACCCTTTACTTATTGCCTAATCAATGGAAATAAGTTTTAGAATTGCATATAAAAACTGTCTTTGTAAAATATTAAATGATTTATTGTTCAAGTACCCAGTATTATATGGAGTATGTTTATATATTTGTTAAATACAGCAGACTTGTGTGTAGGGAAGTGAAATTTATTTATTTCATTACTATGATCGGATTTGAACAGTGTTCTCGCTGGCATTTGACCAACGTTAGTAATTTGGCTAATTAAAAATAAAAAACATTCGCCAAATGAAAAAAGTATTCGCAAAATAGATATATGTTTCAATATGTTCTAAAATAACCTAAGTTTTTATGTGACTTGTTAATTTATTTTCTACTATCCGCTACAAATATAAAATTATGTATACATTAAATATACATATGCATGTGTATGAAAAACGAAAAAGAAAAAGCAAAAATTGAGCACTAGCAATTTGGCGAATCTAATCGCTTGTTTACTCGCCAAATGAAGAATTTAGTCGTAATTTGGCGCATTGGCGAGCGACAGCGAGAACACTGGATTTGAATTAATGTAATTTAAAATCTCAAGACTGTTTGAGGAGGAATAATTTTTTTTTCTTGCTTTTGATATCAGACTATTTTGATTATCTACTTATAAGTATTCATTAAATAATTATCAGGTATTGCAGGGATGAAAATTTCCATGAGTCTCCAATTTCCTTTTCTTCTTTCTGTAATTCTTTTCTCTCTTTTTTTAAGTTTCTACCAAACATATACACATTTTTTTGCATTTTAGCATTTCAGCTGTTTTCATCCCAGAGAAAGCCTTAACATAAAATTATTTTTTGAAGCATATTTTTCTACCTCTTTCCTTTTTTAAATTAAGATCAACAAATAACTGTTTGTAAAAGTAGGTTATAAAATGATCAAGCACAAGTTGCTTTTAAAAATATTAGTTATAAAGAGCAATCCATGTTTCATATATCATGGGGAAAAAATCTATTATGTGCTCAATTTGCGTATTATTTTCCCAATGTGGCTAAAAAGTTAGTATAATTTTTCAGTATTGAATAAATTAATATTTTACTCATTTATTGATTACATTTCATGTGATTAGATAAATATCAATTTTCTTTTTTCTTGGTAGCTAAATTAACCATTGCATTTATTGTACTCATGTTCATTCATACTGTTGCCATGTGTATGCTGTCTTAAAATCATTTGAAGTTATGTTTGTAACTCATTTCATGCTAACCATTAGTATGTAAAAGGTTTTTTTTTTTAAATACAGTCTAAATTTAAATTTTTTGTCATGTGTTCTTTCTTTTTAACTAACATTTTTTATTGAACAAAATTACACATGAATGCAATTTATATCCACTTAGTTATATTAAAATACAATAGATTATGGTTATGTAGGACTCCACTTAATTGGTGTTTTTGAATACATTTTATACCTAGTTGACAGATTTATAATTAAATATAATATTTCCTGTTATTTGGGATGCCATTTAATTGGAGCTAGGATTCTATTTATATGTATAAGAAAAAAAAAAAAAAAAATCATTAATTTTATTTTTAATAATTGGGACAGATGCTTTATCAGGACAAATCATGTTGGAAATGGTATCTCCTAGTTACCCAAAATCTACTATTGTATTTGGTGCTCAATATTTTCATACTTTATTTTGTACGTAAGACTTGACTAACCAATATTAGTTTTTCTTTGCCGATAAAAATTAACTTCGGATAGTATATTTTTGTCTCAAAGTATTTTCTTATCTTTTCCATAAATTATATTGAGCAGATTGCTCACATTTAAATATATATATATATATATATATATATTATCATAATTCAAATTTTAAATCTTATGAACACTTAATTTTTTTTTTTTTTTTTTTTTTTGCAAATTTAAAATCATAGAAATCTCTCAGAAAACAGAAATATCTTAAATTTAAGTCAATCTATTAACAAGAAAAATATAAATATAATTTTGATTGTGGTGCCCTCCATCACACATAATTCTTAAATAACACATTTCATCTTAAGTGTAAATTTCAATAATATAATTAAAGTTATATGCAAGTTACCCATAACTCCTTTTAATGGTAGAAAAATTGTCCTAGTCTCATTTACATTTTTTTTATCATGAAGTCTTTCTCTTCAGAAATTTATACCCCTTCCCCCCATTTATTCTTTGTGAATTATTAACACACTGAAAAAACAATTGTTTGGTATGTTTCATAAGTTTTCCATGCAAATTCCTAAATCTTAAACATTTCAACAGAAAAGCACCACCTTGACTGATGGTTTCTAAATGTTGTTTTTATATATAATGAAGTATGAATTATTTAATATCATTTTTATTGTTACGATTTGTTGCGGAATTTTTTTTTTAAATAGTGCAAGCAAGATCCAAGTTATCCATTTTTATGTGCCTCCAAAAGGGGGGGGGGAGAAATCAGCTTTTTGCTTCAAAATCAAAATATTATTTCTAGTGTACATTTTGAGTCTGTAAGAATTTATACTGAGCATTTTAGAAATATGAATAAGCATTTTAATGGTGGTTAAAGGTTAATGATGATTAAAGACGTATTAAAAGTGGAGTCACCACATCATGATCTGCAAATACAGCTCAGTTGTGACAAACTAGGGTGGAACCTAATACAAATTGAAGAGTCAAAAATGCATGTGCCTGTCTTATAAGTACTTTGTTTTTCTTAAATAATAATAAAAAAAGAATATCATTTTTGCTAGCCAAAAGTACTTCCCGTATGTTAATATTACAATCTTGTAAATTTCTTAAAAGCTATTTACTTGAGTGTCAATGATTTTTAATCAAATTATTGAAACCAGTCATTTAAATTGTGATTTTAATCAAATGCTTTAAAAAAATACATACTATTTAAAATTATAAATTTCTTAGTTTTAAAAATGATTTGAAAGCATATTAAAATATAAGATAAACATAAATTTCAATATTTGTAAAGATATTTTGCCTGTTGAAGAAATTTTTTGAATAATTCCTTACAAGCTATAATTTCTTAAACTTTTAAACAATATATTGCAATAAGTTGCTTGCTGTAAACTGATTTCTTTTATTGTTTTACTTGCTTCATTTTTATATATTCATATTTATATATTTTTTAGGAAGGGATGTGTTAACTATAAACCAATGAGTAAAAGTAGTGGTTAGTTTTGCTAATTCCAATCACTGATTTTGACCTGAATGTCATATCTACTGCATTACTTTCATTCACAAATTTTGACTGTATATTATACATTTTGGATTAGTTAAAAAGTCATAACTCTGCTTTGTATATTTTTTTTCCTTTTGCAGTTTCCCCTAAGTTTTAAAAGGGGAGAAGTGCTGCTTTTAGAAAAAGGGCATTTTTGGATTCAAAAGGGCATGTTTTTGGTTTTTTAGGACAAATTTTGGATTTACAGATTTTTTTTTTTTTTAAATCGTTCTAATGATTTTTAAAACTACTTTTAATGTATGACCGGATACTCTTTTAAAGGCAGCAATAAATCATTTTTTACAATCCAAGTAAGTTCTTTGATACATAAAAAAATGTTTTTTTAACAAATGGGACAATTTGGGCAATGGGGCTAATTTTTTGGATAAGGGACACAAGGCAAGTTTTTTACTATCTTCTAAAGCTAGAGGCAGGCAGGTTGCATCACCTTCCTGAAACTGTCTGGGGAGGGGGGGGGACTCAGATATTTGAATGCTGAGTCTTTACACATCAGTTTAACACAATGTTCAATAAGAATTTACCTTACCCTCGCAGATTTTTGTGAAACTAATGCATAGTTACTTTTTATAAAGATTAAATATATGTTAACCTGTTTTGAAAATATACCCCCTTAGATGTTCCCTCCCCCCCCCCCCCCAAAAAAAAAAAAAAAATTTGACAGAGCACTTTTTAAATTATCTAGAAACTGCCCTTATTAATGAGAAAGCTAAAATTTATGCCATATCACAGGAATTTTCAAAATCTTTTCAATGATATATAACACAATTGCGTTATAGAAAAATTAATTTTAATAAAACAAAATTTGAATTTTTTAAGATATATGTCTTCAAAAATTTTGAATACTTTTTTTAGTATTGAAATCATTGTATAAGTTTGAAAGCGGCATTTTGGGTTCATGATAAAATATTACATTGATAAAGTATTCATGATTATAAAACAATTACTTAATACAATATGTTTTAAAGTCCTGAAAATATAGGGAAAAACAAATAAACAAACAACAACAACAAACCCAATGTATTTAAGATGCAAAGCAGTCATATTTGTTTTGTGTAACATCAATACACAATCGTAAGCACATTTATTAATTGCTTAAATTCCTTGTGTATTTCATTTAGTTTCAAAATTTTGTTTTGTATCTACCATATTATTAAAATGATTGTAAAGATCATAATTAAAATATATTGTTTGTTTTAAGATTATAAAATTAATTATTGCATCTTGAAAGTTTTACTATAAGATCTTTCCTATCATAATTCAACAGAGCTGTACATGTTTTGCAATTTGTTTTGCAAAACAATTTTCTAGAGAACAGTGCATGTCATGTTATACGTTTTGTTAGTTAGACTATCAGTTTCTCTATTTTTCGAACTCATTCTGTAAGCTGATAATTTCTCAGTCAGATGTATTTTATTTCTACTGAGATTTAAACAAACTAATGAACATATTGAATTTTCTAATTTTTGTAATATAATTTTGTAATAACTTTTAAAGTTAAATATTTATTTTTTAAACTTAAAATATTTTATATATACTTAAAGTTCATATCATCATCAATATATATGATCTGGTGATTATTTGTTTGATATTTATACAATAGTGTTGACTCTAGAAAAAAAAGGGTTGCCATGTGGAAATTTTTCAAAAAGGGAACACTATTCTAAAAAAAAGGTACTTTTTTCAGAAAGGAAACACTATTCTAAAAAAGGATACTTTTTTCAGAAAAGAAACACTATTGTAAAAAAAAGGGGTAATTTTTTTTTTTTTTTTTTTTTTTTTTTTTTTTTTAAATAGCAAATATTTGTTTAAAAAGGGAACTTTTTTCAGAAAAAAAACACTATTCTAAAAAAAAAAAAAAATTTTTTTTTTCAAAAAGGGAACAAACACTATCTAAAAAAGGGCATTTTTTTTTTTTTTCAAAATGGCACACTTGTACCTTGTTTGCCAAAAAGGTTTTGAATTGGTTTGTTTAAAGTCTACTAAAATTTGGTATATTTTCCAGGATCAATTGAATATTCCTATGTACCACAAGGCACATAGGAAGGATTTAAAAGACTCGACATGCGCTGTTGAAATGGTTTATACAAAAGCAATGTAATAACTTTCTCATTTTATTTTTTTTAAAAACTAGCTAGCAATGAGTTATATTAATTTATTGTAAAGTTCTAACCTGATTATTAACACATCATTACATAATTTCCAAATATATATAATGTGATTAATCTCAAATCTTTTTTTTTTTTTTTTTTAATGAGGCATTCTGTATTCAATGCAATTTTTTAACATGAGCCCATAAAGATCCCACTTTAAAATTCATACAATAATTTCAGTATTAAATAAGGTATTATTCAAAAATATTTGAAGCAGTACAATTTGAGAAATTTAAAATTTAAATTAAAATTTTATTAAAATAAATTTTTTTGATCCTTTATTATATTACATATCATTGAAAAGTTCTTGAAAATTGCTTTAAAATAGCATTAATTTTAGCTCTCTAACTAATCAGGAAAGTTTCTAAATCATTTTGAAAACTTGTATGTGGAGCCTTTTTGGTTGATTTCTTAAAATTCACTGGGGTATATTTTCAAAATGGGTCGATATTTTTTGGTAAAACTTGGGTTTTTTTCTATAGTTATATGAAAAGTAACAATGTGCTAAATTTCATTCTAATTTGAAATGGTGAAGTAAAATCATTGTGTTGATTTGACATGAAAAACCCTGTCATAAGTTTTTTATGCTTTTTCTGAATTCTCTTGAGATTGAATTCATTAAAAAGGCAAAGCTATTCAAACCAATTTTTTTTTTTTTTTTTTTTATTTGTGTACACTTCTTTCTAAATGTACATTGCAGTAATGCTTTTTCACCAGAATGCAAAAGAGATCTAGTTATAGAGGCAAATCTTCATGTTTTTTAAAAATATATACAGGGTGTCTGGAAACGGTCGAATAACTCGAAAAATACATATGAGATTGAAAAACGTAAATATACATGTTAAATATTTTTAAATAAGCTACTCAGTGATACCAAATTTGACCTTCGTAACCGACCCCCTGGGTGTCAGAGGGGGTCCAACTTTGAAATCTTAAATTATAACCCCCATTTTTTATTGCAGATTCGGATTCTACGGACAAAAATACGTAACTTTTCTATTTGATGTTTATTTAGAATCCTCGTTTATCACGGTGTAATTGAGCATATTAAATCGATACATATTTCGGCTTTTCCAACGGGATTTTCCCTAATCGAAACTAATTGGGGAGAATTTATGACATCAAATTCCTCGTCTTTTGCAATAATAGCGTTTCCTGAAAATCACCCGTGCCGATTATTTTGGTGGTGCTACACAGTTACAAATTTGATCCATTTGCTGTAGCGTCACTCCACAGCTTTTATAGAATATCTCTTTCATGACCAATGAGAATGTTCCATAACACAGTAAAGTGCACTGTAAAAAAATTTACCCTTTTGCTGCATCGTCACTCCACCTCTTTTATAGAAAACGATTACTTTACTGTGTTATGGAGCATTCTCATTGGTCACAAAAGAGATATTCTATAATAGCTGTGGAGTGACGCTGCAGCAAATGGGTCAAATTTTTAACAGTGTAGCACTATTGAAATAATCGCCACGGGTAATTTTCAGGAAACGCTATTCCTACAAAAGACAAGGAATTTGACGTCAAAAATTCTGCCCAATCAGTTTCGATTAGGGAAAATCCCGTTGGAAAAGCGGGAATATGTATCAATTTAATATGCTCGATTACATCGTGATAAACGAACCTTTGAAATAAACATCAAATACAAAAGTTACGTATTTTTGTCCGTAGAATCTGAATCTGTAATAAAAAATGGGGGTTATAATTTAAGATTTCAAAGTTGGACCCCCTCTGACCCCCAGGGGGTCGGTTTCGAAGGTCAAATTTGGTATCACAGAGTAGCTTATTTAAAAATATTTAACACGCATATTTACGTTTTTCAATCTCGTATGTATTTCTCGAGTTATTCGGCCGTTTCCAGACTTTTCGGACACCCTGTATATGTTTTTTTAAATATATAGTGTTGATACTAGGATAAAATAACTGCCAAGCAGGAATTTAATAAAAAAGGACATGTTCTCAAAAAGTTCATCCATGTTTCCTGTTTCAGAAACGTATTTTGAACAGTTAGTGCCTTTTTATTGGTATAATTTTGTGATTTTTTTCTGAATGGCTTACTTCTGCTAAACAGAGTTCATTGAAAATTAGCTTGATTTCATATGTATATAAAATATTGATTTAAATCAGTTTTTCTTTTGAGTTACAGTTATTAATAAAAATAAGATGTAAACAAACATATTAATGAACTCTGATATAATTTAGTTTTATATAATACAGATAATCAAACAGCTTTTACAAAGATAAAGCTTAATCTTTGTCAAATAGTGTAAAGTTCAGAAAAAAAAAAAAATGCTTTCAAATTTCATTCAAATCAAATTATAAAATAATCTAGCAACAGTAAAGAAATCTATGCAGAAATACAAGGCCCGACTTCTGCAAGGTATGCGGGGCAATTGCCACAAGTCTTCCTTTCAAGGGGGACACTGTAACAGTTATCAGGATTTTCATTAAAGGGTGCCAAATGCTTAAAATTAGCCAAAAGTCAATGAAATTCATACATTTTCAAATATTTAGTGACTGTGGTCTCTCTTTCTCTCACCATTCCCAATACTCCCTCCACCATACAAAAACAAATTATATCATTAGAAAACTAATGATTACAATTTTATTACAGCAATTTAGTATTCTATTGTTTTGAAAAAAAAATTCTTTATTAATATTTCTTCTGAATGTGACATGTTAAAATCATTAATTATGATCATTGATCATAATTAATGGTTTTGGAGCCTTCTGTTTTAAACGTCTTACAATGTACATAGATAAGCAAAGTAAAAGTTTGTAGTGAAATATTTGAGTCAATCTATCAATCATTTTTTCTACTTATATCAAACTAGTATTTCTCATGAAAGTTATGGCCATCTTTTTAACATATCCTGTATACATATGTGAATATGAGCAGTATAGAGTACAAAATTTATGCAAAAATACAATATGTATGAAGCTTAGTGCTAATCACTCCCACATTATTCACAAAAGAATACTAGATATAAATAAATCGGAGGGAAACCCTCAGAATAATGCTTGTCTCTCCATAAATAAAGGCTTTCCATAGCTCTAGCTGGGTCCTGTAGAAATACATTAAATATTGGAATATTTACTCATTAGTATTTAGAAAAAATTTCTGCTAAAATAAAAATGTATGACTTTGTGTGTTCTATTTTGATGATGTCTGTTAAAGTTCAAACAAAATCATTCAGTGATTTTTCATTTGAATTTAATATAATGGATCACAGATTTTTAGAATGGTGAAAGATGTATTTCTTACAGTTATCGAAAACGCTGATACGGAATACTTACAGAATTCTTGATCACATAATTACTATACCTGATATTTTAATCAAATATTTACGATTTGTGCAAATAATTCAACAACTCTGACTGCTGAAAAAATTACTTGACGCTTTTTCATATATCTAACTGTACATCTGTGCAGCCAAATCATAAAATTTTACTTCTCATGTTGAGGGACTCTGGGAATATAAGCTATTATCAAATTTTGTTATTAACAGTAATTATAATTATTAAAAACTAAATATTCACATATGTGGACAAGGACTTGAAGAAATTAAGTAGCTTTAAGATGCTTTTGGATTAAAGTCAACCAAATTTAACAAAAAAAATATTACTATGCTTTAAAATTTACAACTTTTAAAGCCTTACCTTTTATAAGCTTCCAAAATATATACTCTAAATAAAAAAGAGTGAATGCTCACGCTATTACAGACTTAAAATATGCTCAACCTCTTTACAGTGACTATTCACTCTGAGCAAAAGTGGAATCGTTGACTCTCTGAAACAGTGAATACTCCTGGGAAGTGAATCTTCACTCTAAACAGAGGTCAATAATCACTCTTTCTGAAGATTGACTATTCACTTTTGCTAAAGAAGTGCATTTTTTTTTTTATCCCTGGTAGAAGTAAATAGTTCACTTTTTCATAGGGTTGATGTTTATTTTTTATGCAGTGAATTTTTTTTTTTTTTTTTTTTTTTTTTATTATTGTGGACAATTTAAAAGAATCTTATCTTTTAGAGCATAGAATGAAAATAAATATAAGTATGGTAAAGATAGGAATAAAATACTTTATTGACAATATTTATTTAATTCATTAAATTTAACATTAATTGAGCTTTTTAAGGGAAAACTTAATTAAAGTTACTATGAATTAAATTAGATTATTGCCAGTAATAAATTTTTTTATTCCAATCTTTCCCCTTGTGTTTGTTTTCATTGGCAGCCCCATAAAGATATGATAGATTTTAAATGCCCATAAGTGCAAGTTATTAAACAGTTTTAAAATCTTACAGTCAATATTTTATTTCCGATACCCATTAAGCTTTACATATTTTAATAATTCTGTGATGCACATTATCTATGTTTTTTTTATGTGTAATTAAAATCTTTTTTGCTGAAAAACGGATAGTAATGCAACATTATTTAAAACAACATGGTAAGTCATATTTAATTACAATTTTTTATTCCTGTATGTAGGGTATGAAAAAGACCCAGGTGATAATGTTAAGTCTATGGGGGCTTTCTTTTCAAATATCTCGCTCAAATTTTAATATTTTTACGTGATTTTTGCATAGGATAACTGAGGACGATCTACAACCAGACTAGTTTTTACTTTTTCGTAAATTTATTTTTTATAATATGATAGTTTCAATTTCAGAACTGTTTCAAATCAGTTTGGAAAGTTACTTAAAAAAAAAAAAAAAAAAAAAAAATTCTGAAATCAAAAGTGAAAAAGTAAAAATTAGCCCGGTTGTAGATAGATTGTCCTCAGCTATCCTAAAAAAAAAAAAAAAAAAAAAAAAAAAAAATTACGCAAAAATATTAAAATTTGAGAGAGGTATTTTAAAAGAATGTCCCCATAAATTTAACATTATCATCCGGGTCTTTTTTCAATCATTAGTGTGGGCTCAAGGCTTCTGTCCCTGCCGGCGAAGACACTCATGAGCTAATTTTAATCCTATGAGGAGGGATTTTTCTAATATCTCGTTTGTATTTCAACATTAATTTATTATTTTTTCTTTTTTTTTTATCATTGGATAGCTGATGTTTGTCTATATAGCATATCTTTTTTACTTTTTCGATTTTGGTCTCAGATATTATTTATAAAGTTACCTTCACTTTCAAAACCGGCACTAAAAATGAAAGAGTTATTCTAAAAAATATCTGCAGTCAAAATTGAAAAAGTAAAAATAAACAACTATTTCAGACAGAAAAAATGTTTTTAACAACTTCTGTAACTTAATGTTTTTATTTAAATCATGAATGATTAAGCCCTATAAGCCCCTGTTTGACTGTGCCCTTAAACAATATTTTTGGCTTCATGAGTGGTTTGATTGCCAGATTATAAAATAAGCTAAACATAGTTAGATTCATTTTTAAATAATAATAATAAAAAAGGAATAACATATTGAAATTTTATTAACACTAGAACTGCGGTGACGGGTCATTTTGACCGTATCATATGGAGAGATGTTGATTCGAACCAGAAAACTCTTAATAAAATAATCTAAATATATGCTGAGCAAAAATATTTTCAATAAATAACTTAAACAGTTTTAAATCAAAATTCCGGTGAGAAATACTTTTATAAATCTTGAATGAATTTTCCTGCGGTTCTAGTGTTAATCACATTAATATAACTATTTATAAAAGTTTTGGTGTCATTACATTTTGGTAAGTGCATACTTGCCGAGTTTTACACATTAGCTGTAAAATTTACACATTTGTGCTATTTTTACACTTAGGATAGCTTTTTTATTCATTTTTGCAATTTTTTTTCCAAGCTCCATTTCTCCCCATAAATTGTGAATTATTTTCTAACTGCTTTTAATTATAAATACTTAAGCGGGTATATTTAATTATCACTAAAACATGAGCTTGTTTCATTATTTAAAAATATAGAATTTTTATTTTTCATTGTGTGCAAAAGATAACTTAGTTTTGAGTAAATTTTGCCTGTATTTTCTATTAAAATGTGAGAATTGAAAATCTGTTAAAAATTAGTGATGCAATGGATAATGGTTTGACCAAATATTCAGTATTCCTTTCGGTATTATTTTTGATAATGGTATTTTAAGTAAAGCAAACAAAGTTACTATTGTCGTTCATGTGCTATTTTATAAAAATTCATTAAAAATGTCATTCATGTATTGTATTACACATTTGAATTTTCCCAGATTGTTAGATATGTAAGTGTAATTTAAAAATAACATTTGATTATTTAAGTTTTCTTTTAAATCAATATATTTTATGCACTATAGACATTACCAAAATTGCATTTTTAGCAATGCCTATATGAGGTGTGCATTAGTGGAAAATAACTATTTAAATATAAACCTTGAGAATAAATGAAATTTTATAAATGGCACTTAGTATATAGTAGTTTTTTACTACTACCAAAACAAAAAATTGCAATTAAAAAAAAATAAAATAAAAATAAATAAATAAAAATTTATTAAATGAAGCCATTTTCTAGTACTTTTAAGATTTTCAATGAAAAATATTAGAACTTAGAAACATTATTTTCTGCTTCCTGATTGATTTAAATAAGAGTGTAAACAATAGTGCAAAATTATAACAGGGTGGCTACAGATTCTGGAAATCGGGGAAATATCAGGAAACTTTATAAAAAATACTCAAAAATCAGGGATTTTTTTTTTTCTCTACAAAAATATTTGTTTTCACCTTACCAACAACAGTGATTCGTTGTCAAACAGGCTACATTTGAACCAATAATAAGATGCGTTAAAGAGACATAAAGCCGTACTGCTGTTAAGCTATATCTGTCTGCATGAAAGCTAAATTATCCCATCCCAATTTTTCAAAAGTTAGTTCATTTGTAATCTTTTGGCGGAATTCGTCAATTTGAACAATCTTTTGACGAATTTGTATGTTTGTCGCAATTTCTTGACGAAATGTACCCTTTTTCGCGAGTTCTTGACAAAATTTCCAAGTTTTTCACGATTTTTTGACGAAATCTGCATGTTTTTTGCGATTTCTTGACAAAAGTTGAACATTTTTCACAATCTTTTGATGAATTTTGCCTGTTTTTGTGATCTTTTGACGAAATTTGCATGTTTTTTGCAATCTTTTGATGAAATTTGCATGGGGTTTTTTTGCAATCTTTTGACGAAATGCGCACTTTTTTATGCATTTTGTACGCTTTTCGTGATTTTTAGATGAGATTTGCACGTTTTTTGTGATATTAAGATAAAATTTATTTGATTTTGCAATTTTTAGATGAAATTTGCGTTTTTTTTTTCACAATCTTTAGATAAAATTTGCATGTTTTTTGCAATCTTTTGACTAAACCTTTGCTTTTATGCAAACCTTTCACCGAATTCGCATTTTTCAATTCAAGCCTTCGATGAAATTTGCATTTTTATGCAATCTTTTGGACTAATTTCGTGCTTATCTGCAATCTTTTGAAGAAATGAGCGTATTTTATACAATCATTTCCTTTTATTTTATACAATCTTATAATTTTATTCAAAATTTCATGTTTTTTCCACAATCCTTTGATGAAATTAGCATTTTTTTTTAATTCAATGCCCATAACACCATAACTTCTGTTGCATGTCCTTAATGATTACAGATAAATCGTAATATTTGGCACCTCTGCTAATTAAATACCGTGTGATTTTTGTTTTATTTTCCGAAAAGAGGTAGTATTTGCAAGCTGGATAAGTGTGTTATGTGAGAAAGCAGCATACTTTAAAACAATACCGTATATGTTCTTTAACCCCTTCGTGACGGGAGCTTTTTATGAAAATTTTAATGTGTCTTCACCAGTTAAAAAAAAAAAAAAAAAAAAAAAAAAAAAAATTGTGCCTTATTGAATTGAGAAAATGCTCAGATTAAATAAGGCAAATTTTACGGTACAATTTTACTGGTGGGGATAAACAAGAATTCTTAAGAGGCTACTTCACTCAAATGAAAAGATCCGTTCGCTAATGCTAATCCTATGGGAGAAATTTATAAAAATATCTTGGTTGCATTTCAATATTTTTAGATGATTCTTTTTGCATTGGATAACTCAGATTGATCTGAATGGAGGTCGTTTTTTTAGTTTTTCGATTTTGGCTGCAGATATTTTTTATGGGGTTGCTTTCGCTTTCCAAACCGGTTCCAAAAAGGAAAGCGTCCTTGTAAAAAATAACTGTAAACAAAATGAAAAAAGTAACTAACGTCATGCATACAGATCAATCTCAGATATCCAAAGCCAAAAAATCATTTAAAAATATTGAAATGCAACCGAGATATCTGTATAAATTTCTTTCATAGGATTAGCATTAGTGAATGGGTCTTTACATTTGACTGAAGTAGCCCCTTAAGCCTTTTTGTGGCACATAAACGTGTCGCTCATTCCCAAGTGGTTGATAATAAAAATCAGGGAAATTTGATATGGATAATCAGGGAGCTTTTTTTCAGCATTTCTGTAGCCACCCTGTATAAAATATGCTTGGGGAATTACGGGGAAAAAAAATGATAATAAAAGCTACACTTTTATTGGTTATTTTTTTTTAAACCCAAAAACATTCAGAGGTGTTTATTGGTACATCTACCCTATTGTATTTTATGAATATGAATAGGAAAATACTAATGTAGGAAATAGGAAAAAGAGGAAATATAAAATGAAGGAAATGACTACATGTGTACTGTTCTTACAGTTGAAAAAACATTTGTAATATAAAAAGCAGTTATTTATCTCTTTAAAATATATTTCATTTTATATAAGTCATGCTACAAACTTTTAAAATTACTAAAGCACTTTTTATCTATAAACATCAGACATAAAAAGTACTGTGTTTCAATGCTTAAATATGTTTTATTTTTAAATACTAATTATTACAAGCATTAAAAAAAAAAAAAAAAGTTTACAACAGAATGCAATTTTATAAGTTATTTCAGAATGTCTGTAATTAAAAGTTTGATTAAAATCATAAACATAAGCAAAAAAAAAAAAAAAAAAATACCAATTTGAAAACAAAGATAATTAGTATTTTATAATTGTACTATTAAAAAACACCAAACTATAATAGTGGAGTAAAATTCATTATTAGATTAAAAAATTCCTCAAAAATTTTGCCATATATTATGAGAAATTCCTGTTTTAGAAATTTGGCGAAATCTGAAAATATTAGTATGGATTAGTAGGATTTCAAATAATTTAAAATATTATTAGTAATAAAAAAAATTGTTCAAAAGTTTTACAACGGTGATATGTAAAAAGATATTTTCTTAGTATATCACTAATATTCAATCTGAAACTATTTCGTAATAATATAATAATCAAATTACATTTAACTTCAAAAAGTTAAAAAAAAAAAGTAAATGCTTTAAGAGAGAATCGGAACAATAAAATCAAGTAACTACAAATTGATGTTTATATTCTATGATGAATGAAGTGAAAATTTCCAGTTTTTTTTGTCAGCATCCCCCCACCCCAACCCCCTGAGGGGATAACATACAGCAGATGGCTTTCTACATAACGTGAAACTATTTAACTGAGTATTCATGAATTTTCGGAATAAAAGATTAAAATTAAACATAACTTACCTCTAGTATAGGAAATAATATCTTTTGTTTGATAAAAAAAAAAAAAAAAAAATCTCTTGTTTGATAAATAATATTCGTGTACTGTATGTAAACCCTTTGTTATTTATTAATTAAGTATTGCTTTTTACTGGGTTATTTTTCCATTATGATTCCGGAAAAAGAGATTTAATCTAGTATTTGTGTATTATTAATAAAAATGGAAAGAACAGAGGTTCATATATGAGACCGAGAAAACGAAAGATTAATTCTAAAATGGCAAACACATTTCTCTTATCAGAAGAGAAACGACAAGACACTTCTGATTGGCTGATTATTCACTCTTTCGGCGGAATGATTATTCACTCTTTCGGCGGAGTAACAACTCTTGAAAAAGAGTGCGTTTTAATACCAAATAAGCGTAATTTTCCAGGTTATTTTATGAAATGGAGTCTTTGAAAATTAAAAATTAACATATTTTGGTGTTTTTTATTATTTTACTCCATATATTGGTTCAAAGTTTAACAGATTTTTTTTTAGTTTATAGTGCCGGGCTTTAACTTTCGTTAGCGGAGTGAAATATTTCACTCTCGATATGACATTTTTTACTCCTTTCCCATTCTTTAAGGAGTGTTTTTTATAAAGTTCACTCAAAAAAAGAGTGCAAATGTCTGTCACTCTTACAAAGAGTGGGCTTTTCACTCCTTCTAGTTTTAGATTGTATCGACTTTTTAAAATTAAGGTTTTTTACGTTGAAAAATTGAAACTGCCTACTAAACATGCATGAAAACACTCGATCGCCCTATCATATAAGAGAGTTATCTTTTATATGTCGCTCAGGAAGAACGATAGTAAAAGATGTACAAAAATATAATTAGTAATGGCAATTGACAGTGTATTTTATATTGTGCCCCCCTCTCCCGCCCAAGCATTCGTATCGTCTATAAAAGATTTAGATAAATTTAAAGTTATCGTGGGTCCTTAACGCGTCAATCGGATCAGCTAGTAGTCTATAATGAGGAGATAAGTCTGTTTGTTGACTGTTTTCTGAAACAAAAAGTTAAAACGCATAGCACACAGACCAACAAAATTTGGTCTGAGAATTCGAATCCCGAAGTTAGATTTTTTTTTTTCTTATTTGATTTTAAATGTAAACTTGTAAACAAAATTTAGATACTTTTTAGTTTTTGTTTTCCACTTTCATGACAATTTTTTTTTTTTTTTTTTTTACATTGTTAAAATAAATTTGATTCCAATCTGATATAGTAAATTTTATTTTCAAAAAAGTTCATTTGGAATTCGAACAAAGATTTTTTGAATTTTTCGCGATTGTGTTTATGAATGTTCAACATTTTTAGAAGTTTCGTGTTTCACAGCTAGTTTTATATATATATACAGGGTGTATCTAAACTACTGGGCAAAACTTTAACGGGTGATAATACACCTCAAGACAAATAATATTAAATGGGAAATTAAGGGTCCCAAACGTCTTTCGAAGGAGATAGGCGCCATCAAAGTTTAGGGTTCAAAATTTGAAATGATTATAAAGAACGGAAAAATTGGTCGATTCGTTTGCCGTTTTCACGAAAACTATTCTTTATGTCAGTATTGTCTTGAAAATAAATTGTAAAGATAAATTTCAAAAAATGTCGATAGATGGCGCTTTAGACTTTGGAGTAACGGACAACTATTTTTTACCGTTATTTTTTGCATCTCATTAATTTTTTTTAGAAGTTTAGACATAAACTTAAATTTTCAGCTCAAAATCTGTGGTTAAGTAGCGCAAACGGAACTGTGCTCAATGGGAGTGGGTAGGTTCAAATTTCAAATGATTATAAAAAACAGAATAATTGGTCAATTCAGTGGCGTAGCTAGGATGGGTGACACCCGGAGCGGATGTAAATGGTGTCACCCTAAGCCATCATTGTGTCACCCCCCCCCCCCACACACACACACACAGACCTTCCGATCCGTCATATTTTCCAATCATTATTATTAGAAATTATCATACCATTCCTTATTTACCTTTTCTTCTCCTACATTAAAAAAACCACAGGAGCGACTCATCACTCACCCATACTCATAGTCCGCATAAATCAATGTGGTGTCTAAATGTAGAAGAAAATTCTTTTTTTATTATTATTTGCTTTTTCTACCCAATCTTTGGATTGGTAAGTTTTTGTTTTTTGGTGCATGTCTTATTTAGATAACCATTTTATATAAAATTTCACATTCTCAAAGAAAAGAAAACTATAGCATTGTGCACTAAAAATTTCATTTTACTTCAGAATTTCTTTCCAAAATCTTATAAGATTATATTTTTTATTTGCAAATAAAGATTGGGTGTCACCCCTTTGAGGGTGACACCCGGGGCGGACTGCCCCCTCCGCCCCCCGCTAGCTACGCCACTGGGTCAATTGATTTGCAGTTTTCACTAAAAGTATTCTTTATGTCAGTATTGTCTTGAAGATCAATTATAAACATAAATTTCAAAAAATGTCGATAGAAGGCGCTTTAGACTTTGGAGTAACGTACAACTATTTTTTACCGTTATTGTTTGCATCTCATTAAATTTTTTTTAAACTTAGACATAAACTTAAATTTTGTGCTGAAAATCTAAATCGTTGAGAGTGGTTAAGTAGCGCTTATAGAACTGTGTTTAAGGGGGGCGGGAAGGTTCAAATTTCAAATGATTATACAAAACGGAAATATTGGTCGATTTGTTTGCAGTTTCCTCTAAAACCATTCTTTATGTCAGTATTTCCTTGAAAATAATTTTTAAAGATAAATTTCAAAAAATTCCGTTAGAGGGCGCCTTAAACTGTAGATTAACAACAACAATTTTTAACAGTTATTTTTTGTATCTAATTAAATGCTTGCAAAAGCTTAGACTTAAATTTTGAGCTCAAATTCTGAATCGTTTGGAGGGGTTAAGAAGCGCAAACTGAACTGCGTTCATGAGTTGAAATGTTATCCTGCCCACCCTACGAGCACAGTTCAATTTTTCGCAACCTAATTACTCACAAGATTCAGATTTTGAGCTCAAAATTTAAGTCTAAGCTTTTAAAACATTTATTTAGATTTTAAAAAAAATAACGGTTAAAAATTGTTGTTGGTTACTCTAAAGTTTAAGGCGCCTTCTAACGGAATTTTTTGAAATTTATCTTTAATATTTATTTTCAAGGAAATACTGACATAAAGAATGGTTTTAGAGAAAATCGCAAACGAATCGACCAATTTTTCCGTTTTTTATACTCATTTGAAATTTGAATCTCCCCACCCTCATTGAACACAGTTCAGTTTGCGCTACTTAACCACTCTCAACGATTCAGATTTTCAGCTCAAAATTTATGTCTAAGCTTCTAGAAAAATTTAATGAGATGCAAAAAATAACGGTAAAAAATAGTTGTACGTTATTCCAAAGTCTAAAGCACCCTCTATCGACATTTTTTGAAATTTATCTGTATAATTTATTTTCAAGACAGTACTGACATAAAGAATAATTTTAGTGAAAACCACAAATCAATTGACCAACTTTTTTTTTTTTTTTATAATCATTTGAAATTTGAATCTACCCACTCCCATTGAACACAGTTCAATTTGCGCTACTTAACCACAGATTTTGAGCTCAAAATTTAAGTTTATGTCTAAACTTCTAAAAAAATTTAATGATATGCAAAAAATAACGGTAAAAAATAGTTGTTCGTTACTCCAAAGTCTAAAGCGCCCTTTATCGGCATTTTTTGAAATTTATCTTTATAATTTATTTTCAAGTCAATACTGAGATAAAGAATAGTTTTCGTGAAAACCGTTAACGAATCGACCAATTTTTCCGTTTTTTATAATCATTTCAAATTTTGGACCTTAAACTTCGAAAGTGCTTATCTCCTTCGGAAGACGTTTGGGACCCTTAGTTTCCCATTTAATATTATTTGTTTTGATTTGTACTATCACCCCTTAAAATTTTGCCTAGTAGTTTAGATACACCCTGTATATATATATATATATATATATATATATATATAATATTTGGTTTTAAAGTTTTATAAGGAAACATAGTAACTTTTGTTCTTTGAAATGTTAGTTTTTTTACTTTTCATTGGATTTTTAATGCGATCTTTCGAGATTTTTCACGATTATTTTTTTACTTTCATAAAAGAATTTAGATTAAAATGTTTTAGGCCCACTGTAGTAATTTTTGTTCCCTGCTATTTAAAAAATTTTAGCGATTTTTAATGCGTTTTTCAGTGTTACTTTGCGTTCCGTAACGATTTTTTGACAGTGGTAAAAAGAATTTGGTTTCAAACTTTTAGCCTTGAAAATTTTGTCCGATTCTTTAGTTTTCAACGATTTTCAGTGCGATTTTTCACTTTCCGTGGAGGTTTTTTGACATCTGTTGAAGAATTCAGGTTAAAATTTTTTAGCCCGCGATTGTGAATTTTGTTCTCAATGATTTTTGAATTAACCCCTTGGGGACGACATGTATACATGCCGCAAAAAGGCTTAAGAAACCGTGTTTATCCCCATTAGTAAAATTTTAGTGAAAAATCTGCCTTATTGAATCGGAGCATTTTTGCGATTTAATAAGGCACCATTTTCTCTTTTTAAAAACCAGTGATAAAACATTAAAAATTTCGTAAAAGGCTCCCATTGCGAAGGGGTTAATAGCAATTTTTAATGCGATATTTTGGCATCCATAATAGGGATTCTGCTTTAATCTTTTAGCTTAATATAGCAGTTTTTTCTGAATTTTTAGCGATTTTAGATTTAGCGACATTGGTGGCATTAGCATGGACATTTAGGACATTAGCGGCATTGGACATTTAGCGGCATTAATTCTATTTCAAACTTCTAGCCTAGTATAGTAAATTTTTTCATGTGTAACTTTTGTATTTTTTAAAAAAAAAATGTTTTTGAAATGATATTTTATGAAATTTTTTGCCATACTTGGAAGAATTCCAGTTAACATGTTTTAGCCCACTCTCTATAATGAATTTTGACCACAGCGTAGAGGCGGGAAATTTTTAGACTCGGGTCTCGTCCGGCCCGAAGGAGAGTTATTTTGGACCAACCTGTTTCGGTGTAAAACTCAAATGTTCGGCCTGGCCCGTACAGAAATCAGTGAGAAAACAAGCCCTGTCCGATCTGGCCCCACACAATTTCCACCATTTCGGAAAAAAAAAAAAAAAAAAAAAAAAAAAAAGCTTTTTTTTAAAGAATATTGTATACATATTTGTGCAATTATTTTACAGTATTTTTTACAGAAAATACACAATAGCAACATTAATAATTACTTACAATGGGAGCACCAAACATGGTGCTCCCATTAAAATTAATTATTATTTGCGTTTTTAATTTTAAGCACAATCCTGAAATGATTTTTCTTTTTCCTATCGCTTTTTTATTTTATAGCATTTTAAATGAAAACTTGCCCTTTTTTGTATAAATAATACAAAATAATTTTCGGGTGCAATTTTTTAAACGTCTTTAGTATTAGATTATTCAAGTAATGCGTATCTTCGAAAGAATAATAAAATATTAATGCAGTAATGTTAAAATGCAAGTTGTTACCAGTTAATCCAAATTTTCAGTTTTCCAATTTTCTGTAAATACATTTATCTCCAAAGTTCACAACCTCAACATAAGTTATCATTTGCACAAATAAGAAATGACAGATTACATTTATTTTTATTACAAATCAAAACACTCTTTCCGTGATTCAACTGAAATCAACTATTAATGAGATAAAATTTACAATCTATATATATAAAAGGAATTCTGAGGATAATTGAGGCACAGATAGGCTCTCATCCTCTATACCTTTTATTTATAGAGATTTTACACAGCTTAGGTAAACGCAGAAGAAATATAAAACAGATAATGTATTTATCACAAAAAATCGTCTGCTAAGAAAATCTTTTTTCATTTTGAACTCTATAAATAAAAGGAATAAAGCAGAAGAAATATAAAACAGATAATGTATTTATCACAAAAAATCGTCTGCTAAGAAAATCTTTTTTCATTTTGAACTTCTATAAATAAAAGGACAGATAGGCTCTCAAACAGTGAATCGTCGAATATAATTGAAGAACAAATGGAAGAACAAATGGAAGAACAAATGGAAGAACAAATGGAAGAACAGATGGAAGAACAGAAAGAAGAACAGATGGAAGAACAAATGGAAGACCTCTTCATTAACAATAAAAAAAGATATGCAAACGAAACCCCAGAACACCGATCAAACATATCTGCCGGAAACTGACGAGACATGGCACAGAAACGTGAATGTGTGGGGTTGTAGAACTGGCATTCAGATAGTCTTCGGGCTACTGAGGGCGGGCAACCGTCTAGTACATATAAAAATACTTTTTTTTAAATCGTCTGTTTTCCTCCGTAATATTAGAATAAATGAAGATTTCTTTTTATTGATCTTATATTTGCACTTGTACAAATGATGATTAAACTTTTTTTACTTTTAATATATTTTTAAACATATTTATCACGAATTAAGTATTTAAGTAACATAAATTATATTAAATGCAGTATTAAATTACCTAAAAATTCATGCACAATATTGAGTAATACACATTTGAAAAGAAAAAAAGTGACTGATTAATCTAAAAATATTAATATTTAAAGTAGTGGAGATTTTTAAATATTGAAATTTTCTTATACCTTTTCAAAATTTTAATTAAATACGAATTTTTATTTATTTGTTTGTTGCAAAATGTACTTTTAGTTGAACCCTGGAGTGCAGTCAGTTCATCATATTTTAAGAAAAAAAAAATAATAAAATGTTGACAAAGTAAACTGTCCTCTTCAGAAAACATCAAAAGGTTCAAAGCTGCAGAATTTTCAATTCTGCTTATAATTTGCAAAGTGTAAAAAATATAAAAATAAGTAAAAAGCCGAGGACTGATTCGAACCCGCAACCTTTCGACTCGTATACTCGCGTGCTACCACGGCGCTACAGAGCTTGTACTAATAAGTATTTGAAATATACGCTGAACTTTGACCCCCAATTTCTCAAAAACCAAGGCCCATTTGAAGAAACCTTTTCACCAGAATAATTAGTGGTATGACCCCTACAACATACTTAGAAATCATCAAAATTTGTGAGCACCATGTTTGGTGCTCCCCTTGTTAGATTCTTAGGCTTTGAACATTCAAATAAAGATTCATTAAGCAATTAATTTGATGATTAGAATATATATGTATATATAAAGAAAAAAAATCATAACTCTTTGAAGCTGTATAATATAAAGTAGATTTAGGAAAGCATTTCTATATCATTTTATTAAATATTTTCTAAAATTCAAAAGAGCTACTTTCTGATATACAAGTATCTTATTTACTAAAAATAGAAATCGCTGTTCGATTCCAAATCTCTTCAATAGTTAGGCTTGTCAATTTTAAAAAATGCTAGTCTGATCTCAGCTCGGCACGAATCTGCTAAAAAAAATATTAAGCTCGTGTTAGACACAAAAGTAACTATCCGATGCGGATCTTTACACTGTACAGGTTACATTTCTGTATTGATGTTGTCAAACTAATATCGGCTCGTGACGCATATTTATATTTATTCTCGGTAAAGCCATATTCATTGAAAATAGCTGATATTTTATCGTTTTTGCTTAAATCTTCCGGCACATATGTGCCCGTTCAATTTTGTTTGCCGGCCCTGCCCGGGCTCCTGTAGGGGTCCCGGGCAGGAGCTACTCTACCACAGCATTTTTTTTTTCTCTCGTTACACAGCGATTTTTTGGCATGTTTCAAACTTTTAGAATATTTTCTCCTCTGCAATTTTTGAATTTTTAGTGACTTTCAATACGATTTTTAGTCAAGTCACCGCTGTGCTTAAGGAATTCATTCCGCGTCGTTCTATGACATCCGTGAAAGTAATCCTGTTTTAAACTTTTAGCCAAATATAAAATTTGACATCTGCTAATTTTGATTTTTAATACCATTTGTAACCTCTTTTCGTATTCTACATTTATTTGTTTTATTTATTTATTTTGCATTCCTAAAAAGAATTAGGCGTCAAAGTTTTAGTCCAACATAGTAAATTTTGTCCTCTGTGCTATTTTTGAAGTTTTTGAGATTTCGTATGCGGTCTTTTGTATTCCTTTGCTTTTCTTCTCAATTTTTTGATATTTGTAAAAGGAATTCGGTTTTAAACATTTAGCGTATTATATCTTCCACGATTTCTAAATGTTGGCCATTTTTAAATGAATTTTTGACATTTTTTCCCATTCTGTGTCGATTTTTTGACACTTTGGATTTAATGTGACACTCCCGTTTTTAATGTGTTGTCACCTTAACTAAATTTTGTCATTGCAACTATTTTGGTGTCAGAAGGGGGTTGTACATTAATAAAAATATTAAATTTTTAGCAAATTATAATATATTTGTTATATTTTCAATAAAGTTTATTACAAACTATGCTTATTGTCAGTGGTGTAGTCGTAAAAAACAACAGAGAGTATACGCTTAAGACCGAGGGTATATCCTAGAGTGTATATACTATAGCTTTCTTGAGAAACAGTGGTTATGCGGTGTTCCTTAAAAAATCCAAAAGGTATACCCCCATATATTCTCAACTACATCCCTGATCATTGTTTCATCCTTATGCGCATCTTTTTATATTGTTTTGCGCCGGAATAATAATACAATTTAATATACAATAAACAGGGCCCGACTTAGAGAGTGGGGGGCCCTTATATTTTAAAAATTTTCATAAATTATACTGAAGTGACTAAAACTAAAATTCATATTGGTATGTGTACATAAATTTCAAATGCTATTCACATCGATATATATAATAGTAGAAGAAAGATAACTTTAAGAAACTATAGAACACAATTTTTTTTCGGTTTCAAAAATTTAAGGATAAATGTGAGACCTTAAGGGGGCATGGGGCACAGAAACAGAGGGGATAAAAAAAGAGCGCACCTTAAAACTGAAAAAAAAAAAAAGAATTTGGTCACTTTTGTCCATTTTTTATCATTTGAAACTATTTTAACTAAAAACTTATAAGCTTACATCTGTCCTTGGGGGGGCCCCCCTCAAGCCGGGAGGCCCGGGGCAATTGCCCCGCATGCCCCTGCATTAGTCAGGCCCTGACAATAAAATTTATAACAATGTAAGCATTGCTAACTTCATAATAATATTCATTGTAGAAATGTCTTACTTCTCATTAATTAATTGTTTATCTAGCAAATTATTTTTTTTAGCCAAAGAACTTCTAATTACTAAATTCTGGAAACTTTTTTCTTTCGTCCTTTTAATCTTAGTCAAACAATTTATTCCCGGTTATTTAATCCCGCGAAACTTCATCACCTTTTTATTTTCATTCGATTGATCAGTAATACAATTTTCTGTGTGCACAAATTATTATCGAATGAAACCCAATTGTTGCATTGTTTGCATTCCGCTGTTCCTTTCACAAAATATATCATATATAAACGCTGCTTGCAATTCATCTCCCCTTTGCCCTCACCCCTTTCAATCTTGCCGTGATTGGTGTATTGTCGCTCACAATGCGGCCAATCAGAATGTCGTCTTTGGCCGCGCTTGCTCTCTTTTTACTTTAATGGATGAGCAAAGTGGCCCGTTTGATTTGGCGAGTTATCGCCGTTCCGCTTTGGCGAGATCTTTTGCGCTGATTGTAGTTTCGGTTTCTCGATTCCCCTTTCCGTGGTGGGATACGCGTTCCGAATTTATTTGTGCCGAGTCAAGGTTGATATGATGAACATTACCTTAAATTTATGAAGCAGGGCAAGAAAATATTCTTGGAGCTGAAATCGATTTTATGCAAAATATTTTAAGTTATATATTTTGTTTATGATTACATTGACTGAATGGAAAGGGCGGAGAGACAAAGTTCTATTTTAGGAAATTATTTTGTGTTAGCCAGTGCGTGCGCATTCGTTTGTATATATAAATAACGCGTGTTTATTTTCAACTTGTACTGTTGCAGAATTTGTCCCGGGCATGATTTGAATAATAATGAAATGCATATTATTTTCTCCGACTAAACCAATATTTTTTTAGTTTACTTTTTTTCTTTTGCAGAAACTAAATAAAGAGTACTGCATTATGAGAATTTTTTGGGAGTGGAATGGCAAAAGACGCGGGATGGAGTAGAGTGGCATGTTGTTATACTTGCAAGAGGTTGGGGGGGGGGGGGAGAATCGTCCTCTTCGAATTATCACATTTAACTAGTAAATCTGCAGATCAGGAGCCTCAACGTCAGCTTTGCACACATATATATATATATTTAAACACACTTTGGGTAATATTCAACTTCTTAGAAACTTTAATTTAAAATTTTCATAGTACTTAATTATTTATAAGAATAAAATAAGAATTAGAAGTTTTCAGCCTTCAATAGCGGTAAAATAAAAGTTTAGTTGTGTTAGGATATTTTGAAATTTTCATGATCTATTATTATTATTATTATTTTTATAACATAGTAGATTTCTTCAGGCAACCCCCGTAGCCCCACTTAATTTAAATTTGCCACTTTCTAATAATTGTGCTAATGGTTATTGTATATCTTGCATTTCCTTATACATTTTGATTTATAAGGATAAGTAACAGTTTGGACAAATATTCTTCATTATCTTCATACTTCTACATACCTGCTAACCACAAACACCTAAATCTGATGTATCAGGAACTTTTGTAAGTGTAAACTCAGTAATCTAGAGTTTTACAATTTTGTTTCCGAAAAAAAAAAAAAAAAAAATGTTTTGATTGTATTTTGTAGCAGTTATAGCGGGACAGACAAACATACAGAAGAACAGACTAACAGATGAAAAACAATAAATTTCGTGTCTTCAAAGTAAGCCTTCAATGAAGTTTCGGCAATAGCATTATTTTTCATGAGTTATTGATATCCATGTTTCTTGTATTTTTAACGACTACTATAAAATACCTGTTTTTGTTCAATTATGACGTAAAATTTTATCAATTGAAATATTTGTTAAAAATATAATTATTTTTTATTTCTTTTACTTCTAATTATGCCCCCATTTTTGTCAGAAAAATTCTTATTAACGAAACAAATTTCCGTGTTTAATATTTAACAAAGTACTATTTTTATTTTAATTCTGGCGTCATATTTATTTTTTCTTAGTTTAATTTTTCGAATGGAAATTGCTCAATTGAAACTTATTGCCGTTAAAAAAATATTCCAGATTTTTTTTTTTTTTTTTTTTGGCAACGATAAAGGAAATTGGTTAAATTTTATCTAAAAAATCACTCTTGATTCTGTATGAAAAAGAAGGAAATTTTGAATTATTAAGGAAAATATTTGAATAAAATTAATAAAACATAGCCTATATTCTTTTTTGGGCTATGTTATATTTATCCGCAAAGATAAAAAGACACTAATTAATTCATAAGTTTTGACGTTGACTTCATATAAATTTTCGTACACGCTTTCAAATTTATAGCATTAAAATATAATAAGGATAGGATGAATGGTTGCTTAGCAACTATTAAGAGAAAATAAAGAAAATGAAATAAATACATTTTAAATAAGAAAAATTCTAAATCAAATTAGTTTATATTATTGGAACACATTTATAAAAAAATCTCCAAAATTTACAGTAATAACTTTAAAAATCTGACATGCATTGACAAAATTTCAAAACACTACGAATAATTTAACTGGTGAATTTCAGTATCCACTTATCATTGAATTCCATTAATGAAATGTGTCATTTTCTCTCAAGGAAAAAAGATTGAAAATCATTGGATCTGCCATAGAAAAACATTATTACGCAAAATAAAATATTCTATATTTTCCGAACGAATGAATCAAATCTAACAAAAATCTATACAGCTTAATCCCAGTGTCTCACTAACATACCCACTTAATTTCAAGCCAATCGGATGTTTTTCGCGTTAGTTATCGCAGAACAGACTGACTGACAGACAGACAGAAACCAAAAAAATTCGTGTCTCCAAAGTAAGCCTTCACTGATGTTTCGGCCATTAACTAAATTTTCATTTCTTTTCAGTTTTTTTTTTTTTTAAATATGTATATTATTATTTGTGAAGTATTTTTCGTTAGAACGATTTCGGTGGAAGGCAATTTGTAGTAGTTCTATTTAACTACTTGCGTTCATCTGTTAAATTATATTAACCTCTTCCCTGATTTGCCCGTGCATCATATGGGCAACGTGTTTTTGCCAATCATGATTTGCCCATACAGATCGTGATTTATTATTCTCACCAATAATTTTTTATCGTAAATTTCGCAGTACTTAATCTGTGTATTTTTCTGATTCAATTAGGCAAAAATTTCTGTTTTGAAAAACTGGTGATAAAAAAAATTTAAATTTCTGTGAAAGGCGCAAAAAATAGGCATTATTTGAAAGTTTTTTCAAACTATTGATCAATTAAGTGGTTAAACAGGGAATACATAGATATTTTTCCCCCGCCTCCTCATTAAAAATAAATAAACTGTTTTAATTTTTCATTTTGAAATAAGCTGTAGAAGATTTTGATAAGTTAAAATTTTTTCTTGCATGATGAAACTCTTTGTTTATAAGGCTAGCAGCAAACTATCAAATCAACTGTTACAAAATTTTGTTTTTTCTGTATTTTGTTCTGCAGGCGTCTTATATGTTTACGCATTGATTAGGATACGTTTTACAACATAAGTATATCAGTTTGTATTTGATCTAATTCCTTTGACACGTATATCTAATTTAATTATGTTATCTAAGGGGCATAAAAGGAAAATATAAAAAATGCGATAATTTATCCCCTTTTTTTCTTTATATATATTTAAGACCGACACTTGAAAATAAAACTATAGGTCATAGTTTATATAAGCCATCAAGAGGGTCATCATTTCAATATTTTGAACATGACAGAATTGCTAAATTGAGCTGAAGCAGTTTAACTACCATAAAAAAAAAAACCTTGATTGATTTGTGAAAATTGTAATTATCTTAAATGTACAGTAAGCAATTCACACTTATTGTGAAATCAATATATTCAGATAAAAAACATGAGTGGGGAAAAAAAATCGATATTGACGATAAAGTAAAACTGTAGAAAATGTCAAATGAAGGAATGTCTAACTAGATAAACTAGCGATCGATGTCTTCTTATATATATATATATATATATATATATATATATATATATATATATATATATATATATATATCCCTGCCATTATTTCAACCACATCATATGATAAGTGAATAGATAAATAAATTTTTGAATGGTATCCCGTTTAAGAAAAAATAATTCGCATAGCATAATCTGCGTATGAAACGTATTTCTATACGCAGGCACTATCAAATATATATTTATCGTGAGCTGCGTTAAATTGACCTTTTAAAGCCTCATATTTATATGTGTGTTCCGTCAAAGGCTAAACGATCAATCACAGGTAAGTGGAGCGTTTGCTTCTGAATATAAATTTTTGCTTAGGAAAAATAAAAGATATAGGAGAAAATAAGAGCATTCTAATACTTTTATTTGGTGATATTTGAGTTTTTGATTCTGGATTCAGGGTTTTGGATCTTCGTTATCTGGATGAAAAAATGATAGATAATGTCAGCTGATTATTTTTTATGTTAGCTTTTTTTAAGATACTAGGGGGGCCCCGCCCCCCTGCTCGCTATGCTCGCCAACCCCCCGCGTAATCGCTTCGCGATTCCAAATTATTGGCTACCCTCTGCTTGCTGCGCTCGCCAATACCCCATGGTATGAATAAGCAGTTGCAGACCTTTCAAATGATGTGTCACACGACTGGTGTTGTAAAGAAATTAAAAATGTGCCCCCCTGGAGGGGCAGAGTGGGAGGCGACACAAAATACATCCATAAAATGGATAAACAGTTGCAGACTTTTCAAATGATGTGTCACAGAATTGGTGTTGTAAAGGAATTACAAAATGCGCCCCCTCTGAGGGCAGAGGGGGGGGGGGGTTACACACAAGATATCCATAATATGAATAAGCAGTTGCAGACCTCTCAAATGATGTGTCACCCAATTGGTGTTATAAAGAAATTAAAAATGTGCCCCCCTGGGGGGCAGAGTGGGGGATGACACACAACACATCCATTATATGAATAAGCAGTTGCAGACCTTTCAAATGATGTGTCACACAACTGATGTTGTAAAGAAATTAAAAATGTGACCCCCCCCCTGGGCAGAGCAGAGTGTGGGGGGGTGACACACAAGACATCCATAATATGAATAAGCAGTTGCAGACCTTTCAAATCTTGTGTAACACGACTGCTGTTGTAAAGAAATTAAAAATGTGTCCCCCCTGGGGAGCAGAATGGGGGATAACACACAAGACATCCATTATATGAATAAGCAGTTGCAAATCTCTCAAATGATGTATCAAACGACTGGTGTTGTAAAGAAATTAAAAATTTGGCGAAATATTACAGTTATCGCCAAGTTGGCGTCACTTTTAACAACTAATTTTGGTCGCCAAATTTGGCGATATATCGCCAAGTTGGCGACAAACTTGGCGATTGTTGGCGATGGTAACCTTTCCTCTCTTTATGGTAACCCATACGGCGATGCATAGACGGAGCCCTTTCCTGATTGGTCTATTCGACTCATGGAAGGAGTGGACAACCCGGATTCGTTAGTTCCGGAAATCTTCCACATCAGCATCATTCCAGGAGTCATTCCTTTTAAGGCTAGTTTTTTTTTTACTACTAGGGGGGCCCCGCCCCCCTGCTCGCTATGCTCGCCATCCCCCCGCGTAATCGCTTCGCGATTCCAAATTATTGGCTACCCCTGCTTGCTGCGCTCGCCAATACCCCATGGTATGAATAAGCAGCTGCAGACCTCTCAAATGATGTGTCACACGACTGGTGTTGTAAAGAAATTAAAAATGTGCCCCTGGGGGGCAGACAGGTGGTGACACACAAGACATCCATAAAATGGATAAACAGTTGCAGACCTTTCAAATGATGTGTCACACAATTTCTGTTGTAAAGAAATTACAAAATGCGCCCCCTCTGAGGGCAGAGGGGGGGGGGGTTACACACAAAATATCCATAATATGAATAAGCAGTTGCGGACCTCTCAAATGATGTGTCACACAATTGGTGTTGTAAAGAAATTAAAAATGTGCCCCTCCCGGGGGGCAGAGTGGGGGATGACACACAACACATCCATAATATGAATAAGCAGTTGCAGACCTTTCAAATGATGTGTCACACAACTGGTGTTGTAAAGAAATTTAAAATGTGACCCCCGCCCCCCTGGGGAGAGCAGAGTGTGGGGGTGACACACAAGACATCCATAATATGAATAAGCAGTTGCAGACCTTTCAAATCTTGTGTAACACGACTGGTGTTGTAAAGAAATTAAAAATGTGACTCCCGCCCCCCCTGGGGAGAGCAGAGTGTGGGGGTGACACACAAGACTTTCATAATATGAATAAGCAGTTGCAGACCTTTCAAATCTTGTGTAACACGACTGGTGTTGTAAAGAAATTAAAAATGTGTCCCCCCTGGGGAGCAGAATGGGGGATAACACACAAGACATCCATTATATGAATAAGCAGTTGCAATCCTTTCAAATGATGTATCAAACGACTGGTGTTGTAAAGAAATTAAAAATTTGGCGAAATATTACAGTTATCGCCAAGTTGGCGTCACTTTTGACAACTAATTTTGGTCGCCAAATTTGGCGATATATCGCCAAGTTGGCGACAAACTTGGCGATTGTTGGCGATGGTAACCTTTCCTCTCTTTATGGTAACCCATACGGCGATGCATAGACGGAGTCCTTTCCTGATTGGTCTATTGGACTCATGGAAGGAGTGGACAACCCGGATTCGTTAGTTCCGGAAATCTTCCACATCAGCATCATTCCAGGAGTCATTCCTTTTAAGGCTAGTTTTTTTTTACTATAGAAGGATACCGTATAATCGCAAACAGTTGTGGCAGCTCAGTATTATTCCTCTCTTTATGCGTTTAAGCTTAGCTAAGGACGATTTTAAAGAAATTTTTTTGGTAATCGAGACGCCAGTACAATATACTGTTTTTTTTACGGAAAAAATTACGCAAATTCCAGATTTTTTAAAACACTTTCCAACAAAGTTGAAAAGTGTTTATGCATTCGGTTTGTCTGGCCGTCTGTCCGCGCTCTAACTCCCGTAAATATACTAACTCGGATGCTATGAAATTTTTATATCTTATTGATGTTTACCCTCGCACGAACCCTATTGAAAATTAAGTTTCTACTACGATTAGTTTTTTTACAGGGATAGTCAAAAGTTTTCCGATACATTATGGCCAATGGGAAAAAATCATTTCAACTGAATTTTAAAGGTGTTGCACTCTGTTAAACTTATTCAGATTTACATGGATTCGCGAAATGCAATGAAATACGCATTATGTAAAATATATGCTGCCAAAATAATAGTTATTCATTTACAGGGCCACTCAAAAGAATTCCATTATACAATAATAAAGGAGGGAATTGTTTGCGACATATTTTAATAATGTTAAACGGTTTCCAGTATCATAAAATTGATTACGCTGCTGAGACTTAATATTTAACGCATAATATGAAGTGCATAGCTTTTACAGGGACACACAAAATATCTCAAACCTTATATTTTTATCCGAAATATTGCGTATTATCGATGATAGCTGATGGATGGTCGAAATGCATTTTTAATTATGATATGCGCTTTAAGTTTTACAAAATGTCTGCAAATTATATGGTGTGTATAAATGTTATAGTTGATATACAGGGTTACACAAAAGAGCTCATAAAGGTTACAGAATATGAGAGTAATTAACTTAAAGGTAGTAGTTATGCTTTTTTACGTTGAACTGCTTTCAGTTTACCAAAAAATGTTTGTAGAATATAAATAAAATGATATACAGGGTCACGCAAAGAATTAGCTACATTGTCACCCATATGTGATAATTTCTGGAAATGTGATTTAAGTAGCTTTAAGAATGCGTTTGTTTGAGCTAAATTTTAACAAAATACTGGCATGTAGTAAAAATACTGGATAAATTACAGGGCTGAATAAAAGTATTGAAGTATTTTCCATCTATTAGAATAAAGTGCTGCAAGAGAAATTTGAGCCAGTTAGGCATTTTCTTGCTAAACTAAATTTCCCCATGATATTGTATATATATACATATCAACCGACGGATCAAATACAGGGCTGTTCAAAAGTATTTCAATATATTTTTGGCTATGGACAGTAGCATCTTATTTCCCTAAATAACAAAGTTTTGTTAAAGATTTCAGGAAACGTTGGAAAGTGTTTCATAATCTATACTTAACGCATGATTTTTTTAACTTTTTTTTTTTTTTTTTTTTTTTTTTTAATTTAGGGATTTTTTTTTCTTTAAATAACAGGATATTGTACTGGCATCCCGATTACCAGTACAATTTCCGTAAAATCGTCCGGTTTTTTACAGTGCTATTCGATTCCAATTAGTCACTGATTATTATTCTGGTATGGAGTTTGGAGTATTTTGAAGCACTTATGAAAGCGATTGATATCTCATAGCATGGAATTATTAATATGTTCGGGGTCTAGCGTCCTATTAAAAGAACATGTCGTTTCATCAACAATTAATTTTGTTATTATCTCCATGTACTGGATAGTATCCTAATTTTA
This sequence comes from Maratus speculifer, assembly GCA_964019185.1. Classification (NCBI taxonomy): domain Eukaryota; kingdom Metazoa; phylum Arthropoda; class Arachnida; order Araneae; family Salticidae; genus Maratus; species Maratus speculifer. Next base: position 274,904,686 of record OZ025290.1, read on the forward strand.
ATATTATAATAAATGTGAAAGTGTGAAAATGTTTGGCCGAAGTCATTGTCGAAATGGAGGATTAAATTCTTTTGCATTCATTATCCATTATATTAAGTTTCTTTCCAATGTGCATAATTTTTACTAAAGTTAATTAAAAGTGTACTGTCGTCTGGGAAAAAAGGGTAAACACCCCCTACTAATAGTGCAGCTAATTATAACAGAAGAAAGTTATTGCTACCAAACGATTGGAAATAAAACTTACGTTTAAATGATTTATATAAAATTTGCTTAAGGGGCCATTTACAACGAAACCACATTTTCTATGCAACACCCAATTTTGACAACGTATTTTAAATCTTCGATTTAAACTATGTCTAGAAACAAAATTAAAATCATTTGGATGATATGGTTTTGAATTAAAGCACTCAAAGTTTGTATCTTCTGATATTAAATTACTTGTTCATATTTTTATTGATATCTACTGAAATTATAATCTTAATGTGATAATTTTTTGTGTGGTTATTACTAAAAAACCCAAGCATAAATACATTAAATTTGTAATTTTAAATATTTCATAATATAAATTATGAAATTAATGTATATCTACATTTCCAAAGATTTAGAAAGGGGCAGTGGCTCTGCCCTTCCCATCTTTTCTTTGTATTTACCCCCCCCCCCCCCAAAAAAAAAAGTAAAATAAAAATAAATAAATAAATAAAATAAACAATGAGCTGCCATAATTTTTTTTCTACTAGTTTTTCATCTTTTTGCCTTACTAGTATTTTTCTTTTAAAACTATGACTATCTGTTGTGTACCCTGAAAACAGATAGGAATAGTATCTGGTATAAAATGTATGTATGTATACAAAATACAAAAGGCATGAAATTTAGTACATTAGTCATTTAAGCATAATTCACGAACAATTTCTATGCATATAATAGAGGGGGTGTTCCCATTGATGTTTGCCTAGGACCCTACATAGTCTAAGTCGGGCCCTGAATACACAAGTAATTGTGGAAGAATTAAGTTTGAATTCTTTTTTTTTTCTTTTTTGTAAATTAGGATTCATACATAATTATATTTACAAATTTCAATTTTCTGACTTTAAAATAAATTGATGCACATTGAGCATGAATCATTTTTTCCTCCCTAATCATAAAAGATGGATGCATATTAGGGATCTTACGAATATTCGATTTGGCCGAATGCTAAAACAAAATCACTTCTATTAACAATAAACAATAACAACTGACAGATTTTAAATAACATACCTATAGGTTTATATTTATGTGTTACATATTTAGGAAATTTAAATGTTTATTAAATTTTTAATACACTTTTATTTCAATATAAATTTGATAGTCATTTGATTTTTTTTTAACGCGCAAAATAATATAGTTTAAAAATGTAAAGTAAATTTAATTATTTAAATTTTATACATATTAAGAACATGATTTAATTATGCTTGAGTATTGCTTATTTAATAGAATTTATTGTACACCAGTTTAGTGGACATTCATTTGTATCTGTGATTTATCAAAATAACTGCTGTTATGCTTATCATTTTTAGGGCTGAAATTTGTTAACTGTGAAGTTGAAATCTGCTTGAAAATGTGGTTTCAGGCTCATTATGAACACCTTTAAATGCAAATTTAAACACGTGATCTAGCAAACTTGAAGTGCAAAAATTTCCATTATCATGTATGTGTTTAAAGCGCGACCCCATGAGAAGCATGTTTTAAGCCAGGATGTCTTTTAAACGTTTCCAACACCAAAAAATTCATTCCCTTCTCCAGGCTTTGGCGAATAAAATTTCCACCATTGGAATAACTTCCAAATCGGTGATGTTGAACTAATTTTCATTGTTAACTTGTTCAAAAGGTTTCAATAAACTCAAACACTTCTCTAGCTGAAAGCAACTATTAATTTAAATTCAATCTAAATTTTTGTTTTTAATTATTTTTAAGCCTGAATATATTTAATTAAAAGTTGCATGGAAATATCAATATATAATATTTTGATTTAAATCGGAATTTATGAATCAAAATCGGCCGAATATTCGGTTCTGACTTGGCCGAATAATCGGTTATTTTTCCAAACCACTATTCAATTGCATCACTTGCGTATTTTACATGAGTAAATACAATAAGTGATTAGTCAATGAACATCCTTACTAATATTATAAATCGGAAAGTGAGTTTGTTTGTTTGTTTGTTTGTTCCGCTTTCACGCCGTAACTACTGAACCGATTGCTTTGAAATTTTGCAGACGTAAAGTTAGAAGTCCGGATTAAATAATAGGGTAATTTTTATTTATTTTATTCAAATATTTTCCTTAATAATTCAAAATTTAATTATTTTTCATACAAAATCAATAGGCATTTTTCAGATAAAATTTAACCATTTTCCTTTCCTGTTGCCAAGAAAATAAAAAATTGGAATAATAATTTCTCAACGGCAATGAATTTTTAATAGAAAACTTCCACGCGAAAAACTATAATAAAATAATTTAAAAGAAAATAAATATGACGTCATGTTTGAAATAAAAATAAAAGGTGTATTTTTTATAATACATTTAACAAGGATATTTGTTCAGTTAATGGAAATTTTTGTGTAAAATATGGTGATATAAATTAAAAGTAAAAAGAATGAAAAAGAATTATATTTTTAATAAAATGGTTCACTCATGAAAAAGTGACGTCATAGTTGAAATAAAACAGGTACTTTATAGCAGTCGTTAAAAATACAAGGGGTATGAATATCAGTAGCTAATGGAGCGAGATAAATAATGACGTCATATTTAAAATGAATCAGAAATATTTTTTACTTATACTAATTAATAAGTTATAAGTTACATACAAATGGATATTTTTATTCAAAACTCATAATTATCAATGGAAGAAATTTTTTGTGGGGAAAAGGTGGAAAATAAAATCACTGATTAATATATTTTTGGCTCGATTCTTTAACACTTTCGAACAAAGTTGAAAAGTTATTATGCTTTCGGTTTGTCTGTCTGGTCGCTTTCTAACTTTCGTAAATATACTCCGATTTCCATGAAATTTTTGGACGTTCTTAACGTTTACCTAGCACGAATACCTATTGAAAATAAAGTTTCTACCATGATTAGTTTATTTACAGGGATAGTAAAAAAATTTCCTTATATTACGGCATTATGGGGATAAATCGTTTTAATTAAATTTAACGATGTTACAGCCTGTAGAACATATTCAAATTTATATGCATTTACAAAGTGCACTAAAATATGCATTTTGTAAAGTATGTAGTGAAAAGGGCACTTACTATTCATTCACAGGGTCAGACACAAGAATTCCATTGCATAGGAATAAAGGGAGGAACAGTTTCCGACATATTTTAATTATGGTAAACGATTTCATGTATAATCACATTGATATATGTTGCTGAGGCTTAATGTAAGTTATTTCATGCATAATACGAAGTGCATAGTATTTACAGGGACACACAAAAGATTTCAAATATTATATATTCTACCGAAGTACTGTATATCATGGATGATGACTGTTGCATGGATGAAATGCATTTTGAATTATGATATGTGCTTTTAAGTTTCGCTAAATGTATGCATATTAAATGGAGAATATAAATGGTAATAATATATATAGTTAAATTTAGATATACAGGATTACACAAAAGATCTCGGAAAGGTTACTGAATATGAGCGTAATTTACTTAAAGGTGGTTTTTAAATAAAATATGCATTTTTACTTTGAACTGCATTTAGTAAACTAAGAAATGTTTGTAGTATATATATAAAATGATAAACAGGGTCCCGCAAAGAACTGGATACAAGGTTGTCTTCGGATGATAATTTCTGAAAATGTAATTTAGGTAGTAATAAGAAATATTTTTGTTTGAAATAAATTTTAGAAAGATACTTTAGTGTATTAAAGGCACTTGGAAAACTACAGGGCTGAACAAAAGAATTCAAGAATGTTTCTATCTATTAGTATTAACCGCTGAAAGGAAAATTTTGACCAGCAGACAAATTAGCAAATAGGGATTATAAAAAGTTTTTTTTACCATAAATTCGCGATAAAAAGTTAATTACACATGCTTTTCATCATCGAAATTTTTTGCTTGATTGATCAATTATTTCTTCTTTAAATGTTATGTGAACGAAATCACGGGTAACTGCTAGTATGTATATAAGTGTGAAAATGAATCTATGTTTTCAATTTAAAAATGCATATATTAATCTATAATAATAAAGAGACAAGTATGTTTGTGTGTCAGCGCTGTTCTGAAGAGACTGCTGTACGTAGAGTTACAAAATTTGGAGGGAAGGTACTTTTATATACATGTAGTTTTGCACCTCGAAGCCCGATTTTCAATTTTTTGATTAGATTTTTTTAAATAATTTTTAGGCGATTTTTAGCGTTCTTTTTGAGGTTTTATCCCATTAGTGAAAGGAGTACGGTTTCATTAAAATAGCAAATAAAGCCTTTGTGCACAAATGTTTAAAGATAGAAAACCAACGATTATAAATGCACAAATAAAGTATGAGAAAGTAGCAAATAGCTATTTCGAATCTACTAACGAGATTCTTCATCAGTGCAAAACTCAGCGAGCTAAAAAATAGCAAAACTGAGCAAAGAGACAGAGAGACGCAGACTTATATACCCGCTATGGGAACAATCCCGCCTAAAGAAAGGTAACCAATGAGCGCTTAGATAACTGGGGTATTTACCAAATTTCTTGCCAATGTGGTCTTTCTTATATTGGTCAGACTAAACGTGCTCTCAGATTTCGTTTAATGGAACATAAAAGGTATGTCAAAAATCAAGAGCTGAAACGTTCCTCTATTGCTCAACATTGTTGGTCTTCACAACATAAGTTTAACTTTTCTTCAGCCACCATCATCCATAAATGTCCTTCCATTCTTGATCTTGATTTTTGGGAAGCTTACCACATCATAAAAAATTCTCACTCCTTAGTCAATGACTTATCTAGTACTCCTTATTTTCCAAATATTTGGAAATCTTTAATTTAATACTTCTTTTTTTTTTTTTTTCACTCGCCTTTTAGTTTTTGTTTTGCTTGTTCTCCGATAGATGTCGCTACTTGTCCACCCAGTTGGTTTGGCTGCTTTCTTCTCATTGGTTGCCTTTCTTTAGGCGGGATTGTTCCCATAGCGGGTATATAAGCCTGCGTCTCTCTGTCTCTTTGCTCAGTTTTGCTATTTTTTAGCTCGCTGAGTGTTGCACTGATGAAGAATCTGGTTAGTAGATTCGAAATAGCTATTTGCTACCTTCTCATACTTTATTTGTGCAGTTATAATCGTTGGTTTTCTATCTTTAAACAATACGGTTTCATTCTTTTAACCCAATATAGCAATTTTTTTTCTCTTTTCAACAAAGTTTATTCGGAATTCCTACATCGATTTTTAATGAATTTTTTTATGCGATTTTTAGTGTTTTTTTTTCACATTTTGCGGTTATTTTTTAACATTGATAAAAAGAAAATTGTTTCAAACGTTACCCGAATTCACGAAATTTTGTCTGGTAAAAAATTTGAATTTGAATGACTTTTAATGCGATTTTCAATGCGATATTTTGCGTATAGCATCAGTTTCTCTTTTCATAGTTATTATATAAAAAACTTGAACCGTTGAGAATGTAATAAGTAGTATTTTTTGCGAAATGTACGTAAAATGTCAAAAGTTTAGATACCACTATTTTTGAATAGCAATTTTATCAAATTTCTTAAATTCTTGCTTATGACCGCCACTCCCTCGAGCAATATATCTCCTGATAGGTTGTTTAACGGAGTTTTGTTTGGATATAGTTTTGATAAGAATAGAGTACGCTCCCTGGTGGTGGAATATGGAACTAAAAGAACCGGATTTTGTTAAAATTTGGAAATCTAACAATGTGATTTTTTTTAACTTTAAGATAGTTACATGATAACTATAAAAAATGGTGTGACACATTTCAGGGGACGCGAACAAAATTAGAAAATGTAACAAGGAGGTACGTTTGAAAATTTAAGAGAGCTTATAATACATAATAAAAATTGTAAAGTGCCGACGATGTTCTAAAGAGACCGCTGCACGAAGAGCTAGAAAATATTTTGGGGGATGGTACCACTATATATGATGTTTTGAACCACGAAGGCCGATTTTCAATTTTTTAATTTAAATTTTTTGCTATTTTTAGCGGATTTTTTATAATATTTCGGCGATTTTTCCACATTTGCGAAAAGAATGCGATTTGTGTCTTTTAACCTAATTTATTGAATATTGTTCTCTTTTCAATATAATTTATTTGGATTTTGCGCAACGACTTTTGGATTTTTAGTGAAATTTTTAATGCAATTTTTGATGTTTTTTTCGCATTTTGTCGCTATTTCGTGATGTTAATAAAAGGAATTTTGACTTAAATTTTTAGTGTAATGCATTTAAATTTGCCTGCTAAGATTTATGATTTTCAGCGATGTACCTTTTTTTAAAATTTTCTCGATTTTCAATGTGATTTTTGGATAAAATTTGCGTTCTGCTTCGATTTTTTTGTAATTCATGAAAAATGTAGGTTTGTTATGTTTTACCCTACTAGAATAAATTTTTATTCCTGGAATGGATTTACATTTAGCGATTTTTATGAATTTTAAAATGGTTTTTTTAGTGTTTTTTTTTTTTTTTTTTTTTTTTTTTTTTTTTTTTTTTTTAAATCTCACGGCTATTTTTTGAAATTCGGAAAAGGAATTAATTTCGAAATTTTACCCCCACTCTTTTAAAACTTTTTACGAATTTTGAAATTAAGCGGGTTTTAGTGCGATGTTCAATGCAATTTTTTGCAAATTTTCCATTATTTTACATATTTTGCGTTAATTGTTACCATTTATGAGAGTTTTCCAAATGCGATGTTTTATCTTTATGTACCATAGCCTAATATAGTTAATTATTCCATTATCTATTTTTAATGCGATTTTTCGAGATTTTCTTCGTTTTGCGTCGGTTTTTTTATCATTTGTAAATGATTTCCGATTACAGTGTTCCACAATATAGTAAATTTTGACACCTGCAAATTTTAAATATTTAGAGGTTTTCAATGCGATTTTTAGCGTTTATATGAATACAAAGCCATTTTTCGGCATTTGTTATAAGTAATTGAGTTTTAACATTTTAACTTAACGTAGCAGATTTTGTTCTCCTCGAATTTTTAGTTTTAGCGATATTTAGCAAATTTTAGAGATTCTTTGCGTCGATATTTTGTTAAGAAAGAATTCAGATTAAACTATTAACGCAAATTTTTCCCCTGCTATTTTTAAATTTAAAACAATTTGTAATGCATTTTTTAATAGAATTTTTAGGCGTTTTCGAGTCCATGGCATTTTTTTCACAATCGGCAAAGAAATTTATTTTATAATTTATAGCTTAATATAGTAAATTTTGCTTTTAAAATTTTTAGCGTAATTTCATGCTATTTTTAACGTTTTTTAAAGTTTTGTGTCGATATTTTTTTAATTAATGAAAGAGTTCAGATTACACTGTTTTGTCCCATTATGGTAAATTTTGTCCGCAGGAATTTGATATAAATTTTCATCCTACTGTGGTAAGTTTAGTTCGGATTTTTTAATTTTACTGATTTTTAATCTGTTTTATAGTGATTTTTCAAGTTCCGCAACAGTTTTTTGACATTGGTAAAAGAATTTCGGTTTCTGACTTTTCGCATAAATAGTTCAATTTGTTCTCCACGCTTTTTGAATTATATAAATTTTTAATGCGATATTCAACGTGATTTTTAGCGAGTTTTGGGGATTTTAGGGATTTCGTGTCGATTTTTTGTTATTCATGAATAGAGATGGGAAAGCTCGGGAAAAATTGGGAAAAAACTGGTTTTTTTTTTTCGGTTTTTTCCGAAGGCTTAGTTTTCAATTTTTCCGAACTGGAAAAATTGAAATTTCATTTATGAAATAATATAGTGAAAATTTTGTAATAGCTACATTCTCATACTTTTTATTTTATTTATTTTTATGTTGAGTGTCTCACATGAAAATGTTAATGTGGGTAATTTGATCTCTGAGCAGAAATCTGTTTGAAAAGACTTGAAAGGATCCTTCACATTTTTTTCTTGTTTGAAACACAAAACCCTTTGCAAAATTTCTCTTGAAAATAGACATTTCAGAAAAAGTTTAATCAACAAATTGAATCTTTCGCAAGTGCAGTGATTCAAGAAAAAAAAAATCTCATGCCATACAGCAGCTGAATCGTATTAAGTTGCATATATCTATGTAAATAACCTTATTAAAATGTCTAAATAGGAACCTAAATATAGTGATAATTTCTTATTCGAAAATTCTGAATATATTTTGTACAAGCATATACAAAAAGTTCACAATTTCACAAATACTTGATTACATGAAAAAAATCTAGGTATGTAATTAAATGCAACTTATCTTTTTAAAAATTAATTCATGCGTAAAATTATTGCAATAATATGCCGATTAATGGAATGATAAAATTAGAAATTCAACATAAAATTTTGAAGTATGCATTTATTATTTTAATCTATCTTTTCAAGAAGTAAGTATTGAATTCGTGAAAAATTTGACTTCCAGTTGTTGGTGTATTTAAACGTTTTAGAAGGTCCTGAACACGTTTTGATGGTTTTTGGAAAATATCTGTCATTCTGTGAGTCTGTATGTGACAAATTTTATGGGCATTCTATCTCAAGAACTGATGCACATAATTTCACAAAACTTTAGATTCAGTTACACTTTGATATAAACTCTAGATGTTTAGTTATTAGTGTACATCGCCAAACTGATGGCGCTGCTATGCTGCATTATTCATAATTTCCACAGTAGTTCTATCTCAAACTAATGTGTGTATTTTTATAAAATTTCAGATTAAGTTAATCTTTGACATAACTTCATGCTCATTACTTTTTGGTGTGAATTGCTCAACAGATGACGCTACTATGCTGCATTATTCATGATTATCGCAATAGCTTTATCTCAAGGACTTATATATATATATATATATATAAATCAAACTACAGCTTCAGACAGTTTCTGATATATATTAATGTTGTTTAGTTTTTGGTGTAAATTGCCCTATAGGTGGCACTACTATGCTGCATTTTTCAAGATTTCGTTATAGCTGATTAACTGAATGTTTTTTCAAGGTGTTAAATCTAAAATTGACCTCCATTTTACCCCCATAATGTACAGTAATGTTGCAAAAACATGGGCAGTTTGCATTAGAAAAGTACAACTGCAATGAACCCCCCCCCTCCCCCCATATTTTATTACAAGTAACTATGTTCCAAATTATACTTTACCTCTTGATTAAACTTTGAATTTTTCTAGTTTTCTAAAGCACATTAGAAGTTTATCTCTGTATGTAACTGCTTTTGTTAATTCCTCAAATAGTGAGCATTTTCTAATTGTAGTGTTCTGTTTTCATAACTTTTGAGTTCCACTCTTAGAAATATAAAATTACCACGTGGAAACATTATTGAATATGGTTTCTTACTCAAGAATAGAATACCAGATTTCAGGGTAAAAAGAAAAAAATTACATTTAATTAAACTTTATATATATTATTTCTGGTTTCAGTGAGTAAAAATCTAACAGTCAATAAATCCTACGCTATTTTTTAGTTTTGTTTGAATTTAGATTATAAATCTAAATCAAAACTTTTTTGAGTTGAGATTAGAAAGCTATACCAAAACTAAACATATTTTATAAAGGAAATAAAATTATAATTCTATGAAAAGAAAGTAATAATGTAAAAATATAATTTTTTTAAGCAAACAATGGAATTTTTGAATACTGACAAAACTGCAATAATTTCTTTAAACTAGTATCATTTACTTAAAAACTATACTTATGTAAATGGAATGCATAATTTATTTCATTCCAAATTGCAGATATATTGGCTCAGGTTTTTACATTAGGTCAATTAGTAGTTAAACACGTAACTGAAAAATCATTTCAACGGAGATATGATATAACAAACAATAGCGTTTAATAAAAATTGTATTGTATGGCTATGGAAAAAAAAAAAAACTATTAAAAGCAGGCTTTGCTACTTTCTTTTTATTTTGTAATATAAAGTGAAAATAATTTTCATTTAATACATATAAATGGGAAAAATGTTTATTATTTAACATTCTCTTAAGAAAATATAATTTATTTGGGAGAAACAGTCATGAAAAACCAATTTTTCCAATTTTTCCGTTTTTTTTCCGAAAAAAAACCGGTAAAAAACCAGTTTTTTTCCGCCACTTATATTTTTCCGGAAAATTTACATCTCTATTCATGAACGATTTCCGATGAAATGTTTTCTCACTGAATATTATATTTTTACAGCTATGATTTTTAAGCATTCAGCGATTTTTAATATGATATTCAATGTAATTTTTAGCCATTCTTTAAGTTCCTTGGCGATTTTTTGATTGCAATGTTTTATCTCTTAATAGAATTTTTGGCGTTTCATGTTTACATTTTGTTATTCATGAATAATTTCCGATTACAATCCCTTCCCCCGCTTTAATATTAATTTTTTAACCATTGACTTCCAAATATTTAGCGATTTTTAGACATTCAGAAACTGATTTTGATTTCAAACATTTTGTTTAGTTAAGTTTTTGATTGAAGTATTTTATCTTTTAACAGTAAATTTTTATTCTATCAATTTTTTAATACATTGCGATTTTTAACACGATTTTCAATGCAAATTTTGGACTTTTATTTTTTACATTTTTCAAAGGAATTCGATTTCAAACTTCTACCCTAATAGGAATTCGGTTTCAAATTTTTAGCCTTTAAGGTAACTGTTTAGCACTTCTATTTTGATCTACAGCGATTTTTAATGCATTATTTTAGCTTTTTTTTGTTTGTTTGATTTCACGGCGATTTTTTCAGGTACGGAGAAGAATTCAGTTTTAAATTTCTTTGCTAATATGATGTTAATAATTTTCTCCTGTGAGATTTTTGCTATATTGAAGATTGTTATTGCGATTTTTTTCTCGCATTTCACTGCTTGTCATTTAACTAATTAGATTCAAAGCTTTTATCCAAAAAGAGTAAATTTTAAGTTCTGTGATTTTTGAAATTTTTGCCATTTTTAATGCGTTGTTTCCGTATCTTTGCGATCCACTTCGATATTTTAGACGGTCAAGTTTTAACCCAATGTAGTATATTCTGCACTCTTTTCCACAATGTTTACTCGAATTTCGAAACAGAATTTTCGAATTTTGTTTTGTATTTTTGTGGTTTTTGCGATTTCGTAAGATTTTTCCACATTGGTAAAAATAATTCAGTTTCAATTTTCTAGCCCTACTTTTTTCGATGACGTTTAGACGAAATTCGTGCAGCATTAAAAAAAAAAAAAAATTCGAGTATTTTTATTATGATTTTTCAAAGTTTTTTTTTCGCAATTCTTGCTGTTTTTTTGACGAGCCCGAGCAACGCCGAGCAGGTTAGCTAGTATAAAAATAAATCTTATGTTTTAATTGAACAATCTTCCGTAACTGGAGTGTCCTCATTTTTTGATAAGAATGCTCTTTTAGCAAAGCGGAATTAATTGTTACTCAGTCTGTCGCTAGTAAATTTCCCAGTCGATTTGGCGAATTTAGTTTACCTGAATAGAAAGTTAAGAAAGAGCTCGAAAAGAAAATAAGAGCAGATTATCAATAATTGATAAGATAATTTAATTTGAAAAAATAAAAGACAGTTTCATTTTAGCTCTGAACTGATAAGATATTTTAAAAGATTACAAGAGAAGATGTCTATAGTATGTAAAAGTTCAAAAGAGAAATTTAATTAATTTTATTTTATGTGTATCATATTGTAAGATTATAAGAAAAAATAATAGATTTTTAGAATATATAATTAAAAGAAAGAAAAAAATATGCAAAACCTCGCATTGTGATCATTTATATACTACATACTCTCAAATATGTATTCGCTACAAATTGTGGGAAATTGTCTTTTAAGTTTTTTTGTGCATATTCTATCAAAAGCTAAGCAATCAATCATAAGTTAAGTGCATCACTGCAGAATATAAATTTTTGCTTTTTTCGCCCCCCCCCCTCCCTTTTTTTTAAGAGCCTGGCATTGCACTATTTTCGCTTGACGTATGAACCTTTGATCCAGGAACATGGGTTAAATTTTCGGGATCTGGATAGATGTGTTGGATATACGATTTTTATTTTTTGTTTGATTTTATTTAATATAAAGAAGCCTCATAAATTCTGTTTCTTTTTTTTTTTTTCCTTTTTTTTCCCGTACAACCAGATTAAACGTATTACCTCCAAATTTAGAAGGACCCAAACCAATAGTTTTCAATCTCTATTCCCCCTTAGTATTATCTTCTATTTTTACAAGAAAAAAGTACCGGATTCGTAAAAATTTTAGAATTCCAGTTTTCGATGGGTTTACACGTTTTAGGCAGGGTTGCAAAAAAGCCGGCTGAAATTAAAAAAAGCCAGGCCGGTTGGCTTTTATTGGTTTTAGCCGGCTTTTTTTGGCCAAAATTGGCCTTTTTTGGCCATAATTGGCTTTTATACAGTGATACATTTTAATTAAAAGCTACATATTTTTAAGTGTCTTTTAACTAATTTTAATGATGTTTAATTTACTTTGAGTTTAATAAATTTATTAAAATGAAAAATTGGGATTTTTGATTCATTATGAAAAATTGGTTATAACCGACTTTTTCAATAATGAAGACACTAATACTAGAATAACACATTGATGGAGTTGCTAGTGGTTTATAGTCAGAATTGCAAATGTGTCAGCTAAATTATAAAATGGCCATACCAACCAAATGATTTTTCTAATTTGCATTGACCTTTAATCCTACCCTTGTTTTTCCATTTTCACCGCTTTATAAAATTAAAGAGGCCTATAGTTACTTAGCTACATGTTTTATTACTTAACTAATTTTAAGAGTTATTAAAATGTCATGTTTTATTCCCTACAAACATTTAAAATCATACATATAAAAATAAAAATAAAATTTCTCTCTTTTGAAAATAGTATTTCGAATTATGCACATTTAATAATATATTATATTTCACAATTTATTTCAGTATTCTCAATTAGCATATGCATGAATATATTCATTCATACTAGTTATAAATAACAAAGAGCTATTTAAAATTTTAATTCAACAAGTTTTATTAGAACATTTTTTGTTGTTTAATTTTATATAATTATGTATTAAACTCTCCTCAAATATTCAATCCTACCTAATTTCTCATTCAACATTCTTCATTTTATCACTTAATCTTTACATATTGACCTGTAAGAATGTTTCCATGAATGCTTTGGTTACATTTTGTCATAATTAGAGATGTAAATTTTCCGGAAAAATATAAGTGGCGGAAAAAAACGATTTTTTACCGGTTTTTTTCGGAAAAAAACGGAAAAATTGGAAAAATTGATTTTTCATGACTGTTTCTCCCAAATAAATTATATTTTCTTAGAGAATATTAAATAATAAACATTTTTTCTCATTTATATGTATTAAATGAAAATTATTTTCACTTTATATTACAAAATAAACAAAAAATTGCAAAGCCTGCTTTTAAAAGTTTAGTTTTTTTTTTTTTTTTTTTTTTTTTTTTTTTCCCCACAGCCTAAGAGTTTTTATTAAACGCTATTGTTTGTTATATCATATCTCTGTTGAAATGATTTTTCAGTTACATGTTTAACTACCAATTGACCTAATATAAAAACCTGAGCCAATATGTCTGCAGTTTGGATGTTTGGAATGAAATAAATTATGCATTCCATTTACATAAGTATACTTTTTAAGTAAATGATACTAGTTTAAAGAAATTATTGCAGTTTTGTCATTATTATGAATATCAGTATTCAAAAATTTCATTGATTGTTTAAAAAATGTATATTTTTACATTATTACTTTTTTTTCTTAAAATTATAATTTTTTTTCCTTTATAAAATATGTTGGTATAGCTTTCCAATCTCAACTCAAAAAAGTTTTGATTTAGTTTTATAATCTAAATTCAAACAAAACTAAGTTTTACTTTGGCTTACTCAGGTCTGCAACTAAAAAATAAGCGTAGGATTTAGACTGTTAGATTTTTACTCACTAAAACCAGATTTTTTTTTTTTTTTTTTTTTTTTTTTTTTTTTTTTTTTTTTAAGTTTAATTAAATGTAATTTTTTTCTTTTTACCCTGAAATCTGGTATTCTATTCTTGAGTAAGATAAGAAACCATATTCAATAATGTTTCTACATGATAATTTTATATTTCTAAGAGTGGAACTCAAAAGTTATGAAAACAGAACACTACAATTAGAAAATGCTCACTATTTGAGGAATTAACAAAAGCAGTTACATACAGAGATAAACTTCTACTGTGCTTTAGAAAACTACAAAAATTCAAAGTTTAATCAAGAGGGAAAGTATAATTTGGAACATAGTTACTTGTAATAAAATATGGGGGTTTTTTTTTCATCGCAGTTGTACTTTTCTAATGCAAACTGCCCATGTTTTTGCAACATTACTGTTACATTATGGAGGTAAAATGGAGGTCAATTTTAGATTCAACACTTTGAAAAAACATTCAATTAATCAGCTATAACGAAATCTTGAAAAATTGAGCATAGTAGTGACACCTATAGGGCAATTTACACCAAAAACTAAACAACATTAATATATATCAGAAACTATCTGAAGCTGTTGTTTGATTTAAAAAAAAAAAAAAATCGTCCTTGAGATAAAGTTATTGCGATAATCATGAATAATGCAGCATAGCAGCGTCATCTGTTGAGCAATTTACACCAAAAAGTAATGAGCACGAAGTTATGTCAAAGATTAACTTAATCTGAAATTTTATAAAAATACATATATTAGTTTCAGATAGAACTATTGTGGAAATTATGAATAATGCAGCATAGCAGCGCCATCGGTTTGGCGATATACACTAATAACTAAACATCTAGAGTTTATATCAAAGTGTAACTGAATCTAAAGTTTTGTGAAATTATGTGCATCAGTTCTTGAGATAGAATGCCCATAAAATTTGTCACATACAGACTCACAGAGTGACAGATATTTTCCAAAAACCATCAAAATGTGTTCAGGACCTTCTAAAACGTTTAAATACACCAAAAATTGGAAGTCAAATTTTTCACGAATTCAATACTTATTTCTTGAAAAGATAGATTAAAGTAATAAATGAATCATCAAAATTTTAGGTTGAATTTTTAATTTTATCATTTCCATTAATCGGCATATTATTGCAATAATTTTACACATGAATTTGCATTTAATTACATATCTAGAATTTTTTCATGTAATCAAGTTTTTGTGAAATCGTGAACTTTTTATATATACTTGTACAAAATATATTCAGAATTTTTGAATAAGAAATTATTACTATATTTAGGTTCCTATTTAGACATTTTTAATAAGGTTATTTACACACATATATGCAACTTAATAAGATTCAGCTGCTGTGTGCAATGAGATTTTTTTTTTCTTCAATCACTGCACTTGCGAAAGATTCAATTTGTTGATTAAATTTTTTCTGAAATGTCTATTTTCAAGAGAAATTTTGCAAAGGATCTTGTGTTTTAAACAAGAAAAAATGTAAAGAATCCTTTCAAGTCTTCTCAAACCGATTTCTGCTCAGAGATCAGATTACCCACATTAAAATTTTCATGTGAGACACTCAACATAAAAATAAATAAAATAAAAAGTATGAAAATGTTGCTATTACAAAATTTTCACTATATTATTTCATAAATGAAATTTCAATTTTTCCAGTTCGGAAAAATTGGAAAAAAAGCCTTCGGAAAAAAACCCGAAAAAAACTGGTTTTTTTTCCCAATTTTTCCGGTTTTTTTCCGAGCATTCCCATCTCTAGTCATAATTCAATAAAATATAATTCTTAAGAAAGTGTAATATAAGTAGAACTATGAAATATAGAAGTTTAAAACAGATTTTTTGAGTACATTTTCTTTTTTACAAGATTTATACCTTTTCAGATATAATACCTTCACAGTTGACTTCTAGCAGTTATAAAGACTTATTTATTTGAAAAATTAAATAGAAATTTATAACTTTTTTAGTAGTAAATAATTAAAAATATATTAAAAATAAATCAATCGAAATTTAATATGGATTTGATACAAATTAACACTTTAAAAATAAAAGCCGGCTTTTTTCAATTTTAGCCGGCTTTTTTTAAGTGGATAAAACCA
Organism: Maratus speculifer; assembly: GCA_964019185.1. Classification (NCBI taxonomy): domain Eukaryota; kingdom Metazoa; phylum Arthropoda; class Arachnida; order Araneae; family Salticidae; genus Maratus; species Maratus speculifer. The sequence goes on from OZ025290.1 coordinate 274,920,894, forward strand.
AAAAAAAGCCGGCCGGCTTTTTTTGGCCTGGCTAAAGGCCAGCAACCCTGATTTTAGGGGTAAAAAAATCTGAAAAAAAAAAAAGTTTTTATAAAATGTATGTCTATGTACCTGTATGTGACACAAATTTTGTGGGTGCTCTATCTTGAAAACTAAATAATGGAATTCAGTAAAACTTCAGTAAGTCTTTGATGTAAACTGCTGCTGATTACTTTTTGGTGTTAATCTCCCAACAGATGGCGCTACTATGCTGCCTTTTTCACGATTTTCGCAATAGCTATTTCTCAAGAACAAATGGACGGATTTTTATAAAACTTCAGATTCCTTTGGTCCTTTTCATATGATACGGTGCTAATTACTTTTTGGTGTAAATCGCCCAACTTGTGGCACTTCTATGCAGCATTATTTAAGATTATCGCAATAGCTCTATCTCAAGAATTAATGCACGAATTTTCATCAAACTACGGGTTTAGTTAGTCTTTGATATAAATTAGTGCTGTTTGTTTTTAGAGCAAATTCTCTCAACAGGTGGCATTTCTATCCTTTTTTTTTTTTTTTTTTTTTTTTTACAATTTTCGTAATGGCTCTATCCCAAAAGCTAACGCGCGAATTTTTATCAAACTTTAGATTCAATTAGAACGTATCATAGGTTTTTACTAATAAGATTTTGGTGTAAATTACCTAACCGGTGGGAAGAAATTTTTGGGATTGCCACATCCGACTAGTTTAATATCACGAAACGTTTGAATTTACATTTAAATTTTGATGTCACCCTTAAGGTGATTGAAAAATACACGAATGTAATACAGGGTAGACCGGGGTATGTTGTCCCTTTTTTTTTTTCACTATATTTTTTTTATATTTTTTAATTGATTGCTTTTTTAATTTGATTTATATTTAGCCTTGAAAAATATTAATTAGTTTTTATAGGTAAAATTGAAAAAACCCATAAAGTCACTAGCCCAACGTACCTCATCGAATGGGTTAATTTGGTACTCTAAATAGATTTGATTTTCTGATTTCTAACAACAAAAAAAAAAAAAGCATATGTACCGCGTCAACATGGGTGCAGAACATAGGTAAAAGTAACTTTTATGTATATATATATATATATATATATATATATATATATATATATATATATATATATGTGTGTGTGTGTGTGTACAGATTGCCCATTTACAACACGTAAAATTATTTGTATGTATAAAATATATTCAGTTTTTTATTTGAATAAATTTTTGAAATTTATTAAAATCTATATGCTTTCGCATTAATCATATACCAGGGATTATTAATCGAAGTCTATAGTTTTTACTTTTTATTTGTTGGGATAAAAAAAAAAAGAAAAAAAAAAGATAAAAAGTAATGCATCAAAATGCGAACGGTCTGCTTCTCATACATAGAGGTCTGAATGGAATACTAGCGTTGGTTTCGATTGAACGTGATCTGAATTTATTTGCTCTAATAAAGTGTATGCTGTACGCTGAAATATTTCCTCGATTTGAAATGTAATGCAGTGGAAGCAAGAAGAATCTTAAGTTATACTACTGTGTTACATTGCACTTATGTAGTGATATATACTACCCTAATACTGTATTCTATTGCAGAGTGATTTTTGCAGTAAAAGGGAATGTAATATGTTTGTTACAAATGTTTGAAATAAAAAATGCCAGAATCTGTACTCTGATTAATTTAAAGAGAGTTCATACGTCTTTGGTCTAAAATTCACGTCATTTGATTTTTTTTTTTTTTTTAGCAAAATGAAAAGTGGAAAAAATAATTATCATCAACATAATAAATAAATTAATTAATTAATATATATATATATATATATATATATATATATATATATATAAATACTTTTATAAATACATCCAAAGTTATTCAGACAATACCAATAAAAGAACCAATGAAACCAGTATTGTTACAATCATATTGTTAAAAACAGTTGAAGTTTGTAGAGAAATAGAAGGCAGATTACCAAATTACTAAGAAATATGTATATAAATGGACATTATATAACCAGAGTAATTCATATATTACCATACAATAAACCAATGAAACCAGTATTTTTACAATTATCTTATTGAAAACAGTTGAAGTTTGAAGTGAAATAGAAGGCAGATTACCAAAATAATGAAAGATAAATGGATAAAAAGGCAGTATAAGGCTTTTCTATTAAACTACTTCTTCAGGGGTGTATAGTTTAACAAAAAAGCAAAAACATCCAACCAGTTTCTGTTATGAGTCGTGCTGAAAGCTAAGAATTCGACTCACAATACACCCGACTGGCTGGAAGCTATTCAGATGACAAATTAGTAGAAAGATACACATAGAAGAAAATAAAATCAATATGACAAAATAACAATAATACATTATTCCATTAAAAAAAAGGATATATATACGAAGATATTTATCATTACCCATATCCTAGCAAGATTTGTAGTGCAATCAGATACAAACTACATGTGACTTACTAACAGTATATATATATTAATTATTTAATAATATAATATTTTATGTTGTAATGTATGTTATATTTTAATTGTAATGCATATCAAATTAATTAATTAATAAATAAGTATTTCTTCATTTAATACATACTTTCTAAAATAAAGTTTTTTCCGCTCCCGCAAAAAAAAAAAAAAAAAAAAAAGACGACCTAACTGGGTTGAGTTTTCATTATAGATAATCCGGTTTTATTGCAACCTTGGCTATACAGAAGAAAAAAATACTTAAAAAATGAAGTAAAATTTATTGTAAAATTTAAAAACGCGAGAAGAACTTAGTTTGCGACAGAGTTTTATTTTTCTAATAACTGATTCGAAAATAATTATAATAAAATTTTTATAAAATTTCTTTTAAGTAATGTTTGTTACACAGGCATTGAGATTCCATTATTTGAAATCACCAAAACCTAAAAATATATACAAATTAAGCAAAAAACCCCGCCATGCCATGTTTGTAAAGACAACCATGCTAGACAATAGAAATGAGAAGTATGATTTTAACTGTGTCAGAAATCTATACGGGCTGCGCCTAACTTACTTTTTCTGCGCCGAGCACGGTCTGGTTTCGTTCTTTCTAGGATATTCATGGGCCAAATTTTGCAGTTTCGGTTTTACATAGTCCATATGAATGGATTGGCTTGGCGTAGTCCGTTCAGAGATCAGTAAAATTTGGCCTAAAACTAAATTTTTGCAAAAAATGAATACATTTTTAAATCGCCATTACTATTAAAATTTATTAAGAATAGTGCATTTTCTAGGCTTATTAAAATATATTATAAAAAGTGTGAAAAAGAACCTGACTATCACGGAATCCTGTCTTAAACAGGTAAATGTGTTAATGCATGCAAAATGAATATATTAGTACTTATTAAAATAATATATAATGCATTTATGCCTGCTAAAAAGGGAACTTTTTCATAGCGCTTTTTTTCTTCTTTCCTATGCAATTCCGACTTAGAGGTTTTAGTGTATAGCATTTTTCAGTGTATTAAGTCTCTAATACATGGAATATTGATTGACAGTATTAAAAATAACTGAAACATTTACGTACAACAAATAGATTTATTAATAAATAAATAAATAAATATCGCAGATTATGGTATTTCCATAAAAATAAAGATTAGAAACATGGGGGGAAAAAAAGCTAAAATAAATAATTTTGGTCAGAACTCTTTGTAAAAGACAAATTTTAACCAAATTGCCATAAAAAATAAATGTTTTAAAGAAATACACTCGGGCGGATAAGAATTTTATCTTTTTTTTTCCGACCTGTATTTTTAATTTTTATACTGGGCCGAATTCTTTTTATATGTATCGAGCCTGGAAATTCCCACCTGTCCAGACCTTTCTGCCACTTTAATAATCAAATGATTTTCAAACTTTGTCACTTCATGATGCAAATCTCAAATTTTATTCTTTATTAATTAAATCTATTGTTAATATTATGTAAAGACATAAAAAAAAGACTATATCAAATAAAGAAAAAAAAAACTTCAGGATAGATAAAAATTACCATAGTGTAAAAATTACCGAATTTTCGAAAATATCTGGATTTCTAATTATCATGATTACGCTGCAATAGTATCGATAAACATTCTATTAAAAAAGTATAGTAGTAAAGGAATTAAAGTCTATCGAAAATAGAAGCCATTTAATCCCAACGAACGAAACAAAATTCTTTCCCGATGAGATATTTCGAGGGTTACTGGTAAGTGAATGAATGCAAACGCCTTAGAAACCTTAAGGATGCCATATAATAAAGATTACTGATGGGAACTCACTAATGAATGCACTGTTTCTGTAATTATAAAATAAACCAGTGGATCCTACTCGGGTTGCAAAACATAACACTAACCTGCAAAATTTGGGTTGTATCGTGTTGTTTAGCTTTTGATAATTGATTCGTAAGTATTTTGTGGCGCTGAATCCGAAAAAAAAAAAAAAAAAAAAAAAAAAAAAAACTTCATTTTTTTTTACCATCACGTAAATATTTTTTGCAAATCATAAATTTAAAAGTTAAAAAAGTAGCGAAAATCTGATACAGTCGAATTTTGTTAACATGAACCTCAAGGGAAATCAAAATCTTGTTCATGTTAACAGTAATTCATGTTATCAGTATCAAATCTTTGTATTCGTGTTTACAGGGGACTGTGAAAACAGTTCATGTTAAAAGTAATCTACGTTAAGCGTGTTCATGTTAAGGGTCATTCCATGGTAACTTACGTTACATTTAGAACAATTTACTGCATTGATTTTAGTAATATAACACTAAAAAATATTCAAATTTAAAATTAACAGGATTTGGCAATGAAACTTATCTAAGGGTCAATTTGGATGAAAATTACCTAAAAAGTGATAATGAAAATTGTACTTTATATGATAACTTACATTCCTTTTTCAGTAATGGCAGTTGCCATAGTAAATAAAACTACTTAAATTTACGAAATAACATTAAAATTAGGTAATTTTTATCTAAATTGGGCTTTGAATAAGTTTAATCAGCAAACATGTCAAATTTACATTTTTAATAATTTTTTTGTGTGTGTTATGCTACTAAAATTACTGAGTTCAAAATGTAACGTAAGTTTACCATGGAATGACCCTTTAACGAGGTTTGACTGTATTATAAAATTGATGTGATTGGTATGTTTTAAATTTTAATTACTGCTCCTTTATTAATAATTAAATAATAATAATTTTTAAATATTAGAAAACTTTAATTATTATATTATTATTTTAATCGTTGAATCCGAAAATGACCTTTATTTCTAAACAGGATTTTTCACAGATCGTAAGTACCAAAGATAAAAGTGACCCCCCCTCGTACCCCTGAGCTTTTTAAAAATCCCTATTGTACCCCCCTCCCCTCGCCCAAAAAAAAAAAAAAAAAAAAAAAAAAAAAAAGAATAAATTATTGAATTAAATGAAATTATATTGAATTTAAAAGTTTTTACCTCCATTTTATAGTATCAGATTTTCGTTGTTTTTGTTACTTTTACTTACCCATCATACGTAGTATAGGGTAAGTCTTGCAATCGTTTTGAAAATCGAAAAAAAAATTTTTGACGGATTTACATGTTTTAAATAGTGGAGATTCCGAAAAACATATTTTTAGAAAAAAAAATTTGCCGTCCGTCCGTCTGTCTGTCTGTCTGTAAACGCTCTATCTCCCGAACAAATTGAGATAGAGACTTGAAATTTTGTATGTAGTTAGTATGTAAGAATGGGACGAACCCTATTTAAAATCAGCAACCTCGATTATCCGGAACTATTTTTTTCGGACTCTCGAAAAATTCGTTCTGATGAAAAGTATATAAAAATTTTCGAATTTTTTTGTTCTAAGGAATGGACATAAAAGGCAATAAAATAACACACATTTTGCATATAGAACGAAGTCGATCGGATTATTAGTTGCTGAGATATTTGTAATCTTGTTTTCCACATTCTTCGATTTTTCATGACCCTGTATTTCATTCAAATTTCAATTCAGAAGTATATTTTAATTGGAAATGAGACGCTTAATCCGACGCAGTTAATTGTTAGTTAATAGAATTATTATTTTTGGAGTCATAAGGATGTTTCTTTTACGCAGTTTGGTGTTACTTGAATAGTTCGGCGTTTTATATAATTTGTCGAAATTGGTACATCAGCAGTTCTTTAATATAGCATTACTATGTATATTAACAATATTTAAATTTTGTTTATGAATTGCAATGCATTGTATAAATAGTTTCACATGTTTTATTTTCATATACATATCCATGATGGGTAAGTATTACGGTGGCCCCCAACGATTAGTTTAACTTTGAAATTTTTGGTTTACAAAATAATTACGACGTGGTGATAAAAAATGAAAGTCATTTTCGGGTTCAGCGCTTAAATACATAAAAATGAATTATTAAAAGTTAAAATTACCAGAAACCTGCTACGGTTTCAATTTTTAAATTGGAAATTTTGACAGATTTTTTGCATTTAATATATTTTTTAGATTGTTCTCCGGATACATCAAAACAGCGTTTTGATAATGAAAGATATTTATTATGTTATTCAAATAAAGTAGTTTGGAAAATTATTAAACTACATGTTCAAATAAAATAATTAGCATGTGTTCTAAACTTGCTTAAAATCTTTCTATAATATGGAGTTTCAAAGGAATTAGTTCAGCCATTTTTCCTTTTTATGAAAGAAAAAAATTTTTTGTTTTTGGTGAGGAAGGTGAAGAAAATGTTTTCTAAAACAGTTTATAATTGGAAATTATACTTTTACAAAAAACATTGTTTTAATTATTAAATAACAGTTGACATTCAATATTTTTTGCGAACATTAAAAATTTTATAGCATATTAAATATCCCAATGTGTTAAATAGGGATTAATAATAAGAGATAGTTTAAGTGATGTGTTTTTTTTATTTACTTATTTAACGTATTTTTATTTACTTATTTAATGTAGTAAATAAAACGGAATTGAAGTTTTCCGCTTTTCTTCTAAGGAAGCTTTGCGTAATGTCGGTGATAATGATAGTAACCTAATGTGTTGGAACTTGATTGGTAAAACTTGTATGGGAAGACTCTATAAATAGGAAGTATACCAAAAATACTTTTTAAAAAAATCATCAAGGAGAATGCTTTCAGTACTTGAAAAATTAATAAAAATAAGTTGACTCCGTCAAACGAAGATAAAATGATTTATATGTGCCGTTAAATTTACTTAAGAGATCTTTATGTAAGTTGTCTGTTTGTATATATGTCTAGCGCTATGGCGTGAAAGCTAATGTTAAGAAGTTTGGTTCATGAGTATTTTTTCAAAGTTGAAAAGATATGTATTTCGAAAGTCGGTCGATGCTTGCCCTTCATTTTAAAACATATTTTAGATGCTAAAAATTATAGAATTGCAGTCATTATACTCTGTCAAAAAAGGAAAAAAAAGAGAAAGAAGAAAATAAAACTTTAGTTATCTGTATCAATGTATTCCAGTGTTGAATTTAGAGGGTAGCGAGGGGTGGCAGGTATTCCTTTTCAATGAGATGTTCCCCCCATAAGATTTCAGATTTTGTGTTTTCAACAGTCAAAAAGTGATATTCCCCTCCGGAACTCTAATTATCATCGTCCCTCCTCCCACCCGGAGCCGCAGAAACCTCTCCCGTAGAAAAGTGTTTGAATTTAACACTGATGTATTTTGAACATATTCCGGACATTCATAATCTGGATAATTGGTGTGTCAACCAACGAAAAAAAATTATGTTAAGAAATAGAAAGATGTTTAAAATCGTCTTTGTTTAATAAAAAGGTACGCCTATCATGTATGAAATGTATCACACTTGTTAAAAACAATAATAAAAAAAATTCCTTTGAACAAAACTAACATTAAATTGTTTATCTCATCATAATTTATTCGGACTTTATATGCATATGAAACGGACTATTTTTTATGATTCATTTTCCATGCACATTTTAAAAATACTTTTACTATTATGATTTATTTACATTAATATATAGGTAAAACACAACTTTAAACTAATAGTAAGAAAATAAATAAATAGGCAATGATTAAGGAGGGAAAAAACTCTTTAAAACTTAAAGGGATGAGGGGCAATTGTCTTGCCCTGTACTAGATAGAAATCTGCACAGGTTCCGGCCAGGCCAGTAAAGTGAAGCCAAAATTTCAAACAAACCGGCAAATTAAAGTTTTTTTTAACGGTTGGTTTAATAAAAACATTAAATGTTCATGTATAGAAATTTAAAAGTTCGACGTAAGCCGATAAAATACGAAAGATTAAATAATGGACTTTCCAGTTACTCAGAGTTGTATAGAAATTCCGTTTCTGTTACAAAATACGATGTACTTTTTATCGTTCTTTCATCCTTTATTTTTTTCAAACTTAATTAAATGTTTTTTAAAAAAGTTTTCTATTTTTTTTTTAGTTTTTTTCTTTGTTCACTATCTATGACAAAATCTATTCCATTAGAAATACTTAAGTCTCACCTTTTAGAATACAAAATTGCGATAAGGTAATTGTTATTAAGAAAATAATGAAATGTTTTAAACAGTCTTAAATTTTTCTCTCAATAATGTTTCATTCGTTAATAAATAATGCATTCAATTTCTTTTTTATGTTTTGAGATCTTTCTGCTGCTTATTTTGCGATTTTTATTTGCCGTTCCATTAATATTGCTGTTCTATCGGCTTTATTGAATTGCTCTTCCGCGCGCGCTGCCGCACCGTATGTATGCGTTCGCCAAGTATTCACCTGACCGCCAAATACTCCTTCTGGCAACCCTGTTCATTCCGAAGCATCAGCCTCTTACGCTCATAAGCCGGAGCTCTCCGTTCTCCGTGAATCCCAAAACTTATTTTTTTGTTGTTATTGTATGTTTCGGCTCGCAAAGTGTCCCATTTTAACAACATGCGTATGAAATAATAAAAAAGAAAAAAGTGAAAGAAGAGATAACTTTTGTTTGTTTATTTTTATTTTGTTGGTGTAATTTTCGGAGATCACCTGAATGAAATATTTTGGAATTTTTTTTTTCTGCGATTATTAATGTAGTGGCGCGGTGCGCTCGGTGATTTAAAACTGTATAAAAAAGAAAACTTTGTGTTTTTACGGGGGTGTCTGATGTTCTACTTCTCTTGTAAGTAAAATATATTCTTTTTTATGTGTATATATGTATTTTTTATTTTCCTAATAATCGTCTAAATAATTGCCCAAGGAAAAAGTCGCATATTTCCTTACGAGCGCATTTCTTATGTTGCAAAATTTCTCGCATTTTTAATTGTTTGATTGACATTCTTATTTTCACTTATTTTTACAAATTAATAATTTAATCTATTATTTTTTAAAACCACCATAACGCTCATATTTATTCATTTTTGTAAGGTTTTGCGTTTATTTTCTTATTTCGGAATGTATGAAAACTTTGATTTCCAAATATTTTTTACAGAATTAGATATTTATTTATTAGTTATATTTGATATAATTTTTTTTTTATAAAATGGATTGGTCTTCCGAAATAAATTGTTTATTTATTTATTTTAATTCGTAGTTTTATTGCTCTTTATTAGTTTTTTTTTTTTTTTTTTTTTTTTTTTTTTAATGTGGATTTGATATTTGTATATTTTTTGTATGTTAATGAAACTTTCACAGTTTAAGCCAAATTTTATATGAGTTTAGATGCATATTTAATCATGCAATGCCGTAATTTCTGCTAATGGTTTCATTTATGGCACATTTAATTAACATTTAAATTATTTATTAGTTAATTAATGAATTACTACTTGTCTTATAAAATATACTGGGAATATTCAATTTTAAAACTTAAATCTAAAAAAAATTATGAGTAATTTGAGATACTTACAGTGAAAAAAAACATCCAAACAATCCGCGTATTTCTCCAAACATAAGGTGATTTATTTATTTTCCCGCCTTTATTGTTGACAGATTTTACATTTTGTATAGATGGCAGCACTGCTGTGTCATGGTAATATCGAATCCCTCGACCACAATGTGTTCATTGTTCTTATTGTATTTTATCTGCGTGTATTTAATTAGATTTTTAATTTTGGAAATTGTTAAATTTCTTTAATTATCGGAAACATTTAGAACGCTCGATATTGTTGACAAGTGTTCTATATTTTACTTTGAGATAAATCTTATTTTAATAAAAAGTCGATTATTTGTTTTTTCGTTGTTTATCGCGAAGATTAACCGAGTTATCATAGAAATGTGACCCATTATTAATTAATCTTTAAGGAAATGCTTATGTAAATGTATTATTTTTTGTTTATAACCTAATGTTTGAGGTGTGAGTAATTACAGAATGTTTGTGTTTTGCGCGATTCAGTGTAATATTTACTTTGGTAAAACTCGGTTTAATTTATATATTTTTTTTTTTTGGGAAGGGGGGAGTTAATTGATTAATCTCGTTAATTAATTGATTGAACTCGTTTGAAAATCCCTTTTGATTTCTTATTTACTATAATTGTAAGTATTTTTATTTATTTATTTATTTATAAGTATATTAACATTCTCCCCATGTCGTTATTTGGCCTTTTAACTATTTGGAAAATAGTTGTTGTCCTCGGTAGAGAATTGAGAAATCTGAAGTATATCTGAACTTTTTTATTAGTTGAATTCCGCAATATTTATTTTATTTTATTCGTTTTCTGATTGGTCCATATTTAATATCCAAAAATGGAATACTTCTGTTGCCACAATGACAAAAAAAGTAATAAAAACATTTTTAGAAAGAATAATTTGAAAACGAATTGTGATAAAGAATTCAAACAAATTTCATTTAAAAGTGCATTTTTTTTTTCTCTACGCAACGGTGTAAAAATTTAAAATAAGCGATGTTTAGAAGTTTAAAAATTTGCAGTTCCAAAAATTGTAAAACTGAAATTTCATTTAAAATTTGTTTATGATGAGTGCAGGAACATTAATGTTTAATCCATGTCGTACATAATATGAGGCGTTCAGAAGTCAGTCTGATTAAATTTTGGTTTGGTCCGTCTTTTGTTCGTTTTCTGTTTGTTACATGTTTAATGTCCCAAAATGAAATACTTCTGTTGCCACGTTGGCAAAAATAAAATAAAATAAAATAAAATAAAAAATAAATAAATAAAAACTACCGAAAATTAATAATTAAAAAACAAATTGAGATACAGCTTTCAAACAAATTGCGTTTAAAAGTATATAGTTTTTTTCTCTATGCCAGCGTTTCCCAAACTTTTTGGCTCGCGGAGCAGGCCCTTATTACCGCATGGGCAAATCGGGACTTTGCCCATGGGCCCCGGACCTTAAGGGGCCCACAAACCATACATTAAATTATAAAATATTTACTTTCTTTTTCCAATTCCAACTCTTCCATATGTTGAAGTCAATAAAATCATCTTAAAGTAATATAACAAATCGCTAAAGTTATGAAAAAAGTTTTTTCTGTACTAAAGATAAAAAAGGTGTACTTTTATTAATTAAGGTATTTAATTTAGAAATGACAGAGAATAACTTTCTTCTATTTATATTTAAGGTGTGAAAATATGTTTATGCATTACACATAAACATATGATTGACCATCAGTTCTATTTGAAAAACGTTGCACTGATTCGAAAGCCCCCCCCCCCTAATTTATCTTTGCCCAGGGCCCCAATTAGTCATAATCGGGCCTTGTCGCGGAGCCCTTTTTGGGAAGAATTTCTAAGACGGAGCCCCTAAACCCAAAGATACTCAGTGGTTTACAAATTAATGTTTTTTTATGAGTGTGGACTAAAGAAAAATGTGTTGGATAAAAATTCGTGACAGTAATTTTTGACATTTGACCAAGGTTCTCAGTTTGGCCCTTTCCTGATTCAGACATTCTGAATTCATCCAGAAATTTTGAAAATCAAATTTTCTATTCTATAACCCTATAATCTTTAATATTACTATTATTGGATACAATAAAAAATATATGAAGATTAAAACCCTCTTTTTTGTGATAAAATATCTACCTTGTATAATCAAAATATTTCCTTCAAATACAAAAAAAAAAAAAAAAAAAAAAATTAATTAAAATTTCTGAAAGTTTTTAGTAACGAGGAAAATAAATTATTTTTTAACCGAGCGATGTTCAAGAAATATTGTTAAGGGGTTAATGACACCCATTTTTAAAATAAAAAATATTCATTTGTAATTTCCAGTATGAAATCTGAATGAAAGAACAAAATGGTAACCATACTTGGATTATGCATTGCATGGGGGTTACAGAAAACTATTATTATTTATGGCGAAAACCAGAAAAAAAAAGAAATATACAGAAAAAAAGATAACTTGCATAGTTTTCGTTTGCAGAGACATACATCTGTATAATTCCAATAATCTACTCGCAATAAGTAAAAAAAAGAAAATGCGTAGTTCCAGTAACCCTTGAATAATTAAGAAATAGGTTTTCGCTAGTCCCGCTTACCTGTAATAGAATCATGCGGAATATGTTTTCGTTCTTCTTTAAGTTTCTAGTTCCTCAAAACATGCAATGAAAATGATTCGCCTCTCAGCTTCTTTTTTTGAACCATTTAAATATATATATATTTAGAAGCAGGTCATCGTTTAGTGTCTAAGTGGGCGGGACAAAATCTATAAGCTGTATAGTTAGGTGCACCATTGTTCATTTTTTTTGGATATTTTATTTAAAGTACTTGCTATTAATTATAGTTTTGAAAGAAACTTTCTTTCATCATTGTTTTGCACGTAACAGCAATGCAGTTAAGAACTACATTTTTTAAACGAATTGCAACTAGTAGGAAGGCTTTACTAACAAAATAGGATATATGGTGGGATTAAATTTATAGTTTTTAAATTGCTACAGATATATTTCTGATTGGAAAAGGTGGTAGAGACCAATTAAAAGAAAATTTTAAATTGGGGTTGTAAACTGATACAAGATGCTAAAAAATACGTTTTCAGCAATGTTTATAAAATTAAGTACAAGTATGTAAAACAGCATAAAAATTTTAAATAACTAAGAAATTATAAAAATAAAATATAAACAAATTAAAACAATTGAAGTTGCGAAAAGAAAAACTATATACACAATTTATATAAAGATTATATGAGTCTAATTAGGGGTTTATTAAATGATACAAGATATTACAAAAAAAGTACGTTTTAATCGACAAACGTTGTTGTACAAAGAAAAACAGTATAGAAAATTTGGTACTTACGTATTAACGCCACCGCAGCAGAAGTTGCGCTAATGCGCCAATAAAAAGCAGTCTTGTTGTTCCCGCGCGCCCAGTTATCTTTTCTATTCTTTGTTGTTTGCTAATATTTGATGCCATTTTTTATGCTTTTTTACACCATTTTTTGTGCGCGTGCGAATAACAAGATTGCTCTTTATTAGAGCACTAGCGCAACTGCTGCTGTGGTAGCGTTAATATTAGGGATGGGACGAATATTCGGCCACTATTCGGTATTCGGCCTATTCGGCCCTTTTGCCGAATATTCGGTTGGCCGAATATTGAAGGCTTGTTGACCGAATACTTCGGCCGAATACCTGTAGCCGAATATTTAGAGATATCTTGCCGAATATTGCTAAAATCTCGCCGAATAGTGAAAGATATCTTGCCAAATAAACTTCGGATTTAAAGAATTTCATTCTTGCAATTTTATTTTTCTCTAATCCAAATTGGCTACTTCATTAATGAAGTCATTCTCACTCTTACTTACAAAATATAGAGTTATTCAGATACTAAAAAATATACAGCCTTTCTGTATTTCCTATAAAAGTTAGTGATATTCTAGAAAATGCTGCCCAAGTTGGAGATTTATTTGTACGGGAAATGTCATCATTAGAGAATGATATATTACAATTCAAGATATAAAAACACTGCCTTATTCTAAAACGCTCAAATATTTATTAATGTCTGCAAATTCCATGCACATATAAAAAAGGCTCTTATGAAATTCATAACTTATTTTTTATAAAGTAAGAAATGAAAAAGTTTATTCACTAGGTGTGTTAACGAAGATTCATTTTCAAAATTAAATATAATATATCACCATTCCAAATACAATGGTACATCTGAAATCAGAACTGGTGTCAAACTCGATACACATTAGATGACACAACTTGCTTTATGAAGATGGTTTTATAAATATTTTAATATAAATTCTCAACAAAATGATTTTTTCATTCTATAGTTTTCACTTTTAAGTAATTATTTGCATAATTACTGACTTAAATATGTAACATTATTATGTATATATTTTTAATTTAATCTTCCTTTCTTCATGTTGTTATCAATTTCTGTTTATCCTTTTAATGCTTGTTGAATAAGTGGAATATTGCATAACCTTTTGCTTTAACATAATTTGTAATTTAAAGCTTGACATCTGATTTCAGAACAGTCTCATTCTTACAAATTTGCTTATCACTAGGGACACAAACTCTAAATGATCAAATTTACTTCATTAAAGGTTATTTCAGAAAATATGTCCTTGTGAGTTCTGAGAGAGAGGGAGATTAAGAATATTATTGATTTTAGATGCAAGAAATATCAATTGATAGTAAAAGTGAAGTACATTCTTCATATTTTAATGGAAATATTTTCCCATCTTGACTTGCTGAAAATCAATTTGATGTACATTAGAATAAAGGGTATAATGCAATTTTGTAATTTTTTTGTGTTAAAATAAGTTTTTCAAATTTAAAAATACATTTAAAAGCACATTTAAGAGTAATAATTATTAATGAGCTCCTTTTTTTTAAATTATATATAATCCAAATTTATTTTCTTTATTGGAAAAAATTTTTTACTATTCGGCCGGCCGAATATTCGGTATTCGGCCTAAAATTTGGCCGAATATTCGGTATTCGGCTATTCGGCCAAATCACTATTCGTCCCATCCCTAGTTAATACGTAAGTACCGAAAATTTAAACATACAAATAACGTAAACAGATTAAAGAATGTAAATTTATATATAAAAAAAGAAATATCTGTACACAATATACACAAATGTAATATGAATCTAATGAGGAGCTTTAAATGATAGAAGATGCAATAAAAATATGTGTTCAGCAAGAAACATGATTTTACTATAAAAAGCAGAATAAAAAAATTAAATAGCTAAAAATTAATACAAATAAAATAAACAGATTAAAAAAATGAAAGATATAAAAATAAAAAGAAATATTATATACAAATTACAAGACACACAAGACACATTATATACAAATGAATCTAGTGAAGGATTTTAAAAGATACAAGATTGTTAAAAAAAAAAAAAAAAAAAAAAAAAAAAAAGGTTTTAAGCAACAGACACTGTTTTAAAAATTAAATATAATATGGAAAACTAGGATAGAAGATTTAAATAAGCAAAATTTAATAAAAAAAATAAACAGTTTAAGGGAAAAAAATTCCATATGCAATATATATAAATATTAAATGCCGATAGTTTTCTTTATTTTAATTCGGCATAAAGTTTGACGAATATATAAAAGTTTAGTGTGAAAAATGTGCTTGAATTGTTTTGCACAGTTTTTTGTCACATGAATAGGCAACATAGAATAGACAAACGTATGAATAGGCGGAGGAGCAAAGAACAAAACTGCTCTCCCTTTTTTCCGCAAGCAGGGTTAACAGCACTGGCGGGCCTTTTCTCTTTCGATTCACGTTGTACATTCTATTCAGAATATTGTTTTTTGGAGCTGATTTTAAATCGAATTTTTAAAACAAATTAAGTGTAGAAACATAAAAACAAAGCAATTCAAACCAAAAATATTATACAGAAAATAGATATATGTATAATGCAACTGTAGAAATGGTTTTGAAGTATATAATTGTATTTTTCAACCCGGTTATAGATATATTTATTTTTAATACACATATACACACGCAAATCCCTGCATACTTTTGAAAATCTTTCACTTGAAATATCCTAATTTCTTTCATGTTTTCTTTATTTTTGCTGGAACGCCGCGGTAGAGGTCTGCATAGGCCCGGGCTTGGCCCGTGGCCCGTACCCGGCCCGGCGGAATCGTTTTGAATTTTCTAACGGGCCGGGCCGGCAGAATTAGGATAGTTTTTTCAACGGGCCGGGCCGGGCCGATAAAAAAATTTTCGGGACTGCCGGCCCGTTCTGAAGATTTCGTCAAGAACGATATAATATGACCTATTTTTAACGAAAATGGTTTTAACGAGAAGAAATATAAATGTGCGTCACGAGCCATACTAGTTTGACAGCATCAATATAAAAATGTAACTTGTACAGTGTAGAGATCGGCATCGGGCAGTTACATTGTGTATAACTCGTTTTAATATTTTTTAGCTGAATCGTGCCGGACCAAGATCAAGCTTGCATTATTTTTCTACATATAGGCTTGCCGGACCGGAAGAAAACTTAATTGTTCTCAACATCTGTAGGGCAGACAACATGATTTGTAACATTATGAACAGCGATAAAGAACTTATGTTGGCTTAATCTTTGGATATGTACTTCTTGATGATTTTTAAATTAATATCTCAATAACGCGAAAGTTTGACACATTTTCATATTAATTTTTAATTGTAAAAATATAAAAGTGATAAGCCTGACTATTGAAGGGATTTTGGAATCGAATAGCGTTTTTTTATTTTTGGTAAATAAAATACTTGTATAACCTTGTTGAGATACAATATTTTCTCAAGTGGTTGCAGATTTTCCTCCCTTCCCATGATATCCCTCCCGGAAATTCTATTCAAAACGCTAACTATGACAGTATTTTATTTGCTTGCAGTGTTCTTAAATTGCTTGTATCAAAAAATGGAACACATCATTCGATTATATAGTTCTGAATAAAGACACCTGCTAATCTTATGCGTTTCTGAGAAAAAAAGGAATTTAGAAATGTATCAGAAAGGAGCTTCTTTGAATTAACGAATGAATTTGGTTTTCAAATCTTTAATAAAATGATATAGAAATATTTTTATAAATCTTCTGTTATTAAACAGCTTCAAAAGTTACGATGTTTTTAACTTTCTTTCTTTTTTCTTTTATTCTAAGCCATATTATTTTTTAATGAATCTTTATTTGAATGCTGAAAGCCTAAGAATCTTAGTAATCATTAATGTTGCTAATGTGTATTTTCAGAAAAATGTACTGTATAATCATTCCATAGATATGCATGCAGTATTCTTTAAAGAAATCTTAATTATATGATAAAAAATCTGAATTTTTTAGAAATCAAGAAATTGTAACGGGCCAAAAAGGGCCGGGCCTGTTTTCACTGATATCTGTACGGGCCGGGCCGAAAATTTTTTCTTACGGGACGGGCCGAGCCCGGGCCTGGAAATTCCGGCGCGTGCAGACCTCTACGCCGCGGAGCCCCTGAAAAGTTCAGGCGGAGCCCCAAGGGCTTTGCGGAGCACACTTTGGGAACCTCTGCTCTATGCGACCGTGTAAAAATTGAAAATGTGCGATTTTTGAAGTTCAAAAATTTGCAGTATTGAAAATTGTAAAACTGAAATTTCATTTAAAATTTGTTTATGATAGGTCCAGGAATATTAATATTTAATCCATGATATACGCTATATATGACTCTGTTATTACATAAGCCACGTTTTGATTATCATAAAAATATAAGTTTTAAATACACAATCAATTTATAAGTCTTTGAAATTTTAGTCTTTGAAAATATAATTTTTCAAATAGTCGTTGTAATTTGTTAAATTGCAATTTTTTTTTTTCCATGTGTTCATGATGTTCACGAAGACTTACTCGAATTAAATCAAATGAAGTTTTTTTAAGTTAATATTTTTGCTATAGTAACCATGATAAATAAATAAATAAACAAAAAGAAAAAAAAATCTGTGGTCTTTTAGTCCTTTACTGGCAAAAAATTTTAGAAAAATTTTAGCCCTTTGCGAGCAGGTTATGCTTTACCTATAAGCTCTCCAAAAAAGAAAATTTTACTAGGAGAGGTCTTTTAAACACTATTAATAATTTAATTTTCAGGCTGTGTTAGGCATTATTTCACACGAAAGGAAAGTTTAAAAATAGATTTTCCGAGGAAGTAAAAGTAAAAAAACTAAAAATCGAGTTCCATTATAATATCATAAAATTATCAAAGTTGATTTACAAAATGGAACAACGTGGTATAGGCTTCTTAATAGACTTCCTAGTTGCGAGTTTGATGAAAATAAAATGTAACATATAAGGGATCTGCAGAAACATTATGAGGAGCCATTGAACAAGAAATCACGCAAAATTCATTAAATAGTAAAAAAAAAAAAAAAAAAAAAAAAAAAAAAAAAAAAAAAAAAAAACTTAGATTTTTTGTTGTTGTTTATTATCGATGTGAAAATTATCGGAACTTTCCCAGAAAAGGGACTTAATTTACCTTTGAAGAAATAGCTATTTATTATTTTGTGTTTATGACCTAATGTGTTGGTAATACCAGGACCGTGCGAAGAGAAAATTGCGCTCATTGCGAACTTTCAATTTGTCGTCCGCTTCATCTGTCAAAGTTTTAATTTAACGCATTCCTCCATCGGTCAAAGTTTCAATTTCACCAAGGACCACCTTCTCTTTGCGACGGGTGTCGCAAAATTCGCAAAGTGCAGACGCAGAAAAAAAATTTATTGACATAAATCGCCTATGAATTTTAAAAGATTTAATTCTGATTTAGAATTCCTACAGAATTAAATATCATAAGAGAAAATTGCTCTTATATTAACGCAAAGGAGATCTGGGAAATGGGTATTGAAAAAATTTATCTAATAATAAAGTATAATAATTTGCATCTCTTTTGGATTCCAAGAAGGAAACCACGCGCTATATAGAAAGTGTACGTTTTTGTCCCTATTACAGAAACAAAATTTCAGACTCAGAAAAGAGAAGGTTAACAGATGAGATAAAGACCTAAAACAAGTTTTAAAAATGAAGAAGTTATTAGTCAGAAATTTGTTTTGGGTTATGGGGTAAGGGGCAATATATTAACTTTGAAACAAAAAAATGTACGTACATTTTGAAAAAAAAAAAAAAAAAAACTGATATGCATACTTATAATTTATTTTATTCATTTATTTATTTTAAAGTTGGTAATATAAATTTGCCGTATCCCCAATTTTCGCGAACGGGGCGACCTCCCCTTTTGCACGGTCCTGGGTAATATCACAAAGCTTGTGGTGAATACTACAGAACGTGTTGTATTTGTGTTTTGTGTGATTCAGTGGGGCTACGTCCATATCCCCCCCCCCTGGCTCCTGTTTTTGTGAAACTGTGGCTAGCTTTTAACATTTGTAAGAAATCTAGTCATAATTTTGTAAACTTGAAATGATCATAATATTTAGGTTCTTGTTTATACATTTTTAAGGAAATATATGTAAAATAGATATATATTTTCTTTATGTAAAAAATTACAGGTCTGATTTTGTTTTTAAATGATTAAATTTGTGAAAGGTCCTGTTGAGAGATGGAAAAATTTTCTGAAAGGTCTATTTTTTAAGACAAAAGTAATCTTGTGAAGGCAAAATGTTTTATGTATAGTCCTGTTTTGAGAGAAAATATTTTGTGAGGGTTTTTTTTTTTAACTCTTTTTCTAGCAGAGAGGTAGATTCAAAATAATTTTTCTTATTTAAAACTGATTTTTTTTAAATATATTTCGGAAAAAGATAATATATTTCAAAATTTTCGATCTTTTTTGAGGAAAATCATTTTGAATGCACTGATTGGATCCATTGGACTCGTTTAGTAAACGTTGAAGCTCAAAGTGCTAGTCAGTCAGTTTCCAATTTTCCCTAGGTACTGTTAAGTTTATGAGCTTTCGATGCATATATTCAAAGTATCTCTTCAGGAAATTAATATTTTTAACTTCTTTTTTCTGTGTACTCATCTTAAAGAATATATTTTTTCTTAGTTGTCAAAATATTTCTAAAATCTATGCTTAATTTTACATCAAGTGTTAAAACTTTACTCTTTGTTCGTCAGCTTTTAACACATAAAATATTAAATTAAGCATAGATTTTAGAAATATTTTGACAACTAAACATCCTTTAAGAAGAGTACGATAATTAGAATTAGTTAGTTAGATAGTTAAAATTTCATACAGTTAAATATAAGAAAACAAATAAACATTTGAATGGATTATTAAAAATAATAAAACGGTTGTCATATTTAAAACGAATTTTTGAAACATGCTAGCTATTGTATTTAAAGCATGTTTTGTAAAACTTCCTCTCCCAGCTCCTCCAAAAAGTTGCTACGAATTCTACATTCCAAAATGCTCCTCTTGCCACCAGATGTCAATTAATCTTTTTACTAATGTTTGTGAAGGTTCCTCCCGCAGCTCCCTCAAAACTCCCACAAAGCTTTACATGCATAAAAGCTCCTATTGCCATTAGATGTCAAGGAGAATTTTATGGTGGACACAAAAGAATCTGAGCAAAAATTTTAGGAAGATAATCATTAGAAGTCGACTATGATATTGCACCGAAAGTTATAGGCTTTCAATTAAAAGACCACTTTATTGTCCCTAGAGACTCAAACCCATAGCAGCTGCATGTAATAATGCTCAGAGAGATAATAAGATAACTGTACCATTAGTGAGAAAATTAAGCATTTTTGAACAAATGTTAGAAGTATATGCTGCTACATATTAAGGCAATCTCACTCTCAAAAAGTTTCACTAAGTTGTAAAAATCAGATATTGAAAAGACACAACTTTAGCGCATTTCTTGGATAACATTGGTGATCCATGCTTTAACCCTTTGCGGGGCAGGGCAAATTCACTGCTTATGTATTGAAATAAATGACTGACATCGAAATTTAAAAACAACTTTTTTTTTCTTTTTTTATTTTTTATAAATAAAC
The DNA here is from genome assembly GCA_964019185.1 of Maratus speculifer. Classification (NCBI taxonomy): domain Eukaryota; kingdom Metazoa; phylum Arthropoda; class Arachnida; order Araneae; family Salticidae; genus Maratus; species Maratus speculifer. The sequence continues at coordinate 274,941,728 of OZ025290.1, forward strand.
TCTGTTTCACGCATTTAATAAACCGTAGTTTTCTTTAACAAAATTCTGGTGCCAATGTGGCGTTTGGGAATTAAAATTAAGTGGTATATTTATGAAACCAGTGCCCCGCAAAGGGTTAAAGGGTAATCTTTTATGTTTGATGACCCATCAAAGTGTAGGTGGTGATCTATGTCAGCTGATCTATCTTAGACTAGTTCCTGCCAGCTTCATTTTCTAATTATATTTGAAATCATTAGCAGAATTATGGTTACACCCCCCCCCCCAAAAAAAAAGTAAATAAATAAATAGATAAATAAAATAAAATAGATGAATAAATAAATGAATAAATAAAATGTGCTTTCAATCACAAACAATGAATTTTCTGTACAAAAATTAAATAAACTTGCCGGTTTTATTACTCTTATCGTCATAGATAAGCACGACAAAAGACAGATAAAAATGTCACGGAAGTCATAGCTCAGTTGTGTACAGTTGTATGCTCAACATGAATATTCGCCCAAAGCAAAATTAAGAATGGTTTAGTTATTGATGAGACTGTCAAACTTGTAACTATTTTTAAAAATACTTCATCAGTTGTTTAATTTCTTTGTATATAATAATAAATAAATTGAAATTAGGGTTTGTTATTTCCTGTTTAATGTTTTTATTTATTTATTCTTGTCCCAAGTGAATTGGCGTTCTAAAAACAACTTTTTAAACGAAAGAAACATTAAAATAATAATAAAATACTTTTATTATTATTTTAATGTTTCTTTCAATAAAATAAAAAAACTTTTTAAAATGACATTTTTTTTGGGGGGGGGAGGGGGCTGCAAAAACGAAAAATTTTAGTGGGCCGATTTTGCCCGTCATCAGTAGTATAATTTCTTTGTATATAATAATAAATAAATTGAAATTAGGGTTTGTTATTTCTTGTTTAATGTTTTTATTTATTTATTCTTGTCCCAAGTGAATTGGCGTTCTAAAAACAACTTTTTAAACGAAAGAAACATTAAAATAATAATAAAATACTTTTATTATTATTTTAATGTTTCTTTCGATAAAATAAAAAAAAACCTTTTTGAAATGACATTTTTTTTTTTTTTGGGGGGGGGGGGGTACTGCAATAACGATAAATGTTGGTGGGCCGATTTTGCCCATTTGTAATCCCCTACAAGATATTAATCATGTAATTTATTTTATTTTATTTTTGTTTATTTATTTATTTATTTATTTTTTTGCGAGTTTGAAGACGATCTGCGCACAATTGAGACTTTTATTGTGCGGACAATTTTTAGTACATAGATAAACTTTTTAGGCGGAAGTGATTTTGGGTTCCTGGGGTCATATAATGAAAAGTTATGAAGAAATTTTTCAAAAGTCGTACCATTGTAACGACTGCAATAGGTAATATTTCTTATAAAATCTACCTAAAAAGTATAATTTTTGTTAAAAATTTAATAAGTTGGGTTCAGTTTTTCATTATAACTTTTTTTTTTTTTTTCCTTCACAAAATAGGCTACCGAGAAAAGATTCTTGAAGATGACCCCATCAGATGATGATGTCGATTGAAAGTAGAATTACAGACGGATTCTAAAAAGTGATTTGAAAGAAACAGAAAAAGCTGTTAAAATGTACTTTTTAGAATCTACTACTAAAAATAATGATCATGGATTATTCGTGTCAGCTACTTTTTCGCAAAAATTTATCCATTTAAAAAATTCCAAAAATTAAAAAATAGAGAAGATTTTGCTAACGAAATATTTTCTTTTAGATACATTTAACCTTTAAAAGCTGGGATGGGGTACTGATTGTGCTATTCAGTGGGAGGGGAAAAAAAGCTACGAATTCCAAAATAATTGTCAGATTAACATCTGTGCTTTATTGTTTTTTATATCAGTATAATGTTTATTATTTTTATAACAACGCTCTAGAGATTGCATCAAGCAAGGATAATCTTTAAAATTATTATTTATGCTTTAAAATATTGTAAAATATATATTCGTTTACGGTAAAGTACATTTGTTTTTATTTCACTACAATTCGACCTTATATTTAAAGGTTAAGTAAATATAAGTAAGTAAAAATAATTTGCTTACAAAGTCTAATATCTACATTTTTTTGGGCATGGATAACTTTCTGTAAGACAGTAGTTGCCGCCAGTGTTTCAGCTCCAGTGATTTTTAATTACGATTTTTAATTTAACCGAATAATGAAACTCAGTTGCTATTTTTTAGTTTTGAAGTTAAAAATAAATTTCAGCTTTTTCAGTTTAATTCATATTTTCAGCTTTGTATGAATTGTTAAATTAAATGTTGATATCTTGGAAATTCTTTGTTTGATTTTCTTTTTCCTTTCCTTAATATTTGAGATATCGCGGAAACTGACAAACTTTCCATTATTTTTCGAGTCTAATAAGCATATTTTCAACAATTTTATTTTTAAACTAATGAGTACCACATAGATATATTTTATAAAATAAATATTCTTATTCAAAACATGCTTATTTGAATTGGGGGAAAAAAAGAAAAATCGGAAATATTCGGCTACTTATGTGTTGGACAGCGCATGTTTCAAATAGATTATTATTAAACATTATATGGGATAAAAGGTCATAAAAAGGAAGTGGACGCTCAACCGCAAAGTTCACCGTGCTAGCCGATTTTTAATCCAGTGTTATACAACTTGAATATTCCGAAACATTCCCTTATACCGAAAATATTAATTTTGGGATTTTTTGTCTTATTATAATGTGTGGGATTTCCCCCTCCTCCTTCTTTCTCAATTTTTCCCAGATATGTGATTCTTCCACGAATTATTTGTTTTTTTTTTTTTTTTTTTCTGAATTGAAAAACATCAATTGGTCATAAGAGAAAATCACAAATTTCATCAATCAGACGGGGGAAAAAAAAAAAAAAAGGCAGGAATATAGGCAATAGATTTTGAGAGAGGGAAAAAAAACCCCTACAAATTTTGGGACTTGGCCACGGCAGAATATCGTGAATTTTGTCAATCGGTCTAAAAAATCTAATTTCTTCAAAAAATCGCAAAAACAAAGAGCAAATGCCCTTTTTGAAATAAATTCTTCCTTTATCAAAAAACTGGCCAATACATTACGTTATATATAGTTTTTAACTAAGAAAGCCTGCCATTTGGATGCGTTTAAAATCAAAAAATAATTAATAAAAATGAGTCAGAATTTAAGCAGTTTGGATTTGAGGTTATTTATTCAACTCCTATTTTTGTTTAATTTATTTTTGGTATAATATTTGGTCTTATGAAAAACATGTCAGTATAAAAGTTGTAGATATTATTTTGAAGATGTAAAATAAATTTAATTGGATTTAATAGTTTAAAAATTAACGAAGTTAGGGATTTTTTTTTTGTTTTTTCACTCCCCCTTTTTTTGTTTTCGTTTTTAATTTTTTTAGCGGTAAGAGTAAGTCCTGTCAAAAACTTGTAAGTACAAAAGTTTTAGATAATTGTGAGTACATTTATAAAAAATTTAGTTGGATTTGATATCTTCAGAATTGACGAAGTTATGATTTTTTTCTCCCAAAAACCCGATTTTTTCGCCCCTTGAGCCTATTTTTAACTTTGTCAAAAATCTGTCATGCATAAACTTTTGGCCCATTTTTATAAGTAATATAAACTTTAAACTGATTGGATATATATTTTAATTAAGAAGTTATGGCGTTTTTGCATATTTTCACAAAAATTCTCCCTATTTTGCCCATTAACGAACTTGACCGAGATTTTATACCCCTCGATTTTATGTATCAGTTTGGAGGAGCTGGAGCTACTGAATTTTAGAAGTTATCGTGTCCATCAAAAAGTGATAAAAAAACTTTTTTTTTTACTGATGGTAACTTTGGGGTCTAGAGGTCATGATCGTTTAGATCTGCAAAACTTTTTCTGAAATTTCAACATAAGAGCGACCGCAATAGGTAGTATTTCATACGAAATCTACCTAAAACATAAACGACGGCTGGCAATAGAGCTAACTTTCTTTCTTTCGCCAACTTGCCAAAACGGTGCTGAAAACGTGAAGCTTTCCGGAAAAGCGCCCCGGTGTGCCTTACATTCGTTATGACTCAGTTTTAAATTTTTGTTAAAAAAAAGAAAATCCTAATGCATCGATTTTGTGCAATCTAGCGTGATATTCTCAGCTTTAATGCGATTTTTGTAAAATAATAAAATTAAAGAAAGCAGCATAAGTGGAATTTATTTAAAAGTAAATATTCAATCACAAAGTTCCTCTTAAATTTGTTGTCTTACTCTCATATTATTTTTTTAACCCCCCCCCCCCCCCACCTAAAACATAAACGACGGCTGGCAATAGAGCTAACTTTCTTTCTTTCGCCAACTTGCCAAAACGGTGCTGAAAACGTGAAGCTTTCCGGAAAAGCGCCCCGGTGTGCCTTACATTCGTTATGACTCAGTTTTAAATTTTTGTTAAAAAAAGAAAATCCTAATGCATCGATTTTGTGCAATCTAGCTTGATATTCTCAGCTTTAATGCGATTTTTGTAAAATAATAAAATTAAAGAAAGCAGCATAAGTGGAATTTATTTAAAAGTAAATATTCAATCACAAAGTTCCTCTTAAATTTGTTGTCTTACTCTCATATTATTTTTTAACCCCCCCCCCCCCCCGAATACGCTTTTCCAAAAGCGATTTCCTTGATCAGGTGGTTAGGCAATTTTAGTTGCATGACTCATTTATTTATTCGAATGTAAATATCACTTAATTTTATAACAATTATGTTGTGTTATGTATTATATATATACTACTATACAAATTTAAAAAAACCAGAATATGTAAATTTTGAGCAGACTATTGTCGGTAGCATTTAGTGTATTGTCATTGGCAGCGCCATGCGAAATGAGAGGCGAAGGGGGGCGCGGAATTATAGGGGGCCCCAAATTTATACTACCAATGTCATTTTTGGCCTGTTACTAACTAGAAAAAGTTGGGTGGAGGGGGCGCCAAATTGTAACTTTGCCCCGGGCGCAGTTTTACTCTTTGCGCGCCCCTGGTCATCGGTGCCTCATCTCACTAAAGAACGGTATGCTAAATGCTTCCTAAACTAGTCTGCTCAAAGTTGACCATTTCTGGCGTTTTTAACGTTTTGAAATTTAGAATTATACTGCGCCAAGTAGCATCTTAATAATTATATAAAATTATGTAATTTTTTAATTTTCTCACATTATGGAAATTATTTGACCCTCAGCTATTTGCAAGAGAAAATACAGAAAAGAAAATATCGTTCTAGAAGTGAGAACTCCCCCAAAATATTTCCCCCCCCCCACACACACACTTGATTGTCAAATGACATTTTTACCTAAGGGAAGGTGAGTTTAACGAACAAGATTAAAATTTCACCATACTGGGATACTGTGGAAATAGTACTTATTACTTCAATTTTCATTACAGATAAATTATATGCGTGCATAGTCTGTGTAGTGAAAATGACGAAAAAAGAAAACACCTCTTTTTAATGAGCTAGAACTTCAGAACATGCTTAATTAATGCGCATTAATTAAAGGACGACTCCTTAATTAACTCGCTAATTAAAAGGTGGGATCTATTACTTAAAGCACTAATTTGTAAACATTAAATTTCTTGAATGAAAGAAAAGGAAGGGGCAACTCTTTTCTTATATGTATAAAAAAAATCTTTTAAAAGAAAAGCAAAAGAAGAAAAAAAAGAATAGAAAAAATTATATTAAATGATTTTTTTAAATTAAAGATTTTTTATGGCTTTTATTGAAATGCACATTTTTAATAATTAAATTGATTGTTTTATTTATTTTTTACAATTCTGATTATTTGTTGTCTTTATATATCTCATTATTTATCCAAAGAACCTTGGAGTAATTAAAACGGTATAATGTTATAGTATTTGGTCTCTCCTTTAAATGAAAGTGGAGGTTTTAGATAGAATACTGCGCATTTGAACTTTGAGTGTCTGCTCCCGAAACGCGATCCGAACCCAAAGTGAAAGAAAAAAATCCATATTTTAATTTAATTATGGAAAAATAGTCTATAGTTATATCTTTGACGTGTCTTTGATATGTTTTACGCTAAGAAATGAACACATATTCACTCATTAATATTCAAATATATATTTTGTTATTATTATTTCAAAAATATTTAAGACCTGTCAGTGATGCCACTAGACTTGAAAAATCCTGGGTCCCCGGGACCCAGGATTTCTGAAATTATGGGTCCCTTTTTTACAAAAGCGGGTCCCCACTAATAATAAGTCTTTTAGACCCAAAAATTGAACTTGTAAATTTGCAAAAAAAAAAAAAAAAATTAAGTGCAATAATTATTTTTTTAGTAAAATGTATAAATAATTAAAACCAATATTAATTTTTTAAATCTATTAAGAGAAATTTTCCTTACTTTTTTAAAAATAAATATGCAAGATACAAATTAAATTATAAAATAATGCTTATTTGAGTGTAAAAGATAACAAGTATCACTATTGTTCGCTTTTCTTTTAAAAAGGGACAAAACTGATTTATTGAAAAAGACATTTTTCCTGAAAAAAGAATGTTCAGTAAAGAGGTACTTTTTGTTTAATGAATGGATGCTTTCAGAAGTTACATTCACTCAGAAAGATTTGGAACAATCAAAAACAGATTGTGAAGCAGGAAAATCTGTTTTTGGAGCAGCATAAAATAAATAATTTGGAAGCAGGAAAGTTAGTTTTTGGAACAGAAAAATTCTATCCTCGCATTAACTTTTTTTTTGTGTGTGTCCCGAAAATTGCGTTTTAAAGCGATCTTTTTACGAAATTTGCCGTTTTTTTCGCGATTTTTTGACAGAATTTGCCGTTATTTCGCGATTTTTTTTGACGAAATTTGCCAATTTTTTGCGAGCTTTTGACGAATTGTGCTGGTTTTCGCGATATTTTGACGAAAATTACCATTTTATCAAGATTTTTTGATAAAAAATGGTCGTTTTTCGCGAATCTTTTGACAAAATGTGCCGTTTTATCGCGATTTTTGAACGAAATTTGCTGATTTTTCGCGATTTTTTGGTCGAAATTTGCCGTTTTTCGAGATTTTTTACAAAATCAGCCATTTTCTTGCAAATCTTTTGACAAAATTTGCTGTTTTATCGCGATTTTTTTGAACAAAATTTGCCGTTTTTTCGCGATTTTTTGGACGAAATTTGCCGTTTTTCGAGACTTTGTAACAAAATCAGCCATTTTCTTGCAAATCTTTTTGACGAAATTTGTCGGAAAGTATCGTTATTTCGGTATTTTTTAACGAAATTTGCCTTTTTGCGGTTCTTTGACGAAATATATCGTTTTTTCGCGATGTTTTGACGAAATGTGTCGGTTTTTCGTGGAATTTTACCGTTTTATCATGATTTTTTGATGGAAATTGTCGTTTTTTCGCGATTTTTTTGACAAAATTTGCCGTTTTATCGCGAATTTTTGGATGAAATTTGCCGTTTTTTCGCCATTTTTTGAAGAAATCTGCCTTTTTTTCGGGATTTTGTAACAAAATTAGCCCTTTTTTCGCAAATTTTTTGACGGAATTTGCCGTTGATTATTCGTTGTTTTCGTGATATTTTAACGAAATTTGCCTTTTTTGCGACCTTTTGACAAAAATTACGTGTCCCGTGGGACGCGTAAGCTTCAATTTTATGCGTCCCGTCGCCGATTTTTTGCGTATTTTACGCGCTATAGCGCGTCCGCGGCATGCCTGACCTGTTGAACAATCGGGTAAACTCGATCCGAATGAATCAAAATCTAATCTGAAACCGATCCGAATTTGAAACATTTAAAGTCATCATGTCTTCGACCCGTTCCGCAAACGAAAAAATTAGCGTAAACTCGACCCGAACCGTAGCTCATATCGGTTTCGAACTTACCCAACGTTTCAGGACGCAAGTTTGAAAGCAATTTAATACAGCAGACTCCTTCAAATCCGAACAGCTTCGTATCAGAGGTTGTGCTGATTTTAGAATTTTGCGGATTTTTGGTCATTGCGTTGTTTACATTTTTTATGCTGTAATTTGAATGTAATTAATGAATGCTTACAATGTAATAAAATATTAAAATAATTAATTAAAATAATAAACTAAAATAAAAATTAAGTTAATTTATAAAATATTAAAAGCAAAGATCAAGTAAATAACCAATAATATAGAATTAAGTATTAATTTTAAAGAATGGATGCATCTTTTATAAATTATTCATTGAAACTTGCCTCATAAAGATACCCAACTAATTCACATAAAACTCATAAAATAAAGAAGTTTTATTTCAGGTTTAGCCAGACTCAATAACAACAACAACAACAACAACAACAACAAAAAGACTTTATTAATAAATAAATTTATTTTGTAAGAAGATTGTGATTACCAGTGATATCAGCAATATCTTGAATTTTTTCAGAAAGGAATTTATTCTTCGTTCATGAAAAAGCACGAATTCAGCATATTAACAAAAGTTGCAAATTAAAACATATACGGAATTAATATGAAAACAAAGTCGAATTTTGTCCCTACATCTGAGCTGAAAGTTTCATTGTTTACATCTGTGAATTATGTGCGGATTTGAGAGAGTCTACTATATATAACGAGTTCAAATTCGATGAATAAAAATGTTTAAAAGAACTTATTGACTCAATTTATAATTTTAAAAAGAATTAACTAAAATAATTAATCAATATTATATTGGCTGGACTAGCTCTTAAAACAAATATTTGTAATTAAAGTTTAATTTCAACTTTTTAAATTATTGAAAAATTAAACTTTATTCCTACAGTAATATGTAATCAATAATATGTAATTAAGTGAATGAAATTATTAATCGATTCTTTGGTCTTTGGCATGACTTAATGAAAACTTAATCTGCGCCATTATAACACAATTATAATTTTTGTTTTCAATGTAATCTAAAAATAGCATTTTTTGCCCTTACCGTCGCAAAATTTACATGCATACTTCATATTCACTATTTTAAAAGTATTTTAACGTGCAATAAATTATTAATAGATATATTCCTAAACTTGATATCATGTTTGGCAGTTACGATTTTGTATGCAAACATTTGTACTCTTTGCAAAGTCCAGAAATGTACGCATAGTAAAATATTTAGTTTTATCAAAGAAAATACTCGATTCTTTTTTATTATATTATAATTTTCACCCACTACTGAAGCCCTCCGAGACCTGCGTCTTAAAATCAGCGGAATGGGGGGGGGGGGGGGTAACAAATAATATGAATAAAAAATGCGTTATTTTAAATTATGACACCATTTTCTATTCAAAAGTTTTTAAAAAGTTATTCTTATCCAAACTTGGTTCAGCATAAACTCATGCCAGATGACTTAGAAAAACAGCTTTCTTTTTTACATAGTTTACGAGTTGAAACGAGTGTTGGATTCTTTAAAAGACCTACCTGTTTGACTGAACTTATCAAAAAATAGCAAAAATAATTGTAATAATTAATCAATATCATATTAGTAGCCTAAGTAACTCTTCAAATAATTATTACTTTTAACTGAAGTTTAATTTCAATTTATTGAAAAACTAAATTCAAGTTATTAAAAATCTACAGGTATATTTTTCATGTTCATATTCATGAACCATTACACATCATTAAAATGCACTTGAATTTTTCATTGGCCGTAATTGAACGAAATACTTTTGATTGTCCCTGTAATTAAACTATGCATCCGATTTTCATAAAATTTCAAATGACTCGACGACAAAATTATGCAACAATATATTTTAAATTTCAAATGATACGTTTGAGTAGTTTTTGTTCTGCTCTATGCTGTCAGACGGACGGACTGAACGACGACGTTAAGTGCTACGCTGCTACATAATTATGAACGCACCTAAAAATGGGATTATTTAAAAAAAAAACAGTGAGTGCGGGCACATCTCCAAATAAATTACTTTCATTAAAAAAAATTATCAAAATCGGTTCAGTAGAAAGTTAAGGTCAGATGATTCCTCCCCCCCCCCCCCCCCCCTCCCACACACACACATTCTCTCTCATACAATAAGTGATTTTTTTGGCAATATTTTCTCTTCAAACTGCTTAAAAACGCTATACGCTTTCACTGTTTATATTGGAATACCCATGAATAATTTGTGACCTTATTTTACTATGGACGAAATTGTAAACAGGTGTTCAAAACTACCTTTGAGGAAGAAAGAGTAGGCTGAATACTGCGTAGCAGATGTTAATGTTCCACATTTTCAGATATTTTATGTCGCCTAAAGCGATTACTTTTTTTTTCTCATATGCAAATTCGGTACCGTGATCTTATATGTATGGTTTTACGTTTCACATTGTATGCGCTTGCTTCGTATTTTGTTGTTTCTTATTGCTTGCCGTTATTTAAAGTATATGATTTAACTCCAGTGCATTTTATGGATAAAATAAGTATAAAATTAAAATAGTTAAAAAAATAATGTGACTTGGTTATGGAAAAATCATAGTATGAATTACTGAATTTATTGAAAAAAAATATTTTTTTTTTCTGTTTTTTAAGTGGCAATAGGAAAGGGAAAAAAGTATTAATTTTAAGATCTGTTCTGGATTAATAAATTGTTTTCTCAACGTGTTATCATATTTCAATCCATATCAAAATATTAATAAATAAAATCTTATTTTTTTAACTACACTCTTTTTAAATTTAATTTTCTATTTTTTGTTTTTTAAAATATTTCACATCCATATTTTGTCAAGTGTGGTTTGCCGCATAATTTAATTTAATTGCTATTGCAATTATAACTCGTGCAGTGGTGCCAACTTATATGGGCCCATGGGGCGCGAGCCCGCCCAATAATTTGATATCTCTATCCACCCATTATTAATTGAGCCCACGAAATATTTATGTATTTGTTCAAAAATTTTTTGAGCCCACACAATATTTTTCAAAAGTTGGCGCCACTGAACTCGTGTACAGTTGTAAGCGTAAAGAATGTTTGATGATTTATCACATGCTGTTCGGCTAATGCAGAAGTATCTTAAAATTAATTGATTAGTTTATAATAAGGTCTAAAAATATTAAACAAAATATTTTTTATTTGTAGGTATACAAAAATTTCTCATATTTTTATTAACTAAATAATCGATTTTTTAAATAAAATATTATGATATAGTTAGAATTATTTGTCTGGGCGTAATTCCTTCGAATAGATTTTTTTATAAAGCGGAAAATAAATTGCTAAATTAAGTTTATAAGCTCCCATTTCTACCAATGGCTTGAAAAGGGTAAAGGTTGTAATTCCGACCGGTAACTAATTTTAACCGTCTAAAATTTATCAAAAAGGGTTTTAACCGCACAAAATTAATCAAAGCATTATTAAATAGCTTAACTTTACATAAATTGCTCGAACAATTATGTCAATATTAATGTCATATTATGTAATTTAATAACTGTTATTTCATTATTTATGGAATTGTTTTCCTTTATATAATAACATTCCAAACAGAAACGCATACTTGATAAATCTTTCTTTTTTGAAAGTGCAATCAACTAACACATTATATATTTTTTCGGTTGTATTGAAAAATTGGAAAATATTAATTTGAAATTTGTACATTTTATAATGCACCTGATCAATGTTTGTGCAAAATTTTTATGAATAGTAAAATTATTTTACAAGTTTAGTCTTATTAATATTTCAGTTTGATCTATGAAAACATCTTGGCTTAACACAGCAGTAATAATACACTTGTTATATTTTTATATCTGTTTTTATTTATTTATCTATCAAGCTCTAAATATTTTTTTTTAAATGTACGTTTCTAATACGATTAAATTTTTCCACGCTTCTTATAAAATAGATATGGTACCAAATTATTAAAAATACTTGAATAATTACGATGATTACTTATTTTTAGAAATGTTTGTGTCATTATATTTTATAATTAATAAAAATTAAAATCTAGTACCGAGTAAAATATTTCCAAATCTTACTAAGTGCAACATGAAACTTATCCTTTAACAAAATATTTTTTTCCATTCAAAATTACTTTTAGCCACTAATAGTTGAAACATATTTTGACGAAGATGGTTAAAAATAGTTAATTAAAACTTATATAGCCGTGAATAGTTAAACTTTGTCTGTCCTATATTGCATCGCTATACATTAATTCAATAAGGATTTTGTTTAAAATGTTGCAAATTTTTTAGATGTAGATATTAGAATACACTGTATGATAATAGAGCCAATTTAATCTGGAAATGTCCGGATACGGAAGCATTTTTAAAGAAACTGCCAGATGTGCGCTACTGAAAAGTTCTGGTTTTCTTTATGGATTCCGACGATTTAAAATCAAAAGCCGATAATTTTTGTATTATCAGAGTCCGAGCCCCAACAAAAAATATCAGTAACAGTTTAAATTTGTTTCAAAATTCATTTTCTCATTCGTAAATATCTTCTTTTGTAGAAATAACTATTCATTTTAAATACTCCCCTCTCACAACGCCTCAGGATTTCCATGTGCTTGAAAATACCAAATTTGTTATTTATATCCAAACACTGACAGAAATCTGGGAAGGGGGGGGGGGGATCGTTAATCTTTAAAATATCATCGTAGAACTGTAGCAGAAAGACATATTCTATTTTACAGTTATTTTGAAAAAAGCCTTTAGATAAAAAACGAAACTAAACAATTGATATCCTGCGGATTTTTCATGTTACAAACTCTAACCGTGCAAATGCTTCAGAATCAAATAGAATACAGTGAAACCTCCAAATAAGGGGCACTCCGAATAAGAGACACCTTTATTTCAGGGACAAAACTTCCGGTCCCAGTCCCTTGATATAGGACGTGTAATGTATTTACCTCTGAATAAGAGACACTCGATTTAAGGGACACTTGAAAATGAGATTAAAGGGACTGGTTTATGCATTTTATGCAATGAAGTAGTCTGTGGTGAAAACTAAAATACAGATTTTTGTGAATTTATCAAACAGATAGACAGTGTTGTCGATACAGATTAACACATACACAGTTGACACAGTTAAGGACAATTTAATTACCCACAGTTCTGATTCGACATCAGTGCGTTTATCCGGATTGAAAGTATTGGTGAAAATTTTGAGGATTATTCTGAAAGTAGAGAATAAAAGAAAATTGTGAAATAAAAACAATACAGATGCTTTTAGGCTGTTCTCAAATCCTAAAAAAGCAATTTTTAAGATGTAAGTTTTAATTTATTTTTATTCAGAAATGCCTGAAATTAGGAAGTGTTGTTGTTCAGAAAATATGTAATCGACCGTTGTTTTCTTTCTCTCTTTTTTTTTTTTTTTTTTTTTTTTTTTTCTTTTTTGCGAATGTGATAGATTTTTCAGAAAATATTGTCAAAGTGGGCATTTTGAAATGAATTTCCACGCGAAAGAAGAATAACTACTCAAGAAAGGGTAAAAAACGTCTTTGTCATGTGATCAAATCGTTTATAACTTAATAGATAATTTACTTAACGAAAAATTGAAAACACAGTTCAATTCCAAATCGCTTCCATAATCAAGCGTTCCAATTTTAATTGTGTCAAAACATTTTTTTACTTGCTGAGCAGAGTAGTCGAGATTTATTGCCTTAAAATACACAAAAACAATTGAATACTTTTTTTTTTTGTAAATATTGTTGGTAATGAAGAACTAAAATTTAGAAATATAGTAAATGAACACTTGAAAGGTTTGTATTGAAAAATTGAAATTTGCAAAACAATCCCTCTTGGCTGATTACTTCAAATAAAATTCTTTCAAAATTTTATACTTTTTGCATGTACACAATTTGGGGAAAAAAATCAGTAATTAATTTAAAATTTTAATTAATTAATCTATTTTCTTATTTTTGTCTGATTAACGTAATTTATAAAATTATGGTACATTTAAATTTCATCTTTTAATGCTTTGTTATTTTTATATCCTTCTTAACGATTAATTAAAAATAATATAAAAATCTCCGAATAAGGGACATCTATTTAAGGGACAAAAGTTCCGGTCCCATAGGTGTCCCTTATTTGGAGGTTTCACTGTATTTATTTCATCAAAAATGTTGCATTTCTCTTTCAAAGATGTTTTTCAAAGGATTGTATAACTTTTTAAGGATCTTGGACTGCATTCTTGTTTTTCAAATAACAAGTTTTGCTTCTTTTTTATTTACCCATCATACATAGTATAGGGTAAGTCTTTCAATCATTTTAAAAATCGAAATTTTTTTGACGATTTACACGTTTCAGAAACTGGAAATTACGTGAAACATATTTTTAGAAAAAAAAAAAAAATTGCCGTCTGTCTATCTGTAAATGCTCTATCTCCCGAACAAATTGAGATAGAAATTTGAAATTTGGTGTGCATTTAGTATGCAATAATGGGAAGAAGTCTACATAATACCAATAATCTCGATTATCCGGGACTATTTTTTTTCGGACTCTTGCAATGTTTGTTCTGATGTATATAAAACTATAAAAATCTGAAATGCATAAAAATTTTCGAAATTTTTTATTTTAAGGAATGGTGTTAAAAAAAATAAAATAACACAAATTTTGTATAAAAAAACGAAGTCTATCTGACTATTAATTATCGAGATATTTGAAATCTTATTTACACTCGTCGATTTTTCATGACCCTGTATTTCATTCAAATTTCAATCCAAGATATATTTCAATATGATATAAGACGCTTAATCTGATGCAGTAAACTGTTAGTTAATATGATTGTTATTTTTGGAATTATAAGGATGTTTCTTTTACACAATTCGGTACTACTTAAATAGCTTGGCGTTTTATATAATGTGTCGAAATGCGTTAATCAGCAATTCATTAATAGACCATTACTATGTGTTAAAATATTTAAATATACGCTTTTTCTCTTTTTTTGAATGGCGATGCAATTTATAAATGGCTTTTCACATGTTTTATTTCCATATTTTATAGTATCATATCCATGGTAGGTAAGTATTATGGTGGCCCCCAACGACTAGTTTCAGTTTGTGAATAAATAAAATTTTCACTTTGAGCCAGAATTCAAAAATTAGTATAAAAATCGAACTCAGTTTTGGACCATTGACGGACTGAGACTGTTTTTGATGGTGGCAATCATTTCATAAAATATTAATATTGTAACATTGATATATTAAATAACATATAAACAAACAAATAAAAGAAGAAAAAAAAAATAAAATTTTTAGTTTTTGAAATCTACATTAGGGTGGATCGAAAAAAAAAATTTTCACAGTGTCAAAACCTACCTATGCGGAAAAGATGTTCTCTTGGATGGAGATTAAGGGAAAAATAATTTAAAAAATTAATTTTAAATTTTACTACTACCACAATGAGGTTGAATTTCGAAAAAAAAGTGAAATAAGACCTAATTTTGGCTAGATGATTTTTGATTCAAAATAATGGTTTAAAAAATTGTCCAAAACCTACCAATGCGTAAAAGATGCTATATTATATGCTGAGTATAAGAAAAATAATTAAAAAAATTAATTTCAAAATTTAAAGCTGCCGCAATGTGGCTCAAATTTATGTATTTAAATAATTTTACGGTATTTTTTTTTTTTTTTTGTAAAATAAAATATGAATTTTAGAATTTTTAATATTTATTGCAATGAGGGGATATTTGATTGATTACAAGATAAAAACTTAATTAACAGCTTCATTAGTATTAAATCAAGAAAAATCGTCAACATTGCAATTGGCGATAATGACGTACGGTATTGAAAATCGGCATGAGATTTTTTAATTCAATTTGAATTTTATAAAACCGTCTCTTATATACTATGGTCCATACACAGCAGAAATACTTCCATGACTATTTTGATTATTAGTTTTGTAGAATGAGCGTTGCGTGAATAGATGTTATTGTTACTGGAATGATTGCTGGATTTACCTGATCAATGAATATTTCTGAAATCATGTCGTTACTAAATCCGTCAGTTAGTAGAGGTTCGACACATTTTCCTATTTAATTAAATCTATGTAATCCGTTGCAAAAGGTCAAAAAGCTGGTAAATGGAAAATATAGATATTTTTTAATGTAATGATTAGGATTACAGCAGACCGTTTGATTTCACTCGCGCGCTTTTAGAATTCATATACTGATATAAATGAAAATACAAAAAGCTTCTAACATGCTGCGAATAATCTTTCTATTTCACCAGTGAAACACGTGTGCCCAGCCGCGGTTCCATACACGCTGCAAAAAGTGTCATAGTGGAACCTCATTGGTGTGTAACTAGCACAAAAACCATTGTAGTGGACACTTGAAGATCAGTTCCATATTTCGAATAACACATCCTTTAACATCTATGTTAACAGATATTCCGTCACAACCGATCGCAACCAACTTTGTTACATGTATATTATTGTTAACACATGACAAAAAAAAATGTACGTCGTGTTTTCAAATTGTTTGGTACTCTCCCAGAATTTACATATATGTGGCCGATGTATTCAGAACCAAGTTCTTTTTTCAAGCTCAAGTCTGCTTCTATTATGATTTTTCTTCTGTTGTTTTCTTGTGATGTAGTCTGTCTTTACACCCATCAAAGTTTAAAGAAAATGTCCATGATCATAATCTTTTACAAATGATTAAAGAGAATGACTAAAATGATGGAGTGGTCTTTGGTTTGATTTGTCATGCCGATTTTTTCTGTCAATAGCATTCGATTCATAGTTTTGTGAGATAATGCCCACATCTTGAAGTGCACCAGACACGATGGCAGCACCTGCTTGGTCGGAAATGCCCAAACTGTCCAATATTCTGGCTGATACCAATCTTCGTCACTACAGGTGATGTGACACATAGCTCGGCAGCATTTTGGCTTTTCAATGATAGCTGATGATGCAGAAAAGTGAGTTTGCTCTCAATACGTCGGTTTAGTTTACACTCAATATTCATATTCATATTCAAATCTATTGAACTGAAAAAAATAGGCAGTACTTTCGGAAATGGTCCAAAAGACTGTAGTAGCTTTCAATATCTTATTTTGTTTTACAAGAATTAAGAAGAGCGCAATATTTGTCGTGAAGCAGTTTATTTTTTCTTAAAATGCTGGTGTGGTAAATTATTGCGATTGAATCTCATTTACAGGTCACTTGTAACTTATTATCAACTCCTTCTCACTGGCAGGAAATAAATAGATGTTGACCGATTCCTTTCTTCGGTTATTTTTTAAATACCAATATATAAGTTTTATAACTTTTTGTAATAGGGAGCATATTTACTGGCAAATCAAAGCCAGACCCAAATAGGGCGTAATTCATATCTCCCTGTCTCTGTCTCTCTTATTATTATTATTTTTTAACAACGCCATGGTACAGTAATATTCAAGGTACACTAAGCTACGCAATACACAAGCAGACAAATCCTAACTAAAAAAACTGGAACTGACAGTTTTTCAAAACTTTAAATCACTTGCAGCAGTATTAAATTTCGAAATTAGATTTTTTATTTTATTTATTTATTTTTTTTTTTACTTAATATCCTTGCAATATAATATTTCTTACGCAAAGGTAGGTTTTGATTGATATTAAAATGATTATTTTGCGTCAGAAATAAATCTAACCAATTCTTTTTCCATTTTTTCAATATTTTATCGAATTTTCAACTTTTTTGTGGCAGCATTAAATTTCGAATTTATTACTTATTATTGTTTTTTACTTAACCTCCATACGATATAACATCTTTTTCGCATTATTGGATTTTAAAAATTATTAAAATAATCAGTTTTTGACAAAAATAACCTAACCAAAATTCGGTCTTTTTTCAAATTTTTTTCGAAAATTCAACCCTTTTGTGGCAGCATTAAATTTTTAAATTAATTTTTTTTATTTTTTTTCCCTTAATCTTTATACAATAGAACATCTTTTCCACATAGGTAGATTTTGATGAATGGTAATTTTTTTTTCGCCATAGACAATCTATCCACCCTAATCTACATTATGAGATATTAAAATAATAATAATTTTTTCTATTTTCAAAATTCTGGAAGATTAAAATGTTTTTTGGATAAATTTCTTTATTATTTTACGAATTATCAAGTTTTATGCAAGACAAAGCATGGACATTCTTTAGTTTAAAATCTTTTTTTGATGAGAATTCTTATAAAGACATTCTCTATCGAATTACAATGTTTCTTTTTCTTTCGATCTAAATTCCGTATCTTTGTTTAATTATTTAGGAATGCCGTATGGGCTTATTGTAGCATTGCCGGTTTGTTTTCTTGAAAGTTTTCTGGTGAAATTTTTATATTATTTGCATATTTTGTGCGAAACCAGATCTGCCAGTGATCCCATTAGTAGGATGGTCAGATTTTTACCCTTTTCCATCTCTTCCTCGTCTGTCTACCTCATGCTTTCCCTGACCTATATTCGTCTCCTAAATGACAGAAATAATGCATGCATGACCTATATGAATTACTTATGCTTTTTTTTTTCTTTCTCTATAGAGCTAGAAGTCATGATCCGGTTTTGGGATATTTTTTCCCTTTTATAATCGATGTTTTCTCGTAATGATGTTACATTTGTTTAAAAAGCTATTTTAATTACAGAATTTTACTTGCTGGTTGTGGATGTAAATAATAGTTACAACAACATCCCTTTTACTGGGGGTAGGTTGCTACTTTGTATAGGGCTATGTTGTTGCTATGTATGTTGCTATAGGGGTTGCTATAGGGCTGTTGCAATTACAATTATGCCAAGGTTGATATTAAGATTTCTCCAAGCTTATATTGTGCATAAATCTACTCCAAATGTTCATATATATGCCATATTCATATAATAATTGCGTATATATTTGCGTAATATTATTATTGTATATGTCCGATACACATAATATACATACGTCATATATGACATTAACTTCGGCACATACGTCATGAAATCTCATATATATATATATATATATATATATATATATATATATGATTATAATGTCATATGTTTGTTATTGTTTGACGACGCATCTTGATCGTAATTAGGTATTTTATGCTAAGAGGCTGTTATAACTAAAACACACCCCTCTCTTTATTGTTTTCAATTCTGATATTGTGTTTTTGAAATCAATTTACTTGTTTATTTCATCAAACAAAGAATATGAGTATTTTTTGAGGGGGGGGGGGGTACATGACTTGCAGAGAAGCAGATATAGCAAATCGAATAATTTGTTAATAAATTCTATGTCCAATCGAGATTAGGACATCAGGCATGAAAGAGTTCCTCCTAAAGGAGGAATTACACCTTTTTAGAATTAATTTTAGACATTCGCTGGGTTGATGTAAAAATCTAAAGAAAATATTGAGAACATATATATGAAAAAGGTGGGGGGGGGAGTATTCTCTGAAAAAAATAATATTTAGACATTTTGTCTACTCAAATACATGAATTTTGTTTCTGAATTGCTGTTCAGAAGAGTCATCAAACTAAAGGCAAGCTTTTATAATAAGTATCTGAAAGTCGTGTAAATGAAGTTCTTCAAAGTTGCTTAAAAAGGAAAATAAGTTTCCATAAAATTCCTTTTGGAATAATATATTTTGCTCTGTTCATTCAACAAATTCCTAAACAATGTATTGTATATTGGAATAATTTCAGTGATGAAACGATCAAACCATTCAAAATAATATTTATTTTGGAAAATTATTCTCTGTATCTGTACTTCACATAATTTCATCAGATACAGTTGGATTTATATTTTTAATAAAATTTAAATTGTCTTTTTTGACTTAATGAACCTTTACAGTTATTATTAGTTTAATTTTTTTTTTAAATACTTTCTGAGTTACAAATAGAAAATAGCAATCATACCTACATATTTCATTTTATTGTTTAAATAACTGTTAAAATGTGTTATATATATAACAGGGTGTTTTTCTTTATAGTTGTCAGATTTCTCAGAAAATATGTTTAGGCTTTTCTTATTCCTCCTGAAAAGAAAAATGAAGCGGAAAACAGTTGACATTTTCTTTCACTCGCAATTGCCAAAAACGTCCCATTTTATTTTATCTTTTCTTGAATCGAAGAAAAAGTTGTCAATTTGAATTTAAACGGTATGCAAAATGTCCTTCCTTTGCGTTTATTATAAACTTTTTTTTTAAAGGAATCCACTTTGACCATGCTTCAATTTCTTATTCATTCCATGTAATAAATTCTCGATTTTATTCCCGCGCTTACTTACCTTTAATAGCCGACCAATTTTTATTCCTCATCCGTCTTCAATAGAGTTTCTTCTTTATTGCTTTTTCGTTTCGCAATATCGACCTGGGTATTGATTTGCCATTCTTGCACCTTTTCTTGACTTGTGATTTTTGATGGCAGAATATTTCCCCATTTCATTAGCACCTATAATTTGTTTTTAATCAATTAATTACTCACAACCTTAAAAGAGGTTCGGGCAGAGTTGGGTTTCTTCCACCTTCCAGGGCGGTCGGAAGAAACGGGAAGGAATGTTAGAAAGCAAAAGCAATGCTCAAAATTAAGCTATATCAACTATGTAAAACATTTTACAGCAAAGTAAAATGATATGAAATGTATAATTTTATTAATCTAATGAAATATTAACTTTAGAAATGTGATTTTCTTTTATTAGTGAACATAAACATTTTTATGTATTTACTAATAGATTGTAGTTCTGTAGGACTAGATGGTGTTATATTTGACGGCCGATTATCTGCACTAGGGATATTGGCCCGAGGGGGGAGGGGTGCCTTCCGTGGGGGTTTTCAGAGGGATCCTAACCCATATTTACGCAAGGTTACCTAAGATTAGAAGAAAACCACGGAAAACTTCGAACGATTAAGCCGACAGGCGCGATTGGGTTCGAAATCAGCACCTCACATCTGGCAGCTTCGAGAGCATAATCTCTTAGCCACTGATGGAGGTTCTGCTGATCTAGAAAGATTTTTTTTCCCTCTTTTGTAGTCATACATTCTAAGATCAGACAAAGCAGAAATTACGCGTTAAACGTACATAATGTATAGTTAACAAAAGTTGAAAAATTCATCTACACCTGTAATCATTGAAAATATCAATAATATCACGTATGGTGATGTTTTGAAAATAAATTTCAGATATATATATAACATAATATCTATTTAAATATATCACCGAACCCTGAGTAGTATATTTCTAAGTATATTTTAAATATATAAGAAGTTTAGGAGGAAAGTAAAACATTTTGCGGACAAAGTTAATTTTCCTAGTGTGTATAAGTAAAATTTTTGTGCTTTCTGTGCTCTAGTAAAACGTTAATTTTTATTAATATGTAAATCAGTTATTACTACTTACTCTCAGCTGAAGAAAGTATCTTATATTTATCTTGTGTAATATGTATTTATGTGTATAATGTAAGAGGATAACTAATAATTATCACTATATAAAAATAATATGTGTACATCAGTTATAAACAATAAACTAATAATAAACTAGTCGTTGGGGGCCACCGTAATACTTACCCATCATGGATATGTATATGGAAATAAAACATGTGAAAACTATTTATACAATGCATTGCAATTCATAAACAAAATTTAAATATTGTTAATATACATAGTAATGCTTTATTAAAGAACTGCTGATGTACCAATTTCGACAAATTATATGAAACGCCAAACTACTCAAGTAGTACCGAACTGCGTAAAAGAAACATCCTTATAACTCCAAACATAATAACTCTATTAACTAACAATTAACTGCGTCGGATTAAGCGTCTCATTTCCAATTAAAATATACCTCTGAATTGAAATTTGAATGAAATACAGGGTCATGAAAAATCGAAGAATGTGGAAAACAGGATTACAAATATCTCGGCAACTAATAATCCGATCTACTTCGTTCTATATGCAAAATGTGTGTTATTTTATTGCCTTTTACATCCATTCCCTAGAACAAAAAAATTCGAAAATTTTTATATACCTTTCATCAGAACGAATTTTTCGAGAGTCCGAAAAAAACAGTTCCGGATAATCGAGGTTGCTGATATTAAATAGGGTTCGTCCCATTCTTAGATACTAACTACATACAAAATTTCAAGTCTCTATCTCAATTTGTTCGGCAGATAGAGCGTTTACAGACAGACAGACTGACAGACAGACAGACAGACAGACAGACAGACGGACGGCAGAAATTTTTTTCTAAAAATATGTTTTTCGGAATCTCCACTGTCTAAAACGTGTAAATCCGTCAAAAAAAATTTTTCGATTTTCAAAACGATTGCAAGACTTACCCTATACTACGTATGATGGGTAAGTAATAAATGTATACATGCTCCTGTATTTATCAGATTTTTATCTTCAAAAACCTAGTTTTTCCCGTACCCTGAGGAAAACTACATTTTACTGGGTTAATCCACAACCCTTATTTATCTTAGTCTATCTGTATTGCTGTTAGAGGTCTGCACGGGCCGGAATTTCCAGGCCCGGTCCGTAGGAAAATTATTTCGGCCCAGCCCGTTTAAATTTTTGTATTTTAGGCCCGGCCCGGCCGTGCAGAAATCAGTGAAACCAGGCCCGGCCCGTTGCAATTTCTACGATTTCTAAAAAATTCAGATTTTTATCATATAATTAAGATTCCTTAAAAGAGTACTGCATACATATCTATGGAAT
Organism: Maratus speculifer; assembly: GCA_964019185.1. Lineage (NCBI taxonomy): Eukaryota > Metazoa > Arthropoda > Arachnida > Araneae > Salticidae > Maratus > Maratus speculifer. The sequence goes on from OZ025290.1 coordinate 274,964,304, forward strand.
GATTTTACAGTATATTTTACTGGAAATACACATTAACAGCATTAATGATTACTTAGATATTTAGGCTTTCAATATTCGAATAAAGATTCATTAAAAAATTAATATGGCTTAGAATAAAAGAAAAAGAAAGTTAAAAACATCGTAACTTATGAAGCTGTTTAATAAAAGAAGATTTATAAAAATATTTTTATATCATTTTATTAAAGATTTTAAATCCAAACTCATTCTTAAATTCAAAGAAGCTTCTTTCTGATATATTTTTAAATTCATTTTTGTCGCAGAAACGCATAAGTTTAGCAGGTATCTTTATTCAGAAACTATATAATCGAATGGGGCTATCCATTTTTTGATACAAGCAATTTAAGAATACTGCAAGTAAATAAAATACTGCCATAGTCAGCGTTTTGAATAGAATTTCTGGAAGTGATAGCATGGGAAGGGAGAAAAACCTGCAATCATTTGAGAAACTATTATATATCTCAACAAGGTTACACAAGTATTTTATTTACCAAAAATGAAAAAATCTATTCGATTCCAAATCTTTTCAATAGTCAGGCTTATCATTTTTATACTTTTACAATTTAAAATTAACCAGAAAATATGTCAAACTTTCGCATTATTGAGAAATTAATTTAAAAAACATCAAGAAGTATGTATCCAAAGATTAAGCTAAACATAAGTTCTTTATCGCTGTTAATAATTTTACAAATCATGTTGTTCGCCCTACAGATCTTGAGAACAATTAAATCTAGTTCCGGTCCGGCTAGTCTACAAGTAGAAAAATAATGCAAGCTTGATCGCGGCCCGACACGAGGCAGCTAAAAAAATATTAAAACGGGTTACACACAATGTAACTGTCCGATGCCGATATCTACACTGTACGTTTTATACTAATACTGTCAAACTAGTATGGCTCGTGACGAACATTTATACTTATTCTCGTTAAAACCATTTCGTTGAAAATAGCTCATATTTTATTGTATCTGTTTAAATCTTGCGAATATGCCGGCAAGCCCGAAATTTTTTTATATCGGCCCGGCCCGTTGAAAAAACTATTCTAAATCTGCCGGCCCGGCCCATTACAAAATTTGAAACGATTCCGCCGGGCCGGGTACGGGTCAAGCCCGGGCCCGTGCAGACCTCTAATTGCTGTATCAGAGAGAATTTTATTCTGATTATACCGAAATTCTTCCTTCGTATATACTCAATATTTCAAAATTCGTTGTTATTAATTTTTGATATAATTTATTGGAATTCGCCTTTGTGATAGATTTTGATTGCATCGGATCTTTCTCCGTCTTGTCTTGTGTAACGGAGGATATATATATATATGCGTATCAGAAATCCAATAGAAATTGGAAAACGTTAAAACTTTTTTTTTTTTTTTCATGCAAAAATTCCATCTCTTTTGTTGCAGTGGTACTTTAAATTTTAGATTTTGCCAATCGTTTTCCTTACAATTTCAGATCAATTTTAAGGTGCTGTATCTGCTTAGAATTTCTGCAAACGTCACAAAAGAAATGCGAGATGCAATTTATAAACGCATTACTAAGCAAAATTTTGTCGCTCTTTGGCATTGTTAGAAAATTCCGCGTATTTATTATAATAGTAATAAATTTAAATAAGATAAGCTATGTCGGTTGCTTCCTATTTATTTTATTATTTTTATTAGTTAAAATTTAAATCATAACAGTATGATTGTTATAATGATGGGAATATTTCGCTTCTTCTATAAATTCTTTTACGTTCAAGAAAATGTTTGAAATGTGCAATATACATTAATCATCTTTGAAATGCCTCAAAAATTGATAAATGCTTAAATTATCGATTCTTTTTATTGGAAAAGCGTATGAGTTGTTTAATGGTTAATCCTTTCACATGTGAATAAAATGAGCAACATATTTTTACTATGTTTTTAAAACTATTTCTTCTTGTTCATTTTATCGGTTAAGCTTAGCTTAACGTCCAATTTCGATTTTAAAGAACTTTTCTTTTGTGTATATACTTTCATTGTTTCACCGATATCGATAATGAATTCATTAACTCCAAGTTTTTTCATTTATGAAATCATCCTCTGTAATTCACTATACAGATGCAGTAAAAAAAGCTCTGTTTTTAAAGCCAGAAAACATTGAAAATTCATAAAATTTTATGTATTGTACTTCGATAAGTTGTTTTGGTCATTAAAGAATGGATTCTTTTATGTGCTTTTTAGATACATGGCATCGTTATTATTATTTATTTATTATTTTTTTTAAATAAAAGACATAGGAAGGAAGGGCCATGTAAAAATAAATAAAAAAATTTGCTATTTTCATATGTGTACATCTCTTCTAAGATACTCTCGAGTATTTTAGAGATATATTTGTTGTGTATACCTTTTGAAATTATAAACAGATTTCAGCTGTTTAAGAGCCTCTTCATTGCCTCCATTTTGAATCACTCTGTTTATATAGCACGACTTGGCGAACTTCCTTAATATATGGCAGACATAAATATATTTTTGCTCTGCACTCCTCATTTACATATGTTTAGATGGCTATTATCAGCGTGCAGTTTACTTGCATTTTTATTCTACAAAGAAAGTAATTTCACAGTATAAAATTTAAAAGAATACCTTAAAAAACTATAGTACTTCGATTTAAATCCGGTTGATGAAAATCATGATTTAAATCACCGATTTTTTTAATCGCATAAAATGTAGTTTTACCTTGATTTGGAATATGATAAAACTCAATCTACATTTTATTTAGATCAACTAAACCAAAACAGGATAAAAACTAGTCGCTGGGAGCCGCCGTAATACTTACTCTTCATGGATTTGCATTATATAACAAATGAAAATAAAACATGTGTAAAATTTTAAAATGCATAGCGATTCCAAAATAAAGTTTAAACGTATTTTATGTTAATATTGATTTATGTTAAATTCATTCTTGAAAAAAAATAATTCCGAAAATTTTTATATACGCTTTATTAGAACAAATCTTTCGAAAAAATAGTTCTGGGTAACTAAAGTTACTGAAATTTAATAGGCTTTGTCGCACTCTTATACATTTTAAGTTCATACCAAATTTCAAGCCTTTAACTCAATTCGTTCGGTAGATCGAGCTTTTAAAATCGTGCTTGATAACGTCATAAACTTTAAATGTTCTATTATTGAATAGCGTAAAAAAAAATCATTATAATTCCAATAATGAAAATCATATTAGCTAACAGTTTACTAGGTCGGATTAAGCGCCTCATTTCAATTAAAATATATCTTTGAATTGAAATTTGAATGAAATACAGGATCATGACAAATAGGATTACAAATATCTCAGCAACTAATTATCCGATTGTCTTCATTCTTTACGCAAAATTTATGTTTTTTGTTTTTACATTCACTCCTTAAAATAAACAATTTTGTTAAAAAAAAAAAAAAAAAAAAAAAAAAAGTACCTTTTATCAGAACTAGTATTTCGAGAGTCTGAAAAAAAGATAGTTCCGGATAATCGAGATTACAGATATCTAATAGGCTTCTTCCTTTTATTATATACTAAGTGTATACAAAATTCCAAATCTCTGTATAATTTTTTTGTTCGGGAGATACAGTGTTTACACACACAGACGGACGGCCTTTTTTTTACTTCTAGTGTCTAAAACGTGCAGATATATGCATTTCGATTTTTAAAATGCTACAAGATTTACCCTATACTACGTATTATGGATAAGTAAACTGCCTTAGAATGATTCATTTACTTTTCAATTGCCGCTACCTGTGTGTTTTTATTTTTCTTGTCTTTCTTTAATAACTGAAAAGATAACAGTATGAAGCATCTTAGGAGAGATATCTCTGAAGGCATTTCCAGAACTAAAGTGCCCAAAATTCATTTGGCTGTTATATGGCTTTATCACCAAGGCCATTATTACCATAATATGCATAACTTAAACTCTATTTGAGATGACATTTTTATAATCTGCTTGATAATAGTTTTAATTTATTCCAAAATATCTTGTAATTGTTTTATTTATGATTATGTCACAGACTGTAAGATCATAGAAACGAAGAATAAAGATAGTAAGAATCTACCGATGTTTTCTTTATATCTGGTCAATTTTTGAAAGAATTTTGATTTTTTTTCCTTTAAAAAAAGACCTGTTTTTTTTGGTAACGAACAAATGAGATTTCTTTTGTAATTGATTTTATTACGTACATGTTATGCATGTAAATTTATTGAAACATTTTGTTTAATACCTTGGGATATATGATCAGTATAACGTTGTGCAAAGATATACATTTGTGCTTCTGTTAAAATTATAATAATAAATTGGTGAAGTAAACAAAATAAATTTAGAAAATTCTTGCTCCAAAATAAAAGAGAGAGGGAAACGAAAAGTTTTTTTTTTTTTTTTTTTTTTTTTTTTTAAATCTTGATCTACAAGATGCTTCATATTACAACTAGATAGGGGGTGACAGAAAATGAAATTATTTTTATGTTATTTAAGTGTGTTATATATTACAAGAAAATCTGGCGGAAAAAAAATCTGTTTTGTAATTTTTCTATTAAATACATTTTTCAAAATATTATCATAGGTTACTTTACAATAAGCATGTTCCTGAATTTGTCTCCGTTATGATAGTTTTATCTAAATAGTAAAAATTTTTTTCAAATAGTGCGTACACATTTATTAAGAATTTTACAAGATTAGAGGGAAAAATGAAAACAAATTAATTTGGAAATATCCCCTGGTCGCCATTCAATATCTTAACACACTTGGGGGGGGGGGGGAGAATTCTAAAATTATTATTATCATTATTTATTTTATCTGATATATTTTTTTTTTCTCACCCTGTAAAAAAAAAATATAGTTAATATTTGAAATGTATAGCATAAAAAAATAAAAATCTTTTATATTTTTTAAGCATTATTGAAGCATCAAGAGGAATCATTTTGATTTAATTTTATTTCTCTAATCTTTTATATATATATCAGGTGGGTGACTTTTGGACATTTAATTTTAAATTAAAATTATAGCGATACTCTTATTTTTTAGGAGCAAGACTCATTTAAAATTTTTGATTCCATATTTAATAAAAATAATTAAAGAAGGGTTCCCAGTGACATGAAAAATCTGGAAAGTCAAGGAAATTCACAGTAGTCAGGGTACTTTTAAAAAATATATAAATAATTTTAAATATAAGTAAAATAAACGAATTTAAAAATATTTTCTAAAAAGCCATGGAAATGTATGGGGAAAAAATGTTAAATGATTTGAAAATCTGCAAATGGTCTCTGTAAAAAAATTGAGAAATTCGTCAAACAATCCAAAATAAATAAACGAATAAAAAAAAAAGAGAGAGAGAGAGAAATTCGAAGAATGATCGTTAAAAAAGGAAAAAAAAATGCTAATTTTGAAATGGATTGTGGAAATAAATTAGCGAATTTCGTTGCTTGCCCGTTTGGTCATATAATTTTGTGATGTTTGGTCTGCAAAATTTCTAGACATGCTTTGCTGGGAATCCTAAGAAGAGAGAGATTATTTAGATTCGAAACCACGACTAATTTTTCGACAATTATTTATTTATTTTTTCTAATCAGATAAGCGTACATACAATGTAGGGAAAGAAAGACCGACTAATGAAGCTTGAAAAAGCATAGTTTTCAATTTTGAGAGACATTTATTATTACATTTAAACAAAACCGTTTCATTTTTCTCCCTTCTTTTTTTTTAAGTATCTCATCCTCAAAGACCACTTTTTTGGCTATTAAAAAAAATGAAACAAAGAATTGGGTAATTTTTCTTGTATTGTTTAGAACATTGTACTGTGATCGATATTTCAGTATTTATGCTGTTACTACATATGTATTACTCCTTCTTAGAATCCTGAATTGAATTCCTCTTGTCCATTTCTATTGCATTTTAACAAACGTCCGTCGATTATCCCATCTTCCGCTCCCAATATTTTGCAATTGTTCAATGTAACGTGTGAGTGAATTTCTTTCCAACTCGTTGATTAGTGCCTGAGTTCATTCATTGTGAATTTTACTAATGTTTCACTTCAATTATATTTTCTGCAATATTAACTATCCGGTCTTCAGTTTAGTTGAATTTATCTTTAATTTTTTTATAAGAATTTTTTTTTTACTTGTTAGAATCTGCTGAAATAGGGGTCGTCAAAGAATTGCGGGCCTAAATCAAAATCAGGTCTGGATATAAATAGATCTTTGAAGTGAAAAAACTTCTTTAAACACCATAAAATAAGTTAACTGCGCAAGGCCTTTCGAAAGAACTTAGTCTTTCTTTGTCAGGCGCAAAAAAGACGTGCGTATACAATGAATGTAGCGGCACGACTGAAGGGGAATGCGGGAGGGAGAGGGAGCAAGCAGAAGGAACAGCCAATAGGAAAGTAGAAGGCAACAGCCAATCACGGAAGAGCATAAACAAAATTAGATAAACAATGAAGGAGAGGAAAGGAATAAGGGGGGAAGGGAAATGGGAAAAAAAGCGGGGTAAATTAAAAAATTAACTAAAAGGAGAGATTAAAATGAAATAAAATGTACGCAAAAAATATATAAATTAGTAAAAATAATAAATAACAGAAAAAAATTAAAAATAAAATCACATAAAAATAAAAAATTTTTTACAATTATAAACGCACATATATAAACCTGAAAATTGTATACATAATATACATAAAATAATAATAATAATAAACTTATTTATGAAGTAGTGCTGAAAAGATTCTTCCAGGCAACGGAGAGCGTTTTAGAATCAGATTTATCATTAACAATAATATCACGATTAATATAAATAGCTAAATTTTCAAGAAAATCTAACTCAGAGGAACTATTGGCATTAAAGATAATTTTAGCAGTTTGAAAATTGAAACTATGGCCGGAATCCCAAGAGTGCTTAGCAACAGAAGATTTAGAAATTTCTTGATTAATGACATACCGAGAGTGTTCTTTTAGGCGTTTTTCGAGATTTCTTTTAGTTTGACCAATATACGATATTGGTCCGTATCTTTAAATCTACTTTTCCAGCAGTGAAAGTATGGATGCCGGAAAGCATCATCCGAAATTTTCTAATAATATTTTTGTTACTCTATTTAATAGATTCATCATACCGTAATATTTTATCTTTCATAATGTCTATGTCACATTTGACTCTTTTACTAAGAAACAGAAAATATTAAATGCACTTGCATTTTAACATCAAACATTACAGTAAATTTTGTTACATTGAATGAATTATCTTAAACGGGGTGTAATTATTCATTTTATGGATCAAACAGCATTTTAAGAGTTACTCAAAATTCATTAAAATTTATTTTCTAGCAGTGAAAATATAGATACCGGAAAAAAAAGACTTCCAAAATTTCCTAACAATGTTTTCGTTATTTTTTTTTTTTTTTTTTTTTTTTTTTTTTTTTTTTTCATAATTTCATTTCTTGGTATTTAATCTATCATGATATTTTTATAACATTTTGTCTCTTTTTTTTTAATAAAAAATAATTTAAAATAAAACCCAGAAAACATGAAATGCACTTAGAATTTAAAATCAAATAGTACAGTGACATTTTTAGGTGCGTTCGTAATTATGTAAATACGTAGCACCTATTGTTGTCGCTCAGTCCGTCCGTCTGTCTGTCCGTCCGTCCGCCCGCATATAACAACGCAAAAACTACCCAACCAAATCGTTTGAAATTTAAAATACATAATTATACCATAACTTTGTCGAGTCATTTCAAATTTTATGAAAATCGGATAGATAGATCATTTACAGGGACAATCAAAACGATTCCGTTACATTACGGTCAATGGGGAAAAAAGTTTCAAATGCATTTTAATCGTTTGAAATTTAAAACATATAATTATTGCGTAATTTTGTCGAGTCATTTCAAATGTTATGAAAATCGGATGCATAGATCAATTACAGGGACAATCAAAAGGATTCCGTTACATTACGGTCAATAGGGAAAAAATTTCAAATGCATTTTAATCGTTTGAAATTTAAAACATATAATTATTACGTAATTTTATCCAGTCATTTCAAATGTTATGACAGTCGGATGCATAGATCATTTACAGGGACAATCAAAGGTATTCCATTACATTATGGTCAATGGGAAAAAAGCTTCAAATGCATTTTTAGGATGTTACACTCATTCGAACATAATAGAATTGGCATGAATCTATGAAATATGTACTAAAATATGCATTTTGTACAATCTGTGATGCAAAGAATTTTTATTATTAAATTACAGGGTCACACAAAAGTATTCCACTACATAATGCTACACAAAGGAAACATTGTTTGGGGCATGTTTTAATTATATTCAACTATTTCACATTTTATGAATAAGATATACGTTGCTGAGATGTAATAAAAATTACTTTCTGCATATTTACAGAAACACAAAGATTTCGACTACTATACTGTATCCGGAGTACGCTCTACTATATCAGCAAGATCTGAATATTTTTAAAACTTCGTTATCGTATGAACGCACCTCATTTGCTACGTTCACGTGCAATTTCCAACTTGTTTATTTTAGTGCGAATCAAGCAGCACATTGCTTATTATCCAGAAACCATTAAAACTACTTTTTCAGCAAGGAAAGAATGGATGCCGGAAAGCGAGTTCCAAAATTACTTTCATAGATTTATTATTTCTTAGTTTTAATCTTTCATAATATTTTTATCACATTTCGTCTCGTTTATTTAAAAGGGGAAAAAAATCCATAGAAAACTTGAAATGCATTTAGGATTTAATATTAAATAGTACAGTACATTTTTCTCTTTTAGTGCGAACCAAGCAATACATTGCAAGCCATCCAGAAGTCTTTAAAACTACTTTTCCAGCAAGGAAAGTATGAATGCCGGAAAGCGAGTTCAAATAATACTTTCATAACTTTATTATTTCCTAAAAATATAAATTCTTTCATAATATTTTTCGTCACATTTTTTCACTTAAAACCCTGAATCTACTTGGCATTTAAAATCAAATAGTACAACAGCATAGTCAATAGTAAAATTTTCGGTTTTAATATAGATCAGAAAGCACTTTGCGAGCCACCCAGAAAGCTTTAAAATTACTTTCCCAGCAAAGAAAGTATGGATGCTGGAAAGCGAGTTCCATAACTTCATCCTTTCCTAGTATTTAATCTTTCATAACATTTTTGTCACTTTTTTTTTTAAATAGAAAAACATGAAATACACTTAGGATATAAAATCAAATTGTACTGTAGTAGTCGATTGTAAAAGTTTGTTTTAATGTAGATCAAGAAACGCTTTGCAAGTCACCCAGAAACCTTTAAAACTACTTTTCCAGCAAGGAAAGCATTGATGCTGAAAAGCGAGTTTCAAAATTTCTTTCAAAACTTCATTATTTCCTAGTATTTAATCTTTCATAATATTTTTGTCTCAATTTGTGTCTTTTATTAAAAAAAAATAATAAATAAAAATAAATAAAAAAACAACGGAAAGCTTGAAATGCACTTAGGACTTAAAATTAAATAGTACAGCAGTAATCAATAATAAAATGTTTTAGTGCAGATCAAGCATCACTTTCCGAAGCACCCAGAAACTTTTAAATCTACTTTTCCAGCAAGGAAAATATGGATGCCGGAAAGCAAGTTTTAAAATTACTTTCATAACTTCATCATTCCCTGGTATTTAATTTTTTATAATATGTTTTTCACATTTTGCCTTTTTTATTAAGAAAACCTCCGAGAACCTGAAATGCACTTATGATTTAAAATCAAATTGTGTAGTAAAATTTTCGATTTTAGTGCAAATCAAGCAGCACATTACTTGCGACCCAGAAACCGTTAAAACTACTTTTCCAGCAAGGAAAGCAAGAATGCCGGAAAGCGAATTCAAAAATTACTTTCATAAATTTATTATTTATTAGTATTTAATCTTTCATAACATTTTTGTCACATTTTGTCTCTTTAATTTAGAAAAAGAAGAAAGAAAACCTTAATGCACTTGGGATTTAAAATCAAACTAGATAATGCCCGTCAAGATTTGACGGTAAATAACTTGAATGTTTCATCAGAAAAATTCTTCAATTTTTAATTAGTTGCTTTTAAATTTGCATATTCAAATTGTGATGAATTACTATAATACATAAGTGATTTTTTTTTATAAAGACGATAGATGGTCTAATCAATTTGGTGAAGTAAAATAGTTTTAAGTTTATAATTTACAACTAATTATGTTTGTATTTCATCAGAAATTTAACTAAAAATACTGTGTAAGGTATTTATTTTTGCTTACTACGGCCTATTATCTTTCTGCCCCCCCCCCCCCCCTGAAATAGCAATATTTTTGCGACCATTCAAAGTTGCCATGACTTTTATTTTTATCTGTCTCATTCTCTAAAATCCTAAATTTGAAATTTGATGCAGCTAACTATTTATAATTTTTTTATTACTTGAATTTTCTTATACATTTTTAAACATCTTTTCAAATATTAAATCATGGGTATCAATATAAAGTCGAGTCTCTATATAACGAAATCCATCGTTCCAGTAAAAAATTCGTTATATAAAGAAATTCGATGTATAGGGTGTCATGCAACCATTCTCCTCCCAACCTCTTTTATTAAAATAATTAAAAACGAAGTGAAGAGACTAGCGCCCTCACCTAGAATTGAAGAGAGGTGAAGAGAGGAGCGCGGGTAAGAGTGTTGGAGTTTTTAGATGTTGGTAGGGTGTGTGAAACACCCGAGTGAAGTTTTTCTTCAGAAAGCTAAAGAATAATTTGGTAATAATTAATTCTATACATATTCATCTCCTGTATATAGCTTCATTTCCTGTATATAATTCAGCATATTAAAAAATAGTTATAATCCAGCATCTATAGTTCTGCTGTCGGTCACCCAGACATCACAGAGAGAAAAATGTTAATCGTATTTAATGTGCAAATTTTGTACAAATATTATTTTTTATCTTTTTAATAAAGAATTTGAAATGTTTAAAAGTGAATATTAATCTAACATTTTATTTCTTAATTAGTTAAGCAGTTTCAAAAAAGAGAACAGACATTTATTTGAAAGCTTAATGAAAATCAAATGAGGAAGACTTGTATTAAATTCAGACGAAGAAATCTGTAATTTTTTGTTGTTTTGATTTCAAAATTGTTACGCTCCCAAGGAAAAGAAAAGAAAAAAATGCTCAAATTTTAGCAAGGAATGAAAAATTATAATAGTTAACATTTTCCTCCATTTGAAGGCCTCTCTTATGTTCCTCTCATTGATTCGTCTCTTATATGTGTAACAATCCAATTGATTCTGTTTTGAGAAGGATGTTGAAAGGTGTGTGGGAGGTGGGATGAACTCGTTGGATTTAAAGACCAAGGGGAGAAGTAATGTTTTTAAAAAAAATTCAACACTGAACAATAAATCAAAAATAAGTGATGGAAAATTGATTCCATATGATTTCGAAGCTTTTTTTAAAGAGTAAATTAAGGCCAATTTATAAAAAAATTCGTTATATGGAGATAGATATTTCGCTATATAGAGACTGTTTTTAATGTAATCATGCGAAAAGGGGACCGTTCCTAGTAAAAATTCGTTATATAGAGAAATTCGATGTATGGAATTTCGTTATAGAGATTCTACTGTAATTTATTTTATAGCTGTTATACTAATATTTTTCTTTCTTTCTTTCTTTTTTTTTAAATGAATGACAAATTTTTCTTTCTTAAAGACATTTATATTCTTGATAATGGTAGAAAAAAATGTAACGAAAATTGTTGATCAGTTCAATTTATGTAATTGATAATTGCATGTAAAATATTTTAGGTTAAGTATTTTAAATATAAAATAATTCTTTTTTTCAAGATATTGTTCAGTGTTAAATTTTGTTCAATTATAAAGCATTCAAATAATAATAATAATAATAATAAAAATCCTAAGACTTTTCTTACTAATAAAATATGTTATTATTGAAATGAATTATCGACAAAAATTCTACACAAATCATTTTGCGGGTTTGGATTCGAACCTGCATCCTCTACAAAAACTCAAAGCTTAAAACAGCTGCGTTACCCGACTACGCTACTAGGAACACACTGAGTAATCTTCTATAATGGAGATGTTCTAGAATCAGTTGACGCATGCGCAATTGTCCGGAATTTGGATTTTGATTTTACAGAAACTGTTTTGTGGTTTAATGTTTATGATAACTATTTTTTTTATATATATTGATATTAGTTACAACTTAAAATGCTAACATTTCCAATCTTCGTGTGTAACGGCAATTTATAAGAAGGATTACCAGTCGTAACTTTTATCCTCATATCATTGAGTTTATCTTCTATGTGTAGTACAACACCTTCCGCAATAAACCATATTTCTGAATTGTTAATAACACTGAAAGAGACAAATAATAACTTTGTGATAAAAAGAAGAGCTTGTTTACAATAAGATGGAATAAATTATATTTGAGATGCAAACGCTTTTAAAACTAAACTTCTAGCTGTGAAGTCATAGTTCGATTAAGCGAGGATCTCTACGCATGTGCAGCGCGTCACTCCAAAGGCAGACTTGTACTTATGTACTACGCATGCGCATGCGTGAAATTTTTATTGAAAATTGTGGCTAATTAATAAAATTTTTGAACAAACAAATGTACGATAACAAATCTGTGGCTAAATACCTTTCGTTTAAATAAAGAATGGTGTGATTTGATGCAGTAGTTTGCTCTCACGGACTGTCGAAAGGAAATGCTTAGTGTTTTAAATATATAGATAGTACAGCAGTAGTCAATAGTATAATTTTCTGTTTTAATGTAGATCAAGAAGCACTTTACAAGCCAGCCAGAAACCTTTAAAACTATTTTTCCTTTAAGAAAAGTATCGATGCCGGAAAGCGAATTTCAAAATTACTTTCATAACTTTATTATTTCCAAGTATTTATTTTTTTTCATAATATTTTTATCTCATTTTGTCTCTTTTATTTAAAAAGCAGAAAACATGAAATGCACTTAGGATTTAAAGTCATACAATATAGTACAGTGACAATTTCTGTTTTAGTGCGGATCAAGCAGCACTTCGCGAGCCACCCAGAAACCTTTAAAACTACTTTTCCGGCAAGGAAAGTATAGGTGCCGGAAAGCGAGTTCCAAAATTAGCTAGCAGTTTTTTTTTTTTTCGTTACTCACTCTCATAATTTCATCATTCTTAAAATTTTATTTTTCGTAATATTTTTAGCCCATTTGCTTTATTTATTATTATCCAAAAAATGGTCGCTGCTACTTAAATTTAAAATTTAACAGCATGTTAAATTTTAAACATAATACTGTTTCTAAAATTATTTGTAAGCTTTACAACAACTGTACAGTTACAAACAACAGTAGCTTTTACTGTTGCTTGTAGAAAAGGCCTTATAAAATTTATCATAGGATACTCCAATGAAAGATTCCTCAAAGTAAATGTATATTTTTAAAGTCAATTTTTTTTTTTTTTTTTTTTTTTTTTTTTTTTTTTTTTTAAAATTACGTTATATTTAAAATAAATTAACCCACGAAAACATCTATTCTGTAGGAAATAAAATACAAGTGCGATGTTTAATGGAATCCTTGAATCGGATGGATTATTGTTATTAAGCAAATTCATGTCCATGAATAACGCTGACGTTATGTTGACGATGGTAACGTTTTAAGAAAGTCATTACCCTCCCTCCCTTTTTTTTCGGAAACTTAATTTCTTCTAAATTTTACAAAATTTTCATCTTACACCACCCAGAGTGACGAGTTGTCACGAGGAAACAAAATCTAAAGAGATGTTAAAAATCCGTATTTTGTTGAAAACAAATTCACCTCCTTTAATCCCTTTATATTATTTTCATGTGTTTTTTATACGAAAATACTGGTAGTTTCCTCTTTTATTAACTGTGTTTTTTCCTAACTTCTCGACACCCTGCCATCGAGTAGGAGAGGAGGGAAGTGCATTATCAAATGCATTGTATTTTTTATTTTATTTATTATTTAAAAAAAAAATAATAATAATTTTCAAGCATGCTTTTTGATTGCTCTTCATCACATGCTGCTCAATTGCGGAAAATTAACCCGTTAGCATTTAATATAAATAATTCTTTATTTGTTTCCGTTATAAAATTCAATAACGAAATTGACACTTCTTCAATAAATAAATAAAACACAAAAACCAATATGTACTCGAATTATCTACTTAAACCACAATCATAAAGGATTTTTGCTATTACGGTAGTATTGCTTTTAATAAGTTTAAAACTTTACTTGAAAACATAGACGTTTTTCTCTTGAAAATGCGTTTTGGGGGTGTTAGTGGCCAATTAAAAAATAATAATAATAAATCTGGGGGTGGGGGGGGGGAAACACAAGAACTTTAAAAGCAAGTTTTTACTTATGTTCTATACAGCAGACAGTATGCTCGGGAAGCCCGGGTTGGATTATCTGATTATTTAAAAAGATGTACGTATTTTCATTTTGCACGTCATTCCTTAAAATGGGGATACAATCCGATTACGGGAAGAAAGGAAAATTGAAAAACTATTATGAATCAAAAACATGAATAATCTACAATTTAATTAATTTTCCAATTAATTCCAAGCGTAATTTCATTGCTGGAAATTAATTGGAAAATTAATTAAGTTGTATATATGTTCACCCATGCTGAGTTTGTTTGTGTCTCATCTTACGCCTCAGGATTGTGTGTTCGTGAAAACTGTTCCATTTTGTGCTGCAGTGCAGCCTTACCAACATATGGGTGTGAAAAATGCGAAGCTGAGTATCGTCCTCGTAGCTTAAATGGTTGAGTATTTGGAGACTATTCTAAGGGTTCCGGTTTCGATCCCCGGCTTCGACATTTTTCGCCCTGTTGGTTCGCTTAGTTAGCAAGTGATAAATCACATATTAAATATTCATTAATATTCTGCCTCAATTGCATTTATTATTTAAGGACCAGAATGAAGAATGTATTTTTTTTTAATTGAAAGCATTTTTTAATTAGTCATCTTGGTGCATAAATGCAATCTGCCAATAAATTATATTTAGTCTTTTATTTATCTTTGTTGCATAGCAGAGTTTTCTCCCTGAAACTTCTTTTCTGTAAAACATAAAAAGAAAGGAAAAGGGGGATTAATGGCTGATGGAAAAAAGGAAAAAAGTTGTATTTTATTTTTCTGTATTTTTATTTTGTTTATTTATTTTTAAATAAAGAAAGCTACAACAACAGAATAAAAATCCTGAAAAAAGATATAATTGAAACCTTTAAGCGAATCAATTTCCCAGTGAGAAATAAAATTTAGGCAATTCCTTCATTTTTTCATCCTTTTTTTATTGCCTTCTATTTTCAGAAAAATTTGCTTTCTATTTGCACTGTCACTCGTTTAGTCAAGGCAATCAATAGAAAAAGGCGCAAATAAAATGTTTAGTTTTCTATTTTTATTTCTTTCGCTTTTTTCGATAGTGATTGTGTTAGTTTTTCTTTTTGTGTAAACACCGTCCTTCGATATTTCAATCCCGCCAATAATTTATTTTTTAGCTTTGACATCTTACTGTTTTTAATTTCATTCGAATCGGACTTTGAATGTGGCATTTAACACTTTCACATTTTTGTGGCATTTTTCTTTCACAACGTTTTATCAGGAAAGTGTTTTGAAAGCCGACTTATTTAACTTTAAAAACAACACCGTAAATATTATGGTATTTTTGTGCAAAGTGTGGGGGGCGGGGGGGGGAAATCCCTATTTTATTTATTTATTCAGAGTTTTCCAAAAAAAAGTATAGAGATAAGTATGCAATGTAAATTGTAAAAAAAAGGAATGTTAAAAAAAAAGTGAAAATTTAGATTATGTTGGTCCTGCCACTAGTTTTTAAAAATATTATCTTTTATTTTTTTATACGATTTCTGGGTCGTATAAAAATTATATTTAGAAAATAAAAATCATGCTCAAGTAAAACTGTAAAGATTCCATTCTTTTACGATTTAAACTGGTCGAGTTATGATACTTTGAATTTTAGAAAAATTCTGTGTTTCCGTGACTACTAAATCGAATGTCCGTTCTTAATGTCTACTATATATCGTTTCATTTAATCTATTATATATTTATTTTGTTGGCATGTTTTAAGATCTATAAGTTATATGCGATCTTTTTTTTTTTTTCTTTTGAAAGAATTTTTTTAACTTCCTTGGTTATCATATGTCGATGTGCGTTATTGTTAATAAAGGTCTTTTATCATCCGCTTTCCCCATACCTTTTCTTGTAGATTATCAGCATCTAAGTTCTTTATCTGTCCCGTCCAGCCCCCCCCCCTCCCCTTGTTAAATTAAAGTTATCAAGTGCCATGTGATAAGTGTTTTTTATCGATAAAATTCTTTTCCGTAAAGATAGCAGCTTATTCTTGAGGGTGAAAATGAAAGCTGTGATATTTACATAGTTCTTAAATATTTGCTTTTCACTTCACGGCATTATGTAAAGTCTACAAAAAATGCCTTCTGAAATTAAATGAAAAAAAAAAAAAAAAAGAAAAGAAAAGAAAAGAAAATTAATTAAAAAGAAAAAAAAAAGAAAAGGATAAAAAAAGATAAGTGCGCATCGACTGCGTGGTCGGATTGATGGATTGATTGAAATGTCGTAGGTGTTTGGAGTGTTAGTTGCATTTCTTGTTTGAGTATAAAGGTGCATATGTATGTTTTTACTTGATTAATTTGTTTTAAGGTGTCGCAAAAAGGCGTTAAACTGGTCGCACCTTTCTTTATAAATTCCTTATTCGCATGTCAAACATTTAGAAATTTACATTTTTTCTAATAGCTATCTGAGGTCGATGTCTAATCAATTACTTTTTTACCTTTTCAATCTCAAAACCTGTTTCAAAACTAAAAATTACCACAAAAGAGGGGATTTTTTTTTTTTTTTTTTCTTCTTCAAGCAAAATTGAAAAAGTAAATTAATAATCCGGTCAGGCAGGAAACTCAAAATATCCTATAGAAAGTGAAAAATCATTTAAAAACATTAAAACACAAATCTAAAAATTGTAAAAAAGAAAAAAAATTAGCTTTTAATTTAGCGTTGGTCAGTTTTTAACCGCTTAAAAAAGCTAGCTTTAACTTATATTAAAAAAGAAGCTAACTGTTATTTTTAAAAAGATAATTTACAGCTAATTCACATTGAGTTTATACAAACAGGTGACGCGTGTCGTTCCCAATCCCTAAAATTTCACCGAAAGAATCGTAGACCCGATCAAGTAGGATCTACTGGAAAAATTCCAACGCTAAAGGCATCGACAACGAGTCCATCCGTGCTGAGTCTCGGGATTGCTGTAGTTCTTTCATAAATCATTATAGCTTTATTTCATGTTATTAGAATATGCTTTTTAAATAATTAAAGATGTATGTATTATGTTAGGGAATGTGTGTATGGAAGGAGGGGGATCATCAGGATGTTACAGATGCTTCAATGGGACGTGGCCAGTAAAAGGTTGGGAACCAATATTCATGTGTAAATGAACCTTAAATAACAATATCAACAATAATTCGGCATTTATAGCCTGAAGGTTACTTGTAGGCAAGGTTTGCTGAGCTTAAGCCATTTTGTCAAGTCGAACTGTCTGCCCGACCTGAACCAGAAGATTATCTGTTTTTTAATAAATAATACCACATTTGCTACCAAATATTTTGTTTTTAAATGATATTTGTAGTCATTTGAAACACTTCAGGAAGTATATTGTTATTCTTGCCTTCCGGAAGTATACTGTTTTTAAATCATGCATTAATTTTAGCCGTGAAGCCGTGGTTAGCACCACTATCCTTAGCCGTGGTTAGCAAGTCAAACCGTGATTATCTGCATTTTTCCTGTAGAATAGATTTACATATTTAATTTTCATAATTTTTTTAAAATATAATTCATATACTCAAGACTTTTAAATTAAACTTTTTCACTTGACATATTCATCCTTAATCATAAGCATCAGACAAAAAATCGCTCACACGCAAGAAAGGTGACACATATCGGAAAAATTCATTTTGGCGAAAATAAATATCATTTTGAAATTTATTTTTGCCGAGATGTATCACTTTTCTTGTAGTTGAGGGAGAGAGAAAAAAAAAATATGATAAAAGCTATCGCCAGTTGAATGCACTTAATCATTAAAGCTGGTGTGCTTATTTAAAGCTATAAATATTGTTCTGCATGTTCTTTTTAATCATCTTGAAATCTATTAAACTCTTTGGCACTTCATGTTATATATATATAGCTCAAAACTGAATGTAAAATAAATTATTTTTGTAAATTAAATACATAAGTAACAGATTAAAATGACATGCAGTCATTGCAAAGCTTCGTGATTTTTTTCTTCATAATAATGATAATAATAACAAGCCGAAAATCGCACATTAAACGTGACAAATGAGGTGCTTTGGCACTATAACGATGTTTCAAAAATATTCAGATCTTAGTGTAATAGTATACAATACTTTGGATACTGTATAAGTATCTAAAATCCTTTGAGTATTCCTATAAATTCTGTCTGCTTTCTATTATACAGGAAGTGACCTTTAATAAACCTCAGCAACATACATCAATTTCATAAAATGTGAAATAGTTTAATATAATTAAAATCCCCCCCCCCCCAAGCAATGTTTCTTCCTATACATTATGTAATGAAATATTTTTGTGTGGCCCTCTAAATGAATAAAAAATAGTCTTTGCGCCACAGATTGTACAGAATGTATATTTTAGTATATATACTTCATAGAAGCATATCATTTTTATTATGTTCGAAAGAGTGTAGCATCTTTAAAATGCACTTGAAACTATTTTTTCCCATTGGGCATAAAGTAACGGAATATTTGGATTGTTCCTGTAATTGAACTCTATATCCGATTTTCATAAAAATTTAGAATGACTCAACAAAATTATGAAACAATTATATATTTTAAATTTCAAACAATTCGGTTGGGTAGTTTTTTGCTTTGTTGTATGCGGATGGAGACGGGATGACGGACAGAACGAGACAATGTTGAAACTATAAAAATTTGTATTTATTGGATTATGAGCTGTTTTTGTGCTTTAAATTTAATTAAAATCTGAAAATGCATTGCCTAAAAAAATTTCAATATCAAAATTCAATCTATGCATATTTATTTAGAATTTATCCAAAGAAAAATGATGTTTAACAAGCCATAAATTTTAACAACGCCATTGTGTGGAGGCGCTGAAATTCCCGCTTTCAAGTTTTCTAAATTGAAAATAAAGTCGTAGGTCTTATTTGAATCGCCGCTGCATTATTGTGGATTCTGATATTGTCAGAGACTTTAGGAGAGTGTCACTTTTGAAGTTCAAATTTAATAACACGGATTGGTGGAATAGCCGCGTAAGTCTTTTGTGATCATTATTTTTGTTGACTAATATAATAACGAGATTTAGCTCTAATACTGTTATGAGGTTTTCTCGAGGTTTCTTTCTCTCTTTTTTTCCACACTCTTTTACAATGTTAAATCTTAAAATTTATATGAAATTATGATGATAATTTTCTGATAATAATATTTATATATATGTATAAAGAAAAAATTTCCATGTTGGCAAGTTTTATTTCACGCCAGACTGGTAAGATTTAATTTTTAAATATTTATTTTAAGGGACATAAAATAAATAATTCAACTATAACTATATTATTCAACTTAAAGAATATAGTAACAAATATCTATATTATTCAAACATTATTTATAGATTTAAAAAAAAAATAAATATACATTTGTTTTAAATAAATAAATATGCATTTAAAATAAGAAATCTTGCATGATCAAAGTATCCCTATGAATAATATTTATAAGATGCTTTTTTCAACCAACGAAAACAATATAATAATTCTTACTTATATCAGGGCTACCTTAGGCGCCTATCATTATTTTGTGCACCTATTTTTCAAAACAATAATCTTTACAGTAGGTAATCTTCAAAGTAGATTACTGTTGCTTACTCTCTTAAAAAGTCAGCCACAAAATAACTCAAGTTGAGCCGAAATCCACTCATTTCACGTTTTGAAAGGCAGCTTCTCGAAAAGAGTTGAAATAACTCGTTGAACGAGTTGTTTTTAAGCAACGTAAATCAAGTTGAGCTGTTTAAATAACCAATTTAAATCAAGAAGATTTAATCGCTTGAAAAACAACTCATTTATGATCGAAAAAAATGCAGCTCTTTCATGAAAAGCCAAATCAGCTCTTTCGTTTTAAGAGTGTAGAAACAGTGGCAGACAAAATAATAATTATTAATGAAAAAAAAGCGGTTACCAATGAAACCTTGCACTGTAATTATAGTAATTAATTACTTTTTGTAAAAAAAAAAAAAAAAAAAAAAAATCAGTAAAAGTAGAATTGATGTGTATATATTTTAAGGAGCATTTAAACATCAGTATTTAAATGCTCCGTTTTTAACACTTTCCAACATAATTGAAAAGTGTTTATGAATTCGGTTTCTCTGTCGGTGCTCTTAACTCGTGTAAATATAGTCCAATGGCCATGAGATGGATGCATGTTATTGGATATCACTATGGCATGTTCGCAGTGGCGCAGCCAAGAGGGTGGTTTTGGGGTTAAAGCCCCTCCCAGAGCTAAAAAAAATCGGTATAATTGCCACTTATATGAATCAAAACCAAATTTAATATCTAAACTTTTGGTGTATATCTGAACCTGCCGCTTTGTTGAATCAGATTCCATTTAACAAAGTGATTCAATTAAATGGCAAAGTTTCTACTTAAAACTGTGAA
The DNA here is from genome assembly GCA_964019185.1 of Maratus speculifer. Lineage (NCBI taxonomy): Eukaryota > Metazoa > Arthropoda > Arachnida > Araneae > Salticidae > Maratus > Maratus speculifer. Next base: position 274,985,044 of record OZ025290.1, read on the forward strand.
AGTGCATATTACATGTTAAGTAGTTAAGTATTTGAACTAAGTCACTAGAGACGTCTTATGCTTAAAGAATGGTGATTTCCTGTTCAATTCGAACCCAGATATTTTTAGAGAACTTTAACAATAATAAAGATAATTTAACGAAATTTTCAACAAGTTTACATTATTTAATGCCAAATTCGATGCCGTGTAATGTCCTGTGGTGGAAAACACCTGAAATACCGATTTTAGTGGTTGACACGTAGGTTCATTGTCCTCTTTTCCTAGCTTTTATGTTTTCTAACTCTAATATTGCAAACGTTGTTTAAATGAAACATGACCAATGTAACTGTGGAAAAATGATACAGTTAAAATACTGATTCTATTCACCGATGATTCAAATAACCGGCAAATACCTTTATAAGAATCTCAACCCTAGAACCGAATTCTGGCTGCGCCACTCGGGTATTGAAAAGGAAGTTCGTAGCATTGTCGGTTCATTTACAAGACTATTCAAAAGATTATGGTCTATAGGGGAAAATCGTTTGCCGTGTATTTTAATGATTTTATAGTATTATAAACATATTTAAATTGATATTCATTACTGTGGTGTATTAAAAAGTTCTTGCTTCAGAATATGGTATGTATAGAACTTATTGTTCATTTACAGGGACACACAAAATAATTTATAGAAGAAAATAATCGATCATTGAACCATTGAAGCCCACGAACGATAATTGTTGAAAGTGCGTTTTTAATTTTAATTATTTTTTAACCCGTCAGAACATGTGGCTATATTTGTAGATTGCGAACACAATGTGATTGGGGGTAAATTTTATCCCAGCGCGTGTGCTGACTGGTTAAATATTACTTGGCGTGTGTAAATTGTATGGATCATTTACAGGGTCGTACAAAAATTCTCAACAACATTCGTTTATTGGCTGAAATTGCCGAATGGAAATTTTCAACTGTGCTATGTGTTTAACTGAACTAACTTTTAGCATACTGTGTAGCATGCATGCATATCTGTTGATCATGTACAGGACAGCACAGAAAAAATTGCATGTTTTAACGATTATTCATGGTAATAGCAGAAATTGTGTTTTGAAATGCGTTATGCACTTTCCAAATTCTTCATTTATACATCATCTTTCAGCTTGGTAAACTATGAAATTTTGAATGTGTTGGAAAGTATTTCATAATCTATGCTGTACGCGTGAATTTTCATTCTTGTTGAACTTTACAATGGTAATGTTCATTAAACACGAAGGACTGAATTCCCAAAGAAACGTTTTTGAATTTATCATCGGCTAATTACCTGTTTTTTTTTCTCTATTCTATTTTGTTTTTTCTAATTGTAAAATAACAAAGGAGTTATTTTTATTATTCATACTGAACAATAGGTCACATAAATTAAATGCTATATTTAGTACTAGTAGTGATTATAACCTATGGATTAATCAAAAATCAGAGAGCGATTGCATTTCAGGAGGGAAATTTTTCTGGTTTTCCTCCTTTCGTGGAAAAAAGATATCGGAATTCTAGAAAACATCGCGTGAAAGATAAAAAGGATGTTCATTAAAGAAAAAAAAAAGATTAAAGTTTTATTACGTTTTAAAATGCAAGATACAAACAATAGTCAAGGAAAACAGGTTTAAGAATTAAAAAATCATATACATTGTCATTATTTTATTATTATTGATACCGTTATTTGTTAAAAGTAAAAGAAAAAAAATCTTTTACTTTTAAAAGGTAAAATATATATGGATAATATAGATCTTTAAAATTAGCTTAATGATAAGCTAATATAGATTTAGATTAATATAAATATTTCGAATTCAAGGGAATCATAATAAACAGTATTAAGTAAACAAGTAAACTTATTTTATTATTACTGAAGTTATTGTCATTATTAGTAACTGTAAAAATCCCCAAAATATTTTGTTTTCACAAACCGCATAGAAATTATAAATTTTTGCATTTAATTGGTAATTTTTCCTGCATGTCAAAAAGAATATCTGTACTAGTAAGTTTAGTGTGGTGTGCCTGTTTGCAACGACTAGAAAAATCCACCGCATGTTAGATGAGGATAGTCTTAGTCAGTTCCTAATATACTCAGATTTTTCCGTTTGAACACTTTTCTGCGTAGTTCAAATGGTCGAATATGAATTCGGTTTGTCTCTCCCCCCGTCCCTGCTCTAGCTCGCGTAAATATAGTCGGATTCCACGTAATTTAGTATGTATTATTGAGATTTACCACTGTGTTTCGGTATTTCATGCTTACAGACACACTCAAAATAATATTACATTATAGTGTATCGGGAAAAATCGGTTGCGATGTATTTACATCGCAAACGATTTTCCCCGATACACTATCATGTAATGGTATTGTTACACTATATCAAATCTGTGGTGTTACACTATATCGATTATCAAATCTCTTTAGATTGATATACATTATGAGGCGCTACGAGATGCTTGTGCAGTATTTTGTGCATAGCATTTATTCATTTACTGGTGCCCGCAAAATAATTCTGTTACAATGCTGTCTTTGATCGTGATTGCCAGTTGTGACATACTTTTATAAATGTAACTAATTTATTGCATACTACATGGTGTGTAAAAATTTTATAGATCATATGGTGGATTCCACAAAAGAATTCGAGTACATTTCCGCTTATTGATGGAAGTTGCATTAATGGATTTTTCAGCTGTGTTACACATTTCTTAACTGAACTAAATTTTTCATACTATATAGTATATATGAAAATATACAGATCGTATACAGGGCTGTTCAAAAGAGTTATTTTTACGACTATAAATGGTAATTGTTGAAATTTTGTTTTGAAAATGTTATGTTTTCTAAATTGTTTACTTATACATGGTTGGGCTAGTACAGCTTAAGCTCTTGGGTAGGCCTCTTCCCTTAGTTGAACCTTTTTACCTATAAGCTTTCATCTTATAAAAGAGAATATTTTGCTACAGTATTCTCAGAGTTTCCCCCAGGTTTAAAAAAGGGCAGGGCGCTACTGTTCTGAAAAGGGCATTTTTTACATTTTTAAAGGCACTTTTTCATTTTTAAGGGCACTTTTATAGAGTTGAATCTAGAATTTAGCGGTTCAAAAAATCGTGAAAAAACAGAAATTTCATCAAAAAATTGAAAAAAAAAAGGGTAAATTTTGTTAAAAAATCGCGAAAAAATGCCAAATTTCGTAAAAAAAATCTCAAAAACGGCAAATTTTATTAAAAGATCGCATAAACAGCAGTTTTTGCTAAAAGATCGCAAAAAACGGCATATTTTGTATAAATTCGCGAAAAAACGGCAAATCTCGAGAAAATATCCTGAAAAAAAAAAAAAAATGGAACTTTTCACAGAACGTTCCGTTTTATTGCGATTTTTGGATGAAATTTGCCGTTTTTTTTTTTTTTTTTTTCGCAAATCTTGACGAAATCTGCAGTTTTATCGCTATTTCTTGACGAAAGTTGCCGTTTTTTGCGACTCATTTGACAAATTTTCAGTTTTATTGCGATTTTTGGAAGAAATTTGTCGTTTTTCCACGATCTTTTGAGGAAATCTGCCGTTTTGTGAAATTTTGTGACGAAATTGGCCATTTTTTGCTAATCTTGCCGGAAATTAGTCGTTATTTTGCGATTTTTAACGAAACTTGCCGGTTTTTTTAAAGATTTTTGACGAAATTACCCGTTCACGGGACGCGTACGAGGCTTTTTTTTGCGTTCCGTCATCGATTTTTTGCGTAATTTACGCGCTATAGCGCGTTTGGATCATCGCTGGTCCGAACATACATTTTTTCAAATGTGGGCAGGAAGGGCGCTATTTTTTTGAATGAATGACAAGAGGGGCGCTAGTTTTTGGATGAGGGGCAAGAGGGGCGCTATTTTTTAAACTAAAGGGCAGGAGGGGCGGAGCGCCCCCCTGAAACCCTCTGGGGGAAACTCTGGTATTCTGAATGTGTTGAAAAGTACTTCGTAATCTCATCTTGATGCATGTTTTTTTTTTTTTTCCTTATTTGTTAAAAAATCGAAATATTAATTAAAAGGCATAATGGATGTAGCAAAATGCATGAAAAGATCCCGCGATACTGCCAAAAGCGCACTCTATAAAATAAAGACCGAGAGTCTAAAAAGCATTTTTTTATTTCGCGCTTTACACATCACATATTTGTTTAACTTTTCGAAATACTATAAAACAAAAGACGAGCACTTAAATTTTCTTAACATTTCTAACGGTGTAATCCGTCAAAAAATATCAGTATTAGCTCTTCCAAATCTTATTTTCAAAATCAATGTCTTTTTGTGTGTGTATGTCCGTTTTTTGAAATACGAAAAAACGTTACGTATCCGGCTATATGTCTGTATACTTTTATTTTCCTAACGGGTGCAATCCGTTTTAAAACAGATCATTCAACAATAACTCATTCAAAAAAAAAAAAAAAAAAAAAAAAAAAAAAAAAAAAAAAAAAAAATCGATTTTAGTTTTTTGCATTTGTTTTCATGAACAAAATATGAAAAATAAAATATGATCGCTTATAGATAATACCGTCTCCTTTCTAAAAATGTCATTATCTAATATTTGCTAATAATAATAATAATAATAATAATAATAAAGTTATAGAAATCGTTACTGGAACACTTTTCACGCATTTACGAAACTATTTTTCCTCTTTCTCTCTGCTTAACCTACATCTGCATCAGTGAGATATGTTATTTTGAATATAGAAAAGGTAGGGAGGGGTGTCATTTTATATTATTTAAGGCTTTCTCCGTAATCTTTGGTCAGAATTGGAAGTTTAGTATATTTAAACGTCAACGAAAATTAATCTTCAATCACTATAACGAGGGCTCCTTAGTTCGTTTGGATAGGTGCAGGTGGGGGTAATTGTGACTACCGCCGTAATGAAGAAAAATGTGAAGGGTAAAATTTTGTTTCACGCTTAGATGTTAACATCATAATGTATTTTTCATTTTAGTTATTTTGTACCATTAGTCTGAAGTATTTTGAGATCCAAATAGCAATTTGAACAAAGACTACTCAAATTTTTGATAAACGGATTTGTCAGTTTAGTGTTCTAATGGTCTTAATTACCTTTAAACAAATGTGTTTAGGCAAGTATAAAGAAGAAAATATAGTGGTCATAATTTCCCCACAAGTGGTCTTAATTACCTCAAATATTTGTGATTGTGATTTTTTGATGGGGTAATTATAATTATCATTTTAACTTACTAAAAAAGGGGTCTATAAGAATTAGAACTTCTAAGAGATGTTTTTAAAGGGTCAAAAATACTTATGTATTAAAACACCACTTTTCCAAATAGAAAAAGGTTAAAAAAAAAAAAAAAAAACTACTAACAATGTTGAAAATGTAGAGAATGGTCATAATTACTCCTCCAGATCCCACTCTTTCGTTTAAAAATGTAGTCTCATTGTAGTCTTTGAAAGGTATTCGAGGCTGTATATAGCCAAAGGCAGTGGATCTCCCAACATTAGCTTAGTTTGAAAAGGTTTTCATCTAAATATATAAATTCATTTTACACTGATTTTAGGTTTATGTAAAACTATTTTCACGGGCTCGAGTTATGCCGTTCTTTTCTATAAAAATGTAAAATCAAAACAGATCGGATAATACGTAGCATAGCTTGTGTACATTGACTTAAGATAGTGGGGCCCTCAACTCTAGGCTCTTTTGGATATATTTCCATTTAAAAATATATAATCATACAAATTCAAGTGTGCGTACATTGTCGAAACAGTCGAGCCCTCTGCATTAGGTTCATTTGGAAATATTTTCGTTTAAATGCATAAAATCCTTCAACAGCGGTTTTAAATATATTTACTGTTATTCTCACAAGACTGGGCAACGTCAGCTAATTCAGTTGATTCAATTTTATAGAAATAATATAAATTTAATTTGAATAATAAATAGGGATGCACCGAATATTCGGTATTCGGCCATGTTGTCTAAATATGAAACTATTCGACCTGCCGAATATTCGGCTAGGCCGAATATCAAAGTATTCGGCCGAATCCAATACTTAATAAAACCTTTTAAAACACATTGTTAAAAACTTTTCACAATTTCTACTTTTAACTGTCAATTTATAAATATATTTAAAATAATTAGAAAGAAAATTATATTTAAATAAAATAGAATGTTTTTACATTATTTGATTGTTTGTAAATTTAAGAAAATTAACCATGAGAAGAATTAAAATTGTGATTTATTAGGATTCTCCTTGGGAACAAATGATATGCAGATGCAAGTTCCTAAATTTTGTTTAGTAAATAATCTGTTTTTTGCTTTTCCCAAATAAAAGTTTTTAAGCAAGAAAGAAAAACTTTCGAAATTAGTAATAGCTATCAAGGCAGACAATTTTTGTTCATGAAACCACAATCATAATCAACTTATTGAGTCATATATAAGTACATTGTATTTTATCTCGCTCTAGATCAAATTTTTGTTTTCGTTTGTTGCATTAACAATAAATAAGATACCATAACTATATTTTCAACTCGCATGCTTTGAATTTTGTAAAATATGATATGATATGGGAAGGATGGAAAATGCCCCATTCATAAGAAAAAGAACTAAGAGCTACACATTCCTTTATTCAGAATTATGTTGAAAGTATTTGTACTTTATATTGAAAAAGATCTGCCTTAAGTTATTTATAAAGGACAATTATGAGACTGTAAAGTTTTTCATCCACCATTTTTTCATTATTTCTCTTCGTAGAAGAAACCATAAAATTAAAAATTTTATTAATTTAAAAAGTCTCATAATTGTGCTTCTTAAATAACTCAAGGCAGATTTTTTTTCAATACTAAATGTTCTTATAAAAAGCTCTTGTTTATCAAAATGTAAGTTTCTTTTATTAAATATTATATAAAATTGTTTTAAAAAATAGTAACATTTTAATACCTTTAGACTTTGAAATATAAAAAGTATTTGGAAAGCCAAATATTCGGTATTCGGCCCAACAGTTACTATTCGGGCAGCCGAATATTCGGTATTCGGTTCACCTGTCGGTCGAATATTCGGCATTAGGTATTCGGCTATTCGGTGCATCCCTAATAATAAACCAAACTTTTCCGCACATGTCCATCAAAATTTTCTCTGTTTATCTGCGACCTAAGAGCCCCGCCTGTGGCCGAGAGGTTCTGCCTTCGAAACTGGTAGAAAGAAGGTGCTTGGTTCGAACCCAATCGGTCTCACCGTTCGGAGTTTTCCGTAGTTTTCTTCGAATCTTGGATTTCCTTGCGTAAATACGGGTTAGGTTATGTTCCCTTAGAAAGACCCCCCCCCCCCCACGGAGGGCACTCCTCCCAGGGCCTTTTTCCTCGTGCAGATAATTGGTCGTCATAAATATAACCAATCAATCTAAATATGGTGGACCCAGCTAATTAGCCAAAGAAGTTATAGTAGCCCATAAAATAAGCAGAGTTTGCATTTACTAAGAAATATATAAGCAAAAGGCACAAATATAATGAATCTAAAAATAAAAATAAAAATTTAGTTATTTTTCTTAGCCCAGAATGTATTTTAAAACTATCTGCCGTGCTGCACTGTTTCTGCCACTGGATGCACCTGAATCCTTTTAGAATATTAATTAGTATATAAGTTTTGTGTAAAGTCTCCTTAATGTATTAAGGTTACGCTAATTATTATAGTTGCAGTCTTTTGAGATATTTGACTGGGCAGATTTGAAAATATAGTATAGAATCGCATTTAATGCATGAACACGTCAGTTGTACCGGAAAATATTTTACTTCTATGCGTTGCGTTATTAAAAGAGTTTATTGTTCTCTAGTTTTATATGATTACCCAATAGTATATCCAACTTCCGCTTTTCTATCTGAAAATTTCACTTTTTATTTTAGAAATTTGATAAAGAATAATTGTAGAGAGTCCGCCCAACTGTTCTTGTTTCGTTAGTTACATCATCACTTTCTTTGCTATCTGCGCTACACGAATAAACAAGTTCTCTCTCATGTGGGTGTGATAATAAAACTTCAGTGGCATAATTCTTCATGTCTCAAGTTCAGTTTCAGTATTTCAATCCATTTGCGTAATGTGACAATTATTTTTGGAGCATCACGTAATGCGCGTAAATTTTGCTCTGTAGAAATCTTACACGTTGTAAAATGCTTGGGCTCTTCGCTGATAATTGATTGATTTATATGCATAAAAAGAGTTACGTTTAAGTTTATGCATACAGATTTTAATCCACACAAGATGTTTATCCTGAGGTCAGTTAAACCAATTATTTTATTAATAAATTTATAAGTATAGTTATGCAAAGTAAAGAAAAGGAAAATCTGGAGGTTAGTTAGATGTCTTTCAAATGTTAGCAGTTGCTGTTGTGGTAACACGTCCCCTTGTTTAATACTAATTTTTATCATTTTTTTCTGGATTTTTTCATTAAAAGAATTTGTCCATTTATCCTCTTCGGTCCCTGGGTTCCCAAATGAGGACCTCCTTTTTGTCTATTTTTATTAATGGTACTCGAATAATTAATTAACATAATTACAATTTCGATATCAGAATTACATGTTTCGAAGTCTAAGATTCGAACTAATGCAAATAAAATAAAAAATCTTGCTCTGAAGTCAAATGGAAGAAAAAATAATTCAGTAGTTATTTATAAAACTGTGTTAATATACGGTAGCGAAGAGGTTAAAGTTGTTATTAAATGGTGTATTAAAGGGAAAATTGTACTTTATTATTCAGCACAGCTTTGTCACATTTATTTTATTTCGAAACATATTCATTATATCTTTTCAAAAATCTAGACTTTTTAAACATCTGCAAAATAGCAATAATCAAAATCACACACGAAATTGTCAAAATCCGTGTGTCCGTAATTTTGTGTTCATAAATTCAGCCTGGCTTTGTTAAGAATGATCGTATCGACTTTTAGATGGTGTCATTCAATTAAGAAGTTTTTTTAAAAAAATCTAATAATACGATACCCCACTTAATTTTAAAGAGTTGAATTGTCTCCTTTCCTTTGCCCACCCGAAAGCACTCAAAAAAAACTTTATTTTGAGGAACTCATCGGATCCTCATTTATAATTCCAAAGCGACGTTCTTCCCAAATTTTTGTGAATTGCTAGCAATTGTTACTATAAAAACTTATTTTTCCTGCATACAGTATAATTGTCGATTTTGTTGTTATAAAATATCATTTAACTTTGTAAAAAAAAAAAAAAAAAAAAAAAAAGGATCATATTGACTTGCAGTCGGTGTCATTCGATTCAGAATGAAAACATTCATAACAGACGATACCTGAGTTGATATACTTAAAATCACCCCCTCCCCCCGACCCACCAATAATAATAATAATAACCTTATAATAAATCAATATAATATAAATTAAATGTTATTGTAATACAATATTTTCTAAATATCTCCAAAAATTTTTCCTTAGACTATTGTCATATGAATATGATATGAATAATACGCAAAACAACAACATTCGTTATCTTTCAGACAATAAAATATTCTTTAAGCACTAATTAATCTATTTAGATAGCTAGAGTTAAAATTGTTAACGTAAAAGTAATTTTTTCTAAAAATTAAAAAATCGAACCCGAAAGGGTTAAAAAGCGCAGAGAAAGCGTGGAGCTAAATATTTTCAAGAAATAGTAATTTTCATAATCATTTACATAGGTATAGTTTTTCTTATAATAATAAAAAAAAGTTATATGGAATTTTTTCAATTGTATAAGCCTTTCATTTACAGAGACCATCGCAATATATTTAAGCATACATTGTTTCTATAAGAATTGTGATATTTCCATAACAGTATTTTTGGTTAATTAATCTGATTATTTTTGTAAATATATTTTATAAATAAAATTATAACGACCGATTTATTTAATCAGTAGATTAAGAGATAATTAGATACGCACTTGCTTAGATTCATTGTTACATAAGATATGTTAATTTTGCTGAGAAAACGCAAAGTTAGTTTATGACCATAATGCAATCTTTTTTTTTTCTCTTATTTATTTATCTATTTTTCATTTTATTTTTTACTCTCCTGCTTGCAATGATGTATACCGTGACCCGTGACACACACACACACACACACACACACACACACACACACACTCTTTCTTTCTTTCTTTCTTTCTTTCTTTTTTTGTTTGTTTGTTTGTTTGGGATTTAATACGTTAAAAAAATATTTATTCAGACATTTACTGCTTATTACATGAGTTTTTATTAAATTCCTATTCATTTAAATTACTAGCCGCCTCTGGTGACCAGTTTGGTTTCCTTTAAATTTATGTTAAGCTTTTGCAATATTTCGCTTTTATTCATAATTTTATTTTCTTGCGTTACAGTAGTGTAATCGTAAAAAAAAAAAAAAAAAAAAAAAAAAAAAAAAAAAAAAAACCGAGGATATATCCTAGAGTGTTATATACTATAGCTTTTTTGAGAAACAGAGGGTATACCCTGCTCCAGGGTTGGCACGGTTTAAACCAATTGGTTTTAACCATGGTTTTTTTTTTTCAAAAAAAAAAAAAAAAAAAAAAAAAAAAAAACTGACAATTTTTTTTTTTTTTTTTTTTAATTTATGATTTACAAATTATTGGACATAAATATTTTCTACTCTTATAACTTTATTTCAGCAATAAGCATTAGATATAGTTAGTCTAGATCACTTTTTTTTATCCATAAGATGAAAATCAGTATGCATTGGTGAACATATTCTATTGCTCTAAGGAAAAAGCTTAGAGCATGTGAATTGATCAAAGATAAAATAGATTTAAAATATTCAATATTTAGTGTAAAATACTTTCATTAAAAAATATAGATTATTTAAAGCAATCTATCATAACATGCACAATGATTTTGAATATAAAACTACATAAACCGATCATCTTTAAGATTTTGGTCAAACTGTAAAAGAAACCTTTTTGATTGGGGAGATTATCTTTAAGAATTAAAATAAAAATAAAAACAAAAATATGAAGTTGAGTAAGACAGTATTCAAAAATTAGGTGCTAGTTATAACATTTTAATAATACAATATAATCCCCTCCCCCCCCCCCTGTTATCTGCTGAATCTAATGACCAAAAATGTTGATTTCAAATTGTTACTCAAAAAACAAAACTTCCAAGAAGTATTTCAAATTTATTTTTTAAAAAATTGTTGAAAAGAATATTATATTATTCAAACTGCATCAAATGTTTATTATTAGTAATCGAAAGATTGTTTATAAAAATTTTCAAAGTATCAATATTTCATTACGTAAAGTAGTTTATTCTTTCAACATAAAACTGTCTATCAATAATTGTTTAGTTAAAATATGAATTTTTTCAATTTTCTTCATAATTCAATGTAATTATTTAAATTATATTATTTTCAAATTTGAAGTTATACTACTTATAATCCAAAAATGTGTATATCTATTTTTATCAATAAATATGCATGTATATGTAATAAAAAAGTATGTTTTAAAAAAAAACAGGTTTAAACCAAAAAAACCGGTTTATTTGTTTTTTTTTTTTCCAACCCTGCCCTGCTCCTTAAAAAAATCCAGAGAGTATACGGCGTATGCCCCTGTATACGCTTTACTACATCCCTGCTTGCGTACCTTCACAAAATCTTCAGATTCCGATAGAGAAATCTATATGATCAAGGCAGCATTTAAGGAAAGAATTCAGTATTTTGTTCTGGTTGGCGTGGTTGGCGAAAAATCCGAAATAGCGCCGAAAAACCGTTTTTCGTTTGTTAATCTAATGATAAAGTGTTTTGAAGGAAATATTAAACGAAACCCTCTGTGCGATCTGCGATCACACTTGCCCACTTAAAGAATTTAAATGCTGTTGGTATGGGCAGCCAAATCTTTTTACTCATTTTTAACCCACTTCCTATTAACTTAGAGCTTTGAAGTTTGGGTTATACCGTAGACTCAATTTTACAAACCTCTTTTTTACGAATTTTTCATTTTTATGAACTGATGCACAGCTCCCGACTACAATTCCTTTCCTTATTCCCAGTTACGAACGTTCGATTTTACGAAAAAAAATTATGAGTCCACAACAGTTCATAAAATCGAGCGTCTATAGCGTATTTATTCTGAGGGCAATACATGAATTGGACTTTGATATTTCTTAAATTCAATCCCTAAGAGAAAGCAAAAACTGGGGGGGGGGGGGGGGGATTTAAAATTAAAACTAGTCGGATGTGTCAAACCCAAAACTTTTTATCTCATACATGTTAATACTCCAAAATTCGCTATCACAATGTCAAAATTAAATGGTATTCTATGTCCATTATAAGGATTCTAAAGGAATGAAATTCCATGCATTTGTTCATGAGATAGGACTATCGCTAAATCGTGTAAATTCTATAAAATGCATCTTAGCAGCGCCACCTACTTAGCGATTAACTCAGCAACATCTTATGCCAACGTCTAACTGAATCCTTTGATGAAAATTCGTGCATTAGTTTTTGAGATATAGCTATTGCGTAAATCATAAAAAATGCATCATAGCAGTGTCATAGCAGCTGTTGAGCGATTTACACCAAAACGTAAAAGCCGTCAATTCATGTCAAGGATTCACTGAATCTGAAATTTAATGAAAATACGTCATTTGTTCTGGAGATTGAGCGATTGCGAAAATTGTGAAAAATGCTGTATAGCAGCTTCGCCTGTTGACCCATTTTCACCAAAAACTAATCAGCACTAATTTATATCAAGGACTGACTGAATATAAATTTTTATTAAATTCGATGCATTTATTTTTGAGATAAAGCGCTCATAAATTGTTTGTGTCATAATGACACACAGACAGACATTTTGTAAAACCAAGTTTTTCGTGATCTCTGACCTTTAAACATGTTAGTCCGTTTAAAACCGAAATTCAAAAATTTTCACAAACCAATTCTTTCTTCTGGTAAAGACAGAAGAAAGTAAAAATATATTATATCTCAAACTAATAAAAATAAAATCTTGAAATTTGGCATGCCTATAGTATAACTGAAATTAGTAAACATATGTTTCGGAATTTTTAAAAATTCGGTCCCTAAGGGTGAAAAAGAGGCCCTTCTGCCAGCCGCCCTACGTTCTGGATAAACATCGCAAAAACACAACTTAAACTTAATAGTTACTCAATCACTCAATCATAATTTGATATCCTATGACGAAATTAGTATCAGCAATGAGTATTTGTTGGAAAGTACTAAGGGCAAGGTTACCACAACAGCGCCAAGATGAAATATGAGAAAATTTGGTGACAAAAATAAGTTTTCATATATGAATCCAACTTAGCGATACCTGGCTAATTTGGCGAAATTCCCATTTAAATCAATCAATCCGTAATTATATAATTTTGTGAATTTTAATGGAAGCATGTTTTTAATTTTTACATTAATAATTATTTTACCACATTAATATGAAAAACCTGCTTTTTCATTTCGCATTTTTATCCCTTTATAATCCTAAAAGCACAATATATTATATATATACATATACAGTCAATAGCTTGTGTTTCAGTACTTACCTTTTTTTCAGTTTAGAAGGTGATGATTAATTTAACAAAATGTAAAATTAATGTTTCCATCCTGTAAATTTGGAGGTGGACTAGAAGCATTAACCCTCCGATTATTAAACTCTCCCCCTCGCCCCACGAAAGATGGGGATTTTTTGCGAAACTTTTAATATGAATTACAGTTGCAAATCTTTCTTCCTCCCATGCTTTCATCTTTTCGGAGATATAGATATCTTTTTCCCCCGAAAAGAAAAAAAGAAAGAAAGAGAAAGGGGGCGGGGGGGGGGGAAGCTGAAATCAACAACCTATTCTATTTTATTTAAGAGACTAAATTGTTTAGATGATGAGATCGACAACTGAGTTCAGATCCAATTTTTAGTTTTTTTCTGTAGATTTATTTACTAGTGCTATCCTTTTTAATCTGGCTGCAGATTCAGAATCTGTCATTTTTGCTTTTTTATGCAAATTCCATATCAATCTTTTATTGTATTTGAAAGAGAAATAAATTAAGAAATTTTTAGACGAAGAGTTTATATACATAGATTCTAACTCTTAAAAAGGGGGGGGGGGGCAATTAAAAGGAACAAAAGCTGTAGCTGATAATTAGATGAAACATGTATTTTAAACTCATTTCTTTCTACATACATATTAAAGTTCATTAATAAATAAAATATAAGCGCCTAATACCGAAAGAAATATTTTTTTTTTTTCTGTTCACACCAGGGTTGGGTTTTTGACGTCAAAAAGGGTTTTTTGACATGACGACGGTTTAAACCGGATTAAACCGTCAAAAACCTGTCGAAAACCTATAGAGTTACAATCTGCTGTGATGCACTAGAGTTTGTTGCTAAATTTTTAAATTAGCAACAGTTGCCATACATTAAACTGAAATTTAATTATATTGTAAGTAATTAGCAGGTCATTAAATATTTCTAATTAATAAAAATTAAGGTAAAAATGATAGATTTCAAATCTTAGAAATTAATCTTGAAATGGGCATGCAGAAATATTTGCACAAAAATTATGTTTAAATATCTCGTTCGTTTATTATTATTTTAATATTTAAAAAATCTAAAATTATTTAGTATGCATTTTGTCATAGTTAGTATTTACAAGTGTTAACAAGTTGGTTCAAGTTAAGTGTTATAAATGCAGGATTTTCAAAAGTGTAAAACTTGATACATGTGTTTAATTTCTTTTTATGCTATACACATTATATACAGAAGTGTGTAAAGAGAAAATTGTGACAGGGGCAAAGTTAGAATTTCGTGCCCCTCTACCCAACTTTTTCTTGTGACAGGCCAAAAAATAACGTTTGTAGTATAAATTTGGATAGTGCCCCCTAAATTTCAGTGCACTGGGCAACTGCCCCCCCCCCCTCTCACAGAGCTGATTGTATACATAATATCTAATAGGTTAATTTGAATTGAAATATAATGCATATAATTTATTATATGTATGATTATTACACATTATAAACCATTTTTATCTCTACCCCGCCCCACAACACACACACTAATAGTATTAAGAATACAAATAATGCTTATTTTGAAAGCAAGGTAAGACGAGAAGTACTTATTCAACAACTGAATACTTAAGATATTTAACAAAATTTTATAGCATTCAGTAAAAAAAGAAAAAAGAAAAGAAATAAGAAACTTATAAGTATTTGTATAAGCTAATTTTTCAGCATAGTAAATAAATAGGCTGAATATTGTGAATAGATACTCAGATGTTTTTTATGTTAGTTATAAATTCAAAAAATGACTGATAATTTAAAATTTAGAATTACTGATTTTTTTTGAAAAACTAACTAACAATTGTAAAAGTCAAAATAGAAAAAATCTACAAAATACTTCTAAAACACAAAATATTATGTAGTTTTTTTATTATTATTATCTTATAAAATACATAATTTTAAAAAATAAAACATTTATTAAATATTTCCAATTAATTTGATTACATAATCTAAATCAATCCAAATAAAATTATCAAAGTAGAAATTTAGTTCAATAATGCAATTAATTTGCCCCACGTAGCATACAGTAGCACATAACTAGTTTTGAACAATTTTCTGTTTCTAATCAATTATGGAACTTGTCTAATCTTTTATATTATTTTAAACTATACACTAAGTTTCGTTATAAATAAATTTCTTCATGATATAATCCCTGCATATTTTGAATAACATATTAAAATTTAATAAATAATATTACAAAAGATAAGTTTTCCAAAGTCTGAGATTTTGTTTACTATTCAAAATATGTTTTTCCAAACTTTATTTTTCCTACAACATATTTAGAAACATTTTCCTTATTAAAAGCAAGTAAATTTTACTTATTAAATATAAATATAGGTAGATATATATATATATGTAAATAAATATTTTTATTTACATATAAATATAGGTTTTTGACAGTTTTAGACATTTTTGACAAGGAGGTTTTTGACATGACGGTTTAAACCATGGTTAAAACCGTCAAAAACTGTCACATGTCAAAAACTTGCCAACCCTGGTTCACACATTTTAGTCCTTCAACGGAACGATTTGCTCACACATTACATATTCATTGAAGCGTCGAAATTTCAAATTAATTTATGACTTTTTCTTGACTCTGTATTTTCAAACGAAAAACCCTTATTCACTCTTTTGCCTCATTAACTATTAATAATCATTTATTAACCGATCAAATCCAATTTCCTGGGCTGGCAAATCCCCCTGTGTCTCCTGCTGCAGCCCTGTCCGCGAATTGTCCCTCCGATGAGAAATGGTCCCTTCCAGAGTATCGATTTTGTAGCCCTGTATGATAACTTCTAAAATGAGCTGAGCTCTAACGTTTTGTGTTTTCTTTCTTTTTTAGATCTTTAGCCCTTTTTCCGTAAACGTCGTTTTTTTGGCACGCTATTTATACTTTAATGAGGGGAAATTTTTTGGTGGTTTTCACTTAATCGCAGAACAAATACAGGTTAATTTCTAGGATGTCAGCTATGGCTACCTCTTGGTGCGCGCCAACGCCCTGCGCAGAATTTCGGGGGCCAACCGATCGATGGTTTACCTAAAGCATGGGGGAGTTACGAGGTTCCGAAATTTTAAGGAAAATCCTAGTATTATACCGGGGATTTTTTTTTTCTATTTTACTTATGCGGGATGTTACATAACATATAATGTGGAAAAATATGAAAATGATTCGTTTCGATGGCTTGTAAACGTGTTTAAAAAAAAAAAAAAAAAAAAAAAAAAAAAAAAAGTAAATAAAAGATTCAATTGTCCGAATTTATGTTAACTGAATGTGCGGTTATCCGTCTTATAGTATCTAATTTTCATTTGAAAATTTAAATAATTCGTTTAGATGATTTTGTGTCATTTTTAAAGAGACCTAAATTGCCCGAAACTGTTACCCGAATTCAATGGGATCTGAAATACCACACCGGAACTTAACTTTTTGATCGTGAATTCGTCTCCATAGTACTAAAACTCTGTTTGAAACTTAATTCTTGATGTATAGAATTGATGTTCTTTAATGTTATCAAATTTCTTATCCTTTTTTATTTATTTTCAGCAGTATAAAACAGTTGAAATAACTTATTAATCCGTTGTAATTTACTTAATCGAGATCTATTTAGGAAGAATATGGGCCTTTTTTAAGGAACATATGTTTTTCGTATTATCTTAAAATAGAAACATTCGTATTTTCCCACCTTTATTTATTAATATAACTTAAAAAAAAAAATCTTAAAAACCAAAATCCTTTCCCAAATTTTTTAATTCTTAAAAATGCACTTTTTTACAGACTTTGTCTATCTGTAAAATGAACTTGTCTCAAATTTAACCATCTTAATCCTTAACTACAGTGATAAAAATTGTCGTATAACTACTGTGAGCGGTCTGTCAGACCGCTTAATCTAAAAATGAATTAGAATGTTAAATTAACTCTCAGAACACTATTTTTGTATTAAACTTTATATTCAGGACTATTATAAATGAAATTTAACTTTCAAATATCTCTAGAGATAGTAATAGGGCTCCAAACGAAACAAAATTTGATCAGTATCTATAGTTAAACTAAAAATTACAAGTTAAATTCTGACACTTGAAAGACTCAGCGGTCTGTGTGACCGCTAACAGCAGTTAAGGGTTAACTCTTTATCTGCGGAATTCCTTTTCAAGAAATTACTTCACACCAGTGCTTATCTTTTTTAATATCTGCAGATGTACTGGAAATTTTTAATAATGTGAAATTTAGATATGTTTTTTCAGTAAAACTGATTAAATAAATCTGTAGTTATAACTTTATTTACAAGAATAATCAGATTAATTAATCAAAAATACTCTTATGGAAATAACACCATTGTTATAAAAGAAATGCATTTAAATGTATTGTGATCTTCTCTCTAAATGGAAAGACAGCACTTGAAAACGTTCTATATAACTTTTTTTAAAGTAGAAAAGATGTAAATAATTAGGAATACCACTTTTTGAAAATATTTAGCTTCGACTGTTTCTTTACGCTTTCTAAATTGGATTGAATAGAGTATTTTGTGTGGAGAGAAAAATTAAAATTTTAATAATAGACCAAATAAATAAATTTTAAATTAAAATTTCTTCAGTGGTACTTAAAAATACCGTAAGTGCATAAAGAGTTAAAAAAGAAAACAGAATATTTCTCTAAACAACTAAATTTCACAAAGAACCCATTATCTAGATAATAATAATATATTGTTATGTATACTAGTAAGCACCAAACGCAAAACTTCAATCTTTAATAATATTGTACATAAAACATAAGTAACGTTTGTCTGTTTATCTGGCATTACCGAATCCATTTCAAACATAATAGTAGCAAAATGCTGTTGACCATATCTGTTCCAAAATATGCTATGTTTTATATCGGATCAACTACCCCTAAGTGAGTGTAGTAGCAAAAAAACTTATTAGAATTGCGATTTCTGTGACGTTGTTGCGGCTCGAAATTTAAAATTTGGTATGGTGGCAATTTTTAAAATGTAAATACTTGGAGGGGAAAAAAGTAATTTAAAAGGGTGAAATGAGTGGAAAACATTCTAAATTACGATTTATTCGGTTAGACTAGAAACTCAAAAGTTGGCTTGACTGTTATGCGTTAATACTCGTCCAGAATAATGTTCTAAAACTTAGAAATCTAGTACAGGAACAAAATTGCTATTTATGTGATACAGTTGGATGCAGCTTGGAATTTGGCATGATGGTTCTTTTTTAAAATTAAATTGTGACTAAGAAAAGATTTTTTTTTTTAATTGAATTATATATTAAAAAAGAGAGAAAAAATGAAATAAGCGAAAATGTTTTAAAATCATGATAAATTATCATTCATTTAGAAATGTTAGGGCTAGAAACTTAAAATTTGTCATGGCTGTTACATTAGAAAGGTAAATGCTGGTCCAGAACAATTTTCAAAAAATTAAAAATTTAAAAGGGTGCAAGAACATAAAGTACTAAAATTGTGATTTATGTAATATAGTTGAAATAGAAGCTTGGAATTTGATATTACTTATAAGTTGTAAATGCTCACTAAGAATGAGTTATAAAATTTTTGAAATATAAAAGGGTGGAGTGAGCGGAAAACTTTCATAAAGCGTTCTAAATTACAATTTGATTGGATTTGTTCCGGTTTTTAACTGGAAATTTAATACGGACATTCCTTTTTTTAATATGCAGATGCACCGTATAAACAGTTCTTAAGGCTGTTCTCAACTGCTCTGCTCAACAAACGTTATACTAATCCAAATTATAGCTCATTTCGTGTAGTAGTTTTTAAATTATGCTTAAAAAAATACCCGCATCGCAATATGTTTTGTAACAATTAAAAATTAATTTAACATTAGAAGATTCTTTCACAATTCTCAACTACTTGATCGTATTTGGCTTTTTGTTTCGTATCCAAACATGATATCAAAATTCGGCATTAGTATTTAAAATGAAAAAGTTCAGTACAATTTCTATTTGTAGACGGCCCAAAGTAAATTTTAAGTACGTTATTAATTCATAGATGTCATTACTAATTGACCAATCACATTTTCATACTATTATTTGAGCAAGAGTTAATATGGGATGCTGTCTTTACAATTTTCCCTCCTGCACAGATATCCAATGTTCAACCTTTTTTTTTTTTTTTTCTTTTCGTTTTTAGTTTTGATAATTTTTAATCTGTGATCTTCAGATCAAATAAACATGTTCAAACGACATTTTGTTTTAAAATCGTTTGTTTAGTTATTTAATTTCCTATATACAATAAGAATTCTGGTTAAACTAAACGTCTAGTTTTAAAAATATTCTGAAAGAGTTAAAATATTAAGATTTAATTTTCTTCAAAGAATTAAAATGTTAATAAAATAATGTACGCTTTCATTTAAAATGTATGAAGATTTTTGTAATTTCGTTATAAGGATTTTTTATTTATTTATTTTCACAAGATATGTTTTCTGTGGCATTCTATTGGACGGAATAGAATTTCTGTACAAAGAAAAAGACAGGTACCCCGATTATAAAAATATATCAGAATCCATTACACAAATTGTCAATCGAAAACACCCTCGAGGAATATCCCATTATCAACGAAAATAAAATCTTTAAAATAAAAATTAAAACTTAGTTATTAATTTTATCCACTTTGGCGCATAAAAACCAATAGCTGATAAACTTCCACCTTTTTTAAATCTTATATCGCTCACTTCCCATTCAGCTATCTTTAATTCAAAAACTATTTTGCTTATCTTTTTTAATATTCAGTATATTTATTTATTATTCCATAATTTCTTAATTGAAACTCTTATTTAAAAACAAATTAATAACTTGGGAAGGGTATCTTAGCTCTTTTAAACGATTCTATAATAGTCAACGCTCGCGGTAAGAAAATGGAAAAGAAAGAAGTCACCTCGACTCTTTTGTTGCGTGACTCTTTCATTTGAATTATGGATTCAGATTATGAAATCAATTTTCCTTGGAAATTCTCTGTCATTCAATTACTTTCTTAATATAGTGGTTTCCTGGCTCGCATTCAAATAGCTTATCACTCGGTTTAAAAGGGTACTCTGCGAAATGATTTTTCGAGTGCTTTCTAAAGCAATAAAAATGATTGGAAATTATTAAAATGTAACAAAATTTAAAGTATTTTCATTGCTGACTTGCTTGTTCGTATTTATTAGTTATTTTGATAAACATGACATGATAAGTTGGTGTTAGGTTTGGAACTCAAAACTTAGTCTTGCATAATAGACCGGGAGGCGACCGCACAGATAATCATCGAGTTCACCAATGAAAATTTAGGATTAGTTAAATCTCGATCCGCATATTAAAATTCAATAGGTCTGCTAAATCATATTTGGTGGAAAACAACTGAAAACCGGATTTTAACAGTTGATTCATAGGATTAATATTATGTTTTTCTGCTCCCAATTGTATGCCCCCTATGTTTTAATATTTTTGAGTGCTGGAAAGCATAATGGTAAGTCTACGAGTCAACAGCTAAAATCGGGTTTTTGGGTGTTTTTTAATCAAGAAAATGATTTGGCAGACCAACTGCATTTTCATCTGTTAATTGAGATTAAACTAATCCTAGATTTTCATGCATGAACTCAATGATGTGATTGTCTGTGCTACCGCCTCCCGTCCCGATCTATAAAGGATATGTTTCTCCGCTCGAAGTCTAGATTCAAGACTCAAAATTTAGTTTGGCCTGGATGTCTTCGATTGAAATCAACTTGAAAGCCTGCTGTATAGATACTGTTTAGCAGTGTGGAATCCAGTTTGTTTCCCGAAGGAAGATATATTCTGCCGCGGAGCAGTGAGATGTCACTACCAGAAAATTTGTGATTGTGTTTTCAAAAGTCAAAAAGTCCATCCACCCTACCCCAGGAACTCTGTGCAAGCTTGAAAAAACTTTCTATGTTTTCACTAAAATCAACTTTTTTTTTTTTTTTCAAGACTTTATGACTGTTTTTATGTTTGATGGAAAAATGATAATAAAAGAAAATCGCGTGGCAAGCATAGATTATAGAACACTTTTCAACACTAAAAATATTGTTAAAAAAAAAAAAAAAAAAAAAAAAAAAAAAACTCCCCGCATTATGAGATGAAAGATATGTTTGGAAAACATATAACACATTTGAAAACACAATTTTAACAAGTGCCATGTATAGTCGGAAAAATATCTGAATTCTGTGTGCAGTTCGGTATATGATCTATAGATCTGTATATGTATTATATCGAAAAAAAAAAAAAAAAAATTAAACTTAAAAAATGCACGCTAAAATTGAAAAAAGCACTTCAAGCGATTACCGCTCATAGACAGTATAGTAAACGAAATAGTTTTTGTATCTCTGTAAATGAATCATAAATACAATGCATACCATATTTTTCAGTAGGAGATTTATAGTCCTTTTCAGTAATTCATATAAGTTTCATTATGTTTGAAATAGTATAATATCATTAAAAATATTCTGCGAACAGTTTTTGCCCGTAGACCATTGTGAAACAGAATTATTTTGTGTGACCCTGAAAATAAGTATAAATTCTCCCACTCTCCTCTCATACTCTATAGAAAGCTATTTAGTGTACTTCATAAATGCATAAAATTATATTTACAATGATGTAATTTCATTAAAATGTACTGGAAATTATTTTTTTTCCCATTTACCGTGATATGGCCGAATATTTTTGACTGTCCCTGTAAATGAACTCTGTATATGCTACATATTTCAATTTAAATGGCATTGTGCTGAAGCACAATCGCTGACGTTTACTATAGTAAACGTCAATAACATATACAAATTACAATGCAATCAGAGAATATTTACGAATTACAGCACGGATAGTTAAATACACTTTTCAATTATGTTGTAAAGTTTTAAAAAGGTGTGTGTATTTGTGTGAAGAGGGGTATCTGAATAGGCACAATTACAATGATACACTATACAGCGTTAGAATTCCTAAAAATAAGTCACTGGTCCCAAGGACCAGTAAGCATGAGAATTTACTGGTCCGCAGACTTCATCACTGGTCCGCTACATAAAATTCTATTAAATAATTTTAACACTTAGAATGGCCTCCCCCCCCCCCCCAACCCTGGAAAATAAACCAATCTTACTTTGCATTTGTCCAAAATATTCAGCATAATACAATGTAAAATTATAATTTGCTAAAAATTAAATAAACAGTACGCAAAGAAAAACTATCAAATTATTAATTAGATATTTTATTTCCCATTACTTATTTCAACTGACTAAGGTTTAATGCACATTTTTTTCGATTTTTCTCCAGATTTTAGCCAGAGTGGTGGAATTGTAGCTAGTGTCAGTGATGCAGCTGGACTTGAAAAATTCTGGGTCCCTTTTCTACAGAAGCGGGTCCCCAGTAATAATAAGTCATATTTTTCGACGCAAAAATTGAACTTGTTCATTTCCACAAGAAAAATAAAATGCAATAATTGTTTTAATAATAATAAATAATTAAAACCAATATTAATTTAAGAGAAATTTTCGGTACTTTTTAAAGAATAAATGCTCAAGATACAAATTTAATTATAAAATAATGCTTATTTGAGTGTAGAAGATAACAAGTATCACTATTGTCTGCCCCATTTTAAAATGGGACAAGACAGGTTTACTTAAAACGACATTTTTGCTCAAAAAAGGGATATTTTTGTTGAGTAAATGGTACATACTCAAATGATGCTTAATGAAACGGTGCTTTCAGGAGACGCATTCACTCAGAAAGATTTGGAGAAAAAAAAACCGATTGGGAAGCAGGAAAATCAGTTTTTGGAGCAGCAACAACAATTTTGAAGCAGGAAAATTAGTTTTTAAAACAGAAAAATTCTCTCGCGGCTTCACTTATTTATTTATTTATTTTCGTGCTTTTTTGTCGAAATTTCCGTTTTTCGCGTTATTTTGACGAAATCTTTTGTTTTTTCGGGATTTATTGACAAAATATACCGTTTTTCGCGATATTTTTTGACAAAATTTGCCGTTTTATAGCGATTTTTGGACGAAATTTACCGGTTTTTTTTCGCGATCTTTTGAAGAAATCTGTCGTTTTTTCGGGTTTCAAGATGAAATTATCCATTTTTTCTCGAATTTTTTGACGATATTTGCCGGGAATCAGCCGTTATTTAGCGATTTTTTCAACAAAATTTGTCACTTTTTGCTATTTTTTGACAAATTTCGCCGTTTTATCGCGATTTTCGGATAAAAATTTTCGTTTTTTCACGATTTTTTGAAGAAATCTGTCTTTTTTTCGCAACTTTTTGAAAAAATCTGCCGTTTTTCATGATTTTTTTTGACAAAATTTGCCATTTTATCGCTATTTTGGGCGAAATTTGCCGTTTTTCGCGATCTTTTGAAGAAATCTGCCTTTTTTTCGGGTTTTGGAATGAAATTAGCCATTTTTTCGAGAATTGTTTGACAAAATTTGCCGGAAATTAGTCGTTATTTCGCGATTTTTTAATGAAATTACGCGTTTTGTGGGACACGTAAGAGCTATTTTTTTGCGTCCTTATCGCCGATTTTTTTGCGTAATTTACGCGTTATAGCGCGTCCGTGGTATCGCTGATTAATAATAATAATAAAAAAAAATCTTATGTGCAATCGGTTGTGGTTCTCTCAGGGCCTAAAAAAAGGCACTGCTCCTGCGGACCACTAAATTTTTCAAATTAGTGAATTTAGTGGTCCGATTGAATTATCGGTGATCTCGGACCAGCGGACCACCAAGGATTTCGAACGCTGCTATATATATATTTTTTTCATTTTTATATTTTTTTAATATTTTGTAAATTTAATGTCTAAAAAAGCATATCAATAATGACAAGTATAAACTTAATAGTTGCTTTTAAAATAAAAGATGTTTATACACTGCCACTTTTTTTTTTTTTTTTTTTTTTTTTTTTTTTTTAAGTGTTGTCGAATTTGCCAATTATTGTTTAAAATTGACTTTGAAAAACCCTCTTGTTTTTGTGATTGAAATTACTAATCGGAACAGTCATTAAAAAGGATCTGTGACCTTAACATTAGATTATTTGCCCACGTATATTTAGACATTTCGTAAATACACTGACATTGTGCCCGATAAAGGTCTTCTTAATATTGATCATCTTTAAAAGCTAAGAATCTCTAGTTTCGTATTGCTCTGTCATCCACCTGAATCCAGTGGTTGCATTTAGTATTTGCTGAAAATAACTAAATAAATAACAATTCTAATTTTATCAGCTTAGC
This sequence comes from Maratus speculifer, assembly GCA_964019185.1. Taxonomy (NCBI): domain Eukaryota; kingdom Metazoa; phylum Arthropoda; class Arachnida; order Araneae; family Salticidae; genus Maratus; species Maratus speculifer. Next base: position 275,009,787 of record OZ025290.1, read on the forward strand.
TTTCAATCCCCCCCCCCTTTTTTTTTTTTTTTTTTTTTTTTTTTTGTCACCCGTTTTCACAATTAATCATTTTTCTTTTTCAGAATTCTTTATCTGATTTTCAGAAGAAAGTTAGAAATCATTCGGGTAAATGGAAGATTCGATTATTGTGTGTATAATTAACATAAGTTGTTTTATTTTATGTTTCGATTCTTTGTCGATTTTTTGTATGGAATTCTTGTGATATTTATTGATAATTAAAATGTCTCTGAAAATGTTGTTATTGTTACCAAACTTAACGCCAAATAAAAATGGTAATTAAATCAAGTCAGTAATTATTGATATCATATACCGATTCCTGTACGATATGTTTACGGAATGACAGACCATATCGTCCGCTAAAAATTTAAAAATGCATTTTTAACACTTTCCAAAATACTTGAAAAGAATTTGACTTTGATTTGCCTGTTTGTCTCTATTCTAACTTTCTTAAATATCTCGGATTGACATACAATTAATATTGAGGCTTATAGCTGCTTGTTTTTGATAATCATGTGTATAGCTGTTTGTTATTGATAATCAAGTGTATAGCATTTATAAATCGTTTACAAGGACGCTCAAAGAAATTTCATTATATTCTGGTCAATGGAGAGAAAGCCTTTGCAATGCATTTTAGTGATGTTCCACTATTAGTGGCATGATGTTCCGGCGCCTGGATCCACCCGTTTTATTATGATGAATAGAACCCATCTTCAGAGCCCGACACTTTCAGAAAAAAAAAGTAGGTTTACTTGATGACTTGACAAAGTTGTTTAGGTGAAAGTTTCAAGTTAACAAAAAAATAAGTTACAAGAATAATCAAGGGAATGAATTACCGTCCACTTTCTCAAATAAACATTTTTATAATTTACGAACATCTATATGATCTACAGTTTATGTTGCAGAATAAATGAGGACATCTTTTTCAAAACTTGCCTTATCCAAAATCACAAATATTGTGTTTTCTCTAATAGTCTAGTAATCATTTTAAACTATAATTCTGACATCGTAAAATCCTCGTTTCTATTGAATCCAATAGACACAGTATGCAGTTTTTGGTATTTTCCCCAAATTTGATTTTCTGGATATGGCAAATTTTGAAAATTATTGATACTCTCAAAATGAAAAGGACTTTTACAGAAAAGTGCCTACATTAAAAGCTTCTAAAATTTTTATTGAGTCATTCAGAATATTTAAATTTTACTTTTCATATTTTATAAAACAATATTATTTGAAAAGTATTTTATTATGGGGGGGAAATCAGCCACATAATTTTTGAAACTCTAAAATTGCTGGGCCTAGGGCCAAGGCCCCGGAGGCCCGTGCATTAATCAGGCCCTGCGCCATCTTCAGGATTGACAAGTAAAGATAAATAAGAAATTTCCCTGATCCCAGGGGAAATTTTAACTACATTTTCGCTACTTTATCATATTATTTGGCGACTTTTTCTTTAAAAAGCACGTGATGAATTTTCTGATTAAAGAAAAGCGATTTATAAAGAAAATGTACATCAACCCAGCCATATCCGAATCGCGAATTGGATCAGGTTCATGTAAAGCCGAATTACCACACCCGATGTCAGACTCTTCTCCAGAATAAGCTGTTTTATCAACCAGGTTTCTTTTTCTTTCTTTCTTTTATCTTTATTTTTCTTTTTACAATTTTTTTCTCCTTAGGCGGTTGTCCAATGTGATATTATTTAAACCCAGTAATTTTCTTTCTTTTCTTTTTTTTTTCTTCTTAGGCGGCTATCCAGTGTGATGTTATTTAAATTGTTTTTCTTTCTTTCTTTTTTTTGTAATAGATATTAAGAAATAAGAGTAAATAAGCGTAATAAAAGTAAATAAGAGTAATAAGCATTAGGGATGGGACGAATATTCGGCCACTATTCGGTATTCGGCCTATTCGGCCCTTTTGCCGAATATTCGGTTGGCCGAATATTAAAAGCTTGTTGACCGAATACTTCGGCCGAATACCTGTAGCCGAATATTTAGAGATATCTTGCCGAATATTGCTAAAATCTCGCCGAATAGTGAAAGATATCTTGCCAAATAAATTTCGGATTTAAAGAATTTCATTCTCACATTTTTTTTTCTCTAATCCAAATTGGCTACTTCATTTATGAAGTCATTCTCACTCTTACTTACAAAATATAGAGTTATTCAGATACTAAAAAATATACAGCCTTTCTGTATTTCCTATAAAAGTTAGTGATATTCTAGAAAATGCTGCTTAAGTTGGAGATTTAATTGTACGGGAAATGTCATCATTAGAGAATGATATATTACAATTCAAGATATAAAAACACTGCCTTATTCTAAAACGTTTGAATATTTATTAATGTCTGCAAAGTCCATGCACATATAAAAAAGGCTCTTATGAAATTCATAACTTATTTTCTATAAAGTAAGAAATGAAAAAAATTATTCACTAGGTGTGTTAACGAAGATTCATTTTCAAAATTAAATATACTATATCACCATTCCAAATACAATGGTAGATCTGAAAGCAGAACTGGTGTCAAACTCGATACACATTAGATGATACAACTTGCTTTATGAAAATGGTTTTATAAATATTTTAATACTAGCTGTTACCCGTGACGTCGTTCACGTAGCATTAAAAAAAAAGATAAACGCTTTAATTAAACAAAACGGTTCATTAACAATAATTTAAAATATATATAACATTTTTTTTATAGAAGGCTATGCAGTAGTTTTTTTTATAGGGGACTTAAAAAAAATGAAATTGTAACCACTTATACTGTAGAACAACTGTAACGCACCCCAATTGTACAGAAATCATGTTGTAGTGCATTTCAGAATTCCATATCAAAGAAAGAAAAATCATGTGTTAAACCTAGGTAATAAAAAAAATATCCAACATTTCCATAATGCATAACTTCACCGGGACATTCTTTTCTGCAGCTATGTATATGATCTATGTGTTTGTAAATATTCTAAATACAATGTTAAATTTTGCTTAGTGAGAAAAAGTATAACGAATATTAAAATTCACCATTAGCGATTTCTAATTATAGACAGAAACTTACTTGAATTTTTTTTTACAGTTCTGTATATTATGTGCAAATATGTATAAGATCGCATATTTAGCTTAAATTATTCAAGCAAAAAACCCGATTCAAATTATTGAATTCATATTTCCGGGAATCGTTATTGCACTGGTGACCAATCCAGTTTATTGTATAGTCCGATACATGATTTATTTAAATTCTACAAACATCTCTTATTATACCAAATGTAGCTGAACTTCAGGATGCATTAGTTTTCCAAATACATACGATAATTGAAAAAGCTCTTCAGCAATCTTTTCTAATAGACCATACTTTGGATACAATATCTGAGATCTGGACACAGGTCCAAAATCTTTTATGCGTCTCTGTAAATGAACAACAAATGCGATGCAAATGATACTTAACTGCAAGCTTATTGTAGTAAATTTCAGTATTTATCATTGTATTGATTATCTCAGTATATTAATTTCATCATGTTTGAAATAGCGCAACGCAATTAAAATACGCTGGGAATATTTTTTTCTCCGTAGACTATTATATTACCGAACATTTTTCTGTAATCTTGTAAGTGAATGTTAAATCTTTTCACCCCATTTTCTACAGAAATCCTATTTTAGTGCACTTCAGAACCTGATATCAATTTCAATATTATTAAAATAACCTTAATAAAATAACATTATTAAAATACGTTGCAAATGGTTTTTCTTCACAGACCATAATATATTGAAATACTTTTGAGCTCCCTGTACGCACACTATAAGTACTACATTTAACATATTCGATAGTAACCATGTTGTTCTGAACCTTAAAAATGCATGTAAATTTCATTACATTTAAAATTATGTAACATTATCAAAATACACCACAAACGATTTTTTCGCCTTAGACCATAATGTAAAGTTTCCTTTTGAGTGCTCCTGTGATTCAGCTATAATTGCTACCTGGTCCATTTTCAATGCCGCATATGCTATGGTAAATCTCAATAACGTATGTTATTTTCGTATGAATTCCACTATATTTACCCAAGTTGAAAAACGGACAGACAGACGGCAGACCCCAGGCACTCGGCATCCGGTATACAGACAGATTGAAGTCGTAAACACTTTTAGACCATGTTAGAAAGTGTCAAAAAGCGGGTAGTTTCCGTAAAACGAAAAAAAAAACAGTGTTAGGAAAAATATATTACAAAACTGTGTTTTAGGTGGCATTTTTGTATAATTTGTACACATATGCTCTGCATACCATAAAAATTTATAGAAATTTATTATAAAAAACATTCTTAAAAGTCACAACATATTTTTACTTTTTAAGAGCTAAAAAAATGTGCAATTAATATCCATTTACAAACCTGTTTCCAGTACACTTTGAGCACATTATGCCAAATTGAGATATTGACTGAGGGAATGTATTTTCTCACAGTTACATTAAATCTTTAGATTTTAAGCCCGAAAGTGCATTTTTAAAGTGATATTTATTTATATTTTCAGAATTGAACAATTTTCAGAATTAACACACAAAAATATTTTTTTTGATTAGTTGAGCTTTTCTTACTTTCTAAAAATGATAAAAAGTTTTTTCACTGATCATTACGTCATTTACGATATGTATAAATTATTAATATTTTCTAGTCGTTTAATATTTAACCTTTAAAAAAACTTATTTCATTTTAAAATTAAATATTAACCACGCTCAGACGATAAACTTAATTTTCTTTAAATAATAACTTTTGATATCATAATTCAATCTCATTTCATTGCAACATCAGAGATATTTATTTTATTTTCAATATGTGACGTCACAGTCGTCTCTTTTTAGCACTTACTCAAAATTACATTGAAAATTACATTAAAAATGAAAACTTGAAAATTTATACTTTGTTTCATATATGACGTTACATTGATATTTTTTTAAATTCTTAATGGAAAGTATTCCTCTGACGTCACAATTGGTAAAAAATTGAATTTTATAGCCTCGAACCGAAAGAAAGAAAAAGGTTCATTTTGATTACGGATTAATATCTGGAAAAACTACTAAAATATTTATATTCTTGTAAAGTGTGAAGTTATATTCTTGTAAAGTCTTCTAAGTGTAAAAGAAATTTTATATAATCGTTTGCGTGATGTAAGAAGAAAAACAGTATTCCTCTGACGTCACAATTGGTGAAATTGCGGTTTTTAATCTCGAACTGAAAAACAGAATAGGGTCCATTTATTTATTTCATTTTATTTTATCACGTGAAAATCTTTCAGTTGAAAATTAATTACAGAAGAGAAATAATTATTCCGGTTTTTTTATTTTTTGGCAACGAAAAAAGAAAGATAATTAAATATTATGGAAAATTTTTCAATTTATTCTGTATGAAAAATAGTGAAATATTGAATTATTAAGAAAAATATTTGAATAAAAAAAATAATAATTAGCCTATGTTCATTTCAGGCCAATAATTTACCTACATACAAAAATTCAAAGACATTAATCCATCCGTTTTGAAGCCAAGTTCATTCCAATTTTCGGACACACTTTCACATTTATAATATATATAAGGATAAATTCTAAATACTCAAGAAAATAATTTTTTCATTCTATAGTTTTCATTTTTAAATAATTATTTGCATAATTACTGACTTAAACATGTAACATTATTATGTATATATTTTTTATTTAATCTTCCTTCCTTCATGTTGTTATCAATTTCTGTTTATCCTTTTAATGCTTGTTGAATAAGTGGAATATTGAAGTTGAATATTGTATGTGCCGATTCAAATGTCAAAGATTTTGTTAACATATGCATTCTACTTTAAGCATAACCTTTTGCTTTAACGTAATTTGTAATTTAAAGCTTGGCATCTGATTTCAGAACAGTCTCATTCTTACAAATTTGCTTATCACTAGGGTAGGGACGCAAACTCTAAATGATCAAATTTACTTCATTAAAGGCTATTTCAGAAAATATGTCCTTGTGAGTTCTGAGAGAGAGAGAGATTAAGAATATTATTGATTTTGGATACAAGAAGTATCATTTGATAGTAAAAGTGAAGTACATTCTTCATATTTTAGTGGAAATATTTTCCCATCTTGACTTACTGAAAATCAATTTGATGTACATTAGAATAAAGGATATAATGCAATTTCATAATTTTTTTGTTAAAATAAGTTTTTCAAATTTAAAAATACATTTAAAAGCACATTTAAGAGTAATAATTATTAATGAGCTCCTATTTTTTAAATTATATATAATCAAAATTTATTTTCTTTATTGGAAAAAAATTTTTATTATTCGGCCGGCCGAATATTCGGTATTCGGCTTAAAATTTGGCCGAATATTCGGTATTCGGCTATTCGGCCAAATCACTATTCGTCCCATCTCTAATAAGCATAATGTAAATAAAAATTCTATTTCTATTGTGTTTAAACAATGAGGAAAAGTATGCATTTAAATAATAAAAAATTAGTTATATCCTTCTTTGAAACCAACAACCGTCTTTCTGTCGCCTTTCTACACAAGAGATATGCTACAGTCGCAGATAATGATAAAAATAATGATTTTTGAGTAACTCTTTGAAAAATAAAACCGCATAAATGGGCGTTCAGGGTGGGCTATATTTAAACAATAGGAACCAAACAGATCCATTTTAATGAAAAAATTAACTATCTCTAAATTTAACTTTAAACAACGTGTCGGAATAATATTGGGAGTTAAAAGAAAATTCATATCAGAATAATATTTTCCTTTGCCCTTTTTAAGTTATTTCAAAGAAGAGAAATTCAATTTATTTTATTTTATTTCAATTTCCTCGCATATCCTGAGACCACCTACATCGAACTAGTAGATGACTATTAAGGCAAAATTATTTTTACTATGAGCATATTCCAGGGTGGTCGTTGTTTTTCTGGAAAAATTTAAAGAAAGCGAAAATTTTGTTTTCCCGTTGATATCGGCAATGCAGCATTTCACATACTTTAAAATCTGTAAGTAAACTGAGTACAGCAATCATGCATTTAATCATTACATTTTTTTTAAATATACCTAAAAGCGATCGAAATGAAAATTTTAAAACTTATGTCAATATCTCCAAGCTCATCTTTCATGAGCAGTTTTATACCATCCATAAGCGGCTGCCAAGAGGCGTATTATTCTAATACACTGGCACTCTAAAAAGTAAATGCGTAAATTTACACATAAAAACGGGTATATCGATGATACAAAAACGATTTGTCTATATGTATAAATTGTTTGCTTTGTACTTCGCATTCACATCTTGAGTCAATTATGATTGACAATTATAAACAACGAAGTTCGTAGAAATAAATAGTCTCGTTTGAGCTGATACCACTCAAATCGATGAGTAATGTTGAAAATTTCCGAGGAAAGGAACGAGATTTTAAAAATACTGATAATTTCAGTCCGGCCGAATTTTCAGCCGCACTTTCGGTGAAACTCAGATTTTGGGCCATAGACGAAACCGAATTTTCGGGCGATCTCTAGACAAAAGTGGTATTTCAGAACTTTCAAAGTGATTGAGCTCAATAAACCAGGAATGCAATGGACCTGGGATTCCTTACATGTATAAATTTAATAATAATAATAATAATAATAATAATAATAATAATATATTAATAATATATAATATAATAATCAGATTATGTTCTGATTGCAAAGAACGCTTGACTTGACATTTTTCTTATTTTAGATTGCTTACAGAGAACGAGTTTTTTGACGTACATTGCCATATTTTAACGATTTTTCGAACTAAATTTTTGAAATTTCAGAAATTAAAATTCCAAAAATCTTTAAAATGTGGCTCTGTATGCCGAAAAACTCGTTCTCTGCAAGCAATCTAAAACAAGAAAAATGTCAATCAGAACATAATCTTTTAAAATATTCACCGTTCGAAACTTCTATATTAATGTTTACAGCTTATTTAATAAACAAACGGTTTACCACATAATTCTTTGTTTTTGAGAAATATAATTTTCAAATCGGGGTCTTATTTGCTGGACACCGTGTATATGGGTCATTTTCACCATTTGCTTACATTTCATGGTAACAGACTTGACAAGTAACGGATTTGACATTTCAAATAAAACTAAAAAATACTATTAAAATGAACTAGCTTGTATATTTTCTAACATGTATAATAATTTACATACCTTCTAAAACTATTTAGTAAACTTACTTAGCAGCTTTCATCGCTTACATTTCATGGTAACGGACTTGACATTTCAAATAAAACTATTAGAAATGAACTAGCTTGTATAATTTCTAACTCAGATAATAATACACATACCTTCTGAAACTTTTAGTAAACAATATTTAATTACAAAAGTGCAAAAATCATTTTTTTAATATTAAAATTTATGATAGCAGACTTGACAGTGTAAAAAAATACCAACCTTGATAAAAGCTTTCTTACCACTATTACATTGCTTCACAATTGAAGAAGAAAAATGGTAAGTAGTAGTTGCGTGAATAGTTTAATTATATCGCCGAATATTTGCTGCTAACTTTAAGTAGAATTAAAAACCTATTTTGACTAAAATAATGACAAGGTAACGGACTTGACAAAAAGTGAGGGACAAAAGATTTCTTGTAATTTCTTAAAGAAAATATCTTTTGTAATAATTTTTTCATAATATAGAACACTAACAGTTCATATTTAAAATAATTAAACCTTTTTATTTAAAAAAAAAAAAAAAAAAAAAAAAAAAATTAGCTAAAAAATAAAAAGCTAAAAAACTTGGAATGGGACAGGCATTTTTGCTTAGAATCAAAATTTTAAAGATTTATATCTCAAAAAAATTTATTGATTTTAATTTTTCGTATTAGAAATATTCAATATAATCTTCTTCAGCTAATGCATAGCTCATATCAAACTTTAAATATTAATTTATGTTTGAATTTTCTTCTTTTAGGTAGCTTTCATTACATAAAGTAAAAAACTACCTATTGCAGCCGTCCGGAAGAAGTACTTCCAGAAAATTTTAATATATTTTCACCGATCATGACCCCCAGACCCCAAAACCGCCCTCCGTTCAAATGTTGACATATATAACCATATATAGTACCATTAGATAATACTACAAATCAACATCAATTTCTGGAAAAACTTGTTAAAGCCAAATTATCTGATATTTGTCATGCTGTAACTAACGTATTTATAAACCGATTTGAATGAAACTTAATATGTACATAGTACATACAAATGTCTCGACCGAATTCGTTGGCCAGCATCATCTGCCATTTTGGTTCAAAATGGCGGCCATTTAAAACATTTTTAAAAATTTAAAATTAAATACTAAAAAATTAAAAGTTAAGAAATATTTTTCTTTTATGTGTTAGAACTTAAAACAACGATTCCAGAACACTTTTTATTTTGTCTATATCTTAAAAAATGATTGAGTTATAGCATTTTGAATTTTCCTTATGGCTGACATTTAAAACGATCTGATTTTTGTCACGTGATAACACGCGTATTTATGAATCGAAATGGATGTAACTTGGTATGTACATAGTACATAATAAAGCCTGGACCGAGTTCGTTAGCCAGTCCCATCCGCCATTTTGTTTCAAAAAGACGGCCATTGAAAAATTTTTAAAAAATTTAAAATTTAAAATTAGGCACAAGAAAGTGAGAAATTGAAAAATATTTTTCTTTTATGCATTTGATCTTGATACAAAGATTCCAGAGCATTTTTTGTTTTGTCTGTATCTTAAAAAATGGTTGAGTTATAGTACTTTTAATTTCTAGTGTTGCTCACATTTTAAATTACCTGATTTTCGTCATTTATTTTATAACAAGCGTATTTATAAACCGATTTGGATGAAACTTGGTGCGTACATAGTACATACATGTCTGGACCGAGTTAGTTGGCCAGTTCCATCCGCCATCTTTTTTCAAAATGGCGGAATATTAAAGTTTAAAAAAAAAAAAAAAAAAAATTGAAAATTAGATGCATAAAAATAAAAAATTACAAAAAGATTTTTTTTTTTTTTTTTTTTTTTTTTTTTTTTTTGCGTGTTTGATTTTTATACAAAGATTCCAGAGCATTTTTTGTTTCCTTTATATCTTGAAAAATGGCTGAATTACAGCACTTTCAATTTCCAGGGTGATTGACTTGAAACTTTAAGCGTAGATAGTACATACTGATGCCTGGACTGGGCCGAGTTCGTTAGCCAGTTCCGACCGCCGTCTTGTTTCAAAATGGCGGAACATTAAATTTTAAAATTAGGTGCAAAAAAGTAAGAAATTGAAAAAGATTTTTCTTTTGTGTTTTGAACTTGATACAAAGATTCCAGAGCATTTTTTGTTTCATCTGTATCTTGGAAAATGTCTGAGTTTTAGTACTTTCAATTTCCAGTGAGATTGACATTTTGAATTGGTCTAAAATTTGTCACGCGTTAATACGCATATTTATAAACTGATTTCGATACAACTCCGTGTGTTCATGATACATACCAATGTCTTGACCGAGTTCATGGGCCAACTTTATCTGCCATCTTGTTTCAAAATGGCGGACAATTAAGTTTGTCAAAAATATTTTAAATGTATAATGATGTACAAACAAAAAATTAGAAATTGAAAAAAGGTTCTTCCTAAATTATTTATCTTAATAATGAATTCCGGAGTATTTTTTGCTTCGTCTTTACCTTGAAAAATGCTTGGGATATAGCAGTTTTATTTTCTAATGTGGGTGATTTTTTAATCAATTTGCCCGCGACAGCACTTGTATATATTAATCGATTTCGATGTGAGTGTGCATGTTCACATGAATTAAAATTTCGGCCAAGCTCATTGGTTTGTTTTATCCATCATGTTGCTTTAAAATGGATATCGCGGAATTTTGCAACCCTGTAAATGGCTTAAAATAAAACCAGGTTGAATAAAAGATGACTAGTTCTTAAAAATTCTCATACAAAATCCTATTAATATTCAGTATTGACAAAAACTAGTATTCAATCTTATATAATCGTGTTCCACTAATTTGAGCTTCGCATATTTGAATAATATAACTTAATTTAAAATAAATAAATAAGCATATGAAAGCTACCTCTTCCTCCCGGCACTGCCGGAAGGACTTTTTACTCTGGGACAGCATATGTAAGCGAAATTTGAAAATGGCCCATATAATATAGGGGAGAGTGGGGATACTTGAGCATAGGGGATACTTGAGCCACCCCTATTATCTCTACAGTTAGTTAATTTTTCTTTCTAAAACTGCCAATATGTTAACACATTTATAGTTCTGAACATGTAAAAAAGAAATCACACATCTTGGTACCATTTTGAAAGTATAGTGATCAATAGTTGTCTTTTCCCTATCTGAAGTAAATTTTTGGGTACATGGTTTTTTTGTTTTTTTGTAATCAAAGTTTTGTTTAAAGTTGCAACTATATACATAAATTTAATAAGCATAATTTCAATTGTATTTCGAATCTAAAATAGTTCTAATAGCTGCATGCTTTATTTAGTAAAACTCTGCGAAACAAAACTAGTGGTAGTGGGGATACTTGAGCCAGTGAGAGTGGGGATACTTTAGCCGTGTCTCAACCCTCCCCACTAGAAATTAAACATAGGAGAAACAAACAAAAAATAAAATTCCTTCCTTATATTCATTAATAGATTTTTTTATGGATAAAAGAGAGAATAATTTTTCATTTTATTTTATTTTTCCTGAAAAAATAACGACTTAAAAATGTTTAAAAATGTATATTTTTTAAATGAAAATATCCATTTTAATTTTCATTTTGACTAGCAAAATAACCTGTCTAGATAAATGTAAACATAGTTTTCAATTTAACTTTTATTAAATTAAAATAACTTTTTAAAACAGTTTTACAGGCTATAATCTCTAATACTTTAATTAGTTAGGTCCAACATATTAAAATATTTATTTTTTAATATAACATATTAAGATTAATATCTTATATTGAAATCGTAACCTCTGTTGCTGTAATTTTTTTTTAACTAAGAAAATTGAAGAAAAATTGGTAAAAAGAGCGCACAAAAAACAAGAAAAGCAACAAAAATCCCAATTCAAACTTACCTGCATGGAGCCAAAGAGGAAGACAAAATCTTTTCCTGTGAAATCAAAAAAGTGTTTGAAATAGTAGAATGATACATCTGGCTTAAATTCCGACAGCTACTAAATTAAAAGCATGAATTCGACATTATCATTAGAGGAAAATTCTGCCAATGATGGTGATGATGTGAAAAGAAAACCTTCTATTGATGGTTGGTTACTAATAAAATATGCCAGAAAGAAAACTAAAAATATTTGTTGGATAAGCACTTAATATTTTGAAAATGAAATTTGCCCGAAGAATAGCAGATTCCAAATTTAAATGGCTCTGAACTGAGGGTGTTTCTACCGTCGTTATAACTCAAGTTGAAATTATCATTTGACAACCAGTTCTAACGACAAAAAATGATCGTATTACTAACTTTGTTTTCTCAATTGGTTTGGAAGGACTTTATGTTTCATAATTTATCATTCTGTAAAATGTTTGTGCAAAAATAAAGCGAAAAAAATTACTTTTGTAGGTATTTTTCCGTAGTGGCTCAAGTATCCCTTCACCATGGCTCAAGTATCCCTTCACCATGGCTCAAGTATCCCTTCACCATGGCTCAAGTATCCCTCCCATGGGGATACTTGAGCCATCATGTAAAACAAAAAATAAACATTTTTTATACATAGAAAAATAGTTCAAAATTAATTGAAAGTGGTTTTCAGTTGAAGAAAAAATATCAAATTTTCATTTTCAATATTTTATTTTATTATAAGAAATTATAAAAAATTTAAAAAAATTAAAATTCAAAAAATGGCTCAAGTATCCCCATCTTCCCCTATATTTATAAACCTTTTCATAAGAACATCGTGAAGATTGTTTGAGTATGATTAATATAATGTAAGCTAAGTGTAGATCATTAAAGAATGCATTCTCTTGACAAAATTTTTAAATAAAGCGGCTGACGAGATTTCGAGAGACCGCTGTTCTGCGAACACTTGTCGCCACCCACACAACGTCTTCGTTTTCTTTTCCTCGAAATATGAGTGTTCTAACTGTGTAAAAATAATGTTCAGGTTATGAGCTCTTTGTAAGAATGAGTTCTTTTAAGTTTTTTAAATTATCTATTTAAAAGACCTGGTTAAAAACTTTCTATGATATTTGTTCAAAATGTTGTCAATTAGGTTAAGCTCTGTCTATAATATAAATTTATTTTGCTAAAGCAAAATAAATTTATGACATTTGTCTATCACCCAGAAATTTCAAAACTAAGATTTAGTTAATAATAACACATTGCTCAGTGGTGCACAAAACAGGAATTTTAATATATATTAGTACATATTAAAATAAAATAAAACTTTCAACGTTTCGCGCCGTCTTCTGCGGGCGTCTTCAGGAAAATATGACGCGACGAAGACGGCGCGAAACGTTGAAAGTTTTATTTTATTTTAATATGTACTAATGTATATTAAAATTCCTGTTTTGTGCACCACTGAGCAATGTGTTATTATTAGTTAAATTTTATGGTGCAACTGTCCTATATATATTTAAGATTTAGTTTTTTTCAACATTAACCTATTCAGTTGTTCTAGCACACTATCACATTTAAAACAAAGGCAAATGAAAGTTTCATTGTGTGAAGAAACATTTTAAAAGAATTCAGAGTAAATAGAAAATCTGTCTGTAGGGTAATCCTTTTTTCAAACGGTAAATATAGCATTCCCTATCTGAGAAATGTTATGCAATTGTTTTTGCTAAAACGGAATTCTTTGTGAAACGGAACATCTATTTAAAGAAAAAAAATGTCTTAAAGAATTATATTTATGTGAAAAATCGGGAATAAAAAGATTTTTTGTAATGATGAAATAAAGTTGGGTATATCCACCAGACCCGCTCCCCAGAAATGGTGTCGTAGGCGGTGATGACCGTAACTTTGTCGAATGTTAACTTACATTATAAAAAGCGTAATGTTTTTACTCCGAACACATAAAACTAGAGCGGCCATTTTCAACATAGAGTCAAATCCGTTACCAAATGTCAAGTCTCTTACCGCACGGTTTTTTAATGATTATCATTTTTTCTTCATTCTACTTTTATTTTTCATTCAACTAAGAAACAAATATGCAATTTCCTTAAAATTTAATAATTTATATGAATATATATTGTAATTATTAGAAAAAAGTTCTTGTATAATTTCTATGTGATCAAAATCTTGTGGCTAAAACTGTCTCTCATTTCAATTTAATTTAAATATTATTGATGAATATCTGTTTTGAAATTTAGGGACATAAGTCTCTTCAAAGTAAGTTAATTTTAGGAAATTTAATGCTGAGTATTTTCAGTAATTTTCTACGGTAAAACGGATTTGACCAATTGCCTTACAAGCCAACTTTAAATAGCATTTACATATTATATTATAGGGCAAAGTGCACAACCAATTTTTTTTCCATGTACCTTAAACATTTACTTTAACACCTGTCTCCAGTTTTAAAAGAAATCATTAAGTTTGAAAAATAAAAATAAAATTCTGAACTGTACGCGAATGGTGAAAATGGTCCTGAGAGTAATTGTTCGGATTTTGAAAAAATTGATTTTGGAAAAAAAAAAAAAAGGTTGCCGTTTAAAGTTAAAATACCGATTAAATAAATAAAATAATTAATTTCTTAGTTTAAAAGAATGAAAGAAAGAAAGAAAGAAGAAAAAAAAGCAAAGAAAAAAATCATCGAATAGCCAAAGGAAATTATTCCTCTGTAGTCAATAATATTGATAAATTATGATCAAAATTTGAAGATGACTAGTTGAGATTTGTTTGAGATAGTCAGGTTTAAGTATTATAAGTGTGATTTGTATAATATAGAACAATTAAATTAAAGCGGCGCAGTTTTTTTTTTTTTTTTTTTTTTTTTAATTAAATCGACTAAAAAACATAACTGAGTATTCTTCACTAATTTTACTTTCAGAAAATATATTTTTTGAAAAATTTGCAGATAGATATAAGAATACGATATTTAATTTTATATAATAATCTTTTTAAAGGATCATGATTTTGAATTAAAAGAATAAATTCTTGCGTGTCATTAAAACTACTACATTCATTTTAATTCTTCCTATCACGAATGAAAAATGTATATTTTATTTCTCAGTTTTATTTTCGTGTCTAACGTGGGATTCCAACTTTTAATAAAAACAAACTCGAGTGTCCACGAGATGGATTTTAGAGTGCTTTTACGTAAAAAATGCATCTCAGATAGTCTTCCAGTAAGGATTTAGCATTTGTTTTAGGAAAGTTTCGTTAAAGTATTCCTCTTACCTCGCTGTCACTGCCGAGCATCATTAAATTTTGGTTTCTGTATAGGAATATGTATAAAAAAAAAAAAAAAAAATGAGAGAGAGAGAGAAGATGCATAAGTTTTATTTCAATCGCAAACAATTGGTCTACAATAAAAACAATTTAAGAAAATTCTTTAAATAAAATATTATAGTTATTTGAAGCAATATATTGAAATAAATAAAGTATGTTTGTTTAGATTGAAGGTGTATTATTTTCGCGTACTTTTTATGATATTTACGGATTGTAACTGAAGCAAATATGTTTCACTGTTAGAACTCGTTAGTTGTGTAGATCACTGTAAAAATATTTTTGCTGCTCAGAAATATACTTAGCGGGAAAATTATGTTTCTCATTGAGGTTATTATTCATATTTGATAATGCTCAAATCGATATGCCAGCTCTCCTCGTACTATTCAGTATTATACCTAACAATTACTATTCGACTAGCCGAATTTTCGGTATTAGGTTTATCTGTATACCGAATATTCGGCATTCGTCCAAGATCGTTATTCGGTGCATTCTTAATTAATTTATTTATTTGTTTTGTTATTTTTTATCAGTTTGGGGGAAAAAATTCAAGTGACTTAAAATAATAAAATACATTTGTTTGGAAATTATTTCTGAATATTTAAAATCTCTTTGCTATCCAGGGCTTGAAATTCAATTTTCCAGAGGAGGGGAGTCTCCCTCCCAACATTTATAAATAGAGGGGAGTTTAGCTGTTTGGGAGGGAGAAAAAAATCTTTAAAATTTACTGTTATTTTATGTGCTATTTAAAGAATTACACAAAAACAGACATGACAAAATACCACTGAAGCAATTTTTATAAACAAAAAGAATAAGTCAAGATTTTATATAGTCTATTTAGTTTACAAATGGATAAATTCCCTCACTGTGCTAATTACTTTTGATTCAAGTCTAATAGACTCTGTTTTTGGTTCAGGTTGATATTAGGGTGAAGTTGAGTGTAGATTGCTGCAAGTTGGGTTCGGGTTACTCATTTTTTTCAAAAATTTGTTCAGTATATATTATTTTCAACTAAAAATTATACCTATAACAATAAACCAGGAGTGATTCTGGGTGAATCACTTCTGGCTCTGAAATCCGGGGGGGGGGGATAAATTCGCGATTTACGCTCCGCGATGGGTGAAAGGGGGGGGGGGGTATCCGCGATCTTCAAACGAAATCAGCAATTTATCTGCAATATTTTAGCAAAATCGGCGATTTATTGCGATCCTTTGACAAAATCGGCGTTTTCCTGTGTTTTTTTTTATGAAATCGGCGTTTTTTCGACGATCTTCAGACAAATTTGCATTTTTACGCGATCTTTTCTCGAAAACGGCGTTTTATCCCCGTGATCTTTTGACGAAATCGGCGTTTTTTCCGTGATTTATAGATGAAATCGGCCTTTTTTTTTTCATTGATCTTTTGACAAAATATTTATGAGCTATCTTTTACCGAAAACGGCGTTTTTTCCGCGATCTTTTAATGAAATCGGCGTTATATCCGCAATCTTTAGACGAAATCGACGTTTTCCCACAATCTTCAGACGAAATCACCGTTTTATCTGCGATATTTGGTGAAACTGCCGTTTCTTCCGCGATCCGCACAGGATATTCGCATTTTTCAACGATCTTTCGACAAAGGCAATCCTTTAACAAAATTCACATTTATTACGCCTGCTTTCGCGAAATTCACATTTATTCCGCGATGATATCACGAAATTCGCATTTATTCCGCAATCATTTCACGAAATTCACGTTTGTTTCATGATCCTTTCAAAAAATTCGTGTTTATTCCGCGATTTTTTTTTTTTTTTTTTTTTTTTTTTAAGAAATCCGTGTTTTATCGAGATCTTTTAAGGAAAGTCGGGTTTTTTTTTTCGCGATCCTTTAGAAAATTGCCGTTTTTATCGCGATAATTTAACAAAATTTTCTGTGAACGATTGATGAAACTGATTATGCAGTTCAGCTCGGTTCAAAAGCTATGAAAAATCGGTAATTAGCCCGGAAATTCGGGCATAATTATCCAAATTTCGAGGCTGATAAACGATGTTTCATAACTTTTGAAATCGAATGCGTTAATTTTTTGGAAATTTTGAAACGGAATTACTCCGTTCTCGCGACGGTAAATCGCACGAAACTTGTCAATCGATCGCGGGAGAAAAAATGCAAAACTTGACGATTGGTTGCGGAAAAATAGCGTGAATTCCAACGATTTTTCGCAGCAAAAAACTCGCAAAATATGTCATTCAGTCGCGCGAAAATATAAAATTTGCAAAAAAAATCGTAGTTTTAAAGTACAAAATTTTTCGGAAAATTCGTGATTTTTTTTGGGCGTGAGCCTCCCGCCTACGATATTTTTGGGGGCGGGATTTCAAAATTTCGGGCGCGAATCCCGTCATCCCGCCCTGAAATTCAAGCCCTGCTCAGATTTCTGTGTTGATATTATTATTTTGTTCGTATGTTTAAAACTTGTCTTGCAACGGGAATTTTCCACGATGTTTTTAGTTTAGTTTATTCTTATTTATTTATTTATTTATTTTTATTTATTTATTTAATTTAATTTTTATTTATTTATTTAATTTTATTTTTATTTAATTTTTATTTATTTATTTATTTATTTATTACTATTACACCTGCTACACGAAAATATGTCTAAAGTGGAATTTTTTCTAGGTCTCTTTCAGGATTGCCGGATTTTTTTTTTTTTTTTTTTTTTTTCATTTAAAATAAGCCGGCTTTAATTAAAAAAAGACCAGTTTTTATTTTTTAAAAAGCTTATTTTTTAGGTAATTCTTATTAAATTTGGATTAATTTATTTTTAATACGCTTATAAAATTACATTTTCATTTTTAATACACTTTTTCTTAAATAGAAATTTTTATTACATTTCGTCAAATGATAGGTCCTTTTAATTGCTAGAGTGCAACCGTGAAGACATTATGTCTGAAAAAAATTATAAATATTCAGAAAAATACATTAAATTAGACTCTAAAGTAGGGATGCACCGAATAGTGATTTTTGCCGAATATTCGGCCGACAGGTGAACCGAATACCGAATATTCGGCTAGCCAAATAGTAATTGTTGACCCGAAAATCGAATATTCGGCTTTCCAAATACTTTTTATATTTCAAAGTTTAAAGGTATTAAAATGTTACTTTTAATACATTTTTACATAATATTTAATGAAAGAAACTTACATTTCGATAAACAAGAGCTTTTTATAAGAACATTTTGTATTGAAAAAAATCTGCCTTGAGTTATTTAAGAAGCACAATTATGGAACTTTAATTAATAAAATTTTAAATTTCATGGTTTCTTCTATGAATTAAAACAAACTTTTTAAAATGAAAAAGAAATAATGAAAAAATGGTCGAAGAAAAACTTTACAATCTGATAATTGTCCTTCTTAAATAATTCAAGACAGATTTTTTTAGGTAGCTTTCATTACAAAAAGTAAAAAGCTACCTATTGCAGCCGTCCGGAGGAAAGCACTTCCGGAAAATTTTGGTATATTTTCACCGATCATGACCCAGACCCCAAAACCACCCTCCGTTCAAATGTTGACATATATATATATATATATATATATATATATATATATATATATGATTTTTGTCATGCGATAACTAACGTATTTATGAACCGATTCGAATGAAACTTGGTATGTACATAGTACATACAAATGTTTCGACCGAGTTCGTTGGTCAGCATCATCCGCCATTTTGTTTCAAAATGGCGGCCATTTAAAAATTTTTTAAAAATTTAAAATTTAAAATTAAATGCGAAAAAATTAAAAGTTGAAAAATATTTTTCTTTTACGTGTTAGAACTTAAAACAAAGATTCCAAAACACTTTTTATTTTATCTATATATTAAAAAATGATTGAGTTATAGCACTTTGAATTTTTCTTATGGCTGACATTTTGAAACGATCTGATTTTTGTCACGTAATAACACGCGTATTTATGAACCGATTTCAATGAAACTTGGTATGTACATAGTACATACAAATGTCTCAACCGAGTTCGTTGGCCAGCATCATCCGCCATTTTGTTTCAAAATGGTGGCCATTTAATTTTTTTTAATTTAAAATTTAAAATTAAATACGAAAAAATCAAAATTTGAAAAATATTTTTCATTTACGTGTTAGAACTTAAAACAACAAGTCCAGAACACTTTTTATTTTGTCTATATCTTACAAAATGATTGAGTTATAGCACTTTGAATTTTTCTTATGGCTGACATTTTGAAACGATCTGATATTTGTCACGTGATAACACGCGTATTTATGAACCGATTTCAATGAAACTTGGTATGTACATAGTACATACAAATGTCTCGACCGAGTTCGTTGGCCAGCATCATCCGCCATTTTGTTTCAAAATGGTGACCATTTTAAATTTTTTTAAAAATTTAAAATTTAAAATTAAATGCGAAAAAATTAAAAGTTGAAAAATCTTTTTCTTTTATGTGTTAAAACTTAAAACAACGATTCCAGAACACTTTTTATTTTGTCTATATCTTAAAAAATGATTGAGTTATAGTACTTTGAATTTTGCTTATGGCTGACATTTTGAAACGGTCTGATCTGAACGATCCATCAAGTTGCTTTAAAATGGCATACACTTTATGATATCGTAGAATTTGGCGACTCTCTGAATCGCTTAAAATAAAACCAGGTTGAATAGAAGATGACTAATTTCTAAAAATTCCCATTAATATTCAGTCTTGACAAAAACTAGTATTCAATCTTATAAAATCACTAATTTTATATGATTATTTGCACTAATTTGAGCTTAGTATTTTTGAACAATGTAACTTACTTTAAAATAAATAAATAAATATATAAGTATATGAAAGCTACCTCTTCCTCCCGGCATTGCCGGAAGGACTTTTTAATATAAAGTACAAATACTTTCAACTTAATTCTGAATAAAGGCATGTCTAGCTCATAGTTTTTTTTTCTTATGAATGGTGGTACTTTCCACTTTTCCAATCATGTCATATTTTACAGAAATTAAACCATGTGAGTTGAAAATATAGTTATGTTATCTTATTTATTCTTAATGCAACAAACGAACACACAAATTTGACCTAAAGTGAGATGAAATACAATGCGCTTTTGAAGTTGATTATGATTATGGTTTCATGAACAAAAATTGTCTGCCTTGATAGCTATAATTAATCTCAAAAGTTTTTCTTTCATGTTTAAGAACTTTTATTTGGGAAAAGCAAGAAACAAATTATTTACTAAACAAAATTTAGGAACTTGCACCTGCACATAATTTTTTCCTTAGGAGAATCTGAATAAATCACCATTTTAATCCTTCTCATGGTTAATTTTCTTAAGTTATACTTTAAAACGGCAAATAAATAATGTAAAAACATTCTATTCAGCGTTCGAAATCCTTGGTGGTCCGCTGGTCCGAGACCACCGATAATTCAATCGGACCACTAATTTGAAAAATTTAATGGTCCGCAGGACCAGTGCCTTTTTTCAGGCCCAGAGAAAACCACAACCAATCGCACATAAGATTTTTTTTATTTCAGCGATGTCACGGACGCGCTATAGCGCGTAAATTAAGCAAAAAATCGGCGATGGGATGCAAAAAAATAGCTCTTACGCGTCCCACGGAACGCGTAATTTCGTTAAGAGATCGCGAAAAAACGGCAAATTTCGTTAAAAAATCGCGAAATAACGACTAATTTTCGGCAAATTTTGTCAAACAATTCTCGAAAAAATGGCTAATTTCATTCCAAACCCTGAAAAAAAAGGCAGATTTCTTCAAAAGATCGCGAAAAAACGGCAAATTTCGAACAAAAGACGATAAACGGCAAATTTAGAAAAAAAAATCGCGAAAAAAACGGCAAATTTTGTCTGAAAATCGCGATAAAACGGCAAAATTTGTCAAAAAAATCGCGAAAAACGACAAATTTCCTCAAGAGATTGCGAAAAAACGACAAATTTTTTTTAAAAATCGCTAAATAACGACTAATTTCCGGCAAATATCGCCAAAAAATTCGCGAAAAAAGGCTAATTTCAGCCTGAAAACCGAAAAAAACAGCAGATTGCTTCAAAAGATCGCGAAAAAACGGCAAATTTGGTCCAAAAATCGCGATAAAACGGCAAATTTTGTCAAAAAATATCGCGAAAAACGGTACATTTCGTCAATAAACCCCGAAAAAACAAAAGATTTCGTCAAAATAACACGAAAAACGGAAATTTTGACAAAAAAGCACGAAAATAAATAAATAAATAAATGCTGGGAGAGAATTTTTCTGTTTTAAAAACAAATTTTCCTGCTTCAAAATTGTTGTTACTGCTCCAAAACCTGATTTTCCTGTTTCCAATCGGTTTTTTATTGCTCCAAATCTTTCTGAGTGAATGCGACTCCTGAAAGCACCATTTCATTAAGCAAAGTATCCATTTACTCAACAAAAATATCCCTTTTTTCAGCAAAAATGTTTTTTTCAATAAACCTGCCTTCCCCATTTTAAAAGGGGTTTGTTATCTTCTACACTTAAATAAACATTATTTTATAATTAAATTTGTATCTTGCACTTTTATTCTTTAAAAAGTACACAAATTTTCTCTTAAATTGATATTGGTTTTAATTATTTAAATTATTACTAAAACAATTATTGCATTTTATTTTTCTTGTGGAAATGAACAAATTCAATTTTTGAGTCGAAAAATATGACTTAATATTATTAGTGGGGACCCGCTTTTGTCGAAAAGGGGCCCAGAATTTTAGAAGTCCCGGGGACTCAGAATTTTTCAAATCCTGCTGCATCACTGACACTAGCTAGAATTCCACCCCTCTGGCTACAATCTGAAGAAAAATCGAAAAAAAAAAAAAATTGCATTAAAACTTAGTCAGTTGAAATAAGTAATGGCAAATAAAATATCTAATTAATAATTTGATAGTTTTTCTTTACGTACTGTTTATTTAATTTTAAGCAAATTATAATTTTACATTTTATTATGCTAAAAATTTTGGATAAATGCAAAGTAGGATTGGGTTATATTCCAGGGAGGGGGGGAGGGGGAGAAGACATTATAAGTGTTAAAATTATTTAATAGAATTTTATATCACGGACCAGAGATGATGTCTGCGGACCAGTAAATTCTCATGCTTACTGGTCCTTGGGACCAGTGACTTTTTTTTTAGGAATTCTAACGCTGCTATTTTATTTAAAAATTATTTTGTTTCTAATTATTGTAAATATAAATTAAAAATTGACAGTTAAAGATAGAAATTGTGAAAAGTTTTTAAAAATGTGTTTTAAAAGGTTTTATTAAGTATTGGATTCGGCCAAACCGAGTATTCTGTAACATGGCCGAATACCGAATAGATACCGAATCGGTAATACTTACTCTAAAGTGATGCTTTAGAATTTTTTATTGTGTTGCTCTACACTACAGATATGTAGTAAAATAACTTATTTTACTGCAATTAAACTTTTAAGTAAGTAATTAAGTAAAAATAACTTATTTTACTATAATTAAAGCTTTAAGTAAGTAATTAACCAAGCTTGATTCTTTCTTTTTTTTTAAAGCATATTTTAGTAAATAGTTGAGCTTTATTATTTAATTTATTGAAAACCTTATTATTTGTTGGGTTATTTGATTACATTTTTTTTTTCATACCGTTTATTATACGCGTTTATTCTCGTTGTGCGTGTTTGAGTAAAATGAAGAAAATAGTATTCAAAGTTTTGAATCAACTTTGCTGCGTCATCAGTTGATGTTAAAGAAAAAGAAGTAAAACGTGATTCGAAATGCGAATAATTCGGTTTTGTATGTGATCTGGATTTCTTGTTTCTCGCAAATATAAAAACAAAATGGTTGACACATGTCTTGAAAGATAATGAGAACAGATCTGTGCCGTGAAAGACGAAACAAATAGTGTTTCTTTTATAAAGATTTACTATGTTATAGAAGCTTGGAACTTTTCATTTCAACTGACTCTGCGTTTCACTTTCTTGTAACAATATCGAGGCCTATCTCAATATTTGTTATGAGGCAACCTAAATATGTTCATAACCGCTCTCAAAAATACTATAACCCAAACTTGTCTCAAAATTTGAAATAAAAGAAAATCGATTCATATTTTAATTTAATTATCGAAAATTCGCTTACAATCTTATCATTAATATCTTTTATATAAAAAATTGACATGGAAAGACTCTTTCATATTCAAATATTTATTTTTATTTTGAAACAACGTGCTGAATTTGGTATCTATGTATTATCCGGACCATGTGATAAGTCTCCAAAAATGGTTGCCAGTTGCCAATTTTGTTCAAAACAGTAATTTAACATTATTTAATACTCTAAGGGGTCTCTGCCCCGTATGAGCTACACTTGCTAACCCCCATTGAGACATCAAAAACTCTGAAAACATGCTAATTTGATCGGCTTTTAGAAAGTGCGAAAGTTTGGAATATATATATATCAACAACAACAACAGTTTTCGATCCACTGCTGGATGTAGGTCTCCCCCAGATTTTTCCAATGTTTTCTGTCTAGTGCTTTCGTCATCCAATTTATACCAGCCACTTTTCTAATTTCGTCACTCCATCTTACTTGTGGTCGTCGTCTTGGTCGTTTTACATCTCTGGGATACCACTGTAGTATATTTGTGCTACATCTGTTGCCTTGTCTTCTTGCAATGTGCCCAGCCCATTTCCATTTTAGCTGTTTGATTCTTTCAAGGATGTCAAAAACTTTTGTCTGGTTTCTTATCCAGGTTATCCTCTTTCTGTCTCTTCTAGTTATGCCTATCATACATCTTTCCATACTTCTCTGTGTTGTTTGTAGTCTTTGTATCATCCGTTTTGTTAGTATCCATGTTTCTGTTCCGTAAGTTAATGCAGGTAAAATACATTGATTAAACATTTTTCTTTTCAAACAAAGAGGCATATTACTCTTCAGAATAATATTGTTCTTCCCAAAAGCACTCCACCCATTTCTTATTCTTCTATTGATTTTTTTTTTTTTCATGATACTATTATCCGATGATATTTCCTGTCCTAGGTACACATAACTTTGCACTTCTTTAATCTCAGTGTTCTTGTAGACAATTTTCTTTTTTGATGTAAATGAATTAAACATCACCTTAGTATTTTCTAAATTTATTTTTAATCTCACATTGATGCTAGCTTCTGCAAGATCTTTTAACATAATTTCCAATCCTCCAGGACTGTTACTGAAAATTACAATGTCGTCAGCGAACCGGAGATGACTTAAATATTCCCCATTTATTCTAATCCCTTTGTTTTCCCAATCCAGCTTCTTGAAGATATTTTCTAAGACAGCATTAAAAAGCTTAGGTGAAATGATGTCTCCTTGTCTTACTCCTCTTCCGAGCTTGATCTTCGCTTTACCTTTATCTAAACGGATGTTTGCCGTTGCTTTCTTGTAAATCTTTTTTATGATATTGATGTAAGGTTTGTCTATACCAATGTCCTCCAGAGATTCTACTACTGCTGATGTGTAAACGGAATCAAATGCTTTTTCACAATCAATAAAGGCAAGGCAGAGAGGTAAATTATATTATTTGTTTTTCTATGAGTTCCTTTACTGTTTGGATATGATCCATTGTGCTGAATCCACTTCGGAATCCTGCTTGTTCTTTAGGTTGAGCTGAGTCCAGAGCTGATTCAAGTCTTGTCATTAAAACTTTGGTGAAAATTTTATAAATCACTGACAATAAGCTGATCGGACGGTAATTTTTAATGTTTTTCTTTTCTCCTTTCTTATAAAGTAGCACCATCACAGCATTATTCCAAACTTCTGGTACATCTGACTTCTTGAGACATTTGGAAAAAAATAAGGATAACCTTTTTGCAAATTCTTTTCCTGCTTCTTTGATAAGGTCAATTGTAATTTCATCTTCTCCAGCGCATTTATACCTTTTTTCATAAATCTAATAGCTTGTAAAACTTCTGTCATCACTGGGATTATCTCTTCAGTTTCTGTTAAGATTTCTCGTTGATCGTGTACGTTGATTTCCCTCTGATCTTCACATTTATATGGATCATTATAGAATTTTTCAACAATGTGTACTATTTCGTTGCTGATTTTGGTGATTGTTCCATCTGCTCTCTTCAGTGCAAAAATACCTTTTCTTCCAACACATAACTTGCGCTTAGCTGATTTTAAACTTTTGTTATCTTCCAGAACTTTCTTAACAAGATCACAGTTAAATTTTCTGATATCTTCTGTAACATATTTTCTTATTGTCTTACATAATTCAGCATATGCAACTCTTGATTTAGGATCATTTTTCTTCATTTTAAAGTCTCTGCGTTTAACTTACCCATCATACGTAGTATAGGGTAAGTCTTGCAATCGTTTTGAAAATCGATTTTTTTTTTTTTTTTTTTTTTGACGGATTTGCACGTTTTAGATACTGGAGATTCCGAAAAACATATTTTTAGAAAAAAAATTTTGCCGTCCGTCCGTCTGTGTGTCTGTCTGTCTGTCTGTAACCGCTCTATCTCCCGAACAAATTGAGATAGAGACTTGAAATTTTGTATGTACTTAGTATGTAAGAATGAGACGAAGCCTATTTAATATCAGTAACCTCGATTATCCGGAACTATTTTTTCCGGACTCTCGAAAAATTCGCTCTGATGAAAGGTATATAAAAATTTTCGAAATTTTTTATTTTAAGGACTGGACGTAAAAGGCAATAAAATAACACAAATTTTGCATAAAAAACGAGGTCGATCGGATTATTAGTTGCCGAGATATGTGTAATCATGTTTTTCAAATTCTTCGATTTTTCATGACCCTGTATTTCATTCAAATTTCAATTCACAGGTATATTTTTATTGGAAATGAGACGCTTAATCCAACACAATAAATTTTTAGTTAATATAATTATTATTTTTTGAGTTATAAGGATGTTTCATTTACGCAATCCGGTACTACTCGAGTATTTTGGTGTTTTATATAATTAGTCAAAATTGGCTCATCAGCAATTCATTAATGGAGCATTATTGTATGTTAAGAGCATTTATTTATGCGTTTAAATTTTATTTTGAAGTTGCCATAGACACGCGTTTTATTTTCATATTTTATATTATGATGGGTAAGTATTACGGTGGCCCCCCAACGACTAGTTTTCATCAGTCTTCTTGTTTCTTCTGTTATTTTCTTTGTCTGTTTTATTTGTGCATCACCGGCTATCTTCTTTACAATGTCTTGTAGAGTATTGGTTAGCTTCTTGTTCACTATTGTAACATCTTGATCTTCTTCTAAAGTTGATTGAAGTACTTGGAAACGGTTTTGAAGTTCCAAATGAAATTCTTCTTTATGTTTCTGAAGGTTTATAATATCGATTGATTTCTTTGAATGTAGCAAAAGCTTCATTCTTTCCACTTTAGTATTTAACATCAGTTTGCATCTAACCAATCTATGATCGCTTCCTGTATTGAAATTATTGAGAACGCAGCAATCCTGAATAAGATACTTTTTGTTGGTCAAGATATAGTCGATTTCACTTGTTGAGCCATTTGTACAACGTCATGTCCATTTTCTTTGTGACTTTTTCTTGAAAAATGAATTCATGATATACATCTTTCCACATTCTGCCAACTCAATCAATCTGTTTCATCTTTTATCATGCATAACATATCCATGATTCCCTACAGATAATTCACCTTTCTTTTTCTCTCCAATTCTAGCATTCCAGTCTCCCATTATTAATTTTATGTAGCAATTTCCTTTTTGATGCATTGAAGCTACTTCTTAATAGAAATCATCAATTTCTTCATCAGATTAACTTATTGTTGGTGCATAAACTTAGGTAATTTGCAGCTTGTATCTTTTGGACACTTGTATTACTAATCTTGCAAGTCTATCTGATGCACTATCATATTCTACAATGTGATTCTTCCACCTTTTCTGAATCAGAAATCATATATATATATATATATATATATACACTATATTGCCATTGATTATGGGACACTTGCGATTTTAGACATTTTACTAAATATCTAGAAAAATACAAGAGGAATCATCTCGAAACTCTTAGTGTATAAATATAATAGTATGCATGATACATCTCCGTGAAGATTTTTTACCGAAACTCCATAGGGGACCGTCAACAAATTAAAAAATAATGAATATCTTTTGAATAACCCTGTCAAAACTAATGTAGCAAAAGCGCTCAAACTCTAGATTATGATTGAATGCCTTATTGCAATACACTGTGTTCATTTTTATGCAAATAGCATGCATGCTCGCAGAGTAATTAGTTTTTAAAAAAATGGTCCCAAATTTTTCCAAGTTTTTTCCTTATAATTTTCAGAGTTCTTAATATAAAATAATATTTTTTTCAGAAAATATGACAAACAACATTGCACACAGTACCCTGTAATCAGAATTAAAAAATAATAAAAATTGTATGAAAAATGAGTAGGTTTACTAAATAATTTTTTACTGCGCATGCGTCAAAGATATCAAAATTTCATTTGCATATTATGTTAGCTAAATGTATAGAGCAACTTTTGTAAAAGTCTCAAAATTATGGCTTGAAAATTCTGAAAGTAATCGTCTATAGAAAAAGGACAAAATCCGTTGTTTCCAAAATGAAGCAAAAAAATGAGGGATTTTATCCAAAAGTAGTCGTAACATCCCGTATTGTGTATTCTATATTGACACTAATCAATGAATATATGGATACAACCCCTCTTGTTTTTGCTTAATTTTGAGAATAACGGATTTTCAACTTATTCAATTGACGATTATTTTCAGAATTTTCAAGTTATGATTTTGTGACTTTCACAAAAGTTGCTCTATACATTTAGCTAACATAATATGCAAATGAAATTTTGATATCGTTGACGCATGCGCAGTAAAAAATTATTTAGTAAACCAACTCATTTTGTATACAATTTTCATTATTTTTTAATTCTGATTACAGGGTACTGTGTGCAATGTTGTTTGTCATATTTTCTGAAAAAAATATTAATTTATATTAAGAACTCTGAAAATTATAAGGAAAAAACTTTGAAAAATTTGGGACCATTTTTATAAAAACCTTAATTACTCTGCGAGTATGCATGCTATTTGCATAAAAATGAACACAGTGTATTACAATAAGGCATTCAATCATAATCTAGAGTTTGAGCGCTTTTGCTACATTAGTTTTGACAGGGTTATTCAAAAGATATTCATTCTTTTTTAATTTGTTGACGGTCCCCTATGGAGTTTCGGTAAAAAATCTTCACGGAGATGTATGACGTATACTATTATATTTATACACTACGAGTTTCGAGATGATTCCTCATGTATTTTTCTAGATATTTAGTAAAATGTCTAAAATCGCAAGTGTCCAATAATCAATGGCAATATAGTGTATATATATGTATATATATATATATATATATATATATATATATGTCGCATTTTTCAAAACGACAGACTTCAAGGGGATGAGTTTTAGTTACGATTTATTTAAAACATAGCAAAATCTTTTCGCAAGTCTTTACATCGTGAGTTCTGGAGACCAAGTGCGTAGATGTATATTGAAATTCCTCATTTCCCGAGAGATTACCAGTTAAAAAGGCCATGTGTTTTACTTAAATTAATACGATAAACTTAGGTTTCTTGTTGCCCTGTAAAACCCGTGATTATTAGTCATGGGGCCCGTATCCACATTGAGGGGCGATTTATTAAAAAAGTAATAAATAGGTCTGATTTTTTGTATTTTCTTACACACACACACACATATATATATATATATATATATATATATATGTATATGTATATGTATATATATATATATATATATATATATATATATATATATATATATATATGAGGCGATCTCCCTCTAAACGATTTTCCATTCATTTCCTTTTGATTGGGTATTTTTAGCTCGAATCAGCGGCTGTTAAACATTTACTGGTTAATTACATGTTTGATTAAATAAGGTCAGTTAAATAGTTGAAATACTCAGTTTTTGGCTCATGATATATTTTTTAATCGCGCTATAAGAAAGTTTTCTAAGTAAGACATTTTAAATGTGCTTAAATCGGTTGTAATTTTTACTAAATTTTTCTTTTAATATTCACATGAAAATACCTTTGTTTGAAAATAAATAGCATTTGTGCCGTCTTAGAATTCACCACAATAGTTAAAATGATCATATCAAAATATGAAATAAATGTTTCATCTAAATATATTTTTAGACTAGGGAGATAACATTATTAAAAATTGTAAATAATATCAAATAAATTAACAAATAAAATATTATAAAGCAATAAATTTACAAATGAAGAAACTGTAAGCAATAATAACAAAATGAACGATAAATTTTGAAATAAACTATGTTACGTATTTGTATTATTTTACTATTTCTCCTGTTGGATATGTTATATTTTAAATATGTCAAAAAGTAAGGATTAGTGTGATTGGTGCCATAGTTGACGTATCGGATGGCCCAGACATTTAATAACTCAGTATCCTGAAATTTTCTGTTACAAAGTCAGATCACCCGCCCTAAACACACACATACTCACCCCCCCCCCCCCAAAAAAAAAAAAAAAAAAAATAGTTAATTGAATTCATTTTGGGTTAGATTAGGTTCCGATAAAGCGGACCTAATATAGTACACTATTTTAAATTTCTTGTGTTTCTAAATATAAAAACAAAATGATTGACTCATGTCTTAAAAATTAATGAGACCAGATCTGTGCTTTGAAAAACAAAATAAATTGCGCTTCTTTTTCCGAAGATTTATGTTAAAGAAGCTTAGAACTTTTCTTTTTAACGAACTTCCGCGTATATCTTTCTCGTACAATATCGAAGTGTATCAGATTTTTAAGCTTTCTTTATTCCTTTCTGTTTCGTCTGTGAGATGTTAGGCCGAAGAAAGAATATTTGTTAGCTTAAATTACCAGTAATATTACTATCGTAGTCAGCGTTTCAAACATTAGTTTGTTGCAAATAATTAATGTTTCTTGAAGATTAAACTTTTCTAATAACTTCATTTTATGCTAAGAAAAGTACATGATGATGAAAAATTTTGAGTGTATAACTGGTGCGAATTTAAAAATCATGTTACCTTCATTCAATCGTTTTAAATAGAAAAAGTGTTATCCGAATGCAGTCCGACAATTTCTCTGTTTTCATACTTTCCAATATAAATGAAAACTACGACTAATTCTTCTGTATGTGCAGTACGGCCATGGATTAGATCGGATTCGGATTGACCCGATATTTCGTAATAACGTCCGCGATATTTTTTCAGTTTAAAAATCTATGTACAGTTGCTATGCAAAAAAAAAGTAAACACTCCCTATTAACTTTGCAACAAATTATCGTAGAAGAAAGTTAGTAGTACCAAACGATTGAAAAATAAGTCTACTTTTAAATGATATTTGTAAAATTTGTTTAAGGGGCCGTCTAAAAATTAAAGCAAACCCAAACTTTTTTTTTTCAATAGCAACACCAAATTTTGACTATATTATCTGTTAAATTCACCATTAACCCTTTCCGGCACACTGTGCCCGGGATCCCTAATTTTAATTCCAAACTTCCAAACAGCACCAATAATATTTTAGTAAAATTTTGCTTTTACAATAAAAGCTTAAATTAAGGATTTCGAGACATCTAAAATATTCGTTTGTGAATTCCGGTGTCAGTGGATAATTTCTCATTTTACTAACAGGTTTGCGCCCGTGCCGGAAAGGGTTAAGTAATATATATATATATATATATATATATATATATGTATTTCTTTAGTTTCTGGATGATTTCTTTAAGATAAAGATTATAAAATGAAAATAAATCCTTACGAGAAATTGTGCAGTTTTTTTTCTTTTGTGTGTCCCTGTAGATGTAGACGAACTACAATTCAAGATCGTAGATAGATATATGCATGTTAAAAGGAAGTTATTATTAAGTTTGTAGCAGTAGTTTGATTTCTAAAGAAATAATCCTTAAAATTGTTTGGTTGGGGAGGGAGGGAGGGGGTGAGAAAGAAAAAAAAAAAGAATTAAATATGTCTTCATACAGAACGTCCATCTTTAAAATCATTTAACAATTTTATTTAAATGATTATTGTGCATCTTAGACGCACGATATTTCGCAAAAAACGGTTCGATTTTCATGTAATTTAATTTTTTTTTTTTTTTTTTTTTTTAACTAGAAATCTGCTTTGGCCGAGATGCTCAGGCCCAGTCTGAGCCATAGGGAGAAAAAAAATGGCACGGCCTTGCGAGACCTTGCGTTCCAATGTGACGTATAGCTATTAGATTGGCCTGGCCCGGAAAATAAAGTTAAAATTTCGGCCCAAGAGAATTATCTTCTAAAATATTGATTTTCATTCGTACGGAGGATTTCTGACTAAAAATACTTATCTCTATTTATTTTTTAATTTATTATTGTTATTTTTTTAATGTTTGTAATCTTTATTTATGAAGTGCTGTAGGCTATGATATATATGTTTTTAATAAACTTCTGTTTGTTGTGTGTATATACTTCACTTCAGTTATTATTAATATTATTAATACATATTCCATGTAATGGAGACATAAAAATCTAAAAAATGCTAACAATAAAATCTTCTATGACGGAATCGCGTAGGAAAAAAAAAAAATTATAGACAAGTTACCTTCTTAGCAGGTGTAAATGTATTATATATGTTTTTTTCTCACGCATTATTGTATTCATTTTGCATGAATGAACACATTTTTCAGTTTAAAACAAGATTCCGTCATAGGCTGGTTCTTTTTCATATGTTTAGTTTATTTTTAATTTAGCTATATTTTAATAAGCCTAGAAATCTACGATTATTTTAAAAGAATAAATTTTAATATTTAATTGTAAAATAATGCTAATTTAAAAATGTATGCGTATTTTGCAAAAAAATTTGGGTCTGGTTAAATTTTACTGATTTTTGAACAGACCTGGCGCCAACGAAAAAATGATATTCATATGGGCTGGTTTAAAACCTGGAGTGAATATTTTGGTCCGTGAAGACTAAGAAGAATGAAATCAGTCCCGGCTCGATCCTTCAGAAAAAAGTAAGTGGTACGGAAAGAGTAGTGACTTGGCCTGGCCCGAATGTCGTAAAGGAAAATGAAATCCGGCATGTGCAAATCTCTAGTAGTATGAACATACAAAGAACTTGAAACGGTCTTAATATTTAATAGTTCAGCCAATATTCTTTATTATTATTGATGTTTTTAAAATGTTTCCAAATGTCTGAGCAGGGTTGGAAAAAAAAACAGGTTTAAAAAAAAACCCCAAAAAACCTGTTTTTTTTTTTTTTAAACCAGGTTTTTTTTTTTGTTTGTTTAAACCGGGTTTTTTTTTTAAAACATCCTTTGTTCGTACATATGCATGTATATTTATTAATAAAAATAGACATTGTTGGATTATAAGTAACATAAATTCATTTGAAAATAATTTAAATTAAATAATTACAGTGAGCTATGTAGAAAATTGTAAAAAAAATTCATACTTTAATTTAAACAGTTATTAGTAAACAGTCTTATGTGCAAACAATAAACTACTCTACACAGTGAAACATTGATACTTTGAAAATCTTTATAAACAATCTTTTGATTTTTTATAATAAACATCTGATGTAGTTTGATGAATATAAATATTATTTTCCACAATAAATTTGAGATACTTCTTGTTTATTGAGAGACAATTTGAAATCAACATTTATTGTCATTAGATTTAGCAGATAACAAATGGGGGGAAATTAGTTTGTTATTGTTAAAATACTATAACTAGCATCCAATTTTTAATACTCTTTTATACAACTTCATATTTTATTTTAATTTTTAAAGATTATCTCCCCAATAAAAAAAAATATTTTATAATTTTACCAACATCTTAAAGATCATCAAGTTATGTAGCTCCATAATCAAAAGCTTGTGCATGTTATGATAGATTGCTTTAAATAATCTGCATTTTTTAAATGAAAACATTTATACTAAATATTGAATATTTTTAATCTATTTTATCTTTAATCAATTCACATGTTCTAAAATTTTTTTTACAGCAATGAAATATGTTCACCAATGCATAGTGACTTTCATCCTATACATAAAAAAAAAATAACCTAAGCCCACTATATGTAATACTTAGCTGAAAAAAAGTGTTAAAAGTAGAAAATATTTATATACAATAATTTGCAAGTCTTAAATTGTAAAGAAAAATGAGAAAATATCATTAGATTTTTTCGGAAAAAAACCATTTGGTTTAAACCGTGGTTTAAACCATGGTTAAAACCAATTGGTTTAAACCGTGCCAACCCTATGTCTGAGTTATAATATGAAGCATTTATTTTATTTTTGGAAGAACAGAAATTGTGTTTAGATAAAATGTCATTTTAATTGAATATTGTTTATCTTAACCCTTTCGGGTCTGGTGTATTAGTAATAGTACAAATCTTTTGTTCAATTATATTATTTTGTCTTAACAATTATTTATTTACATAAAAATAATAGCATATGTCTATTCCTTTCTTATTATGACTTCATTTATATTTTCACATTTTGCAATAACAATAATAATAAAAGTTTACTCAATTATCTTTCCACCGTTGGTGATTCCTTTATTTTGTACACATATTTCACTCCTTAAATTTAAAATATAGGTTATTTTTCTGAATGAATCATGTGTGATAAAACACAAAAACCATCAGAAAGTAATAATATCTGTTAAACTGTATTGTAGTTCAATATTATCCTAACATTTCTAAAAACTCTTCCTTAGCCTATTATCATATCAATATGAATTGAATAGTACAAAATAATTACATTCGTCGTATTTCAGACAATCTGATAATATTTAAATATCATTAAGTCTATTTGGATATCTACGATTAACATTATTATTCGTAAATTATTTACCAGAATTTATTTACGAATGCATTAAAAAAAAAAACCCCCTGCCAGCTCGGCCTACAGACGGAGGTAGATTTCGAAGTTAAGTACAATTTCACCAATAAATACCAAATCAAGATTAGAGATAAAGCCAGTTTTATCACTAAGAATAAGCTCTGAGGAACTTAAATCTTTTGTGAAAATTCTAATATACACTCATACACATACGCATATCTATATGAAACAGATTTTAAAATGGCGAAAACAAATTCAGAGAACTTCAAATTATTAAAATGTTTCCATAGTCTGGTTTTTATCGTGTTTCAACACATTTTTACAAACTTACATGACATAATATTCACCTGCTTTTTGTCCATTGTATTTCCAATGTGACGTAATATTTCCTTAAAAAAAAAAAAAAGAAAAAAAAATCCTTTAAGTTATTTATTTTATTTTCCGTTTTCATGTGTAAATCTTGCTATAGAAAAGCTATGATATAATATTCATTTTTTCTTAAATTCGTCAAACTATTTTCCCCCCATGATATTTACTGTGTGTGTATGTTTTTACTTACCCATCATACGTAGTATAGGGTAAGTCTTGCAATCGTTTTGAAAATCGAAAATTTTTTTTGACGGATTTACACGTTATAGATAGTGGAGATTCCGAAAAACATATTTTTAGAAAAAAAAAATTGCCGTCCGTCTGTCTGTCTGTAAACGCTCTATCTCCCGAACAAATTGAGATAGAGACTTGAAATTTTGTATTTAGTTAGTATGTAAGAATGGGACGAACCCTATTTAATATCAGCAACCTCGATTATCCGGAACTATTTTTTTCGGACTCTCGAAAAATTCGTTCTGGTGAAAGGTATATAAAAATTTTCGAATTTTTTTGTTCTAAGGAACGGACGTAAAAGGCAATAAAATAACACACATTTTGCATATAGAACGAAGTCGATCGGATTATTAGTTGCCGAGATATTTGTATTCTTGTTTTCCACATTCTTTGATTTTTCATGACCCTGAATTTCATTCAAATTTCAATTCAGAAGTATATTTTAATTGGAAATGAGACGCTTAATCCAACGCAGTTAATTGTTAGTTAATAGAATTATTATTTTTGGAGTTATAAGGATGTTTCTTTTACGCAGTTCGGTACTACTTGAGTAGTTTGGCGTTTTATATAATTTGTCGAAATTGGTACATCAGCAGTTCTTTAATATAGCATTACTATGCGTATTAACAATATTTAAATTTTGTTTATGAATTGCAATGCATTGTATAAATAGTTTCACATGTTTTATTTTCATATACATATCCATATGGGTAAGTATTACGGTGGCCCCCAACGACTAGTTTATTATTGTTGGCAACTGCTATGACAAGAAATGTTTACATGCCTGTTTGTGTTCCGGGGAATCCCCGGAATTCCGGGGATTTTACTAAAAGTGCCCCGGAAATTCCGGAGTTAATTACAACAAATCGGCATGCTTTTTTTTTACTTTTCTATGAAGCTTTCTTTTCATCTGGACGTTAGTAGCTGGGAAGCTTGATTGGTAAGTAACAAATCGCCCTTTAGTTTAAAAAATAGCACCCCTCTTGCTCCTCATTAAAAATCTAGCGCCCCTCTTGCCGCTCATTCAAAAAAATAGCGCCCTTCTTTCCCCTTATTTGAAAAAACGCCCTTACTGCTGTTGCGTCCGAACTGAATGCGCGCCTGCTAGTTGTCTTCTCATTCATACATTTAAGACCGCGCGTTCTCAAAGCGTGCATTGCGGTAGACAAGTCTTTGACAGGTCAAGTTTTTTTTATAAGATTTTGTTCCGAAATTTCCAAGAACTAAAACATTCCGTTCTTTTTTTTATATCATGGATCAGAAAATTGAGGCATAAAAATTATCGCAAATTTCAACAAATGATTGCCGAAAATTTTCGTCAATCGCTCACACACACACACACAAAAAAAAAAAAAAAAAAAAAAAAAAAAAACAGAAAGGAAAAGAAAGAAAAAAAACGCGAATTTCATCACGAAATCGTGGGAGAAAGCGTATTTCGTTTTAGAATTGCGAGAAAAACGCTAACTTCGACAAAGGATCGCCGAAAAAGCGTGAATTTCATCAAAATGCAGCAGACAAAAGTGTGAATTTTGAAGAATCGGGAAAAAACTTCGAAGTTCGTCAAGGAGCCATCGAAAGGATGCCAATTTTGTCAGAGTATCGGGTGTAAAATATAAATTTTGTTAGAGAGCCACGGAAAAACACGAATTTTGTTAAATGACCGCGGACAAAAGACTAATTTCGTCAAATGACCGCAGAAAAAATGCTATTTTTCAAAGGGCCGTTGAAGAAACGCGAATTTTATCTAAGTATAGAGACAAAAAGCGCGAATTTCATCAAAATGCCTCTTAAAAATGCAAATTTTATATCAAAGGGCTGTGGAAGAAACTTTTTTTTCGCGACTCTGCAAAATTCACTTTTTTTTTTTTTTTTTTTTTTTTTTATCGTATCCCTGAACGAAATTCGTATCTTTTCACGATTCTCTGTCAGAATTCGTTTATTTCATGCGATTCTAAAACAAAATTTGTATCCCCCCCCCCCCCAATAATTTGTCAAAATTTGCGATACGTTTTATATTCAAATTTTCGGAGTTTTAACCGATTAATTTCCGAAATGACTGACTCAATTTTTCTTGATTTTGTGGAAAATCTGATTAGAATCACAGAGGTGATAAATTATGAAATTCGCAGCAAATTTTCTGAAAGGTTACAACAGAAGTGGGAGAAAGGGAGGAGCAATTCCATTCCCGGTACAAAGTTATGTGCTTTTTTTTTTTTTTTTTTTTTTTTTTTTTTTTTTTTTTTCGCGCTCCTATTTTGAAATTTGCGTCTTTTTGCGATCGTTTGACGAAATTTACCGTTTTTTCGCGATCTTTTAACAAAACTTGCCGTTTTTTACGATCTTTTTACAAAATTTGCCGTTTTTGCGATTTTTTAATAAAATTTGTCGTTTTTCGTGATTTTTAACAAAATTTGCCGGGTTTTTTTTTACACTCTTTTTACAAAATTTGTCTTTTTTCATGATCTTTTAACAAAATTTTCTGTTTTTTACGATCTTTTTAAAGAATTTGTTGTTTTTCATGATTTTTTAACAAACTTTGCCATTTTTTTACGATTTTTTAACAAAAAATATGCCGTTTTTTCGCGATC
Organism: Maratus speculifer; assembly: GCA_964019185.1. NCBI lineage: Eukaryota > Metazoa > Arthropoda > Arachnida > Araneae > Salticidae > Maratus > Maratus speculifer. The sequence goes on from OZ025290.1 coordinate 275,047,255, forward strand.
TTTTAGCAAAATGTGCCGGTTTTTTCGCGATCTTTTAGCAAAATATGCAGTTTTTTCGCGATCTTTTAATAAAATTTGCCGCTTTTTCGTGATCTTTTAACAAAATTTGTCGTTTTTTCGCGATCTTTTAACAAAATTCTTTTTTGGTGGATAGGAATAAATGAGCAAGGGGTGAAAAAAGGTAACATTTTTTGATGATTTTATAGTTTATAAATATTATAGGAGTAAAATCCACAGAAGAATAAAATATTTGAAAGTTAAAAGCAATTCTATGTAATGGCTCATGATATACTTAAGAAGTTAATCGGTGATTATGATTTATATACTACTGTAACTTATTTAAAAAAGTTAAGATTTATTTTTTCAGGGGATTTAATCAAGTGTTACAAACAGGCATTATCTTTTCCTGCCATTGTTTTGCAAGAGTTGATTAGCTCAAAGCCATGTTAAGGCGGTATTTAAATTTTTGAACCCTCCCCATTCTACCCTCTTGGGTAGATTTTGCCCATTTTCAATCCCCACCGAGATATTAACCATCTCAATGTATTTGGCGAGTTTGAAGACGATTCGTGCATAATTGCGACTTTTATGGTGCAGACAAAAATTAGTACATAAATACGTATATATATATATAATCAATTTCAGGTTTTCAAAATACATAAATAAATAAATAAAAATTCTTAATGTTGTTTAACTATTTATTTTCCCCATTTCTTATATGGAAGTATCCAAATCCAGAGTCTTTTTAACTTCAGATTTAAAGGAATTTAGGATTTTTCTCATTTCTACTAAGTATTAGTCACGAAAAAACTTCTTTTTGCATGAGGAAAGCCAGTCAGCCCTCCAGGGATTAAATTCTTTAAGTAAATTGTATAATTGAACATTGTTATCGAAATTCGATTTTTGCCTAGATAAAATCTTTTCTGCCAAATGAAAGAAATCTTGAAGTATTGCATAATAAGCTTCGATTATTTCATTGCGTCAACAAAGTTAATCGATGGTAACAAATAATATCCTGGCGAAGAATTTGTCTCAGTATATTTTTACGAGGTCATAGCATTTCTTGTCTTGGCAAATGCATAAACTTTATTTTTACTCTTAATAAAAATTTATTTTCTGTCGCTCATTAGTGTTTTTCACATAAAACTATTTGTATATTTATTTTACTGAAATTTGAATAAAAGCTACGTTACTTGATATTATATTGTTCTTAATTTTTCAGATTTCCAGTAGAGTAGATGGGGGTAAAGATACGCATTTTCTATAAATTTTGATTTTTAACGAAGACATTGGTCTAAACTTATGTGACGAATTATTAAAACGTTAAATTAGAAGCCTATGTAAGCATCATCATCAACCGACATTCAATCAAATTAGAATTCCGTGAGAATTTGTGATTTTTAAAAACGTTGCTCTGCGTATCTTTTCCCCATTAGTTGACGTAGTGATGAGAAAATTAAAAATGTCAAAATTTGAAAGAGTTAATAGAAAAATACCTCTCCGTAGGAATAGCATTAGCGCGTGTGTGTCTTCGCGGGCAGGGACAGAAGCCTTAAGCTTGAATCTATAGTAAATTCCAAAAATATCTATAATTAAACTGAAAACTACAAGTTAACCGCTAAAAATAAAAACAGCGATTTTTATGACCTGATCGCAAACAGCAATTAACCCTTAATTGAAAAACTAGAAAAAGTTAACTAACAGTTAAGTAGCTATTTTATTTTATACGGTGCTAACTTAGAAAAATATATAAAGTTTTCCACAACGCAATTGTGGAAAGCCTTGCATGTAACTAAAACGAAGGGGGCAAAGCCACACATCTTAAACTTGTGCTTTGGATTTGTAAAAATTCGAAGTATTGTCAGCTAAACAATAAAGTGAAAATATATATATATTAAATCAAAATTTTAATTTTATCTCATTTTCTTGACACGGAGAGCTCTTCTTTTCACAAGATTTGAGCAATAACTGCTACACTTGAAATCAAACTGCTACCCAGCACCATAATTGTAAAAAAGTTGTTTCATTTTACCCGCCAGTGCGTATTTTTGCCTTGTGCCTACTGCCACCTATTAACTCTGAGTATTAAATCCCGGAGAAACTTTTTGTGGAGGGAAAATCAGCCAGCCCTGTAGGAATTGAGTTCTTAAAATGTACAATTATTGAAATTCGATTTTTGCCCTTATAAATGTTTACTGTCCAATGTAAGAAATATGGATGTATTACATAATAAACTTAGATTGGTTCATCGCGTCAACAGAAATTAATCGATGGTAAAAAATAATTCCCTGGCGAAGATTTTGTTAGTATATTTTTACGAGGTCGTAGCATTTCTTATCTTGCGAAATGTATAAAAAAGTTATTGTTTATAAAAGTTTATTTTTTGTTGCTCGTTAGCGACTTTCACATAAAATCAATTTGTCTATTAATTTCAATGAAATTTAAAATATAAGAACTACATAACTTGATATTACATTCTTGTGCTTAAGTGTTATTTTAATATTTTATATGTGTCGGTATTTTATTCCTTGATGAGACTTTAAATACATTTTTATTCATCTGTAATTCAACATGTAAAAATTAAATAAAGGTATATCTGGAATATATGATGGTTGTTTGTAATGTTCCCGATCTCTCAAAACCGTTTTCCTGGCATTTTCTCACTAAACTAAAATGATTTTGAGTGCTTTACTTTGTAGGCACTTTTCTTCCTATAACTTATTTTTTCGTTAGTTTTTTTTCAAACAGTTTCAACATTTTTGTGTATAAAAAAAATTATAAGACTGGTTTTTTCGTTCTTAATCTATGTAGTCTTTTTTCACAAATTTACAGCTGTTAAATTGGAACAAGATAATTCGGCGTGTGCAACAAGATAACAGCGGTGTATCTTATTCCCTGTTGAGTTTAAAATTTTAAAATTTATTACGTTTGGACTTCAAACAAAATTCAAATCTGTTCAATTCATATACATAACAGATTCCAATCACTTTGATATTTTTAAATGAATATTGATCATTTGTACATAATTGAATTTTAAAGAGTTGTTGATTTTTGTTTTAATTTGCGTACGGATCATTGGCCCTATAAGTTAAAAAGTGATAATGATAGTAATAATAATAATTTCAATTCTCTACCAAGTACAACTACATTAATTCCATTCTTCTATAACTAAAAATTACCAAGTTATGATGTCACGAATTTTTATGAAATTTCGCTTCTTTCCAGTGCTAAAAAAATCGTCTGCCTATTTTTAGAGTCAGAAAGCTCTAAAATTAAAAAAAAAAAAAAAAATTGAAAGTACCACAACGTGATGAACTATGGGCGTAGACGAATGACATTTTTACTATTAATCTTATCACAGTGTGAACATTTGTTTTCTAAATATAACTTATAAAACCAAAGGTCCGTATAAGAATGCAAAAAGTGTAACTTTTTCAAATTAACGGCAAAACTATTTCACCAGCATAATCTTAATTCCTATATCTATTTTTTTCTTTGAGACTTTTGCAATTACATTATCTACGTACCTTCAATAAGTTTTAAATTAACATGTTGAATGTCATGTCAGTCACCGATGACTGTCACTGAACTTTCCGTTTTTGGCTGCGTCGAGTCACTGGTGACTGATAGTCTAAAATATAATATAAAACTAAAATATTTATATTAGTGTAAGTAATTACTGAAAAAATATTTAAAATTTATCAAATATCATATTTTACACTGCCAATCACTGCTGATTAATGCGACCTAAACGGGAAATTGTGGCAATCACCGTGGTACTCAGTGTGTTAAAGTCCATTTCAATCTTTTTGAGATAACCTGTGTAAAAGCTTAGCCTAATAAATATAAATTCTGTTTATTACAGTTTACATTTATCTCGATCTATTATAGAATTTTGCTATCATGTGACATGTGGTTTGATCTCAAAACTTTTGTGTTAGAAAATCTTACCATCTCTGCACCACCTAATCACAACCATTCTTCCTCACTTGATTATCATTTTACTTGCCCATCATATGTAGTATAGGGTAAGTCTTGCAATCGTTTTGAAAATCGAAAAAAAAAAAAAAAAAAAAAAAAATTACGGAATAACACGTTTTAGATACTGGAGATTCCGAAACACATATTTTTAGGGGAAAAAAATTGCTGTGTGTCTGTAAACGGTCTATCTCCCGAACAAATTGAGATAGATACTTGAAATTTTATATGTGCTTACTATGTAAGAATGGGACGAAGCCTATTTAATATCAGTAATCTCGATTATCCGGAACTATTTTTTTCGAACTCTCGAAAAATTCGTTCTGATAAAAGATACATAAAAATTTTCGAAATTTTTTATTTTAAGGAAAGGATGTGAAAGGCAATAAAATAACACAATTTTGCATAAGAAATGAAGTCGATCGGATTATTAGTTGCCGAGATATTTGTAATCCTGTTTTCCACATTCTTCAATTTTTCAAGACCCTGTATTTCATTCAAATTTAAATTCAGAGGTATGTTTTCATTGGAAATAAGACGCTTAATCCAACACAGTAAACTGTTAGTTAATATGATTATTATTTTTGGAGTTATAAGGATGTTTCTTTTACGCAATTCCGTACTACTTGAGTAATATGGCGTTTTATATAATTTGTCGAAATGAGTTCATCAGCAATTCATTAATACAGCATTACTATGCATATTACAAACATTTAAATATACGTTTAAATTTTGTTTTAGAATTGCAATGCAATTTTTAAATAGTTTCCGCATATTTTATTTTTATATGTTATAATATGCATAACCATGATGGGTAAGTATCACGGTGGCCCCCAACGACTAGTTATTTCTTCGTTTCACATTTTTTTTTTCTTTTTCTTGTGAAGATATTTTCTAATTCACCTTCAACAAATAAAAACTAGTCGGTGGGGTCCACCGTAATACTCACCCATCATGAATATGCATACTATAACATATGAAAATAAAACATGCGGAAACTATTTATAATCCAAATTGCAAATCCAATTTCCAAAAATTTAAACGTATATTTAAGTATTTTTAATATACATAGTAATGCTCTATGAATGACTTGCTGTTGAACCAATTTCGACAAATTATATAAAACGCTAACTACTCAAATAGTACCGAATTGCGGAAAAGAAACATTCTTATAACTCCGAAAATAATAATCATATTAATTAATAGTTCAATGCGTCGGATTAAGCATCTTTATGAGGTTACTAATATTTAATAGGCTTCGTCCCATTCTTACATACAAAATTTCAAGTCTCTATTCCAATATGTTCGGGAGGTAGAGCGTTTACAGACACACAGACAGACGGACGGCAATTTTTTTTCTCTAAAAATAAAATTTTCTCTCCAGTTTCTAAAACAAGTGAATCCGTCAAAAAAAAAAAAAAAAAAAAAAATTGATTTTTAAAATTATTTTAAGATTTGTGCTATACTGCGTATGATGTGTAAGTAATAAGTTTTAATACTATTAGCATTATTACTTACCCATCATACGTAGTATAGGGTAAATCTTGCAGTCGTTTTGAAAATCGAAAAAAAAAAAAAATGACGGATTTACACGTTTCAGATACTGGAGATTCCGCAAAACATATTAAAAAAAAAAAAAAAAAAAAAAAAAGCCGTCCGTCTGTCTGTGTGTCTGTAAACGCTCTATCTCACGAACAAATTGAGATAGAGACTTGAAATTTTGTATGTACTTAATATGTAAGAATGGGACGAAGCCTATTTAATATCAGTAACCTTGATTATCCGGAACTATTTTTTTCGGACTCTCGAAAAATTCGTTCTGATGAAAGTTACATAAAAATTTTCGAAATTTTTTATTTTAAAGAGTGGACATAAAAGGCAAAATAATTACGCAAATTTTGCATAAAAAACAAAGTCGATCGAATTATTAGTTGCCGAGATATTTGTAATCCTGTTTTTCACATTCTTCGATTTTTCATGACCCTGTATTTCATTCAAATTTCAATTCAGAGATATATTTTAATTAGAAATGAGACGCTTAATCCGACGCAGTAAACTGTTAGTTAATATGATTATTATTTTTGGAGTTATAAGGATGTTTCTTTTACGTAGTTCGGTACTACTTGAATAGTTTAGCATTTTACATAATTTGTCGAAATTGGTTCATGAGCAATTCATTAATAGAGCATTACTTTGTATCTTAACAACATATTTTCATATATTATATTATGCATATCCATGATGGGTAAGTATTACGGTGGCTCCCAACGACTAATTCTTAAAATAAATTTAACTTTTCTACATCTCTCCCAATAAATAATTGATCGTTTATCCTGCCAGAAAAATAAAATCGTTTTTGCACACCTACATTAATGAGTTGCTTCTCTTTATTGTATGGTCGTTTAAAAATTTAGCTGGAAACTTTTTTGGGGGTGGGGAGGAGAGAGGGTGAGAAAAGAATCTTTTTGTTTATTCCTTATATTGTTCAATCTAAAATTCATCAAAATTATTTTTTCTTCTTCCACTTTTTGCCTTCTTTTCAAAAGAGAAATGTGGGTTGATTCTTTAAAGAATGTCCAATGTCTCAGTGAGATTTTAGTCCAAAGAAAACATAGAATGACTATTTTTTATTTCATTTTATTTATTTTACTCCCTAGAGGAAATTAGCATTTGAATTACATCAGGGAAACGATTCTATTTGGGAAAGGAAAATTTTAAAACATTTATGAAATAAATAGTGACAAAGCTTATACTTTATTACTTAAAAGTTGTTTAGACTAACTGGGAAACTAAAGTAAAGGATGTGTGATAGATGATTTCTTAAAACTATTCTACCTATGTTTTCTGCTTTTCTTTTTTTTTTCTTTTACCTGACATTAATATAGAAAATTTACTCTTGTAAACTACCCTCCCCCTTCCTCTAAAATTGCATGTATTTTTAAACTATTTTATGGATTCAAAATTAATAAAATTAGTTGTTTAATTCAAATTAATATCTTCTGTTGTAATGCAATTTGCTCTTTTTTTTTTTTTTTTTTTTTTTTTTTTTTTTTTTATATGAAAATTATAATCCGTAAAAACGTCGAAAAAAAAATCATACAAGGTTAGTTCTTTTAACTATAAATTCAGTTGAGTGAGTTCTGTATTATATTTTCTGACTTTATCTAGACGCAAAAGTTCTCAAACCATGGACCGCTCTCATAAGAGTCCACATAAATATTTTTTGCTTCCAATGTAAAAAAGAATTCATTTATCTTGGAATACTATAGAAATATTGCAAGTAGCTTGTATGGAAAAACTAAATAAATTGTTTTAAAATACAGTAGACTCCCTTAAATCCGCACAGCTTGGGACCAGAGGTTTTGCGGATTTTAGAATTTTGCAGATTTCTGGTGATTGCTTTATTTACATTTTTTAAGCAGTAATTTGAGTGCAGTTAATAATGCAATCAGAACTATAATGAATGCTTACAATATAATAAAATATTAAAATAAGTAATAAACTAAAATAATAAAAATTTAGATAATTTTTAAAATGATTAAAGTACTACTAGCAAAGGCCAAGTTTATAATAGTGTATGATTAAATATACATTATAAAGATTAAATGTATTTTTCCAAAATTATTCAACAAAACTTGTCTCATAAAAATACATTACTAATTCATATCAAAATCATAAAATAAGGGTTTCCTTTTTCAAGTTTAGTCAGGCTTAATAACCAAAAAATCTTGATTGAGGCATAAATATATTGGTAAGAAGATTGTATTACCAGTGATATCAGAAATATTTTGAATTTTTTCAAAAAAAAAAAAAAAATAATAATAATAAATAAATAAATAAATAAATATTCTTCCTTCATGAAAAAAAAAAAAAAAAAAAAAACATGAACAGAGTATTATTAAGAAAATTACAAATTAAAAAAATACATGGAATTGATACAAAACTAAAAAAAATCAAATTTTGTCCTTATTTCCAAACTAAAAGTTTCATTGTTTACATCCATAAAATATGTGCGGATTTTAGAGAGTTGTGGATTTCTGGTTTGCTGATTTAAGGGAGTCTACTGTAGTTATTTATTAGTTTATATATTAGGAACGCACAACCTGTAACCCACGCAGTGATGAATTCTAACACTTTTCTCCGAGAGGGATTTTTGTGGCTCCTGGAAGGGGGGAGGGGCTATAGAGTTCCTGGGGGGGGGGGGGGGAACTGCACTTTTTGACCATTGAAAACACAAAATCTTACATTTTCCGAAAAGGAATGTCCACCCCGGGCCATCTCCTGAATTCAACATTGGGCCCACGAATTTCGCCAATTTATAACTGGAAAAAATTAGCAATTTTTGTCCACTTGTCGCAGGAAAGAAATCGTGAATTTCGTTTCAGTTTAAAACGGGAAATTGAAATTTCATCAATCAGTTAAGAATCGCGATTTTTATAGATCAAGCATGATCAATCAATGATTGATCAAGATCATCAAGATCAATCTTGAATTTCGTTGATCGAAAAATCTCGAATTCGTCGATAAGGCTCGGAAAAATTGCGAGTTTTGTTGATAGGATACTGAAAAAACGCGAATTTTGTCAATGAAATGCGGGGAAAATGTGAATATCGTCGACGGACTCAGAAAAATCATGAATTTCCTTTGTCAGGCTCGGAAAAATCACAAATTTCGTTGGTTAAGATCGGAAAAATAATGCATTTCGTTGATCGGTCAAGAAAAAACTGTCCCTTTCGTATCCTGAGAAAAAATCGCGAATTTCATTGATCGAGCGCAGAAAAATCGAAATTTCCACTGATCAGATGCAAAAAAATCGCAAATTTTGTCAATCGGGCACGGAAAAATGCGAGTTTTGTCGATCGAATTCCGAAAATTCGCGAATTTCACACGACACGAAAAAAAAAAAAAGAAAAAAAAAAGCGAATTTTATTGGCTAAGCGCAGAAAAATCGCAAATTTCGTTAATCGGGCAAGATCAAATCGCGAATTTTGTCGATAGTGCGGGAAAAAATTGAGAATTTTGATAAGCTGAGCAACAATCATGAGCTCCGTCAATTTATTGCGAATTTTGTCAATTTGACGCGGGAAAAATTGCAGACTCAAAAACTGAAAAATGTTACAGTTTTTTACTTACCACCTAACACTACATTAAAACTGCTGTCAATAGATCAAGGAGTGATCAAAAGCTTCAAAGAACACTATCACAAGAGAATAACGCGAAAAATTATCACTGCACTTGAGAACAACCAATCTATGCCAAAAATCAACTTACAGGAAAGCATATCAGAAATTTCAAAAGTATGATTTCACAGATCGTATTATACGCAACAGTTTTGCCAAAGCAGGATTCTTTTTCAGCAATGAAAATGTGGCAAGTATGAAAGACCAGTGTTGAATTCAGGGGGGGGGGGGCATTCCCCTCCGGAGCAATAAAATGTCCCCCCCCCCCAGAAAATTTGAAATTTTGCATTTTCAATGGTCAAAAAGTACAATTTCCAACCCGGAATTCTGTAATTCCCCCCCCCCTCCCGGGAGCTACTGAAGTCCCTCCCAGAGAAAAGTGTCTGAATTCAACACTGTGAAAGACGAAAACTATATTCCCTTACAAGAACTTAAAAATAAAATGTGGAAAGAGCTTAGAGAAAAAGATTAATTTAACAAGGTACTGATTGAGGATTTTCTTTCTTTTGACCTTAGAAACACTAACTAAATTGGACATTTTGGGCAGTGTAAAAGTAAAAATGATCCAACATTGAATTGCGAAGAAAAGGAAGATGGAAATAATCATGATGCAGAAATTAACAAACTTCATATGATGAAATGATAAAATCATTTGAAACAATCCGATGTGGATTACAGTTTGAAGAAAATACGCCTGAAGGTATTTTTGGTGCATTGCAGAGATATGAGATTATTATGAGACTGTATACTATTTCAAACGAAAAACTCGGACAAAATTAACAGACCTTTTCAATAATTAATTTTAAGGACGCATGTGGTAATGTAAGCTTAAAATTGCTTGTCCCGATATATACGACAATAATTCATTAATTTTAATTTAAAACTATTTTCTTAGAACAGGAAATAGTGCCGGGAAACTGTGTATTTCCGTAGATTGTTTTGTTTTATTCCTGTTTTCCTTGCAGATTTCTTTTTAATGAGTTAAATAAATCAAATCGATGTTATTTATAGAAAAAAAAAGTAAATAAAATAGGATTAAATATTTTTTTCCAATAATATTTAATGTTATGAATTAAATATATGTTTTATGTTGTTTAAAATATTTTTAAAGTGAATCTCTATTTAACGAATTTTCCATGTACTGAACTTTTTTTCAGAATTTAGTGACTTCATTAAATAGGGGTTTGACTGTATTTCATTCCATATTTAAAAGACTGTCCATAATTTTAGTTTTAAATGTTTAGGGCTGTGTAGGGGTTGGCTTCTGAATAGACAAAATACAAAAAAGGATGTATAGTAACTAAGAAACTAAGAACAACTGGTCTAAAGCTTAAACATTTCATTATCTTATAATTACAAAATTTATTAAGTATTCAATAATACTTCAGTTGTTATGCATACAAATTAAAAATATATTTTTTGTTAAGTTGTTTAGTTAAAAAAAAATTTGAAGCAATTATATTTATATTTAATTTATTCTATATTTCAAATATATATACAAATTTATTGTATTTAATGTGTTCACTGTAATGTAAATTTTAATGTTTAAATTTTGCATTTAAATTTTGATATTTTTCATTTAAGATGTTTAGAGTTAAGATGTTTTTGTTAAGATGTTTAGTTTAAAAAAAATTGAAGCAATTATATTTAATTTATTCTATATTTCAAATATATATATACAAATTTATTGTACTTAATGTGTTCATTATAATGTTATATATAATCACTAATTTTTCATTTTAGATTCCAAAAAGAACATGACTGGAGCTGTACCATCTTCAAATATGACCGCCACCAGTGGAGTTGGAATTGGAGGTCAAGTGTCAGATCCTATGAGTGCTCTGAGAAGTATGGCTGGGCAGGGTGGAAATGTAACTATTCAATCACAGCCAGGTCAGACACAAATGACTGCTTCTCTTCTAGGTTCTGGTGGAACTATTAGCCAAATGCCTACTCCTCCACAACAACCTCAAATTCAAGTTCAGTCTTTGGGTCCAGGACCAAATTCAGGTCCAAATATTGTGACTTCATCAGTAAATCCTCCTGGAATGAGCCCCATGGTTATGCAGCAACCAGTTAGATGTATGTTTGAATTAATTGCTTTTTCTTTTATTTTATAATGTCTATATTATTTATCAGTATAATAACAAAAAATATGGTTGTAAAGTTATATTCTGCTGACTCTACTGAAAAGTGCATCTGTTTTAATAGAGATATTCCATTACCATTGCATTTTTGTTTAGAAAAATTTGTGTAACTAGAATGTTTGTATCATAGTACCCTTAACTCTAAATTGAGGGATTGTGGATTCAAGCATTGGTGATTACATAATGCCATTATATGCAGTTTCACCCAGGTAGGTTCAGTAGGATGTTGCACTCTGCTGCCTCTTAGTTAAAAAAAAAAAAACACTTTAATTGCTCCTCATCTAAAAAATAGTTTATTACTTGCCCTCAATCATAAAAATCATGTCCTAATTCCTTTTCTGTTAAAAAATTTGCTGATACAGTAAAGACTGAGTTATTGATTGTATTCTCTTTTAAGTAGATTTCGTTTGAAATACTACCTATTGCATTCGCACCAGTTTATATATCTATCTATCTATATATATATATATATATATCTCACTTTTTTATGGACACGATAACTTCTATAATTCTTCACCAATCTCCACCAAACTGGTACATAAAATCAAAGGGGATAAAATCTCGGCTAAGTTCGTTAATGGGCAAAATCGGACCAAGGGGGTCGGAATAGGGAGCGTTTTTGTGAAAACCGAAAAAATGCCATAACTTCTTAATTAAAGTAGATATCGAATCGGTTTAAAGTGTATATTACTTCTTAAAAATGGGCCAAAAGTTTATGCATGATAGAGTTTTGATAAATTTAGAAATGGGCTCCAGGGGCAAAAAAAACGTGATTTTGAGAGAAAAAAATTCATAACTTCGTCATTTTTCAAGGTTTCAAGTCCAAATAAATTTTTTGTAAATGTTCTTAAAATTATCTAAAACTTTTGTATTTACAAGTTTTTGATAAGACCAACTTTTACCAATGAAAAAAATTAAAAACGAAAAGAAAAAGGATGATGAAAAAAGAGAAAAATCCATAACTCCCTCAATTTTTAAGCTATCAAATCTGATTAAATTTATTTTACATCTTCTCAACAATATCTACAACTTTTATATTGACAAGTTTTTCATAGGACCAATTCGTATAGCAAAAAGAAATTAAACAAAAATAGGAGTTGGAGAAAAAAACTCAAATCCAAACTGCTTATATTCTGACTCATTATTAAATTCATTTTTGATTTTAAACGCATCCAAATGATAGATCCTCTTATTTAGAAACTGTTTAAAGTGACGCATTGGTCAATTTTCTGATAAAGACAGGAATATATTTCAAAAAAGGCTACCAAAAAGGGTATTTTGAACGGAATTTCCCAAGTCATCGTGACTGAAAATTTAAGGAAGTATTCAAATAAGAAATTGCATATTTTTCTGACTCGTTTTTAAATCTATTTTTGCTCTCAAACGCATCCAATTTACAGATCCTCTTATTTAGGAACTACATAATGTGATGCATAGGTCAGTTTTTTGATAAAGATGGAATATATTTCAAAAAAGGCTACCAAAAAGGGTATTTTGAACAGAATTTCCCGAAGTCATTGTGATTTGAAAATTCAAAGAAGTTTTCACATAGCAAATTGCATTTTTTCTGACTCATTTTAAAATCCATTTTCGCTCTCAAACGCATCCAATTTACAGATCCTCTTATTTAGGAATTATATACTGTAATGCATTGGCCAGTTTTTTGCTAAAGATAGAATATATTTTTTAAAATGCTGTCAAAGTGAGCATTTCGCACAAAATTTTCCGAAGCAATCATGATTAAAGTATTAAGGATGTATTCAAACAACAAATCAGTTATTTTATGATTCATTTTTAAATTCACTTTTTTTTTCTCAAACGCATTCAACTGACAGTTTTTTGTTATTTAGGAACTATATAATGTACTGTTTTGGTCGATTTTTTAATAAATTCAGAATATATTTCAAAATATGCTGTCAAAATGGGCATTTGAGCTGGATTTTTCTTAAGATGATTCTGATGAAACCAGTTTTTGCAGAGAAAATAAATTAAAAATTTTTCATAAACGGCCAAATGAAGTTATTGGACTGGGTTTATCTCTAATCATATATATATTTTTTTTTTTTTTTGGTTGAAATGAGCACTCTTTGAAATCTACTTCCATCTATAGGCCAAGCCGACAGGGAATTTTTTTTTTTTTTTTTTTTTTTTTTTTAAGTATCTCTGTATACTCCTGAAATCTACAGCATGCACTATCTAGGTTAGGATATACCATCTGCTTTAAGAACATAACATATGCCTATAGCATATAATCTCTGGTTTTTTACAATTATAACATTGGAGATCCTACCCTCTCCTCTCGATTTTTACTTTTTTCAATTCCTTGTGACAAAATAATGTCGTATAGGCAGCTCGTATGAGTTCTGTGGAAGAATTAGAGATACCCCGTCCTTTCTTTTTAATACTTTCCAGTTCCAACATCATATGAACAAACCAGGGCTGGCAAGTTTCTGCCGTGGTGGCTTAAACCGGCGGTTATAACCGGTTATAAAACCGGCATGGCAAAAACTGGCAGAAACTAAGAACTTTTGCATGCAATGATTCATAATTCACATTTGTATTTAATGTATAAAGAATTTAGTTAAAATAAAGATTATGAATGTTATTTAAAGTAGTAAAAAGTTTCAAAAGGATCATATAAGTTCATAATAGCATAACATATCATATATACTTCTGAGAAAGGAGTTTATTTTGCTAAGGGGTTATTATATACGGCACAAAATTTAGATGAATATCAAAAAGCAATTTTCTTTCTCTTTCTTTATGCTCAAATGTCAATTTTGATCCTGTATACTTAGGATGAATTGAATAAGCTAGCACTGCATTAAATAAGATTTGAATCTTGCATTTGTGTGTTTCCATAATATTTCCATCATTGAGTAAAGTTAAGTAAATTTTATGAGCAGCTGCAATAGAACACTCATGTTTTTTAGTTTTATCTAAAGCAACAGCAATTGATTTTAACATTTGTAACAAGTATTTAACTCTTTATAAATCATGATATTTATATATAATTTTAACAACTGCTATGTCCTTAATATCATTTTCATGATTTTCAATTATCAAATAATATGAATCATTCTTCTTGAAAGATTCATAACTAGTAAATTCTAATACTAATTAATATATATTTTAAATTAAAACTATTCACAATATTTTATTTATTATTTATCTTGAATAAATTATATATTAACATTTTAATATCACTAAAAAAAAATATGAGATTATGTCATAAAATGAGTTTATGCCAGTTTCTGCCAGTTAAAACCGGTTATAACCACTTTTTGCCACTGGCACGGCAGAAACCATTTTCTGCTGGCAAAAACCCAGCCCTGGAACAAACTCAAACAGATAATTAAAAGTAAACTAGAACAGGCCAGGATAGTAACTAATATTATAAAAATAATAGAAATAGAGCCACAATCAGGTAGATCTCATGCCCCGCAGCCAGGTAAAAAACTCGTTAACCTTGGAATAATATTAGCATATTAAAGCAATTTATAAAATTTTAATTTAAATGAATTGCATTTGTATCTTATAACTTAATTCAGTAAAATTATAAATTCAACCACATGCAGAATGATGATATCATTTGATTTTTATTTGAAATATTATAGGAATTTCCCATGACTTGATTTATTTAATCTTGAAATTTGTATTTTTTGTTACCTTAATTAAGTTACTATTTTTTATATATATATATGATATATGTTTTTATTTTTGACAGTGGGTGTAATGCCTCATCAGCAACAAGTACAACAGCGTTTACAACAACCTCAGCAAATGTTGGCTCAGAATGTCCTCCTTCAGAAATACAGGCAGCAGCAAGTCCAAGGACCTCCTCCAAATGTTACAAGCACTCAAATAGTACGTTAGGATTATAAAATATTGCTTTCAGCAGAATAATATGCAGGGTGATTTAAAACCTTAAGGAGCAGTAAAGCATATTTAATAAATTAAGCTAGTTTAGGAAATTCATGTCACAATCCATTTATTCAGTCAAAAATACAGGATTCAATATTCCAAGTTGATCCCAATTTTTTGTTCATAACTTTAATAATAATGAATGTAATTTAACAATATTATTAACAAAATAAATTTGCTTTGTATGAAATTTGACGGCATGATTGTAAATGATGGAAATGGATTTCAATTCAGTTAGTGGTCCATATGTACTCTCATCTACATGCAAAATTATAAAACTTCTAACTTCTTGTCGTTTGGACTTGGATGGTAGTTTTTCCCGGCACTTTTCATGCATTCAAAAGTAAAATAGCAAAAAGTAAACATAAACCTTTTTTACACAAATTTCTGAACAAGCAAAAAAATTTAAGCAATTAAAAATGCACAATATTATTATTTTTACACTGTATTAATATCCTTACAAACTAATATTAAAAAATAAGCTAATAGTTTGCATCTATTAATAAGTATCAGCAGCAATGTTCCAATCATTATCTAACTGTAATAAAACCAGAGGGTGTATGCTAAAATCATACAGTCCACGGTTAGAGTATTTGCTGTAGCTTCATTTGAGTAACAGAGGGCATGTGAAGCTTCTTAAAGAATCCAGAATGTATATGGCATATACTTTCTACTACATTCCTGCATCAGCAGTGTTACAATTATAGAATTACTAAATTGGCCAAAATATCAGGTGCCCCAAGTTTTTATTGGACCCTATCATCATCTAAAAAATGGATGAAGCACTAAAGACTTTCACCAATGCCATTTTTTTTTCAATTTTGTTAATATAATGAATGTAATAATGTAAATTTTAATCAAATATGTATGATTTTTTAAAAAATAACTATACTGTACAAATTGTTTTCTAATATTATACTTGAGCTTGTATTATAATCAATTCTGGAGATATCCTTTACTTTTGATTAATAAGGCAATTGTGGCCTTGATTTCCTACTCAAACTAGTATGTTGTAACCATCACAAAACTCTATTATATATAGACGATATACAGATACATACTTATATACAGACTATAGTAGTAACACTTGTTAGACAGTATTAGAGCTGTTGCAAACTGCATGTTTTTGTTACTGAATAATGAGTATTCTCTCTAATATGAAGTATTGAATTGTTATCTTAAAATGTGACTCATTACTTGTAACCACATCAGTATGCTGCAGAACTAAATGAAACAAATTTCAAACATTACATTCATTTTGTGATCCATGACTGAAGCCGAATAGTCTCATGGGAAAAGATGAGGTTTTGTATTCAAACTTTGGACTCTACATCAATTGCTCTCGCATTAGTATCACATACGGGTGTTCATTTAATGGTTTTGTTACTTCAGGACCCATTCATTTGCCGAAAATATCAGGGTGAATTTTGGAAGGAAGTGTTTGAAGTCGCACAGTCAATTGCAGAACAAACTACTTTTAGAAGAATGAGACTATGAGATCATTTCGCCTTTCAGTATTTCACAGATATAAAGTGTTATATGCATTTTTTTTTTTTAAACGTGCAGAATAATTGATTTTTTTGGACAAAGAGATTAATAACATTTCCATCTATGCATTTAAAAAAAAAAAGGAAGCATGGATTCAAGCAATAAATGTTCAAAGATGTGTTTATCTTTTAACATTGTAATTAGACTAATTTTGTATATGCATTTAATCTATTAAAATTGTTCATAATTTCACTGCAAAAATAACTGAAGCTTATACTAGAATATTTGTTAAAGTTTATTTAACTAATGATAAAATATTTCTAAGAAATATAATTTTTTAAATCATTGATTTTTACTCATACATGCATAAAATCAGCAGACATTCTTGATAAAAAATTAAGAAATCGCTTAGTTTTTCTTTTTACTTTAAATGCAATGAATTTTTTAGAAGATATCAAAATGGCTGGTTTGGACTGAATTTCTTAATACCACAGTAATTGAAGGATTATCATGTAAAAGAATTTGATTATAACTTGAACTGCAATACACTTATCAAAAATTAAAAAATTCTATTTGATTTCATATTATTACCCTTGTTATGACTGCCAATTTTATGTTTCTATATATTAGACCGAGTCTATGAATGTGTCGGATTTTACGATACGATTTTTACGATATTGACTAAGGGGGTAAGGGTAAGTGGGAGGATTAGGGAGCACCCCTAAAATTGTGTCACTTACATATAAATACACTCAGAAACAGTTATATTCTAAAAGCAGTCAAATCATGTTTAGGACCTTTTAAAACATAAATCCATCTGATACTGCAAAGTTTTCACGAATCTATTACTTTCTTCTTGTAAACATAGAAGAAAGTGGAAATGTATGTCATAGTGTGCTTTACTCTACTCCTTAAAAAGATTTAAGTTTTAAATCGCTCTGATATGAATATTATTAAAATACTTTAAGATTGAATTAATCAATTGTGTTAAAGAAATATTAAATACTTTTATTTTTTTTAATTGAGTAAACTCTTACAAAGTTGAATTTTACATTAAATTTGTGAATCTGATATTTCATTTTATTCCAGAATGTCAATCATATTTTTAATACATACTAAATAATAAGATAAAGCTCAAATTATTTTTAAAACTTTTTATTTTTATGTAAGTTAATTATATAACTTTTAAAAAAGTTACTCTAGTGAACTCCATTAAAATTTTGCTTTAGTAATATTTTGCGTGAATTCAGCAGTATAAAAAAAGCTTTTACTGTTTTGGTCCGTCCACACAAAAAACAAACACCAATAATTAAAATATGCTTTTATTATTTTTTACTTTTCAATATCTTTTATTAAGTAAATTTTAAAGAAAAGGGTGGCCCAACCTGTAGCTGATTAAATAAAGTCTGTGCTACATGTTCTTTATTTCCTTTCTTTTAAGCCATCAGTATATTTGTAGATTGGCTTCACAATGTAATTAGGGTAAATTTTATCTCAATGTGTGTGCTAATGGATTAAGTTTTAAAAGTAAATTAATGTGATTTTTACAACCCTTAATGAATGTTTTATAATGAGAAAAAATAAAACTGTGCTGAAATTAAATAGCAGTAAAATTACAAATAAAAAGTTTTTTTACTAATTGTCATTTTCCCAATGATTAATCAGTTGAAAAAAGTCAATCGAAAACTAAAAATTGATCTTTAAAATATCATCCTTGGGCAGTAATAAGCAATAATTTTTATTAAAATATTAATTGAAATAAGCAAGATGGAAATTTATTATTTTAACTTATTGTAATTGGCTTCAACTAATCAAGAATTAAATGTTTACTCTTTCAAAAAAAAAAAAAAAA
This sequence comes from Maratus speculifer, assembly GCA_964019185.1. Classification (NCBI taxonomy): domain Eukaryota; kingdom Metazoa; phylum Arthropoda; class Arachnida; order Araneae; family Salticidae; genus Maratus; species Maratus speculifer. The sequence continues at coordinate 275,065,824 of OZ025290.1, forward strand.
ACTAAAAACAATGCAACAACAGGTGCACCAACATTCAAACAAAATAAAAATATTCATTCCTACTTATAAAACTCATTTTCATCTGAAATGGTACAATATTTTGAAAATTTGATCAATTTTGTATGTAGAATTTATTTAAGTTAATAAATGCTACTGCATTTGAACTTTTGAAAATGTAATTTGTGTTAAAAATTGTGTATCACTTGTATCTTATTCTAAAATCATTCAAGATGATTTTAAAATATTATCAAAAGACAATATGTGTTTGAACCACTGAAACAAGACTGTTGATGCAAGAAATTAATTAATCCATTATTCTACTACATTTATAATATTGTATTAAGGCTGTTCTCAAATCGAAACTGGCCATTTTCTGCCTCATTTTCTAATTCATTTTTGTTGTCAAACACAGAAATAGACCAGTGCTTACTCAGAAAATATCTAATCAAACAGTTTTGAATTTTTTGGCAGAAAAACTGAATTTCCAAAAGCCACAAAGGAAAAGGAAACAAACCTACCATCATGATATAATTACTTATAATTTAAGTTGTAATTCATTTATCGAAAAATGAAAAAAAAAATGTTTAATTACAAGTTACTTGAATAATCATGCCTGTAAGTTTTAGCCTTTTAGGCTTTATAAAAGGTAATTTTTTGCAAGAAATATTTTAATCTTTATTTTACATTTTCAATTTTTGGTGTTTAAAATATTTCATCGTTCCAGTTTCACAGCCAGTTGGTCTATTTTGGCAAGTGTGGCTTGTTACAATTGTATTGGTATGTCATCAACAGTTGTAACAATAAATATTAGTTACAGTTTATCATCTATTGTGGATAATGAAAATATGCCTTACAAATAATTTATTAATTTATAAAATTATTAAAGTGTTGTACTGACATTGGAAACACACCTCTCTATGTAATTTTTATATTTTAATGCATCTGGAAATTAGGGAAAAATTGCTAAATTCCGTCTTTACATAGAAAAATCAATTTGAATAAAAAAGTGTAAAACAAAATTGTGTCAGAGAGTTTTGCATTGTTGTATATATACATATATATTTTTTCTTTTGAGAATTGTCTTAATTCTATCGTTAACTTGCAATTTCTTTCATATTTTATTTATTTTCTTTCTTCTATTACATGTCCTTAAAGTTTTTTTTTTTTTTTAGAAGTATTGTGCTGTGTATATTAATAAATTTTCAATATTGTCTGCTATTGTCTCTCTATCTGGTTCTTTGTTTTACAATTTCTCTATCTGCATGGTAACCAGCATGGCACCTTTCTATAAAGAGCACACTTGACTTTTTTGCTTGGATTCTAAAACTGTTGTTTTGTTACTTTTTACAGTTTTTTCTGTGTATCTTCCTTTTATTAAATTTTCCTAAATTTGTACAACTTAATCTCTGCTACTGCTGCATGTTATTTTTCTCTACTACAAAGAGAAACATTATATTTTTAATGTAACAAAATGTAAAAACAATGACCTGTTTTCATCAGGTACAATCACTCGCACTTGCATTATTTAACATTTTTTGTTTGTGTGTGTTAAGAGGACAATTTACCTTTTCAAAAAAAAAAAAAAAAAAAAAAAAAAAAAGAAAGAAAGAAAAAGAAAATTGCATATTTAACTAAAATTTTTATAAAGTTTACTTTTTAAAATATTATTATTATTATTGTTATTATTATCTTAAAATTACCGAATGTGTATTACACAAAACTGCACATGGATTTTTAGATACATCTAATATTACCACATCAATAAATTTAGAGTACATATTTTTATTTCAAACATATACTGCTATATAACACGCATCAAATTTAACTCTCAATGATGATATGTTTATATCCCATAGAGCAGATAGAATTAAAAAATGAATAAATGAATCTAATACAAATTTGGCAATAATTTGAGCTGAGCTAACTTTGTTAGTTTAACAATTACATATTTACATAAACAAAATTTTCAAAGAAAGGTTTAGGTGGTAGTGCAATACATGAATGTAACAAAGCAAAAAAAGAAAAAGAAAAACATTTACTATGTCATGAATGTAAATTTGTAAATGGAATTTAACCAGGGCTCGAAATTGAAAAATCTACAAGCCGGAATGTATTTTGATATTAGCATTCAATATTTTAAATAAGAAAAAACATTACAGTGAGCACATTAATTTATATGTATCAAACTGAAATAATATTGTTTAATAAATCCACAAACTGGAACAATATTTATGGTATTTTTATGAACCGGAAAATATCAAGCCCTGAATTTAACGTTATAGAAAAAAATGAAATTGGAAATAACTATTAAATCATTTTTAAAATGTGGAATATCAGTCAACTTGACAGTACCAAGACTGACTATTTATGGCTACATGAAAGCAACAGTGGGGATAAAGTACATGAAAGCGACACTAGGAAAGACAAAGACATTTCTGAAAATATATATGAGGACAAGTGCAACAAACTTTTTATGTTATCCGATAAGGAAGATGAAATTTCTTAGAAAATATATATTGTACATTTCTTTGTTTTATATTGATATATAAATAAAAGTAAATATACTTCTAGAAACTTGGAATGTTTTCTTGAATATAATTTTACATCAATTATTTTATATTTGTTGTAGAACACACATGAAAAAATGAATTAATTTTTTAGAACTAAAAGTGCATGTTACACACCGTGATATACAGTACATTTAATGTAATTTTTTAAATATATTTTTGTAGCATAAGAGGATAAAATCTAACAAGACTTTATGTACTTTTATATTTAAAAAAAGTAATAATAACCTGATGGCTAATTCCATACACAGATTTATCACATAAGAATAAAAACATGCAAAAAAATCAATGTCTGAAATACAAAAAAAAACCTTAGTACTTTTAAAACATGAAAGTGGAAAAAATATGAACATGGAGAAAAAGCTATTTGAAGTTTTCATTTGTGTGGGGATTTGCACTGGTTGTATTAACTAAATTTACAATATCTTGCAATACAACATAAAAATAAGGCGTCAAAATATTCACTATTAAACAGGCTTTCATTTAATATTTAAAAACAAAAATTGATTTTTTGATCGATTTTGAAGTAAACTGTCCTCTTAATGAATGCTTTTGAAGTACTAATATTAATAATTAATACAATACTAATACTATTTTTTCTATATAAATAATTTATGGTCATAAAACTTCATAACAAAGCATGTGTTACCAGACAATTTTATTTATTGGTTAAAAACACTTCCTGTAATTTAAAATATTTTGATATTAATTATTTAATGAACAATATGTTTATTTATTTCTATAGCCCATGCAAGGAAATTTTAACGAAACAATGTTTATGCAGCAGTCACAGCAAAGCCCTTTATCTTCTCAACTTCAAGGACACAGCCCTGCTCCTACTAATGTAAATTTTCACATGTAATGTTGTACAGTGGTTCTCAAATTGTTTATGAAAAACTAAAAGGAAAAATAATGATTTCTGAATTTAATTTTTTTTTTTTTTTTCTGATTTAAATTATTGTAATTTCCTGCTTATAATCTGATGATATTTTGTAGATTAGTTGAAGAGATCTACAAGCAGACCAGGTTTTATTTTTTCGAATTTGGTTATAGTTTTTATATATAATGTTTTCAATTTCAGAACAGTTTCCAACCAATTCCAAAAATAAAAGTAACATATACATATATATATATATATATATCAGAAACCAAAATTTAAAAAGTAAAAACTAGCCAGATTGTGCTCAGCTATCTTATGCAAAAAATCATCCAAAAATAATAAAATCAATGCAAGAAATTTTAAAATAATGCCCCCATACACTTTCATTAGCATTTTTCTTTCTTTGCATGATTGAAGTAGCCTCTTAAAGTGTTTTACAAACTTTTAAAAATGAGTTTGAAAGGAAATTGAATCAATATTAATTGAAAATAAGGAAAGATATCATCAGACAGAAGCTGTGAGATACCTTTTGTCTATCTCTACTTTCTGTTTGAAATCCTTTTCAAGAATACTGAAAAACAGAATTTGTGTCGTTCTGTTATAGTTGGACTTTAGTATTTTAAAGGAATAATGATTTTGATTTTTGTTAGTGGCTGAATATCAATAACAAATTTGGTATTTTAAATTTGACTTTCATTCACATGGAAATCATAAAACATCGACCTGTGGGAGTATTTAAGTTTAATAGGTATTTTTGTGTAAGAGGAGATTTTTTAATACAAAAGTTAATCCTGAAGAAATTTTGGAAATTTTATTAATAGTTTTGTATTTTATGCATTCATTATTTATGCTCTGATGCCACAAATTTTTTCAATCTTGGGCTCCGAAAAGCATGAACTCATCTTTTCAGACCTTCTCTCCTTCCAAAAAATACATATTATAATAATATTATATTTTAGACATATTGCACTTTTAATAAGCACAGAATCTATTATAATTGAGTTGTATTCTTTTTGCATGAAATTTTTTCATTTAAGGCATCTGTAAAACATTTTTCCATTTAAGGATTCAGTAAAACACAAAATCCTTTTTCAGTTTTTATTTGTATTGTTTTAGACATTATTATTTTTTAAACATTTTCAAGTTTCAAACATAGGTACAAAATTCTTAACCTTAACTATAATGTAAATTTTCATTTTTCTATTATTATATATTTTTCTTATTATCCTCCTTTTTTTCTATACCCCACTGCCTTTTTCTTTCTTTTTTGCATTTTTTTTTTAAACACATCCATAATTATTGCACTTGTATAGAGGGATACTTTGAAAAATAGCTTGGATATCCTACGAAAAAACATTTTCATCGTGTAATGTCTATTTGCGATCACACACTAATGTATACAAGTGATTTTTAAACTATAATATAATTGCAGTAATAAAACTATAACAGATTCAATTAATTGATTAATAATTTACATATACATGAGTTTCAACTACAAGATTTTAAAAAGTGAATCAAATTTAAGACATTGCAGTATTTGTAAATTGTTAACAATAAAGTTTTACATTTAAGAATTCAACTAATAAAATGTATCATATGAATAATAAAAATAAAATTTGAGAACCACTGATGTAATATGTTTATATATTCCTATTTACAACTGGTCCAGTATTTAGAAAAGAATTTTATTTAAGATTCATGAAATAAATTATTAAAGAAAATACATGCATTAAATAAAATTAAAATTTATGCTATGCAATATTTTTATACAGTTTTATTTTATATACTTTACTTATTCACAAATTACTGAAAAATAACTCAAAATCCCAAATAAAAAAATTGTAGGTACATTGGGGAAGCTGAAAACGCAACAAAAAATCTATGTTCTTGATAACAGAGCAACTACTGTTATATTTTTCTAACATTAATATTTTAAAACTTTAATACTTTTTTAAAAAAGGCTGTTGCTAGAAATTGCATTATGTAGCTCTTTAAAACTTATTTGGTGTCAATATGTATACCATAAAATCACGTTAATCTGCCATTCCATATCAATTCCCGCCCCCCCCCCCTTCCCTCATATTAAAAAATTTTGAAATTTTTAAAAAATCCCAAGAAAGCACCCTCTTTCCATTAAAGATCGGTGAAAAAACGTAAATTACATCAAAAGATAGCTAAAAAACAGAAAAATATTCAAAGTAGTGAGTGAAAAAAAAAGAAATTTTATCAAATTATCGCTGAAAAAAAATATGAATTTCATCAAAAAATCAGAAAAAAACCCTGCAGATTTTGTCAAAGGATCGTGAATTTCGTCGAAAGATTGCAATGAAAAAAGCAAATTATGTCAGATCTAAAAAATATGCAATTGAAAAATCACTTAAACTTGAATTACGCAAAAAAAAAAAAAAAAAAAAAAACTCTGAAAAAATACAAATTATGTCAAAGGATCGCAAAAAAATCATAAATTTTGTTGAAAGATCGCTAAAAATTTCAGGAAATAATGAGAATTTCATTAAGATTCCAGAGAAACATAAACTCTGTTAAAGAATCACTAAAAAATTTAAGTTTCATCAAAAGATCGCAGAAAAAATACAAATTTCATTAAAAAATCACCAGAAAATGTGAATTCTATTTAAGAATTGTGGGAAAAAAAAAAAAAAGGCACATTTCATCAAAGGATCAAGAGAAAAGTACGCATCTTGATAAAAAATTGTGTAAAAAACACAAATTTCGTTAATGGATCGTGGGAAAAAAAGGCAAATTTTGTCAAATATCACAAAAAAACATTGCAAATGCAATCAAATATGGCAAGAAAACCTTGCAAACTCTGCCAAATATTCCCCCCCCCCCCCCACCAAAAAAAAAGCAAATTTTGGGAAAAGATTTCAAAATAATCCTGTGTAAGCAAGCCCCCTCTGATTATTTTACGATTTTTCATTACATTTTGGAGGGCGGATTAACAGTATTTTATGATAGTTAACTGAATTAAATCTAATGTATTAATGACTAAAATTGATAGAAATTTACTGAATGAATATTCAGTCAATAAATTGAATTCTACATTACAAACATTATAACTATGCAATGTAGAAACACTTTCTGTTATTTTAAATAAGATATTGAAAGTTTTTTTGCTTCAGATTAAATACTTGTGCTCTTTATATATTAAAAAAAAGTTTTGTACCCATATTTTTTATTGCCTACTCCTGCTTGGTTACAATGCAGCAAATATCTCTATCAAGAATGAATAAGAGATGTGTCAATAGTTTATCATTTTAGCTTTTGATAAATTATTATTATTATTATTATACATTTTATTACCTATTATATTTAGTACTATACTCATATATGATTTTAACTAAATACTTTTTATATTTTGGTAGGTTTAATTTTTATAGTAACACATCTTATTGGCTAAAAATTATATTTACTCATACTATTGTTTAATTTTTAGCTAAATTCATTTTATTTTAAAATAATTTTAATTTTGATAATTGTGATTTGTTTCATTATCAGCATTTATATATATATACAATCTCATCAATAACTATTTATTCACTGGATAGATACAGCAGCAAGGACCTAATAGTAACCAATCCGCTATACCATCACCAGCAAGCCATCATCCTCAAAGTATGGGGTAAGTAAGGATTTCTATATTCTGTGAGCAATGCTTAGTTTCTAACTTTAAAGAAAAAAAAAAAAAAAAAAAAAAACCTATACTCTAATATTCTACAGTACTAAGCTCTTTAGCCATGCATGCTTGTTTTTATACATTATTTGCAATAATTAAAGCCTTTTTTTCTTCAGCCAAAAAAAAAGTTAAATATAAAAGGAGACTAGGTACCTTTATTCAGCAGAAAATGACAAAAATATCAATTTTCTAATCTTTTCCTTAAATTGTACTTCATTATCCCTAGTACACTCTGATAAAGTTTTGTAAAGATCTGAGTTTTACGAATAGGTTTAAAGTGATTTTATTTGATGTTGTCCCTTTAAAAGTCACAATCCACTTCACTTAAAAGTGTTTCTTCGATGAGTAGGCATGTTTTATGTATAGTGTTCAGTTGACTCAATTTTCATGTATATATATGTATACATATATATATGTGTGTGTGTTGAACAATTTGGATGATCTTTTTGATAAAACTAAGTATCAAATTTACAATAAAGTTAAAAGAGATTTTTTATGTATAAAAATGTAAAATGATTTCAGTTTTTACTGTAATTTTACATGTATTTGCACATTTTATTTTTTCTCTCAAACTAATTTATGATAAATACAATACATAAAATTATACAGCACACTTCTGTGAATAGTTAAAAAAAAAAAAAAAAAAAAAAAAAAAAAAAAAAAAAAAACTTAAAATGTTTAAAATTATACGAGAAGATACATTTTAAAGTTTTGTTAAATTTTTTTTTGCATTTTGCCAGAGAAATGGAATAATTTCTTGATAGAATCATTTTCCTTCATTGATTCCTTTATTATTATGCCAAAAATATACCTTAAAATGCTTAAATTTAAAAAGAAAAAAAAAGTTCAAAGGGTACCAAGTCCTCTTAATGTGAGCATGCATACAAAAATATCTAATGAAAAAAATAAATAAATAAACCTGTGTTGATAGTAATTTCATAATAAATTATGTATACATAAATTATACTGCTCAAATAAAAAAATATTCTCCATAATTAATACATTATGATTTTAATCTTTTTTGCTTTTCTCTTTGACGGTCAATTGTGCTGTGATGGCCACTTGCTAGCCATAAACAGACATATTATGCCGGCTAGAATATCTTAATAGAAAAGACAGCTATTCTAATGAACATTTTTATACATTATATTATAAATATTCTGACACATTTTCATTTTCTATTAACTGAGGCATGCTATGTAGAAATGAGAATTAAGGGGGAAAAGGTGATAAATGTGTTTTTTTTTTTTTTTTTTTTTTTTTTTTAAGCATTTATCTAGTTTAAAATTTGCTATAGTGGAGTGTTTTCATCAATTTATAAGTCAAATTTGTATTGAGAAAGGTCATGGAAATTCTTGAAAAAACTCAAGGGAAACCTGGAAATGTAAAAAAGGTTTTTTTACCCGAATTGTATAGGAACCGTGAAAGGATTAAGCAATGTCTACAAATATTAAAAATTTTTAGAATTTATCCTCTTTGTTTATTTTTCTCCCTATTAATATTTTATAAGTTTTTTTTTAAACATAGATCACAGATGTCTCAATCGCCGGCTGTCTTTGCTCAGAGTCCTAATTCACAAATAGCTCCATCACCAGCAACAAATTACCAGACTCGGACTCCTGGAGCACCTTCTCCTGGAAGTGCTTTGAACACACCACGTAATTAATATTACATTTCTTTTACTTGATTTACAATTCTTATTGAAATTTTTGCTTCTCTTTATTCTCTAGTTATTTGTTGTAATTTTTTAAAATGAATCTCATTACTTTACAGTTGCAGCTGTAGCAACTCCTAGCCCAGTTAATCGAACTGCAGAGGATTCTTACATGGAGAAAAGGAAACAACTTTCAAAATATATTGAGCCACTGAAGAAAATGATAGCTCGGATTGATAAAGATGAAAGTAAGGATTACTTCAAAATCAATTTGATTTTAACATGACTGTTATGCTTTTTTAAAACTAACTAAATTAAGGTTGTAGAAAATACCTTTTAAAATATTATTATTTTTAAATTAGAATGACGTGTTTTCAAAAATGTTTGGTTGAGTCATTTCTTTTATTTAGATACTAACAGCTTTTGCCTGCTATGTTTTTTTTTTTTTTTTTTTTTTCTGTTTATCTAAAAAAAAAACTTGAATTAAACAAAATAGCAAAGATGGATCTTTTTTAAAATGTTAACATCTAATTAATTATCCATAATTGTTGTCTTAATTGTTTAATTTTACATTATCCAGTTCAAAGTTGATGTTAGCAACATAACAGACAAAATAGCTCTAAAATTATTGAGGTACTATATTAAGCTATTTTTTAATAGATTTATTATTTTGAATTTCCTGCCTTTCTCTAAATTGCTGCTGAGATATGACAAAATATGCTATAATTTTCAAGTTCTAATCTTTAACCCCCTTAGGGGAAGGGATTTCTAAAATTGCTGAAATACAGATTTTGGAATTTTTCAGTAGATTTATTTTTTTAAATTTTATGCTCCTACCTAAAACAGCTGCTGAGATATACCAAATGTTCTAAAATTTTGATCCCCCCTTTAAACTCCCTTATGGGAGACAGGGCTGCCAACTACTATGCCGTAGGTGTAGTTACTCTGCTTTAGCTTCTAAATTATGCATTACGCTACGCGAACTTCAAATTATGCTTTTCTGCTTTTGTTTACTATCAGCATGCTGCAGTTGAGCAATCCTTAAACGCCGCTGCCGGTTATGGAGGAAGCAGGTTTGAAATTCCCTTTTCCTCCTCGATAACAAAACGCGGTCATATCCCCTGAATCATAACATCTGACACAAAATGCGTGCGCATATTAATACGGTGCTGTGATTGGGTTACGTGTGTTAAGATCTTTCCTGTTTCTAGCGGTAGCCGTACTTTTCTTGTATTTTGATTTTGTATGGGATCTTTCAGACTAAAGTCAAGCTACATTTTCAGAAGTTATATTATATGGCATATGACATCATTTTGAATAATTAATCCTGTTCACTTCTTTTATTTCTCCGTCAAAATGAGTGACTGAGATATCGAAAAAAAGAAAAGTACTTCTGATCAAAAGTTTAGATCTGAGTTGGCTAAAGTCTGATTCGGTGAAGTAGCTTTTTTTGCGTGCTTCAGATAAATCTTGATATGAAGCATTCTGCATTACTTGCAAAAGTACTTTTCACTTTAATCACGGGGAAATTTTTATTGCTCGCGTCATATAAAGTCAAACAGACATATCATGTACAAAGAACAAAAACGAAAGTTGAAAAAATGCCGGATACTTTCTTTGTCAAAAGCGACGGGTCGATAAGTATTACCACAGCAGAGATGCTTTTTTTGTTATTTCTTATTGAAAAATAACGTGTCATTAAGTGCAACTGACCATGCAGGTTATCTCTTTAAAGCGATGTTCCCAGATTCCAAAATCGCCAAGCACAATGCTAGCTCGCGAACCAAAATGACAGCCATTTTAAAATGTATGGCAAATAAAACCTGCTGTGATATAGTTACTATTTTAAAAAGTATGCCATTTTCACTTTTAACTGGTGGTAGCACTGACCAAAATGCTGTTAAACTAATTTTCATGATGAATACCCATGAAATAAAAGGCAAGTTTTATATTTTGATTTGTAAAATTTCTTCTATTTTAATATGTATGATAGTTAAATCAATGTATTTAAAAAAAAGTGTTTTTTATAATATATTTCAAACTCTTTTTTTTTAACCTTTCGGGGTCGAATGCAGTAACACAACTTGACTACACTTGATATCTTAAAACTACACATTTTTGATGTTCAAACTACACATTTTTACTCGCAGAGGTTGGCAGCCCTGGGGAGAACTTCTGAGGTTGTTTAAATACAAGCTTGATTGTTTTTTAGTAAATTTATTTTCTTGAATTTTACACTGTTGCCTGAAAAGCCTCCTGAGGTATATGCCAAATGTTTTTAATTTTTTGACTGCCTCTCTCCCCCCCCCCCCTCCAATGAACCCTTTCAGGGAAGCAATCTCAAAAATTGCTAAAATACATCATTAATTATTTTTTAGTAGCTTTATTTTCTGGAATTTCATACTCCTACCTAAAACAGATGCTGGGATATGGCCAGACAATCTAATCGAATCTAATGTCCGATCTAATGTCCCCCCCCCCCCTCTCCTTTAACATCCTTATGGGAGGGGAGAAGGGGATTTCAAAAATCCTTTCTTAGTTTATGCTTATGTCATAAGTATCACTCCCTCCTTCCAAATTTCATGTTTCTAGCTTCAGTAGCTTTAACTGTTTATTGATTAGGAGTTAGTCAGGGCAAACTCTTTTATATGTATATATATATATTACAAATTTAAAATTTTTTCGCCAAAACTAACCTTTATACTATCTTAATTTTCTTATAATAATATTCCATACTTCAAATTATTAAATTAAAATCTTGTTTCTAAATCTAATCTGTTAATCCTTATGCAGACGATATAAATTCTTAATTTGCCTTAAAAAACATTATTCCAGTATGCGTAAATTTAAAAAGATGGCTCTAAATTAAAAATATTCTTAATTAAAACTTTATTTCTTAATATTCCAAATAAAACTGATTTCTTCTATGTTTTTATCAACCCTTTTTAAGAAAGTCTTATTAAATTTATTCCAAAACCATACCTTTCGAATTGGATTTAATAAGGAATAGAAGCGCCATTCATCTTGTTGCGGCCCAAATATGCGATCATTGACTTTAAATATTACTGGTAGTAATGACAAGGAGAAAAAAAAAACGTTTAGAGACAACTGAACGCCGATTGCTACTTACTTTCATAATTTTCGTTATTATTGTCTCTCCTAGGATCATCTTGAGAAATTCTTCTTAAGAGTGAGTTATTTCAAATTAATTGAATATTATTTGTATCCTTTTTAAGCATTTGTGTAGATTGTTTATTCTCTATTTGTGAGGTTTATTTATTTATTGTTTTGTTTTTCTTTGAGTCTTATTTATTAATCTATTTATGAGTATTATTATTATCATTATTATTTGTTGAAGATTGAAATATTTTTATTCGTAAGGATTTAATTGAGGAGTATGATGTTCTTAAGATATTTACTGTTACTTATTAAGATTATTATGATATTTTTATGAACGTTTAAAGATAAGTTCGTAATAATAATGAAGTATAAAAGAACTTAGAAGCTCAAGTTATTTTTTAAAAAAAGGTACATTTTCTAATTTATTGATATTTGTTTGTTATCAAGAACTATTCTCAGAATGCAGTATTTTCATGATAATGTTCCTACAACTAGACATTTGAGCTGAAAATTAAGTTAACATTTATGTTTTTCATTTTATTTGTTAGAATTTCTGGTTACAGTGAGCTTTGGTTCCCGGATTCTTATAATTTATTTAAATTCAGTAAGAAAGATGGAACTGTGCAAGGCTGTTGCTAGAATTTTGACTGATAAATATGATTAATTTTATCAGTAAATTTTGTGATTTTAAGTAAGAAATTACCTATAGTTAAAATTTTTGAATCTGTTTATGATCTATAAAATAATAGAATTAAAAGTTGATCCCAATTTAAGGTATATCTATGATATTTACAATTTCTGTTTTATTAGATAAATTTTCTGGTTAAAGTTAGCAGCTAAATATAGTTATAATTTTCGCGATAATTTTGATTCAGATTTTTAAAAAGGTGGGTAATGGTTCTGTGTGAGGCAGTTAAAATGTGTACAACATCAGTAGACAAAGCCCTCAAAATTGCGAAAGCGCGAACTCAGGAATTTCACCTTAAAAGTAAAAGGCTCTATGATCGAAATTTTGTCGAATGCCCATTAAAAATACAAGACTCTGTAATTTATGAAGAATTTAAATACCCTAACACTCGAAAATTAGAACCTACTTTCTCTGGACCATACAAAATTATAAATAAACTTTCTGATGTAACTTATGAAATAGATAAATTTAATTATGAGACAGGACAGAATTCCATTATTGTGCATGTTTTTAAATTAAGACCCTATTTTTCACCAGAAGATTTTAAACTGTTTCATGAGCAACCCAAAAAACAAATAAAACCTCAGATACAATCACAATCACTAGATCAAACTAAAGTCAAGACAGTAGATTAAGTTTTAATTCTTATTCTTTAAATAGTTTATCACCATAATTTTCAACATTAGCAGGTATGTTCTTGGAGGCCTACAAGAATATTACTTGTTTTTGGGAGTTTTTGGGGTTAGATTGGGCTCCTTATGCAGGCATAAGGTGAACACTTTGATTGTAAAAGCTTTCAAATTGATGTTGATAAATTAATTTTAAGGGTGTTTAAGTCTAACTATATTTACTCATGTATTTGACATTAGTATTATTCTATTTATTCAGTAGATATTTATGTTATAACAGTTATAAAATCTAATGATTCTACTCAAACCTATAACATAATATGTGATTTTCAGTGATTGTGAAAACTACAGATATTAAAAGTTTTTTTTTTAAAAAGCACACTATTTTTATTTATATTTCTCAGTTAAGAATGACAACTTTTATTCCTATTGTATTTTATTATTAAAGTTTATAAACCATGTGTAGATAAAACATTATTCTACATTTGGCATTTGAAAACTTATAACCAAATTTGACAATTTTGTAAAAGAGTATCAGAGAGGAATTATTGTAAGGAAATACTGGTTGAGAGTCCATTTTCTAAATAGTTAGATTTAATTTTATTTGGATTTTGGAATTATTATGATTTTTTTTATTTATACTTTCGGCTAGCAAAAAATACTTTCTTATGCTATTAGAAGATAAGAAAATTATTTAGTTGCTATGTAATTATTTTTATCCTCAACCAATATTTTCCCTATCAATAATAAACAAATAGTGATATTTTCTTTTGATTATACTCTTGTTTTACTATTATTATTATTATTATGATTTCTATAATGAAGTTTAGTATTAATTATACTCTTATTGAAAAATATTAGGATATGGAGTCTTATTATACTATTACTTATTATTGTTGTTATTATTTAAATTTTTCTATATTATTTATTATTGATATTGAGAGTGATACTATTTATTATTGAAAAAATGATATATTACTGAAAGATGTTGGATCCAACATAACATTAAAACCAAAGATTAAACTAGGTTTGAAGATTTTTAATTAAAGAGACTGTATTCAGAGAACATTGGAAAAGACTCTTTTATATATACTATTGAAAGACTTGTTTCATTTAAAGGACTTATTTAAAATAAACTATGCATTAAGTCATTGTAATTATTTAAACTTCCATGAGAACGAATTTTTATTGTTTTTATTATATTTTTATCTCTTGCTTATTAATATTCATAACTTATTTACTGTTATTATATGTATTATCTCCTATGCACTTACAAATGGTAAGTGATGTTGTAACATTATTGTATTTCTTTCAGGGAAATGCTCCTACCTAAATTTAATTCAGAATTATTTTCTCTTAACTATTTTATTTTAATCGCTAATATTTTTTATATTGCGTTAATTTTCTTTTCTTCCATCTCTTGGCTTCCTGAGTTTCACAGTTTTATTCCAAAATTTAACTTTTCTAAATTATTATATTTCTGTTGTCTGAACTTGTAGTTTTATTTAACTATCAATTTCATACAAAGTCTTGGGGAGGGGGGATAATATTACAAATTTAAAATTTTTTCGCCAAAACTAACCTTTATACTATCTTAATTTTCTTATAATAATATTCCGTACTTACTTCAAATTATTAAATTAAAATCTTGTTTCTAAATCTAATCTGTTAATCCTTATGCAGACGATATAAATTCTTAATTTGCCTTAAAAAACATTATTCCAGTATGCGTAAATTTAAAAAGATGGCTCTAAATTAAAAATATTCTTAATTAAAACTTTATTTCTTAATATTCCAAATAAAACTGATTTCTTCTATGTTTTTATCAACCCTTTTTAAGAAAGTCTTATTAAATTTATTCCAAAACCATACCTTTCAAAAAATATCCTTATTTTATTTTATCTATTTATTTACTTTTCCTACGTCAACCTTTGATGTGTGCATATTAATAAATTCATTTCTTTTCTTTTTCTCTTAAAATTAATCATTTATAAAAATCGTCTGCCTAAGATATTTAAAATTCTGAGTCAATTATAAATTGGTTAAATAATATTTTTTTTTTAAATAAATTTATCGTTTGTGGAAAATAATCTCGTAGCTGGACAAGAATTCTGTTTACATAAAAGAATGATGGTTTGAGGTTACAGAATGTTCCAGAACTTTCTTTTTAGTTTAAAAAGGTGGAAGTCTCGAGATGAAAAAGAAGATTTCTTGGGTTGCTTCTTCGATGAGGACAGCTCGCTGAAATAATGATGGAATTTTTGCAAAAGGAGCTTTTCCTTCCTCATTATTACGAATTTAATAAATGAATTTACAGCAGCCCATGACTAATTATTGGATCTTCTACATTTATTTATTTTTTTTGTTTTTTCCCTCGGTTGCCATGACTGTGTGTTTCTTTTTAACCAGTGGAAATAATTCGAGTTCTCCTTAAATCGTCACATATATATGTGTGTGTATATATATATGTATGTATTTGTGCATACATGCTTAAAATCACATAAATAATTGTATTATTATACGACAATATTTATAAATATTTTAATTTTTGACAGCAGACTTTTACAAAATAATTTCGATTTGTGTGTTATGTCACAATGCAATTTCTTATATAGATGGGAGTAATAATGATCCAAATGAGAGTTTTAATAATGTACTTTTACCATGACTTAAACCATAATAAAAGAAAATGTGCAGATATGATTTTTTTTATTATTATTATTATTAAGTATATAATTGTTTTTACTTCTTTTTTGCGATTTCTGAGTAAATACATTAATATTTTTTTTCTTTCTTTTCTTTGGATAAAGGATTTTTTCTGTGTTGTTTGTGTGTGATGTATATATATAAAAAAATAGATAATTGCAAATCATCAGCCTAAATTTTCAAAAAAAGCAGGGCACTCACTCTTGACTTAGAAATAAACAAACAAACAACAACAAAAACAAAGTAAGTTAGATGCATTTTAACAGTATGATTCTAATTAACTTTTTATTTAGAAAATTCAATTTTAGAAAATTTAAGAAATACAGCCCAACATGATCTTAAATGATTACTAGCAGATATATTATTAACTCAGTAAAATAATCTTTGAATCAATTGTACTTTAACATTTGGTATAACCATCTTATATTCTTATAACTAATGTAATATGTTTTCTTGTGTTGTATGGTTTTAAAATACATATGTACAATATTATGATTAATTTATCGCTGTATAAAATATTATTGAGATATTGGGCTGTTTAACTAAAAATGATTTTTGTAGAGTAGAATATTAATTAATTAACCTGGTGTAACATTCCCGAAACTATCTTCTTTTTACATAAGACTTCAGTATTTCAAAAACTTTGATTTTTCTCTAAAATCTTTGATTCATTTTATTAATTAGAGTAAAAATTAGTTTATCTCGGTAATCATCTTGAATAAAATTTCCCATCTTTGCTATTCTGTTACACATCAGCTGCTTGAGAATTGCTAGGTTAACTGGATGCAAAGTGTTTATTGATGTATGAACAACTGATGTACCACAGTTCTGTGAAAAAAAAAGGAAATTGCACAAAAATTGCTATCACAGCAATCTTTATTTTCAACTGAGACTTGGTAGCCATAGTCAAAAACATATGTATGAAGTTTGGTTCAGTGCTATGCATAATTTTGTAGACTTTCCAATGACACAATAATAATAAAAAGAATATTGCCCAGTTAAACTGATGGCAGTGAGCTCACAGGCTACGCATACTAATTGTACATTACAGCCTTGTATTTTCGTTAATTCCGTTCGAAAAAAAAAAATTAAAAAGGGGTAACAGCTCTCCCCTTTCTCCTTTTTTATACTTAATAATTTAAACTCCTAAACTAACAAGGACATGATTTATCATATAAATAATCTATATCCAAAATTCAGAGCAAATCGGATAATTCTTAATAAAAACCCATTTAGCATTTATATAATTTAAGAGGAGTTATTACCCTCTTTTATACTTAACCATTAAACTTCCAAAACTATTCAGAGATTTGAACGAAATCTGACAATTCTGCTTGAATAATCCATTTATACAAGTTAAGGGGGGGGGGGCATTAAAACCCCCGCCCCCCTTGTTTATACTTATTCAATGAACACCTAATAATAGCCATGGACTCGCCTCATCAGAATGATCCTATATCTAAATTTTGAACGAAAACTGTTAATTCTGCATGAAAATCCCGTTTATATTAATTAAGGAAGGGGGGGGGGGGCATGAGCCCCCCCGTTCTCCCTGTTTATACTTATTCAATGAACACCTAATAACAGTCATGGAATCGCCTCATCAGAATGATCCTATATCTAAATTTTGAACGAAAACTGTTAATTCTGCGTGAAAATCCCGTTTATATCAATTAAGGGGAGGGGCATGAGCTCCCCGTTCCCCCTCTTATACATATCGAATGAATTCCAAAAACTAATCAGGGAAGCGCCTTATCAGGATATACCTATATACAAAATTTCAAGTGGATCCAATATTTTTAGCATGAGTTATCGCGTTACGCACGAACGTACAAACATACATACAGAACGGACGGGTACAAGCTCTCAGGCTATGATAGCCTGTGAGCTAAAAATGCCACTAAAGTTGATATTACAATATCACCTCCTGATGGAATATTTCCAAATCCAACTGGGACCTACTGGTCAAAGCTAAAAACATTAAATGAAATTTAGTTTAGCACATAAATTCATATGCTTTTAGATGGTGCAATAATGAAATTGTCATATGTATCATTATCATAGCATCTGCTTTCAATAGAACATTTCCAAATTCAACTGGAATCGGCTGATCATAACCATAAACATATATATATATATATATATATATATATATATATATATATATATATATATATATATATATATATATATATATATATATAAATTTCATACACTTTTTGATGATACAAAGAGGATTTATATAAATATGAGGACATACACAGACAGACAGACAATTTATAATTTTATTTATTTATTTATTTATTTATTTGTTTATTTATTTATTTTATTTTATTTATTTTTATTTATTTATTTATTTATTTATTTAATTTGTTTATTTATTTATTTATTTATTTTATTTTATTTATTTTTATTTATTTATTTATTTATTTAATTATTATTATTATTATTATTATTATTATTATTGTTATTTTGAGATTTTTGGTTTTTAAACTATGTAAATCTGTCAAAAAAATTTAGATTACAACACTTTCTTGTTTAGAAAGAAAAAAAAGAAATTTTTATTATTATACTTTGTATTCTTTATTTTAAATATATGTGGTAAGTATATAATCATCTACAAGTAATTAAAAAAAGATTTATTTTTCTGCATTTTCTGCTGCATGAAAAATTAATTTTTCTCTTTATTTTATGACATTCATCAGTTTTCATTTCTAATTTTATGACAATGATGACTACATGAATTGCAAATGAAATGAAACATTTTTTTATGCAAATAGGATACCATTTCTTTTCTGCCACATTTTTGTATCCTTGAAATATATCGCTTAAAGAAATTATTTGCGTTATATTATAGGCAAAGAACTAAACAGTCACCTTTGATAAATGCACAAAGAAATGGAAAGAGTTTCATCTTTCATCATAAATTTGTTTTATTCACTAATTCTCATTATTAAAGTTAACTAGATTTTAATTAATTAAAAAAAAAAAAAAATGTTTTCTAATTCTTATATGATGATGGAGTTTTTTTTTTATTTTTCTTTATCCAGATAAGAAAAAAGATATCAATAGAATGAAAAACTTGCTTGATATTTTAGCAGATCCCAATAGGCGGTAAGTTATAAAACACAATCTAATAATTATAAAAATGAAATTATAGTACTATGCTTTTTATTCCAAAATAATAGCATGTAATTTTTCTTCATTTGATTTCCATAATTGGTGTGCTGTTCCTTTTTCTGTGTCAATTTCTTTTTGTCTTGTATTTTATGTTTTGTCTTATTATGGTATATAAAATGTAATTTTTGAAATTAAAATTTTAGAAAAAAAAATCATTGTGATATAAGATGTTTTTAAAATAAAATTTAACATTTTATTCAAAAATATACAGTTTGTGAATACTTTATAATCATATTGTTTTGTAATTTTTAATTATATTGTCTTATCAAAATAATAATATTAACTTTGTTATTTTAAAATAATCAACTTTTGTTTTTCTTTTTGAGATTATTTTTCTAATAAATCTATCCCTTTTTGGTCCATTGAAAATAATAGTTACTCTATCACTACAAAAAGGTCTTAAAATCATAATTCAATTTAAACTGTTAAAAAGTATTATTATCGTTACTTTTGCTTCATTTTAATTTTCTGTAATTTAAGTATTTATGAGTCATATAATTCCATTACTTTTTTATCAATTTATATGCCATATTTTTATTCTTTTCATAAAATCACTTACTAAATATTTTGTATTAAGTCTCAAATTGATTCTTTTTTATCAACAGAATATTATTCCACAAAATAACTAGATTGCTGTTTTCTCAAATTCTCTTGCAGAGAAAAACAAAATTTGACATATTGTGAAGTGATATTGCAATCTTATTTTTTTTTTTAATTATTATTATTTTCTTGTGGGTATAATGCATAAATTAATTTTAATACATACTATATAGAATCAACCTTAATGAACTACCAACCTAAAAGGCCATATGTGACATAAGGATCTGTTTAGTGCAGTTCATCTCCAGACACATAATTAATCCATGTTTATAAAAACTGTGATGCACAAACAATATATTTAAGGCAATCATTATTGTTTTAGATATTTTTATGGAAAGATAAAATATGTCCTGTTAAAAGTTCATTTTACGCATAGTCATAATTGCATTATCGAAAATGCAATTTTTTTAATCTTAACCATTAATCAAGCATTAATAAAAATTAATATCAATATGTGAATCACTATACATTTTAGCATCTTAAAAAAGATATATTTTGGATATTTAAAAGTTACTTCACGAAGCAAAAGTCTAATTTATTAATAAAAATAGTTTTACTTTTTTTTTTTTTTTTTTTTTTTTTTTTTTTTTTAATCTTTTAAACTCTGAAGTTTTGCATTTTTTTATTATTATGTTTCATACTTATTACATAACTAATTAATATTAATCATTCTACTGAAAACTAATTTAGTCCCATTAAAATGTGATGAATTATAAATATATCAACATGCTGTGTGTGTATATTTTTTTACTGATGATTAATTTTCAATATCTACTGTTTTAGATGCTCTATGGAAGTACTGTTAAAATGTGAACAAGTTTTGGAAAAGATGAGTCCAGTAAGTATTTTTCAGATTTGTATTGATGTTTTATGAAAATAATCAGGTGAAAAAAAGCTTTTTTCGGTATATTTTTTTAGCCCAATGATTTTTAAATTCAAATAAATAGTATGTTTCTTTAAAAATAGCAAAGTAAACTATATCTTGCATATTGATATTTTTTCTTACATTGCATGTCTTATTATAAACAGATTGAATAGAAATGTTCTGAAACATAAAAGGTATATCAATTTATGCATTTAGCTATTTTCTATCAAATTATTGCAATTTTTATTTTGATTAATGATTTGAAGTAGTGGTGATGAAGATAAAATATTAGAGCAATTTTAATTTAATGGATATAAAAGCTATAGAATATGCATAAGAGTATACATATTTAATGTGCATATTTAAAAAAATAATAAACATTAAATGAATAATAATAATAATAATAATATAAAAAACTAATGTAGAAAAAGTAAAAATTATGATAAGGGAAAAATGCCTTACCTTCGTTAATCTTTTTTTTTTTTTTTTTTTTTTTTTTCTGTTATTTGTAGAGACACGCTTGTTTTGATTTTGATCCCTATGTACAATATTTTAGGAAAGAAGAGAATATATATATATTTTTTTTATTAAAAAAGATTTTTGACTTGTCTTTTGTAGTGCAGTTCACTTTTGATGTCATGCACAAATATCGTGCACATAATATTGAAACTCATTGCTTAGCCTATTCTACTTCTAAGTAAAAGTTAATTCTTCTAAATTCAAGAAAATATTTATCTTTATTCTATGAAAAACAAATCAAAACTTAAAAAAGTATTAATAAAAGTTTTCTTCATTCGATTAAATCCTAGCATAGATAATTAATTCAGTGATTCTAGGTTACCATGTTAAATATGTCCTATTTTAGGTAGAGGTCTATTATTTCCATATTAGTGAATTTAATTATACATATGATCTAAATAAATTTTGTATTCATGCATTTTTGCATAAGAGCGCAACAGCTATTGCACCAAGATCTGAATATTTATAAAACTTATTATAGTATGAATGCACATAATTTTCTATCTAGACTGGGAGGCGGCTGCATAGACAATCACCTCATCGAGTTAACAGGTGAAAATCTAGAATTAGTTAAATCTGGATTTGCATATTAAATCACAATCGGTCTGCCAAGTTCTAACTTAAGAGCCCTTATTTTGAAAATCAGACAAAGTGTGATAGTTGTATTTTTTGATTTGCTTGATTTTTTTATATGTTGAAGTAGATCTTATTTAATAAATAGTGTGCAGTTTTAAAGTCCTGAAAAAATTTCCTCTTTCCTATAGAAAATAAAAATGTTCGAGGCTGTGAAAGCCATTTTTATGAAAAATGAAATCCCAATATGTTTGGAGTGGTATATCTCTGGCAAGCAACAACATCACAAAATTCTTTTGGCATAAACTTATAGTATACCTGCTTATTAAAATTTGTTTCCATGGGGCATTGTTATTTTACATTGTTATGTTGCCACAAAGTACAGTCAAAATGACGTTTTTGTCCATTTTCCGCTCTTAATATCTTATGTAAGCTATAATACCCCAAAGTTTTTCTTGTAGAATATGAAAGTGCACTACTAGAACAAGCTAAATATTATAGTATTGCACGAAGATATTGTTGCTGTTAGTAGCTATAACCTGTTAAATATTCAAAATTTCCAAAATCTGCAACATTTAAAGTAGTTTATTTCAAAAAAGCGCCACAAAAAATATGTCACGCAATAGTTCAACATGTGTACAAAAACATGGAAAAGAAAAAAAAGTGGGGGTCTTGTGATAATTTTTGACAAAAATTACAAGAAAAGCAATGTCCACGATCTCATTTTTCCCCTAAGAAAAAATGAAACATCCAAATTCTCTTTCGTCTTTCTATGATTTTTCCCTATGAGTAAATGAAATATCCTTTTTTTGTCGCCTCTTCTGAAAGAGAAACGGGGTGTTTCATTTTCTCTTAGGGAAAAATGTGATGATGGACATTGCTTTTCTTCTAAATTTTGCCATTTTTTTACTAAAAAATATCACGAGGCCCCATTTCTTTTTCTTTTCCATGTTTTTGTAGATATGTTCAACTATTGCGTGACATTTTTTTTTTTTTTTTTTCATTCAACTGTGGTGTTTCTTTGAAATAAACTACTTTAAATGTTGCAGATTTTGGACATTATGAATATTTAACAGGTTATAGCTACTAACAGCAACAATATCTCCATGCAGTACTATATTATTTAGGTTGTCCTAGTAGTGCACTTTCATATTCTATAAGAAAAACTTTGGGGTATTATAGCTTAAATAAGATATTAAGATCGGAAAATGGACAAAAATGTCATTTTGACTGTACTTTGTGGCAACATAACAATATAAAATAACAATGTCCCATGGAAACAAATAAATTTTAATAAGCAGGTAGTGTTATACTATAAGTTTATGCCAAAAGAATTTTAGGATGTTGTTGCTTGTCAGAGATATACCACTCCAAACATATTGGGATTTCATTTTTCAAAAAAACTGGCATTCACAAACGTGAACTTTGATATTTTCTATAGGGAAGAGAAAAAATTTTCAGGGCTTCAAAATTGCAGATTAATCCTTAAATATGATTTACTTCAACATAAAAAAATATCAAGGCAATTAAAAAATACAACTATCAAAACATCACTTTTTTGTCTGAATTTCAAAATAAGGGCTCTTAATGGAAAACACTAAAAAATGTGATTTTAGTGGTTGGCTCACAGTTTTACTATTATATTTTCCTGCTCCCAGTCCTCCATATTTTCCACTTTTGAGTACAGCAAAGCACAATGGTAAACCTATGAGGCAACTGCTAAAATCAGGTTTTTAGGTGTTTTCTACCAAGAAATGACTTGACAGACTGATGGTGTTTTAATATGTAGATCAAAATTTAACTAATCCTAGATTTTCATCCAAGAACTCGATGAGGTGATTGTCTGTACATCTGCCTCCCAGTCTGTTTGATGTACAATTTCTGATTTGTTTTATGCGTAACAGTAGAAAAAACCTGTTAGGGACTGATGTTGTCAAGATATGATTCAATAATATATATATTTTTTTTCAAATGAATTTTTTTTTTAATTGTATTTTTAAGGCTGGTGGAAAAAAAAAGACAATAATTACCAGATTTTTCTTCTTTTTTCTAGTCATTTTCACAAGCAGACAATCCCATACCAGTGAGTGGACCAACTACTTTACCTAATAAGTCTCAAGAACAAAATATTTGTCAGCCTCTTATTGATGCTTTGACGAACCATATCAAATCTCCTATGTTCAATCATATATTGCAAAAGACATTTGGGCCTCCAGTTACTGCACTCTTTGGACCTAGTGTGAGGTGAGTTTTCAATTTGGAAATGGTTATGAATGTTTATGAAATCAATGTTTTGCAGAGGGAGGGAGATATTAACATACTTGAAATCCTCCTACTTTTATTTAAATGATTTGCTACTTTCAATCAGAAAATCTATTAAACTGAATGTTGCTTGCCTTTATGTGGTAATAATTTGAAAGCTAGATTATCTCATTTATTAAATAAAATTTCTGGTTTTAAATATGTTTAGTTGATTTTTTAAAAGTAGGAGGTTGTCAAATTCTTATTAATGTTGGAACCAGATGAATTAAAAAATCTTTAAAAAAAAAAAAAAAAAAAAAAAAAAAAAAAAAACTATGTTTTGCTTTTTGTGTTGTGTCTATATAATGTTATACCTCATAAAAATAACAATTGAAAAGTAATATTTAATTAGTATTCAAATCCATGTTATAAAACAAAAACTTATTTGTAAATAATACTGATGTCATATCAATGGTGGTAATGATCTCAACAAGCTACATTTATTATGTTTGCTTATTTCATTACTTATAAACATCACATTATTTTAATTTTTGCACTACCAAATACAGAAAAAAAAATATACTTTCAAATATGATTTTTTAAAACTGTTTTTTGATTTACTCATTTTTTATAGTTTAATCATTAAGATCTAGAATTATGATTTACATTTCTAAAAATGTTGTGAACTGTGGTGAGGTGATTGTAGGAAGTATGACCTGGAAAAGTCAAGGAATTTTGTTATTCAAACAGAGTATGAACCCTGTTATAATATAATCTGTATGCAGCTGAAGAAAAGGGGGAAAAAATTACTCTAAATAAGCAAGCTGAAATATTGAATGCAATTTATAATGTCATAATCTTGATACAAAGGTCATGTGAATTTTTGTTTTTTAACCAATTTTTCTTCAGAGTATGTAAAATACACAATAGTGTAAATGATGCAAATTATTATTATATTCTGTACCCTACAGTTTAAAAAAGTATTATAAATTTCATAAAATATTGGTTTGTTTTTGCATTTTGAAGTTTCCTTTGTATGTTTTCTCTATTTTTACACCTATTATATATATATATATATATGCATGTTAAAACTATATCACATTTTTGGATTGTCAGACCCATATACGTATATGCAGGTGTGTGTTTGAGTGAACACAATAGCACTCAAAATATGCTTTCGATTGAGCTCAGGTTTGATGAACATGTTATGCTTCTAATTTCTGTTGCAAGATCTGTATTCTCTTCATACAAATCAGTCAATAAATTTTGTATCTAAATCATATTGTGACAAAAAACAAACAATAACGATTTTTTTTTTTTTTTTTTTTTTTTACTCAATTGTACAATGAAATATTTTTATAGTTCGTGCTCATCTCATTCGACATAGCAGTTCAATTTTATTAATATATGACTTAATTTAGTAAAAAAAAAAAAAAAAAAAAAAAAAAAAAAATTAAAAAACAAAGAAAATATTAAAATGAGTTTTAGTAACCTATAAAAACATAAAGAAATCTAAGTATTGTATATTGTTGTAAAACTTGGCAAAATATCTGTTTTTAAAACAAATTAAAACTCTTATTAGCATAACTATTAAATTCCATTTCAATATATTTTTTAAGTATCAAGATTTAATTTCTGCATAAATAGAATGAAATTTATTGAAAGTTGTTTCGTAATTTTTATAAAAAGTGTATACGATATTTTTATAAAAAGTGTATAATTTTTTATTAATCTTTTGTAAAAATAAATTTATGTTTTGTGGGTAGGAAAAAAATTAAATTTAAGGCTAAGTTGTTGAATCTCACTTGTCATATTGTTGTTAAAATTTTATCTACTTATAATAAAATGCGACTTGAGACAAGTGTAGAAACCAGCACGAACCATTCTCATCTGGTAATCAGCTAAACGCTACGTTAGGCTTAGTTGAAAACCGATGCTAAAATGATGCTTTTAAAATTTCTTCCACTTGAAATAATGTTTGTTGAGCAAATTTCCCTACAAAACATTCATATCAAATCCAATTACAATATGTTAAGTTCCAATTTAAAAGTAAGCTATTATAAACAATATAAACGATTGATGGTTTCACAAAAAAGAAACGAAAGACTCTGAGTGATTCATTAAAATAATGATAATTAAAAAAATATCAAATTATGATTTTAAAGTATTTGTAAAATCGTATTAAAGTTTTTAAATATAGTTTAAATTATTTTCACTTCCGTTTATATTTATTATAGGCAATGAGTTTACAACCATTTCAAAAAAAAAAAAAAAAAAAAAAAAAAAAAAATTCTCAAGTCAATGTTTTTTTTTTTTTTTTTATGTTTTATGCTCTGTGGACTGACTTCAACTTTTATTGAGCTGCCATCTATTGGAATCATTATAAATGAAAGATTTTTTCCATTGAATATATAGTAAAATAATAATAGCAGGGTTGTTTGGTTTAAACCACGCTGGTTTAAACCGTGGTTTAAACCAAGTGGTTTTTTTAAAAAAACCATGCTGGTTTTTTTTTATTTGGTTTTTTTCCCTTTTCCCTAATGTTTTCATTTATTTTACACATTATTAAAATGTGCAAAATCAAAGTTATGGAGTAGCTACAAGCAAAGCTAAAGACAAATTTTTAAAGTGACAAACATCTTTAATCAATCTAATTTTCCTTACTAGCTATAAATTGACATGGCAAAATATTTTTGTACAGTGAACTGTGGAGGATAAAAAAAGGTAGTTAGTTTTAATTATTTTTTAAACCTTTTATTTAAAAAAAAAAATGCAAAAATGGCGTATGCCAGCCAAAAATGCAATTTTACTGCTTAGATAGCTTGATTATGATTTACTAAGGATTGCATCATGTATCAAAGCATCAATATTCAATAATGACATAATCATAAGTCATTATTTCCATTGGTTACTCTTGTTCTGTATGCTAATGAATGATTGGCTATGAATTTTCTCTGTTCCATAGCTATTGGTTTTAGTAAGCTTTGGTTTTTCTTAGATTGGATTTGCAGTTTTTACATTATTTTTTTCTGTTTCTAGTTACTTTGTATTGTGTTTTATTTTAAGAAAGCTACTTATATATATTGAAATAAAAGAATGTCTAAAACTAGAAGAAAGGAAAATATAATCTGATTTTCATTTGAGGGAATAAGAAATACATCAAAAACATGTTTAAGAGCCAAATGTAAAAATTCCATGCAATGTAAATGCTGTCAAATTAGCTCTTCCTTATAATACTAGGTGTGATTCATTTTCAGATGCTTTAGATGTTTACCTTAAAAATTGCCCCACTTTACTTAAAATTTGTGTAGAAAATAGGAATGTTATTGATAAAAATATTCAAAAGCTCGTATCTGTCTAATTTTTATTTTAAGAGAAATGTTGAAGATATGTTTAAACTGTTAAATTCTATTGCAGTTGCCCTGGAAAATATCTAAAGTAATAAGTTCCATTACTAATGCAGTTTATAATTGGACAGGTCTTCAAAAAATATTAAGAGAAAAAAAAAATGTAAATAAAGAAGTCTCATAGTTTTTTAGTTCAGGTATAAAATAGCCCTAACACCCATGCCTTTTTAGGTATACATTCTTGAACCACAATACAGTAAAAGTGAACTATGTGAACAAGAAAAAAAGGATACATTAAATTTTACAAAACAAAAATATTCTTGTAACTCGATGCTTGCACAAATAATAAAATTTAATGCTAAATCTTCACCTTTTGAAGAACAAAGAAACAGAAAAAATAAAGTTTGTATTTAAATAATAATAATAATAATAATTTTTCTAAGCCTATGTCTCAATTTGTGTAAGCATTACATTCGTTGATGTATCAAGTAAGTCAATACACATGTATTTTTTAGCATTAATAAAATGCATATTGATATTTTTTAAGTAAATATATATAGTAAGAGATTAATAATCCTTTGTTGATGTTAATACTGTAAATAATTTCTAAATTATGCACAAGAAAATGTTTTCTATTTCAGCTTTTTTCTGTTAATTTAGTAAAATATATTTGTTTGCTATGTTCTTCATTATCAACCTGCATATAATTATTTCTTAAATTATTATCTAAAAGGTTTATATAAGTATACTAATAAATTAACAGTTTTTTTTTTTTTTTTTTTTCACACAATGAATATTTCCCTATAGAAACCTAAACTTATAAGATTAAAACTTATAAGATTTAATTATAAATTTTTATGCTTTAGTTATTTAATTATCAAAAAAATAAATACTAATGTGAATGTTTAACATTCATTAACTATTAATTATAAAAAATCCTCATGACTTTCTAAAACTCAAGTTATTTTTCTTGTAAATGCTATTTAAATAATGATTTGAAAAAAAACCCGGTTTAAACCAAAAAAACCTGGTTTAAACCAAAAAAACCCGGTTTTTTGGTTTTTTTCAAAAAAACCGGTTTTTATACCAACCCTGAATAATAGTATTAAATAAAAATTGCAAGATATAATAATGTGTAAGAGATTTATCTTGAACGTTTTCATTATATAATTTTGAAATACCATTCAATAGGTATAAATAAATTGAATAATTTTATTATGATTCCTTTATAACTTAAATTTCATTTTATTATTAGTTTTTTTAAAGATGTCAACATTTATCCACTTAATTTTTAAAATTTTGTTTTCTATTATAAAGAAAACATTTTTTTCTCAAGATGTAACGGATACATGAGATATTATTATGACTGAATTAATGAGATTGAAAATTATTTTTCCACATTCTATATTGAAGTATATTTTTTCTTATTTTTTAAAGTTATTATATTTGGAAATTACTATGCTAAAAATCAAAAATTTTCCTGCTTTATTGTAATTAGTATATGTTATACATGACTGTATATTGCTTACGTTTTAATGACATTTCATAAAAAATGTGAATTTCAGTTATAATATAAGCACATTTCAAGTAGATATAAGCTAAGCTTTTAAAAATTGCCGTAATAAAATTTTACGAAGGAAATAATAATAATGGTTTTTGTTTTCATTAATAAGCAATGAATTTTTGCAGTCACATACCGGGTGTCCCAAAAATGACTGATGGATTTTAAAACTCAATAACTTGCAAACGGTGACAGCTATTTAAAAAATCTTTGCAGGAGGGTTATGTATAATGTCAGGAGTTTTTTTACCGCAACTTTTGATTTTAGTTCGCATCTCAAACAATAGGTGGCGCTGATGGCGATTGAAGGCCAGGTCGACGCTTCACTCAGCACTGATCACCTGGCCTTCAATTGCCGTCAGTGCCACCTATTGTTTGAGATGCAAACTAAAATAAAAAATTACGGTAAAAAAACTCCTGACATTATACATAATCCTCCTGCAAAAATTTTTTAAATAGCTGTCACCATTTGCAAGTTATTGAATTTTAAAACCCATCAGTCATTTTTGGGACACCCAGTAGTTAGAGTTTTTTAAAAATGATTTTGATCTAAATCAGTGCATCTTGGTTCTGCATATTTTCTATAAAAAAAACTACAATTTTTCCAAACCTTTTTTTTTATATCTGCTTCTATATGGAGAGGCAAATTCATATTTAAAAACAAAGCATAAAGCTACATTAAACGATGATATAGGAATCCATTTCATATCCTTCCTATATATATGACTAAAATTGCTGCAAAATCATTGCTTCTTATAAAATAATGGATTTTAAAATTAAAAAAAAAAAAAAAAAATCAATATTTAATTTTAATGTTTAGTGAAATTTTCAGAAATTGTGTTTTATTTGTTAATTTTTTTTATTGTTGTGATAAATAATGCTGTATGTTTTGAACAATTGTTGAACTATTTCAGAAATTTAATATCAGATAAAAAAAATCTTATCATTTGTATTGCTATTTTTAAACTATGCTTTTCTACAATACAAACTCTTTAATAATAAAATCTTCATTCTGTTTGTTTGTATGAAGTCTTACAAAAATGAAACGCAGGTCATAATTCCGTTATTTTTGACGGGGGTTGTATACTATTTAAAGATTAAAAGCTGATTATTAAGATTTTATATGCTCTGCATTTTAAACTGCACTAAACCAAAAATTTTAGGTGTAAAATAACATAGTGCTATTAGTAATGCATGCAATAACTGTAAATTTATAAAATTAATTTTACTTTTGATGCATTTAGAGTGCCAACTCCACCACCAAAAAGGAAAAAAATTGAAGATGATTCTGCTGAAATCTCCGATGTTTTGCAAGGAGAGATAGCTCGTCTGGACCAAAAATTTAAAGTGCAGTTGGATCCCATTCAACACATGGGCTCAAGAACCGTGAATCTGATTTGTCAACTTGGTATATATTCATTTTATTTATTTTTTCTAAAATTTAAATTTAATTCTTATCTGAGATTATCAACAGACTGATTCATGAAAGATTTTAATACATATAACTATAAAACTTAATCGGTATAATTAATTAGAAGTATTTTTATCTGTTTGGATAATGTTGTCCAAGGACTGCTGGAGAGTCATTCCATAGTAACTTATGATAGATTTTGAACTATTTTCAGTAATTTTAGTAATATAACATACACACACGCAAATTATTCAAAATGTAAATTTGACATGGTTTGCTAATTAATCTTATTCAAAGCCCAATTTAGATGAAAATTACCTGATTTTAATGTTATTTCTTAAATTTTGGTAGCTTTATTTACTATGGTAACTGCCATTACTGAAAAAGGAATGTAAGTTATATAAAGTACAATTTTCATTATCACTTTTTAGTTAATTTTCATCCAAGTTGACCTTAGATAAGTTTCATTGACAAATCATGTTAAATTTACTTTTGAATATTTTGTAGTGTTATATTACTAAAATTACTGCAGCAAATTGTTCTAAATGTAACATAAGTTACCATGGAATGACCCTGGACAGAATCATAAAATGTCACATGAAGATGTGTTGGGACATCCTACTGAAAACTTACCAAGTCTATAAGTACTTTTATGTTAGCCAGGTGTATATTAAATCCTTTTTTTTTTTCCCCCTTTTCTAACTGTGATAGTTTTTATTTTTCATTGGTATGAATTAGAAAAAATACATTTCAAATAAAGTAAAGTGCTTTGTTTTATGGCTTATTTCTTATTGCTCTTTTATTCTATTTAAAATAAAATGAGAGAAAAGCATATATTTTAAACATGTGTAATGTATGTACTTTAAATGCATGTATTTTAAATAAAAGCTATGTATTTAAAATTAAAAGATGAAAAGTATACCTTTTAAATGAAATGAAGGTAGTACGAACAATGGCAGTGGGGACAAGTATTTGTTGATTTATTATGTGCACCCAGCTAACATAAAAGTACTGAATTTCCTTGTTTTGCACATTTTCAAGTTGTAGTAGTTGTAAGAAATGCAATCCAAAAAAATTGATACAGTACATTTCCCTTGCTTTTCTATAAAACTTATTCTAAAGTGAGAACAAAATTTGTGATTTTTTTTTTCTTTTTAACGTAGAAATAAGCCACCTTTACTGTATAAATTATTCTTTTAAAAAAAGGTTTCAAAATAATTAAATAATTGATTTTAAATTTCTTTTCAAATACATGAATTTGCTTTTACGTGTAAAAAAAAAAAGAAAGGGTTTTATTCCCGGTGGATAATGTCATCCAACTTCCACTCTCACCGATCTTATAAGTGGCATATTTATAAGGCACCTGATACATTTATAAGAGGCCTTAAACACAGAACAGTGGAATGAAAAGTCAGTAAAAAATCACACCCTCCTGGCTTAATTACTGTAATTTTCTTCAGTTTGAGTAATGAAAAGACATATTTTTTACTGGTGAAAGCATTCGACCTTTCAGTGTTTAGAGGTTAATTTAAAGTTAATAATGTTCTTTGTTGCAGTGTTTAATTTAGACACTTTCTCTGGAAGGGATTTCTGTGGCTCTGGGTAAGGGACATTATTGAGTTCGGGGAGTGTGGAAGGATTATTTTTGTTCCCCCATTTTTAAAAAAATTTTAAAAATTTTCTGGGAGGGGGAGGCATCTAAATGCATTAGGGGAAGAGTGTAATTCTCCTAAAAGCAACACTGTTTTTTTGGCATGTTACACAATAGGAAATTATAGAGAATGTTTGGAAGATGTGGCTTGCTAGATGAATGAAGTCTGACTATAAAATCCTCCACTCCACTTTATAAAGAACTCCTGAAAATAATTAAATTATCATATTAATTTTATTTGTTTGAGACATCTTTGATAGAAATGTAAATTATAATAAGCTCTTATGTAGGCGGTATAGGGCGGTATATTTCGATACAGGGTGTCCGAAAAATCTGGAAACGGTCGAATAACTCGAGAAATACATATGAGATTGAAAAAAGTAAATATACGTGTTAAATATTTTTAAATAAGCTACTCAGTGATACCAAATTTGACCTTCGTAACCGACCCGCTGGGGGGTCAGAGGGGGTCCAACTTTGAAATCTTAAATTATAACCACCATTTTTTATTGCAGATTCGGATTCTACGGACAAAAATACGTAACTTTTGTATTTGATATTTATTTCAAATCTTCGTTTATCACGGTGTAATCGAGCATATTAAATCGATACATATTTCGGCTTTTCCAACGTGATTTTCCCTAATCGAAACTAATTGGGGAGAATTTAGGACATCAAATTCCTCGTCTTTTGCAAGAATAGCGTTTCCTGAAAATCACCCGTGCCGATTATTTCGATTGTGCTACACAGTTAAAAATTTGACCCATTTGCTGTAGCATCACTCCACAGCTTTTATAGAATATCTCTTTCATGACCAATGAGAATGTTCCATAACACAGTAAAGTACACCGTAAAAAAATTGAGCCTTTTGCTGCATCGTCACTCCACCGCTTTTATAGAAAACGATTACTTTACTGTGTTATGGAGCATTCTCATTGGTCACAAAAGAGATATTCTATAATAGCTGTGGAGTGACGCTGGAGCAAATGGGTCAAATTCTTAACAGTGTAGCACTATTGAAATAATCGCCACAGGTGATTTTCAGGAAACTCTATTCCTGCAAAAGACAAGGAATTTGACGTCAAAAATTCTGCCCAATCAGTTTCGATTAGGGAAAATCCCGTTGGAAAAGCTGAAATATGTATCAATTTAAAATGCTCAATTACACCGTGATAAACGAGGATTTGAAATAAACATTAAATACAAAAGTTACGTATTTTTGTCCGTAGAATCCGAATCTGCAATAAAAAATGGAGGTTATAATTTAAGATTTCAAAGTTGGATTCCCTCTGACCCCCAGGGGGTTGGTTGCGAAGGTCAAATTTAGTATCACTGAGTAGCTTATTTAAAAATATTTAACACGTATATTTACGTTTTTCAATCTCATATGTATTTCTCGAGTTATTTGGCCGTTTCCAGACTTTTCGGACACCCTGTATATTTTCTGTGTTTTATCAGGGAAAACACAGGACGATGAACACATGTGGCCAAATAATGTGAAATATCTCACCAACTATTGTTAATATCTCACTGAATAAATTATGGATAGTATTTTTTTTAAATTTATTTATCTATTTATTTCTCTAAAACAATTGCTACTTTTTGACACATTCATGAAGTCATTTTCATTGTTGATTGCACAAAAGATAAGTTATTACGATTCTGATATAAAATATCTTATAGCTTTTCTATTTCCTATAAAAGTTAAGGATCTGTATAAACATAGCTGTCAGGAAATGTTTTCACCAGGGAATGATAAATTACAAATCACCAAAATGTAACTACTCTTAGAAAAAATAAAAAATTCTGTTACATTTTCTAAATTATTTATTAATGTCTATAAATTTTAATAAGGATACAGATTCCTCACTCAAAAGTTTACTTAACAAAATGTTATTCACGAAATATCTCTCTATGAATTATGAGTCAAAGTATTATCATTGATTTTGAATTAAGAAAGGATAAAAGTATCACTGGATACTTAAAGTGAAGTAATTTTGTTATATTTTAATAGAAATGACTTATAAAAAATACAACAAACTATTAAAAGTTTGAAAACATAAATAATAAAACATCAATTTGTGTTTAAATGTTTAAAATATATATATAATATAAACAAAAAATGTTTTCTATTGGAAAAAATAAAAGATGGTACCTGGCTTAAAATTTGACAGACTATTCAGTATTTAACCAAATCACTATTTGTCACATCCCTAAATCAAACAGTTTCGTTGCTTTATTTATCTCAATTAATTTATTTATTCCAGATGATAAAAATCTGCCTTGTGTTCCATCATTAAGTATCACAGTTCCAGAAAACTATCCTGAAAAACCTCCACAGTGTTACACCACTAAAGATGAATATGGTATTTTAACTTTTTCATTCATTTTTATGAATTTATTATATATATTTTTTTATATAAATCAAAATAATAACTCTACATGCTGCACCCTCATGTAATAAGTGCACTCTCTGTTTTAATGCCTCATTTTGATAAAAAGTAAGAAAGATACTTGATTTAAAAAGGGAGAAATGCATTTTAAACTGATTTTATTAAAATCAAACTGTTAGTGTTAAAATTTCACAATATGTGTGTTGCTTAATAGTTTTGTAAATCTCAATATAAAATTGTCACCTAAGGATTTTATACAATGATTAATAGTCATATATATAGCTGGCAGTCAAAAAAAAAAAAAAAAAAAATCATGCATGCTTATGCACCATGATTTATAAAATAAACTTTGTGAGGAGAAAACAGTGCATCATTGAACAGTGCATCCTACGAGTCAGAGAAAACAAGCAAAAGTCAGTGAATTCGAAAATTTAGGCAAAAGGTTAGGGAAATGTCAGGAATTTTTTTTTTTTAATATTTAAAATGGTCAGGGAATTTTTTTGTGTATTACTTTTCCATCAGAATCTCTATTTTTGCCATAAATGAAAAAAAAAAATATGAATTAATTATTTATCCAATTTAAAAATTTTATATGAAATTTATGCAAGCCAATAGCAATAGAATAATCTGAAAACTAATTGAAAATCAGCAATTTTTACATTACATACATTTTTATGCATTTATTTAGATTAAAGATGTCCTACAGGGCTGCTACTCATATGGGAGAATGAAATTCCCTGACTTTTCCAGGTGTATTTCAAGAAAATTTTAGTCTAGCAATGTTGTGCATAGTGAACATGCTGAGGTTAAAAAAAAGTTATATAACTCAAAAAACACTAAAATTTCTTGGATAGAGTTGCTAATAATCTCTGAGCTAAAGCTCTTTATCCCAATTCCCCTCCCAAATCAATAACAATCTTTCTATGAGGTTTACAATTGAAATTGCTCTCTTTAATAATTTATGACTGCAAGCTTCCAAATAAAGTTTCCTACAAACTGTACAAACCTGCTACAAAATATTTGTGCACTGAATTCATAAATGTTCATTTCATTAACTATATCCCAAAATAATTGTCTAGTTAAAATTTATTTTCAACAAGGGAAGTAGGGAGATGGATGGACATAAAAATAACTGCTGGAAAAAGTTTTAAAATCTGTAATAATGAGTAGTAAAAATATAAAATGTGAAGGATGAAAGAGGATTTTTTTTTTTTTTTTTTTTTTTTTTTTTTTTTTTTTTTTTTTGTCTATTTTTAAATATGCAGTTTGCCAATTCATGGAAGATTTTCACTTCTGGCTGCACAACGATCAAACTCTCTTAGAGATCATAATGAAAGTTTATTAAATTCCATGGCTTTTCTAGGTTTTAGGAAAAAATATTGAAATTCCCGGACTTATTAGACTAATTTTCCAGTTCTCTGACTTTTCCAGGTTGTGTAGCAACCCTGTGTCCATTTTAAAGTGTTTTACAACGATACATAAACTGAAATTTTACTGAGAAAAACCAGGGAATTTTTTTACCATAACTGTGTAGCAATCCTGTATAAAATATAATAGTGATATTCATTATGCCTATAGTTGTATTCAGTTACATCTTGTTACTGCAAGTTATCAGTTTTATGATATATATTTTATAAATACAGTACTGTTCTTACTATTGTAAATTATTGATTTAAAAACAGCTCTCCTCTCATGATTTAAATTATTATGATACCTGCATTTACTTTTGTAGTTCGTGAAATCTTGCAAGTAAAAACTACCATGCTTTAAATTCTAAAATATGACAAGGATTTTTATAGAGAAGTCAAAAATGTGTGGATGTAAATTTGTAATAAATAAAAAATTTCTTTTATTGTTATCTGATGATAATATCTATTCTAAGAAAATGTTTATCTTAAATTCAGTAGCGGCTGATGAGCCATATAAAAGAAGAGGCTGTAATTGACAACAAAACAAAGGACCCCCGCCCAATCTGGATTGCTAATTTAGCAGTGATTTAGTGGATAGCATTCAGAGTTTGATATTGTATAATTGTAGTTAGAAAGTAGTGCTGTCAGTTTCACTTTAACAAAAAATGGAACAGGAAGAAAAAAAAAAAAAGGTGGACAGCAGCTTCTAAATTAAGATACAGTAAATTTTATGAAAGAAAATCCTAATTTAAATGTAAAAAAAATATGGAAGAATGATATGGAAGAAATATAAAATTATATCTAATAAGAAAAAAATCTGTCTAAAATAAAATATTTTTCCTGTCATTTAAGATTCTCTCCTAATAAATTTTACTCTACAAAATAACAAACTTAAACAAAGCAAATTCTATGAAAATAGAATCTCTAAAGAACAAAGCAAAATTTAATTTTGGGAGGTTCTGATTGAGCAATTACAATTGTATAGCATTCCTTCAACCGACACTATGGAATGTTGTAACTTTTAAGTCTGAATTCTATTACAAACAGCTTCTGTTATCACAACCACATACATGTGTAAAAACAGAATCACTAGGAACTGGAAATGTTTTTAGACAGATTTAAGTCGTGTAGATTTCTATGCATCAATTTGGAAAATTTGGGTGTTTGATAAGTATTGAAAGAAAAAAAAACTTATGTTAATAAAGTGTGTGTGTGTGTGTTTTCTAAATTATTCTCTAATATTCAATGTATTATTAAATTATAAAAGGCTACAAAAATTTCAAGAGATTTTGTTTCAGAGGATTTTATTAAGACCCATAAACATTCATTTGAAACAAAGTTTATCCTAACATTTAGAAAATGATTAATTCAGTGTAACTGTATTCTGAGATTTTGCAGTAAAACATATATATTTTTAGTTTTATCTTTCTACTATAAAATAAATTTAATTAATGATGCAAAATATTGGTGGTAAAATAACTATAATAATATAAAACTTCAAAGTAAATATGCTCTTATGCTTGTAAAAGAAAAAAAGAAATGCATTAATTTTGTTTTCTTATTTTATTTATTTATTTGCATTTCTTTGAAAGATTTCTTTTAACGTAATATTTTATATTTCTTTATTTAGAATCAACTGCAATTTTACAAAGTATTCAGCAAGTTCTTTCTACTCGTCTTAGCACCATGCCTCAGAAATATTCCATAACCTCTTTGTTAGACACTTGGGTGAGTAACTAAACATTCTTGCGCTTCCTTTTTTTTTTTTCTTTTTTTTCAAAAGGTTGCATTAAATTAAATCAGAGGTAATTCAGCAAAACACAGACCATATGTAGGTACTCTTCACAAAAATTCCTTTACTAAAACATGACCCTTCACATAATTCCTTTAATTAAAACAGGCCCTTTTACAAAATTTCTCTTAATAAAATAGGTCCCTTCACAAAATTCCATTAAAAAAAAATACTCTATTATTATTATTTTGTCAAGTTTTTAAATGTGTAGCTAAAACAAATTTAGCAGCAAAGAAAACTCAAGCAAAAGAACCTATATAAGTTATTATTAAGAAATGTTTAGTTTTAATTTAAGTTATTACTGGATTTCATCTTTTGCTACAAAATGTTATTTTCACAAAAAGAGATTGAAGGAGAAAAAAAGCAAAAACAAAAAAAACTACATTGTCTTTGATTAAACAAATTATACAATTTAATATCTTGGACTCATTGTATAGTTTTAGTTTATCACTGTAAATCTCTTACAATGTACATAGATACATCTTACAAGACTAACATAGTAAGCCTTTACCCTAGAACTTTATAAATTATTTTTTGAAAAATTAATAATAAATTGGAAATATAGTAAGTTTTTGCTTTAAAACTTTATAAATTATTTTTGAAAATTTATTAATTATTTGAAAATTTTCATATAACTTTTCTGGTTTCTGACTGAATGAACTTAGTTATTTTTCCCTCTAAAATCTAATTTTATTTTTCCAAATTTTTGGATAAAGCCTCTTACATTATTTTATTTTATAACCTCATAAAAAATTAAGAAAAAAAAATGCACATTTTCCCATGCTGATTAGATTTAAAGAACAAGTATCAAAAGTGGGTGTTACCATTTGAAGAAAGGTGTGTGCAATTTTCAATATGTAGACGAGCTGTAGTCAAAAATTGTATTCCAAGTTTGATAACACTTTGGTTGCAATTTTACTGATAGTGAATAATGATCATGTATAATTTTTTACAAACAGGGTATACCTATTTTATCAATGCTCTAGCATAACCATCCAGCATTGCCCAGGCCAATAATAACCTTTAATGAGCCTAAAATTTGTATGATTTTATATCTTAGACCAATTTTTGTCTGAATTTATGTTTTGTTTTTAATTCTAACTAGTTATTTTCCGCTATATACTGTAATTTGAGTTATAAATGCAATGTTTATGAGAACTGTGTGTAATTTTCATGGTAAAATATTTATATTTAGTTGCAGAAATTGGGTTTTTATGCGTAGCTGTTTTACTTTTTTTTCCTCCACATTGAAATCTAGAAAATATTTTTGATTCTCAAACTAATTATTTTACTTCTAAAATCTGATTACATTTAATCCAACTCGATGTTCAATCATTAGCTAAAAGTATATAATATTAAAATTTCAGAGCTATTATATAAAATTGTGTTATTTTAATCAAAATGTGCATAATGTTAATTCTTTGGGAAAATGTACCAAAAAAAAAAAAAAAAAAAAGTGACTTCGGGGAAGGAATTTTTGTAAAAGAGTACATTTTCGTATTTTTTAGAGTGGTTTATAATATTGGAAAAACAATTGACAGTACATTCATGCTATTTGGTGTTTTCTTTTATGCATATTTTGATTTTTGGAGTTGATGTATAATTTTGAAATGAACCAAAAAAAGGAGGGGGGGGGGGTAATTGTCTGGTATTTTAAATGTTTTTAAAAATGGTTGTTATTGCCCTAATTTGTTGAAAATTTTAAGAGTTAAAAGCATAACATTTTCATAGCCTGCATAAAAAAAATATTGCTCTTTAGTAGTAAAAAGATTCACAAGAAGAATTTTTGTTGTTGTTGTTTACTTAGCCTATTTTAGTAGTTTTTAAAAAAAATTTCATGTCCGAATGCTGAGATTTTCAGCAGTTATAAATATTATGATTATACATCCTATGATTAAAATTTGCAGAAAAATAGTGCTGTTTTGTTGGGAAAAAAAAGGTTTTTTCAGGAGAGAAGGGGGGGGGGGACTGGATTGCATAGATTTCAGTAACATATTTAAAAGTCTTTATTGTCTAAACTCTATGAAAATTTTAAAAGTTATAAATATAACTATACTATACAGCATCATTTAAAATTTTGTGTAGAAATATGCATATTTAACATTGAAAACGTGATCCAAAGGCCTGTGAAGCCATGTTGAAATATTCTGATTTTTAGTGTTTTCGTCAAAATTTTCACACATTTCATTTATAAAAACTACTTTTACTCTTTCAAATGTTTTGAAATTGTTGTTACATTATAAATCCAATCTGCATACTTGCTCTGAAAAGACAGTATCACAATACAGAGTTTTAGTCTCATTATTGTTAGAAATGTAATCTCTTTCTCTGTAAGGCAAGACAGTAACCTGAAGTCATAATTTTTTTTTTATATCTAATTAATTTGTGCATTTCAGTATTAAAGAGAAGAAGGTTATATATTCTTTACATATTAATTTTTTGTTAATAACTCAGAAATTACATCCTAGCAAAGTGGTACAATATGAAATAAAAAAAAAGAGCGAAAATGACCTTTTTGAAAAAATGAATAAATATATTTTTAAACTGTATGTGGTGTTTCAGGTGTAAAACTATGAACTTTAAAAATATGTCTGGATTATTTTTCCATTTTCTGAAAAGTTTGTCCAATAGAGACTAAAACAAAGTACCAAAAAAGGTTTTTTAACCCTCTAAGTGTTTGGAACGTAATATTCAGTTCATTAAGCTCCAGGTTTCACTCCTATATAAGCCATATTTAAAATAATATAATTCTATAGATTTAATGAATTTTCCATAAGTTTTAGAATAATTAATACTCTCTAGGATTGCAGTCATATTTTTAATTAAGTTTTTTTCATAATGTTTAAAGAATAATATTTTCTAAAGATTTAAAACAAAATGAGAAGAAAACAACATTACAATTTTACCCATTTGCAAGAAGCTCAGAAGGTTAAAACGTTTTTATGTGTAAAGTAGGTTTTGTGAATGCTCCATGAATTTGGTGAAAAAAAAAAAAAGTTTGCGTTTTTAATGAATTTTGTTGTAATAGTTTTTGCCCACAAAACAGAAGAAACAAGGATATTCCTGTCAAAATTGCTGTTAATGAGGCCTTTTTAGACTGCATACTACTATAATTAACTAGAATGTAACACTAAAGTTGATATCATTTATAAATATGTGATATATCAGTGGTATATATGGTAAGAAATTTGAATGTTTAGTTACTAGGCTTAGAATTGTCTAAGGCTATAAATATACTGATAACAGCGTTGCTTTTTTTTTTTTTTTTTTTTTTCTGGGAGGGATTTTTGCAATTCAACTGGGGTATAGGGAGAGAGATCATTCTTGACTGATAGCATATAAATCCTGTAACAATAACTAACCAAAGTAAATGTTATTGTAAGAAATATTCTTTGAAATTTAGATATTATAATTTGAAATAATTTTTAAAACTATTATATATATTGTTAAACAATTTTTACTCTTTTCCAGGAAATGAGTGTTCGACAAGCTTGTGCTTCAAGGCCAGTTGTTGTTGAAAACTAAGAATTTTTTTTGTGTAATGATTCTTAATTACAAATATTTATGTAAAATAAAGCTATATAAAGTTGAATGACATCTAAGATGTAATAAAAATAAATATTTTCATTTCTTTATTGTTTATTCTGTTGAATGATTTTATTTTTTTGTAAATCACATTTTGCTTCTATTTTTAGCTTAATAATTATATTCTATATTAATCTTTCTACATTGTTTCTTCGCATAATATAAATTGAAAATAATTCGTGATAAGATTATAAATGTACCAATGGTTGACCTGCAAAATTATTTTCATTTTTGTAAAAACATCCTCTTTTTCCTGAAATTAAATAAATTTTACAAATGCAGGAATTTTTATTCCAAAGTAATTTTTTTAGTATATATTACTTGAAGAGACAGTCTATTAAAAAATTTACAGAAAAAATAGGTACTAAAAGCCTCCATAAATTTGCAGCTTTTGTAATGTTTTGGCTACAGTCAATGCCAGCCAAGCATTGATGGTTGCCAAAGCAATGTTGATTGCTTAATCTAAAATAAGAATACAATATGACAAATTTATTTGTGTGATTTCTGCATCAATTAAGTGTAATTGTTATTTTGATTAGTTAAAATTTAACCACTAAAAATTTGTTGACAATTTTCCCCTTTTCAAAATCAAACATACATTTATTTATTTTTATAAAATCGAAAATTAGCATAAAACAGGAACTGCTTGCTGTAAATTAATAATCTTTGTTTTTATTTACATTTACTCTGAATTTTGAATGAACTATAAATATTATTTTAAATGAAAAATATCAATAAAATAGAATATTTATTTGTAAAAAACTTGGAATAGAATGAATATTTGGTTGGACGAATATTGAAGGCTTGTTGACCAAATGCTTCGGCTGAATACCTGTATCCGAATAGTGCTAAAATCTTGCCGGCTAGTGAAAAATATATTGCAAAATAAATTTAGGATTGAAAGAATTTTGTTTCTTGCATTTTTTTCCCTCTAATCCAAATTGGCTACTTTCTGGTACATTCATGAAGTCATTCTCATTCTTACTTACAAAATATACAGTTATTCAGATAATAAATATACAGTTTTTCTGTATTTCCTATAAAAATTAGTAATATTTTAGAAAATGCTGCTTCAATTGGAGATTCAATTGCATGGGAAATGTCTTCATTAGAAAATGATATATTACAACTCAAGATATAAAAACATTTATCGAAAAAATAAAAGTGCTTCCTTATTCTAAAACACTCGAATATTTATTAATGTCTGCAAATTCCATGCACATATAAAAAGACTCTTATGAAATTTTTAACTTATTTTCTATAAATTAAGAAATGAAAAAATTCATTCAATTAGATGTATTAACAAAGATTCAATTTCAAGATTTAATACCAAATATCACTATTCCAAGTACAATGGTACATCTGAAAACAGAACTGATGTCAAACTAGGTACTCTTTAGATGATACAAATTGCTTCATGAAGATGATTTTATAAATATTTAAATATAAATTCTAAATATTGAACAAAATAATTTTTTTATTCAATAGTTTTCACTTTTAAATATTGCATAATTACTGACTTAAATATGTAACATTACTATGTATATATTTTTAATTTACATCTTCCTTCCTTCATGTTGTTATCAATTTCTGTTTATCCTTTTAATGCTTGTTGAATAAGTGGAATATTGAAGTTGAATATTGTTGTACCGATTCAAAGATTTTGTTAACATATGCATTCTACTTTAAGTATACTTTTTGCTTTAACGTAATTTGTAATTTGGCAAACTGATGGTAACTGATTTCAGAACAGTCTCATTCTTACAAATTTCTTTTATCATTAGGGGCACAAATTCTCAATGTTAAATTTACTTCATTAAAGGTTATTTCAGAAAATATCTCCTCATGAATTCTGAGAGAGAGAGAGATTAAGAATACTATTGATTTTGGATGCAAGAAAGGGTAAAAGTATTATTTGATAGTTCTTTTCTTCATGTTTTGATGGAAATATCTTAACACCCTGACTTACTGAAAATCAATTTGATGTACATTAGGATAAAAGGATATAATGTAATTTAATAATTTTTTTTGTGTTAAAATAAGTTTTTCAAATACATTTAAAAGCACATTTAAGAGTAATAATGTTAGTAAGCTCCTATTTTTTAAATTATATATAATCAAAAGTTATTTTCTTTATTGGGGAAAAATGTTGCTATTCAGGCACTGAATATTCGGTATTTGGCATAAAATTTGGCTGAATAATCAATATTCAGCCAAATCACTATTCCTCTCATCCTTAATAAAAACAACATATGAAATGGTGAATTCCAAAACAGATCCATACATATATAGCATATACATATATGGACATTAACCCTTTAACTGTTTTTGACAAGCACCACTAATGCAAAATAGTTTGCATACATAATTATTAATTACTTATTAAACATTTTTGAACACCACTAATTTTTAACTATAACTTTTACTTTACTAATTGGCAGATATTTTAGTATGGAAAAAAGTTGTATTTTCTTCCTACAACTTTTAGTTGCATAAAAAAAAAAAAAAAAAAAACGATTAATAAATGCATATTTTTCATACAAAATATTTTGCTCAAATAACATTTAGAAAGCAAAATGAAACAGTCAAATATATTTATATGTAAAATACTGCTTTAAACCATTCAATATGTAATGGCTAACGCTTGATAAACTATTTACCAAAAACGCTCAATTGCAGTATCAGCTGTCATGTTGCACAAGGTGGCAAGGCAAAGAATGAATTCCTTAGACTATTTTCTTAGACAAAATCCTTTTTAAACACATTTATTAAAGTTTCACAGTATAGTAAACAATTCCACTAAGATTCCAGTATAAACTTCATAAAGATGTAAGATTCCACCATAATAAAACAGAAAGATGTTATCACAATAGAACTTCACCCACTAAAAACGTTTATCCACAAGATGACAGAGTTTTGTTTTACAATTGGAAAAATGTAGAAATCTACTTCTAAATTCAAAGTAATTGTGTTATATACCAAAGTACAAATGAATATGGGATTTTACAGCAAGATTTAGTGTTGCCAATAATTTTATTAGAATTATATTTATCCAATACGAAATTTTAAACAGAGAAAAAAAAAAGAAAATCTCCCAGTCGCTCGGAGAAATATGTGATACAATCCCACTCTAATCTAAGAGGTTAATAAATAGTCTTGCTTCACTAGGAATTGTGAATACTGGAATGATTTTTTAGAACATAAATAAAAGGTATTATGAAACAGTAAAAGAATAAAATTAAGTAATGGGATTTTAGGGAAAGTGTTGCTTTAACAGATTGTTTTTTAGAATAAAATTAAAAAAAGAAAATTGATTAAAGATATGGAATTAAAA
The DNA here is from genome assembly GCA_964019185.1 of Maratus speculifer. Lineage (NCBI taxonomy): Eukaryota > Metazoa > Arthropoda > Arachnida > Araneae > Salticidae > Maratus > Maratus speculifer. Next base: position 275,110,222 of record OZ025290.1, read on the forward strand.
TATATTTTAAGATATTATTAAAAGACAGGTAAAATTGCGATATCATAAGAATGTAGAAATAATTAATGGTAAAAAAAAATTTATTATAAAAAAAAAGCCAAGTTCTGCACCATATATGTGAATATTTTTGTTTTTTGAAAAAGTGCCATTTATAAACCTGCCCCTTAAAGTTTTATTTTCTGACAATTTTAATCATTCTGGTTTTTTTTTCAAAGAAATTCCTTAAGTTTTTGTTTACATATCTCGTAAATGAATATATCTTATGCATTTAATTTCATCTTTATGTATCATTGTATCAGAATAGCATACTTTCCTATGTCCTCTACCAGACTTTGAAAGAAATGTTTTTGAAGGATATTGTTTTTCTCCATTTTTGTGCACATGATTTAACAGATATATTAAACTTAAACCCTTGAGTACATCGTTGGCAAAACCTACTTTTATTTCAATGGTTACTACCACGTACGTGGACGTAGTCAAGTGATTAAGTTTTTAAAATTTTCTTCATAATGTCTTTAATATCTAATTCAATTTTTTTTATACAAATTTGTTTCATAATTTATTATTTATATTAATGAGAACTACTTAGAAGCTTCTATGGAAGAGGATTTTAAAAGAAGAAAATGTTAATTTAATCTGATTTAATTTTGTAAAAATCCTGTGAAATTTTATTATACCCACCCTTTTAATTTTCATATCCTTTCCATAAAAGTTTTAGTTATAAGACCCCTTAAAATCATTAGTCTATTAAAAGGGGGGCTTACTTTTAGTACTTTACAGTATTTAAATGGTTATTTTTTTTAACCATTCATATAAATGTAGCCTTTTTTTTTTTTTTGCTTAAAAATGCTACCTGAAAAATTTATATAGGTGTAGCCTTTTTTTTTTTTCTTGGCTTAAAAATGCTACATGAAAAATCTTCGTATTTAACTTATGGATAAGATCATATTCATTTACAACATAAGGGCAAACTATTTTATCTGTTAAAATACTAACAAAAATAATTTCAACATTCAGAGACTACACAAAATACATTTTTAACTGATATCGCACGTTTCATATATTTTGCACTATTTCTTTTATGTGTTTTTTACTGTGTTCTCTTGAGCAATATATTAAAGGTGCTGTACCATACAAAACTTTAGACAAACAAAAGAACTTTCATTTTATAGAAGAAGTGATTTTATTTATTCAAAACAAAGATTCATAATATAATTTACAAAGTTCTATGAATTCTCCGAGAACGCAATTCATTAAAGTATTCTTCTAATTTTTCATTTCCAGTTAGCTCACGTGCATAATAATGTTCAGGAGGGGGTCCTTCAACTAGTCTTACAAAATAATGGCAATATCTGTAATGAATAATACCCATTCTCATTCTAGCATGTTTTCTTATACCTTTTATGATTATTGACTTGCCAACAAAACTTTCAGCTGAAAAAAATGCATAAATAATTATTTATTTGTGAAATAAACAAAGATTGAATTTTATTAATGAAAGAAACAATTTCACGATGCTTACCAACCCATAGATTACTTCTGTATTCAACATTATGCTCTTTTACAGCCATTTCCTGTGCTTCTTCAATAACCTGTAATTGAATAGATAAATTTGCAAATTTAATGGTTGTTTTTATTTTTTAAACAATAGACAAGGTGAATCAAACACAGGTTAATGCTGTATTTTTTTGTGAGATATGTACTTCAAAAGTACTTCAAAGTTCAATAAAACCTGTATAAACAGAATCTGTTAATAATGGACATATAGAGATATTTTATGGTACGGATAGATGGAATAGCTTATAATTGTACTTGCTAAGACAGAAAACTGCCTAAAATATAAGAAACAAAGAGTATATAAAGTGGCCAGAAATAGTGATTTCATTAGTGGCCAATTTTTAATTTTAAAAGTGCTACATAATAAACTTTTGTTGGCATGCATCACCGATTGGTCATGCTTGACTGTCCCATCTGGCGGCATGCACCACCAGTGGGTCATGTTCGGCTGTTGTATCAGGTGATGTGCATCACCAGTGGGGTCATACTTGATTGTCAAATCAGGAAGCGTTCATCACTGGTGGGCAACATTTGACTGCTCCATCAGATGGCATGCACTACTGGTAGATTACCCAAAATGCTATGGACACCACTAATTTTTTGCAGTTTATTTCACAATTTCTAATTGCAGATCACTCAACCAATAGTTATCGTCAAGAAAAGTGTTCAGAGCATTTAGCGTCCTGATTTAAGTGTCACATCTTACTACACTAGTTATATATAGTTTCTATATAAGCGACAGTTCCATGTCAGTAGATAAAGAGAAGGATGAATTTGAGTGCTGTCTCACAACCTAAAATACTAATATCGGTGCCAGAATGAACGTGTTAAAATTAAAATATTACTAAAATTAAAAAGACGAGTTAATAATAAGTTACTACTAACATATTGCAACAAATTTGACTGAAACCACTGATTGCACGCAGGAAAATTTTATTTTCTCTGGTAATCAGTATCAAGATAAAAAGTCAGCAAAGATCCATATTTTAATAGCTTTTGGGTATTCAAGAAACAGAAGCGTAGGTTGAATGCAAATCTTCTGAGAAAAAATATGATAAGAGATAGAAATCATCTACTTTATTAATTTAAGCTTTCTTTTGCTGTTTGTTTCTAATATACACCTCATATCCTTTTCCTTAACATGCATTTTAAAATACAATTTTGAAAAAATTATTTCTGTCCATAATCGTTTTAAGTTGCTTTAAGGAAACAAAAATATGAACAAACCACTTAAAAGGTTTAAAAAAAAAAAAAAAAAAATGGTGGATTTTTGATTTTTTTAAAAGTAAGATGATTGTTGTCAGATAATTATTAGCCATTTTTTTTTTTTTTTAGTAGCCCTATACTAGTGACTGCTATTAACCCCTTAAGTGCTGAGAAAAACTTACGAGATTCACTCCTCAATGTCACAGCTAGAACTTAGCGGCCTTACAAAATGGGGCGTGGCTTAAGAACGTGCGAACTCTATAAAAAATAATTGAGAGATAGAAAATAGCAATGCGATAAAAATTTGAAAATTGAACGGCAAACCAAACAATATTTTCTCTAAAATAATAAAAGATGTACAAAAAGGGTGGAGCCTTCTCAAATATAGAAAAAAATTCGTTTGTATTTTCACATCACTAGCTCAGTGCGATAGCCTTTATGAAGATAGTTCCTTCTACCCCTTCTCCTCTGAAATAGGTCAATCTTTCAAAAACACCTTCAAAGTCTTTTTTCTTTTCTTTTTTTTTATTCCAAAGCCGTAGGCCTGGTTTTACTCGTACAGCGCAGTATAAAGGACAATATTTTGGACTGAGAGGAGAGAGCAGACGCTTACGTCACTTTTTACTACACATTAGCAGCTGGAAAGTGCGACTCAGGACAACAAATCAGAATGCACTAGCTTTGGAATAACTTTGCTTTTTCAACAGGAAGATATGTTTGTTTTTCCGCAGGGCATTGGGGTCTTTTTGCTGAGTCGATGTAATTGGTTGCTCGTTAGTCGTGCTTTCCAGATATTTGACGTCAACAATTTTGCGCCTTTTACAAGTCTCTTTTAGTTTTTGTTTCAATCGTGTCTTTGTTTTAAAGTGATCTATTCCGGATTTTACAATATGATTTTTACGATCGATTTTATTTTTTAATTTCTTTCATCAGTCATATAATCAGTAAAGAAATATGGCAGGAAAGTGCGTTTTCAATGATTTATGGATTGAAAAACCGGAATATAAACTGTGGCAAAAGATACTGGAAGTTATTAATACATAAGATTTGCAAAGAATTTAACTCAATTTGAATTTGGACTTATATTTTACTAAGTTTTATTAGCCAAGAACAATTTTTCCTTTTGATCAGGGGTAATTCTCGTCTGAAATTTCCGAAAATTGCAGGCATCCTCTTCCGAAAATTTGAAATTGGGTTATCAGTTGCGCATAGTTGCCAACTTGTATGATTTTGCTCGCACAGAAAAAACAATCGCTAAGAAATGCAAATTTCGTGAAAGGATTGCACAAAAAGCACACATTTCGTTAATATTTCGTGGAAAAACGATATTTCGTCGGTGTTTTTGTCAACGAACTTTATCAAAAGATAGCTGAAAAACTCAAATTTCCTGTGTGGATCGCAGAAAAATGGCAATTTCACCCAAATAATGCAGATAAAACGCTGATTTCGTCTGAAGACCGCAAGAAAACGTCGATTTCGTCAAATGATTGCAGATATAACGTCGATTTCGTTAAAAGATCGCTTACAAATATTTTGTCAAAAGATCATTAAAAAAAAGCGATTTCATCAAAAGATCACGGAAAAAACTCCGATTTCATCAAAAGATCACGGAAAAAATGCCGATTTCGTCAAAAGATCGCGGGGATAAAATGCCGTTTTCGAGAAAAGATTGCGTAAAAATGAAAATTTTGTCTAAAGATCGTCTAAAAAACGCAGATTTCATTAAAAAAAAAACCACGGGAAAACGCTGATTTCATCTGAAAATTGTGGATACCCCTCCCCGCTGCCGATTTCCGAAAATGCAATGTGAATATCCGAAAAAAAAATTTCACCCAGAATAACCCTTGCTTTTGATTTTACATTTTAATCTAAATTTACATTTAATCGTCATTTACTTTTTAATTAATATTTTAATCTTTTTTCTCTTTTTATATTACAAATAAAACTTCCTTAGATGAAAATTTAGAAAATATCTTTACTAATGAATAATTAAACACACAGGTAACATGATGACTATTTCCTTTATGATATATTATTCTAGAGCCATTTTTATGCATGCATTAAAATAGCCCTTGAAAAGTGCTTGAATTTTATTTGGTCTCAAGTGTACGAACCATGATTCATTTTTTTTTGGCATTGAGTATTTGAAGTTGATTTGTACGAAAGCCATTTCTTACTTTTTTGATTTTCTTTGCAAGTTTCTTTCTTTCTTTCTTTTTTTAACACTAGAACCGCGGAGCGGGTCAATTTGATCCAAATCGATGTTGAATTTCTTGCCGCGGGTAAAGTATTCTTTGAAAAATCGTTTCCTTTTCTGACTTTTAATATTTTAAGGTAAACAACAACTTTTTGTATTTAATAGCGAATAAAATAAATATTTTTTCAGTTATAACTACTTATACCTAGAACAGCGAAGCGGGTCAATTTGACCCGTAATAATTTTTTACGCATAAATGGCAAAATAGATGCATTTTTTCGGAAGTAATTAGAATGTATATCTGTCTCACTCTTAATTTCTCTGATAGACAGAATTGGCAGAGGAAATTGTGAAAATTTTTAATCATGATCTTATATTATTGATGAGAAAAATGTATTATTGCTGTTGAAAATTGCAACAAATATTTAGAAGTAATATTAAAGTTGCTTTTATTATGCATTTATTGAAATTATAGATAAGATTTCTGATGTCTCAATATTAATGTCAAAGAAGCTTTGGAATATTAGCAACTATTATCTAAAAATGATTGAGAATACAAATGATTGAGGATGAATAACTGTCTGTAAATGAAGAAGATTAAATCCCATTTTTGAAAATTAAATTCTAACTCTGCCTATACTCATAACTTTAATGGACTTTTTCATTAAAATGTAAATGAAAATTTATCAGTATTAAAGGAAAGTTTGTGATATTTATCTATAAAAAATCGGATATAAAAAAGAAGAATTGAGAATTTGATCAAAAGTGACAAAATTTGAACTTCATACTCATGAAAATCTGAAATAGAAATAAGTAATAAGTTGCGCATTCACACCTAGAAATAAAGAAGTGGCAATGAAAATTGCAAGTCTAACTACATAAAAGAACCTAACATAGAAATAGATGATCACTTATTTCTTTTAAAATCTGAGAATAGGTTGAGGCAGTATAAGTCTACCAAAACCAGATAAATTCAGTATTGTATTATGTTCTAGTTGCTTGCAGATGTTGATAAAAAACTGCCTTATAGAAACTGTAATATGCCCAAGACGAGAAATACAAGTCTCTGTTAAAATGTCAAAATCGGAAATACATTCGGCTATTCTGCGAACACATTTAGACATCACCGTAGCTGTTTACCAAGAAGAGAAGCGTAAAGATGCTCTATTGCTTAGCAGTCTATATCTAACTGATGAAATTTTAGATAATCCTACAAAATACTAAATACTCTTGTTTACTACAACGCAACTAAATTCAGTGTAGCTGTGTGATTTCCCAGATGACAGGAAGCCTGCATATGTCAAGCCTGCTTCTTATAGGAGGCCGGGGAATGCAATTTATAATATTTTGTATTTTGCTACTATCAATGTTTGAGTTTTATGTAAATCGTAACCGGAAAATTAGTTTGTATGCGTCTATTTGTATATGTTTATTATCTATTAGCATATGTCAATTTATTCAAGACTTAGTTGAAGACGTAAGAGAATAATTTGTTATCTCTCTCCCTCCTCCTACCCCCCCCCCCCTCCCCTAAAAAAAATAAACTTTTCATTTGCACAAGAAGAAACACAAAAAGCGATGAAAAAGGCAAAGTAAGAATAAAAGAGTTTGTTATCACAATTAAAAAAAAATGAAAATAAAACTAAAGATAATTGTTAAAAAATATAACGTACACATACGTTTCTATTACATGTGCAAAATATTTCACCATGCTTTTCAAGCAATGCATACAATAAATTGGATAAGATAAATCAATAAATCTACTAAGTAACTTGTAATTTATATATACTTTTAAAATTATTTTTAGATTTTATATCTAAACTTATTCGAATGGGATAATCTATTTTTATTAATGTTTAGTAAGTCAAAGTTTGTTTATGATTAAAATATATATTCAGTATTTGTTCAACATTTGTTCAAGATATTTTCATTATATTTAATGAAATGTAATTTCCAAAAATACCATTTTCTGAAATGTAGGAAATTTTTGCTGATTTTATGTGTAAAATATAATATAAATACTAAGAAATATTGATTATTATAAGAAAATATAATCTTTAACTAACCAAATTAAGTATTTGGGCATATTTATATATACTTTTTCATCTCGGGTCAAATTGACCTGCTCCGCGGTTCTAGGTATATCGAAAGTTCCGCGGTTCTAGTTTTAAAATAAGTATACTTTTATTTTTGAAACCAATTAACATCCTTAAAAAAAAAAAAAAAAAATGTGATGCAAAATTAATAAAAGTAAAAAACAGGCTTTAGATAGATTGATCTTGTCTAGCCCATGCAAAAATAAATGAATAAATAAAATAAAAATCTTAAAATGTGAAAGAGGTATCTTAAGGAATTTCTTCATTAGGTTTAACATTAGCAATTCAGTGTTTTTATCTGACTGAAGTAGCTTCTTAATGAAAATTTTAATATTTTTAGAAAAGATATGAAGACAAAAAATTCTGATATTTTCTTTAATTATACGAATCAAAACTACTATAATGTATCAAAGAAAATTACTTCTGTTAGAAGAAATGAACCAATAAATTTCCTTAATTAATTATAAAATTAGATACCTCTTTGGCTATGATAGCTCCTTTTCTGTTAACAAAAGAAAGTTGTTTTATAGCTTCATCAACAGACATACCCCGAACCTATAATACAAAATATAAGGTACAAAAATGAAGAATTGTGACAATAAGTAGCATTAAAGAAGTATTTACGAATAATTTTGAACTATTAACACATTGAGTGCCACAGCGACTGACACCGAACTTTCCGTTTAGGCCATGTCAGTCATTGGTAACTGACAATATAAATTATGATATATATTGTTTTATGTAATTATTAAGAAAGTATAATCCTGTAATAAATAAAAGTCAATTTTAAATAATTTTTCAGTAATTACTCAAAACAATATATTTCTTTTAGTTTTAAATTATATTTATACTGTCAGTTACCAATGACTGAAATGTGTGTAAATGGAACCTTCAGTGTCAGTCACTGGTGACTGACTTGGCATTCAACATGTTAATGAAAGTAATTACAAAAATATCCATTATAAAATAAACTTAATTATCTTTAAGGGTGTTCTTAACTGATCCGCTCAACAAGCGAAAAATGTTTTGGCACATTTACAGATTCATTTTTTAACAGAAAGTTATAAAATTTCAATGCCTGACTATGAAAGCGATTTCAAATTGAACTTATTTTTCTATTTTATGATAATTAAATTATTTATCGAGTTATAAGCTATTTTGATGATGCAATTACCCGTTTTTCTCCTCCTTTTTGACCGTTTTTTCTGCTTTTGTCGGGAAATATGCTCAAAAGTGTCAACTTTGAAGGCTTGTTATGAAAAATCTATTGTGTTTTTTAAAAAACAAATGAATGAGTGCAATTAGACAGTTTCTGAATAACAACACCTGCTATTTTCATGCATTTCCAAACAAAAATAAATTAATGCATGTGTCACAAAGTTGCCCTTTTTAATTTAAGAACACCCTTAAAAAACAATTGATTTAAAATATTATCATTTTTCATATTGAAATTACATGAATAAACAGCTGTAACTTATCTCATATTCACATTACTATATTTAAAAAAATAATATAAATATATTTATTAATGTCTAGAAATGCACTAGTTTCTTGAGTCAAAAGTGAATCCATACGACATTAAACTGTATTTGTCAATGTGAAGAAGAGTAGGTATTTAGGGTTAATAAAGAAAACACTTCTTCACAGAGGATCTTAAAACATGTTAGATATTTTATCATGAAATCCCATATTGAAAAATTTAAAAACAAGATTATGCATTACGAAATAAAATTAGCAAAACTTGGATTTCATGATGATCCAACATGAATATACTATGTAAGATATATAAATATATACATATATTTGCTTTAAACTTTAGTATATTTTTTAAAAACCAAGTTTTGAAAATTTTGCTTGAGCAATTTTTTTTATATATATATTGCCTTTATTAACTTAAGAAATTTGATACTTTTATGTTAGTCAGGTACATGCAATAAATCGCCATATATTTTTCAGACTGATGTTAGTCATATAGTCTTCATTTCATATAAAATACATGTAATACATGCATTTAAAATGTATACGCTTCTCTCATTTCATTTAAAATAAATAAATAATATAAACCAAAACATTTTATTTTAAAATGAAAAAAATTTTTCTACTTTACAAACATGAAAAGTAAAACCTGTTATTGGCAACATTTGTGCCCAGCTAATATGAAAATACCAGAAATTTTTTTAAACGCATATTGTACATATTAGAAGTAAACAATCTAAAGAGGAAAACTAAGTTTTATTAACTGCATTTGACTATTAGACCCAAAGATTAAATGCCCCACTGTATTTTGTATGTAATGAAGATTGCTGAACCATCTCTTTAATTGTTGAGTAGCACTTGATGTGCTGTTTGAATTTTGAAAGACATGAAGGATATGGCACCCTTCTAAAATTATTTAAAACATGATATGACATAATAGTATAAATTACACAAAGAATCAAATTCAAACAGAAGGGAGAAAATACTCACCATGCAGGCAATATACCACATCACTTTAGGTGAATACTTGATGTTTTCTCGAACATGATTTACAAACTGAAAAGTAAAAATTTCAAATATTTAAGTATCACTGTTTACAATTAAATAAAATAAAATTATTATAACAGTATCACTGAGATAAGAAGAAGGAGTACCAATTTTAATTCCTTATTATTCGAAATTTATTTCAACTGATGACAAATGACTCTTATTAAGATTTTGATTTATGACTAAAATAATAATCATGAATTATAATTTTTAAAAATGTCATTTGACGCTGGACAGAAATAGTGTAGAAATATTTTCAAGGGGGAAAAGCAGACTTTTTCAAATATACAATTCTAAAACCTACAAATGAATAAAATCCACACAACACTGCATATGTAAACAATTAAACTTTCAGCTGGGGAAAAAATTACAGTTTTTTTTTTTTTTTTTTTTTTTTTAATATCAGTCTGTAGGCATTTTAATACACAATTATGGTTATATGAGTATATATATACTGAATATTATATTCATGCTTTTTCATGAAGGAAGTACAAATTAATTTCTGAAAAAAATAAAGATATTGCTGACATCACTAGTAATCATATTCTTGTTACCAAATATATTTATGTGTATTAATCATGCTATTGATTACTTAGTCCAGCTAAATCTGAAATAAAATTTTCTTTTTTTATGATTTTGAGGTTTATTAGTAGGGCACCTTTACGAGGCAAGTTTCATTGAACAATTCAAGAAAAATGTATCTCATTTTTATTATGCATTATTATTATTTTTACCTTTACTCTTAATAATTTCACCATTTTAAACATCATATTTTTTACCAATTCAGTTTATTACTTTAATAATATCACTGATAATCACAACCTTTTTACCACATACACTTATGTATTAATCATGCTTTTGGTTATTTATTAAGTTTGCAAAATTCTAAAATCTGCACAACCTCTAATCCCAAGTTGAGTGAATTTGTGGGAGTCCACTGTATCAGCCAAACCCATAAAAGTTGAGGATAAAAATCATAGCACCTAAATCTAGGCTTTGTAAATAGAGAGCTGGTATATATCATCAAATATATAAATTACTGTATATTTTAATGTAATAAGACAAGGATTTTGAGTGTTTTTTTTTTTTTTCTTTTGGTTTCAAACGTGGGGGGTGATCAACTTATGTACGAAACTGGGAAAATTTTACAATTGATATTATAAATCAAAAAGATGATAAATAATTAAAAAAAAAAAAAAAAAAAAAAAAAAAAAAAAAAAAAAAAAACATGAAAAAAAAATATTCACAAAATTCTAAAACTACTTTAATACTCCAATCTTTCATATTAAATAATGTCACCAGTCATTATCCTGTAATCATTATAAAATTTTCAAACAAATCCTTAAAATCAATTTCTTTTAGTAGCTATTTTCTTGGTACATGGGAATGAATAAAGTAAGTAATTCATCATTATTAGCAATGCCATTTTCTTTATAAACACAATTAACCCCTATTTTCCATCCAGTGGCATAGTGTAAGGTGGGAGAGGTGGATCGATCATTTTATTGCTGGTATTATTGTATTCAAAATTTCACTTTGTTTAATCGTGTAACATTTATTGATTAAATAAAGCCTAATTTTCCATGTAATAGTACTGGTAGTAAAATGATACAGCTTCCTCTCCTGGTTTTTAGGAATGTGCAAGTCATAACAGTTGAATGGACACAATTAAGCAGTTTGGCAGCCCCCCAAGACAGAATAGGGGAGATGAATATTTTCAGACATTTTTTTCCATTAGTTATACACAATAAAAAGAATATTGCCCAGTTAAACTGATGGAGCTCACAGGCTACGCATACTAATTGTACATTACAGCCTTATATTTTCAAGGGTTAATTCCGTTCAAAAAAAAATTAAGAAGGGCAAACAGCTCCCCCCTTTCCTCTTTTTTAAACTTAATCATTGAACCTCCTAAACTATCAAAGACATGCTTTATCATATAAAAATCTATATCCAAAATTCAGAGCAAATCAGATAATTCTTAATATAATAAAAACCCATTTAGCATTTATGCAATTTAAGAGAAGTTATCCCCCTCTTTTATACTTAACCATTAAACTTCCAAAACTATTCAGAGATTTGAACGAAATCTGACAATTCTGCTTGAAAAACCCATTTATATAAATTAAGGAGAGGGGCATTAGAACCCATGTTCCCCCTGTTAATCTTATTCAATGAACACCTAATAACAGTCACGGAATCACCTCATCAGAATGATCCTATATCTAAATTTTGAATGAAAACTTAATTCTGCATGAAAAACCCATTTATCAATTAAGGGGAGGGGCATGAGCCCCCCGTTCCCCCTCTTATACATATTGAATGAACTCCAAAAACTAATCAGGGAAGTGCCTTGTCAGGATATACCTATATACAAAATTTCAAGTGGATTGAATATTTTTATCATGAGTTATCGCGTTACGCACATACGAACGAGCATACATACAGAACTGGCAGGCACATAAGCTCTCAGGCTATGATAGCCTGTGAGCTAAAAAATGCAGTTTTTAAGTGTTTGTTCACTTAATTTTGCATCACCCTTTTTTTAACATCAGCTTATATATGGGGTGTATTTGATTTTGGATGATTTTTCTCTGAAAAGTCATATACTCAGTCCATGCACGCACAGCCGTCCTTAGGGATGTGCGAAAGGTGCGGCCGCACAGGGCCTCGCACCTAGAAAGGCCTCGTGCTCGGATAAAATAAAAAGGAAAAAAATTAAATATTTTTTTTTTTCTGCAAGTTATTTATTTCATGATTAAATTTATATATTTAAAAATGGTTATTTATAAAATGTAAAACTTTTATCAATCAAAAGTTAGGCGCGGATATTCGAAAACAAAAAATATTCCTTGTAGTCGTTTAGCTTCCATAAGATAGTTTTAAGAACATGCTGTGGCATTGTTACAGAATATTTGGAATAAAAATTTTCAATTTTGTTCCATGTATTCTTGGGAGTTCAAGAAAATGTAAGGAGAGGGGCTCCTTTCTCTCTCTCTCTGACAAATGCACAAACAAACACATTTTAAGCACTATGTTTCCTATTAAACGGCTTGTAATAACTTCATTTTATGCAAAGAAAAAAATAGAATGCAGAGTGAAAAATCCAAGTGTACAGCTAGTGCAAAATTATACATCCTCTTAGCTTCATATATGCAAAAAGGATGTGGAAGTGAAAAATTAATTTGTAGTTTTTGTACAAATGCTACAATTTAGTACTTCTGCGAAAAATGGGCCTCAAAACTAAATTCGATTTTTTTTAACAGAATTTCATTTAGATTTTTGGAACAGAAATTTTTTGGAACAGAAATTGCTTTAATGACTTTAAAATCTTTTCCAGAGGAGGCTCAAAATGTTTTAGAATGGGGGGCTGAGCCCCCATCCCCTGGCACCCCCCTAGTTACGGCCCTGATTCGATATGAGACTCTAGAAGAAAAAGGCCTCGCAAAAGTTCTCGCACCCGGCCTCGCCTTTGCTAGGGACGGTTCTGCATGCACACATCAACTTATGTACGGAAACAAGTACATGATAATGTTGGTACTCATTCAACATTGCAATTCTAATTCTATGAAATTAGATTTTTCTTTCAGCTTTTTAGAGACTCATTGACAAATTCAGTGAGTAACAACATATACAGCTCTATTGAAACTGCCATTAACCGAAAAAGATTTGTAATAAATATCACATACATTAAAAAATATGCATAAAAAAAAAAAAAAAACTGGTTCAGTTTGATGATTTATAAAACACTTAAATATGCTTTTAATATCAGATACAAAACATGCATGTGCTTCAATCATTTACTGTCTTAAAAATAATTTTTTTTAACATGTGTGCCACACTTTATAAACAAATGTGTACCAGCAGTACTATTACCTCTAAATGGGGGATTTATTGCTGTGCTTAACATTTTTATATCAATTAGTTCTTTTCCTCTTATGTACATTCTTTTACAAAAGTTATTGAGCAGATGTTATTCGTCCATTCTTCTTTAGCTCCAATATTTGGAATAAATTATTATCGCAAAAGTAGAATGAGAAAATAAGATTATGGTTATTTGCTCTCTTAGTTTGCAGAAATTTATTATACTTGCCACACTTATTTTTACAATTCTCAGAAATAAGTTTAGAAACAATTATTTAAAGCCCTTTTTTTTCATTTATTTATGAGGCAAAATACCTGTAGAAACATTCCAAATTATATTAATTTTAGATTTTGATACTTTTATGTCATTTTAAACATTTAGAAATTTTTTGATTTTAATCAATGATTTGAAAAAATAAATAAATCAGTTGATTTAAATCAATTGATTAAAATCATTGACACCCTATTAGAAGGTAAGTTTAATGACTTGTGGACTGTGATCTGATATAATGTAAAATTCTATAACACACACAAATTCTTATCTCAAGGTGAATATGATAAATATATATCTTCTAATACATTAATAATTAGTATAATAGTAGTTCATTATAATAATATGCAAATATATGGCTTCAAAAATATAATTATGGCCCGTGAGTTCTCTTCTTTGCCACAATTAAGCTATTACAGTTAAATTTTAGAAAGTATCACTACACTAGTAAATACAGTAGGATTGAAAGTGCTTAAACATACATAAACATCACAAATTTTTGTTAAGTGAAATAAAATTAACTTACTGCAGGTCTCCTTGGTTCACCAGGTTTTTGAGGGGGATATACCCATTCATTTTGATCCAGCCATTTAGATACTTTTGAATTAATAGCTGTTGTATGAAGGCTTAAACACTGGTTATTTAGAATGGTTTGATGAGGCAGAATTATATTAACATTCAGAAGTGATAGATTTTTCCCTTTAATTAAATTTGAAAACAGCCTCAGAGCCATGCTTTAACAACTAAAAGAAAGGTGGTAAAGAATAAATTAGGACAGAACGGAAATACAGCCAAATCTAAAAGAAAGCTACAAATAAATAAAAAAAATAAAGAGTTTCAAGGTAAAAAGCACAAAAGATTTAATTAAATTTTAGAATAAAAATGCAGACATGAAGAACACTCTAGTAATATATTGCAAATTGCAGTAAATTCTGTCACAGGCAGACTATGTATATGACAGAAATCTGTCGAACACAGGAAAATTTTTAAATCCTGCAGAATAATTTTCAATAGAGTGAATTGTCAAAGGCAGAATATTGTCTACAAAGGAAAATTTTCTTGATCCTTATCATTTCTGCCTTTGACAGAGTTTACTGCATTTTCAATATTTTAATATCTTAAGCTAAAAATATAAGATTTAAGTTAAAGTAATTGATTAACACAGTCTGGTGTCTGTTTTAGTCATTTTAGGTACAAATACTACTTGATATAGCAATAATCAATATACCATATTTTATAGAAGAAATGCAGTGACGTTACGAGTTCGAAAATTAATTATTTTCAAGTATGGCATTTACATCATGTGCGGTGTTTACGATCATTTTATTTTGCATGCATAAAATTGACATAAAATAAAAAAATAATTAAATATTTAAAACCTGATTTAAATATTTTAAATAAAATTATAGACATCTCAAAAGAAGGCTCTCTACACTGTCCAGAAAACATAAAATAATGTTAGATCCATGTGACTGTGTCGAAAAAAGTAACGTTTCTCACAGGTGAGATGTTTATGATAGGTGCAGGAATAATATTTTTTTAGCTTGTTGAGGCCAATTTGAGAAGTGTGGCATTTCTTCTATAAAGTACAGTAAATAGTATTTCAGGACGATGTTTCCACAGCAGACTTTTAAATGATGTATAATATAACAGAAGACTTAAAATTTGCACTACTGCAAAAAATGAAATTCACCACAAATAAGCCTAGTAGCAGAAACTGTAGATCATAGCAGATAATTTTAGCCATATCCACTACCTTGCGTTAAAAAAAAAAAAAAAAAAAAAATGCTGAGCTTAAAAATTTTTCAAAAATGCATTTCAGGTTTCTTGGTTTATTGTATCATTATATCACAATTCTTTGTAAATGCAAAGTGAAAATCCTTTCTTTGTAAATGTAAGAGCGGGCTACAAGTATTTCTCAGGAGACTGGGTCTAGCTTTTTTTTTAGAACACCAGAATTTTCCTTTATAACCAGAATAAAGATAAATTCTGGTTTGCTGCAGATTGACACAGAAAATTCTGCTACTAGACCAGTAAGTTAGTGAAATTGCAGTTAATATACAAGGTGTTTCATAGAATTCTTGAAGAATTTTAAACACAAATCTTTATTCTTTCAAACTTAAGGGGAATAACAAATGTTTATTATTAAAGATTGCATTTATTGGTTAGCTAAAACATCAAATTTCATTTCCAAATACGACCTAATAAATATTGGTTTAGACTTAACTTATGGTCATCAATTCATCATCTTGCCTTATAGAAACCGAGTATAATATAGAATTTTTGGCTTTACAGACAATCCATCTAAGGATAAAGTTAAAAATTTGCTACCTTAATGTCCTTGTTTATGATAAGTAGTTGACTAAAAATGAGAATTTATTATAGGTGTAAATTAGCGGTCGCCACTCGCCACGTGGCGATTAAAGTTGTAAAAGTGGCGATTAAAAATCAGCTATCGATCGCCACCCTAGTCGCCACTCGGCGATTAAAAAATCTTATTAATTTGCTTTATGAAATACAACTTTTTTTCATGGATATATGCATGTCTACTTTGTTTGCATCTAATTAGAGAATTGGTTAATTCTGTAAATTAAAAATCGGCCATCGATCGCCACCGTGGTCGCCACTCGGCAATTGAAAAATCTTATTAATTTGCTTTGTGAAATACAACTTTTTTTCATGGATATATGAATGTCTACTTTGTTTACATCTAATTAGAGAATTGGTTAATTCTGTAAATTAAAAATCGGCCATCGATCGCCACCGTAGTCGCCACTCGGCGATTGAAAAATCTTATTAATTTGCTTTATGAAATACAAATTTTTTCATGGATGTATTCATCTTTACTTTGCTTGCATCTAAGTAGTGAATTGGTTAATTCTTTAAATTAAAAATCGGCCATTGATTGCCACCCTAGTCGCCACTCGGCGATTAAAAATTTTTTATTAATTTGCTTTGTGAAATACTTTGTGCTTCATGAATATATGCATCTTTTCTTTGTTTGCATCTAATTGGTGAATTGGTTAATTCTTTCTTTCTATCGGATGCAAGCATATTTAGCAACTTCTGTTATATTTTCTATATTTTGGCTTTTTACCATGAACCCTTTATTTGGATTATGTTTTCAAGAAATAGTTTTTTCCCTACAAAATATAGTCATCAATTTTAATTCCACATGCATTTTAAATAAATTATACCATTTTTACCTCTGGATGCAAGGAGATTTTAAGGACATTGCTGTATCTTAAATCTTTCACAAAAGTGAAAGATTTAAGTTACAGCACTAATTGTACCAGTAATAGTTGGCTGGTACAATTTTTTTTAAATTTACGATTAAAATTTATGTAGGTGTCAAGAAAGATTGAAACCTTATAGCCAATTACTTTTAAAATATCGTACAAAATATTAGCACTCGCCACTTAGGCGAGTAATACTGCTAATTCAGCATCTGACTTTATTGCTACCAAGCAGACTTCCTCCTCCTCACCGACACATTGGCACTCACTAATTTTAGAGACATCCGGAGTTTTGAAATCTCAGCCAAAGCAAAGAATATTTATATTTATCTGTACACTCGCCAAACTTAATAATTACCACCAATTTTAAGTAAAAATAAAATATCCAAGAAAGATGTGAAATTATTTTTAAATTTAAAAATACAATTTCCTTGTTTGTTTTATACAATGCATTAATATATATTTAAATATAGTTTATCACTTATAATTTTATCTGCAGTATTAATCACCAATTCATATTTTTCCATTCAGTGGAATGACAGTTTTATTTTTAACCAAATATATGTAACTTTGTAACTGACTAGCCACTAAATAAATAAATAAAAGCCATTTTGACCTATTTTTAAAAAGTGGCCACTAAAGAAACTTGGTCTACCGGCCACTGGCTACTAATCAAATTTCCCAGTTTTCACCTATAGAATTTATTAGGAGAAAATGATTTTACAAATATTAGACACATTCTGATGGTGTTACATTGACTAAACATTAAATAGTTGATGCTAAATTCTTTGACAGTGCTGCAGAATCATGAAATGATAAATTTAAGACATTGATGCTCTAATGGTGCAAATGACAAAACACTTTTAGATAATGCTTTGGCTTCAGCGAGAAAAAAAAAATTATAAAAATTACAACATTTTAAAAATAACAAGTTGCACTAAAAAATGTTTGAGAAATTTAAAAAATATTTTTCCTATTTTTCATTTCTTACTCTAATTTTTTTTTTCTTTCTTAATATAAAACTTTTCTTCTGTTGTGTGTGCATGAAAAATTAAATAACATTATGTGCTTTCTTTTATTTATTTTTATATTATTGAGAAATTCAATCAAGCAATCTGTTCTTTTTTTTATTGTGTTTACATACCTCCCTTTGCACATTACTTTTTTTAAATCTAGTTTTAAATTTACTATGGCACCATTATTTAAAATATATTGATAAAGAAAAAAAAATTTATAAAAAAAAATTAACTTCCAAAATATAACAGATGAAGAAATAATTATCCCATACAGTTCCCGTCATTTATTACTAATAAATCTACCAAAAACAAATTATCATATTTTAAGGAAGTTTAACAGCTTTTAACAAAAAGTATCCAGTGAAATGGTGTGAAAATTAATAATTAAAAATTAAGTTAAAAATTTATAATCAATGAAAATATATTTCAGGTAGGCCAAAAAAATAAATATGTACTGAACTATGACAGAATATCTTAACATTTATGAGGGTTAAGTTTGTGAAAACCCTGCAACTGTGGAGACTATCTTCCTGTACGTAAAACAGGGTTAGATTTTATGATTTTATTTTAAATAGAAAAAAATCAATTAGCAAAATAAATAAATAAATAAAATAAGATAAACTTTCAAAATATAACAGCAGAGGAAATAGATATACGGTTCTCATTGTTTATCGCTAATAAATCTACCAAATGCAAAATATTGTGGTTTAACTGCTTTTAACAAAGAGTATTCAGGAAAATGGTTGGAAAACTAATAATCAAAGGTTAAGTTAAAAATTTATAATTAATGAAAATATACTTCAGATATGCCAGAAAATTAAATATGTACTGAACAATGACAGTAATATCTTAACATTTATGAGGGTTAGGTTTGCAGAAACCCTGCGACTGTTGAGACTATCTTCCTGTGCTTAAAAGGGGGTTAGGTTTTATGATTTTATTTTAAATGGAAAAAATCAATTAGCAATAAATAAATAAATAAATAAATAAATAAACTTCCAAAATATAACAGCAGAAGAAACTATTACTTTAAATGGTTCCAACCGTTTATCACTAATAAATCTACCAAATGCAAAATATCATGGTTTAAGGAAGTTTAACTGCTTTTAACAAAAAGTATTCAGTTAAATGTCACAAAAATTAATAATCAAAGGTTAAGTTAAAAATTTATAATCGATGAAAATATACTTCAGATATGCCAGAAAATTAAATATGAACTGAACTATACAGCAATCTCTTAACATTCATTAGGTTTAGATTTGAGGAAACCTCTGCAACTGTTCAGACAATTTTCTTGTGCATAAAAGAAGTTTAGATTTTATGATTTTATTTTAAATGGAAAAAATCAAAATTGGAATGTAAAAATATATGTATTAAGTCTATAAAATTAGATGCTGTAAATAAATTTGAATAATCACAAACATATAATACAAAGTTTAGTCACTAGATGATAGTTGAAAATATCTATTGGTGTACCATTGTTTGTGAATTTCCATATAGGGAAAAACTGCGGTCTCAGTTTCTCTTTTAAATTTAATACTCCTGACCAGCGAAGGATTACATTCCATTGCTTTCTCAACAAATTGTTGTTGAAACTTTAAAATTTGTCAAACAAATTTTGCACAAAAATTTCACTAACAATAAAAAAATTTTAATTTCAGAAATTTTCTTATATTTTTTATTTTTGGCATCAATCCTTTTTCGGGTTTCTCGGAATTACTTTTCTATATCCTGTGTCAATTCAAAGATTGAAATTCTCTGAACTTAGGCTATATGGTACAATGCAGCTGTACAGTGTCAAATAGTTTATTGAACTTGTAAAACAAAGCGAGTTTACTTTGTAAAAAAATACTTTTATGAAACAAAATTCGCAAATACTGAAATTTTCTTAACTTTTTTACTTCGCGAATAATTAAAATTGGCGAATGTAAAGGGATTACTGACCTTTAGAAAACGCAGTGAAGATTACGAATGAAATTTTTTTACAGTCAAACGGAAAATACTTACAGTTCCACTATAATGCAATGAAAAGGATTATAACGTTACTGAAAATACATAACATTAAAATCAGTAAAAGTAAATCAAAGTACTAACATATATAAATCATTTTTTAATGTTTATTTATTGAACATTTTTTTTTATTTTTTTTTTTTTTTTTTATTTGTTTATTGAACAACATACATCTGACTTGTGTGCTCGACATGAAGCCTGCTTATAAGCCATCGTCAGTATACAAGGACGAGATAGCACACAAGGAAATATTACAACACAAGAGAAGTACAACCAGGAGCTCCACACAAAGAGTGTGTGCAATGGAGCCAGTGGGATTCGAACCCACAACCTCACGATTAGCGGCGTGATGTCTTAACCACTCAGCCACGGAGGCCCCTTTTTTAATGTTTACAAAAATTTTGGTTAGTTTAGTTGTTGATCGGTTGACTGGTTGATAGAGTTCTTTTTTAAGGCGGTTGGTTTTCAGTAAAACATAGAGTCTGTAAAGACATCTTAATCAAAACAAGAATGCGTCTTTATATATCAGAGTAGTTAAAGTAAATTAGTGTAAAATTAGCGTAAATACTAAATAAAAAATAGATGATTATATTGTAAGATATAAATTATAATTAATTTTTGACTATTTGGTTACTAGTACTATGTTAGTACTATCTTAGCTCATTAATAAACATAAAAAATTAAGTAAAGTTATTACGGAATTCGTGAAAAATGCAGCACAGCAACGCTCCTATTGATCGATTTGTTCCAAAAACTAATCAAAGTCATTTTATATAAAGGAACAGCTGAATTTGAAGTTTTATGAAAATCTGTGCGTATTATCCGTCCGTATAGCTATTATGTCCGTTTCTCGAGACATAATAGCTGTTTTAGAAATCTGAAAAATGCAGCATAGTAGCGCCATCTATTGAGCTATTTACACCAAAAACTAATCAGCCTCAATTTATATCAGGGACTAATAATGGGCGTACCCAAGGGTAGGGACTACAAATGGGGTGCAAGCCCCGACATTTTCAAAAGTGATTATATGAAAATAAGGGCGGATTTTTTCTTTCTTTTTAAGAAAAAAAATTAAATATTTTTTGTATCATACAGTAGACTAACCATTCTCATCAGTCCCATATTAGTCCACATTGACACCAAAGAAGAGAGAAGAAGGTGGTGATGTTATAACCGCCCCCCCCCTCCTACCAAAGTAGATGAAATAATGAAAAAGGTGTTTTTTCCTTGTTTTTTTTTTTTGGATATATCTAATTTTTTCTTCTGTCATACACCGCCGTAGCCATTCTCGTTAACTCCATGTGAGCCACATCGACGTTGCATAGTATACCCAAAGATGAGAAGGGCAATCTTGAAGTAATTCCATCAAACCCCTAATATTGAAACGGTCGAAAATGAAATGAAAAAAAAAAATGCTATTTTTTTTCTTTCTGTTTGAGACAAATTTCTATTTTCCCCTATCATCCAACAAACTCCCTTTGTTTTAGTTCCATATAATTATGCAGTGACGTTACATTAAACCCAAAAAGGTAGAAGGGGCTAATGGAGTAACAGCCCCATCGCAAAACCAAAATAGTCGAAATTCAAGGGAAGAAAATGCTTATTTTTAGTGGCGTAGCTTGGTATTTTGGCGCCCGGGGCAATCAAGAAGTTTTGCGCCCCCCCCCGCCCCGAAAAAAAAAAGAAAATAACTACATAGTTTTTCCTTGAGAGAAGAAAATGCCTTATTTTGTCTTCTACCGGGAGAATAAGGAGTCGTCACTCTTCCCTGTTTTTAAGGATTCGGCTGATTACACAAACCTACGAAACTAAAATGTGTGGAACCCTATTAATTAAAGATTTATAGCTTTCACAGAATGTAAATTTTCCAAGTGTGTGAAAAAAGTCCGGGCCAGAATTCCAACCAGTGATGTATTGGTTGAAACCATCAGTGCTCTTCCAACTGAGCCATCTCAGACGAATACTGGATATTAATTGACCCGATTAACCTCGATGATCACACAATCTGCTCTGATACTTTGGATCAGCTCAACAGAATAAATCGATGGTTAATATATGGAACTGCAGAAAAAGCTGCATACGAAATTAGATTAATTTATAAGACGATTATTCAGTCGGTAAACCTGGTACATCATAGATTTCGGAGATTGTGTGATTCTTGACCAAATGTCATTCAAGAGCTAATTAATTAATTAAACTAAATGTTCCTCCCGAACTGACAGATTCGGCCCAGATGGAAAACTATTACAATCCGTAACATATAAAAAAACCCCGCATGAAAAAAGATTAGATTTTGCCCATTTGAGATGCATTGACAATGCACAACTTACGACCATCATGTAGGTTCCGAGATTCACGTAAATGGCTCCTGGGACCTCCGATCGAACATACAGAGATGACTGAAAGATGCAGCAACAGAATAAACGAGTTCGGTCAATATAGAGGTTATCGAGTCAGATTCTTTTTTTTTCCATTATTTTCCCGTTATTCCTCACATAGATAGATGTAGGCACAGTCTTTCCTAATACATATGCGCTAAGTTAAAGTATATATATAAAATATATTAAACTTTTAAAATGACGGAAACAGCCATTTTTACGGTCGTACTAGGAAGACTAAAATGTCTTACTTTCTTTTTTATCTGATTTAAAAAGTAAAAATTAGGGACTAGGTCACCATCACTTTATTACAGTTCTGGAAAAAATTATAAAACCGATAGAAGATTTACAAAAATAAAAAAATAATGGAACTGTTGTTAACACAAATTCTGTTTTTCTTTGCATGATCAACATTACAATAAAACGCACAAACTTAGATTAGAAAAAAGGAAGAAAGACCATAAATTATGCTAACTTTTTACAACTAATGAAAACGACTTGGAAGAAATTATAAAGCCGATGTTTCTAGCCTCATTTTACATAATGACAGACTTAAGAAAGCAAGTCGCCATGAAAGTTTAAGTAATTGTAAACGTATTATGCAAATGTGCATTCAATTTTTTGTGTGTTTAATACAGTGCCATGAGAAAAAATGTTATCCTATGGTGAACAAACTAAAATATTAACTTTAAATGAAGCTGGAATGTTTGTTTCTAATATTGCAATAAAAATAAGGAGGTCCAAGACTGCAGCAAACAGTTTTCTCATAAATCTCGAAGATTACGGCAGTAAGAAGCGTGCAGCAAGACCGAAATCCTTAACTGTAAAGCAATCAAGGCAAATCCGGAAGCTAGTTTGCAGGCAAAAAAAATGTCGTTTGCCCAAATTCAAGAACAATTACAATTACCATGAACAAGCCGAACGGTCAGAAATGTTTTACACTGGTAATAAATCCATTGTTCAAATGAAAAAAATATTAATAAAGGAAAACCCCCTCTCTCTAAGCACCACAAATATGCTCATTTAGATTGAACGAAAATATTTCACCGAAGGCACAAACTAGGGGAGATGTTGTCTTTGGATGAAAAGAAATTTAATTTCAATGGACTCGACGGCTACAAATATTTTTGGCATAACTTACGACAGGAACGTCATTTTTTTAACACCTTGGGGACGAGCGACACGTATACATGCCGTAAAAAGGCTTAAGAATCCCTCTTTATTCCTACCAGTAAAATTTTACTGTAAAATTCGCCTTATTTAATCGGAGCATTTTCTCGATTAAATAAGATGAAAATTTCTGTTTTTAAAAACCGGTGACAAAACATTAAAAATTTCGTAAAATGCTTCCGACGCAAAGGGGTTAAAGCGTTAATTTTGCTGTGGCTCGGTAATGGTATGGGCTGCATTTGCTGCCTGTGGAAGCACTCCAATTGTTTTCAGGCATAACAAAATTAATTCAATTATGTTTCAAGATATGTTAGGAGATAATTTATTACCCATTGCTCCTCTTATAACTTTAGGAGATTGGGCATTTCATCAGGACAACGCATCCTTTCATGTTGCAAAGTTAACTAAATCTTGACTGGAAACTAATGAGGTGAAATGCTTTCAATGGCCAACTTGTAGCTCCAATCTGAATGTAACAGAAAATCTTTAGGAAATTTTAGCCTGAAATATTTAAAAATGGGACGACAATTCCATTCTAAATTAGATTTCAGGAATGCTATTAAAAACTGCTGGAACTGTATTGATCTTTGATTCATTTAGTACTTTGCGTGATCTGATAGATACAATGAACAAGAGACTAATCAAATTCATCGATAAAAAAAAAAAAAAAAAAAAAAAAAAAAAAAAAAAAAAAAAATGTGACAGAAATGGCTTGAAATATTTACTGTACGTGCAAGTGCGAAAACTTGTGTGAGGGTAATCAAAAGCAGATCCTGATTCTCGTGAGGCTCAGATTTTTTAATTTTTGGTAATTAGAAAAGAATATTAGTCAAAAACTCATCGAAAATGCGATTTCTTTTCACAAAAACCGTGTGTAGATCTCAACTTGATTCCATATCTGAAACGAAATAAATTAAGAATTTTCGCTTATCAGCAAAAATGAAAAAAAAAAAAAAAAAATTAAGATATCGATTCGAAAATTTCTGAGCACATGTAGAAAAATATTTTAAATCTTTGAATAAATTTTCTGAAAATCGATCGGTAATTTTTCTTTTAAGATTTTCCAGAACCTGATGGTTACAGTGCAGAAATTCAAAGAAATAACCATACAGGGATAAGCATTCATTAATATCTAAACTGAAAAAAGATCATTTTCTTGTCGACTCCTACGTCTAATTTCTGTCCTACCTTCACCGACAAGGAGTATTTTTATCTGAAGTTTTATGGGTTCGATTTCTGAGCAGAATTGCTAATGATCATTTTTTTTTTAATTCAGATTTCTTGATTGACACCAATTTTTTCAAATGGCGAAATTTCCCTTGTTTTCGCTTTAATAAATATGTCATTAAGTAAGACGAATTTTACAATTTCAAAAAAGTGGTGGCAATCGAAAAATTCGAATTATAAAATGTAGTCCGCTGGCAACACTGTTTCTGCAGAATTTTTATCTGTAAACTCATCTTACGATTCTTTACAGATTTTTCGGAGCGTGTACAGCAAGCCTATGCTAAATGAGGACGCAAGAGGTCTGCACGGGCCCGGCCCT
This sequence comes from Maratus speculifer, assembly GCA_964019185.1. Lineage (NCBI taxonomy): Eukaryota > Metazoa > Arthropoda > Arachnida > Araneae > Salticidae > Maratus > Maratus speculifer. The sequence continues at coordinate 275,135,292 of OZ025290.1, forward strand.
GGACCAAGGCCTGTACCCAGCCCGGAAAGGTGCTTTCGAATTTTCTAACGGGCTAGGCCTACAAGCAAAATAAACGGACCAGCCCGAAGTGAGGAAAAAATTTAGCGGGCTACCGGGCCGTTATAAAGATTTCGGCAAAGACGATGAAATATGAAATATTTTCAACGAATAATGGCTTTAACGAGAATAAGTGTGCGTCACGAGCCGATCCTAGTTTGACAACATCAAAACAGAAATGAAACTTGTACAGTGTAGAGATCGACATAGGAATGTTACTTTGTGTCTAACCCGGACTTAATATCTTTTTAGCAGACTCGTGATGGGCCGAGATCAGCTTACATTGTTTTTCTTCATATAGTCGAGCCAGGCCGGAATTAGACTAAATTGTTCACAAAATGTGTTGGGCAGACAACATGATTTGTGAAAGTACTAACAGCGATAAAGAACTTATGTTATCGTAATCTTTGGAAATATACTTATAAGTGTTCTTAAATTCGCGGCTCAACAACGTGAAGGTTTGACACATTTTCTGATTAATTTTTAACTGTAAAAATATAACTAAATTAACAAGCCTGAGTATTGAAAGGATTTGGAATCATATAGCGTTTTCCTTTTTTGGTTAATAAGATACTTGTATATACTTGTAGAGGTATAAGAGAGTCTTTTAACATGTTTGCAGATTTTTCTGCTTTCCCATGCTGTCGCTTCCTGAAATGCAATTCAAAACGCTAACTTTCTTAAATTGCTTGCATAAAAAAAAGTGGATACCGTCATTCGACTACATAGTTTCTGAATAAAAACACTTGCTAATCTTATGCGTTTCCGAAAAGAAATGAATTAAAAAATATATCAGCAAGAAGATCCTTTGGTTTTTGAGAAAATCTTTAATAAAATGATATAGAAATATGTTCATTAATCCACTTTTTACTGTACAGCATCAAGAGTTATGATTCTTTTAACTTTCTTTATTTTATTTTATTTATTTATTTATTTATTTATTTGTTTGTTAAACACAGTAAATTTTTAAGAAATTTTTATTTGAATATTGAAAATCTAATATAGTGTATTTCCTGTAAAATATACTATAAAATCATCCTATAAATATGCATGCAGTATTTTTTAAAGAAATCTTAATAATATGATAAAAATCTGAATTTTTTTCGAAATAGTAGAAATTGCGTCGGACCAGATCTGGCCGGGCCAAAATCCCTATCTTTCAGACTGGGCCGGGCCCGAAAATGGAAGTACCGACTCGTGCAGACCTCTAACGTAGGCAGCAAGGACCTATGCAAGAGATTCATTTTGAAGGAGATAAATATCAATGAAAGTTTGTAGTTGTTACAAATGCGTGCGTAGCACTCCCGGTCTACACCGGGAGAAAAAAAAAACTGACAATTTTACGGAAATTGTACTGGTAATCGGGATGCCAGTACAATTAGCTGTTTTCTAACGGAAGCATTTCCGAAAATTTCAATTTTCCCCAAATTTCAAATCCCCCCTCCCCCAGCCCCTCCAAGAAAATGAAGAAATTTCTGAAAAAATTTCTCAAAAATTCCGTTAAAAAGCAGTAAACCGTACTGGCGTTCAGATTACCAAAACAATTTCCGTAGAATCGTCCTTTCTTTTTTTATTTTACTGTATACGCTGCCGAAGACAGCGGAGATACATACCAGAGATTCATTTCTAAGAGGTTTTTTTTTTTTTTTTTTTTTTTTTTTTTTTTTTTTTTTTTTTTTTTTTAAATTTTAAATTTTAATATGAATAGAGGTTTTAAATATTCGCGGTTCGTTTGGAAAAATCATGCGATAGGTGATGAGTAAATAAAGGGAAAATGTTCTTTTCATGCCAAAAATAGGACTACGAATCACCAACAGGCCTTTTGATTTGTAATCTGGCGGATAACAGTTAAAAATCTCCATCAGTGAATGACAATTATAGATCCCTCTATTTCCTCCACCTTCACTGAATTCCTTTAAAACATTCATAAACTCACGCACACTCACAAAAAAGTCAAAAATTCTTATTTATTGTCAAAATATGTGAAATAATTTCGGTTTAAAGTTCGTCTCAATTTGGCGTCCATTAATCCTTTTGCGTCTAAATTAGGTACATATCTTAAATACAAAGTGCGTTGAGCCATCCCTATACAGTCAAACCTCGTTAACGAACACGCTTAACGTGAAATACTTTTAACATGAAATATTTTAACAGTCCCCTATAAAGACGAATATAAAGATTTGATACTGATAACATGAAATACTGTTAACGTGAACAAAATTTTGATTCCCCTTGAGGTTCATGTTAATGATGTTCGACTGTAGAAACATTTCTTTCTTCATTATTTGGATATAAAAATATATCTTAAAAGAAAACATTCATAGGCACACATACAAAAAAGAAAAAAAAATATTTTTTTAAATTTATTGTCAAAATATCTCAGATAATTTCAATTTAACCTCTCTCAATTTGGCGCCCCTTGGCCTCGGCGCCCGGGACGACCGCCCCCCTTGCCCCCCCCCCCTTAGCTACGCCACTGCTTATTTTTTTCTTTTTGCTTGAAACAAATTCGTATTTTTTCCCAAGTTCTATCATTCCGCAGACTAGCCTCTCTCCAGGCCCGTAGCCAGAATTTTCTTTCGGGAGGGGCTCGGTCTTGGAATTTTTTTTCATCTGACAGCAGTATAATGGGCATAATTTAAAGCGTAAATAAAAAGAAAATAAACAAAGCTTAACCTACGATATGATCATGCATAATATACTTGTCTATTCCAAAGCTTGTTCTTTTTTCGATTTCGATTTCAATTTTTGGTTACTAAGAACTCTTTCGGTAACAGTTCGAAAACCAAAAGCGTTTTTGAGGAAAAAAAACTGCAAATAATAATAATAATAATAATAATAATAAAGCACAAACTAACAATTTTTGTGATTAACCTCATGTGTCTTTATAATAAATTTAAAAAGCATATGGAAGTGCAAGCAAATAATTTTAATGGATTTAAAATTCAGAATTAATATAAACGTACGCATCTTGCAATGCGGGAGGGGGATGTCTTAAAATGATTAATCTGTTAAATAATATTAATTAGGCATATTATTTTTTTCAAAGAAAAAATAATTGTTACAAATCATAGGTAATCGTACAAATTATATTTATATTTCACACTCTTTGATACAAAAGTTATACATGCAATACTCTTGGTACTATAAATTTACTAATGCTACAGAAGCAATCTTTGTGACTTCTTCACAGCCATGAGACTGATTACTATATCAGAATCTACTGCAATGTCCCAAAGGATAGATATCATTGCAGGTTGCTCAGTCTCTCATCAACTGTTGGTAGATGTTGGATTCGAATCCAATCTCGCTCTTCAGCCTAATCGTTCGGAATTTGCCATAATTTTTTTCAATCCTGGGATTTAATTGCATAGTTACGGACTAGGTTCTCTTTATATGATTACCATGGAGGGCACCCCACATCTCTTTGGGCCTATATCCCTCGTGTAGATAACTGGTCATCATAAACAACACCAACAAGTCTTTCATCGTCATCAGCCATAATGCTTCGAGACAAACATTTTATTTTCTCATTGTTGAAAAAGATCTTTCAGCCTTGGCTATTTTCACCTGATATCGTTTTAAATGGTTTAATAATTGCCAAGATTGTCAGCAAGTATTTCATTTTATTGTAATGCATTGCATTACAGTACTCTAAAACTTTTAAGACCTCTGTATTTCTATCAACCTTACAAATTCTCTCTCATCATACTTCATATATAACTTTCATCTATGAAATTAACACCTTATGTTCGAAATATTGAGAGAGATTCTCTAGTTTGTTTGCTTATTCCAGAAAAGCACATCCTGAAAAAAGTATTTCAAAATAAGTTAAAATCTCTTCATTTATAATGAATCTGTCATTTAAATTTTGAAAAAGACTTTCAACAGAGGAAATGCAGATTGTGGCCCTATAACACTCTTCACTGGACATAATTTGGTGATTTGTATGTGCAGTTTGTCTTGATCTTGGAAATTCCAAATTTTGATCTTGGAATTTTTTATTTCAATTTGAAAGACGTTTTTCTAAGTTTTGATGTACAATTAAATTCTCTCAAAATAATTCACATTTAATTTTTTCTATGTTTTCTAAAATAATTAGGACATCTTTAGCATGTGTTACAGCCAAAATTGCGTCATTAGATTTTTCACCTGAGCTTCGTCAAACTGAAAAGTTTGTCACAAACAAATAGGCTTGTGAAAAAAGCACTCTTTTCCATTCCATGACTGTCAAGAAACGTCTATGTCCATAGCTTATGAAAACATATTTCATGCGTTTTCCAAAATATCTTTTAAGGTAATGCAAATTCGTTCAAACTGCTTGACAAAAATTACCATAATTTCATGATTTTCTATAAATCTTGTGTTTCAAAGGCGAAGAAGTCATTTTCTCTTGTTTTCTGTGTCATATGATGAAATTGGTTGCTGAAGAATCAAATTTACCTTAGGATTGTTTCTAAAAAAATTTGTCAGTTCATAACTGTTCTAACAAGGAAGGTCTCCATTGGGGGCATACTCAGAATTTTTTGAAAAAAATACGAATTAAACTACTCATGTAGGTAATAAAGGATCAGTGAAAATTAGCGGCGGAATTACATTATTAGATATGTAAAAAAATAAAATAGTTTGGAATAATTGGCGTGAAAAGCTGAAAGCGACGCGGGATTTGGCGAGCAGTGCATTTCCTCGCCAAAAGCAGACGATTTTAACGAATCTGAAAATTGATTTTAAGTGACTTCACTGTTAAATTTTACTGCATGATGATTTTTTATTTTGTCATTTACTGCAACGTCACTCCACTACTTTTATAGAATATCTCTCTTCTGACCAATGAGAATGCTCCATAGCACGGTGAATTGACCGTTTTCTACAAAAGCGGTGGAGTGACGCTGCAGAAAATGGTACAGATTTTTAGCGGTGTTGTACCTTGTGCAACACTGTTAAAAATCTGCTGCATTTTGCTGCAACGCACTCCACCGCTTGTATATAATATCTCTATTCCAACCAATGAGAAAGCTCCATTTCACGGCCAAGTAACCTTTTTCTATACAAGCAAGGGAGTGCGTTGCAACAAAATGCAGCAGATTTTAATCAATTTAAATTGTGTTTTAAATGATAAAATATATTATTTTCATTTTGTTATAAGTACATATAAACGTATATGACAAAATTACACTTAAAGTAAAGTAAAAATGCAAAACTAAAATTACTTAAACTAAACTTATTTAAATAAATTGAACATAGAAAGTTTTTTCTTTAAAAAGTATTCGAAGCGTAAAAGCGTATTTTTCAAAATTTCGTTTTTTCGCCAACCGGAGATAAATCGCCAAATAAACGAAATTTTTATTACTTTTTTAAGGACGTTATAAGGAGGTTCCGCCGAAATTTTTTTATAAACATATATAACTGTATGAGAAGAACATTCTATAATTTTTTGAGATTTTTCTGAGTATGCCCGTATGGAGACCTTCCTTGTAAGAGAGATTTGGATGGCAGAAATACACATGTGTTTTTGGTCAATGTATGGTTTAAACAAACAATGGCTTGCAAATTGGAGATATCCGATTTTGGGACACTTTTAACGAATTGTAGATCCCACTAACATGTCTAACCATATTAGTTTCTCTGTCATACGCCTGTCTGACGCATTTTGACACATCATTACATAGTTCGTTACAGCGTTGTGCTATTTCTTCTGTTATACCGGATGATTAATAATGAATGGGCCAAAAAGAATAACGCAGTGTGACTGCCGTAATAGATTTAATCAGTCGAAACAAATTTATCCTGCAACTACAATTATACAAGTTTTATTTGGCAACAGGGAAAAATCATCGAATGACGAACTCGCCGCTAGAGTCACTGTTAAACAAAATGTCGTCCATGCAGGAGAAAGCGTACTGCGTTTTCGAATATGCCAAAACCACCTCGGTAACTGTTGTGCAAAGACGTTTTCGATATCTACTAACGAACGTCTACCCCATCGCTGGATTTGCCGTGCTGGGCCACAGGATTTGACATGTCTTCATTTGCCGCCGAGATCACCAGATCTAACACCCTGTGATTTTTTTTCTCTGTGATTTCGTTAAAGACAAGTTGTTTGTGCCTCCATTTCTTCAGGACTTAGAGGAACTGAAGCAGCGGATAACTGCAGTGTTGAATTCCATCACAGGGGATATGCTATCACGAGTGTGGCAGGAGCTTGATTACCATGTAGACATTTGTCGTGTCACTGGGGGCACATATTGAACACCTGCAGAAACTTGAATAAATGTAGTTTTGAGGTAAATTTGAATTGTCTAAATGTATTAATTACAACGTTCACAATCATGTTTTCTTTTTGCCCCATTCATTATGAATTACCCTGTATTTTCGGCGGACAAATCATTTATTTGAAAGAACCTAAAGTAATTTCCCAAATTATTGGGGTTTGCCCATTTTATAAATACTAGTCCACAGTCCACAAATTTAACTCAAATGGCAAAATATTCTGTGCTTGAAAAGGCTAGAGTTTCATCAGTATTCAACCTAAAACAGATAGCATTACTTATTTTGGTAGTCAGTTCTTCAGAAACTATATCCCAGCATATTTGAATGATTTGATTCTGAATGTCTGGGCTGAAGTAAGAAGTAGCATTTCTATGGGCGTTTATAACGTTTCAATTCCTCATCTCCAGGCTTTGCTATAAATCTTAAAAGAGTTCTTAGCCTACCGTCTTTTTTATTTGTTCTCTAATGTTAGAGGGCCGGTATTATGATTACCTCTTAGTAGCACATCCTGCTCGGCACAAAATAAGATTCTTAGAGTATTAGGTCTTGCCTCCTAGAAAGCTCGTTAGAAGACACTGTGACTGAAACACCGTCAAAAAACCCTACTCATGAGTATCCATCCTTGCAGTTGACAATTCTACAAAAAACAAAGAAACTTTCCCACACAAACAGACTACTCTGTGCACATTCTCTTTCTATTACAGATTCATATGCAAACAATTTAACTAAAATTTATTCTGTGAAGAGCCGGGAAACACCGCTATGGCACCTTTGAAAGTTTCTTGACACCCTATCGTCTTTCTTCACACCATTCTTTTCGAAATTCTCTGTTACTAGTTTATATATATATATATATATATATAAAGCCTTTCATATTTAAAAATTTTTTTTTAATTATTATTTTTCACATAATTTTTCATTACAAGGGTTTATTATAGTTTTGAGCTCCTTTTTCGACAAAACATTAACACTGATCACTCTAAGTATTTATTATAACGTGATATAATGAGTCTAGAGGAAATTAAGAAAGATCATAACACGAAAGTAAATATTTTAAATTTGATTCCCAAAGTTAAATTATACGCCATATGTGTAAACTTATTTTTTCTAAGTCAAATTAATGATATGATACATGCATTACACTTATAGAATTTTACTTTGCATAAAGAGAAAATTCCTTTTATAACTTTAGTTGAATAAATTTGTATTTTTACAACTAAAAATATATGTAATTTTAATGTAATAAAAGTAAAAAATTGAACATTTTGGCAGTTTTTACTATTTGATTCAACTTTTTTTTTTTTTTTTTTTTTTTTTAACTTTCGGGAGAGGCTTCAGCCCCCTTAGCCCGCTCCCAGGCTACGTACCTGCCTCTCTCTTCTCTTTCCATATTAGTGCTCAGTAATACCACATTATACCTAAATACCCACATTATACTTTTTTTTCGTTGCTCTTTGGCGAAATACAGATATTTTCGATATCCTTTGTCGAAATTCCCGCATTTTCCGTGATCCTTTGTCGAAATCCATGTATTTTCCGGCGGTGCTTGTAGAAATTTGAGGGTTTTTTTCTGCGTCCTTTGACGAAAATCGTGTTTTTCTGCAGACCTTTGAGTACGCGTTTTTTTTTTTTTTTTTTTTTTTTTTTTTTTTTTTTTGTCACAATCCCTAGTCAAAATTTGCATATTCCGCTGCTTTTTGAGGAAATTTACATTTTTCTACAATCCTTTGTCAAAGTTCGCGTTTTATTTTGGCGTTTTTTTCTTTTTTTTTTCTTTTTTACGAAATTCGCGTTTTTTTCCGATGCTTTGGCAAAATTTGCATTTTTTCGCGGCTCTCTGACGGAATACGTATGTTTTTTATCCCACTATTTTGCCGAAATTCATGCTTTTACCACGACTCTTGGATGAAATTTGCATTTTTTTTCCGCAGCCCTTTGACGAAATCCTTTTTTTTTAATGGCCATTTGACGAAATTAACTTTTTGGGGTCCTTTCGTGAAATTCGCGTTTTTCCGCAATCCAACGTCGAATTTTTTTGTTTTTTCCTAGGCTTTTTTGTCAAAATTCGCATTTTTCCAAGAATCTTTGGCGAAATTAGATTTTTTTTCCTGCTGTCCTTTGTCGAAATGCGTGTTTTTTTCGTGATCTTTTGAAGAAATTCGCACTTTTCTCGCGACCCTTTGATTAAATTCGCGTTTTTTAGTGCGGTCTCTTAGCAAAATTCGCGTTTTGACAGGGGCCAACGAACGAAATTTGCGTTTATTTCGCGATCATGTGACGAAATGTGCATTTTTTCTGTGGTCCTGTTGTGGAATACGCGTTTCTTCGCTATCCTTTCACGAAATTCGCTTTTTTACAATACTTTCTTGAAATTTGTATCTATTTGGCTTTTTGTTAAAATTCGAGTTTTTTTTCGCGATCTTTCTGTCAAATTTCACGTTTTTTCCGCGGTCTTTGACAAAGTTAGATTTTCCTGCGGTTTTTTGACAGAATACGTGACCCTTTATCAAAATTCGCGTTTTTTCCGCTTCCCTTTGATGTAATTCGAGTTTTTTCTGCGTCCTTCTGATGAAATCCGCGTTTTTTCAGCGATCATTAGCCGAAATCCACGTTTCCTCCGCGGTCATTTGACAAAACTCGCTTTCTTTCTGCAGTCCTTTTATGATATTATATTATTCTTTTCTTACGATTCTCAGACTATATTCACGTTTTTCTGCGGCCCTTTGGCGGAATGTCTGTTTTTTTGCGATCCTTTGTCGAATTAGGATTTTACCGCTTTCTTTTGACGAAATTCACGTTTTTCTTCCGCACGCCTTTGATTAAATTTCCCTTTTTTGGGGTCATTTGATGATATTCACGTTTTTTCAGCAATCGTTAGACGAAGTTCGCATTTGCTCCACGATCCTTTATCGTGCTTTTCCTATACTTTGGCGAAGTTTGCTTTTATTTTTCGTAGCCTTCTGGTGCAATTCTTGTATTTTTCTGTGTTCCTTCGACCTAATTTGCGTTTTTCCGCAATAACTTGTTGAAATTTTCGTTTTCCTCCGCTTTTTGTTGAAATTCGCATTTTTTCCACGGCACTTTGATGAAATAAATTTTTTTTGTATGTGGCCTTTTGACGAAATTCGCTCTTTTTTCGCGACCCTTTGACGAAATTTACATTTTTTCCGCGGTCCTATTGCAGAATGCATGCTTTTTGCTATCCGTTGACAAAATTTGTGTTTTTTCGCAATACTTTGTCGAAATTTACGTTTCTTCATCGGCCATTTGTCGAAATTTGCATTTTTCAATGATTTTTTGTCGGAATTCGCATTTTTTCCACGGTCCTTTGACAAAATTAGTGTCTTTTGTGCGGCTTGACGAAATTTTCATTTTTTGCAGTCCTTCGACGAAATTCACGATTTTGGGGGCCCTTTGATAGAATATGAATCTGTTCGTGATCTTTTGTTAAAATTCGCGTTTTTACCATGCCTCTTAGATGTAATTCGAGTTTTTCTGCGGTTTTTTGTTAAAATCGGCGTTTTTTCAACTGTCATTGACCGAAATTCATTTTATTTTTTATCTTTTTGATGATACTCCCAGTTTTTGCGATTTTTCGATGAAATTCGTATTTTTCTACAGCCTTTCGACGGAATACGTGTTTTTCTAGCGATCCTTTCTCAAAATTCGGATTTTTCCTGCAGCCTTTTGACGAAATTTGCGTTTTTTCGAGGAGCTTTGATTTGCGCATTTTTTAAAAGTTCTTTGACGAAATTGGCGTTTTATAGGTAGATTTCGTATGAAATGCTACCTATTGCGGTCGCTCCTATGTTAGAATTTTTGAAATTTTTTTGCAGATCTACGCCGATTATGACCCCTAGACCCTAAAACTGCCATCAGTAAAAAAGTTTACATATATATATAATGGTCTATCTATCTATCTGTCTATATACATATATCCTTTTCTATGGACACGATAACGTCTATAATTCTGCACCAAACTGATTCATAAAATCAAGGGGTATAAAATCTCGGTCAAGTTTGTAAATGGGCAAAATCGGACCAAGGGGATGGAAATAGGGAAGGTTTTAATGAAAACTTGAAAAAACGCTACAACTTCTTAATTAAAATAGATATCGAAACAGTGTAAAGTGTTTATTATTTCTAAAAAATGGGCCAAAAGTTTATGCATGACAGATTTTTGATAAAGTTAAAAATGGGCTCAAGGGCCAAAAAAAAAAAAAAAAAAAAAAAAGGTTTATGGGAAAAACAAAAATTATAACTTTGTTAATTCTCAAGATATCAAATCCAACTAAATTTTTTATGTATGTTCTCAAAATTATCTAAAGCTTGTGTATTTACAAGTTTTTGCTCTTACCGGTGAAAAAATAATAAATAAAAACAAAAACAAATAGGGGGATGGAAAAAGAAAAAAAATCCATAACTTCGTCAATTCTCAAACTATCAAATCCAATTAAATTTATTTTACATCTTCTCAATAATATCTACAACTTTTATACTGACAAGTTTTTCATAAAACAAATTCTTATAGCAAAAATAAATTGAACAAAAATCGGAGTTGAAGAAAAATCCTCCAGATCCAAACTGCTTATATTCTGACTCTTTTTAAAATTCATTTTTGATTTTAAAAGCATCCAAATAGCAGGTCCTCTTATTTAGGATCTATATAATGTGATGTATTGATCAGTTTTTTGGTAAAGACATAATTTATTTTTTTTTAAAAAAGGCTGCCAAAATGGGTATTTTGAACAAAATTTCCCGAAGCGATCGGGAAGCATTCAAATAACAAATTGCGTTTTTTTTTTTTTTTTTTACTTATTTTTAAATCCATTTTTGCTCTCAAACGCATCCAATTGACAGGTTCTCTTATTTAGGAGCTGTATAATGTACCGTATTGGTCAGTTTTTTGATAAAGGCAAATTATATTTCAAAAAAAGTTATGATAGTGGGCACTTCTTCGCGCAAAATTTCCCGAAGCGATCGTGATTGAAGAATTGAGGATGTATTCAAATAACAAATTGGTAATTTTATTACTCATTTTTAAATTCAATTTTGCTTTAGAACTCATTCAACTGACAGTTTTTTTTTTTTTTTTTTTTTTTTTTTGTTATTTAGAAAGTATATAATGGGCCGTATTGGTCGACTGGACTGATGACTAATTTTTTAAATTTTTCTTAAAAATTCAAACAGAATTAGCCTTGCTCTCCCCCATTCCCGCCTCTGGCTAAGGCTTTATTATCAAAAATTATTTCTATTTGCAACACAATTCAACGTGCTTGTATAAATCCGTGGAAAACGGGAAATCGAAAATTTTCACGAATCCAATACTTTTTTCTTGTAAAGATGGAAAAAAGCAAAAAAATATAAGATGAATAAAATAATGACTTTTTTCTGAATCTCTGTTGAAGGTATTCACAGACACTCGAAAGTGATTTTTTAAAATTTTTGAAATTTCCTCTTGTTATCATTTTTTTTTATAACGACAATTATACTTTAAATTTTTGAAAAAATAAAATAAATAAATAAAAATTTTAGCAATTAAACAGAAATAATTTTTAAAGAGAAAACTAGACAAAATTTTGTCAAAAATTGACATTTTCGCAAAACGTGATAACTCAAAAATAAAACAATAGATTGACATTTTGTAAATCAGAATAACTTATTCTAAGACTTAGACTACACATATTATAATCGCATCTCTATCTCAAATGATATGGTAGTTAACGAACTAATGCAATGAAAAATTCGCAAAATTTGTCTCAAGTTTGACATTTGGGGCTATGCTAATATAACGTTATCATTTTAGGGGGAGCGAAATCTGGCATATGATATTGTAAGATATCTCTGGGGGAAAAGTGAAGGTTGTCTTTTGATATCGATATTATTTTTGATACAATCAATATTTACTCTTTTTGTTTGTAACATGGTGTTTGGTTTAAAATGGTATGTTATCTTTTTTTCATCAGTTATCCATTTTTATGAAAATAGGTATGATGATGAAAAATATGAAAGTAGAATATAATCACTAAATCATTGTAGAATTATTTTATTCTAAAATATGGAATACCCCAAATTTTGACATTGCTATTCTTTATTACACGTGTAGGTATATATAATTATGGTTCGAGAAATCATATGTGAAGTAAATTTGAACTACCGCTTGTGTTTACAAATAAATAAAAGAGAAAAAAAAAGAATGTTGTCCACTTGTTTTGTTGATAAGAATTTGGATCTTATTCCACACCACACTTCCGTCCGGTGCAAGTGCAACAAGATTTTATTACTGTTGGAATGCATCTTGTACAAAAAACTATAGCAAAATAACAATATATTTTATTAGCGCTATTTTATCAGCTTTTCTTCCTTTGAATAAATAAAGTATGCGGAAAATAAATGTAACCAGTTTTTTAAACACTTCAAACAAAAGAAATAAATTCAAAAAAGTTTTTAAAAAAATCCCTGTCGGCTGGGCCTATAGGCGGAGGTAGATTTCGAAGATTGCTCATTTCAACAAAAAAAAAAAAAAAAAAAAATATATATATATATATATATATATATATATATATATATATATATATATATATATATATATATATATATATATATGATTAGAGATAAACCCAGTTTAATAACTTCATTTGGCCGTTTATGAAAAATTTTTAATTTCATTTTTCTGCAAAAACTGGTTTTATCAGAATCATCTTAAGAAAAAGTCAGCTCAAATGCCCATTTTGACAACATATTTTGAAATAGGTCCTGAATTTATTAAAAAATCGACCAAAACAGTACATTATACAGTTCCTAAATAACAGAAAACTGTCAGTTGAATGCATTTGAGAAAAAAAATTGAAATAACCGATTTGTTGTTTGAATACATCCTTAATTCTTTAATCATGATTGCTTAGGAAAATATTGTGCGAAATACTCACTTTGACAGCATTTTTAAAAATATAATCTATCTTTATCAAAAAACTGGCCAATGCATCACAGTATATAGTTCCTAAATAAGAGGATCTGTAAATTGGATGCGTTTGAGAGCGAAAATGGATTTTAAAACGAGTCATAAAAAACGCAATTTGCTATGTGAAAACTTCCTTAAATTTTCAAATCACGAAGACTTTGGGAAATTCTGTTCAAAATACCCTTTTTGGTAGCCTTTTTTTGAAATATATTACGTCTTTTTCAAAAAACTGACCAATGCATCACATTATATAGTTCTTAAATAAGAGGATCTGTAAATTCGATGCGTTTGAGAACAAAAAATGATTTAAAAACGAGTCAGAAAAAAACGCAATTTCTTATTTGAATACTTCCTTCAATTTTCATCCCGATGACTTTTGGAAATTCTGTTCAAAATACCCTTTTTGGTAGCCTTTTTTGAAATATATTTGTCTTTATCAGAAAATTGACCAATGCGTCACTTTATACAGTTTCTAAATAAGATTATCTACCATTTGGATGCGTTTAAAATCAAAAATGAATTTAAAAATGAGTCAGAATATAAGCAGTTTGGATTTGAGGTTTTTTCTCCAACTCCTATTTTTGTTTAATTTCTTTTTGCTATACGAATTGGTCCTATGAAAAACTTGTCATTATAAAAGTTGTAGATATTTTTCAGAAGATGTAAAATAAATTTAATCAGATTTGATATCTTAAAAATTGACGGAGTTATGGATTTTTCTCTTTTTTCAGCGCCCCTTTTCTCTTCGTTTTTAATTTTTTTCATCGGTAAAAGTTGGTCCTATCAAAAACTTGTAAATACAAAAGTTTTAGATAATTTTAAGAACATTTACAAAAAATTTAGTTGGACTTGATATCTTGAAAATTGACGAAGTTATGAATTTTTTTCTCTCAAAATCCCTGTTTTTTTCGCCCCTTGAGCCCACTTCTAAATTTATCAAAAATCTGTCATACATATGCTTTTGGCCCATTTTTAAGAAGTAATATAAACTTTAAACTGATTCGATATCTACTTTAATTAAGAAGTTATAGCGTTTTTTCGGTTTTCACAAAACGCCCCCTATTCCGACCCCCTTGGTCCGATTTTGCCCATTAACGAACTTAGCCAAGATTTTAACCCCTTTGATTTTATGTACCAGTTTGGTGGAGATTGGTGAAGAATTATAGAAGTTATCGTATCCATAAAAAAGTGAAATATATAGATAGATAGATAGATATATATATAAACTGGTGCGATTGCAATAGGTAGTATTTCTTACGAAATCTACCTAAAAATTACACTTTGATGGCGATATCATTATCAGGGGAGGGGGAGAGAGGTTCAAGAGATGATAACATACTGTGGCCAACTTGATTTAATCGATACTATAAAAAATTTTATCGATGTCCTAAAGGTAATATTATTTTTATTTGCCTTCAAAATTTGAAGGTAAAAAAGTCGGATGTGCCAACCCCAAAACTTTTTTCTATTTTATACATGTTAAAATTTCAAAATTCGTTATCACAGTGTCAAATTAAAAAGATAACCTATGCCCATCACGATGATTCAAAAGTATAGGCTCGTTGAATTACGTGCTTTAAAAAATATATGGACATTGGATTTTCCAAGCAAATCATTGAACTTCGGACCAGCCCACACTCTCTTAGGTGTCTTCAACCGAAATTCCCAATACAAAGAGCATAAACGCGACACCTGTTGGGCAGCATACACCCAAGCCCAATAAGGATCAATGTATCTAAAAGTGTTCAAAATATAAAGTTTGATTAAATTCCGTGCATTACTTTTTGAAATATAGCTGGCTCGAATATCGAGAAAAATGCAATATACCAGCGCAATCTGTTATAAGGATTTATACGAAAATCTAATCAGGAATAACTTATGTCAATTTTAACAGAATATTAAATTTGATGAAATACCCTTCATTAGTTTTTGTGATATTATCGCTAACATCGTGTAAATCTTGAAAATCAGTGTTAAATTTAACGGATGTTAGGGGAACATGCCCCTTCTCCCGGAACATTGAAATGTCGACTGGAAAAATTGAGATTTTATGCCTAATGGACAAAATTCCAGTTTCCTCTCCCCAGAATTCTAGAACGCCCCTCCCTGGAACCGCACAAATCCCTTTCGGGAGAAAAATTTCTGAATCCAAGACTGCTGAAAAAAAGCAGCATAGCAGCTCAACCTTATATATGATTTACACAAAACATAATCAAGAACAACTTTATGTCGATGTCTAACAGAATATTAAGTTTGAGGAAATTCCGTTCGTCAGTTCTTGAGATATGATTGCTAAAATCGTGTAAATTCTGAAAAACAATGTTGAGTTCAGAGAGTGGCCTGGAGGAATATCCCCTTCCCGGAAAATTGAAAGATCTCACCGGAAGGTTTGCGATTTTATGCTTAGTGTACAAAAGTCTAATTTCCTTCCTCCCTGTCTGGAACTTAAAATGTCTCTCCCTAGAACCGCAGAAATCCCTCCCGGAGGAAAAATGTCTGAATTCAATATGGCAGAAAAAAATCAACATAGAAGCGACACCTGTTGGGCGGTTTACACCGGAATTTCATAAGCAACAATTTGTGCCAAGGTCTAACTGAATGCAAAGTTGGATGAAAATTCGTGCATCATTTTTCGATCTTGCGGATATCTTGAAAAATGCAGCATAACAGCATCAACTATTGGGTGATTTTCACCAAGAAGAAACTGCACAACTTTATACCGAGGTCTAACTGAATTTAAAGTTTCAATAGATTCCATGTATTAGTTCTTGAGATAAAACTTCCATTTTTTTTTTTTTTTTGTCACGATTGATAAATAGATAGGTAATTTAATTAAAATAGCCAGTCAAATCATATTCAGCGTAGGACTTTCTAAAACGCACAAATTCGTCGAAAACCGGAAATCGAATTTTTTCGTGAATGCGATACTTTCTTAAAAAGCTCGCCTTTTTCTCCTTTCTGTTCATTTGTGACTGTGACACGTGTTTACTGACTGATGATAGACTAAATCGAAGGTTTATATTTATTCTGTAGAGCTGATCCAAAGTATCAGACCAGATTCTATGATCGTTGAGGTCGTTTGTGTGAAATAGTCCTCCAGTATTCGTCTGGGATGGCTCAATTGGAAGAGCATTGACAGCTTCAGCCAATACATTCCTGGTTCGAATCCTGGCTCAGACTTTTTTCACTCACTTGGAAAATTTACACCGTTATAATTGATTTACCGATTGAATAATCGTGTTTAAAATTAATCTAATAATGATAAACTGTTACATTTTTCAGTACGAAACGCGTCCTGTGTATTGTTTTGACTTTATGGAAATTTATACAAAGTCTTATTATTTGAATTGACCTTAATGGTGTTGGTAAGTGATATCTTGAATCCCCATCCCCGCGCCAATGTTAAACCTATGAGCATGGCTATTTGTATTTTTAAAATATTTCCTTCAGAAAGTAATATTTTTAAAATTCTTTTCCGTGTGTATTTTTTTTAAATGATGCTTCTTTATTATGAGATGGCAACCAAGATGATAAAATATATCTAAAATGTACACTTAATTTTATTTGAAGTATTAAAATCTTACTCGCAGCTTATCAGCTTCATTAAGGTTTTTAACAATAAACAATATATTAAACATATATTTTAGAAATATTTTGACAACTAAGTTAAAAAGAGAGAGAGAGAGAGAGAGAGAGAGATTCTTTAAGAAGAATAAAATGAAAACTAAATTAAAAATATTAATTTGCTGAAGAGATATTTTAAAAATGCGAATGCATTTTTATGCCTATAAGTGGATACGGATAGAGGAAAAAAATACAGAAATTGCTATGGATGACTTTTAGGGTGCAGGTCAGTGATATTTCAAATTCCCCATGCGAGGGAAATTTAAGATAATATTGATCAATACCTTTAAGGCTCCACACTAGTCACTGAAAAAGATCCGGATGATAATGTTAAGTGTATGGGGACGGATTTTTTTTTCAAATATCTCGCTCAAATTTTAATATTTTTTATTTTGCATAGCATAGCAGAGGACGATCTACAACCGGTCTAGTTTTTACTTTTTCGATTTTGGTTTCAGATTTTTTTTTATAAAAAAAATTTCTTTCGAAACCGGTTAGAACCAGTTCTGAAAGTAAAACTATCATGACATAAAAAAACATATAACCAAAATTGAAAAAGTAATAACTAGCCCGGTTGTAAATCATCCTCAGCTATCCTATGCAAAAGGAATCATGTAAAAACATTAAAATTTGTGCGAGATATTTGAAAAGAACGCCCCGATAGACATAATATTATCATCCCGGTGTTTTTCTGTGCCTAGAGTTAAATTATTAAGATTGTGATATGAGTACGAAACTCTGAACATTATTATAACCGAAATTCGCAGCCTTATATGTGTAATATGGGAACAAACCATTGAAAGCTGTATATGCCGTAGGTTAATTGGCTTTTTGCAGTAAGTCGGAAAAGTATCCGGCTTATACTTTACTATCGGAAAGAGAGATGATTTTCAAATTAACTCGGCCTTTTGAAAACAGCCCGATTTCCCAATTAGGTTACGACATATACATTTTAAAATCTATATTCTCTTTCTAATGAGGTGAATCTACCGTATTCACCAGGTTTTCTCTTTCCGCCAACCTACTGTCTATCTATGTAGCTTGCAATTTCCACTGAGTGAAACCTACAAAACATTACCCACAAAAACTAAGTTTTATTATTTTTTACTTCAGTTTATTTAAGCACTTATTTTTACCCAAATTCCTATAATATAAATATTTTTTCGTTATACTTTTGGCAACTTTTTCTCCATTCTTTCACCTCCCCCCTTTTTTTTCTTTGTCACATGTTTCCTGTCAAAGGTTAAGAGTTTGACATACTATCTTAATTAAAACTTTGCTTTCTTTTACCTTAAAAACACATATCCATATAAATAGGTTAAAAAAAAAATATATATATATATTAATATCTTAGAGATGATGACGATTTTCACTTCTGACACCAGACACACAATTAAAGATATTTCTCACGCGATGCGTTTGCTACTCAAACGATCATTATTCTGAAACTACAAATACGAAAATTCGCCATTTCTGGCAGCCCAGCAAACAACCTGGATCGCACGCAATTACTCCAGGACAGACCAAACACTTAGCACTCGTTAAAGTTAACATATTTGATCTAGTCCAGCTCAAATAGATCAAAACAAATGTTCTCCACCTGTCTTCTCTGATCGAATCGAATCAGTGCTTTTCCTGCCTTGCTTTGTAGTAAAGCAGTTTGAAACGAATCGATGAATGACATGAATGATTCTTTTATTACATTATATAGTTCCTAAATAAGAGGATCTGTAAATTGGATGCATTTGAGAGCAAAAATGGATTTAAAAACGAGTCAGAAAAAAACGCAATTTCTTATTTGAACACTTCCTTAAATTTTCAGTCACAATGATTTCGGAAAATTCTGTTCAAAATACCCTTTTTGGTAGCCTTTTTTGAAATATATTCCGTCTTTATCAAAAAACTGACCAATGCATCACATTATATAGTTCCTAAATAAGAGGATCTGTAAATTGGATGCGTTTGAGAACAAAAATGGATTTAAAAACGAGTCAGAAAAAAACGCAATTTCTTATTTGAATACTTCCTTCAATTTTCAGTCCGGATGACTTTCGGAAATTCTGTTCAAAATACCCTTTTTGGTAGCCTTTTTTGAAATATATTCTGTCTTTATCAGAAAATTGACCAATGCGTCACTTTATACAGTTTCTAAATAAGAGGATCTACCATTTGGATGCGTTTAGAATCAAAAATCAATTTAAAAATGAGTCAGAATATAAGCAGTTTGGATTTGAGGTTTTTTCTCCAACTCCTATTTTTGTTTAATTTATTTTTGCTATACGAATTGATCCTATGAAAAACTTGTCAATATAAAAGTTGTAGATATTTTTGAGAAGATGTAAAATAAATTTAATCAGATTTGATATCTTAAAAATTGACGGAGTTATGGATTTTTCTCTTTTTTCAGCGCCCTTTTTCTTTTCGTTTTTAATTTTTTTCGTCGGTAAAAGTTGGTCCTATCAAAAACTTGTAAATACAAAAGTTTTAGATAATTTTAAGAACATTTACAAAAAATTTAGTTGGACTTGATATCTTGAAAATTGACGAAGTTATGAATTTTTTTTCTCTCAAAATCCCTGTTTTTTTCGCCCCTTGAGCCCACTTCTAAATTTATCAAAAATCTATCATGCATATACTTTTGGCCCATTTTTAAGAAGTAATATAAACTTTAAACCGATTCGATATCTACTTTAATTAAGAAGTTATGGCGTTTTTTCGGTTTTCACAAAAACGCCCCTATTCCGACTCCCTTGGTCCGATTTTGCCCATTAACGAACTTAGCCAAGATTTTATCCCCTTTGATTTTATGTACAAGTTTGGTGGAGATTGGTGAAAAATTATAGAAGTTATCGTGTCCATAAAAAAGTGAGATATATAGATAGATAGATAGATAGATAGATATATAAACTGGTGCGATTGCAATAGGTAGTATTTCTTACGAAATCTACCTAAAAGGCTACCAAAAAGGGTATTTTGAACAGAATTTCCCGAAGTCTTCGAGATTTGAAAATTTAAAGTTTTCACATAGCAAATTGCGTTTTTTATGACTCGTTTTAAAATCCATTTTCGCTCTCAAACGCATCCAATTTACAGATCCTTTTATTTAGGAACTATATACTGTGACGCATTGGCCAGTTTTTTGATAAAGATAGAATATATTTTTAAAAATGCTGTCAAAGTGAGTATTTCGCTCAAAATTTTCCGAAGCAATCATGATTAAAGAATTAAGGATGTATTCAAACAACAAATCCGTTATTTTATGACTCATTTTTAAATTCAATTTTTTTCTCAAATGCTTTAAACTGACAGTTTTTTGTTATTTAGGAACTGTATAATGTACTGTTTTGGTCGATTTTTTAATAAGTTTAGAATCTATTTCAAAATATGTTGTCATAATGGGCATTTGAGCTGAATTTTTCTTAAGATGATTCTGATAAAACCAGTTTTTGCAGAAAAATGAAATTAAAAATTTTTCATAAACGGCCAAATGAAGTTATTAAACTGGGTTTATCTCTAATCATATATATATATATGGGTAATTCCATGAGCAGATGTCGTGTAAGTCACATTCTACGATTTTTCATACCAGTATTTTAGAACGGAAAAATGTGACTTATTTTATCAGAGATATTTCATTAATTGAATAAGGCCATGCAAATCTTTCGAAAATAACGGTGGCCAACAATTTAGCAATTACTAGAAATGTGACTTACACGACAAGTGCTCATGGAAATACCCATATATATTTTTGTTGAAATGAGCACTCTTCGAAATCTACCTCCGCCTATACGTCCAGCCGACAGGGATTTTTTTATATTATAACTAGCTGACCCGCCCGGCGTTGCCCGGGTCCGTATTAACAATATTAAACGAACTTGAAATTTGTATGATTTTATCATTAACTCGTTACATGCAGAAATGCATTGTCTGAAATACGTAGCCACTGACTTTGTGAAAAATCGGTTTTAAAAACAACAACTAATATTAAGCTCTAAAAATACTTAAAATGAGCAATGAGAAACACGGGAGGGAACATGTATCCAACGATTGCGTTAGTTTCGTGTTAAAGTGTTGATATTTACCCGTAAAAATCACTGTTAAATCACGTAACTAATTATTTTTTTCGCATAGAAATCCCAAGTGAAATATTTTGAATTTCAAACTAATTATATCACTCTTAAATCCGACTATACCGTGAATGAAATCGATATGCGATGATAAAAGATTGGTATATAGTATTATAATTTCAGAGCCATTTAACAAAAGTGTATATTTTTAATCAAAGCAAGCGTAATGTTGACTCTGTGGACAAATTCTTAACCGTAAACTTTTGTACCATATCCATAATCTGTCTGTAACCTAACTGCGACTTAACATTACCCTACCGTAAATTAAATATAACATAAATGTAACCTAGCCGTCACTTTGAAATATCAATATAGAAGCATCATTTAAGATTTTGCTTGAAAAGTTAACATTCTTTCGTTAATGTCTTAAAATCGTCTGCACTCTGAAATCTAGATTTTAGACTAATATTTGTTATTTAAGTTTTCGCGCATGATTTTAAAAGAATGTTATCATAAATATACTTTACATATTGACATAGAGTTATTAATATGTTGTTAAATTAAAAACATTTTTTCATCTACGTTATAAAGTATTAAAAAGTTCTGAAAAGAAAAGAAAACTTTTAGTAATACAATTTTTAGTTCAAATCAAATGTTTTCAATATTTTATTTAATTTTATTTTGACATTTAATTATTTCGAATTTATCACTTTCAATTATTTTAAAAGCAAAACTTTTTTAAAAATAAATAATATAATAGGAAAAAGACCATTTTAAAAAATTACTATTTCTTCGTAAAATACGCTTCAGCTGTAATTCATTTCTTTCAATTCGTCTTATTAATACAAAATCCCTTCCACATGCTTTTGTTTGGGACATTAAAATTTGAGCGATAAGTGGTTTAATATTGCAACCCTTTTTTCGGTTTACTTCACCACCACCTATCTTTTTCCTCCATGGTTTACAACCGCTGTGATAAAAAATCATCATTTAAACTGACAGTTTGCAGTCTATGAATTTTAAAGGTCTGTTCCAGCTTTTTTAATTATTTATGCGAAAATTTTATGCAACCAACCAACCATAACTAAATAAAGGGGAAAAAAAAGAAGAAAAAAGGCGATTTTTCATGAGAGTGATCTTTGGAATTTAATTAATTACTCAGTTAATAAATAGAATTTCGAAATTCTGAAGCTCAGGTGCATCAGGAGAGATATTGGGCTACTCTCATAAAAATTTTGAGTTTCGTACGTCCCATAGATTTTGCTAGTCATCGCAGACACACACACACACACACACACACACACACGCAGACAGACAGAGCGATTTGTTATTTTATTAGTATAGATTATATTAAAAACTAGCTGACCCGCCCGGCGTTGCCCGGGTCCGTATTAACAATATTAAACGAACTTGAAATTTGTATGATTTTATCATTAACTGGACGCATGCAGAAATGCATTGTCTGAAATACGTCGCAGCTGACTTTGTGAAAAATTGGTTTTAAAAACAACAACTAATATTAAGCTTTAAAATACTTAAAATGAGCTATGAGAAACACGGGAGAGAACATGTATCCAACGATTGCGTTAGTTTCGTGTTAAAGTGTTGATATTTACCCGTAAAAATCACTGTTAAATCACGTAACTAATTATTTTTTTCGCATAGAAATCCCAAGTGAGATATTTTGAATTTCAAACTAATTATATCACTCTTAAATCCAACTATACCGTGAATGAAATCCATACGCGATGATAAAAGATTGGTATATAGTATTATAATTTCAGACCCATTTAACAAAAGTGTATATTTTTAATCAAAGCATGCGTAATGTTGACTCTGTGGACAAATTCCTAACTATAAACTTTTGTACCGTAACCATAATCTGTCTGTAACCTAACTGCGACTTAACAGTACCCTACCGTAACTTAAATATAACATAAATGTAACCTAGCCGTCACTTTATTGTAACCTATTCTTATTCTAACCATCACATAAATACAACTTAACTTTAACCTAACTTTAAATTAACCGCGAACTAACTGTAACCTAACGTGAAATTAAATAAAATCAAAGACTTACCGTAATGTAATTGCAACCTAATCGCAACCCAAATGTTACCTAACTATTCATGGAGTTTATGTCCATGGAAATTATTTTGTCTTGTTCGGATTTGGTTATGATTCATTAGAATATTTTCGTCGGGTTCAGATTTGGTTCTATTCAGGTTTCAGGTATTTTTTGAAATTCAATTTAAATGTTCGGGTCGGATTCATGTCCATGGAAATTATTTTGCCTTGCTCAGATCCAGTTATGTTTCTGTGAAATAATTTTGTCAGGAACAGATTTGGTTCAATTGAGATTTCGGCGTTTTCTTCAAATGGAATTTTTGGGTTCAGGTCTTCTTGCGTGTCCACGGACATTATTCTGTCTTGTTCGAATAAATACATGCTGCACTGGAATATTTTTATCAAGTTCACTTCAGATTTCGAGATTTTTTCAAAGAAATTTTTTAGGTTCAGATTCGACTCATGTGCATGGAAATTTTGTTTTATTCGGATCCTGTTACGGTTCTTTGGAATATTTTTGTCATGTTGGTTTGGTTCGGTTCAAATTTCAGGCATTTTTTCAAATAGAATTTTTAGGTTCGAATCGTGTTCATGTCCACAGAAATTATTTTATCATACTCGAGTCCGGTTATGATTCTTTCTAATATTTTGATCGGATTCAGATGTGGTTTGAGTCAAATTTCAGGTTTTTTTAAATCGGATTCTGTAGGTTCGAGTCGGATTTATGTCCATGGAAATTATTTCGTCTTCCTCGGATCGGGTTATAGTTCTTTGGAATATTTTATCGGGTTTAGATTTGGTTCAATTCAGATTTCGGGTTTTTTTCAAATGGAGCTTTTGGATTCGGATCTTCTTGCGTGTTCACGAAAATTATTCGAATTATTATATAAAATATTAGAAAATTATTCGTCTTATTCGAATAAGGATTCTTCACTGGAATATTTTTGCCAAGTTTAGATTTGGTTCAGTTCAAATTTCGCGATTTTTTCAAAGAAATTTTTCGGGTTCGGATTGGGTTGATGTCCATGGAAATATTTTGTCTTGTTCGGATCCAGTTGCGGTTCTTTGAAATAGTTTTGTCAGATTCAGATTTGGTTCGATTCAAATTTCAGGTATTTTTTCGAATGGAAGTTTTAGGTTCGTATCGGGTTCATGTTCACGGAAATTATTTAGTCTTACTCTAATCCGGTTATGGTTCTTTCTAATATTTTGGTCGGATTTAGATGTGGTTTGGGTCAAATTTCAGAATTTTTCAAATGGAATTTTTTAGGTTTGAGTCGGGTTTATGACCACGGAAAGTATTTTGTCTTCCTGGGATCGGGTTATAGTTCTCTGGAATATTTTTATCTGTTTCAGATTTTGTTCGGGTCATATTTCGAGTTTTTTTTAAGACAATATTTAGGTTCGGGTCAGGTTTCATGACCACTAAAATTATTTTGTCTTGCTTGGATCAGGTTATGCTTCATTTGAACATTTTTATGGGATTGAGATTTGGTTCGGGTCAGTTATCAAATCCATAGTTTTTTTTCAAACAGAATTTTTAGGTTCGGGTCGGGTTTATACTCACGGGATTTTTGTCTATCACGGATCGGAGTGTGGTCTGTTTTTTTCTGGTTGGGATCGGGTTATGTGTTAATTAGTCTAAACATTAAGGCTATAATCAGTTTTGCTACTATTCTTTTTATGGCTATTTCTGATAAATAATTTACTTTGCTATTTGATAATTTATTATTGTGTATGAATCGTTTGCAGATTCGAACAATTGTACGCCAAACAGCTATATTTTATTTTTGTTTTAAAACCAAATTAAAGCCATAATTTGATTTTAAATTGAATAGAATACATTTAAATTTTATCAATGATAAAAAAATAAACTCCTAGAAAACTGTTGTGTGATTTTTTTACTGCAACACAGCTAATGACTCATACATTCTAATGTTCGAAATGCCAAAGATCTGCGTACGACCACACAGTAAAAAGAAACTGAGTGGACGTACAATGTCTTGGGCTGACGCCAAAAATGTAACCCTAAAATCTGATACATTAAGTCCAAATAAGCACCAACAAAACCATGTGCCTTGACATGCCGATCAATTCAAACTGGTTTAAACCCGTATTTCTTTGTTTTTTACCTTTTAAACTGTTATTGAATAGATGACTAAAATTTCGTTTAAAAAATAAAGTTTTGTGCCATTATTGACTGTAATACACGATCGGGATGCATAAAAGATACAAATACAGTAAAACCTCTAAATAATGGGCACCTCTGGAACGCAAAAATCGTCCTCTACTCGCTATTGGGGAAACCTCAGAAATTCAATAATCTCTAACAAATACTTAATTTTTCATTAATTGGCTTTTATATGTCCTAAAAGTTCTATTACATGATCAGGGGTGCAAAAATCTAGGCGCCAGAGGATAGTCTCTCACCACTGAAATTTTAGTGTTTTTTCGCTCAAAATTTAATAGCATTCTAGCAGGAATTTTACACGAAATATTAGACGAAAAAAAACGAAATAATTTTTGTGGTGAGAAACTGATTGCTGGCGCCTAGATTTTTGCACCCCTGTACATGATTAATCAGAAATTAAAATTATTTTTTAAGCAATAAAACTGAAATAAGATTGTCTTCGCCTTCATCCACTGTCTAGTACACTCTTGTGATGAAAACTGTTACAAAAGTTTACTTTTGCTTGCGATTAGATGTATTTTGTTTTTTAATGTGACGTTACTGGACATTATAGAGTTCCGGGACGGAAAGAGGAGGGGGGGGTGCACTTTTTGAGCATTAAAAGCATAAATTTACAAAATCATCCGGGGGAACATTTCGAATACTCTGGGAGATGTTCCTCCCGGGAAAGCTGCTGAATTCAACATTGGACATGGGGGAGGGGGACTTTCCCCAGACCATTCTCTACATTTATCTGTGATCGCAAAATTTGTGATACATTTCCCCAATAAATTTAAACGCTTTTAACTTTTTTTTTCCTCGATAAAATATACTTTTTCATTCTTTATCGTCGAAAATAGTGTCCGCTATTCGGAATGTCCGTTATTCAGAGGTTAAACATAGACAAATTTAAGTTTTGGGAGTGGGTATTAGAAAATTGTCCGTTAAATAGAGGTGTCCGCTATTCGGGAGTGTCCGTTATGGAGGTTTTACTGTATATCAATCATAGGCAAGAATTATGTGATTATTTTTATCATATGACTTTGAAATATCAATATAGAAGCATCATTTAAGATTTTGCTTGAAAAGTTAACATTCTTTCGTTAATGTCTTAAAATCGTCTGCACTCTGAAATCTAGATTTTAGACTAATATTTGTTATTTAAGTTTTCGCACATGATTTTAAAAGAATGTTTTCATCAATATATTTTATATATTGACATTGAATTATTAATATGTTATTAAATCATAGACATTTTTCATCTACGTTATAAAGTATTAAAAAGTTCTGAAAAAAAAGAAAACTTTTAGTAATACAATTTTTAGTTCAAATCAAATGTTTTCAATATTTTATTTTATTTTATTTTGACATTTAATTATTTCTAATTCTCCAATTTCAATTCTTTTAAAAGCAAAAAAATATTTTAAATAAATAACATAATAGAAAAAAGACCATATTAAAAAATTACTATTTCTTCGTAAAATATGTTTCAGCTGTAATTCATTTCTTTCGATCCGTCTGACTAAGGCTAGACAGACGACCGATTTTTTCGACGCTTTGGCTTTCGAGCGAAAAATAAACACCTGCGCTGCCTCATTCACACGGACGTGGCCTTTCCGTCAAAATAAGCAGACGATATTGTCACTAGGCATAATAGAAATCTTTTGATTCGATGTTTATTAGATGGATCTTTTGAAGGAAATAAAATATTCTGTAATTTTTTATCAATTATTCAAGAAAATTGAAAAAATATATACACACAGACGGTACTGGATGCATCCTGAGAGAAGTGATAGATTATTTACCGGATCCAAAATTAAATTACAGGAAATATTCTTTAATACATCTGATGTCAAATGAAAAATATAGATGACTGCGAATATTATTAATGTTTATAATTGTTATTCAACTTTCATTTAGATAATATTTCTTATTATTATTAAATAAATTTAAAAAAAAAAACTAAATTGATTAAATGGATCTATAAATGAAATGTAGGACCGAAAAATTTTCAAAGTGTGAAATTTTCGTTACATTAATCAAGAAGCATATGCTATCGTCCCATGAGCAAGAGGTAGATTCTTTTTCTCCTTTTAGGGCTGTACATCCATATAAAAGTTTGTCACTTTTTTTTTTTTTTTTGGTAATTTTAGACCCTCTCCCCTCTTACGATATTATATACTATCATTCCCCGAACACCCTCTCCCTCAGTAATGGTATCTTCAATAATGTGTAAAAATTCCTTGGATTTTTTGGATTGTTTTTCTTTTGTTTGAAATGATGGTTACACTTATTTTTCGCATAATTTACTGATTTAGATGTAGAGAAAGCTATAAAATGTCACTTTATATATGAAATAACTGCATATCAAACAACACTTAAAATAAATAGTTAATATTTAAAAGTGTTTTAAAATAGCTTTAAAGCTTTTTGTTACATACCTTCAACAGTAATAGTGTCTTTTTATAATTGTTCTCGGTCAAGGTGGGGCAGGCAGAACTTCGAAAGGCGGACATAACAAAACAGACGGAGAAGTTTTTCTTTAACTTATAAACACAAGTATCGTTTAAAACATAACATCGTGTACAGTTTGTCGAACAGCGAATCAATATATGCATACACATATGACAGAATAATAGTAATGCTAAACGTTGGGGTATTCCATATTTTGCAATTATATAAATTTATAATCATTTAATTATTTCAATAACATTGCATTTGCATAAAAATAGACAACAGTTTAATAAAAGATAAAATACTATTTTGATGTGAAGACCAAGTTACAAATAAAAAAAATAATTCTTTTTTCTTATTGGGTCAAAAATGATAACGATATCAAAAGACAAACCAAAACCTGTTAGCCCTGTTTCTGTTGTTCTGTTCTGTTAGCACTGCTTCTGTGCTAGATTAAAGCGCATTTTAATCTAGCGAAAAAGTTTCACATTTTTTATTATTTTTCATTTTTAAAATACATTTAAAATTTAATAAATATAATTGTTATTAATGTAGTGTAAAGTTCATCAAGACTGATAAACATACAATATTAAAAACTAAAAACAAATTTCTTCCCATGGTATTTACGAAAACTGGTTGGATGTGCCAATCCCAAAACTTTCTTCTATCTCATACATGCATTTTAATATTTAAAAAAAAAGTTACTCATTTTAATGCTTTAATAATTTTAATTCAATATCCTACCAACTTTGATTTTCATCTTAAATTTCTGCTTCAATCAATTAATCGGAGTAAAAACGAATTTCCGTCTCTGCACGAGCCGATGGACAATAGAATGATAGGCAAATTTTTTTTTTCAAATTCAGGGAGGACCTACTTGCCTTACCAAAAAAAAAATCATATACAAAATGTTTAGTTCACTTCTAGAACTAACTTCATACACAATATTGAAAATGGCATAAAATTCGGTATTGTAACGCCCCGTTCCGGCGGATTTTTTTTAGATTCAGAGCGATCCAACTAGCCATAGCCATACACTTACACAAAAAATTTCTTTCAATTCGATGCATAACTTCATGTACTTCGGTGCAATATTGAAAATGGTACAAAAATCGCGATTGCAGCGCCCCCTTCCGACGGATTTTTTTTCAAATTCAGGGAGGACCAACTAGCCATAGTCATACAGTTACACAAAAAATTTGGTTCAATTCGATACATAACTTCATATACTTTTGGTCGGTACAATATTGAAAATGGCACATAAATCTCGATTGCAGCACCCCCTTCCGGCAGATTATTTTCAAATTCAGGGAGGACTAACTAGCCATAGTCATACACATACACAAAAAATTTGGTTCAATTCGATGCATAACTTCATATACTTTTGGTCGGTACAATATTTAAAATGGCGCAAAAATTGCGATTGCAGCGCCCCCTTCCGGCGGATATTTTTCAAATTCAGGGAGGACAAACTAGCCACACATACACAAAAAATTCGGGTCAATTCGATGCATAACTCCATATACTTTTGGTCGGTACAATAGTGAAAATGGCACAAACATCGCAATTGCAGCGCCCCCTTCCGGCGGAATATTTCAAAACTGAAGGAGGACCTGCTTGCCACAGCCAAAAACACTCACAAAAAATTTGGTTCAATTCTATGCATAACTTCATACACTTTTTGATGGTAGAATGGCGACATACAGACAGACACACGGACAGACAGACATTTTGTAAAAACAGGTTTTTTGAAATCTCTGACCCCTAAAACGTGTAAATCCGTCGAAAACCGGAAGTCGAAAAAAATTTCGATTACAATACTTTCTTCTATTGAAGATAGAAGAAAGTAGAAAGAAAAACGCTCAAAAATTATATATTGACAATTTTGAAAAGTGAAATATTTCCAAATTTGTCGCCATATGTAAATAGCCTTTTAACATTTTACTAGATTATATTAACTTAGTTGCCATTCAAAATTTAGCAAAAAAAAAAAAAAAAACTATGATAATAATCTATATATATATATATATATATTACGCTATCGTATGAGACACAAAAATCGTGATTATTCGTTAATTGCTTAATGGCAACGTCCAAATTAAACCCATCTTATTGGTTACTGTGCAAAAGTCCTTTGTTAAGACTTAGGCTGTAGTAAATTAGATTTGTATATGTTTTGTTCCTTCGCTGCAATTATGAAGCTTCAAAATATCATTATTTTTATTTTTTCTGTTCTTTTTTACTTAAAAAAATAAATAAAAGTCATGAATTTTAAAGTTTTCAGTTTCAAATTAAAGTTATATATTGTAAATGAAATGAGTTTAATTAATATATTATTATATTATATAATATACGATATATTATTATATAATATAATACAATATATAAATAATTAATGAAATACGAAAAAATGCCACGGGTACAATATTTGTCGATTTATTATCTGCGCCAGGCTAGCATAAAAATACTGAGCTCTTGATTTATCAGCACAGATGTCATATATGCAGCACATTGCGCGTTATTTTTCTGACGCCAATTTGACGAAAATTTCATTTCAAATACCAGCTACATACATATTTTTAACTAATTTCTATTATTTTAAAAAGGAAATAATAATAAATAAAGTTTAGATAATAATAATAGAAAAAAACAATTTGTATCATTTAAAAAAGAAAATAAAAGTAAACAAGCAGTTTATTAATAAATAAATAACAATAGCCGGGTTACCGTCTGAGGCGCATATAATTGCTACTTTGTTGCAGTCGCGCCAGTGCATATGATATCTGTATCTATTTCTCAGGGCGGAATCTTCTAATTTGGCAAAAAAATTGAGCAATTTAAAATAAATTATGTATAAAAGCAATATGATTTAATGCTTAATATACATTTAAGGGAGACCAAACTGGTCGCCAAGAGCGGCTAGTAAAAAAAGAAAGAAGGGGAAAAAAAGAAAAGGAAAAATCTATTTTTACCAAACTTAAATGTATTTGCTTCAAAAATATAAATGAAGCTTCTTAAAACTGGTACTTTCACAAAATTGTGTTCCATGAAAACATACTAATCATAAATTATTCTAATGTTGTTAGATTTAAAAATTTGTAATTTAAAAAGCAAACAAATTCCTCAGAAAGAAAAAAAAATAGAAGAAGAATTTAAAGAAGTTATTATTGAAAAAATGCTTGTTTCGAATTAATATAAATAGGTTTCATATCGTTACAAAGTGTTACTTTTTACAAACATAAAATAAATCCCCCCAAAATATAATAAATTTCGCAAAAATACTTTTTGTTTTTCTCAAAATGCTTCCCTTCCCCCCAAAACCTGCATCGATTCTTGACTACGCTATCACAACAAAAGCTCGTGAATCTTGGAAAGAAAATAAAAAATCAGCGTTAAAAACAACTCTCGTCTGAACAAGATCTAATAAACAGAAGCCACCAGACACAAGCAGCTGGCCAACGGCTTGGGGGAAACGCGTGGCTTCGACGTGAGTCTTTGCGTATGTTTGAACGCAATAGTACCGCGTCGCCCGTCTGACAAGAAGAGGAGATAGTAATGCTCTCAATAGCGGGCGTCGTTTTGTCTGTTTTTGGAAATCGTCCGTGTGGCATTACCCTAAGGGCAATGTCACACGGACGATTTTGAAAGGCAGCCAAAAAGCCGGCCTCCATTGAGAGCATAATAAACTTATACTGTTTCCACACGAGCGACGCGTTACCTTTGCGTCCATACATGCGCAAAGCTGTCGTCGAAGCTTCGCGTTTCCCCCCAACACGCTGGGAGATACTAGCGTCCTGGCGGCTTCTGCGTATGAGAGTCTATTCAGACGAAAGGCGGTTTAAACGCTGATTTTTTATTTTCTTTCAGAGATTCACGAGTTTTTGTTGTGATTGCGTAATCAAGGATCGGTGCTGATTTTTGGGGGAGGGGGAGCATTTTGCGAAAAGTAAAATGTATTTTTCAGAAATCTATTATATTTTGGAGGAATTTATTTAATTATCAAGTAACGTTTTGTAACGATATGAAATTCAATTACATAAATTCGAAACAAGCATTTTTTTAATAACATCTTTAAATCCTTCTTCAATTTTCCCCCTTTCTGGGGAAGTTTTTTGCTTTTCAAATTACAAAATTTTAAACTTACAACATTAGAATAATTAATGATTAGTATGTTTTTATGGAACACACGTTCGTGAAAGGACCTATTTTACGTATTTTGAGAAGGGGTCTGTTTCATTAAGTGGATTTCTGTGTAAGAGCCCTACAAAGACTGCAAATTTTGCCTGGATTGACCTCTGAAAATAAAATTATTACAAGTTAATCTGATTTTGAAAATCCGGTATGGTAAAGTGGACATATAAAACAGAACATCTGTGGCTCTATGTATTCATGAACGGTTTTAATTACAGCGAGCATGTATTTTCAATAATACTGTAATTTATTATTATTATTATTGCATAAGTTTGTGTATCATATCTGCAAATTTTACACCTTTTTTTTCTCTTCACTATTTTGTAAACATATAAATTTGTCTTATTTAATCATCGAAAATGTAAGATTAAAGAGGTCAAATTTTTCTGATTAAAAATAGTGGAAGGAAAAAAGCGTAAAAGTTAAAATCAGGTATATAATATTTTTTCAAAATGATTTTAATTGTAGGAAAATGGTGGTTAAAAAATTGACCTTTTTGTAAAAATTGTGTCTTGCTATTTGCATAGGATTTATGCTTGAATCGGATCGTGAACTGCGTCAAAATAAATTTTCAGGGTTAGATTTTGGTCAAACTTTAAGCATTTTTAAACTTGAGCTGTAAATTGTGGTCCTTGTAAAATAAATCTTTATGTGTACTGTTTTACACTAAACGTACTGACACAATTTCTTAAAATAAATATTTTGTAAAGATAAGAATTATTGATACCTCATTAGAAGAAAAGCTAGATTCATTTATATTTTTGAAGTAAATACATTTACGTTTGGTAAATGTAACTTTGTCCTTTCTTTTTTAGCTCACAGGCTATCAAAGCCTGACAGCCCGCCCGTTCTGTATGAATATTATACTTATCCAATGAACACCTAGAATGATCCTATATCTAAATTTTGAACGAAAATTGATAGTTCTGCATGAAAAACGCATCTACGTTCGTGCGTAACACGATAACTTATGATAGAAATACCCGATCTACTTGAAATTTTGTGTATAGGTATATTCTGATAAGGCGTTTCCTGATTAGTTTTTGGATTTCATTCGATATGTATATAAGAGGGGTAACGGCGGGCTCATGCCTCTCCCCTTAATTGATATAAATGGGTTTTCCATGCAGGACTATCAATTTTCGTTCAAAATTTAGGTATAGGATCATTCTAGGTGTTCATTGGATAAGTATAAACAGGGGGAACGGGGGGCTAATGCCCCTCTCCTTAATTTATATAAATGGATTTTCCATGCAGAATTATCAGTTTTCGTTAAAATCTAGATATAGGATCATTCTGATGAGGCGCCTCCATGATTAGTATTAGGTGCTCATTGGATAAGTATAAAGAGGGAGAACGGGGGCCTAATGCCCCTCCCCTTGATTTATATAAATGTGTTTTTCATGCAGAATTTATCAGATTTCATTCGAATTTTAGACGTAGGATCATTGTGATGACGGCACCGCCATAATTTATTTTGCGAGTTCATTGGATAAGTCTAAGTGGGGGAGAGGGAAAGTAACCCCCTTTAAATAAGTTTAATAGGGTTTGCCTGCAGAATATAAATATTCCCTCAGGAACGAATTGCTTCAAATTTTGGATATAGGTTTATTCTGATAAGGCGCTTCCCTGATTGTTTTTTGGAATTTATTGGGTAAGTAAAAATGGGGAGACCGGTGGGATAGCTCTCTTAATTTTTTTTTTTTTTTTTTCAGAATTAACCGATTTGTTTCAATTTTTGGATACAGGTTCATAGTGATGATAAGATGCTTCCCAAATTAGCTGTGG
The DNA here is from genome assembly GCA_964019185.1 of Maratus speculifer. NCBI lineage: Eukaryota > Metazoa > Arthropoda > Arachnida > Araneae > Salticidae > Maratus > Maratus speculifer. The sequence goes on from OZ025290.1 coordinate 275,168,940, forward strand.
AGTTCTTTTGTTACGTTCTTGTTTGAGGGGTACTTGCTATTATCTCCCCCCCCCCCCTTAAATTTGATAAATGGGTTTTTATGCAGAATTGTCCAAATTGCTTTTAATTTTGGATGTATGTTCTTTCTAAAATGGCAAATCCATGAACACTTTTGGAAGTTTAATGGTTAAGTATATAAGAGGGGAATAACTCCTCTTAAATTATATAAATGGGTTTTTATTAAGAATTTTTGGATTTGCTCTGAATTTTTGATATAGATATTTTTCATATGATAAAGCATGTCTCTGATTAGTTAAGGGGATTCAATTATTAAGTATAAAAAGGGGAAATGGAAATGTTACAACTCCTTAATTGTTTTTTGAACGGAACTAACTCTTGAAAATATAAGGCTGTATGTACAATTAGTATGCTTAGCCTGTGAACTCAATGCCATCAATTTAACTGGGCAATATTCTTTTTATTTATTTTTTTCCTTCCTCCTTTCTTTTTTTTTTTCCTATACACTTTTTTTCTTTTTTTCATACTTTGTGTGACAACAAAATAAATATTCTCATGTGAAACATTAAAAGGCTGTTTACATATGGCGACAAATTTGGAAATGTTTCATCTTTCAAAATTATCAATATATGATTTTTGAACCTTTTATTCGTAGATACCATAGAAAGAATTTTATTATTCAATTTATTTTTTAATATTGTATGTTTTATCAGTCTTGATAAAGTTTACACAATGTTAATCACAATTATATTTATTAAACATTAAATGCATTTTAAAAAAGATAAAATAATTGAAAATATGAAACATTCTTCGCTATATTAAAACGTGCTTTATAATTGAAAAAGCAGAGGCAGGTCTGATAAGTTAAAAAAAGGAATATGCCCATATAAAGTTATCATTTTACGGGGGTGTGGGCATCTGGCACATGATATTGATAGCTATGCCTAGGGGAATGGTGATTTGTATTTTGATTTCATTTTTGACCCAATAAAAAAATCTTTTTATTTGTAACTTAATCTTTACATCAAAATAGTATCTTATTTTTTTTTAAATGTTGTCTATTTTTATGCATATGCAATGTCATTAAAATCATGAAATGATCATAAAATTATTTAATTCCAAAAGATGGAATACCCCAACGTTTAGCATTACTATTCTACCGACATACTTATATTTATGTATTGACTTGCGATTCGACAAACAATATGCGAAGTTTCGTCTTAAAACTATACTTGTTTTTATTAGTAAATAAAAGAAGAAAAATGTTTTGCCCGCCTGTTTTGTTGTGCTTGCTTTCGGAAGTTCTGCCTGCACCGCCCCGTACGAGAACAATTCTTAGAAGACATTATTACTGTTGAAGGTATTATGTGAAAAAAATTATTTTAAAATACTCTTAAATATTAATTATTACTTTTAACTGTTGTTCGATATAAAATTAGTTCATATATAAAATAATATTTTACTGGCTTCTCTTCATCTGAATCAATAATGTATGCGAAAAATAAACGTAACCATATTTGTATAACGCTCCAATCAAAAGAAAAAAATAAAAAAAAAAATCTAAATAGTTTTCAGACATTAATAAATATAGTATTACGAAGGGAGAGATTGTTCGAGAAATGATAGCGTATGATATCGTAAGGGAGGAGGAGGTCCAAAATTACCAAAAAAATGATAACGCTATGTATGCATGTGCAGCCACAAAAGAGGAAAAAATCTAGTTTTTGCTTATAAGGTGGTAGCACGTGCTTCATGACTAATGTAACGAAAATTTCCCAATTTGGAAATTTGTCGGTCCTATTTTTGATTTATACAATTAAGATTTTTTTATGGTGTACTTTAGCAACTTTTTTTAAAAATCAATTTAATATTTATTTATTTATTTAATTAATAATAACAATAAATATGATCTATTATCTAAATGAAAGTTGAATAACAATTATCATCAATTTAATAATATCTGCAGTCATGTATATCTTAAAATATGGTGGATTTTTCAGTTAACATCAGATGTATTAAAAAGTAATTCCTGCAATATTAGATATTTTAAATAAAAATGCCTGGTAAATAATCTATCACTTATCATACGATAAATCCAGTACCCTCTCTGTATCTATAATTTTTTCTAATTTCTTGAATAATCAATACAAAATTACAGAATATTTTATTACCTTCCAAAAATCCATCTTATTTAAATTAAAAGCATCAAATTGAAAGCTTTCTAATACGTCTAGAAACAATATCGTCTGCAAATTTTGAAGTAAAGGCAACGTTCGTGTGAATGGACGCAGCGCAGATGTTTATTTTCTCTCGAAAACCAAAGCGTCGAAAAAATCGGTCGTATGACATTGGCCTAATACAAAATCCCTTTCACATGCTTTTGTTTGGGACATTAAAATTTGAGCGATAAATGGTTTAATATTGCAACCATTTTTTCGGTTTACTTCACCACCACCTATCTTTTTCCTCCATGGTTTACAACCGCTGTGATAAAAAATCATCATTTAAACTGACAGTTTGCCAGTCTATGAATTTTAAAGGTCTGTTCCAGCTTTTTTAATTATTTATGCGAAAATTTTATGCAACCATCCAACCATAACTAAATGAAGGGAAAAAAAGAAGAAAAAAGGCGATTTTTTATGAGAGTGATCTTTGGAATTTAATTAATTACTCTGTTAATAAATAGAATTTCAAAATTCTGAAGCTCAGGTGCATCAGGAGAGATATGGGGCTACTCTCAAAAAAATTTTGAGCCTCGTACATGATGTAGATTTTGCTAGCCATCGCAGACACACACACACACACACACACACACACACACACACACACACACGCAGACAGAGCGTTTTGTTCTTTTATTAATATAGATGTTAAAAAATAAGGAAAAAAATAAAGTACATTTTTAACCAAATAATTATAATATAATTAAAATCAATATATCAATTGATAATAATTAAGCTTAAAAAATATTAAAGAATAATGAAAAAAGTAAAGTACATTTTAACCAAATAGTTATAATTTAATTAAAATCAATATATTAATTGATAAAAATTAAGTTATAAAAATATTAAGATATTGTATTCTGTTACATGAAAGTCTACAAAATTTCATTAGTCTAACACCAGACAGTGTGTGTTTGTGTGTGTGTGTGTGGGGGGGGGGGGGATAGGTTGCAAAATTCCAGCTTTGCAAACATGAAATAATTTATATTAGATTCTCGTGACGCGGAATGGGTTAATATAAAGGAAGTTCAAGTAAGAAGAGATTTGATAACGGAAAACGAAATGCTGTTGCTAGCGCATACATAACACAAATAACATATACACGCCTCAACTTTCCTACCAGTAATATGTTACTTAGTCATAGAATTTCTGATATTAAAATTAGGCATAGATTTCTATTTAAAAAATGTGATTTTTAAGGATTAAAAACTCTACATATGGGACGCTCATCGCGAAGAGGATGAAAATGAAAATACAATAAGTTTTTTGTTACAATTAATATCATTAGCTGCCGATATGCTATTTATTTCGGGTGACAATTAAAGTGTCATCTCTAAAAAATAATGTTACTTTACGTAAGACCAGCCATAAAACAAAGTAGATGTATTATAGTACGATTAAATACTGATAATATCTATTGCAAAATTTTTAACCCTTTATCTATCGATGGTACTTATAAGTACCATTAAAATTACTTATTATAAAATTCTTTTAATACGTCAAATAGTTGTAATACTGTTTAGAATGAGTTACAGATACATTACTTTATTTTGCTCCAAAAACATTATTGGTTACACAAAACAAAAATATTTTTAAAAGGATGATTTCTTTTGCCTTTGTATCTTGTCAGCTTTCTTGGCACTAAGGGAGGTGGGTAAGGATTTTTGAATTCTGAAATATTTCTATATTTATGCATCATATTTGTACATTTTATAATTTTACAAAATATTAAGAAAAAATTTTAAAAGAAAAGATTTGAGAGGGGTTATAAATATTGCACAAAATCCCTGTAAATTCAAATTTAATTAATCCTTCTAAGTCATTCGATCCTTCTAAAATCCTTCAAAAATTTATTAAATGATTATATAAATCTTTTAATTTAGTTTAAACAATTTTCGTAAAATGCTTTAGGATGTAAAATTTTCATGAATTCATAATGTAATAGATAAAAGGTTAAAACTTTTAAACATTGCACATTTTCAATTTTTACACCGTCGTAAAGGAGGACGGGAAGGGGGGGGAGAATTTCTTTTAATTGCAATTTGTTTGAAAACTGCATCTCAATTTATTTTTGAGATATTACTTTTTTTTGTAACTTTTAATGCAATAACTGTAATGGTGGCAAATGAAATACTCCATTTCTGTAGATAGTAGAAGGAAAATAGTTGGAAAATAGTAGACTACTGTATCATTTTGTTGTCATGACATCATACTATGTAAAAAAAAAAAGCGTGCATTTTAAATTCTAAAAGTGAAATGAATTTTGTACAATCTGTATTCATACATACATATATATACAGTAGAACACCGTTATCCGAAAATCGGCTTAACCGAAATACCTTAAAATTTATTTAAGTCCATTTTGAATGTGAAATATTTTACTATCAGTACTATTTTTACCAATATCAAATGATACCTTTCAACATATTTTGATTTATGTTTACTATTTTTACCAATATCAAATGATATCTTTAAACATATTTTGATTTATGATTACTATTTTACTTGTAAATTTTAGATAAAAACAATTATGAATCATTTTTATTACATTGAAGAGTTGTTTTAATACATATTAGCATCAGCTTATAAATTAGCAGCAAAATAAGTAAAAATCAAAAATTGTAAAAGGTATTGTTCCATGTAGGCAGACGATACCGTGCTACCTATAATTAAAATCTCAGTGTCCAGAAAGTGAAAAGAAGTGAAGTGTTTTTTATATTATTATTCTAAAGTTGTGTTTGAGAAATGTGCAGACGATAAAGCAGCAGTGAGCTGCGAGTGAGTGTTATTCTTTTAATAAAGTGTTTTTTAATATAATCAGTGCCTATGGAATAATTTGTGTAGTGTGTGCATAATTTTACATGGTCCGTCTCGGAGGAGGTGAAAATAATTATATATTTGAGTGAATAATCATCGAATTTGAAATATGTGCTGATGTTATGTTAAGAGTTCTATTAAAGATCTGTCCAACGTTGAACACGAGAGTCTTCGAATAATATTCTGCTTAAATTAGTGAAGTGTTGTGCTCAACTAATGGAAGTGTTGTGTTTAAGAAGATATTGTTTTAAGAGTTAATGAATATTTTGACAAAAAATGTTTTTGATACCGATCGCTGGAAATATTTTTTTTTTTTTTTCGGAACTATGCTTTTTGGAAGCAGTCAGAAGTTTAGATGCTGCTCTTCATATTTCGTGAAAATTTTCTTTGAAACGACTTGGCCAATTAAAATTAAAGAAGTCATATGTTGGTTAAATCTGAAGATGAACTGTTTAAATTATTGTGTGATTAAGATATGCACAAATAAGTTGGCTTTTTGTATATTGAGTGGACTTTTTGCATATTGAGAGAATAAGGTTTTCAGTCTGTTTTCGTGGGATATGATAAGAGGAACTGTGCTGATTTTTTAAAAAGTTTATCGCCTCTAAAGAGACAGTGCTGGTTTTAATTTATTAGTGTGAATAACGACGATAAGACCTGAGTATGGTCTGCATCCCAAACATTGAAGTTTATGCATTTTTGTCGTGAATGTCATGGCGCAGCAAGTGAAGTGTGTGGGCAGTATGAAAGTTTGATTGCCCTGAATGCTCACAAGAACCTTCCAGCTTTGTTTTTCTTGAACTGTGCTCTGCATAGCCTATGACGATTTGCCCAGTTGAACTTTTTGCTGTGATGCCTTATGGTGCCTGAGAGGACTTCATCCTGATGAGTTTTTTCCTGATGAGTTTTGAGTTCATGAACTGTGATCTACAGTGCTTGAAATGAGTTTATGAATGAGCTTTTGTTCCAAGAAATCATGGACTTAGTTGTGACAGACTGTATCCTGCGTACCTTCAAGAGCTCTGATAAACTGGGAATCTACTTGGCCATGACGTTTCTGCATATTTTCTCGACAGAACTATCGGTTCTGGTACTTTGTGTGATGGAGGACTTCTGGAGTAAAAGTGAAATTTTTAAAATTCTTTTTATTGAAAATGAAATGATTTTCTTTAGTTTAATAGAAAATAATTAAATGGATAAATTTTTAAGTAGTTTATGTGAAAAATATTATATAGAGATATTTATTAAAAATGAAGTGTTAAAACCTTAATAGTTTTGCTATATTTTTAAATTTAAATTGTTAAATTTAATTTTGAAGTTTAAGTATAATGAAGTTAAAAATTGTTACATCTATATATATATTTTTTTTAATTAACATGCCTGCATTTGAGGATTTTTGAAAAATATAAGATTTTGAGAGTATATTTGAACTTTGAATAAAGTGTGTAATGTTTTAATAGACTCTTTTATATATTTAAAATTTTTAATAAATTTAAAGTTTTTAATAAACTTATAAGGTGCTTAAATGGTAGGAAATCAGTTTTTGGTGCTGTCTACGGGCGGAGATTTATGAATTATTAATGAAAGTTTATAGATATTTTTGAGTAATTTAATATTTTAAATTTTGTTTTATGACATGGCTCCAGAGGTTTACTTGATCTTGCTGATTTCCTGGAGTTTATGTCCTATTCTTTTTAGTTTAAAAGTTTGGTATTTTTTTATATATATAATATTAAAGTTTAGCATATTATGTTTTAAAAAATCAAATATATTTTTTTCAGTTTTAGAGTTGATTTAGAGTGTTAGAGTTGATTTAGAGTTTTAGAGTTGAGTTAGAGTTTTAGAGTTGATTTAGAGTTTTAGAGTTGATTTAGAGTTCTAGAGTTGAGTTAGAGTTTAAGAGTTGAGTTAGAGTTTTAGAGTTGATTTAGAGTGTTAGAGTTGATTTAGAGTTTAAGAGTTGATTTAGTTTTAGAGTTGAGTTAGAGTGTTAGAGTTGATTTAGAGTTCTAGAGTTGATTTAGAGTTTGAGTTGATTTAGAGTTTAAGAGTTGATTTAGAGTTTAAGAGATGATTTAGAGTTTAAGAGATGATTTAGAGTTTAAGAGTTGGTTTAGAGTTTTAGAGTTGATTTAGAGTTTTAGAGTTGTTTTAGAGTTTAAGAGATGATTTAGAGTTTTAGAGTTGATTTAGAGTTCTAGAGTTGAGTTAGAGTTTTAGAGTTGATTTAGAGTGTTAGAGTTGATTTAGAGTTTTAGAGTTGAGTTAGAGTTTTAGAGTTGATTTAGAGTTTTAGAGTTGATTTAGAGTTCTAGAGTTGAGTTAGAGTTTAAGAGTTGATTTAGAGTTTAAGAGATGGTTTAGAGTTTTAGAGTTGATTTAGAGTTTTAGAGTTGGTTTAGAGTTTTAGAGTTGATTTAGAGTTTAAGAGTTGGTTTAGAGTTTTAGAGTTGATTTAGAGTTTTAGAGTTGGTTTAGAGTTTTAGAGTTGATTTAGAGTTTAAGAGATGGTTTAGAGTTTTAGAGTTGATTTAGAGTTTTAGAGTTGGTTTAGAGTTTTAGAGTTGAGTTAGAGTGTTAGAGTTGATTTAGAGTTTTAGAGTTGAGTTAGAGTTTTAGAGTGATTTAGAGTGTTAGAGTTGATTTAGAGTTTTAGAGTTGATTTAGAGTTTTAGAGTTGAGTTAGAGTTTAAGAGTTGATTTAGAGTTTAAGAGCTGATTTAGAGTTTTAGAGTTGTTTCAGAGTTTTAGAGCCATGGAAGAGATCCACCATTTTAAGTGTTAGGATTTTTTGCAGTTGTTTAGTGTCATGTCTGCTCAATGCTAATTTGAGAAATAATTTTTAAAGTTGACTTTTGTTAATTGGAAGCTGAAAGTTGATCACGTGTAAGGCTAAAAATTCAACTATTTTGATGAAGGAGTCTTTGAAGATCGGATCCATTTTTTGATTGAGTTGATGGATCTTTTTGCGGATATTTTTTTTTGTAGTGAGTTTAAGCAATTGTGAAATGTTGAAATAGATATGGAAATAAATTAATAAAGTTTTTGTTATATTAATGTAATAGAACATATTTAAATATTTTGTGTTAGATTCAACTGTAGGATTGCATTTTTTGAAGTTGTTAGAATTGTCTCCTGAATGTGGAAGGAACATCTTTCAGCTGGCTTGTCAAGTCTTCTAAATGTGTTAGACTTGGTCAGATAAAATTCGATCTCCAGTGAATATAAGAGCAATAGTTTGGAGGAACCATGTTGTAGTGTAAGAGCGAATGAACCCTATGGGCTATACTTGGTTTAGTTGGAGATGTTTAGTATGTGATGGACTCTCATGGAATGCTTGTTTTCAATTCTTGGGCTGAATTTTTGGATATTTAATGGAGATTTTTCGGAATGAAAATTTTTGTTTTGAAAACTGATGTTAAATTTGCAAAATGTTTCTGTGTTTAGTGGAGGGGGATTGATTTCAGATGTTAACTTTGCTCCTCGCTGAGTGACAGAAACAATCATGTGATAGTATATTCAGTCAGCTGTGTAGTGTCAGCCGGCTTGTGAGGAGAGTCTAATTTTTGTGAAAGTGTTTTTGTACTGGTGTACTATTTCTCGGCAATAAGGAGTTTCTATGGTCTTAGTGTCAACATTGGTTGATCTGTCCTAATATGTTAAGTATGGAAACAATAGTTTATTATTTGAGGTTTATTTGTGATTGTCTGAATTCAAGTAATCTGTATCCGTGCTACAACTCCTGCCTATGTGATTTTGTGTTTTTCGAGAGAGTGAGGTATGAAGACCTAGGGCACCAGGCAAATTTGGAGAGAGTGAAAGGGTGGCCGGGTGTACACGGCGCTGAAGGTTGTGTGAATGTTACGTACCAATTTAATTATATGGGTCCTCCGGATTCTTAAAAGATGTTGTAACGGAAACTTTGTTTCTATTGGAAATTGGCTTCTGTGAAGGATAGGATTATTTTTGAGAATGGAGTCATGTGTTGATGCAAGACCGGGAAGTTTGTATGTTGTAAAAATGAGATTTGGTTACCTTTGAATTTGATCATGGGGTTCCACTATTCTTAAATTTTATAATTGAATATTAAAGATTTTTGACCTTTTTATTCAATATGTGAAAATAATATTTTTATATTGTTTAAAACAGTTAATTGTGTAAGATATATTATTAATGTATATGATAATTGAAATTTCTTCCTATTATGGACTTTGAAGATTGTTTGAAAAAGTTTAATAAGTGTAAGATATTGACATGCTGTATTCTTGTTGAAATATATGTATTGTTTTTTCAAGTGTGTATAAGGTATATAAAAGCAGTATATATCAATATTTTTGAATATGTTTTAAAACCTAGGAGCCAGATCGAGTGGATCTTGTTGATATGAGAGTAATTTTGAGTGACTACCAACCTGGTAAAAGTTGTTTTTTGATGTGTGTAAATATTATATAAAAGTTTTGATTTTGTGTATAAATATGTTTGAATATTTTGGGTGTTAGGCTGAGCTGGAACTTTGGCTAATTTTTATTGTTTATTCCCCGTTATTGTGCCTTCTTTAAAGATTTATTAATATATTTGGAGTTAGTGTACAGGTGATTAAGTGCTGTTGAGATAATGATCCTTTTTAAGATGTTATCCTTTTTTGTTCTAAATATGGACATCGTCAGGATGCACTAGTGTGCTAGGCTATCCTTAAGAGGATTAAAACAATAGTGGTGTATTTTAAATTCTTGTAGTCGCCGCTCCTTTTTAGATAAAAGTGTTAAGAGGGAGGTTTTGATAGGATTTAACATCAGTAAAATACTAGCAGTCCTTATCACTTTTATCTCCTTTCTAATATTTCTGTTTTCACTAAAGTTTAAATGATATTTAAAGCAAAGACTAAAAAGTTTATTTATCAATTGTTTAAAAATTAAAGTTAAAGTTCTATTTAATTTAATCAATAATTGAAATTAATTTTAAGATTTGGTAAGTGGAGAATTGAAAAAGATAATGTAAAAATAGGAGCTATAGTGTTGTTAGTAGAGGAAAATACACCAAACAATAAGTGGCCATTAGGCAGAATTATTGAAGTATATTACGGTAATGATGAGAAATTTCGCGTAGTTCAGGTAAAAACTCAGAATGGAATTTTCAAAAGATCGATTAGTAAATTATGTATTTTCCTATGCCTGAAAACCATAGTACTTAAAAAAAAAAGGATAAAAGAAAAATATATATATGTGTGTGTGTTTGTGTTATATTATTTTTTCTTTCAATTTTTATATTTGAGTAAACATATATAGTGACCTGTTGTATTTATTTGTGTAATTAGTGTACTTAGTAAAAAAAGAGTTATTATTGAATGTGAAACATGTCAATGGGGGCCGGTATGTTCCATGTAGGCAGACGATACCGTGCTACCTATAATTAAAATCTCAGTGTCCAGAAAGTGAAAAGAAGTGAAGTGTTTTTTATATTATTATTCTAAAGTTGTGTTTGAGAAATGTGCAGACGATAAAGCAGCAGTGAGCTGCGAGTGAGTGTTATTCTTTTAATAAAGTGTTTTTTAATATAATCAGTGCCTATGGAATAATTTGTGTAGTGTGTGCATAATTTTACAGGTATTATTGCACACTGGTAGAAATAATGTTAAAAAAAGATATTCTTCATTAAATAAACAAAGCCAACTTACTTATTTGGTCCATTGCGTAATTTCGTCACTTTGTTAGATAGACACATACCGTCACCTGAGAATAATAAGGTTCTATCTGTGTTTTTGAAAAAAAAAAATGACTTATAGATATAGAAAGGTTCTATTTGTATCTATGAAGGCCTTTTTGCATCAAAATGATGTTATATATTATTTATATATATCATTACAATTATATTATGACAATATTTTAATCCAGAAAGGCCTTCATTGATACAAATAGAACGTTTCTATATTAGATAAGTCAATTTTTTAAAAAACACAGATAGAACCTTATTATTCTCAGGTGACGATATAACACTTCGTTTTTTTCCCCCTACAAAAATATGTTGTGATTTTCTTTTGTTTTTCAACCTCAAGGTGGTTTGAATATGGTACCGCAACATATTTATTACAACTATGGTCCAAATTACGATCGCAGCTTTTCATCCAACAAGTTTTCCCCACAAGCCTTCCGGTTATTCAAAAATTCTTATGGAACACCGGTTATCCGAAAATTTTTATGGAATCCTGGTTAACCGAAAATGCTTTAATCCCATGCTTGTCGGATAACCGGGGTCTTACTATATATACACTGTAAAAACAAAATACCCAAATTGGGTTGAAAGATTTTTGGGTACAGAATTGTTCCAATTTGGAAAGTTCAGTTTGTAACACAAAATCGTTTTAAATAAGTCTGATTTTTAATGACATTAAAACAATTAAAATATCTTAGATAGTATATACATTATACCTCAGAAATTTTGATTAATTTAATGTTAATAAAGATCTGCTCTGTTTTGAACCATTTTGGGAACAATACTCTACCATTTTGGAATCCTTACTGTACCATTTCAGGAACATTACTATACCCAGAAATCTTTCAACCCAATTTGGGTCTTCAATTTTTACAGTGTATATATATTTTTCATCGGGGGCGACACTAAATTGTGAAAAACAGAATTCCTGTTTTCTAGTTATTATTATTATTTTGAGGTTTGGAAAGAGAAAAAAAAATTGAATTTCACTGTTCCTCAAATTTTGTGATTACACCCACACATTAAATATAGATGATTTAAAACTTGCACGTTAAAAAAAAAAAAAAAAATCCCGACTATGGATTGTTGAAATGAAACGTTGAAAAGTAGAGGAAAAAATAAAGAATTACATCGTCTAAATAAGTGAAAAATGAAAATTTCCACTGAACATATTGCTAGATGATTCACTTCTATATTTTTATTAATCAGGAATATAACAATTCATTATCGATATTTTAGTTAAAACTGACCAGGGAAAAAATTATCAAAGTTGAGTTATTAAATGAAAAAAGAATTTATGCTTAATATATGAAAATTTAATGGATTTAAAATTAATACAAAAATTACCTACTGCCTGTTTGAGGCAGTGCCTGTGGCTTAGTTTCCGTACTATATGCAATTTTTTCTATACTCTTAGTTGAATACATCACGTATCTTACAATCACCTAAAATGTCAAGAAAATTTCTGAGATGCTAATTTCATGAAACATTTTTGAATGATTTTAAAATTATCACGATTTTTACATTACATTCTTTGTTTAAATGTATTGTTACTTTATCAAATTTATGAATTCTATTTTTGATTTTTTTTTAACAGCTCCGAAAAGTGTATGTCAGAGACAACAGTTAACAACATCTTAATGAAGAAACAAAATGGAAACAACAGAAGATTCAGATTTTGAACAAGTAACAAGTAAAACAGCTGATAATGAAAATACCAATAGTGATTCTGGAATCCAGATCTCTCAGAACGATGAAGAAAACGACGAAAAAAATTATAAAACAGAAGACAATAATGCAGCTGAAAAATTAGAAAGTGCAACCAGAATTGAAGACAAAAACTTTGAAGAAAAATTGGAATGTACAGTCACAGTTGAAGACACTGAAGCAGACGAAGAATTAGAATGTACACCAAAAACTGATGGCAATAACGCAAGTGAGAAAACAGAGCTTACAATTAAAACTGAAGACAATAACGAAGACGATAAAATAGAACATGAAATTAAAACTGAAGACAATTACTCAGAATTTAAATTAGAGAGCACAATAGAAGCTGAACCAACCAAAGATGATATCGCCGCAATTTTATATCTCGGAGAAAATTTTCCAAGAGCAGGCAGCCCAAAAGAAAACGTATCCGTAAGTAAAGAAGATACGCATGTAATAACTGATCGACCAGAAGAAGATATAGAAGATCTGGAAAATGCTATCGAGCAAAGTTTACCTACAGATAACATTAACCGGATAACTGTCGGACTTGTACAGCACGATGAGGGTAGGAGTTCACCAGAAATTGTCGTAGAACCAAAGATTGCAGATAGACTTCCAAGTGGAAAATGTACCACCCAAATCATCCGTGTAGTGACGCCGTAAGTATACATATTAACATTTGGTTTACTTAAAAATTTGTTTTATATTTAAAAATACAATACATTGATAAAAATATATCGTTCGGGAATCTAGAATCTAAATTGTGGCTCAAGAAAAAATAGTTCCTTGTGATCGCTATAAATTCAAATTCCCTTTGCTAAAGAGTTCTAGAGTCTCCTATACTAAAATTAACTTTTTCTTACATTCTTGTGGTCAAACTTACTTAAAAATCTTTGCAAATAGATGCGAACACAAGATGTTAGTTTAAGTAATTATAATTCTAGTTTATAAAACAATTCTAGAAATCAAGCGATAATTTCTCGCTACTGAAAAAATTCGTTACCGTTTCTTCACCTAGAAAATAAGAGACTAGAAATTCTGTATCATTTCGTCTATTCAGCTTAGTTGTTTACCCTATTCGGCATAGCTAGGAAATCTACATTTTTAGTTTAAGGATTGAAGAAAATGATTACCTATTCATTCTAGGTGAAAGCGGTAATTTCTTTTTTCGGTGTAAGATGTAGATTAGGGGAAGTCCATAAATGGTGTCACGCTTGAAAGGGGGGAGGAGGGCTCATGAAATTGTGGTAAGAACAAGTGGGTAAGAAGAAATGTGATATCACACATTTTAGTTAATAAAAGCATTAAAATTCAGTAAATTAAATTATGAAATATGAAGTTATTTTAAAATTAAAATATTTTATGTTCGTAAAGCCGGATATGTTAAATTGTATTTCAGATTCCAAAATACAATTGTTTTCAATTGCTGTTTCATATTAATAATTTAATACTATTTTTATTATAAATAATAATATTATTATTTTTAAATCTTATTTTATACAAAATACGAATCATTTTTATTGTTCAGCTCACATACACATAATAAAGTTAAAATAAACACATAGACACATATTATTAAAACACATAGATAAAGTTTAAAATTAAAATTTGAAATATGATCTAAAACGTAGTGCTTTTGTTTCTGACTGCAAGTATATGTTTACGTAATATAGCGTGACATGTGACAAGAGGGGGGGGGTAGGGGGTAAAGTTATGTGTGACACTTTGTGACAAAGGGCGGGAGGGGAGTCAAAAATGTGTGACATCATTTATGGATGACCCCTTATCTGACATTCTGCTATATTTCTCATTATAGTAAAGGTAATTTTCAATTTTAGGTATTTTCAACTAGGCACTATAGTTAGGAATGATTATGTTCCTCGTTTTGATTGCCATTATTTTCGAATAGTAATACTTTCCCAATTTATTCACATAGTAAGAACCTCTGCCTTCAAGTGTCAATCAGTATGATTCAGTTAAAACAATAGCAATCACTTGAGGAAACTAAATGTTCTGGATTCGATTCCCGACCTAGACTCTTAGAAAAATTACAACTCTTGGCATCTTTGACAATAAGTTTGATTGAGTTGGTAAAATGTAATATCATATCCATCGATTATTGACGTTTCTTTACTTGCGGTATATTCTGCTGTTCTGTCTTAACCAGGCCCCGAATATGAGTAATTGGGGCTTTGGGCAAAGATAAATTAGGGGGCCTCTTTCGATTCATTGCAACGGCATTAAAATAGAACGAATGGTCACTTATATGTGTATGTGTAATGCATAAACACATTTTTGCACCTCGGATATAAATAGAAGAAATTTCTTAGCATCGTCAATTTTAAATTAAATGCCTTAATTAATAAAAATACTCCTTTTTCTTCTTTAGTGCAGAGCAAAACTCTTTTATATAACTTTAGCAATTTCTTATATTGCTTTAAGATGAATTTAATAACTTCAATATATGGAAGAGATGGAACTGGAAAAAGAAATTAAATATTTTATAACTTAATGTATGGATTTGGGGCCCTCTTAAGGTCATGGGCCCATGGACAAAGTCCCGATTTGCCCATGCAGTAATAAGGGCCTGGCCATAACCCTTCACTGCACCATGTGCTGCATCTGGCACATACCTAAAAACATTATAATTTTCCTTATGTGCCATGAAATTGGCTAACATGATCTCTATTCCTTATCAAGAACAGTCCAAAGAATAGAATAACTCTTATTTTGTCCATGTCAGATGGCTGCATTTAACAATAAATAAATAAATAAATAAATAAATAAAATAAAATAAAATAAATAAGTAAATAAATAAATAAAAATAGAATATGTTCTTCGAAAAAAAAAAATTCGATAAAACTATTAAGGTAAAATTTACTTTCATTAGCTTTACTAAATGTTTTAACATATTAGTATAAGAAATTTTCGATTCGATTATATTATAATTTTCTGTAACATAGTTTTAGCGTCCTCTAGCTACTTTAAAATTACCAACTGTATTCCACTTAAGATCCTGTTCCCAAGGACCTGGTCCTTTTTCTTACCGCAGCTACCACCTTTTTCGAACATTAATCTCCTTTTTGGCCAAAAACTTATGTTTACACACTTCAGTCATAAATTAAAAATCGCGTTACTTTAAAAGTAACTTTAGTTAAAAGTTTTCTTTCATTTATTAAATATCATGTTAATATTAAAATTAATTTGTTAAAATTACAGGAGTGAGCACCTTCAGCCGCTTTAGAAAAAATTCTTTAATTGGATTCTAAGGGCGTTATTTCATTGGGATTTGATTCAATCAACTTAGATGACAAATCAGCTACTTTCTGTATTGTAATTTCCTCTTAGACTTCAGCAACTAACATTTTCGTACATTATTGGTGCATTCTTTTTTCGGGTATTATAGGCTTGATTGTTACTTCCAGTGCATGTTACTTTAAGTTGCGGAGACCAGATCCCAGGTTCATCGAGGATGAAAAGGATCGTTGGCAACGCTGCGGAAATCAATATTGTATCCGAAATTAGTATCCATTTAATAGACTTTCAAAAGGTATAAAATCATACAAAATTGAATGTTGTTAAGGTTATAATAACGAGCCCCGAGAAAAATCGGGCGGATCAACTAGTTTAAAATATTTTTTTTTCCTAAGATATCCAAAAATTGTCTCTTGAAATACTGAAAATTGGTATTTAAAATGGAAATAAATCCTCAAAAAATAAGACAAAAGAAAAAAAAAAAAAAAAAAAAAAAAAAAAAAAAAAAAGCAGTTTTTACATTAGGAACTTTTATTTTTAATGTATTTTTTTAGAAAAAATGATTAAATTTCTATGTATGATTTTTATTTCTATAAAACTTTTTTAATGAAACGATTTTAAGCAACTTTAAGATTAAATATCTTTTTAAATAATTTTTCGATTTAATAAAGAGAATATTGCCCAGTTAAACTGATGGCATTGAGCTCACAGGCTACGCATACTATTTGTTCATTACAGCCTTATATTTTCAAGGGTTAATGCCGTTAAAAAAACAAGTTAAGGAGGGGGGATAGCCCTCCCCCTTTCCCCTTTTTATACTTAACCATTGAACCCCCTAAACTAATCAGGGATATGCTTTATCATATAAAAAAACCATCTATATAAATTAAGGGGAGGGGCATTAGCCCCCGTTCCCCCTCTTATACATATCGAATGAACTTCAAAAACTAATCAGGGAAGCACCTTATCAGTATATACATATAACCAAAATTTCGAGTGAATCGGATATTTTTAACATGAGTTATCGCGTTACGCACATACTCATATACAGAACGGACGGGCACATAAGCTCTCAGGCTTTGATAGCCTGTGAACTAATAAAGAATACTGCCCAGTTAAACTGATGGCATTGAGCTCACAGGCTACAAATACTAATTGTACATTAAAGCCTTATATTTTCAAGGGTTAATTCCGTTCGAAAAAAAAATTAAGAAGGGGAAACAGCTCTCCCCTTTCCTCTTTTTTTATACTTAATCATTGAACCTCCTATACTATCAAAGACATGCTTTATCATATAAAAAATCTATATCCAAAATTCAGAGCAAATTAGATAATTCTTAATAAAAACCCATTTAGCATTTATATAATTTAAAAGGAGTTATCCCCTTCTTTTATACTTAACCATTAAACTTCCAAAACGATTCAGAGATTTGAACGAAATCTGAAAATTCTGCTTGAAAAACCTATTTATATAAATTAAGAGGGGGGGGGGAGGCATTAGAACCCCTGTTGCCCCTATTTATACTTATTCAATGAACACCTAATAGCAGTCACGGAATCGCCTCATCAGAATGATCCTAATCTAAATTTTGAACGAAAACTTAATTCTGCATGAAAATCCCATTTATATCAACTAACGGGGGGGGGGGGCATTAGAACCCCTGTTCCCCCTATTTATACTTATTCAATGAACACCTAATAACAGCCACGGAATCGCCTCATCAGAATGATCCTAATCTAAATTTTGAACGAAAACTTAATTCTGCATGAAAATCCCATTTATATCAACTAACGGGGGGGGGATTAGAACCCCTGTTCCCCCTATTTATACTTATTCAATGAACACCTAATAACAGTCACGGAATCGCCTCATCAGAATGATCCTAATCTAAATTTTGAACGAAAACTTAATTCTGCATGAAAATCCCATTTATATCAACTAACGGGGGGGGGGGATTAGAACCCCTGTTCCCCCTATTTATACTTATTCAATGAACACCTAATAACAGTCACGGAATCGCCTCATCAGAATGATCCTAATCTAAATTTTGAAAACTTAATTTTGCATGAAAATCCCATTTATATCAACTAACGGGGGGCATGAGCCCCCCGTTCCCCCTCTTATACATATCGAATGAACTCCAAAAACTAATCAGGGAAGCGCCTTATCAGGATATACCTATATACAAAATTTCAAGTGGATCCGATATTTTTATCATGAGTTATCGCGTTACGCACATACGCACATACATACAGAACGGACGGGCACATAAGCTCTCAGGCTATGATAGCCTGTGAGCTAAAAACCATCTGCAGCAGCGTGTTTATCAAACATTTCTCCGTAATACTATCAGCTTTCAAATTTTTGTAACAGCTCTCTTAATATAATGAAGAAAGAACTCCGGTCACGAAAAACTCATTATCAGCGGCCTCGACATGTAATTTTTTTTTCTGTGTGTATGAATTTTAAAGTTTCACTCGTATTGAAAAAGACGCAAGAAATATATTTGTAGATTATTCAAAACTCTTTTTGAATATTTAGTATTTTTAAAGATCTTTGTTACTCGTTATGCTAGGCATTTACTATTAGATATTTTATTATAGCTAACCAATTTTTATATATGAGATTCTGTATGCTTATATAAGCACTATATAAATATAAAACACGCTAAACACGTGCTCGTGCGTACATGTATTTGGCGGGACAATATGCGTAGATATTTAAAATAAATCAAATATCAAATGCTCCGATGATAGCAAAAAGGTTGATAACACCTGCTGTAATGTACAGGGTGGTCATAAAAAAGCTTTGCCGATATACAGAGCTCTAGCGGCCAGTCCGCTCAACCGATCGAAATGAAATTTCAGATATAGCTATTCAGAGGTATGAGCTCGAGATTCTGTGAACGACAACAAAATGGCGCTCACGGTTACGGTTATAGTTACAGAAACTCGAAAATTTCCAATGGCAACACCCATTTTTTTCCATCGCAAAATGCTCAGCGCATGCGAAAACCATAAAGAGTGCTGGAACCGTACGTGTATCGCAAGAAACGGACATGTTATGCACGCACAAAAAACCGTTCTGGGAATCCTCCCCCCCCCCCCATAGAAAAAACTCGATTGGGGCGCAAGGAGGAAATTTGCATATGACGCAGAGTCAGTACACTAATCTCTGATTACAATACAGATCGGAGAAACTAAAAATTTTATTTTGATTACACATTTTACACGCCATTTCCCACATGGGTGCCATGCCTGTGATGGCACCCATGTGGAAAATGTTTAATGTTTCTGTAACTATAACCGTAACCGTGAGCGCCATTTTGTTGCCATTCACAGAATCTCGAGCTCATATCTCTGAATAGCTATATCTGAAATTTCACCTCGATCGGTTGAGCGGACTGGCCGCTAGAGCTCCATATATCGGCAAAGTTTTTTTATGACCACCCTGTATATCGATGTTATCAAAATCGATTTCTTTATTATCTAGTTTCATTGAAAGATTAAACTATTTAATTACATTTTATAAAGAGCTACTAAGTAGCATAATTTTATAATTATTTTCACATAAAACTACTCTCATTTTATTTTACCAATGTGTCATTCTAAATCTAAGGATTCTATCTTCCCATTGTTGCTTTCTCATCATATAAATTTACAATTATTCATTGGATATGGTCCCAAAGCAATAATGATGTTCACGAAAGAAGAACTTTATACAAAGAACAGATCGATAGTTTCGTGTCATTGACTGTACCAGGAGCATCAATCGCAACTTGTCATTATTCCGTTGTTCCCAATTGTGCAAAAACTGTTGAATTTTTCATGGGTTTTGGATTCGATCAAAACAAAAACAGATTATATCAAGGGCGAATCGATCAAATGTTTTTCATTGGAAAAAAATCTTGAATGTGCACTACAATTTGCGTGTTAGCTTAGAGAGCTATAAAACATTTTTCAGATGTATAATTAAATCACTTTATGAACGTTGGTTTGTTTTGTGTCGTAATATCTTGATTAACTGCAAATAAGCATACAGCAGTTTACTTAAAGTTACTGTAAAATTTTCAGATTTTGTATGCTTAAAGAACAGATTCACATACGTACATCAGTTGCCAGGAAGCCAAATAAGTTAACATTTATGCAATTCAGTAATTTTTTCTGTTTAATTTGTGTGTACAAGAGCTTTGCTTTTAACAACTAACCGATACAAATCATAATATATTTAAACTCATTTTCCTTAGCTCATTAAATATATATGATGAAAGTTCGTCAAGTATAATGGGATTTCGATTAACGTTAACTGTTGATTAAAAAAAAAAAACTTTAGGTTTGTATTGGAAAGAAAAGGTAGCTTTCCTTTTTCTTTTTTTAAGATTTTAGCTAATTTTACTCGAGAACACGTAGTTTAAAATCCGAAAAATCCAATTACCCCTTGACGTGGAATAATTCTGTTTGTGAAATGATGAAATGATATGAACTGGTACCAGAATTTACAAACAAATTTAATAAAAAATAAGAACGTGCTTTTATTTTATTTATTTATTTATTGTATTTATTTATTTATTTTTAGGACACTACCCAATAACCCTTTCCGGCGCGGAGTAAGTTTAATTGAAATAATTATCTGCCACCAGAATTTATAAACGAATTTATTAGAGAATACGAACTTGCTTATTTTCAGGCATTTTATCAAAGGAAAATTTTAATTAAATATTCTTGGTGCCAATAAAATTAAAATTAGGTGTCCTTTTTAAGGGACACCGCGCCGGAAAGGGTTAAAAGAAAAAAAAATTCGCCATTACTAAATTTGAATGAGAATTTCGCCAAATAGTCAGCTATAGCCAAGTTGGCTTCGTTCACAGCTGTTTACTTTAAGTCGCAAAATTCGGCAATATTTCGCATATGCGATCAATGGAGCTATGAATAAAGAGGAGGAGACAGATAGTGTAATGTCTACCGGCTGCAATTGAAGTAATTTGCATATGATCAGGACCTGATTAACGCCAAGGCAAATTTCAGTCATTAAAAACTAATTTTTGCTTTATTTATGAGAGAAATTCTGCACGAATAAGACGTTTAGATAAAGCAAAAAAAAATATTAAAATTTATTGGCGGTAGTTTTCCTTTGTGGTAATAGAATTCACACATATTGTCAGAAGGATTGTTTGAGTTGTCAGAATATGGCGGAACTCCAGGGCTTGGCCACCAACAAAGCAAATTCCAACCAGTAAAAATGAATGAATATTTTCTCTTTAATTATGACAGCATGATTTCGCATGAGTCAGACATTTAAATAAGGAGGAAATTTCTATTCAAATTTACTGGTGGTAGAAGTTTGCACCGGCGGTAATCAGGCACGTAGCCAGGAAGGGGGCTAAGGGGGCTGAAGCCCCTCCCGAAAGTTTGAAAATACTTTATAAAATTATCTGTATGATAAAAAAAGAGTTTTGTTTGTTTTATCTTCCATTGCATTAAAATCAATTGCATTTTAGCTGTAAAAATATCCATTTGTTCAATTACAGTTACGGTAATCCTTCATTATATCGGTTATTTGGATACATTGTTTTTTTAATAGGTATGCACCACTAAAAACATAAATTCTTTTGAAAAAGTAATTTTTACTGTCTTTATGCGCAGCAAAATTTGATCAAGTGTAATTTCTTATCATCAAAAATTAAGTATAATACGGATATGGCATAAGAAAGGTCACAAAAAATTAGGAAGACTATTTTCTACATGTTCCAAACAATGGAAAAATTCTAATTTTTTTCTTAAAACATATACAATTAGATTATCACAAACCGTAATTTATTTTGGCAAACAAACTTTAGATTTCTTCAGGAAAATAGAAATAGAATTATTTCATTATTTAGTTTTCAAAGAGCTCCACCAAATGAAGAAATTAGAGCAGCTCTTGGACTAAAACTTGAAACAATCTTATTTTGTGCAGAACAAAATAGCCACTGACCACGATGACGATCCTTTAATGTTAGAGAAAATGGTATAAAAAATACTGTTAGCTAAGAGCTTTAAGTTTCGAGCAAAGTCTGGAGAGAATGAATTGAAACGAGATATTATAAAATATCCTAAGAAATGCTATTATTTCACCCCAGAAACTTAGAATGAAAACATTCAAATATTCTGGGATACAGTTACTGAAGTTAAATATTGCGATCTGTTTGTTTTAGCTTAATTGCTGATAAAACTATAGACATTTCAAGCGCAGAACAGCTTGCCGTTTGTGTTAGAAATGTGAACTAAACAAACCCACAAAAGCAAATAATTCGGAAACTTTTTTTTTTACGTTTTATTCGAATAATTGTCTTCTCTTCCAAAAATTCAAGAAATGTAATATTACAACATTGTGATGAACTATGTCTTGGCATGTTTAAATGCGTCGCATAGGTGTATAACAAAGTAACCAATAAGTTTGGTCATGTTAGTGGGGTTCATTCTAGAATTCTTCAGAGTATCCAAAAATTAGATACGTCCTCTGTGAAAACCATTGGTTAAATTTTGCCTTGTCCAACAGCATGCTGATTCCTGTCATTCGAAAGTATCATGGACTTGTTAAAGTAGCGACAAAAGTTTCTAAAAATCACCTGAAGGCAAATTTAGCACTTCAAAAAGCAATTGCATCATATATCCTAGAAAACAAAAGAAAATGACTTCTCCGGATATGTGACACAAATTTTATCGAGAAGCATGAAAGCTCATTGACTTTTGTTGAGCTACTTAAATACATTTGTATTAGCTCAGAAAATATTTCGAAAAACATATGGAAGATTTATTCAACAGCTGGAGCTTTTTTGGCAGTCAGGGAGAAGAATCATTTTCTCATAATCCTGTCTGTTTGTCAAAAGGTTTTCTCTTTGACAAAGTCATAGTGAATTCTTTAAAAAAAAAAAAAAAAAAAAAAAAAAAAATCTTGTGATATAATATCGGCAATAACCCATGCTAAAGATGCCCTAATTGCTTTACATAAATATGCAGTAGAAATCTTTTGTGATATTTTATAGTGAATCAGAACTTCGGGAAGACATCTTCCAAACTGAAATAAAGATACCAAGACTAACATTTAAACAGACAACAGGTACAAACCCTCAAATTACAACCACTGACAAGTATTACAATATCACGGTCTTATTTCCCCATGTAGAAAGTCTTATTCAAAATTTAAATTATCGATTCATTTAGAATGGAGACATTCTAAGAGATTCCCAGTTACATCTTCCAGGATGTACTACACTGGAAAAAGCAAGCAAATTAGAGAATCCAACGCAGTATTTTCAGGATAAAGTGTCAATGTAGCAAGTGAAAGCTGAATATGAATTAGGGTACAAATAAATTGCTAATGTTGACACCAACACAGAGGTTTTAAAAGTTTCAGTATTGTAACGTAACTTATAACAATAAAATCAAACACTTGCTGGCAGTTTTGGTTGAAAACCGAGTACAAACAGTCAGTGCTGAAAGATCTTTTTCGGCAAAGAAAATAATTAAATCTTTAACTCGAAGCGTTATGGTCGACGAGAGACTGAGTAGCTTTTCAATGATTTCAATTCATTCGGATATTGCAGTAGATCTTGATATGTCATTCAGCAATATGGATAAGAAGAAATTATGGTGATTGCTTCCATTGCACTGCTAAATTTATTGTACTAGGAGTATCATTTATAATTATTATAATCAGAGAATTTGAAATACAAACATAATTTTTATGATTACATATGACTGTAGCAATTAATTTTTCTTTGGAAAAAATAATGTGTGTAATTAATTTCATTTATGGATCAATAGTTTCAAGACCTCACACTCGTAATGTCAGATTTTCGCACGTTGATACTAATCCTGTGTTATCAATACATATTACTTGTTTGCATTTCAATATTTTACAACGTTTTTTTTTATTGGATACTATGAGGCTCATCTCAAACATTATTAGTTTGTGCTTTTTAAGTTTCGCAGAAAAAAATTTCTAAAAAATCTCCGGTTTCCGGACCAATTTGGAAATTGGAAGTGCTCTTAAAAATTAAAAATTGTAAAAGAAATTGAAAAAATTATATATGAAATAACAATATTTGACATAGTTAACAACTATCCTATGTAGAAACACACATTAGAACAAGTCTAGATTATTTTTAAATTTTTTGCTGAAAATTATACAAATTGCTTTTGCAAGAACAACAACAACAACAACAAAAAAAAAAAAAAAAAAAAAAAAAAAAAAAAAAAAAAAAATCCAAAATTGAGCCCTTCCCGAAAGAAAATCCTGGCTACGGGCCTGGCGGTAATCATGCGCTGCAGAATCGGTTACAGTTGAAGCTACGCTATTTTGAGGATATGCCAATTCCTCTTACCTCCTCTTACTTGTTAGTTCATAGTCCATTGTGTCACCGGTTATAAATAGCATAATTTTATGCATATGCTTGGTTAATGGTTACAACAATGAAAGATAATTTTTGAAAAGTCACTAAAACTCATTAATTAATCTCTGATTTTCTTTGCATTCTTTGCGGATGCGTGTAAATTTGTACAGAATAATTGTTATAGGAAATTGAAATATTTTTCGAAACAATAGTCAGAGACATCTTAAAAGAGCAGTGCAGTTACACATACAGATAATGTGCAAGTGACATCATAAAGTCGCAGTACCCAAGTAAAGAAATATTTCTAAACTCGATACAGACATAGAAAATAAATTTTTTTGCAGAATTAGCAATTCATAATGCACTATTTCCTGCCCATAGCATGATTTATTATAACTATACAAAATTTACAAACAATTTAGCGAAAAATTTGGTCAATTTAGTTAGATGTTTTGTCTACGTGAATTTGAGTTCACACAGCTTAATGATAAACATGCACATTATCTATTACTAGTAAAGTCTTATTTTAATTTTGGTATTATTTGCGAGAAGTCGTAAAGTTTATAAAAGTTTGGAAGTGCCGTTCGCACACCTCTCCATTAATCTCATTTAATCAGTGAGATAATTGAATGTGCTTGATAATAAAATAAACTGCTAAGGATAACTTTTCATAATATTATATTTGAATAAAATATTTACAGAAAATTAAATTAAGTTAGCATGAAGAGTTGGTCATGGTTTGCAGCACATCGAGATCGGTCGTACGATCATTACCAGAGCCGGCAGGTAAGTGAATGAATAAGTCTCTGGTGCCACACAGGTAAGTGTATTAGGTAAAGGTGTGGCGTGCTGCCATCTATCAGATGATTGAGTAGCTAAAGTTCGCTATATAGAAAATCTGGCAGCTGCTGCAGTACCCCCCTCCTAGCAATTGCTAAGAGAACGTACAGGTCGACGAATGGAACGTCCAGATCTGGAAACCGGAGTAGGGAGTGGAGGTTCCGCTACTGGAATGTCGATGACTTGATGAGTGTCTGTCTCTGTGCTCGGAATGTCGTTGGGCTCTGCAAGGGTAAATGCAGGCTTTAACCGGTCTACTGATACGATAACATCTTTCCCGTCTTTCTGAATTTTGAAGAATTTATCAGTTCTGTCAAGGACCAAAAATGGTCCATCATGTAGTGGTCTTAGCGGTGCACGCGCAGCATCATAACGCATAAAAACATGCGTGCATGTTGTCAAGTCCTTTGGGAGGAAGAAGCTAGTCCGCTTTTGCACTCTGGTTGGAGTAGGACGTAGCTGAGCCATGGCTTGTTTAATTGATTTAAGGAAGTCTGATGTCTGGAGATCGTTGTCAGTTGATGCAAAAAATTCCCCCGGTAAACGGATTGTTTGACCATACACCAGTTCGGAGGGAGTGCATTTCAGATCCGGTCGAAATGTGGCTCTTAAGCCCAACAAAACTGTTGGGAGTATCTCCGTCCACCGCTCTGTCAGGTATGCTTTCAGGGCAGACTTTAACATACGATGCCAATTTTCGATAAGGCCATTCGCCTGAGGATGAAAGGAACATGTGTGGATGTGCTTTGAACCCAACAAGTTGGCCAAAGAGCGAAACAAACGAGATTCGAATTGACGACCCTGGTCAGTTGTTATAATTTTGGGTGTGCCAAAACGTGCAATCCAAACTTTGTAAAACGCACTTGCAACCGTCTCAGCTTCAATATTCTTAAGGGGCTCCGCCTCCACCCAACGCGTAAACCTGTCAATAATTGTAAGACAATAAGTAAAATTTTGAGAAGTGGGAAGAGGGTCGATTAAATCCAAATGGATGTGAGAGAAGCGCTGATTTTCAACTGGGATATTACTTATTGGAGCTTTGGTGTGCTTCAAAATTTTAACTCGCTGACATGGAATGCACGTCTTGGCCACTTATCGCAATCAGCTCTAATATTAGGCCAAACAAAACGGTCCGTGATAAGTTTAAAGGTCGATTTACAACCGGGGTGGGAAATGTTATGTAAAGCGTCAAAAACATTTTTTCGCTGAGTTAGCAGGATAAAAGGCCTGATTTTTCCAGTAGATGTGTCACAATAAAGTTCCACAGAGCTATTGGGCATGATGAATTTACTGAGCTTAAGCGATGATGAATTATCTGCTAAACATCATCGTCCTTACTCTGATCATCAGCGATCTGTTCATAGTTAATTGGCATGGGACAAATTATAGATTCAATTCGCGAAAGCGTGTCGGTTGGTATGTTGTCAACCCCCTTAACGTGTCTAATATTAGTGGTGAACTGGCTAATGAAATCTAGCTGTCGCAATTGTCGTGGGGAACATTTGTCACTTTTTTGGGAAAAGGCATAAGTAAGTGGTTTGTGGTCTGTGTATAAAGTAAAATTACGACCTTCCAGAATGAAGCGGAAGTGTTTAATAGCAGAATAAGCGGCTAGTAATTCTCTATCATATGCGGAATACTTCTTTTCAGTTTCAGTCAATTTGCGTGAAAAAAACCCTAATGGTTGAAGAGTCGACTCAACACACTGGTGCAACGCTGCGCCAATAGCGAAATCACTAGCATCTACAAATAAAGCAATTTGAGCATCGGGCGAAGGATGAAAAAGCAAAGCTGCATTAGCGAGCTGACGTTTTGAATCCTCAAAAGCTTTACTGCTCTCATCATTCCACTCTATCTCGCTCTTATCAGCCCTTTTAGAACCTTTTAAGTAAGTACTTAAAAATGACTGAACATGAGCAGCCTGTGGGATATTACGCCGATAATAATTAAGTAACCTCAAATATCGCCTTAGATCCCCTACAGTTTTTGGCTTATCAAAATTCAAGATGGGTGTTACTCTCTCGGGCATTGGTCTTATACCCTGCTCATTAATAAGATAGCCCAAAAAAGACAGTTCCTGAACACCTAAAACGCATTTATCCACATTGATTCGAATGTCATACTCAGAGAGGCGACTAAAAACCATATCTAAGTGCTTAGCGTGCTCCTCCTCAGATGAGCTGCCAATTAATATGTCATCAATGTAGTCGAAAGCAAAATCAAAACCATATAGTACTTCATTCATAAAACGTTGAAATGTTTGGGCTGCGCATTTTAAGCCGAATGGCATGAATAAAAATTCAAAGAGCCCGAAAGGTGTAGTTATTGCCGTTTTGGGCACGTCATCAGGATGCACTAGAATTTGATGATATGCTCTAGTAAGATCGATTTTTGAAAAATATTTTTTTCCGTGCAAATTTTGTGCAAAATCATGTAAATGTGGTAAAGGATACCTATCCATCTGAGTTATTCTATTTACGGCGCGATAGTCGCCAGTGGGGCGAAATTCACCATTAGCTTTAGGAACCATATGTAAGGGGTTCGACCAATTCGATTTACTAGGCCTATAAATACCCTGTTCCATCATAGTCTGAAATTCCTGCTTTGCGACGGCTAACTGCCTGGGATTCAAACGCCTTGGACGACTGAAGACTGGTTGCTCATTTGTTATTATCCCATGCACAGTATTATGCTTTGGGTTGGGTGAAGCAGGATATGGGCGAATTATATCCTTGTATTTGTTTAAGATGTTATAGAATTTATCTTTACTAGAGGCAAGAGTAATGCTTTTGCTGTGACTGTTAATTGTAGTGCCTTTGGAAGTAAACTTAGTGAGTGGATCATATAAACAAGAATTTTTCAAATCAATTAATAACCCATAATGTTTTAAAAAATCGGCACCGATAATTGGTTTGCTAACGTTAGCGATTATAAATGACCATTTTAATTCGCGTCGTAAATTTAGACTAAGTGTTACCATTTTAGTACCATATGTTTTGATTGGGGAATTACTGGCTGAATACAGTGTTAAATTAGAAGGTGCAACAAAAGACATCTTAGCCGTATACGGCAAAACACAAACATCGCTGCCGCTATCAATTAAATAATGCCGGCGCGAAGTAGGATCGTGAATAAAAAGGCGACTTGACGTGTTAACATTGAAATCACATTGCGCCACGTGCGATTTCCCTTCCAGTTTTCCGATTTATTAAAGTTAAATGGGGGTCGGCATTGCCGCGCCCTATCGGCGAACGTAGCGTGATACCAACACAAACCTTCTTTCATGAGCTTAGGAGTCTGCGATCGATGCCTTCTATGCGTAGAACGGTCCCGCGATCTATGCTCCCGCCGCTGGCTAAAGCGTGACAAATGTTTCACCTGTTCGGTTAACTCCGCGATTTGCGCCTGTAATTCGGAAACCGACGCGTTTTCTTTGTTTTGATCGTAACGCCGCTGCGTCTCCGCGACTTGTGGAATTGCCACTTCGATGATTTTATCAGCCATCTGCGCGAGTTTATCTAAATTACCTTCCGAAACAGATAAAATGGCTTGCGTTTCTTTGAGCAAACGTTGTATCCATAATGTTTTAACAAATTCCTCATTAACTTTTTCCTGCGCGAGCTGTCGCATTTTACGTAAGAGGTGCGATGGCTTTTCATCCCCCAAAACCGTATGCATTAGCAAATCTTTCACCCGCTTTTGCTCAGAATCCGCGAACTCAGCGATTAAGCGTTAAGTACAAATCCGTATGCGGGGGATTTTTCACGATATCGCTCACATAGGAAAGCACTTCCGAATTAAGAGCCGATACTACTGCGTAATACTTCGTAGTATCTTGAGTAATGTTATTTAGAATAAATTGTGCTTCAATATTTATAAACCACAGGTCAGCCTCTTTATCCCAAAAAGGGGGAAATTTAACAGAGACTTTCTCAACCTGTTGCAAAGGATCGTTTGGCGGCATCGTGAATATGTAAAAATAAACAAAGCACTCCTGACAGAAACAATGAACGGAAATGAAAAATAGCCACTTACCTTCAGAATCGGCACATCGCGAACACGTGGGCTCTCCTTTGTACCCCAGCTGGTGTAAAATTCAGAATAAAGTCCATAATCATAGCACTAATAAAGTTGGATGAAAGCAGGACAATGATGAACGCAAGTCTTCTGGATTAAGACTCCTCTGGATGCACTCGATGATAAGGATCCTCTCGATGTTAGCGTGTGTAGCCCTTTTTTCACAGGGTCACCACTTGGAGGTGCCGTTCGCACACCTCTCCATTAATCTCATTTAATCAGTGAGATAATTGAATGTGCTTGATAATAAAATAAACTGCTAAGGATAACTTTTCATAATATTATATTTGAACAAAATATTTACAGAAAATTAAATTAAGTTAGCATGAAGAGTTGGTCATGATTTGCAGCACATCGAGATCGGTCGTATGATCATTACCAGAGCCGGCAGGTAAGTGAATGAATAAGTCTCTGGTGCCACACAGGTAAGTGTATTAGGTAAAGGTGTGGCGTGCTGCCATCTATCAGATGATTGAGTAGCTAAAGTTCGCTGTATAGAAAATCTGGCAGCTGCTGCAAGTTGTTCCCCCCCCCTCCACTGGAATTTTAAATATTTTAAAAATTTCTACTTGCTATTTAATAGTAATATATGTTATTTTATAATAAATGTAGCTATTATAACATTATAAATATAGATCCCTTGCATTGATGTCACAATAATGACTGATACTCTAATCCGGTACACATCTAGCGCCCATACAGAACGTCATAACTTCCTATTTGCTGTTTAAAGAACATGTGGTCTTTCTGTTTAATTTTGATTTTTCTTATTATTTTATTATTTTTCTAAGTATTTGAAAAATGAAGTGCAAATCACTATGTTTACAAAGGGGAAAACACCACATTTGCCTTAAGTCTGGTCGCCAAATGAAACATGTGACTTTATCTGCAAGTGGTCTATAGATACATTATAAACTTATAAGTATTTCAAATGAAATTTCTCTATATTCACAGAGTGAATGGCACTATTCCTGTTCAGTTAAGACCACCGCCAAAGCCATCCCAAATCTCGAAGAAGCGCACTTGTTTCAAAACGTTTACACAATGTCTTCTTTTCATAATGTTCACGATGATCGTCGCAGGATACGCTGTAGGTGGAGCTTACTTATTTTCTCACTTAGAGAGGCAGAGGGATATTGAGCACAATGCTAAAATTGAGAAGTGGAAAAACGATACGGCCATACTGCTGGCGACAGAACTTCGGCAAGTGAAACCGCACGAAGCGATATGGGCCCGCAAAGTGTTTCATTACCTCGAAGTGTATGAGAGAGACCTACTGAAAGCAAGTGCACTTGGATACCGAAGACAAGATCACGAAAAAAGAGACCAAAGGTGGACATGGACAAGCTCGCTTTTCTTCAGTGTTTCTCTCATGACAACATCAGGTAAGCACTTAAAGATAAAGAGGCAGGAAATAAAACGCATGAATGTTTTTTAGAGTCAGTTTGACACCATGAAAATCAAACGTGTTTTTTCTTTTGCATTAAAGCCTGCTCAAATCACGACTAAGCCACTACCTTTTACATTTTGAAAGCAGATATGGCTCACTTGGTAAATCATGCGACTTTTTAAATCATCTGTACTATTAAGAGTGAAGATTTTTTCATTTACTAAAAACTAGTTTGCGCCGTAGCTTAAATTTTAGGACATTAACCCTTTGAGCCCTGATGGTTGAATTGTTTATCATTTATAGACCGGGAGGTGGCAGTACAGACAATCACTTCATCGAGTTCACGGATGAAGATTTAGGATTAGTTAAATCTCGTTTCGCATATTAAAGCGCAATTGGTCTATCAAGTCATATCTTGTTGGGAAACATTAAAAAACAGAATTAGTGGTTGACTCAAAGGTTTATCATTATGTTTTCCTGCTCCCAATATTCCATGGTTGCTACTTTTGAATGCAGAAATCACATTGGTAAATCTTCGAGTCAACCGATAAAATCAGGTTTTTAGGTATTTTCCACCAAGGTATGACTTGTCAGATCGATTGCGTTTCAATATGTGAGTCGAAATTTAACTAATCCTAGATTTTCATCTGTGAACTCGATGAGGTGATTGTCTGTACTACTTTTAATTCCGAAATATCACAATGGCACCGGAATATTCGACCGAATTTATTTGAAAAATGTTTGATGCATATATATATATCCTATCAAAAACATGAATGTGAAAGAATGCCAAGTTTGTAAAAGGTTTCGCTAATGAAAGAAGTGAGATCTAACTGCAAACCAAGTTCTTTCGAAGCTCCTTAAATCATAGCTCCTGTCATGCATAATATTCTTCAATTGCTTAAAATGAGTTGGTATGTTACTTGTTATTCAATAGAGCGACTTACAAGTTTTCTGTTATTCAAATTTCTCTATTTAATTGATCAGAACTTAAAGTTGATCACTTAATTAATTTATCGATACCTTAACTTCAATGTAGTTATTCGAACATTTGAATGACTAGATCTTTCCCAATCAGATTCTAGATTAAATTTTACTCAAACATTAAAGTTAGGTACTCAAACATTAAGTACTTACTCAAACATTAAAGTTAGGGGCTGAAAACTTGCCAAGTCGCTCTATTGAATAACAAGTAACATACCAACTCATTTTAAGCAATTGAAGAATATTATGCATGACAGGAGCTATGATTTAAGGAGCTTCGAAAGAACTTGGTTTGCAGTTAGATCTCACTTCTTTCATTAGCGAAACCTTTTACAAACTTGGCATTCTTTCACATTCATGTTTTTGATAGGATATCATTATTTTTTGTCAAATCACTTCTTTTATTAGCGAAATCTTTAACGAACTTGGCATTTTTTCACATTCATGTTTTTGATAGGATATCATTATTTTTTGTCAAATAAGTCGGTATTTGTTTCCTTTTTGAAATAAATTGGCTTAATATTAAATTAGTTTTATTTAATATTAATTAATCTTACAGCTTTTTCCTGCGTTTATTCACTGTTTCTTTGAATCAAATTTAAAACTTTTAACATTAGGATTGCTTATGTTCCATTAAATTCCACTAATAAGGATGTTTCTTTTATGTGATTGAGTACTACTTGATTATCTCGACGACCAAAAAAGTTTGTCTCCAACTTGGCGATATATCGCCAAATTGACGACAAAAATTACCCGCCAAAAGTGATACTAACTTGGCGCTATTTCTGGTATTTCTCCAAATTCCCATAGACTCCCATTGTAATCTGGCAATTTATCCAATACTGTTGTTAGAGCAAGGACTGCCACCATCATTTTGACTTTTTTTTCTTTTTTTTTTTTAATCGGTTCGCTAACTTTCCAATATTGCTGATATTGCTATTTAGAACGTTTATAGAACGCTTTTCGCGCATTTTTACCCCTTTTAAATTTTGTATTTGTTAACAAATGTTCTTAGTGATCATTTATATCTTATAAGTAATGAACATGCCAAATTTGATGTTTCTAAGCCCTTAACATACAGACATCGCATTTTTAGAATTTTTTTTGCTCTTTTAATTCTTTTGGATTAGTGGCATTGACATAAGATATAGCCTATATTGGAGCAAGGAATGTCACCATCATTTTAAGATCATTACTTTTAAGATCAGATGGTTGTTTGCTGAGATTGCTTAAAAATCCCAATTTAGAACAGTTTTAGAATGCTTTTCGTGCATTTTCACCCTTTTTGAATTCTTTATTTTTTAGCAAATGCCCTTAGAGATCATTTTTATCTTATAAATAAGTAACATGCCGAATTTTGTGCTTCTATGCTTATTAGTAAAACAAAAATCTCATTTTTAGAATGTTTTTTGCTTCTTCACTCTCTTATGGTTAATGGTATATACATAAAATATAGCATATACTTGAACCATTTTTAGCATATACTTGAATACCATCATTTTGGTACTATTAATTTTGGAATCGGTTCATAGTTTCAGAAATTAGCTCCGATACTCGCCAAAAAAGACGCCAACTTGGCACTATTTCTGATATTTCGCGAAATTCCCGTGAACTCTAAAATGTCAAACTTTATAATTCTAGTCCCTTAACATACAGACATCGCATCTTTAGAACGTTTTTGTTCTTTTACCCCCTTTGGGTTAGTGGCATCGACATAAGATATAGCCTATGTTGGAGCAAGGACTATCATCATCATTTTGATATTACTTTTAAAATAGGTTTGTTGTTTGCTGAGATTGTTTTAAAATCGCTATTCAGAACGTTTTCAGAATGCTCTTCGCGAATTTCCACCCCTTTTAAATTTGGTATTTTTTAGCAAATGTCATTAGTGATCATTCATATCTTATAAATAATTAACATGACAAATTTTTTGCTTCTAGGCCCTTCACTAAAACAAAAATCCCATTTTTAGAGTGTTTTTTGCTTCTGAACCCTCTTTTGGTTAGTGGCACAGACATAAGATATAGTCTGCGTTTGAACCGGGGTGAATACCATCATTTTGTTCCATTACTTTTGAAATCGGTTCGGTAGTTTCAGAGATTAGTCCCGATACTCGCCAAAATAAGTGACGCCAACTTGGCACTATTTCTGGTATTTTGTGAAATTCTCATAAACCGCCATTGTAATCCAATAATTTATCTTCTAACAACCATTAATGTTTAATTAATGGTGATTTCTGATTTTTTCCTATTTATAGATCCAATAACCTACCTCCACACCAAATTTCAATTTCCTAAGTCACCTGGAAGTAGTCAAACATTTCTATGAGTGAGTGAGTGAGTCAGTGGGAAAAACAGTGGTTTTCAGACGTCAATTTCTCGTGAACGGTAAAAGATTTTTTTAAAAATTTATAGGATTAGGAAATTAGAAGATGGTCTTACACGACACAAAAAATTGCAATTGTGTAGGTCAAATAGAATTTAAGTTATTGAGGGGTCAAAAGTGGCCCGAAATGGTTCGGGTAATATAACCCACGGCCGGTGTGTCGACTTTTACTTTTTGAACTTGGCTGACACACTGCAGTGTGTCTAGATATATATATATATATATATATATATATATATATATATTTTTTTTTTTTCGTGTATATCGTAAATTGATTTTTTTCTTTGAAAAATATTGGTGCCAATGTGACACTTGGAATTTTGAGGAAATTTACCCACCAGAGCTCAAAGAGTTAAAAGGTGTAGATTTTAATCTTGAATCAGTGTGATGCTTTTTATTGTTTAAGCTAGGCCTTTTGTTTAGAATAATTCAAGCACTCGACACTTTTTTACACATTCTAACTGTTCTGGACGTTACTGAGATTTCTAGAATGGTTTTTATAGTAGAAGAATAAGCACAATTTTTAACTTCCATTCTAATAACATTACATTTACATCGTAATGAGAGTTTTGATACCTATTTGCTACTTTTATTTCTAACATAATTCATCAAATCATAAAGAGAATTGTGCACAACAGTTTTACATTTATTTATTTTTAGGGCGAATTGGCTTTCATTCAGAGCGCAATCCGAAAAAGCCTTTAGTTATACATTTTTTCAGTCAATGATTTCCTGCAAACCACGCTCAAAGCAGCAGTTGCATACTCCTAATATTTTAATTCTAGCAACTATTTACCTATAAACATCATCACACATGAGTCCCGCATAAAATACTGCAGTCATGATGTCATCTCATTATGCTAGATTTAAAATAATATACTGATCCTAAATTTGTTTCTCTTTTTGTAATAATATACTGATCCTAAATTTGTTTCTCTTTTTGTAATAATACAAGTTTTTAACAAAAGATTCTTTTTAACTTTTACAATTGAATTAAATTCATACATTATATCCCATGTATGTACCTAAATTCAAGATGTATGACACTTTCCGGAATTTTATTCTGAATAAGTGGGTAAGTTTGATCGCGGATCGCACAGAGGGTTTCGTTTAATATTTCTTTCAAAACAACTTATCCTTTAATTAATAAATCCTAATCGTTAATTTGTAACTATTAAATTCTTACATAGATAGTAACACAACGAATTTAATTTTAAGATAATTATAAAAAGAAGTTATTTATTTTAATCAAATTAAAAATGTTCAAATCAAATTATTTAAATAAAATCTAAAATCTCAAACTTTTTGAAAATCCGAAATTAAAATCATTTATCGGTAATATAAATAAAATTTCAAATTTCTAAAAATTAAAAAAAAAAAATTGATTTAAACGAAATTTAAAGTTCTGACTCATTAATAAATCATGATAGTTTTTAAAATAGAAAGAAAATTGAATTCGAAAAATAATTTGAATGTCAAATGAACGAAACGCTAATAATACAAACCCTTAAATTGGGGAAAAAAAAACCCAACGAAATTTCTTTTAATTAAATCTTCCTTAATACGAAAATGTCAACTTTCAGTAGCGAGGATCGAACTAAAAACCCTCTGTTTACTAGCAAAATTCTTTATTTCCAAGTTATGATGTGTACAGGTAAAACATTCAAATTGCGGTTCTCTTTTGAAATTTAAATGGCAAAAAAAAAAAAAAAAGTATAACACTGAAAAAATTTATTTAATTAAAATAATAGACTTTTTCAAAATTTTATTATTTGTCGTGTGATACGAGATATTCAGGTATTAGTACACAAAATTTGAAGTATGTGACTTACACAGTTTTTGTGTACGGACTCAGTGACGGACGGATAGAACGAAGACAGAAACGGATAGGGTTTTGTAAATGACGGATGCAGATACGGATAGGATTTTAAATGCAGATGAACGAAACCCTAAAAACAAAATTAACATGTAGCCTTAACACTTGAATTATGGGAAATTTTATTTACGTTTTATTAAAACATTTAAAACAGGAATTTTTAATTCAAAACAGTTTCAATTATTTATTTAATCTTGTTTTCCTTTCGTCTTTAAAATAAATTTCAAAAAAAAAAAAAAAAAAAAAAAATCAGATTTGAACTGGTGTAAAATCATTTCGTAACGGTCAAAACGACCGCTCACCGCAATTCAAACTTTTTTCTCCGAAGTCATAGTCGCAATATTATTGTAACTTTGCAACACAGTATTATTAAACTTATTATTGAGGTTAGTCTAGTTACCACGCTTTCGGATTATTATTTTTTTTATGTTTTTATATTTGGATTCTTCAAGGTCAACACCAAATGCATGACAAATTTACTCTAGGAAGAAAATTCTTTTTAATTGTGATCAAATTTACAACCTTCGCTCAGTATTCAAATAGAATTTATGCTCATCATAAAGTATTATAATCGGGACGAATATGTTTATCATAACTTTTATTAGAATTAAGACAATGTTGTCATTTTTATAAATTTTAAACAAAAAAGAAAAACAATGTGCCCAGCATATGTTATGAAACATTTTCCAACACATTCAGAAAGTTTTAACAAAACTTCAGGGTTTATTAAGGTGAAATATGATGTCTAAGTAAATAATTTGGAAAACGCATAACGCATTTGAAAATCCGACTTAGGTTACTATCTCAGTAGTCGAAAAAATATCTAATTCTTTTGTGCAACCCTGTATATGATCTATAAATTTTTACGTATACTAATATAAAAGTTATAATTTTGTTAAACGCATAGCATTGTTGAAAATTTCCATGCACCATTTTCATGAATAAACGGAAATATATGAGGGAAGTTTTATGCATCGCTGTATATGGTCTATAGAGTTTATACATACATACCAAATAATATTTAAAAAAAAAATTCAATTTAAAAACACGCTTCATAACTGAAGAACAAACTTCTAGCAATTATTGTTCAATTTCTTCTGCTCTTTTTGTGCGTCCTGTAAATGAACGATAAATTCTATGCATATGCTATTCTACTGTACGCACCTAGTACATCTCAGTGATATATACAGGCTGTTTCAGTTAAACGTTTCAGAACTCCTAAGAGGGGTAGAGTGCATCCTGACGACTCATATAGCATTGCGGGATCAGAAATGCTTTCCCGACGCGCTAGATGGCGTTATGCAAAAGTTCCATACAGGGAATCATCATTTCGCACAAGGGCGCCAAGTTAGTAGGATGGCTGGTTATACGAATGCAGAGTTAGCCAATATGCATTTAGCGTACGGGGCTGCAGATTGTACTGGGCTAGCCGCACAGTGCTTGTACGCTGAACGATATCCGACAAAGCGTATTAGTTATTAAGTCATAATTTCTTTGCAAGCCTGCACTAGAGGTTAGCTGAGGCAGGGTCATTTCAAAGAGCTGCCAGGGACCGGGTAGCATATTTCAGATGTGTATATTGCTGGGACGATTACTGTTTCTAAACCAATAGGAGACCGTCATTATCACGGTCAAGTACACGCCCACACAGTTTGATTGACAGGAACTCGTGGACAATTGATCGTGTGTGTTTATTATTTATTTGTACTCGGATTGTTTGAATTTGTACTCGGTAATTAAAAATTAAAGGTACGAAAGAATTTTTTTTTTTTCAAAATGACTGAATTTTATTTATTTCAATTAGAAATTATACTTCCTCTGATCCTGAAATAAATAAATAAATAAATAAAAATTAAAGTAAGAATTTTGCTTATACGGATATTTTCGCAGAATACTTTTTTTCCCATTTGTTTAATATATATATAAATCATTTTGGAACGATATTTAGAATATTAAAAGGGTTTGAAATATTTTTTTTAAATGTCTTATTTATTAATAAAAGACAGCCTCCAATAATTAAAAAAAAAAAAATCACCAACGGACTCTCGGCCCGCGATGGACTCGAACCCATATCCTCCGGTTTCAAGCTCGACGATCTAACCATTCAGCCAGTCAGCTCACTTTCATCCGCAACAGATTATCGTTATAATTAGCACCGTCAATTGTCCACGAGTTCTTGTCAATCAAACTGTGTGGGCGTGTACTTGACCGTGATAATGACGCTCTCCTATTGGTTTAGAAACAGTAATCGTCCCAGCAATATACACATCTGAAATATGCGACCGGGTAAGAATAGAACGGATTCCGGCCATCGAAGAGAATGTGCTGCAGCAGGTGCAGGATACTGCCAGTATGAGTACGCGAAGTCTAGCGCATGCAATCGGTATTTCCCATTCCAGCGTCTGGAGGATTCTGCGAGAACACGACATGCATCTGTTTCACTTGCAGCGTGTCCAGGCACTGCAACCGGATGATTATGCACCTCGTATTGCTTTCGCACAGTGTTACGTTGGAAAGTGTGTTACATATCCCCTTTTCCCTGCTAAAGTGTTGTTTTCCGATGAGGCATCCTTCACAAAGGAAGGAATTTTCAACACGCATAACGGCCATATCTGGGCGGAGGAGAAGCCTCATGCAATACGACGTCATATAGCACAGACTCGATTTTCGGTAAATGTTTGGACCGGTATTATAGGAGATCACCTCATCGGACCTTGCCTGTTACCGTTTAGTCTAACCGGACATAACTTCTTGCTCTTTCTGCTGCAAGTATTACCGCAACTTTAAGGAGATGAACAGATTTCTGCATCGACGCAACAGACAATGTGGTTCCAACACGATGGAGCTCCTGCCCATTTCAGCCGAAATGTTCGTAAATACCTAGATGTAACATTTGATCAACAGTAGATCGGACGTGGTGGTCCCATGTGTTGGTCTGCTCGGTCACCCGACCTATTATGTAGACATAAAAATCAAGACCTTGATTTTTATTTCTGGGGTCATATGAAAACACTGGTTTATGACACCCCTGTTGATAATGCTGAGGAGCGGGTTGCAAGAATCGCAGTAGCTGCCGGAGAAATTCGAGATATGCCGGAAGTATTCGAGAATGTTCGGATTTCCATGCGCCAGAGATTTGGGGTGTGCGTTGTAGTCGGTAGCAGAAATTTCGAACTCTTTGACTCATGTACCTTTTGCTTTTTTACATGTATTAATAAAACGATTTTTCACTTACGGTGTCTTTTCTTTATGGTGCTTCTGTGTATATCACCGCTTCAGGAAAGCATTTCCGACCCCACATTGCTATATGATTTCGAGTCGTCAGGATGCATCCTACCTCTCTTAGGAGTTCTGAAACGTTTAACTGAAACACCCTGTATAAATTTTGATATATTTTAAAAAGTCTAATAGTATTAACCTTTTGAATGACAAGCAATTATGTTTCTGTAAAGTTAAATTTAAGTTATTTTAACATAAGGAAAAACATTTTCTCTGTTCTTTTTCACCAAAGTTTTAAAAGTGAAGCTTAATTAAAATTTTCTGGTACAAAACTGAATTAAAGTTATAATGAGATACAATATATCCCACCGTTCCTAAAGGAGTTAAAGTACACCGCAAACTATTTTTCTCCATAGACCGTAATGCAACGGAACTTTTTTGAGTGTCTCTGTAACTGAAGCGTAAATGCTTAGGCACTTCATTTTCAATACCGAATATGCCATGGTGACAATCAGTAACATTTATAAATTTCATTGCAATCGAGTAGAGTACACACAGTTGGCACGTAGACAAACTGAAAAATTACTACGTTGGCATAACTAAAATAATTATGCTAAAAAGTATTAAAAAGAAAACAAAAAGTCATGCATCAGCGATAGATTATGAAATGTTTTCCAACTCTAAAAGAATGTTATTAAGAAATTTCATTATTTTCATATAATGAAATCGATCCTAATCAGTTCTAAAAACAAATTCTTTTATGCGTCTTTGTAAATAAATGATATACACACGCCATAATCTATTAAAAAAAAAAATGTTTTATAGTGCATCTTTGTGATGCTTTTTAGTTTCATTATGTTTCAAGTATCTTAACATCATTAGAATGTATCGCAAAGAATTTTTCACCTTGATCATTATGAAATGGAATTGTTTTGTGTGTTCCTGTAAAAGAACTCTAAATTCTACATATTCTATAATCCTGAAAAAGCAGGTTTTACTCCACGTCAAGGATGTATATTAATTTAATTATTGAAATGAAAAAACTTCTTTAAACACCATAAAATAAGTTAACTGCGCAAGGCCTTTCGAAAGAACTTGGTCTTTCTTCGTCAGGCGCAAAAAAGACGTGCGTCCACAATGAATGTAGTGGCACGACTGAAGGGGAATGCGGGAGGGAGAGGGAGCAAGCAGAAGGAACAGCCAATAGGAAAGAAGAAGGCAACAGCCAATCACGGAAGAGCATAAACAAAACTAGATAGACAATGAAGGAGAGGAAAGGAAGAAGGGGGGAAGGGAAATGGGAAAAAGGCGGGGTAAATTAAAAAACTAAAAGGAGAGATTAAAATGAAATAAAATGTACGCAAAAAAAATATATATATATATATAAATTAGTAATAATAATAAAAAAAAAAATTAAAATAAAAATACATAAAAATAAAAAATAGTTTACAATTATAAACACACATGAATAAACCTGAAAAATTCTATACATAATAAATATATATAAAAAAAAATAATAATAATAATTAAATAATAAACTTAATTATGAAGCAGTGCTGAAAAGATTCTTCGAGGCAACGGAGAGGGTTTTAGAATCAGATTTATCATTAACAATAATATCACGATTAATATAAATAGCTAAATTTTCAAGAAAGTCTAACTCAGAGGAACTATTGGCATTAAAAATAATTTTAGCAGTTTGAAAATTGAATCTATGGCCGGAATCCCAAGAGTGTTTAGCAACAGAAGATTTAGAAATTTCTTGATTAATGACATACCGAGAGTGTTCTTTTAGGCGTTTTTCGAGATTTCTTTTAGTTTGACCAATATAGGATAAATCACAGCCATTACAAGGAATATTATAAATACCCCATTTTTGGAGGTCAGGGACAGGACATTTCATGGAAGGAAATTTTAATTTATTGACTGGTTTAAAGATAACATTAAAATTGAAACGTCTTAAAACTTTAGCTAATTTAAAACATAAAGGAGGATAAAAAGGGAGGACGACCAAATTATCAGGTTTACTTTTATCAATATTAGAAAGAGTGGAATTGTTAGGGGGTCTATTGAATTTGCTCACAGCAGTATTAATGATAGAAGGATTGAATCCACGTTTTACAGCAACAGATTTTAAGTAATTGAGTTCATTCTTAAGAGATGCAAAATCGGAACAAATTTTGAGAGCACGATAAACATAAGTATAAAAAACACCGATCTTTTGATTGACAGGATGATTTGAGAGAGCATGGGGTGGATTAGAGACAGAAAAAGGTTTTTTATAAACACAAGTTTTGAAAGAAGAATCACATTTGGTAACTAAAACATCAAGGAAAGGGAGTTTATTACAATTCTCTAACTCAAAAGTAAACTGAATATGAGGATCAATAGAATTGACAGTTTGAAGAATTGTAGAAATATCAAATGGATTATCCAATAGGACGAAAGTATCATCAACATAACGATACTTTCGTCCTATTGGATAATCCATTTGATATTTCTACAATTCTTCAAACTGTCAATTCTATTGATCCTCATATTCAGTTTACTTTTGAGTTAGAGAATTGTAATAAACTCCCTTTCCTTGATGTTTTAGTTACCAAATGTGATTCTTCTTTCAAAACTTGTGTTTATAGAAAACCTTTTTCTGTCTCTAATCCACCCCATGCTCTCTCAAATCATCCTGTCAATCAAAAGATCGGTGTTTTTTATACTTATGTTTATCGTGCTCTCAAAATTTGTTCCGATTTTGCATCTCTTAAGAATGAACTCAATTACTTAAAATCTGTTGCTGTAAAACGTGGATTCAATCCTTCTATCATTAATACTGCTGTGAGCAAATTCAATAGACCCCCTAACAATTCCACTCTTTCTAATATTGATAAAAGTAAACCTGATAATTTGGTCGTCCTCCCTTTTTATCCTCCTTTATGTTTTAAATTAGCTAAAGTTTTAAGACGTTTCAATTTTAATGTTATCTTTAAACCAGTCAATAAATTAAAATTTCCTTCCATGAAATGTCCTGTCCCTGACCTCCAAAAATGGGGTATTTATAATATTCCTTGTAATGGCTGTGATTTATCCTATATTGGTCAAACTAAAAGAAATCTCGAAAAACGCCTAAAAGAACACTCTCGGTATGTCATTAATCAAGAAATTTCTAAATCTTCTGTTGCTAAACACTCTTGGGATTCCGGCCATAGATTCAATTTTCAAACTGCTAAAATTATTTTTAATGCCAATAGTTCCTCTGAGTTAGACTTTCTTGAAAATTTAGCTATTTATATTAATCGTGATATTATTGTTAATGATAAATCTGATTCTAAAACCCTCTCCGTTGCCTGGAAGAATCTTTTCAGCACTGCTTCATAATTAAGTTTATTATTTAATTATTATTATTATTTTTTTTTTTATATATTTATTATGTATAGAATTTTTCAGGTTTATTCATGTGTGTTTATAATTGTAAACTATTTTTTATTTTTATGTATTTTTATTTTAATTTTTTTTTTATTATTATTACTAATTTATATATATATATATATATTTTTTTTTTGCGTACATTTTATTTCATTTTAATCTCTCCTTTTAGTTTTTTAATTTACCCCGCTTTTTTCCCATTTCCCTTCCCCCCTTCTTCCTTTCCTCTCCTTCATTGTCTATCTAGTTTTGTTTATGCTCTTCCGTGATTGGCTGTTGCCTTCTTCTTTCCTATTGGCTGTTCCTTCTGCTTGCTCCCTCTCCCTCCCGCATTCCCCTTCAGTCGTGCCACTACATTCATTGTGGACGCACGTCTTTTTTGCGCCTGACGAAGAAAGACTAAGTTCTTTCGAAAGGCCTTGCGCAGTTAACTTATTTTATGGTGTTTAAAGAAGTTTTTTTCATTTCAATTGTGTATAACACCAGCTTCAATTTTATACATTAATTTAATTATGTTTGAAATATTATAACAACATTCAAACCGCATCAGAAAAGATTTTTTCCATGTACCATAATGTAAAGGAATTATTTTGTGTATCTCTTCCTGTAAATGAACTATAGATGCCATACACACCGTTTTCAATACTGAACATTCTATAGTAAATATCAGTAACATGTAAAAATAACATAGCAATCCGAGTACATATACGAGAGTTAGTACGCAGACAGAAGGACTTTAAAACAGACAGACCGAATTCCTAAATACTTTTCAATTATGTTAAAAGGTTAAATAATAAAACTTTATAAAGAGCACCGAAAAACGAAGCAAATTACAAAATTCGAGCTGCAAATATAACACCCTATCAAGAGCTACTGTAAACATCATGCGTACGTTAGGGAACAGGGTCACTGTCCTGTGATTTGATTTATTTCAATGATGATTTCTATAAAGTTTTATTATTTTAATTGTGGTTTATAGCTCGTCCGTAGTGTTATTTCTACTATGTTAAAAAAGTATTAAAATAGGAGAGGGGGAGGGAAATAGATTTTAGTTCATATAAATGAACAAGTTGTATTTCTTTTACATGACTGTATTTTACTTTGTACAACATAGTATTTTGCTGGAACTGGATACATTTTAATACTTTTAAAAATGATCTAGTTTTTGATTTCAATCACTTGAATTAAATAAGTTAGAAGAAGAAGAAAGTCTGACATTAAAATTAAATTTAGAGAAAACTTTTCGCTGTAAATTTTATTTTGTTTTATTTTTTTATGACTAATTCATTAACAAGTGTAAAATCTCTCAGAAACGTTCATTAACATTCATCCAGTGTTGAATTCAGGGGGTGGCCCGAGAGGGACGTCCCCCCTCGAGCATTGAAATGCTCCCCCCCCCGGAAATTTTGCGATTTTGTGTTTTCAATGGAGAAAAAATACAATCCCCTCCCGGAACTCAACAATTTCCCCCCCGAAGCAACAAATGTCCCTCCCGGAGAAAAGTGTCTGAATTCAACACTTTATTCATCCTTCAAAAATTTTAAAGATTATAGATATTATTAAAATATTAAATATTAATAAATAATGTTTCAGCTCTTCAAATTTAAATTCGATTATTAGTATTTTAGCTTTACTGTATGGTGGAAAATATCATATCTCCTTCATCTTTATATATATATATA
Organism: Maratus speculifer; assembly: GCA_964019185.1. Lineage (NCBI taxonomy): Eukaryota > Metazoa > Arthropoda > Arachnida > Araneae > Salticidae > Maratus > Maratus speculifer. Next base: position 275,212,899 of record OZ025290.1, read on the forward strand.
TATATATATATATTAAAGATGTATATATATATATATATATATATATATATTGTTGTTGTTGTTTGAGGCAATATAATATAACATATGTTCTTCCAAAAAGCTTTTCAACTATAAACTAAAACATTTAAAAACTTCTGCTTAAGGCTGTTCTCAGATCCAAACGCACTACTTTTCAACATAGTCTTCATTTGTTTTTGTTCGGAAACGCATAAAATTGGTAGACATTGTCATTTAGAAACTATGTAATAAAAAAATAGATTTTTTTTTCTTTTTACGCAAAAGATTTTTTCTAAAAATTCTTCCAAAGTTGGCATTTCGAACTGAATTTGTGAATTTTCAGCGCGAAAAAGGAGAAAACCGGTTGCTGCCTGACTCAAAATCTCTTAAAACTCGATAAGTAATTTATTTATCAACAAGTAAGAAGAGTCACGAGTTAAGCATAGATTATGAAACACTTTCTAACACTTTCTGAAATCTTGAACAAAACTTCGTTATTTAGATAAATAAGGTGTTACTGTCGATAGCCAAATATGTATTTCGATACTTTTGAACAGACCTGTATTTGATCTGCCGGTTGATATATATATTACATAATGCGGAATTTAGTTTAGCAAGAAAACGCCTAACAGGTTGAAACTTCATTTTCAGCAATTTATACTAATACATGGAAAAATACTTCAATACTTTTGGTTCAGCCCTGTAGTTTACCTAGAACCTATATTACACTCCAGTATTTTGTTAAAATTTAGTTCAAACAAAAGCACTTTTAAAACTACTTAAATCACATTTCCAGAAATTATCATAGATGGGTGACCATGTAGATAATACTTTGGGTGACCCTGTATATCATTTGATTTATATTCTAAAAACATTTCTTATAAACTGAAAGCAGTTCAAAAATGCATCACTTACTTAAAAACCATCTTTAAGTAAATAGCCCTCATATTCAGTAAGGTTTGCGAGCTCTTTTGCCTAACCCTGTATATCAACTATAGCATTTACACACACCATACAATATACATACAGACATTTAATAAAATTTAAAAGCTAATATCGCAATCCAAAATGCATTTCAACCATCCATCAGCTATCATCGATAATATACAGTACTTCGGAACAATATTTTGTGTGTCCTGTAAATGCAATGCACTTTATTTTATGATACTTGAAATCGTTTAACATAATTCAAATATGTCGCAAACAATTCCCCCCTTTATTATTGTGTAATGAAATTCTTTTGAGTGGCCCTGTAAATGAATAATAACTATTATTTTCACTGCATATTTTAGTGCACTTTGCGAATCCATATAAATTTGAGTATGTTTGACCAGGTGAACACCTTTGAAATTCATTTGAAATGATTTTTTCCCATTGCCCGTAATGTAATGCAAGAATGTAAAACTTTTGACTATCCCTGTAAATAAACTAATCATGGTAGAAACTTCATTTTCAATAGGGTTCGTGCTTGGGTAAACATCAATAAAATATAAAATTTCATAGTAATCCGAGTATATTTACGGGAATTACAACGCTGACAGACGGTCATCCGGCCAGACGGCCAGACAAACCAAATGCACAAACACTTTTCAACTTTGTTGAAAAGTGTTAAAAAATGGAAAGCTCATTTTGATTCTAAATCGTTTCACTAGTGACGCCTGCCCAAATATTACTCATCTCATTTCTCACCTAACATTATTCCATCTTTTTGACAACAACAGTTTTGACAACAACAGTAAGTTCCAACAACAGTTCGATCGGAACATCGAAATGGTGTTCCAATTCGTGTACTTCCGGGTACATTTTTTTACGCTTAAAAATAAGTCAAAAAATTTTGGTTTTTGAGTAGGAAACTTAAAAACATAAAAAAGTGTGCATAAAAATATAGTTAACATAATTTTTTTTTTTTGGGGGGGGGGGGGGCTGTTTAGTATTTTATAGGCACTTTTGGTACTTTCTTTTCCTCTCCCACCCCCACATATGCAGTAAATATAGTTTGCTTAGAAAAGAAAAAAAGAAAAGTAAAAGTTCTAACTGCTACTAGTTTTATACTGCAAGATTTCAAAAAACTGATTTCATTTCTCACCTACATTATTCCATCTGTTTGTCAACAACAACATAGCAACGTCGAAATGGTGTTCCATTTCACATACTTCCGGGTTCGATTTCTTTAATTCGATAAACGACATAAAAATCTACACAACAAACAAAATGCGAGTGGTAGCGTAGATTGTCACGTTTTTTATTACATGTCATATTGATTTTGAAATGTCTTTAACGATATTAATTTTTCTTTTCTATTGCAGTCGTGTTTGTAAAGAAAATTACAAATGACAGAATATCGATTAAAAGTAACGATCGTGATTTTTTTAAACACTTTAAAGGTCAGTTGAAAAGGGTTTATGAATCTAGTTTGTCTGTATACTTGTCTACGTTCTAACTCTTGTAAATGTACATGGATCACCATATAATTTTTCTATATTGTTAAAGATCTGATATAAAAAGTTTGCTATTGAAAATTAAACTATTTACAGGGACACACGAAATGTACATTATGCTCTACTGCGAAAAGTCATTTGCTGTGTCTTTTTAGGTGCGTTCGTAGTTACGTAAGTTGTCGTTCAGTCTACCATCAGTTCATCTGTTCGTCCTTCGCATATAACAAAGCAAAATCTACCAAACCGAATCGTCTGAAATTTAAAATATACAGTGGCTCACAAAAGTGTTCGTACACTTTAAAAATTTCTACTAAAAAGAAATTTCCCTGAAATTAAATTCGTATATGAAGTAGAGAAATTTTTTATATTATCTTCAAGTTATTCTAAATAACACACAACCTTTTTGTTTAACATTAAGGGATTTTTTTTAAATCTAAAAATGAAAACAGGAGATGCCACAGAAAGAAGACGCCACAAAAGTCTTCGTACACAGAAACATTTTCGGATAATTTCATTATTAAAAATATTATTTGTCGCTTTATTTTGATTTTTGCATTATATTGACATTTAAAAAATCACTTGGCTTTATATTTTGCAGAATTGGTCCGTAATATTCTATTTATTAATTAAAAATGGTTTGTAATCGTAATGTCACGACTAATAGCCTTTGAAATTAGTTATTTTTCTTCATAATAGTAGTAAATCAATTCGAAATGTTGTAAAAATTAGTTAATTTATTCCATTCTATGGTGAAGTATGCGATAAAAGGCTTTGTAGAAAAAAAAATGGATTGAAAACTAGGTATGAAAAGGTCGTCAATCTAAGTGAACGCAATGAAATCAAACACTCACAATTAGAAAAGTCTTAAAAAATCCATGTTTAAGTGCTATAAAAGTTACTATAGAATTTAATGAAACAGTTTCTACTTCATTTTTACCTGAAACTGATCGACGAATGTTAAGCCCAGCTGCATTATATGGGTATTCTGCCCTTAGAAAATTTTTTGTTAATGGCGAAAAACAGAAAGCTTAGGCTTTCTTTAGCAAAATCAATGATAAATAAACCCGAATCGTATTAAATTAATGTTTTATTTACAGATTAAATCTAGTATGCCATTCTTTGTCCAATGAGTGCATAATAGTATGGAGAAAAAAAAATTTAGAATTTAATTCAAAGAACTTGGTTGGAACAGTTAAGCATGGCAGTGGAGTTGTCCTTGTGTGAGGGTGCATATCAGCATCAGGATTTGGTAATTTGGTACTTATTGATAGCATAATAAATCATGATCTTTGTTCCAATATTTTAAAAGGCAATTTAAAATTATCAGGCCAATGTATGGGTAACAGATACAACTTTTTTTTTTATCAAGATAATGATACAAGGCACATGGCTCTCAACGTTCGCCTCTAGCGTCTTTATAATTGTTCACAAGTTCTGAAAACATAGCCTCAATTGCTGAATTTTCCCAGTAAAACATATTTGGAGGTAACTGGAAGTTAGAACACGAAAACACAGCATTGAAACAAAAAGCGAAGTAAAAACAGCAATGTTCGATGAAGGCATCAACTTTCATGCAGAAATTACAAAAACACTAATTAAATCTATTCCCAGGTGTTTGAAAAACTTTTGTGGGTGCTAAATAATATCCTATTAAGTACAACTTTAGCGAAGTATAACAATATTTACAAATATACAGCGATTTTTTTAGAGTGTACGAAGACTTTTGTGAGGTAAATTTTTTGTTATTTTTTGATTAGTGATTTTTTCAAAATAAAGTTTTACTATGTTTTTAAAATATTTTATGTCGTTTTGTTAATAATGAGTCATAGATCTTACTCTTAAATACCCATTTTAAAATATTAATTTTAATTAATAGATAGAGCTCTATTTCATTGAAATTCCTAAGTGTACGAACACTTTTGTGAGCCACTGTACAATTATTACATAACTTTTTCGAGCCATTTTAAATTTTCTTAAAATCGGATGTATAGTTAACCACTTCCGACGCATTGTGTGCGGTCTGGACACACCTAATTTTAATTCCAAACTTGCAATTGGAACCAATAATATTTTAATAAAATCTTGCTTTTACAATAAAAGCTTAAATTAAGGAGCTCTTGATTTCTTAAAAAGTCGTTTGTGAATTCCGGTGACAGTCCATAATTTCTCGTCTTACTAACAGAATTTGTCCGCTCCGGAAAGGGTTAAATTACAGGGACATTCAAAAGTATTCCGTTACGTTGCGGTCAATGGGAAAAAAAAAGTTTCAAGAGCATTTTCATGATGTTAATCTCTTTCAAACATAATAAAATTTATATGCATCTATGGAATATATCTATAATATACATTCTGTATAATCTGTAGTGTAAAGAATATTTGTTATTCATTTACAGGGCCACACAAAAGTATTTTATTGCATAATAATATAGGGGGAAACATTGTTTGGGTTGCATTTTAATTGTATTAAACTATTTAACATTATATGAAATGGATATATGTTCTGAGGTTTGCTACAAGTTACTTCCTGTATAATAGAAAGCAGATAGTATTTACAGGGGCACACAAAAGATTTCGGCTACTATATACTGTATCCGAAATAGTGCATACTATTACGCCAAGATCTGAATATTTTAAACTTCGTGATAGTACGAACGCACCTTATTTGCTACACTAAATGTGCAATTTCCGACTTGTTTAATCATGCTACGATAATTCAGACGTAATTAAATCCATAAGCATCACTTATGGGGACCACAACATGCTTTTCGTAAGGATTGAAAAAGTAATAGTTTTAGTTTGTTTATATGAATGCTCATGAAAATTCCGTAACATTATGATTCATGGTGAAAATACATTTGCTAAGAATTTAAAGTCTGCAATAAAATGACAGTTTTTATTAAAATTATAACATTTTTTTTTTTGCTGTTTTATTTTAAAGGGCAAACTTTTATTATTCCAAACCTATTTTAATTTTATTCCGACGATTTCTAGAAGAGGGGGTTATGGTCAATTTAATAAACAGAAGCTAATGAGCAAACTACTGGAAGTGGGCGTAGGAAGACCAGTATAAATGTAAAAAGTCCTTCCGGCAATCCCGGGAGGAAGAGGTAGCTTTCATATACTTATTTATTTATTTTAAATTCAGTTATATAAATCAAATATAAGAAGCTCAAAGTAGTGGAACACGATTATGTAAGATTGAATACTAGTTTTTGTCAATACTGAATATTAATAGGAATTTTTAGAAATTAGTCATCTTTTATTCAACCTGGTTTTATTTTAAGCGATTTATAGGGTCACCAAATTCCACGATATCCATTTTAAAGCAGCATGATGGATAAAAAAAAAATCAATGAGCTTGATCGAAATCTTAATTCATGTGAACATGCGCACTCACATCGAAATCCATTAACAAATACGAGTGCTGTCGCGGGCAAATTGATTTTTAAAAAAATGTCACCCACATTAGAAATTCAAACTGCTATATCCGAGGAGTTTTTCAAGGTAAAGACAAAGCAAAAAATACTCCGGAATTCATTTTCAGATAAATAGTTTAGAAAGAACTTTTTTTCAATTTCTAATTTTTTGTTTATACATCATCATACATTTAAAAGACTTTTGACAAATTTAAATGGCCGCCATTTTGAAACAAGATGGCGGATAAAATTGGCCCATGAACTCGGTCAAGACATTGGTATGTACCATGAACATACGGAGTTATATTGAAATCAGTTAATAAATATGCGTATTAACGCGTGACAAATTTCAGACCGTTTCAAAATGTCAATCTCACTGGAAATTGAAAGTGCTAAAACTCAGCCATTTTTAGCACTTTCCAACAAAGTTGAAAAGTGCTTATGCATTCGGTTTGTCTGTCCGTCTGTCCGTCTGTCCGTCTGTCCGCGCTCTAACTCCCGTAAATATACTCGGATTGCTATGAAATTTTTATACGTTATTGAGGTTTACCCTAGCACAAACCCTATTGAAAATGAAGTATCTACCATGATTAGTTTATCTACAGAGAGAATCAAAAGTTTCCCATTACATTACGGCCTATGGGGAAAAATCGTTAATATACTCGGATCGCCATGAAATTTTAGGACGTTATTGAGGTTTACCCTAGCACGAACCCTATTGAAAATGAAGTATCTACCATGATTAGTTTATCTACAGAGAGAATCAAAAGTTTCCCATTACATTACGGCCTATGGGGAAAAATCGTTAATATACTCGGATCGCCATGAAATTTTAGGACGTTATTGAGGTTTACCCTAGCACAAACCCTACTGAAAATGAAGTATCTACCATGATTAGTTTATCTACAGAGAGAATCAAAAGTTTCCCATTACATTACGGCCTATGGGGAAAAATCGTTAATATACTCGGATTGCCATGAAATTTTAGGACGTTATTGACGTTTACCCTAGCACAAGTCCTATCGAAAATGAAGTTTCTACCATGATTAGTTTATCTACAGGACGAATCAAAAGTTTCCTATTACATTACGGCCTATGGGGAAAAATCGCTTCAAAGGAATTTTAAAGATGTTATACCCTGTCAAACATATTAAAATATGCATTCTATAAAATATAAGGTGAAAATGTAGCTATTATTCATTTACAGGGCCATACAAAAGAATTCCATTAGATAATGGTAAAAGGGGGAATTGTGTGTGACATATTTTAAATATATTAAGCTTTTTCATGTATAATAAAATTGATATATGTCGCTGAAGCTTAATATAAATTATACGCTACTGTCTTGCATAATATAAAGTACATACCATTTACAGGGCCATACAAAAGATTTCAAATAGTATATTCTTTACGAAGTACCGTATATGTGTCCGATGATGGCTGATGGAGGGATGAAATGCATTTTAATTATGATATTCGCGTTTATATTTCGCTAAATATATGCACATTATATGGTGTGTATAAATGTTCATATACAGGGCTACCCAAAAGAGCTCACCAACGTTACTGAATATGAGCGTAAATTATTTAAACGTGGTTCTTAAATAAGCTATGCATTTTTACGCTGAGCTGCATTCAATTTACTGAGAAATGTTTGCATAATATAGATAAAAGGATATACAGGGCCACGCAAAAAATTCGGTACATGGACGCCTATGAATGATGATTTATGAGAATGTGATTTCAGTTGTTTTAAAAGTGTTTTAGTTTACAATAACTTTTAGCCTAATGCTGACGTGTAATAAAGGTACAATGTAAACTACATGGCTGAACAAAAGAGTTCAAGTATGTTTCCATCTAATAGTATGAATTGCTGAAAAAGAAATTTCAAGCTATTGGGTATTTTCTTGCTAAGCTAAATTTTCCCATTATATGAACTGACATATGAAATACAGGGCTGATCTAATGTACTGGAATACATATTTGGGTATATTTGGCTATACACTATTATTTCCCTAAATAACAAAGTTTTGTTAAATATTTCATTAAGTGTTGGAAAGTGCTTCATAATCTATGCTTAAAGCATGATTTTTCTTACTTGTTCAAGATATAGATGAAACAAAAAATGCTCAGGAATCTTTGTATCAAGGTCGACATACAAAAGAAAAATCTTTTTCAATTTCTTACTTTTTTGCCCCTACTTTTAAAATTTAAATTAAAAAAATAATATTCCGCCATTTTGAAACAAGACGGCGGTTGAAATTGGCCAACAAACTCGGTCCAGGCATCAGTATGTCCTATCTACGCACCAAGTTTAATCCAAATCGGTGTATAAATACGCGTTTTATCGCGTGACGAAAGCCAGAACATTTCAAAATGTGAGCAACACTAGAAATTAAAAGTACTATAACTCAGACATTTTTTAATATACAGATGAAACAAAAAGTACTTTGGAATCTTTGTATCAAGGTCAAATGCATAAAAGAAAAATCTTTTTCATTTTCTCACTTTTTTGTACCTAATTTCAAATTTAAAAAAAAAAAAATTAAATGGCCTCCATTTTTAAACAAGATGGCGGATGGAACTGGTTAACGAACTCGGTCCAGGCTTTATTAAGTACTATGTACACACCAAATTACATCCAAATCGATTTATAAATACGACTGTTATCACGTGACAAAAATCAGATCGTTTCAAAATGTCAGCCATAAGAAAAATTCAAAGTGCTATAACTCAATCATTTTTTAAGATATAGACAAAGTAAAAAGTGTTCTGGATATGGTGTTTTAAGATCTAACTCATAAAATAAAAATATTTTTCAACTTTTAAATTTTTCGCATTTAAATTTAAGTTTTAAATTTTTAAATTTTTTTTAAATGGCGGCCATTTTGAAACAAGATGGCGGATGATACTGGCGAACGAACTCGGTCGAGATATTTGTATGTACTATGTACATACCAAGTTTCATTCAAATCGATTCATAAATTCGTTAGTTAAAGCATGACAAAAATCAGATCGTTTCAAAATGTCAGCCATAAGAAAAATTCAAAGTGCTATAACTCGATCATTTTTTAAGATATAGACAAAATAAAAAGTGTTCTGGAATTGGTGTTTTAAGATCTAACACATAAAATAAAAATATTTTTCAACTTTTAATTTTTTTGCAATTAATTTTAAATTTTAAATTTGTAAAAAAATTTAAATGGCCGCCATTTTGAAACAAGATGGCGGATGATGCTGGCCAACGAACTCGGTCGAGATATTTGTATGTACTATATACATACCAAGTTTCATTCAAATCGGTTTATAAATACGTTAGTTATCGCATGACAAAAATCAGATATATATATATTTTTTTTTCTTCTTTTTCAAATTATTTTTTCGCCATTTGGCGCGCATGACATTTTATTAAAAAAGAGCAACCCTGCTGTTCCTGCTACGATCCGATGCTTGAATTTCTAACAAACTGGTTTTTCTACGTGATACTGTTATAGCTCGTATAGTAAAGTATTGCTTCTTGCTTTTATAATTTATTAATAATTCTATAGCACTGTCCTCTACATTCATGGTGATAACCAGATAAGTTTCTTTTTTTTCTCTCAATATCTTGTTTTCATACTTTTTATCGAAATTATATATGCAAGTAATGTTTATCATTTCCACGTGCATAAATAGGGTTAATTTGTACTCTTGTTACTGACACTATTTGCTGCACGCTATTGTTTCAATATATGTATATTTTCATTTTTTCAACTATTCATTTCTATGTTCCTTGTTTAATAATATGGTTTTTGTGTGCTGGTAGCCCCAATTACGTATTATTTTGCTATTTCATGGCTAATATGTGGATGAAACCGCACACTTCATTTGTAGTTCCAGAGCATTTGGGGCCTGACGATTCTGTTCTGTGGACTACAAATTTCCTTTGCATTCATTTTATTTTATTTATTTATTTATTCAGATATTCTCGTTTCACTATTTTTTTTTTTTTTTTTTTTTTTTTTTTTATAATTCAATTCTATTCAAATCCTTCGTTTTGATTTATTGTTTTATTGATAAAATCTATTGGTGAATTTTGTCTACTTTTAATGGTATTATATATATATATATATATATATATATATATATATATATATATATATATATATATATATATATATGGTTATATATATATATATGTCAACATTTGAACGGAGGGTGGTTTTGGGGTCTGGGGGTCATGATCGGTGAAAATATACCAAAATTTTCTGGAAGTGCTTTCCTCCGGACGGCTGCAATAGGTAGCTTTTTACTTTTTGTAATGAAAGCTACCTAACAATCTTTCTATGCATGATATTCTTATTTTTTTAAAAATATATATATAAACAGAGGAAAAAATCTAAGTGACATAATTTAACTTCTAACGCGAGTTTTTGAATAAGGTTTGTTTTAAATATTCCTAAACAATCATCTTTAATTATAAGATGTTTAAAAAAATCAAGTTTAATGTAAAAAATCAAATTCTGACCCCTTAAATGGGAAAAGTAATGTTGAAACAATTTTAAAATGATAACTATTTTCTTTCCCGTATTTACAGACACCATACTCGGTTTCTAATGGCACAAAAGTTTTCGAGCCCGGACTCTAATGGCACATAAGTTTTGAAGCTCGGGCTCTAATGGTACAAAATCTTTCAATCTCGGGCATTTCTAATTTCCATACAATTAATTTTTATTTCTTGTAAATGAATAAAAATAATGTAGAGTCAATATTTTTCTAATGATGTTGTTTCTTTTTTAGGATATGGACCAATGACACCAAGGTCAAATATGGGTCGAGTAGCTGCCTTGTTTTACAGCTTATTAGGAATCCCATTATTGTTTTTCTGGTTCATGACAATTGGATATATGTTAGCAACACTTTGGCTAACTTTATTTCAAAATTTATGCTGCCATTTATGCCGTGAAAAGACAGTCAATAACCAAACACAAGCTTTCTCAAAAACTACTCCAGTTAAATCGGCGAAATTACCAAAAGTGAGATCGAATTCAATAGTACCAATCGAAGAACGAAAATTGTTACCTCAGAACAAGTTTCAATATAAAAATTCTGAAAAATCTAGCCAAAATATGTTCCCGGAAGATTTACATAACGAAATAAGACGAAATGATCATTTAGCGAATAAAGAAGCTGATTTTCGAAGCAAGACGCACCAGATAGAATTGACAGAAGACGAAGAAGAATACTTTGTTCTAGATTATGTGGTGTCGACAATATACGCTTTTTTGTTTTTCGTTATTTATTGCATATTTTCTTCAGCACTTTTTTCCATTTATGAACAATGCCTACTGACAGACGTTTTGTACATCAGCGTCCTAATGTTCTTAACTTTAGGTCCTGGTTGCCATGAACTAGACGACGATGGAACAGAAATTAAAATGAAGAATAACATATATTTTACAGTTCATTTGTGCGTAGGTTATTGCTTACTGGCAATGATTGTTAACTTGATATACATGATGGTGCGAAAAAAATGCGAGCCAGTAAAATTACAAAATCAGTTAGACTTTGATGCATGTTTCAGTGAAAAATTCTGAATTGTGTTTCATTTATATTTTGTACAACTTTATAACAGTAAAATGCTTTTGGTGTCTCGTTTAAACTGGTAAGTTTGATTTTACAAAAATATTTCGAAGTTTCACATATAGTAAACGCTCTATAAACCACCAACTTACCCTCCCTTTTCTAATTTAAGGTAGCTTACATTACAAAAAGTAAAAAGCTATTATTGGAGCCGACCGGAGGAAAGCACTTCCGAAAAATGTTGATATATTTTCACCGATCATGACCCCCAAAACCCCAAAACCATTTTCCGACCAAATGTTGACTTATATATATATATATCATTTTTGTCATGTCTAGACCAAGTTCATTGGCCAGCTTCATCCGCCATCTTATCCCAAAATGGCGGCCATTGATTTTTTTTTTTTTTTTAATTTTAAAAATGGTGCAGATAAATTAAAAACTGGTTATTTTCCATTAAGAGTTTGACCTTTAATACGAGGATTCCGAAGCAAATTTTGTTTTGTCATTATCTTAAAAAGTGGCTGAAATATAGCAGTTTGAATTTCTAGAGTGACTGAGATTTTAAAACAATCTGATTTTCGTTATGCTGTAACTCTCGTATTTATAAAATGATTTGAATGAGATTGATTGTATGCATAGTAAATACCAATGTCTCGACCGAGTTCGTTTGCTAGCTTCATCCTCCAAAATGGCAATAAAAAAATTGTTTAAATTTTCTTTTCAAAATGGCAACTATTTACACCCTACATTACCGTGCAATGCTTAAATATTATTAATACCCATTAGCTTCAAATTCTCGTCAAGCATGGCAACACTTGGTAAAACTTCGCCAAATTTGGCGATAAAAAAGTTACCATAAATGATGCCAACTTGGCTATAGCTTACTAATTCGGTGCAATTCTGATTCAAATTCAGTATTGACGAATATTCACTTATCGGGTTGATTGCATTTTAACTTCTTAAAATTTGAGTAAAATTAGCTTCGAGTAAAACATGCAAAATTTTAAAACAAGGAAATACGAAAGCTATCTCTTCCTCCCGGCACTGGCCGAAAGGACTTTTTTAAAACAAAAACGAACAAGAAAAATTTAAATGCACATAAACCTGAGTGAGATGGCGTTATTTTGTGTAAAATGCTTTTCGGCGTCAAAAATAGCAGCTAGAAAATATTTTTGCGGAAGATATCATAGACTGACATAATTGTGACAAAAATTATATTGGTTATAAAGAATTAATAGATGACGAAATTATTCAAAATGTTTTGAATCCAAAGAAACCCAAAATAGATGAAAGTGATGAATAAGGGAATGATCATCCAGCAATCAGTCCTGCAGATCGCAGTAAATGGAAAGTTAGTTTAATTTCAACATTCAACAATACTTAAATTGTATCAAAGAAGGGTCAATTTCTAATGGTAATATATTAAAAAGCAAAATCTGTTTACTCAATAGTCAAAATTCCATGCTTATAAATAAAAAGGCTTAAAGATACACTAATTCAAACGTTACATGTTTTTTTGATGCAAAAAAAGCACAAGACCCCTTAAAATAAATAAAAATTATAAAATATATTTACCAATAAAAATTGAGTTTTTATTCTGTTGCCATACTAACGTATTTCTGTTCTCATAACATGCATTTTGAAGCTTCTAGCTCTATATGCCTTTTTCTTAATTTGCCATAAGTTTTTGATTTAAGGTCCCACGATGCTTACAAATCCTTTCATTTCATCAAAAGAAAAAAAAAAAACACCCCTACACTGTTAAAAATCTTGCCCCAGTTTGAACCAAATGCTGGTGCTCAATAGCTGCCACTGAAAAATGGTGAAATCTTGAACCAATATTTGGAGCTACTGTTGAAGCATAGTTCCAATACACCTTATGCACGTGACCAGAGCCCGATTAAGCTCAAGTTGGGCCCAGGGCCTGTAAAAAGTTGGGCTCCCCTACCTCCCCATTCCTGGCGATATTTTCAGAAAAAAAAAGTAGGTTTATTTGATGAGTTGACTAAGTTGTTTGAGTGAAAGTTTCAAGTTAAAAAAAATTAACTTACAAGAATAATTAAGAAAATAAACTACCATCCACTTTCTCAAATAAGCTTTTGTACAATTCACAAACATCTAAGATCCTCAGTTTATGCTGCAAAATAAATGAGGTCGTCTTTTTCAAAACTCACCTTATTCAAAATCATAAAAATTGTGTTTTAAAAATATTTGATCAAGGAAAAAAAAAAAAAAAATCAGCCACATAATTTGTGGGGCCCCTGAAATTGGTAGGCCCAGGGCCGAGGCCCTGGAGGCCCGTGCATTAATCAGGCCCTGCACGTGACGTCATACGCTAGAGCTGGCGGTATGCTAATCTGTTATTGTAGCCACTGCACCGCCAGAATGCTAGTATGCGCAGGCGCAAAGATCGCTGGCAGACGACTTCAGCCTTGATCCATGTTAAGAGCACACACTAGTCACACGCCAAGGCAAATCAAGATGGCGACGCGCTTTTTCAGCGGATTCGAAGGATGGGCTAAAATTACTTTGATTGACATGCAATCATCCAATTAGGAAATAGAATGCTCTTAACCAATTATCTGCGATGATTTTTCTCTTCAAAAGTGTGCAATTCCAGCCGATTTCGTGTTTAAAGGATTTTTTTCAACTGATTTCCCAGTACTTTGCGTAAATGCATTCGAATCGGAGCTCAAAAGAATTTCAATCTCTTTACGATTAGCGTTCCAAAATTAAAATGGTTTGATTTTCAGAAAATAAACGAATGATTAATTTAGATAGATTACTATAAAATAAAAACTATTTTATTTACTTAACGCAATTAGAAAAAAAAATAAAAAATAAAAATAAAAAATTAATATTGAATGAGGGGGGGGGGAGATATCAGGTACAAGTAGTTTAAATAACTATTTTTTGGGGGGGGGGTAAGAGGGGAGGGGATTCTTTTTAGAATACGAAACTTATGAAGATAAATAGAACTGAAGGTTGATGAATGAATTAATAAAATTATGAGAAAAATATCTAGACAAATGTAAATATTTAAACATTGTTTATTTTTTGCGGAAAGGCAAGCAAGCAAGCAATGGAGAACAGGAAATAGAAATTTTGAAGAAAGGAGAAATAGGTGTTAATCCCAGCCTAGTCGTTTATAGACATAATACATAATTTATTATTGTTTGTCTTTGTAGTGACAAATGTGACAGAAAAAGTGTAGCAAATTTTAAGAACTTTGTGTGATGTTAAGTCAATAAAGCAAAATATTTTGTCAATATTTCAGGTGGAAGAAAATTTAGATTCTTGATGATTTTTACAAGCATTATATAAATGCCGCAAGGAGCTCTAACAATTTTTAATTTTGAGCACTGACATAGCAGTAAAGTCTATAGGGGGGGGGGGGGGTTCTGAAAACTGTTTTTTAAATGATACAGTCAGTTAAGAATGGTTTTTGTTGTGAAAATCCCAATATTTTATTTAAATATCTCTCTAAAGATATTTTACTGTATGAAATGCACAAACACAATACGCAAAAAATGTAAACATGTGTTTTGTGTAGAATTTAATGCATATCTATCGCTTTATTTTTAACACTTTCCTACATAGTTAAAAAGATTTTGTTAATATTATAGTTAGCAGAGATTTATAATTAGCACTTAAAAAAAAATTTAAACATATTTAAAGACTTAATTATTTGTGCAGAAGGAGGATTTCAGGTTTTAATTATTTTTTTTATTAAAATACGGAGAGAAAAAAGAAAGAATTTAATTTTGTAAGCTGAGAAGGGGGGGGGGGGAGGTAGAGGGAAAAAACGGATTTTTTTTTTGGGGGGGGAAGATAGTAGGATAGTTTTATAGATGACAGCTTATTTACCTTCTTGAATATTTATTAATAGGACGAAAAATGTAACTTAAAAGTGTTTTAAAGATTTTTAATTTTGTGTACTTCAAAAGAACGAGGAGGGGGGGAGGTATACAACGATATTTATGGGTTGTTTACGATTAATTATTTATTTTTAGAATAAAATATGTATAAACCTATGGAAAAAAAAAAAAACTTTCAAAGATTTTAAATTTAGTGACATATGGGTAGGGAAGAAAATAGTGCAATGCCCCCCTCAAAAAATGGTGGAATTTGTGTTTGTTTAAAATTTGTGAGCTGAGGTAAAAAAGAAATAAGCACATTATTTATTTATTTTCGTGTGTGTGTGTAGGGGGGAGATGTTTATTAGATGACTTATTTATTTGCCTTTCAAAATATTTATAAATCGGTTTAAAAAAATAATAAAAGTGGGAATTATTTAAAGAACTAAATTTTCTGCACTTAAAGGAACAAAATGATAAATCCTAATTTCAGTCGTGGGGAGGGGGGGAGGAAATTTTGTGATTGATTGTTTATTGATATACTAAAGTGACTTGTATGCTACAAATATGGGTATTGTGAAGTAGACGACAAAACGAAGTGATATTTTTGTAAGGTGCAATTTAGAAGATAGTGACAGATTCAAAAGGCGAAGCGAAATTTTGATATAAAGGGAGGCGAAGACCAAGGGCTGATCTTGAGAGTCCTCAACGGGGGGGGGGGGGAGGATTTTAGAAATTTGGGTACTCCAGTGTAATGCATGGGTCGGAGCTCATTTTTTTATGTGGGTCGTGTTCTTTTTTTACTTTTTTGCTGTGAGTCGGGTTTGGGTCCGGTTGGCTTCCATTTTTTGATCCTGTCTGGGTTAATTCCTACTTGGGTCGAGATTGGGTCGGGTTGAGTTCCACTCTTTGCTGCTGTTCAAGTTAATTTCTGATTTCTTTTTTCTTTTTTTGTCAGATTTGGGTCTCGTTGACTGCTATTGTTTTTAATCTGGTTGACTTTTACTTTTTAGCAGTGCTTAGCGCATTTGGGACACTTTAGGATTTGGTTTTTAGCACTTTCCAACAAAGTTGAAAAGTGCTTATGCATTCGGTTTGTCTGTCCGTCTGGTCGGATGGTCGTCTGTCTGTCTGTCCGCGCTCTAACTCCCGTAAATATACTCGGATTGCTATGAAATTTTTATACGTTGTTGATGTTTACCCTAGCACGACACCTATTAAAAATGAAGTATGTACCATAATTAGTTTATCTACAGAGAGAATCAAAAGTTTCCCATTACATTACGGCGTATGGGGAAAATCGTTAATATACTCGGATTGCCATGAAATTTTAGGACGTTATTGACGTTTACCCTAGCACGAATGCTATTGAAAATGAAGTTTCTACCATGACTAGTTTATCTGCAAGGAGAATCAAAAGTTTTCATTTACATTACGGCCCATGGGGAAAAATCGTTTATATACTCGAATTGCCATGAAATTTTCGGACGTTATTGACGTTTACCATAGCACGAACCCTATTGAAAATAAAGTTTCTACCATGATTAGTTTATCTACAGGGCGAATCAAAAGTTTACCATTACATTACGGCCTATATGGAAAAATCGTTTAAAAAATTTTTTAAAGATGTTATACCCTGTCAAACATATTAAAATATGCATTCTATAAAATATAAGGTGAAAATATAGCTATTATTCATTTACATGGCCACACAAAAGAATTCCATTAGATAATGGTAAAAGGGGGAATTGTGTGTGGCATATTTTAAATATATTAAGCTGTTTCATGTATAATAAAATTGATATATGTCACTGAAGCTTAATATAAATTATACGCTACTGTCTTGCATAATATGAAGTACATAGCATTTACAGGGCCATACAAAAGATTTCAAATAGCATATTCTTTCCGAAGTACCGCATATGTGTCCGATGATGGCTGATGGAGGGATGAAATGCATTTTAATTATGATATGCGCGTTTATATTTCGCTAAAAATATGCACATTATATGGTGTGTATAAATGTTATAGTTGATATACAGGGCTACCCAAAAGAGCTCACCAACGTTACTGAATATGAGCATAGATTATTTAAACGTGGTTCTTAAATAAGCT
Source organism: Maratus speculifer (assembly GCA_964019185.1). Lineage (NCBI taxonomy): Eukaryota > Metazoa > Arthropoda > Arachnida > Araneae > Salticidae > Maratus > Maratus speculifer. The sequence continues at coordinate 275,230,287 of OZ025290.1, forward strand.
ATGCATTTTTACGCTGAGCTTCATTGAATTTACTGAGAAATGTTTGCAAAATATAGATAAAAGGATATACAGGGCAACGCAAAGAATTCAGTACATGGACGCCTATGAATGATAATTTATGAGAATGTGATTTCAGTTGTTTTAAAATGTTTTAGTTTACAATAAATTTTAGCCTAATGCTGATGTGTAATAAAGGTACAATGTAAACTACAGGGCTGAACAAAAGTTTTCAAGTATGTTTCCATCTGATATTATGAAAATGCTGAAAAATAAATTTCAAGCTACTGGGTATTTTCTTGCTAAACTAAATTTTCCCATTATATCAAATGACATATGAAATACAGAGCTGTTCAAAAGTACTGGAATACATATTTGGGTATATTTGGCTATACACTATTATTTCCCTAAATAACAAAGTTTTGTTAAAGATTTCATTAAGTGTTGGAAAGTGCTTCATAATCAATGCTTAACGCGTTATTTTTCTTACTTGTTACTTTATCGAGAAGGGTTCGGGTTGACCCGAATTTATTGGGGTGAATTCTTTGGTAAAATGTTCGTTCTTTTTTGAAATTTTTGTACAAAATGTGCGTCTGTTTCACGATATTTTGCAGAATTTCGTGTTTTCTCCGCTATCATTTTACAAAATTTGTTGTCCGGTTCGCTTCTATTTTTTGCTGCTGGTCGGGTTTAATTTTTTACTTTTTGTTGTGGGTTGCGTTTGAATCCGGTTAACTTCTACTCTTTCCTACAAGCACGTGACGTTACACACAGCAAACACGGGGGTGGTTTACAATTCTCCATCGATATACAGAGTGATATCGGCTCATACAAATTGCCCTCACCTCCGGGAAAAAAAACCACAACGAGAGTGAAACAAAGAAAAAAGGAAGACAATAGAAATCGGAGGAAAAAGAAAAGAGAAAGATCATTCAGGTGGCTTGGGTTAGGAAGCCCGTGAATATTTAAAGAAGGTATCCTCCAGGGGGCGATTAGTTTTAAGAATGCATTGAATAAGTATAGGGGGAGAAAGGGTAGCTACTCGCCCCCCCCTTTAAATTTAGAAAAAGTTTTTTTATGCTGAATTACCACATTTCGTTCGAATATCGTAAATCATATAAATAATTGGTTTAAAATTTCCTTTATATAATTGTTGGAGATTTCTGAGAAGGAAAAAATGAAAAGTATTTATTTATTTATTTTGGAGGGGGATGAAGGGAATTTGTTAGATGACTTACTCTATATGACTAAAGATTAATAAATATGGCTAAACACAAAATAAAGAGATTTAAAGACTAAATTTTATGTACTTGGTAAGGAGAAATAGGGGGAAAACATAAATTTTTGTGGGGTTAAGAGTAAAACTATGTTTGATTATTTATTACTACAGTAAAAGTTTTAGAAAAATCGATGACTTTAAAAGTATAAAATTTGTGAGCTGGGGGGGGGGGGAGAAACAATTTATTAATTATTTATTTTGGTGTGTATGTGGGATGGAGAAGTTTTTTAAATGACTTACTTTTATTTGCCTTTTAAAACATTAACAAATGGGCTTAAAAAAAATAAAATGTGGGAAAATTTCAATGAATAAATTCTAGGCATTTACTAATAGGATGAGAGGGAAAAATCTCATTTTTAGTTAGTGGGGAGGAGTTTTTGTGATAGATTTTTTATTGTTACAACAAAGTGGCAATATTGTGTAAACATGGATACAGTGAGATAGACAGCAAAACAGCGAAGTGATACTTCTGGAAGGGATAATATTGAAGGCTGTGATGAGAGCAAAAGGCGGGAACGAAATTTTGATACAAGGGGGGGGGGGGGCAAGGGTGATATAAATTATTTTTCTAAATCAGACTTTCAGAGAACTCAGATTTTCACCTCCAATTAATAAATAACAGAAAACTTAAATATTTTTAAGGACTTTTTGCAAATTCTGCATAACACTAACAAAGTTTTTTAAGGAGCAAAAATTACTTTTAAAAAATTAAACACTTTTTAAAAAATTGAAGAAACATAAGAAATGTGTAGGATCACTCAAAATTATTCCGCTACATTATGATCTATGTAGATAAATCATTTGCGGTGTTTCAAGGAGCGCTATACTAATTTAAAAGTAATGAAATTCATATACATTACAGAGGTACTCTGGAAGACAATTATAAAAAAATATGTCATGTATAGCACTTACAGTATACGCACAGAGGATCTCCATAGTAATCTATTATACTCTGGTCTAAAAATAATTTCGCGATGTATTGTTGTAATAATGTTACTCTTTTACAAACAATGAAATTTATACGAACTTCTGAAATGGACTTAAGAATGCTTGCGGTATAATATTTGGCGAAAAACATTTGCTATTCAATTACAGAGTTACACAAAAGAATTCGGTTGTAAAAAGCTCTTCGGAGAAAAACTATCCCTAGCGTATTTAAATTATGTTCACTACTTTGAACATGAAATGCAATGAAATGCTGTTTCGTGTATACTCTGTGTTAAAAAGAATTTCCATAAAAACATTCCATTTTATATATAATCATAATAAACCTGTTAAAATTGGTCATCTGTTTCCCGCCGTCTTTTTTTTTTTTTTTTTTTTTTTTTTTTTTTTTTTTTTTTTTTAAGGAAGATACCGCACACTCAGTTTAGCTTTATTAATGTTACAGTGTTTTACAATTAAGTTTTCTTTCAAAATTTATTATTCATTGCAGAACAATGTAATAATTCCCACGAACCATCTGTCGACATATAAAAAGATGCGATTCAATAGCAAGATTTCAATATGATGAATACTAGAAGCGATGGGGCGATCGCCCCCTCCTCCTTTGAGCCCAATGAAGGGTCTGCAAAATGATATTAGATGTCCATAGGATAAATGAATCGTGTTTAAGATTGAGAACGGTGCGACCTGATCGGACTGGACGAAGCTGTCACTGCTCGGGTTGGGCCGGGCCAGTTTTAACTCATGAGACTAGGGCTTGCTTAGGTCTAGAGATCTGCATCGGCTTGTATCAGACTGGCAAAAAAAAATAAACAGGCCGTATGAGCCAGTCCGATAAAAAAGTTTAACGGGCCTGCCGGCGTGTTATAAAGATTTCGGTAAAAACTCAAAAATGAGGTCTATTTTCAATGAATATGGGTTTAACGAACATAAGTATAAATGTGCGTCACGAGTAGATACTAGTTTAACAACATCAATACATAAATGTAACGTGTACAGCGTAGAAATCAGCATCGGACAGTTGCTTTGAGTCTATACGGGTATAATAATTTTTTGGCAAACTGGAGCCGGGTCAAGATCAGGTTTGCACTGTTTTTCTACATATAGTCGGGGTCAGAACTAGACTTAATTATTCGTAAGCCGTGTAGGGCAGACAACATTATTTGTAAAAGGGATAAAAACTATTAACGTACTGTTAATGTACTTTTTGGAAATATACTCCTTGGTGTTTCTTAAATTCATTTCTGATCAACACGAAAGTTTGACACATTTTCTGACTAATTTTTAACTATAAAGGTACAAAATTGACAAGCCTGACTATTGAAGGGATTTGGAATCGAACAGCATATTTCATTTTTGGTAAATAAGATATTTGTATATACTTGTTAAGATATAAGAGATTCTTGTCACGTGGTTTCAGATTTTTCTCCTTTTGCATGTTGTCGCTTCCGGAAATGCGATTTAAAACTCTAATTTTCACAATATTTTCATAAATATCATGAAAATTAGCGTTTTATATAGTGTGTTGCGCATTGTATTTGCTTTTATCAAAAAATGGACAACGCCATTCCATTACATTGTTTCTGAATAAAAACACCTGTTAAACTCATGTGTTTCCAAAATGAAATGAAATCAGAAATGCATAAAAAATAGCTCCTCTAAATTTGAGAAAATCTTTGATAAAATGATAAAGAAGTATTTTCATAAATGTACTTTTTATTACACAGCTTCAAAAGTTATGATAATTTTAACTTCCTTTTTTTTTTTTTTTTTTTCTTTTATTCTAAACCATATTAATTTTTCAGTGCATCTTTATTTGAATGTTGAAAGTCTAAGAACCTAAGTAATCATTAATGTTCTTATTGTGTATTGTCAGTAAAAATTTTCTATAAAATCATCCAATAAATATGAATGCAGTAATCTTTAAAAAATCTTAATTGTATGATAAAAATCTGATTTTGTTTCGAAATAAAGATGCAGGCCGATTTCGGTCTGGACTGTTTTCACTGATTTCTGTACGGCCCGGGCCTGGCCTAGAAATGTAAAAGTGTAAACGAGCGGGCCAGGCTCGGGCCGAATATTTTGTTTTATACCGGGCCGGGCCAAAATACCAATCATTCGGTCCGGGCCGGGGCGAGACTGGAAACTCCAGCCCGTCCAGACCTCTACTCAAGTCTTCACTCTTTCGGAAATCTTACTTTTTTCTGCAAAACTTGACCACACTATATTTTTTCTTCCACTTCGGGCCTGGCGTGAACTTCGTTCTTTTAGAGGTCTGCCCGAACCTAAATTTCCATGCCCAGGCTCAAAAAGCAATTCAATTTTAACCCAACCCAAGCTCGCTAAAAATAAATAAATAAATAAATAAAAGAAAAAAATCTGATTCAGTACCGAATAGCCTGATACAAAACAGATCAACAAATCCAAAATGAAACAAAATCAATCTAATATTTGAAGGAAATTGGGAAAGGTATCCCATATAATTATAACAATATTTTTTTTTTTTTGTTGTTGTTTAAGTAGAAAAATGAATATATATATAATGTACTCGTCAATATTCAAACATATAGTTTTTCATATAAAAAATTGTCTGATCTATTGAAAAATCCAGTCATCAACCAGTTTATACTAGATCCGAATTTGTCAAAATCCAAAAGAAAAAATGTCCCGAATTCGAAACGTTTAAAGTCAACCCGACCTATAATATATCAATCCGAACTAAAAAATTACAAATTATGTCAAATCGAGCCCTTACCCGAACACCTGAAATTGAAATGAAAGAAAATAAGTTCATGTACTTTAATAGAATTAAAAAATGTGTTTTACATCTTCAACTTGAATGTTATAATTTATAGAGAAAAAAAAAAAATCTAGTATTTGCTCTTTAGTGCAAAACCTATTCCTAAGTCAGCCTGCTCAAACTTGGTCGGTAGCAAAAAAGTATAAATCTATCCGGCCTACTACAAAAAACAAATTCAAAAAAAAAAAAAAAAAAAAAAAAAAAATCCCTAACAAAACTTTCTAATTAACTCGAATCCCCACCTTGTTCTTTGCGCAGCATATCCTGATGTAACTTTGAGCCATAAAACCCCATTCAACCAACCAATCAATCAACCTGAGTGCTACTCTCAGAAGCAGGGCCGTAGCTACCGTGGAGCAGTTGGAGCAAAGTGCTCCAGGCGCACGAAACCTAAGGGCGCAAAATTTGAAAGAGCGAAATATATATTTTTAAATATTTACATAATTTGTTCCCTTATTAATCAGATACTATAGATGAATTCTTGTTACAATCAGAATATTCTAAGACATTTTACCCTGTGTTTAACCTCAATTTTTCGATTTAAAACATGTTTTAGTACAAAGTTAAAAGAAATCCATATTCACTGGATTATGCTCAAGACTTATGGAACATAATTTGTTACTGCTACTTAAACTTTTTATTTAAGAGTATTCTTTTTATTTCAAAATTCTTATTGGCAATTTTTCAGAAATGTTTTCATTTTATTTTTATTTTATTTTTATTTTTTTTATTTTTTATTTATTATTATTATTATTATTATTATTTTTTACTAACAAATACTCAAAAATTAATTAAAGTTTTCTAAAACAGTCTGCCAAATACAATCTTATCACACATACGCAAAAATAAATAAATAAATAAAATTAAATTAAATTAACTCTAATACTTTATGACAAAATGGGATTTTTACCTGAAAAGTACGATTTTTCAGAAGAGCTAAAAAACTTTGACACTTCAAACTTGTATGAAGTTCTTGCACAATTATAACAAACACATGAATTAAAGAATATAATAAATTAGGTAATGTTTTAATTCTTATTGGTCCTATTTCATTTTCTACGTGACGTCCAGTTAGTATTGCTTATACAAATTTTATTCGGTTACAACCAAAGAAGGAGGATCGAACAAGTTTATAAAAAGGAATTTTCGTTGGTCTTTGACAACATGTGCATACTGCAAAATTTACTTTTACCTTTTACTGTATAGTAGTGCGAATAGAATTTAAAAACAGAAATACAGTAAAGTCCCTCTAAGACGGACTTTGTGTAATACGAAAATCGGCTTAAATCGGAAAGATTTTCAAATCCCGGTAAATGCATAGACATAGACTAGAATTTGTCTAAGGCAGAATATTGTCTGCAACGAAAACTTTTCTCGATCCCATGAATTTCTCCTTAGACAAAGTTTAGTGTAAATATGAAATGTTAACGTAACATTGGTGTGCATGGGCGTGGCTTCCGAGTCGATGTATTCTCTTTAAAATTTTGCGATCATTTCTAATGGTCAGAAAAAACCGGGCATACAAATGGATTCAGGAAGTTCAAAGAACATTTTAAAGCACTAAAATAAAAATCAATTTTTTCGAAAAATTTCACTCATGTCTCCTCTTAATTTTTATCATATCATCCTCAAGTAATTTCTCTAACACCTTTTCAGAATGCCTGATTTTTTCTGTGACTTTTATATAGACGACAGTTGAACATTTTCAAATCTTAAAATAATAAAAACTCATAGATTACTTTATTGGTTACCACTATTTCCAAACAATAATCATTCTGTGGCGTCCTACAACCTACAAACGTTTTAGAAGTTTATCATGATGATTACTGTACAGGAATAATCGTAGCCAAGGAAATCACCGCGGAGAAACTAATGTTTAATATGTAACAGCAATGCCTGAGTTATTTAGATTTTTTACAAATTAATAAAAAAAGATAGTTTGACAAATTAAAAAATATATATATTGACAGTTTACAAACAAAAAACCAGAGAAACAATTTTTTTGTTTTATTATCATTTATTAACTATTTGGAAAATAGCTGTTGTCCTCAATAAATAACTGGGAAATCTGAAGTATATCTGAATGTTTTCGTCGGTTGAATTCCGCAGCTTATTTTATTTTATTGATTCATTTTCTGATTGGTCCATGTTTAATGTCCAAAAATGGAATTTTTTTGTTGCCACGATGACAAAAAAATTAATAAAAAACTAAAACTAAATAATAATAATAATAATAATTTGAAACAAATTGTGATAAAGATTTCACACAAATTTCATTTAAAAGTGCATTTTTTTCTGTACGCAACGGTGTAAAAATTTAAAATATGCGATGTTTAGAAGTTTAAAATTTGCAGTTCCGAAAATTGTAAAACGGAAATTTCATTTAAAATTTGTTTGCATTGGGTTCAGGAATTGGGTACATGTTTAACCCATGTTGTACGTAGTAGGAGGCGTTCAGAAGTCAGTCTGATGAACTCCATCAAGTAAAAATGCGCATTTTATACAGTTGAAGTTGTCTATCTTTAATCTACTGTTTTTTTTTTTTAATCGTTGGTCTAGGAATTTTAATGCTTAATGCACGGCGTATGTAACATATGACTCGTTATAATCATTCACAAAATGATGTTTATTATTATTATTATTAATTTAAATATAGAATTTACTTACAAGTCATTAAAAATTGAGTCTTGAAAATATCCTTTTCCAAATAGTCGTTGTAATTTGTTAAATTACAATTTTGTTTTTATTTTTGTTGTTTTGTGGAAACTATGTGCGTCGATACAGATTATAAAACAATAATACGAGAGATATATTCTACATTTTAATAGATATATTCCCCATAGTCCATGGCGATAAAATTTAAAGAGAAATAAAGAAATCGAAATATTTTATCGAATTTTATCGAAAGTACTTTTTTCCGCATTATATCTCGCATTTAGTATCAGAATTTGCGATTAAAAATGGCAAAAACATATTTTTCGAAAATAGTAATGGGAACTTGCTTTGGCCATAATCAGGCTCTACACGACTCCCCCAATCATCAACACCATTCAATATCACATATCAAGTCCGTAGCTGAAAGGGTGCTAGAGGGATACCTCAGCTCCCTCCCCTTAAACATTTTGAGCTTCCCACGGAAAAGATTCCAAGGTCATTCAATGAATTTATATTCCGAAAATCCAAATGAAATTCTGTTCAAAAATTAATTTAGTTTTGAGGCCCTTTCACAGTTTTACAGAAATACTAAATTATAACTAAAATAAGTGTTTCAGTGCTCTCGTTCATCCTGTTTGCACATATGTAATTAACATTATGTTTATTACTGCACTAGTTATATACTTGAATTTTTTCTCATCATATTTTTTTCTTAGCATAAAATGAAGTTAGTGCAACAGTTTAATAAGAAATATAGTACCTACAGTGTGAATATTCACTAATTTATCTTTCTGCGTCATAGAAAAAGAGAGAGAGAGAAAATATTAGCTCCCCCCCCCCCTACATTTTCTTGAACACCTTCTATTATGCACTTCTAGCTACGGCCTGGCACATTATCATTAATCAATGAATCAAAATTTGACGGCGTTTCAAATAATACTAGTATAAAAATCATGGTTTGGGGCCTTGACTTTGAAAATGAGAGTTTGAAAGACATCATCCAATCCATGAAGTAATAATTAACATCTAAGATTGTAATTAAAAGACCGTGAAGAAACTTTCAGATCTGAAATCAGAGAAATATTCTAAATATGGATGCATAAAATATAAAATCTATAAACTGAATATTCAAATTTTTTTTACAGAACGTCCATAAACGCCACTATCCACCATCGACAGTTGTTTGCCTTCACTCTCTAAAAAACTTCCGTCTTTTCACAGAAAAAGTACTGGCAGCACTGCTGCCAGACATTGTCTGTACATTGACAATTTTCCGTTTATTTTTTTCTCCGTTAAAAGAGGAAAAATATCCGTCACTTGAAAAAAGTTTGGAAAAAATCAACGCGGAAGAGGTGGGGATCGAACTGAGGAACCCAGGATTACGAGGCGAACACTCATCCACAGCGGCACGACTGCTCATGAGGTGTTTGCTTTAAAATAGAAGCGTTGATTTCATATGGGTGTGGTTTGGTGTATTTCGTTAAAAAGTTTTTAATTTTGCAGTTAATCTCGGAAAGTTTTCATCTTTAATGAAACTGTGGCTGTTTTTGTTTTTGTTTTCGTTTAGTATTAATATAGTATAAAAATGTGAATTTTAAATATATAACGTAGATTGTCAGAGAAAAAACATGGATGTTTTATTTTTATTCGAAAAGATTTTTTTTTAATAATATCAATTTTTTTTGCATTTTATTTTTTAATTAAAATATTTTTTAAATGTCTTCACTTACAGTATATTTTATATGCGAATATTTATCATAGAAATAACTTAGTATATTGAACTTTATTCAACTTATCCAACTTTGAATAACAGATTGTGAGAATTTTTGAACGAATAAAGAAAGTAATTGTAATTTATTTTTAAATTCAAAAACATTTTTGTCTTTTAAAACTAAATTAGACATTTTAATCGATAGAATATTTTTGTTTTTCACTTTAAAAATAAATTCGAATTTATTACTAACAGACCCAATGCGCATGCGTGCTAGATATAAACGGAATCGTTTCCTCATTTTTCGACTTTCGGAATGAACTCACAGAACAAATACGTTTTCTGGGAGAACATAAGTTATTTGTGAAAAAATAACGATAACTTAGTGTATATTGACGAATTTTTCTGACAGTGTTTATAACACATGCTTTTACTATGAAAAATTTCTCAGAAAACTTTGCTTCTTTGAACGAAAATAAAAAGAAATTCCATAAATAGAGTTTTCAGCTTTGTATAAGAGAACAGAATTTTTTTTTAGAATTTTTGAAAAGGAATTTTTTTCTCGCTTGGGTGTGCAATTTTCAAGTTTTTAAATTCCAGTATAGTTTAATATACAACCCTTTTTAAAAAGGCCCAGTACATTTAGCACACTAGCAACGCTGTAATTCGATTAAACTCTTCCCCTCTCTTCGAGTTTTCGAAGAAATTTTCTGCTGTTTGATAAAAATCTAGGCTTTTGTTGAATTATGAATGTTTTTCCATTCTTTTAATTTGAGATTTTTAATTAATTTCTCATTTAATTATTAGATATATCAATTTCTGAAATTCAAGAACGCCAGGAGAGATCTTCGACTATTCTCACAAAAATTTTGAGCCTCGTATGTAGCGTAGATTTTTCTGGCCATCGCGAACAGACAGATACACACATATGCATACGGAGCGAAACCTTCTTTTATTTGTATTTAATACGTTGTCAAAATACTTTAGACTTTCAAATAAAAGTAAACGTTTAAATAGAATTAAGAGTAGTATATAAATTTTAAATTAAAAGCAAAATTACGCCGAACTTTTTTGAGTGCCAAAAGGGCGCACAAACTTTATTTGCTCCAGGGCGCTGAATCTGTAGCTACGCCACTGCTCAGAAGTGAAATTTTATCGAGAACAGAACCGAATTTGAAAAATGTAAGCCAAACTGACCGAAATCCGACCCACAGCAAAAATCTCAAGCCGATTCGAACACGACTCACTGCAAAATTTAGAAATAATCTCCACCAGCAATGAAAAATATCACCTCCTGCCCGAACCTCCAAATTTTGAAATCGCTCCCCTTGAGGATTTTCGTGTTCCCCCCTTGAATCAGAAAAGAGCGTTCCTCTAAGAATTGCACTTAAAATAATTTCATTTTTCAAATATTCGACAAAAAAAAAAAAAAAAAAAAAAAAAAATTGACCCCTTAGCGTATAGTATTGCCTTGCTTCCGATCCGAACGCGAAAATACCATTGGAAATCAAATCAAAACCCGACCAAAGTTTTTTTTGTCAATTTAGAATCGAAATGAAAGAAAAACAATTCATGTTTTAGTGGAATTATAAAATGTCGACATTTATATTTCTAATATCAGTTTTATCTTTTATATAGAAAATAAATATCTAATATATACTCATAACGGAATCAACCAAGAAAAGATGGCTAAATTGTTGAAAAGTGTTCGTTAAATAGAGGTATTTTCTATTCGAGACATTCCGTATGGATATTTTAATGTACATGTTAACACTTGCGAATAGCAATGTTAACATGTAAATTGAAATGTAAAATCTTAAATATTCATAATTAACTATTTGGAAATGTCTGTTATGGCGTTTATATAGTTTCATTATAGTATCTTCGATATTTTCTTTTATAATACTCTTTAAACTATTTTCGTCCATAACGGAGAAAATATTTAGACTTTCATTTAAAATATGGGGTCGAATCGAATCCTTCTTGCGAGATTGAAAATTCACTATGAATCAGATCAGAACCCAAAATAGTGTAAATTAATTTCACCCCAAAACAGCTACAGCAACAAAAAAGAATGCAGAGAAAAGCAAATAAAAAGTAGAATTCCACTCTGTCCGTAAGAAAAACGTAAAAATCCACTCGACCAGTAGCAAAAAAGTAAGAATTCAACTTGACCGAAACCAAACCAGCGTTAATAAAATAGTACTCAACTCAACCTCCCCCCCCCAGGGCCGTAGCTAAGGGGGCGCTATGGGCGGCTCAGCCCCCCCCCCCTAAAATATTTTGAGCCCCCCCCTGGAAAAGATTCCAAGGTCACTCAATGAATTTCTGTTCCGAAAATTCAAATGAAATTCTGTTCAAAAATCTAACTTAGTCTTGAAAACCTTTCACAGTGATTCACAGGATTACTAAATTGTATCTAATATAAGTGTGTTCAACACCTCCCTCATCCTATTGGCACATAAGAAGCTAGCATGATGTTTAATTTTGATCAGCTATACACTCAAAATTTTCATCATCCTATAATTTTCTTAGTATAAAATGAAGTTATTAGAACACTTTTTAATAAGAAACATAGTACCTACAATATGAATATGCATTACTTTATCTGTCTGTGGCAATGCAAGAGGAAAAATTATGAGCCCCCCTTACATTCTCTTGAGCTTCCCCCTACCTACATTCACTTGAGCCCCCCTATTGTTCACTTCTAGCTATGGACCTGCCCCCCCCCCCCACACACACAAAATAGAAATCAACCAGACCCAATACCAACCAGCAGCAATAAAGAAAGAGAACCGGACCCCAACCCAACCCGCAGCGGCAAAGTAGAATTGAACCTTACCCAAACACGACTCGCAAAAAAAAAGTATTTAACCAGAACAACGGCAAAAAATGAAAGTAAACCGGACCGAAACCCGACCTGCAACGAAAGAAATTAGCTCCGATCCTACTCATGATGAAAAAAAAAATGTCCCGACACGAGCTGCAGGTGCGATTGGAATCTCCAAATTTCTGAAAAGTCCCCCCCCCCCCCTCTTTTTTGAGGAGTCTCCAGATCTGCCCTTGTACCAGGACAAACAAAAACTTCTAAAAACTGCAAAATCGTCTAAAAGTTTTACAATGTTATATTGAATTGTCACCCATTAAATATATACAAACTTGTAAAGTTTGTAAGTATCTCGACAAATCTTGTCCACGATACTTTGTACTATGATGTTTTGGAACATGCAAAAGCCTTCTGCTCGATAGAAGCTGCATTAGTTGAACGTCGACAAGAAACTCCAAAGAAGAAACAATTCTGAAAAGTATTAGAGAGTAAAATTTGCTGAATAGCAGACTTTAAAAAAAATGCTATATTTTGCCTTACAGTTTCATTATTTTTACTTTTATACTATAACTAGCGGCCCGCCCTCGCTTTTCTTTGGGTAGGACAAGTCGCCCAGTCCCCCGTCACTGCTGACATCGCAAATTGTTTCTACCACTTCATCTCATTAAATTCAACTACTAAAAACATTACCCTCATTTTAGGTAGTCGGATAAAAAATAGCTTATATGTTAATCTAAGGTGTCAGATCCCTCCATACAAAATTTCATAAAAATCGATCCATCCGTTCTCGAGTTATAAATGGTTTAACTAACACGATTTTGCTTTATGTATATAGATTATAGCAGCCCGCCCCGACTTCTCACGGATATTTAAGAAAAATTTCAAGTTATAAATTTTTACACACACACACATAACCTAATAATTAAAATGCCGTCTCTGACATTGGCTCTCCTCCCGTGCCCCAGTGACGCCTATATCACACATTATGATGCAGCCTAGTCGAGCGGGGTAAACGGCAACCATTAAATCAGTCTTGATTTTAAAGTAATTTATTTTGATAAGAATCAATACCAAAGTAACAATAAAGAGCTTTTACAGAAACGGCATTTTAATTATTTTTTAAAATAAAAAACACTTATTAACACACCTATAACAGTTAGACATATACTGTTGCGACATTTTTTGTAGATAATTACATGTTAACAAAGTCGTAGTACATTATTTTGTTCTATAATCAATAGTATTCGCAACGCACGCGATGTAAAGATTTTTTAAGTTCATTTTTCTACACCTTGGGTTACAATATTGGCATTTTAATAAGGATTTGAAATAATTTTTTTGAAAATATAATATAGCCTATGTTCACCGGAAATAGTGTAGCTTTCATACGGTGAAAGAATTTTTCAAATCCGTCAAGTAGTTTTGGAGCCTATTTAATTCAATTCAAACAAACAAACAAACAAATCTTTCCTCTTTATAATTTTATATTAAATTAAATAAGTAATATTTATCCCTAGGCTTATTGAAACAGTCCGCATTTGAAATTGTAGAAAACGTTACAATTTTAAATATTTGACTGCTCCTCCTAAAAAAAAAAATCCTCCCTCCCCATGTTTGATGCTCACTACTCTTTCAAATATTTACTATCTGCTTTAACTTTTTTGAAAACTCCAAAACAATCGTTTCGTGATTTATTTTTAACTTTAATTAATTTGCGTTTCAGCATTTCTTTTCCTTTTTTTAGTAATTGCTAAATAGTTTTAAAAATTAAAAAACACGGTTTTATATCAGGTCGGTCTAAAAAGTTTAAAATGTTTTTTTTGGGGGGGGGAGGAGGGGGGTGCATAGTTACGATTTTCATATGTGTTTCAGTGATTGTCATGTGTCTAGTGGGCCAGGTAACCTTTAGTTTCTCAAATTGCTTTTGATTCGTTTATCCGGCGTTTTATTTTTATCCTTTTAAGCGGCGACTATAGCCTATGTTCACCGGAAATAGTGTAGCTTTCCAACGGCGAAAGAATTTTTCAAATCCGTCGAGTAGTTTCGGAGCCTATTCAATGCAAACAAACAAACAATCAAATCTTTCCTCTTTATAATATTAGTATAAATAAATAATGATAAATATTTGCAATTCGTTGTCTTTGCAAATATACCTTTATGTTATATTAAAATAAAATGTATTACGCAGGATAAATTCCCCATTTTTAACGACTGTTAAAAGTGTATCGTTTTCCTCAAAAGTAATAAATATAAAAAAATATTTCTTTAAAGTTTGAAACAAAATGATCAACAATTTTAAAATTACCAATTTTTAAAACTTTCTAACTTTAATTTCTGCTTATTTTTGATAAAACTGTTTTTCGAACTGAAATGCTTATTTTTTTTACTGTTTTACTTAATAATACTGGACTGAAATTGGGCTGCCTAGTATCGTATAATACCAAAAACAAACACAGGGAAGAGAAAACTGCGCCCGGGGCAAAGTTTCAATTTGGCGCCCCCTTTTCCAACTTTTTCTTGTAACAGCCCAAGAATGATGTTGATAGTATAAATGTGGCGCCCCCCCCCCCTCGGACGGCGCGGTGTTGAATAAGCCTCCTCAAAATGTACTCCTTGCAGCGCCGTGCGAAAAAGAGAGAGACGAAGGGGGTGGTTGCCCCGGGATCGAAATTTAGGAGGAGCCAAATTTTTACTACTAACGTAATTAAGTCTGTCACAAGAAAAAGTTCAGGGAATGGGGCGCCAAACTGAACTTTACTCCGGGCGCAGTTTTCTCTTTGCACCCCCCCCCCCCCTGTTTCATGTATTTTGCAAGCTGTATAAGGAAATTTATAATTTCCAAATATAGCTCCTTGTCCTTTTAATGCTACCTAAGTATTTCACAAAAGTTCCAATTATATTTTAAAATTATCAGAATTTCCTTTTTGCTGAAAAGGAGCTTACTGTAATTTGTATCAAATCTACCTTGTTTTGTATGGACTTGAAAAAAAATATATATATATACAAAGAAATGTATAATTTTCTTCCTTGGAAGTTAGTTATAGTTATATAATAATAGTAAAATAGCGTTAGTTTTATAAAAACAAAAATTAGAAGTCGTTGATTTTTTTCGAGACTATTTTAGCTAAAATTTATCAATAATTGTAGAAAAAATAAATCAAAACCTTGAAATAAGGGAGGTTATTTTAACACGCTACTATAAACCAATAACAGAAAAGAAATACAATGAAAGGAAAAAAGTTACTTTCATTTGCTAAAATGGATTGGTGTTAACCAATTGTAATTTTCAAAAGGGCAGGAGAGGCGGAGACTGGCTGAGGCGGAGCGCATATAATTAAAACGCTTTTGTTATTCCATTTCTGATCAAAATATTTCCAAATTTTGCTCAGCCTAATTGCAGTAGAAATATGGAAAGCATATCATTGGAAAGCTTAAACACTAATATTCCGTGAAGCGTTTTTAATTTTTTCTGAAATTTGCTGAAATAGATTTTATAAGAGTAAAAAGGGCACAACACCTCGAATTTCACTGAATCCAAAATTTAAAGGGTCCTCAGAATTAAACTACAACGAAAATCAGAAAAGTAGAAACTAGCCCGGTAATAGAATGTCCTCAACTATCCTGAGAAAAAAAAATCCTTTAAAAATATTGAAAATTAAGCGAGATATTAGAAAAGAACGCTCCCATAGACTTTACATTAGCGCTCGGCTTTTACCGCGTGACTAGTGTGGGCTCTTAAATGGATACACTTTCACGAAAAATTTACAAATTTTGAGAATTTTCTCGTAAGCACAACAGCGATTTTAAATTTATATTACAGTATATTGAGTATATGCTACTACAGCAAAGAATTATTTTCCGGTATTTTTAACAAACAAGCATTAATAACTCATACTCCATTGAGTACTATGCTACACACCGCCAGTACATACCGTCAGCAGCTGAATTTTAGTCTCGACCTGAGGTTGCGTGCATGAGGTCCATAGTTGGAACGAGGTTGAAATAGGAAGCTCCAAACGGCGATGGTTTGAGATTTCACTCTTTTATGGTGGTAACTACTAGCACCAAAATTCGGTTCAAACTAGAGCAAAATTTTTAACAGTGTATAGTGTCCATTTTATTTTATTTTTCTTTAGTTTTGAGTGCATTTAAACTATTTATGTAAATATCAGGATTTCTTACACAATGATTCCTATAGGCGAAGAATATTTAAGTTCACTTCTTACGTATTGAAAGGATTTCAGAATGTGCAGTTTTACTTTTAAATCAGAATTTTGCAATATTGAAAACTGGAATGTATATTGTTTCATAAATTTTTTACAACGAGAATTTTCGGATTTTTTACTTACTACATCGCACAATTTTTCTCTTAACCAGTTGATATACATATATTTTTTAATTTAATTTTTTTTCATTTAATTTCATCTAATATCTGAATGATTTGTCAGTGACATATGAGTGATTGTATTGTACTTATTAAGAGAGAAGAAATAAATTAGGACTGGATTTTTCCTGCTGATCACATTCATTTTTATTTCAGGAAAAGATTATTTCTTTCCTGTATCTCGGCAAATCATTCTCCCCTCTTTATCATTAATCAAAAGTAAATAAAAAGTAATATATGACCAGTAGTATTATATTTACACACCTGGAGTTTCAGAGTAATTCCTTGTGTATCTTTCTAGATATTTAACAAAATATCTAAAATCGCAAGTGGCCATAGCCTCCGGTCATGTAGTACACACACACACACACACACACACACACACACACACACACACATATGAGGATTTGAATTTCAAAACTCGCCTTGTCCATAATTTTAAAAATCGAGTTTTTTCTATCTATCTATTCTCTTGGTGAACTCGCATCGAAAAAACACTAAAAATTTGAAAAAAAAATGTTTTAATGTGTATTTCTGACACTGTAAAATCTCACTTTTCCATGATAACCAATGGATGCAATCAGAGATTTTTCGTGATTTCCCAAAATTTGATATTCTGGGTATGGCGAGTTTTGAAAGTCACGTTGTCATGTATATACAAATATATGTGTGTGTGTATGTATTTAGATCGCTCTGTCTCATTCTTCCTACCTCTTTTTTTATCTATCTATATTTCTCTATCTCCCTCTCTCTCGCTCTTCTCTCTCTTTCTGTATATATGTTTGTGCATAAGAATACTTCCCTCTCTCCATCGTTCTATTTCTCTGTACCTTTCTGCTTATATCTATCTCTCTCCCGTCTTCTATATTTTTCTTCTATGTCCCACTATATCTCTTACCGAAGGCTGTAGATTCACTAGTCTTCCCCTCACTTTTCAAATACTTTCTGTACCCCCATCTCTCTTTCTCTCTCTCAGTTATTTCTCCATCTATCACTCATTCTCTGTACATCTCTCTCTCTCTCTAAGTACTGTGACTATCTCTCTCTATCGCTCTATTTCCCTGTCAAAATTATATCATAAATTGCGAATTTAATTAATAATTGTATGTATATGTGAGTGTAACAGAGCGAGATTTTAAGAATAATCAAAATAGTATACTTTTACAATAAGATTTGAAATACATTTCTCCCTTGTGAACAGGGCTTGTCTAGCATGTGTGGGAAGTAAATCTCCCATTTGACTACTTTTCGAACGAGATATTTTCACCATTTAAAACAGAAATCCTGGAAGCAAAATTTGTAGCAATTATTTATCGAGGTCTGTGTCTCACGTGGCCATGTCTTAATCTAGCTCTGTTCATAGAACGCCTAAAATTAGGCATAAAAAAGTAAATAAATCACTGGCCTGAAAATGAAAAAACACATATATCATAGCAAATTCATGAAAGTAGAATATATCAGATGAATAAATAAAATATCGATTATTTTTTCTTTGTTAAAAAACATATAAATGTTACAAGAGTATGAATAATTTTGAAGGAACTACATAAAAAATGTAAAAAGAGATACATTCGGCTCTCGTTAATTCGAATTCGGATAAATTGAATCTTTGCTTGATTCGAACTAACCATGAAGTCCCAAAATTTTCAGTGGCAATATAACGTTGAAATTTTTCATTTATTTGAACTCATTTTCGCTTGACTTCGTTTAATTCGAATTAACGCGAATTTCGATTTTTCATTTTTCTTTACTTTTTTAAGGAATTTAGATCCTAGCATACTTATAATCTCATGCATTTGTTATCCGCTTTCTTAATGCCTCGTTTGTCCATTAATGACACCTCCATCCATTCTTCCACTGTGCTCATTCTTAATCCCTTAATTAGTTTATACATTTAATCTTTTAATTTAATATTAAGTTATATTCTAATGATAACAGCCTAAATAAATTAAAAAGTACTATAACATTAAACCCTTTGTAATGGTACCTCTTTAAGCATGTTTTCCTGTCATACTTTTTATAATTCGAAATCTGGATAATTCGAACATTTCTTGTGGTGCCGCCGAGTTCGAATTAACGAGAGCCGACTGTACAAACATGTAATCAAAAATGAGTTACTATATTATAATACATCAAATTAAGTAATATGTGCTGATAATCCTCTATCTAAAGGCCTCATGATTGCCAAGCGAAGTCTTTCCCAGAACAACTTCTGACCAGTTGGATTTTCAGTCCACCAAATGCACGTTCTGGTGCGAAGAACATACTGCAGGTCTTTTTTCAGGTTATCTTTTGGTATGTCTTCTAACAAGACGACAATCAAACCACTTCTGGATTTTTCAACCATAATGTTTTGCGCCATCTGCATATTGTGCAAGCACCAATTATCTTCCAGACACTTGTTGCTGAGAATAATGACTGTTGATCGACTGTTATTAATAGCTGATAGAATATTTTCGAAAATGGCTACGCCCGCATCGAAATTTCGATCTGGCAAACACAGTCGCAGTGGTGAAGTCGCGCCTTCAAGATTTGGAACAAGTCGTCTTCGAATCCATTTTATATCGGCATCACAATAGAAAACGCATGCATCGAAAGAGTACCGCCCAGAATCAAGATTATCTTTATATTTCTTTGTATTTAATCGGACTAAGAATAAACAGTACTTGATATTCCAACTCCAGCGATACCACACGATGAAGGTAATAATAGCAATGAATATAATGGGGGATAATATAGTAAACAGTATTTTCAAAGTGTTTTTTTCTTTAGGAAAACAATAAGACAAGGTAAGATTCACCTCAATTATATTTACGCCGAATAAAGTATCAGGTTCCACACAAGTATATGCTTCATTTGTATAAGAATTTCTTAAGACAGATGTGTTATTCCTCATCCATTTTTTCAATTTCAGGATCGAACAATGAGAACAGTTTAGAGGGTTTCTTGAAAAATCAAAAACCTCTAAATTTTGAAGATCATCAAGCATTTCAGTCGTGAAATGTGAAATCGCATTTTTGCTCAAAAGTAGTACTATCTTACTTGCATTTCTTGGAAGGAAGCTGCGATCCCATGGTTGTATCAGGTTGTCATTTAACCGAATAATTCCCAGGTTATTTAGTTTATGGAATTCTCCAGGAGCAAATTTGACAATTTTGTTCGTGTTCAAATTTAAAGCTTCTAGTTTAGGAATGCGCTCGAAAGGATGAGATTCACCGATAAAACTTATTATATTGTTAGATAAGTTTATGTTCTTTAGCGCAATTAGCCCATAAAAAGTGCAGGTTGAAAGTTCAGATAGCCTGTTAAAAGCTAAATCCAAAAAAACTAAATTATTCAATGTCTCAAAAGCATTACATTCAATTGCTGGAATTCCGCATTTAAAAAAACTTAAATTTTCCAGTTTTCTTAAATTATGCAACATGTATCTTTTGATCTTTTTCTGGATAGGTAAATCTCTCAGATACAGAGAAGTAAGTTCGGTTTGATTTTCGAAAGCATAATCGGCAATTTTGAAAGAATTGACACTTTTGATGCCAGCAAAATAACTTAAATCTAAAAACTTTAGGCGTGCGTTGGATTTAAATTCTTTGTCGATACCTAAAAGTTGGTGCTCTTTCATTTCCAAATAACCCAAGTTCGGCATTTTGGTAAATGAAATATGTCCGAAGATACTACATTTGTTTAATATTAGTGAGCGTAAATGTTTGTAGTTCCCCTTCGGAAAACAAATGAACCTGTTTTCAGATAAATCCAGCGACACTATATCTGTTGTTTGCAGCCATCTCAAGAAGCGACAGGAAAAATAGGAGGCATCTAAAACCAGAGCTTTGGCATTTAAATCGTTCAAATGATCTGTTTGTAAGCTAAAAGTAATGTTTCTTAACCCTTCTTCAGGCAAAGGATTATAAGAAATATTCAAGGAGCTGAGTGATTTTAAAGGTTTAAATGTATTGCTTTCAATATACTCTATAACACAAGAAGAAACGTCCAATGATTCAAGTAAAGTATTTTCTAGAAGAACAAAATCATTGTCTTTTAGAAATCTTAAAAGTTTATTGTTGTACAACAATAAATGTCTCAAATGTTTTAAAGGGTTGAGAGAAGGAGCTATCGATTCTATAGATAGAATATAATTATTTGCAAGATCCAAAATTTCTAGATTGGGTACATTCATAAAGGCATCTGAAGCAATATCTTTAATAAAATTCAGTTTAAAGCCTAAGTGAATAAGACTTTCAAGTCCTTCAAGCATTACTTTAGAGATATCACGTATGTTACAATTAGTCAGTAACAGTTTTGTTAGATTCAATCCAGGAGCTATTGGAATGTCTGTTGTTAAATTTTTAACGCCATATACGTAAAGTGATTTGATATTTTTTGGTAGAGAGGCTGGTGTAGAACTAGCATTAAATTCTGTGCATCTTGCGACAGTTTCAGAAAAATCATTTAAAAGCAATGTACAACCTGGGACATCATGTAAATCCTGAGAGAAAATGTTTGAATCTGTCATTACATGAAGAAGGAAAACTAAATGTACAATTAATTTATGTAGAAAATAGCCGTATTGCATCACCTGAAAGAAAGACGGAAGAAATCACAGTCACATTATTTCATAATCATTTATGTCTAGGGACTGTACAAATATAACGTTATCAATTTTTTGGTAATTTTAGACCCCCTCCACCCTTCTGATATCATTCGCTATCATTCCTCGAACACTCCCTTCCCACCCCTGGTAATGCTATCGTTATCAATGTGTATTTTTTTGTTTGTTTGTTTGTTTGGAGTGATATACAAATTGATTGCATTTATTTTTCTCATGCTTTATTGATTAAAATGAAGAGAAATCAATAAAATATCGCTTTATATCAAATAACATTTATAAGAAATAGTTACTAAATGTATCTAACAATAGCTTTTTGTTATATAATGCACTCAACAGTAATAAAGTACCCCGAACGGAGGAGTGGGAAGGGGCAGCTGATAGAAATTCTTATTAACAGAATACGTGGACAACATTAAATCTCTTTCTCTTTTATTTATTAGTGAAAACAAGCTTCATTTCGAATGTATCTTACATATGGTTTCTCGAACCATGATTATGTATGCATGAACAAATGAAGAGTAGGAATGTCAAATGTTGGGGTATGCCATATTTTAGAATTAAATAATTTTATAATACTTTTAGTGATTTTATTAATAACTTTGCATTTTCATAAAAATTAATAATCGACTAAAAAAAGATAACATACTGTTTTGATGTAAAGACTATATTAAAAGTAAAAAGTGAAAAAGTTGATTGGATTAAAAACGATATCGATATCAAAAATCAACCTCACCCCCCCCCCCCCTAGAGATAACTTATGATATCATGTGCCAGATCACCCCCTCCCCCCTAAAATAATACCGTTATATATGCACAGCCCCCT
This sequence comes from Maratus speculifer, assembly GCA_964019185.1. NCBI lineage: Eukaryota > Metazoa > Arthropoda > Arachnida > Araneae > Salticidae > Maratus > Maratus speculifer. The sequence goes on from OZ025290.1 coordinate 275,252,317, forward strand.
ATAACAAATTATCATATGATATAAATAATAATCTATACTACACATTTTATTTTATGTATTTGTTATTCTCAAAGCTCATTGATATATATCAATTGATATATAGTCAACTTTGTGAAATTCGCCCATGCATAGTAAGCTAACGTCTATTATTTGCATCATATATTGGAATATAAATTGTAAACAAAGAAAATTGCCACTGACAGTTAAACTCATTTGGTATTTTTGTTAAGTTATAAATTTTCCACTGAATAAATATTTAAATTTCCTTGAGAAAAAAAAAATTATCTCGGAGCAAGAAGCAATGAGAGTACATATACTACAGGAAAAAAAATTGTTGATAACAAACCAAAACTGAAACTGTTATTGTATTATGTCGAAATTTAAAATAATGAATTAATCAGCAAAATTTGTATTGCATATAAATAAATTAAAAAAAAAATGAACTTACCTATTAAATAAATATATTAAACCAATATTTCATTTTGTTTTTTTGTTTCTACTGTGATTACAATTTTTATGCAGTTGTTCCTAATTTATAGTCAGACTTTAAAAAATAAAATGCAAACTAAGGGAGGATCTATAGTACGCAAAAAATGTATAATCTACAAATCCCTCAGATCCCAAGTGTGCGAATTTCACAGATTTTTAAACTTACCATGATACATACCCGATGGTTATTTTCAAAATATCAAGTCATTTGATACTTTCGATACTTTCATATACTTGATATTTACTATTTTCAGAATATAAATATGTTTGAACGATTTTTATTTTTAAAATATAAAAATATTGATATTTTTTACATTTGATATACATTTTCAAAATCTCACTGTGCAAGATATTTTGATATTTTCAGTTCAAACAAGTGTAAATGAAATTTGAGGAACGACTGAATGAATTGAAAAACGACTGAAAGATGTATAACTAACAACCTTAAATAGTAACTTTCCGTAAGCTATTTGGAAAAATTGCTTTTATTCTGCTAGTACATTTGGTTTATTTCCTAGAATGTCTTCAAAATACAGTGAAACCTCTAAATAAGGGACACTCCGAATAAGGGACACCTCTATTTAAGGGACAAAACTTCCGGTCCCAGTCCCTTGGTATAGGACGCTTAATGTATTTACCTCTGAATAAGGGACACTCGATTTAAGGGACACTTGAATATGAGATTAAAGGAATTGGTATTTGCATTTCAGATTAATAAAATAGTATGAGATGAGAATTAAAATACAGATTTTTGTGAATTTATTAAACAGATAGGTAATCATGTTAATAGAGAGGCTACGACACAATTATTTACCCATAATCGGTGTATTTACCCCCAATCAAAGGTAATGCTGAAATTGTAAGGATGACTATGAAAATAAAGAAGAAGCGAAAATTGTGAAATAAAGAACTTCATAGTTTCTTTAAAATATGTAAAGCTGAATACTTTTTTCGTAAATATTACTAATAATAAAGGACTGAAATTTATAACGGTAAATGAGTACTTGAAAGGTTAGTACTGAAAAATTGAAATCTGCAAAAGAATCACTTTTGATTGATTACTTCAAGTAAGATTCTTTTAAATGTTACTGCATTTTTTTGCCTGTGTGAAATGTTTATGCAAAAGATGCAAATCAATAATTCTACAAATCTTTTTATGAAGTAATCGACTGAAAATTTCAATTATTAATTTTCTATTCCTGTTGTATCTGATTAACGTAATTTATAGTCTTCGGGTACATTTAAACTCAATCTTTAATGGTATGTTATTTTTCATGTCTATCTGAATGATTAATTTTTAACAAAAGTAAAAACTCCAAATAAGGGACACCTCTATTTAAGGGACAAAAGTCCCGGTTCCATGGGTGTCCCTTATTCAGAGGTTTCACTGTATTTTTTTTTCGCAAATTCTTAGAGATTTCATCAGCTGAAAAGTTTTCACTTAAAATGTTGTTTCTTAAATATTTTGTTTTATTTTAAACTATTGTTGATATACTCTATTATTTTGTAAATAATTTGTTCGATAAGCTGAAAATTTAAAAAGATTCGTGCATCAGAAGTTTACCAGGTCCGCTCCTGAAGCATATAGAGGAAGGTAACATTTTTCATTTTTTCCTGAAGAATGTATTTTGGGAGTTTCGATGTTTATTCTGATACATAAAGGATAGGATTAGGCTAAAAATTTATTTTTTGGAATTCGCAAATACTTTAGTAGAAATTAAATAATTGTCCGAAACAGTAAAAATAATGCATAAATATTTAAATAGTGCATAAAAATTTAAATCTTTATGTGTGTGCACTGAAAAAAAAATTCGTTATTTTACGGAAAAAGCTTGCAGCAGAGTTGCCGGAAAGTTCCGTCTTTGTAGTATCCGTTTTATATTGCAGCAGTATTTTGAAGCGCATGAAGCGTATGTGTAGCGACCAAAAATACAGAAGTTTCATTGGATGATCGCTTTTTACAGTAATAGTACCGTATTCGAAACTCTGTAATCTTAAAATGGCAACAGATTCCATTTTTCTAACAAAACAGAAAATTTCTTATCAAATTTCACAGAAGCGGCCTGTCTATAAATGAAAATTTTTAACAGTATGTATTTAATGTACTGTAAGTTTTCTCTAAGTTATATAACGAATGTTGTTTGATTCTGAATTCTTCATAAATTAACGAAAATTTAACAATTCTACATTTTTACTAGATATATACATGAAGTTCATAAAGGCTTCGACTTTGTTCAAAGAAATCTGATATGGTTTGAAAAAGTCTTTAATTAATTTAATTTTTTAATATATTTAAATTTTAAAAATATATCTATCAAACCTATACATGAAACGTCTTAATTAGAAATTCAGTTGCTTAAATATTAGCCGATAATGCACTGGTGGACAAAATTAAGAGATGGAAGGCATTTTCCCAAATGTCTCGAGAAATACTGGATAAAAATAAATGAAAATTGGTATGGATGTAACTTATAGTATGACAATAATATGTGCAAAGCAAAAATTAAAGTGCCATTCATTGGCAAGAGTTATTGCCAACAGTCCAATGTGGACTGAAATTCATGATGAAAGATGACAATGAAAGTGAGGCTTGTATGGTGTGTGGTCGCCTCTAGTATGGTGTGTGATCACATCTGACAGACAGACAGCATGCACAACGAGTATGGATGCTGTTAATAAGAGAGTTAAGTATTGCTTGTGGAAGACTCTTCCACTCTTCCACCAGAGCAGTTTTTAACTCCGGAGTGGTTCTGGGTGGGGATTGGCGTCTCGCAATAGCCCTTCCAAGAGCATCCCAAGCATGTTCAATGGGGTTAAGGTCAGGAGATTTGGCTGGCCAATTCATTCGATGAAAATCCTCGTTTTCCAGATACTCCTCAACGGACGTCTACAGCGACGCAACTGTCTAGGGACCTTGCTGCTGCCACAGGAACATAGGTTTCAAGGAATACTGTTGCCAGGAGGAGAGGGTTGTATGCCAGGAAGCCCGCCATTTGCATCCCACTCACTCCCTTCCACAAAAGAGAGCGTGCACAATGGTGCAGACAGCACTAACACTGACACAGCTCCAATGGGCTAATGTTTTGTTCACAGATGAGTCCAGATTCAGTCTTCAACCTGATTCTCGGCGAATATTCATATGAAGGGAATCTGGGACCCGATATCATCCCAATAACGTCATGGAGAGGGACCATTATATTGGTGGAGGACTGGTGGTTTGGGCAGGGGTCATGCAAGATACCCGCACACCGCTCCATGTGTTTAATACTGGTTCCGTGAATGCCCAGAGGTACAGCCAGGAGATCCTACAATCCTACGTGCGTCTTTTCAGGGGTTCTGTTGGCCCTGAATTCGTTTTTATGGACCACAATGCCCGACCACATAGTGATCGCCTGGTTGAGGAGTATCTGGAAAGCGAGGATATTCATCGAATGGATTAGCCAGCCAAATCTCCTGACCTTAACCCCATTGAACATGCTTGGGATGCTCTTGGAAGGGCTATTGCGAGATGCCAACCCCCACCCAGAACCATTCCGGAGTTAAAAACTGCTTTGGTGGAAGAGTGGGAGAGTCTTCCGCTAGCAATCCTTAACTCTCTTATTAACAGCATGCATACTCGTTGTGCATGCTGTCTATCTGTCAGACGTGACCACACACCATACTAGAAGCGACCACACATCATACAAGCCTCACTTTCATTGCCATCTTTCATCATGAATTTCAGTCCACATTGGACTGTTGGCAATAACTCTTGCCAATGAATGGCACTTTAATTTTTGCTTTGCACATATTATTGTCATACTATAAGTTACATCCATACCAATTTTCATTTATTTTTATCCATTATTTCTCGAGATATTTGGGAAAGTGCCTTCCATCTCTTAATTTTGTCCACCAGTGTATGTTTTGAGAAGGGTAATGCTATACTTCAATTGCAGCTTATTTCTCAATTATTTTTTAGTAGCAGTACAATCGCAACGCAATTAGTTTTGGAATTGTGAAGAAAAAATTATAAAACAAACTGCGAGGTCATAAAATAGTCGCATGCACTTATATGTTTACGTGCATTTTATTTAAATCAAAATTCTATTACATTTTGTGGTAATTTTATCTAAATGTAATAAATAAATAAATAAATAAATAAATAAAATTAAACAAGTTGAATGTAGATTCTGCCATTGCAAAATTTAGTTTCGCCTCCGTTTAGGAAAAAAAATCGATAGAGTTTTTTTATATACATTTCATGAGAATGAATTTTTCGAGAGTCCGAAAAAAATAGTTCCGGATAATCGAGGTTACTGATATTAAATAGGCTTCGTCCTATTCTTACTTACTAAGTACATACAAAATTTTAAGTCTCTATCTCCGTTTGTTCGTGAGATAGAGTGTTTACAGACAGACAGACGGACGGCAATTTTTTTTGTAAAAATATGTTTTTCGGAATCTTCAGTATCTGAAACGTGTAAATCCGTCAAAAAAATTTTCGAGAGTCCGAAAAAAATAGTTCCGGATAGTCGAGGTTACTGATATTAAATAGGCTTCATCCTATTCTTACTTACTAAGTACATACAAAATTTTAAGTCTCTATCTCCATTTGTTCGCGAGATAGAGCGTTTACAGACACACAGACAGACGGACGGCAATTTTTTTTTCTAAAAATATGTTTTTCGGAGCCTCCAGTATCTGAAACGTGTAAATCCGACAAATTTTCTTTTTCGAGAGTCCAAAAAAATATAGTTCCGTATAGTCGAGGTTACTGATATTAAATAGACTTCATCCTATTCTTACTTACTAAGTACATACAAAATGTTAAGTCTCTATCTCCATTTGTTCGTGAGATAGAGCTTTTACAGACAGACAGACAGACGGCAATTTTTTTTCTAAAAATATGTTTTTCGAAATCTCCAGTATCTGAAACGTGTAAATCCGTCAAAATTTTTTTTTCGATTTTCAAAACTATTGCAAGTCTTACACTATACTATGTATAATAGGTAAGTAAAGTACTTATGCTTGATGTGCCACAAATTTTTGACACGACAATTTTTAGCTTGTCTGAAAGAAATAGCATCGGAGGCTAATAAAATAAAATATATATTAAAATTTTCCTAAAGCGACCACGTTCCAATAAAAATTGGTCATTCCGAGAGGGGCTTTCTTAATATAGACCAAGTTTAAATCTAGATTTTAAACGTTGGAAAAAGATAATAAATAATATTACTGAAATTTAATTTTCACATAAGGAAACTAGTCGTTGGGGGCCACCGTAATACTTACCCATCACAGATATGTATATGAAAATAAAACATGTGAAACTATTTATATAATGCATTGCCATTCATAAACAAAATTTAAATATTGTTAATATACATAGTAATGCTATATTAAAGAACTGCTGATGTAACAATTTCGACAAATTATATAAAACGCCAAACTACTCTAGTAGTACCGAACTGCGTAAAAGAAACATTCTTATAACTCCAAAAATAATAATTCTATCAACTAACAATTAACTGTGTCAGATTAAGCGTCTCATTTCCAATTAAAATATACTTCTGAATTGAAATTTGAATGAAATACAGGGTCATGAAAAATCGAAGAATGTGGAAAACACGATTACAAATATCTCGGCAACTAATAATCCCATCGACTTCGTTCTGTATGCAAAATGTGTGTTATTTTATTTCCTTTTACGTCCATTCCTTATAACAAAAAAATTCGAAAATTTTTATATACCTTTCATCAGAACGAATTTTTCGAGAGTCCGAAAAAAATAGTTCCGGATAATCGAGGTTGCTGATATTAAATAGGGTTCGTCCCATTTTTACATACTAACTACATACAAAATTTCAAGTCTCTATCTCAATTTGTTCGGGAGATAGAGCGTTTACAGACAGACAGACAGACAGACAGACGGACGGCAGAAATTTTTTTCTAAAAATATGTTTTTCGGAATCTCCACTATCTAAAACGTGTAAATCCGTCAAAAATTTTTTTTCGATTTTCAAAACGATTGCAAGACTTACCCTATACTACGTATGATGGGTAAGTAAAAATATAGAAAAATTAAGCATCAAAACCAAAATTAATTAATTACCTAAGTTAATAACTAGAGAATTTAATAAATTATTTTCTGACGTTTCTAAAGATAAAGAAACACTTTTCGGAATCATGGGTGACTCAAAGCAGGTTATTGTATATTTGCATTCGTCATTATTATACATTTTCATACATTAAGGCATGTCACACACTGACAGACGGAGGGAAAATAAAGCACGACATCGGAGAAATAAAAAGAATATTGCCCAGTTAAACTGATGGCATTGAGCTCACAGGCTACGCATACTAATTGTAAATTACAGCCTAATATTTTCAAGGGTTAATTCCGTTCGAAAAAAAATTAAGAAGGGGAAACAGCTCTCCTCTTTCCTCTTTTTTTTTTTACTTAATCATTGAACCTCCTAAACTATCAAAGACATGCTTTATCATATAAAAAATCTATATCCAAAATTCAGAGCAAATCAGATAATTCTTAATAAAAACCCATTTAGCATTTATATAATTTAAGAGGAGTTATCCCCCTTTTTTATACTTAACCATTAAACTTCCAAAACTATTCAGAGATTTGAACGAAATCTGAAAATTCTGCTTGAAAAACCCATTTATATAAATTAAGGGGAGGAGCATTAGAGCCCCCGTTCCCCCTGTTTATACTTATTCAATGAATACTTAATAACAGTCACGGAATCGCCTCATCAGAATGATACTATATATAAATTTTGAACGAAAACTTAATTCTGCATGAAAAACCCACTTATTTATATTAAGGGGAGGGGCATGAGTCCCCCCGTTCCCCCTCTTGTACATGTACATATCGAATGAACTCCAAAAACTAATCAGGGAAGCGCCTTATCAGGATATACCTGTATACAAAATTTCAAGTGGATAGGACACTTTTATAATGAATTATCGCGTTACGTACGAACGTACATACAGAACGGACGGGCACATAAGCTCTCAGGCTATGATAGCCTGTGAGCTAAAAATGAATTTACGGACGTTTGCTTTAATTTTATGATTTTATCTTTTATAAATTTTATTTCCAAATCCGTTCAAAGCTCAGTAATAACCCAGTCATTTTAGCAAAAATAGGGGAAAAAATTAGAACAAAGCTGGATTTTTGCATAGGTGCTAGTTAGGTTATGTAGTTAAACATACTAAAAGTCCCCATCGATCCGATGTGAGCTTTCGCCACCAGGGGGCGCTAAAGAGCTTGAAAATCAGTTTTCTGTGAATATCCACGAACAATGGCATTTAGAGAAAAAATGTGAATTACAAAGTTGTAGATAATTTAATTTGCTATAAAAAGTGTCATTAAAATTTGTTTGTCACATTAACCCTTCCCTGTCAAAAATGTAAAAACGTGACCATATTTGAAAGTAAAATTATAAAAATTCAAAAAATCTGCTGCTATTTAAAAAAAATTGTAAACAGATCTATAATTTTCACCTTTTAATGGGGAAAGTGAATATATAATATACATTTATGCTTATTTCCACTTTCCACACCACCCTTAAGGTAAAACACTTTATGCGTTTTTTTTTTTTTTTTTTTTTTTTTTTTTGTGGTTTCCCCTGTAGGCATATTCCACTTATAGTGATTGGCTTAATCCAATTTAAGTCGTTTAATTGCTTTAGTAGTTCTTTGCACAGCTTCAATTTCTACACTCGATTCAGATTCGTAATTATCTGTATTTATTTCTTGCGTTGCTGTACTGCTTTCAGTTTTTTTTGTTTGCCTTTTGATATCATCACTGAATACAGAAGTAGCGCTTCCCTCCTCCCTTGCAGTGGGCAGGATACTGTCAATATTTTCCTCGTCTTCAAATTCAATTTTACTTGCATTATGAAATGAAACTCCGCAGCAATTTATGAAATATCAGAACATTTCAATCCAATTTTTCGGCATCCACATGCTTTTCCACATCCTTTGGAGCAAGTATAAAAAATAGATTCAATAATATCTTTTGGTGCGGTCAGTAAGGTAGCAAGAATTGGAAACAAATTAGGTGCATTTTGCCAGCCCCAGTTCTCAGGAAGTAGTTTATTGCTCAATCAGTATTGTACTTGATGATAAATACGTAAACTGTACAATCTAGCTGCATCTTCGGCAGGCGGCAACGATAAAAGGCTTTTTTTTTTACCAACAGCAACTTTTTTCTTGAAACATACATAACGGTACTTTTTCAGAAAATTTTCTGCTTTACTACCGTATAAAGCAAGAAAAATAGTTTTTCCAGCCTCGGAAACTTCAAATTAAGATACTTGATCACTTTTAAAAATGCTGGCAGCTTATATGTTATGATCGTCTTCCTTCTTCAAAAATTTTGCTAACGACATTTTACCTTTCCCAAACATTGCTGATGTCGAGTCACAACCTGAAAAAGCGTGAAGGAACAATATATGATCTTTCAGAACAGCATCATTGTTAAAACTGTGCGATGAATACAGGGTGGTAACAATTCGTCCTCTTCCAGACTTAATAAAAAATATCTCTATCACTGCAGGTGCTAAAACTGTCAATAATACGAGCAAGTCAACATCATCGCCAACAACAGCAGTAAGCGCACCAGACTTTGCTACTTCAATAACTGTGTTAACAATTTGTGTGTCTGCATCATCTTCTGCTTGTTTCGCTTCGAAACCATTCTCCATAAATTTCTCCATAAGCATAGATTATGAGACGTGTCTTATTTTAATGATTAGATTAAAAAAATTCTTTTCCGCGATACTTTAGAGCTTTCTTTTTTTCCTTCTGTAAAAAATCTTCGTCTAATGTATCAGAAATAACAAACATTTTCCCTTAAATTCAAACAATGGACTGTCATTTCTCAATTTTTCCTTCAATGGATGATTAATTTGTGCGGATGTTGATCGTTTTTCGGCAATAGATTTATTGTATGATTTAATAGAATTCTTTCGTGAATAATTTTTCTTATTCTTTGAATGAACTGTAAATTCATTATTGGTTTTAGTCATTTCTTCAAATATTTTCCACTTATGGTCATCTCTTTCCGAACTTGCTGTCACAAGCGACTTCCGACCCTTTTTTTCTGTTTTTACAAAATCTTTCGAAACCCAGTCCTCATCTCATGCAAGATAAACTATTTTGTCAATCTCCATTTTTCGCTCAGAATCAGCATTTAAGAAAGAGTCATTTTAAACTGTCATAAATATTTTAAAACTGTCTGCAACATGCGTTGAAAATAAAATTATTCCCTTCCTAAAATCTTAAAAAAGAATAAATACTTCGTTCAATAAATTAGGGTCATTTCATACTAGCGAAATGAGCACCAAATAAAAATAAATATTGAAAAGTACTTGCACGTGGTACATTTTGACAAATGCACAGAGAGATAGGGTATTGGGCAATGACTATTCGTCACCTGAGAATAATAAAGTTCTATCTGTGTTTTTGAAAATATTGACTTATCTATATAGAAAGACTATTTGTATTTATGAAGGCATTTTTGTATCAAAATGATGTTATATATAATTTACATATAATATTACAATTATATTATGACATTATTTTAATCCATAAAATGCTTTCATAGATACAAATAGAACATTTATATATCAGTAAGTCGATTTTTTCAAAAACGCAGATAGAACCTTATTATTCTCAGGTGACGTATTGCACAAGCGCGCGAAAACGCCATACAAACAATGAGGGAGAAATGAGGGGGGAATCAAAAGTTGTTTAGTATTTGTTCTGCCTCTTCACCGCGTTATGATTGTGCTTGCACATTCTTTTTCAATAATGTTTATTTTATCTTAATTTTTGGCAGGGAAGGGTTGGTGTGACAAAAAAATGTTAATGACACATTTTGTAGGAAATTTAATTATCTACATTTTTGTAATTGAACTTTTTTGTCTAGATGCCACTGTTCGTGAGATATTCACAGAAAACCGATTTTCTAGCTCTTTAGCGCCCCCTGGGGGCGAAAGCTCACATCGGATCGATGGGGACTTTTAGTATGTTAAACTACATACCCTAACTAGCACCTATGCAAAAATCCAGCTTTGTTCTAATTTTTTCCGTTATTTGCAAAAAAAGGTGCTAAAATGACTGGACTATAAATAAAAACTCTTTTTTTTTCTTTTGGATGGGAACAAATAATGACGATTTCCTTAATTTATCCTTTTTTTTTTTCCTTTCTTTTCTTTCTTTTTTTTTTTTTTTTTTTTTTTTTTTAGAATTTTATGACAGAATAACATTTGTGTGTGGGGGTGGGGGTATTGACTGTCATTATTAATTTGTTATCAAAATTAAATTCATTGTCTATAAAGGCACAAAAATAGTTTAAACACTTCAAAATTACCGTTTTTTTTTTTTTTTTTTTTTTTTTTTTTTTTTTTTTTTTTTTTAAGAAAAAAAAAAAATTAAAACTTAGTTTAGAAGTTTGATCAATAATGCGCTCTCCGAGATTATTTTTCTAATAAATCCTTCTTCGAGTGACCGGAATAGATAAAAAATGCTTCATTTTCTTTAAAAGAAATTTTTTATTCATGGAGGTGAGTTCAACTGGGATGGTCTTTGAATGAAGGTAAAACTATTATTGAGCTAATGGAAATAAATTTCATTCCATCAAAAAATGATTGTTCAGGAAGATGGTCGCTTAACCCTTTATCTGCCGAATTATTTATCAAGAAATTGCTTCACCTCAATTATTATCTTCCTTAATATCTGAAGATATACTGGAGTTTCTAAATAAATACAAGTTGGAAATTGCACGTGAAGCGCAGCAAATTAGGTGCGTTCGTACAATAACGAAGTTTTACAAACATCACTCTCATATATCAATCTCATAAAATTGTAAAAAATTACAATTAAAATGCGCCCAAATAATGTTCTCCCTATACCATTATGCAATGGAATACTTTTGTGTGGCCTTGTAAATCAATAACGAATATTCTTTGCACCACAGACTATGCAAAATGTATCTTATAATATGTACTTTATAGATGCATATCAATTTTATTACGTTCGAATGAGTGTAACACCTTTAAAATGCATTTGAAACATTTCCCCGCATTAACCGTAATGTAACGGAACACTTTTGATTGTCCCTGTAGTTGAACTATGCATCCGATTTTGATAAAATTTGAAAAAATTCGACAAAATTATCTAATAATTATGTATTTAAAATTTCAAACAATTAAAATGCATTTGAAACATTTTTCTCCATTGACCGTAATGTAACGGAATCCTTTTGATTGTCCCTGTAATTGATCTATGCATCCGATTTTCATAAAATTTGAAATGACTCAACAAAATTATGTAATAATTATGTATTTTAAATTTCAAACGATTCCGTTGGGTAGTTTTTGCGTTGTTATATGCGGAGAGACAGACGGACGGACTGAACGACAACAATAGGTGCTACGTATTTACATAATTACGAACGCACCTAATAATACAAAATTTAGACATTGTTTTATTAAAACTGATTAAATATATCGGTAGTAATAACTCTTTTTTGTAAAATATTTACAAAAATAATCAGATTAATTAACGAAAGATACTCTTGTGGAAATATTACAATTGTTAGAAAAGCAGTGTATTTAAATGTATTATGAGGCTCTATGTAAACGGAAAGGATTTTGCAGTTAAAAATGTTCCATAGATTTTCTTTTTCTTAAGAAAAGCTATGTTTATGCAAATGATTATGAAAATCACCGATTTTTGTAAATATTTAGCTTCGACTGTTTCTTTATCCTTTCTAAATTTGATCAAGCTACATATTTTCTGGGAAAAGAAAACTAAACTTTTCTTAATAGACTAAGAAAATAAATTTTACATTAAGTTTTCTTTAATGGTACTTTAAAGTACCGTCGGTGCATAAATGTTTAATGGTCGCAGAGAGAGGTTTTAGAGTAGTTTAACTTTCCGCATTCAGTTGATTTCGATTTTATAAAAACATTTTTATTAGACTGACCGTATTTTTTATTCCCATTTTTAATACATTAAAATAATAATAATAATAACTATGAAACCAATTACTTTAATAAATATATATTTTTTAGCTCACAGGCTATCATAGCCTGAGAGCTTATGTGCCCGTCCGTTCTGTATGTATGTGCGTATGTGCGTAACGCGATAACTCATGATAAAAATATCGGATCCACTTGAAATTTTGTATGTAGGTATATCCTGACAAGGCGCTTCCCTGATTAGTTTTTGGAGTTCATTCGATATGTATAAGAGGGGGAACGGGGGGCTCATGCCCCCCGTTAGTTGATATAAATGGGATTTTCATGCAGAATTAAGTTTTCGTTCAAAATTTAGATTAGGATCATTCTGATGAGGCGATTCCGTGACTGTTATTAGGTGTTCATTGAATAAGTATAAATAGGGGGACAGGGGTTCTAATGCCCCCCCCCCCTTAATTTATAGAAATGGGATTTTCATGCAGAATTAAGTTTTCGTTCAAAATTTAGATTAGGATCATTCTGATGAGGCGATTCCGTGACCGTTATTAGGTGTTCATTGAATAAGTATAAATAGGGGGAACAGGGGTTCTAATGCCCCCCCCCCCCGTTAGTTGATATAAATGGGATTTTCATGCAGAATTAAGTTTTCGTTTAAAATTTAGATTAGGATAATTCTGATAAGGCGATTCCGTGACTGTTATTAGGTGTTCATTGAATAAGTATAAATAGGGGGAACAGGGGCTCTAATGCCCCCCCCCCCCGTTAGTTGATATAAATGGGATTTTCATGCAGAATTAAGTTTTCGTTCAAAATTTAGATTAGGATCATTCTGATGAGACGATTCCGTGACTGTTATTAGGTGTTCATTGAATAAGTATAAATAGGGGGAACAGGGGTTCTAATCCCCCCCCCCCGTTAGTTGATATAAATGGGATTTTCATGCAGAATTAAGTTTTCGTTCAAAATTTAGATTAGGATCATTCTGATGAGACGATTCCGTGACTGTTATAAGGTGTTCATTGAATAAGTATAAATAGGGGGAACAGGGGTTCTAATGCCCCCCCCCCGTTAGTTGATATAAATGGGATTTTCATGCAGAATTAAGTTTTCGTTCAAAATTTAGATTAGGATCATTCTGATAAGGCGATTCCGTGACTGTTATTAGGTGTTTATTGAATAAGTATAAATAGGGGGAACAGGGGCTCTAATCCCCCCCCCCCCGTTAGTTGATATAAATGGGATTTTCATGTAGAATTAAGTTTTCGTTCAAAATTTAGATTAGGATCATTCTGGTGAGACGATTCCGTGACTGTTATTAGGTGTTCATTGAATAAGTATAAATAGGGGGAACAGGGGTTCTAATCCCCCCCCCCCCGTTAGTTGATATAAATGGGATTTTCATGCAGAATTAAGTTTTCGTTCAAAATTTAGATTAGGATCATTCAGATGAGGCGATTCAGTGACTGTTATTAGGTGTTCATTGTATAAGTATAAATAGGGGGAACAGGGGTTCTAATGCCCCCCCCCCCTTAATTTATATAAATGGGTTTTTCAAGCAGAATTTTCAGATTTCGTTCAAATCTCTGAATAGTTTTGGAAGTTTAATGGTTAAGTATAAAAGAGGGGGATAACTCCTTTTAAATTATATAAATGCTAAATGGGTTTTTATTAAGAATTATCTAATTTGCTCTGAATTTTGGATATAGATTTTTTATATGATAAAGCATGTCTTTGATAGTATAGGAGGTTCAATGATTAAGTATAAAAAAAGAGGAAAGAAGAGAGCTGTTTCCCTTTCTTAATTTTTTAACGGAATTAACCCTTGAAAATATAAGGCTTTAATGTACAATTAGTATTTGTAGCCTGTGAGCTCAATGCCATCAGTTTAACTGGGCAGTATTCTTTATTTTTAATCTGCCGTATAGCAATGCAAATCAAATGAAAAATCTCGGGATCTGTAGCGGCAGACAATAAAGACCGCATTTTTATTTAAAGTAGTTTTAGTTAAAAAAAATTTATTAAAATGACTGAATATGAAAATGAAACTGAAGGATTTCGTTCGATACTAAACTCGATGTTAGTTGCAATTTCAAGAGAAACGAAGACATGCTAAAGACTAAAACAGGTTGAAGAAATTTCGCAATAACTTTGAGATAATACTTGGCTTATTGCCAGAAAACTTTGTATTCACATGCAAGTAGAAATACTTTACAATTCGTTTTAATAAAGATATTTCAATATCAATAACTTAAAGGAATTTTTACTTACTTTAAATGTAGGATTAGATCGCTTTCATTTTAGTATAACGTACGTTAATCTAGGTAAAAAAAAATCGCAAGTCAGGAATAACTTTCGAAATGTCCTCCACATATTTTTTTTACTAGCCGCTTAGAACTGCCTCGCAACTGCATCTAAGCTAAGATAGGAAATGACACAAAACTACAATTGCGTTTTATTTATTTATTTATTGTTGTGTTTAAGTTATTATCAAGAAATACATATAGAATGAAGTATTGGCAGTTTCATTCTTACTTTCTCATGATAAAAGGTCATTTTTATTCTGGAACTTTTTTTAAAGTTTTTAATGTTAAAAACGCTTTATATCCTTTTTTTTTTTTTTTTTTTTTTTTTTTTTGTTGTTGTCTTCCACATAATTTTTTCACTAGCCGCTTAGAACTGCTTCGCAACTGCATCTAAGCTAAGATAGGAAATGAAACAAAACTACAATTGCGTTTTTTTTTTTTTTATTTATTTTTGTGTCTAAGTTATTATCAAGGAATACGTATTGAATGAAATATTGCCAGCTTCATTGTTAATTTCTCATGATGAAAGTTCATTTATATTCTGGAATTTTTTTTTTCAAGTTCTTAAAGACATTTTTATATAGTCCAGTATAACAGAAATAAACAATATATTTTTATATGTTTTGAATTTTCCCCTAACTATTGATTTATATCCTTTTTTAAAAATTTAAATATTCAATATGCTATTTAATTTTTAAAAACAACTGTCGTGTTATCATTTATTAACATACATTTCTACTCTCCCTCTTCTATCGCTGCTTTCAACATGACTTTGCAGAATCTATCGTCATTAGAATATTGTATATTTTGTCTGAAGTAAAAAATATCAATTTCATATAGCGAATTTTTCAAAAATCTGTTTTTCTAGGTGAGGTCAGGTGAAATACATGATGAAAAAAATATTTATCAATCTTAAAAGCTATCTCTATGCATCCTTTGAAGAAGACCTTAGAATTTATGGTCGATACAGATACATTTCTGGATAAAAATTTGTAATGAAGCCTGGATTTAATGCTATTAAAGCATTCTTCATCCAAGAGAGATAAACTTGATCCAGTATCTATTAATGTGGAGATTTCATTATGTTGTACATTTATTAGGATGCATGGAAGAACATACG
This sequence comes from Maratus speculifer, assembly GCA_964019185.1. NCBI lineage: Eukaryota > Metazoa > Arthropoda > Arachnida > Araneae > Salticidae > Maratus > Maratus speculifer. Next base: position 275,268,222 of record OZ025290.1, read on the forward strand.
AGTTATTAAAAGAACTGCATATAACATGATTTTCTTGTACATCATCATTATTTTCAAAATTTTGTTTAGATGTCAAATAATTATGTAAACAGGAAGATTTGTTAGACTTAGATGTCATAGGAGAAGTTTGGACAGCTGTGGATGCCACTAAAGTGACTGACGAGCGTTTGTCTAATTGTTGATGTTTGTTGTTGTTGTCAAAGTGTACTGACCCTGAATGAGAATTACGGGAGAGAAGGCGGTCAGTAGAACCAGTCTCCCTTATTTGTTTAAATGATAAACATTGTTTTTGTTTTCAGAAGAAGAGGTGTGGTTTTTCCTTCTGTAAGGATGAGACGAGATTGGAGCTGAAGAGTTTTTGTTAGAATTACCAATAATGTTTTTGAATTTGTAGCATGAGTCCATACGATGATTAAATTTCCCACAGAACGCACACTGCACAACATCTCGTCTGTGATAAAAGGATGTAGAATTTTTTTTGTGAGAATATTTGTCAAAGGTTGGTTGATAAGGACGTTTCCGGTGAAAGTTTTGATGACGAAAATTATTGTTACGTTTATTTGTAGCCTCTTGTCTCGGTGGAGAAGGCGAAAATGTCCTAGGTCTTCTTTGAAAATTACGAGAAGTATGAGAACTGTCCTTTTGAGTTTGTAAAGGAGAGTAGTTGGTTTGAGAATTGTGATAAATTTTATCCTTCGTATGCTTTATAGGAGTTTTATGAAGAGTATTACTAGAATTATCGTGGACATTTTCAGAATCGATACAATAGGCTTGATTAAAATTTTCATAAGATTTTTTAGGGGGAGAGTCATATATATTTTGAAGAAAAGTTGCTCGTTCAAGAGCTAATTCGAAGGACGTAATATTTTCTTCTAAGATTTTACGTTTGATTTGTTTAGGTAAAGCCTCAAGAAAATGAGTAAACTTTAATGAATTAAGAGCAGAAAGATCCAATTTTGGATAAGCAAGTCGAAGTTGTTTATCCAACCGAAAAGCAAAATTTTTAACTGATTCATTTGAATCTAAGGTCAAGTTCTGTAAAGATTTTAGAGAAACAGACTTTTTTGTGGGTAAGAAATAGTCTATAAATGCCTTTCGAATTTCACTAAAATTAGAGTTCTTGAGCTGTGACTGAGTTTCCAGAAAGAAGAGTAAGGCGGTGCCCTCAAGTTTTGATTTAAAGAGAACAAAAAGTTCCTTGTCTGTAAAGTTATTTAGTTCCTGTAAGTCAGATAATTGATCGAAGAAAAATTCTACAGTCTGAGGGTTACCGTCGAAAGGTTGGATTGCAATATTTAGTTTGGCTTTTGGAGGCATGATGAAATAATTAATATAAGAACTCAATGTATGACATGATAAATTTGGTTATTTGGCAGGTCCTATGATGAACAATATATATAAATTGACCCGTTACTTAAAATATTGATGACTTTCATTTACTTCATACATCATTTTTATATGTAAAAAAAAGAAGAAAACGTATACTAACATATTAGTATCATATGAAGAATATAAGACCCAAATATTTTATGTAAATATTTATATATAATATGGCTCAAAACATAAATTATTATATGTATGACAAGAAGAATAATTTATCTTAGCATGAACAATAATTTTTACCAGTACCACCGTTAAATAATGCATATATTAGTTATAAATTATAATAATGCAAGAAGAAATATATTGATAAATTATGTTGTATATATAATGCACTGCTCCAGAAAAAGATAATATTTCAATACAAGATCAATATAAATATTGTATTTGATTACTGCACCCTACCCAACAAAATATAATTATATAAAACATTAATCACTATATGAAGAAAAATAACTTGAAAAAAAAATAATGAAGAATGTTCAAGCGTTGGTCACTGCACCAAAGGAAATTAAGTGTTGTGTTTGTGCTGACGCTTTGGTCAGGGTATCAAAGAAAATATAATGTTATGTTTATTTGAAAGTGGAGAAAGCACTTTTTATTTGCCTCTACCCACAATTAGGCCAAAGTGATCGTGATAATGATAGCACATCACGGAGAATGGGGGCCTGCAAACGACCCTAATTACTCTCTTCATTATTTCATTTAAAATAATAAAAAAATTCTTTATCCAATGATGAAGAAAAATCAAGTATAAAGTTATAAAAATATAAAATTAAAAAGGTAAAAAGTTACCTGTTGAATCCTTGGCTTTTGATGACAAATGAATCCAGACAATAGGCACAAGAAATTAATATACGAACAATTTTCGAAGAAAAAAAAAATATATTTTATTTCATGAAGAACTTGTTGCTTTTTTCATGAATAAATATTTCTTCACAAATTTATATTTTTGGTGACTCGTACATATTAATTTCTCACTTGATAAACAACCATTTCATAACATATGTTAATCACAACTATTGCTATCTCCAAGCAATAAAAATTCTTTTCATAACATATTCTAGATATCTCAACAACATGTAATTAAACAATTTTCTTCATGACATAAAAGGAGAATAAATTATTATTTCTTTTTGAAAAAGAACACCTCTCATAATATGAACTTTCAAAACAAAATACATCATACTTCATATTGTATAGATACATGCCAATATTTTCTTTATAACGCCCCGTAAATATTAAAAAAATTATATATATATAATGGGCCAGATAACGACATGAAGGAACTTTATGTAAATAAATATTTGCGTCTCACGAAAAGAAAAGATTTTCACCTCTGCTTGTTTGTCAGAGGACTGGCATCACATAAAACAATAATTGAAGAAGATTCGAGCACCAATAATAGCTGCAGAAAGATTATTTTTTAACGATGAGGTGATGAAAGATGAAATAGGTATTAAGTGGACTCATGATGACATTCTACATCACTTATGATGCTTCCACAAGAACACCAACCAGAAGATCTATGGAGTGCGCGTATTTACGTTGAATAATTCCAAAAGAGAAGGCACATAAAACGAATACATTCAGGAATGCATTAAACCACTTCATTGCTCCTCGCAACCTTAAAAAAATCAGCCTATTCTAAAACCATGCGGGGATCACAGCAGCATAGAACGGAGCCCGTATAAAACGGCTTCAAAGGGGCGCGCACATGGCCCGAACTTCCACCCAAAACCTGCAGTCATCGGACCGCATCCATCACAGCAGGTGTTTCGGCGCAACTAACGCAGGTGGCCGCGAGCCCAGGGGAAAAAAAAAAAAAGGGTTATTGTAAATGCAAAATACGCCAATTTGGCAGTTAGCAACAGAGGGGGTGAGGAAAAACTAAGCCAAATTACAATATACAGTATGAAAAGATATGTAACTAATAAGAATAAAATTGATAACCATCTTAAGAGGGGAGGCCAAAGCCGGTGGCCATGTACTTAACGGCTTGAAATACGTCACCTGTGAAATTTAATTTGATAGGTTAGGGGTGTGTCCGAATAAACGGAAGTTCCACCCAAAAGAACTAGCGAGAAAGTTCTCGAACAAATTTAAAACCGGAAGGAATGATTTCAAACAGAATTTTACCGGCTTGGAACATTCGAAAGCTAAGCAAGAAAGAAAACAATACAGGCGACGAAATGAAAATAAGTGAAACCGAAATTAAATTTAAATTGAGAACATTAATAAAAAGGAAGGTGATATGAAATAAAATGGCTAATAAAATTGAATTAAATTAAATATATGGGGGGGGTATGGAGTAACCACCACAGTCAGAGGTAGCGATTTAATTGTATTTAATGAAATGTAAGAATATCTAAAAATGCCTTATAGGTAGATACTTTAAAAAATAATAACAACTGGTTCAATCATTAATCATATTTGAATGATAAAATATTTAACGTTATGAAACTTCAAAATTGTTAAATATACGTAGTTTTAACTAAGTAGGGCTAGCACATTTTGATGATTCTCAAAGGACTACAGTCAAACCTTGTTAACATGAACACGCTTAACGTGAATTACTTTTAACATGAACTGTTTTCACAGTCCCCTGTAAAGACGAATACAAAGATTTGATACTCATAACATGAATTACTGTTAACATGAACCAAATTTTGATTCCCCTTGAGGTTCATGTTACCGAGGTTCGATTGTATCATTTAAGAAATAAATTTAACTTATGCATTTTTTAATTTCAATGGATTAAAAATTAAGGAATGTTTTAAAAAAACAGTAATCCCTTGGTCACGAGCCCCTATTATCTATATATCGCTCCGGTAATTCATTTATTAACAGGAAATATTGCTCCCGTATCGAGGTGTGGACATTTTTTCAATACTGGAAAGAAATAATTAGCCAACAAAACCAATGTTAGGGCACTGTTTGAATTTCACTACACATACTTCCAATATAATGTCAAATTGGATAAATATTGGCTTTATATTGGCTTTATATTAGAAATGTTTCTAATGAAGCGATATAATTATTTAAATATTGGCTGCATATTGAAAATATTTCCATACAATAATATTACTCCATTACTAATTTTGCATTGAAAGTATTTATAATGAAACCCCAATATTGACAAATACTTCTTTACAACAGAAAAGTTTCTAAAGAAACTCCAGGATTGCGTCAATTATTGATTTTATTGGCATTACACTGGCAAAATATTTCTTACCAATATTTTTGCAATAATGGCAAAATGTAACTACCCTAATATGGTGACAATGAGTACAATATTAGTTCACTATTGGGCTTAGATATCGTCGATGTTGTTTTGTTGTTATGGTCATTACCTTTCATATATTTACTATTGTCGATGACGTGAGTCATTATTTCAGATTCTAATTAAATAATACTAAACCAGAAATATTTTTGATAATTTTTGATTCTAATAAAAAATTCTAATTAAATACTAATCCAGAGATTGTTTTGATGAGCTTTCATTTTTAATTGTTTTTTTTCTTATAAAGGCATTAATAGAATATTGAAAACAGATTAAAAATTAATCTTCTTAGATGAAAACAGAATATTGGTTCAGTATAAAATAAAGCATCATATAATATGAGATTAAGTCATGTACTGGCCTCTAAAATCCCCTAATATGAATCCAGTAGTACATTTGCGATTCCACCTGGAAAACCCGATTCGTGCTACCACGCTACTACCTCGCAATGTGCGAGTAATAGCAGGACCAGCTGATGAGCGCTTAAGGACCAGACACATAGCACTAACTTCTTGTGGTCAGGCGTCGCTATTTTTGATCTTTCGTGTCGGCACTTTGATGTATAAAGTGCTTTTTCAGTGAGCTTTTTTGAACTTTAAGAGAAAAACCGAACTCGAAATCAGTTGACAGCTTTACGACTGAAGATGGGGGCGAGATAAACTTTCCCTTCCTTTGTCAATTCGGTAGGGTCAGTTTCTCAAAAATCATTTAAGAGGTTTCACCTTTGTTCAGTACGGAAACAATGATAGATTTATTGTTCTTTTAGTGTAATAAAAACTAGTGCTGTTCGCTCGCAGCCTTAGACCTTAGACTAATTATAAGAACTTTGTCGAGCTGATACCAGGTCGGATGTAGGCAAAATAATAGCTCGAAAAGTGATCCTACTTTGTATTAAACAGGTGGTCATAATGTAATGGCTCTTCGGTGTTTCAGAGGCATGCTTTTAAGTCTGTACATTTATCCAATATTTATTAAAAACAATGATACATTGTAAATAATTAATTATATTTATCAAGATAATTACATAACTACTCATGGGTGACACTTTGTTTAGACTGTTATTACATGCGTAAAATTTCTATTGAACAATTAAATGTAACATGAGATCGAGTCAAAGTCAATTTTCGTATACTGCGAATTCTGAACTGAATTCTGAACTTCTATAGGAGTTCGCGTAGAAATCTTATGAGTATATTACATAAAAAAATATTTACTTCACCTTTAATTCAAAATATTTTCTTTAATCTCGCAATTTTTATTGCAGAAATTTTAAATTTCGATCAGAAATAACGAAATTATTTATGCAAAAATAACAGAAATTTATGAAAATGGACATCTGCATAATACAGAATTAACTTGTTGAAGACAGCAGAATTAACTTGTTGAAAACTGCAGAATTAACTTGTTGAAAACTGCAGAGGTAATTTGTTGAAGACTGCAGAGGTAACTTGTTGAAGACCACACAGGTGGAATGAATAAATCTATCTTTTATAAATATATTGGCTAAAGAGTAAGTTAACTTTGATTTTTCTCTTCAATTACATCAAGAACTTCACTTCATAGCCAAAATAGCCGCCACTATTCCGTCCGTCGTCTCTTCACAGGTAGGTTTAATCTTGTCTTCAGGCAGCAAAAAACCGCACAGTCCAGAATCACAGTCACCTTTATCTCTTAACTCCAAAGCATATGAATAGTTCACATATCCTTTTTCGTAAACATAATCTATTGAAGATCCACGAGCTACGTCTAGAAAAAAAAAATTAATTATAAGTAAAAAAAAAAAAAAAAAAAAAAAAAAAAAAAAAAATGTTTTGAAAACAAGCTTTTATTATAATGTACTAAAATGGTAAGCAAACAGTTGAAAGACAATTGTTTTAAACAAATACCCTTTTTTTTTTTTTTTTTTTTTTTTTTTAAAGAAATACAATAAATTGCGATTGATTTTGTTCATAAGTTTGTTCTAAAAAAATTACATAAAATTTTAAATCCAGATTCTTGGATTTAAGAAAACATTTTTACATTCGTAAACTGCTTCATTTAGCATTATTTGCAATAGTTCTTATTTTCTGCACCTCCTCCCCACACAGGGATGTTGACAACCATATAAAATATTGCCAGTATTGGAGCAGAGATTGTTACCACCATATATCTGCCATTACTTTCGAAATCGGCTCAGTAATTCACAAGAAAACAAACTGTACCTATGGCCTGGGACGGAAAGAAATAGACCAACGTCTTCTTGAGGATCGGACCCATATCCATTCCATTTACATCCTGAGCGCAATTGAAAGATGACTCGTTTACCACCGTGACACGATTCAAATGAAATACACTAATTTATTTCTAAAGCGACGAATGATATTTATAATAGCATATCTCATGAAATTACGCATCGTTATTGGACAAATTGTTTTCTCCTAGGGGTGGAGGTAGAATAGGTGGCAAATTTCATTTTTTTTTTTTTTTTTTTTTTTTTTTTTTTTACAGAATATTTCCTTGTCTTTGAAAATATGTTCCATTATCATAAATTAGGTCAATTGTAGCAAAGGAAGTGTGTTAAAATAGGAATGCAATATTTGAACTAAGTGGACTAACAAGACAATTTAAATAAAAGCTAATAAAAATAATTTTTGTTTGCACAGAACGTTTATAAATTAATGTAAATAACTTTTCAGTTACTGTAATGTCAAATGACTCTTAAAATCAACAGTCACTATTTAAAATTATTTTATAAAAGCTTTTTCCTACATAATGCATTCAGCGGTAATAAAGTCTTGTTGCCCTTGCACAGAAGGGAGGAGGGGATGGGGGATAAATAGAAATCTTTACCAACAAAGCAAGTGGACAACATTCTTTCTCTTTCTCTTTTATTTATTAGTAAACACAAGCTTCATTTCAAATTATGATATTCACTTACGGTTTCTCGAACCGCGACTATATATGCATAAATATATGAAGAAGAATAGAAATGTCAAACAGTGGGATATTCTATATTTTCGAATTAAATAATTTTATAATAAGTTAATATAAATAATTAGTGATTTTAATAATAACTTTGTATTTTCATAAAAATAAATAACCGACTAAAAAAAAGATAACATACTGTTTTGAACCAAAGACCATGTAACCAATAAAAAGAGAAAATTTTGATTGGATCAAAAATGACACCGATATCAAAATCCTTCTCCCCCCCCCCCTCCTCCTAAAATAATAACATTATATATGCACAGCCCCTAAAACAATTTTAGTCCTCAAGCCCGAAAGAAAAAAATCAGTACAAGAAAAGAAAAAATCTTTTTATGACAAAATTTATTGAATTGTGATAATTTGATTTTATGAATTTTCTGTCTACCCAGTGTATTAAAAACGGGAAAACATACACTTATACAAGCATATGATTTCAAAGAAACATTTAATAGTTCGTGTATTTTCAAACATAAAATATCTTGTACTTACAGATCAATTTTGTGACCTGGCCAAACGAAAATGTAGTATGGTATCTTTTTTCAATGGCTTTTGCACCAATTTTAGCCACCCTTTCCTATAAAAATAATAGAAAATAAATTACAATTTTACTAATATTAAAGATGTATCGAAGTTTACAACTTTATTTCAAATAAATATTCGTTAAACATAAATCCAAAATAACTATTAGTCCAAGAGCCGACGGCACAAAACCCTAAGTCATCGAGCGCAAGAAAAAATTCCTTTATTTTATGGAAGTGTAGTAATAGAGGAATCGAATGATCCATGTCTGCCTGAAGCGAAGTGGTGCATAAGCCAAAAACTAATACCACTAGTGGTTGACTCGTAGGCTTAGTATTGTGTTTGTCTTACAATCAAAAGTATGAAAACATGAAAAACTGGATGCAGGAAAACATAATGCTAAGCCTACGAATCAACCACTAGTGGTATTAATTTTTGACTTATGCACCACTTCGCTTCCGGAAGACATGGATCATTAGATTCCTCTATTACTACTCTTCCATAATATAAAGGAATTTTTTCTTGCGCTCGATGACTTAGGGTTTTGTGCGGTCGGCTCTCGGACTATATGCATTATATTTTTCATGCTTGTGCGTGTGGTATATACGATGCGATTTGCAGACATTTTAAGTCTCGCCTTTTTTATAAAAATGATGTATTAAAAATGAATGCAACAGTTAGAATGAATCTTATTGAAAGCCATCTATTATACAACTTATGGTTCCTGTCTCTGCAGGCGAAAACACTCGCGAGCTAATTCTTAATTTATGGGGAAGTTATTTTCAAATGTTTTGTTTGCATTTCGACATTTTTAAATATATATGTATATTTGCATTGAATAGCTGAGGTCCCTGTCTATATCGCTCTTTTTTTACTTTTTCGATTTTGGCTAGCAATATTTTTTTTATAAATTAACTTTCACTGTCGAAACAGGTACCGAAAATGAAAGTGTCATTCTAAAAAATATCTGCAAAAAGTAAAAAAGAGCGATGTAGAGATAGACCTAAACTATTCAGTGCAAATAAATTGTTTTAAAATGTCGAGATGCAATCCAGATATTAGAAAATAACCTCTCCGTAGGTTGGTAATTTGACATTAGCTTACGAGTACTTTCGCCGGCAGGGACAGAGTAGTCAACTTCTTTTAGTCCAAGAGCCGACCGCACAAAACCCTAAGTCATCGAGCACAAGAAAAAACCCTTTATTTTATGGAAGAGTAGTAATAGGGGAATCTAATCATCCATGTCTGCCGGAAGTGAAGTGGTGCATAAGCGAAAAATTAATACCACTAGTGGTTGACTCGTAGGCTTAGCATTGTGTTTGCCGTACAATCAAAAGTATTATAACATGGGAAACTGGCTGCAGGAAAGCACAATGCTAAACTTACGAGTCAACCACTAGTGGTATCAATTTTTCGCTGATGCACCACTTTACTTCTGGCGGACATGGATGATTAGATTCCCCTATGACTACTCTTCCATAAAATAAAGGATTTTTTCTTGTGCTCGATGACTTAGGGTTTTGTGCGGTCGGCTCTTGCACTGTTTGAAGCCAAATTGCTCCGTCGAGAAGTTGATCCATGCTTTTGATCGTTACCTGAAACAGAAGGTGGAAGGGCTCCAATCAAGCATTCTCTCCATGTAACGACTGAGGCTAGCTAGAGGTCTGCACGGGCCCGGCGGACTCGTTTAGAATTTTCTAACGGGCCGGCAGAATTAGAATAGTGTTTTCAACGGGCCGGGCCGACAAAAAAAATTGAACGGGCCGTACGGGCTGGGACGGGACGATAAAAAAATTTTCGGGCCTGCCGGCCCATTCTGAAGATTCACAGAAAAACGATATAATATGACCTATTTTCAACGAAAATGATTTTAACAAGAATAAATATAAATGTGCCTCACGAGCCATACTAGTTTGACAGCATCAATATAAAAATGTAAATTATGCAGTGTAGAGATCAGCATCGGACAGTTAGATTGTGCACAACCCGTTTTAATATTTTTTTAGTTGACTCGTGCCGGGCCGAGATCAAGCTTGCATTATTTTTCTACATTTAGACTTGCCGGACCGGAAGAAAACTTAATTGTTCTCAAGATCTGTAGGGCAGGCAACATGATTTGTAAAATTATGAACAATGATAAAGAACTTATGTTAGCTTAATCTTTGGATATATACTTCTTGATGGTTTTTAAATTAATTTCTCAATAACGCGAAAGTTTGACACATTTTCAGATTAATTTTTGATTGTGAAAATATAAAAGTGATAAGCTTATGACTATTGAAGGGATTTGGAATCGAATAGCGTTTTTCATTTTTCGTAAATAAAATAACCTTGTTGAGATACAATAGTTTCTCAACAGGTTTTTCTCCCTTCCCATGCTATCGCTTCCGGAAATTCTATTCAAAATGCTAACTCGACAATATTTTATTTGTTTGCAGTGCTGTTAAATTGCTTGTATAAAAAAATGGATAACGCAATTCGATAATATAGTTCTGAATAAAGACACCTGCTAATCTTATGCGTTTCTGAGAAAAAAAATGAATTTATAAATGTATCAGAAAGGAGCTTCTTTGAATTAACGAATGAATTTGGATTTAAAATCTTTAATAAAATGATATAGAAATATATAGAAATAAATCTTCTTTTATTAAACATAGCTTCAAAAGTTATGATATTTTAACTTTCTTTCTTTTTTCTTTTATTCTAAGCCATATAAATTTCTTAATCAGTCTTTATTTGAATGTTGAAAGCCTAAGAATCTTAGTAATCATTAATGTTGCTAATGTGTATTTCACTGTAAAATCCTTCCATAGTTTTGTATGCAGTATTCTTTAAAGGAATCTTAATAAATATATAGTAAAAATCTGAATTTTTTAGAAATCATAGAAATTGTAAAGGGCGTTTTCACTCATTTCTGTACGGGCCGGGCCTGGAAATAGACCTCTACTCTGAGCCCGATGACCGGTATAAAAATCGTGTCAGGACTCATAGACTGAACCTGTCTCATCTCTAATCTACACTGCAAATTCGTGATACACTTTTACTGCATTGACTGAACATAATAATGAACGCTTCTAACTAAAGCGGTTTTTGATTGTGTTGTGAATGTGTTCTGCCAGGAATAAGATTGTGTAAAAAAATGTTGTTAATGATGTGAATATAGAGGATGCCTTAACCCTTTATCTACCGACGGTACTTATAAGTACCATTAAAATTATTTATTATAAAATTCTTTTATCACGTCAGTTAGTTGTAATACTCTTTAAAATGTGTTACAGATACATTACTTTATTTTGTTCTATTTAAGTTACTTTACTTTGCATTATTAGTTATACAAAACAAAATTATTTTTAAAAGGATGATTTCTTTTGCCTTTGTATTTTTTCGGTTTTCTTGGCGCTGAAGGAGGGGGTTGGGGATTTTCCGATTCGGAAATATTTCTATATTTATATTGCAAGAACATCATATTTGTACATTTTATATTTCTACATGTATTTTTGTATAAGAGTGCAAAAACACTCTTTGAAAAGAGTGTTTTCAAAGATTTGATCACAAAGATTGATCACAAAGATTTGATCACAAAGATTTGAATACTTATAAAATTAGCTATAATACGAACTACTCCATTTGTAACGTTTGACGTTCTATAGTTATGTTAGTTAAAGGATAAAGACACAGATTATGTTAGCAATTAGAGTTTTTTTTTTTTTTTTTTTTGGTAGACTAAAATCTTAAATCCTTGGTAGTCATTCAGTATTTGAACATTGGGGACAAAAATCATAAAATTCCAATTTATATCAAAATAATCTGATTTAGTTCTTTCAGGTATGATGTACTACTTATAGTACGTGTCTTTTAATGGAGTATTATTTTGTTTTAAGAAATATTTTTGCTGATATTTACATGCATTAATGTTAGTATATATCTATGCATTTACTATATGACTTCATTTTATGCTTAAGCATTTAATAATAATAATAATTATTATTATTATTATTTTGGTTAATTTTCTCTGCGCTGTTTGCGATTCTTTTATTTCAAACATCATATTTCACTCTTTAAATTTAAAATAAAAGTTACTTTCTTGAAAGAATCATGTCTAATAATGCGCAGAAAGTAGGAGAAAGTTCTAATATCAATTAAATCTTATTGCAATGCAATATTTTCTAAACATTTCCCAAAATTCTTTTTTTAGCCTATGGCCATATGTATATTGAATAAGACGCAAAATAACAACATTCGTTATCTTTCAGATTATGAAATATTGGTGAAACACTAATTAATGTACTTGGATAGCTAGTATTAATATTATTAATGTAAAAGTATGTATTATTAATACTATTAATATTACTAATATTAAAATGTATTATTAATATTATTAATAATAAATGTTTCTGAAAAATTGCTCTTTAAAATATTAAAAACAATATGAGTTGTTATAGTAATAAATATGAGCGAGAGAATTTCTTTTTAACTTTAATTTAAAAGCCAGAAATTGTAAGGAATTGAAATTATGCACAGTGTGCACATAAATTGTGATCTCATGATTGTAGAACTATAAACCAACTCTAAAAGAAATTACAAATTGGTAATTAAAATTTCAGTTTATCAAGCTTTATATAAAAACGGGTATATCGGTGATACGAAATTGATTTGTCTTTTATTTAGTGTGGTGTGAAAATTGCCAAAATACATTGCTGGTACACTATTTTCTGGGCATCAAACAGAGCTACCAGAAAATATAATCTCAATCAGTAAATGATATTGTTCTTTGTACAATTTTTTAATCATTAAAATTATCATTATTAATCATTGGGAATTAATTCCCAATTTAAACATACTAAAACATATAATGTTAACGCTAAATACATAAAAATATGTCTGCTTGGAATATTACACAAATATCTAAGTATTTTGATTATTACACACAAATCTGTGTTTTGCATGTTCAACAGAAATATTTATATGAAGAGAATGCTACACAAAAATCTGTGTATTTTGCATATTATACAAAAACCTGTGTAATTTACATGTTACACAAAAAATCGAGTATTTTACATAAAACACAAAAGTATGTGTTTCTTGCATTATACATAAAAATACATTTAATCACAGAAAATTACACATATGAATGTGTGAGAATATTACCCATAAATCTGTGTATTCCTCTGCAATTTACACATTAAAGTGTGTATTTTAAGACTTATCAGATAACATTTACACATTTGGACTTATCATCAAATTACACTTTAAAATGTGTATTTTCAAATTTACACATTAGGCGTGTAATTTGGCAATTTACACACCAATTTACACATAGACATGTCGTTTTTGTATCATCGATATACCTGTTTTTATGTGTAAATTTACACATTTTTTTTTAGAGTGTATTTCCGACTTGTTTTCAATTTGCAAATAAATAAAATTTTCACTTTCAGCCCGATGATCGATATAAAAAATCGGCCGTTTCGTGTCAGGGCTCATAGGCTGAACCTGTTTCATCTCTGCAAATTCGTGAAACATTTTTACTATATTAACCCTTTATCTACCGAATTATGAATTCATAAACATTTCACATTCGAAAGCATTTTAGATAAAGTGTTTAAACTAAATCAAAAGATTTACATAATCATTTAATAAATATTTGTAGGATTTTAGAAGGATTAATTACAGGGATTTTGTGCAATACTTATAATCCCACTCAAATCCTTTATCTTAAATTGCTTTCTTAGCATTTTGTAGAATTACAAAACGTACAAATAGGATGTTCTTACAATATAAATATAGAAATATTTCCAAATTGAAAAATTCCTATCCCCCTCCCGCAGCACCAAGAAAGCTGAAAAGATGTTAAGGCAAAAGAAATCATCCTTTTAAAAATATTTTTGTTTTGTGCAACCAATAATTCTTTTGGAACAAAATAAACTAATGCATCTGTAACTCATTCTAAACAGTATTACAACTGATTGACGTATTAAAAGAATTTTATAATAAGTCATTTTAATGGTACTTATAAGTACCGTCGCGTCGTTAGATAAAGGGTTAACTGAACATAATGATGAACGGTTCTAACTAAAATGGTTTTTGATTGTGTTGTGAATGTGTTCTGCCTGAAGTAAGATTGTGTAAAAAATGTTGATAATGATGTGAATATAAAGGATGCCTTAATAGCCAAATTTCACAATCTTTCTAGAAATGCAATTATTGATAAAAATTAGTCAACTCACTCAGTGATCTCCAGCATTATTTTTTTTTCTATGAAGTAAAGTGTCTCTTATTTTCTTTTTAAAATTATGTAATTTTAAAGGCGCCATGGCAGAAAGTATTTTACATGTGTTGTTTTATAGTGTTATAAATTGTGTGGTGTTTACAATGTGTTGTTTTACAGTGTTATAAATTGTGTGGTATTTACAATGTGTTGTTAATTTGGTGCCAAAGTGTTATGCAGCACAACACCATTATCAGAACATATTTTCATCAACACTATTTCATTACAATGAACAACACTATTTTAAAACACATTTCTAGATAGCAACACTTTTGCAACATATGAAGAACACATTTCTAGATATCAACACTTTTGCAACATATGAAGAACATAATAACAATACAATCAATGCTTTGTATATGAAGAATTCTAATTCTCACCACATTAATATTGTCAGGTTTTGATGAACAGATGCTATTTAGAACCACTGTTATATGATATTATCTTTTTAATTGTGTGTTGTATTCGTGTCGCTATCTGCGTACTAGGAATTTTAAAGTAATATTTTTTTTCTTGTCTGGAAGTTAATCCGAACTAGTTTGAGTTAAATAGTATTCTGTTGAAAGAATGTATTGTATCATTAGAATGGCGTTTCTCTTGCCATTCAATAAATAAATAAATAAATAAATAATAATTCGCCTAATATCTAGCGCGATAAAGAACTACCCGGAAAGGTTACATTTTGAGGAGACAAGGCCCTGTTTATAGATGGTATCCCCATAGGCTCTTTTGGAATTGATTTGGATAGCTAAGGGAGTTCACTTCTCGTGTGAAGACGAAAGCATGTGGGCACTTTTTCCTGATTAGAGCCTTCGGAGAGAGCGTGTTTCAAGTTGTGTGAGGCTCTTGGAGGACAGAGACGCTGCGCTGGGAGATTAAGAGTAATCTCCGATAAATCTAATTTAATTCTTTATCTACCGCATTATGAATTCATGGAAATTTTACATTTTAAAGCATTTTATGTAAATTGTTTAAACTAAATTAAAAGATTTACATAATCATTTGAAGGATTTTAGAAGGATTGAAGGATTTAGAAGAATTTATTAAATTTGAATTTACAGGGGTTTTGTGCAATATTTATAACCCCACTCAAATCTTTTCTTTTAAATTGTTTTCTTAGTATTTTCTAGAATATGAAATGTACGAATAGGATGTTCTTACAATATAAATATAGAAATATTTCCGAATTGAAAAATCCACATTCCCCTCCCTCAACGCCAAGAAAGCTGAAAAGATACAAAGGCAAAAGAATCCTTTTAAAATTATCTTTTTGTGTAACAATGCTGTGTACAATAATGCTTTTGAACAAAATAAAGTAATGTACCTGTAACTCATTTTAAACAGTATTACAACTAATCTACGTATTAAAAGAAATTTATAATAAGTAATTTTAATGGTACTTGTAAGTACTGGCGGTAGATAAAGGCGTACATATAGATTACATATAGATTGAAATTAGAATTAGATTACATATGAAATGTACTGTAGTATTTCTCTAATTTATTCTCGCGCACGTGTTTCGTTTCTAATTATCACTCCATTGATGAAGGAAACGCTATTTTGAAAGAAAAGAATTTATACCAGCCGCATGGCAACAACAACTGTATAGCAACAAACGATGTTATCTTTACCTTTTCATTATTCTTTTTCTTGATGCATTATTTTTTGTGAGTTTTGTGAAATGTATTATTAAATGTTTATGTGGTTGTTTTAAACGCGTTAATTATTCAATAATACGCAAACACCACTAAAATGGTGACCTATGGACTAACGCAAATTAAAAGAATCCCTTAATGAGTGAGTAATATTTCATTTTATTTTAAAAAAAAATGTCAGATGTTAACGCAGTTCGTATACCACCATATAACTTTAACGATGTTAGTTTGTGGTTCGCCATGTGTGAACATTCATTTGAATTAGCGAATCCTAAGCCAATAACAGAAAGTCGCACAAAATTTAATTATATTTCGGCTAATTTATCTCCAGATGCCGCATCTATTGTACGAGATTTAATTATCAAACCATCAGATACTACACCATATGAGGATTTAAAAACTGAATTAATTAAACGAACAAGCGATTCTTCACAATCTGAAATACGAAAATTATTGTTGGGGGAACAACTTGGTGATCGTAAACCTAGTGATCTTTTAAGAGTTATGCAAAGAAGAGCAGAATCCCACAATGTATCTGACGAATTGATGTTGGAATTATTTCTTTCGCATTTACCGTCATATGTACAAAGCATTTTAGCCGCTATTTCGCCATTGACACTTGATAAAGCATCCGAAGTTGCGGATCGAATATTAGAATATAATCCCACTGCAGTAAATGCTGTTTCAATAGAACCAAATATTAATTCTAAAATTTTAAATAAAATTAAAAAGCTTAATGATCGAATTAATCAGCTAGAGTTACGCAGGTCACGCAGCCCTTTTCGTCGACGTTCATTTGGAAGAAAACGTAGCGTTTCAAAAGATTCCAAAGGACAATGTTGGTACCACGAAAAATTTGGCGAAAATGCCAAGAAATGCTCTGAACATTGTTCATTTTCAAAAAACACAGACGGCGAGGTGTAACGGCGACAACCACCTTGCATAAAATATCTCGTCGCCTCTTTTTAAAATATAAAAAGACAAACATAAATTATTTATGCGACACAGGTTCGGACATAAGCATTATTCCAGCATCATTTGCCCAGAAGAAAAAAACCCCTTTTATGACTCTTTCTGCAGCGAATACTTCAAAAATCAATGTATATGGAGAAAAGCTTCTGACGCTTGATTTTAATCTACGAAAAACTTTTCGCTTCCCTTTTTTAATAGGTGACGTCAGCACTCCAATTATTGGTGCAGATTTCCTATATCATTTTAATCTAATTCCAGATCTTCGAAATAAAAAGCTGGGGGATAATGTTACAAATTTAGCCACTCCAGGTCATCTATATACAGCATCCGTTCATTCCATCAAAACGGTTTCGGGAAACAGTATTTATCATAAATTACTACTTCAATTCCCTGATATAACCAAACCTCCTCGTGCTGATCAACCAATAAAGCATTCTGTATACCACCACATAGAAACTACCGGATCTCCTGTACATGCCAAACCAAGAAGATTAGCTCCAGATAGATTAAAAATAGCCAAATCTGAATTTCAACAAATGCTTGATCTTGGTCACATACGGCCATCGAAAAGTAATTACGCCTCACCACTTCATATGGTTCAAAAAAAAAGATACTACTGATTGGAGACCTGTCGGTGATTACAGAGCACTTAATGCACAAACAATAAAAGATAATTATACTATTCCAAATATTTTGGATTTTACTTCAAATCTTCACGGTACCAAAATATATTCCCATCTTGATCTCATAAAGGCTTATCATCAAATACCAATTCATCCAGATGATGTACATAAAAGTGCCATTATCACACCCTTCGGTTTATTTGAAAGTACCAGAATGCAATTTGGACTTTGCAATGCAGCTGCTACATTTCAACGATTCATGGATCAAATTACACGAGATCTTCCATTTGTTTATGTATTTGTTGATGACATCCTGATAGCATCTCGTACAGAAAAAGAACATCTTGAGCATCTAAGAATAATATTTCAACGTTTACAAGAATACGGATTAAGCTTAAAACCTTCAAAATGCACTTTCGGCGTATCATCAATAGAATTTCTAGGTTTTAAGGTATCTGAATTTGGCATTGAGCCCCTACCAGATCGTGTAGATTGCATTTTAAAATTTCCCCAACCTACTACCCTTACACAATTAAGACGTTTCTTAGGGTTATTTAATTATTACCGTCGATGTATCCCAAAAGCTGCTCACATATTGGCTCCATTAAATAAATTTTTGGAAGGAATAAAAAATTCTAAAAAGTCTAAAAGACGCTCTGAAAACAATTCACATGACTCAATTCAATGGACAGAGGAGGCTGAACATGCTTTTAATGACGCCAAACAAGCTTTAGCTAATTCAACTCTCCTACGACATCCTATTCCTGGAGCAAAGTTAAGTCTTTGGGTTGATGCAAGAGACAAAGCCGTTGGCGGTTCTCTTATGCAGCTTAATGAAAAGCATTGGGAACCCATTGCCTTTTTATCAGTCAAGCTTTCAAAAAGTCAGCAAAAATGGTCTACATATGACAGAGAGCTACTGGCAATATATACATCAGTAAAGCGCTTTCGACACATGCTCGAAGGAAGGTGCTTTATCATATACACAGATCAAAAGCCTCTCATATACGCCTTCAAGCAAAATCCAGATAAATGCAGTCCTCGCCAATGGCGACATTTAGATTACATTTCTCAGTTTAGTACAGATATACGTCACGTAAGCGGCAACGACAACACGGTTGCTGATGCACTATCTCGAATTGAAGTAGATCAAATCTCCAGCTCATTTTTAGACTTTGAAGAGTTTGCAAAAGCTCAAGAAGATGATATAGATCTACGCAACTTGCCAAATGATAGCAAATCTTCTCTTGTATTTAAAAGCATGCCATCTCCAATGTCTGCCACAGAATTGATTTGTGATGTATCAACAGGTTCACCGAGGCCATTCGTACCAGCTACTTTTCGAAGAACGGTATTTGAACATTTCCATAATTTAGCTCATCCAGGAGTTACAGCATCCTTAAATCTTATTGCATCACGATATGTATGGCCCAATATGCAGCAAAATGTAAAAGAATGGGTCAAAAGTTGTAGTGCCTGCCAACAATCAAAAATACACAGACACACCAAAACGCCTCTAGGTACTTTCGCATTACCCGATGCTAGATTTCACACATTCACATAGATTTGATAGGTCCATTACCTCCATCAGATGGAAATGTATACTGTTTAACAATGATAGATCGATTTACAAGATGGCCAGAAGTGGTACCTTTAAAAGATATAACTGCAGAATCAGTTTGTCGTGCCATTTTTGATGGATGGATATCTAGATTCGGTTGTCCACTCATAATTACAACCGACCAAGGTAGACAATTTGAATCAAATCTGTTCAAAGAAATGACAAAATTTTTGGGTACAAATCGCATACGAATGACATCATTTCATCCTCAAGCAAATGGTTTAGTTGAGCGGTTTCACAGAGTATTAAAGAGCGCCTTAAAAGCTCACGAACATAATAAGTGGACCGAGAGTTTGCCTGCAGTTCTACTTGGGATAAGAGCTGCTGTAAAACCTGATATAAAAGTTTCAAGTGCTGAATTAGTTTATGGAATTCCACTCACACTACCGGCTGAAATGTGCTCAGAAATCCCATCTTTGGTATCCTGTGACAATAATTTCATTCAACAATTGAAAGAAAGAATGAATAGTTTAAAACCTACATTTACATCTACTCACGGACATTCAAAAATTTTTGTTCATCCTAAATTGAAGGATTGCACGCATGTGTTTCTCCGATTAGATAAAATCCTTCCATCTTTATCTCAACCTTATTCTGGCCCTCATGAAGTTCTATCAAGAAATGATAAGAACATAACCATCATTGTAAATGGAAAGAAAAGTTGTGTCTCACTTGACAGAGTTAAACCTGCATTTTTGTTCAATGATTTACCAAATAACGCAGATAATTTTGAAACTAAAAGTGTTCCAGCAGATAGCCAGCCAATAATATCAGGACCACTAACTACCAGATCAGGTAGACAAGTAAGATTTCCTAAAAGACTAATAACCGAAATAAACTATATTTCATATAATTGACTTCTCTCTCTCTCTCTCTTCATCTCATCCTCTATGAGATTGAATTTGTAGTGTATATGGCGCGAAGCGCCATTTATACTAACATGATCTTTATTTTTCCCAGTTAATGCCAGATCCTTCAGTTGCTATATAATTGACTTTCCTTCATAAATATATTGTATTATTTATGTATGTATTATACTTCACATTGTTTTTTGTTGTATCGTTCCTTCGTCACTGGGGGGATACTCATGTAGTATTTCTCTAATTTATTCTCGCGCACGTGTTTCGTTTCTAATTGTCACTCCATTGATGAAGGAAACACTATTTTGAAAGAAAAGAATTTATACCAGCCGCATGGCAACAACAACTGTATAGCAACAAACGATGTTATCTTTACCTTTTCATTATTCTTTTTCTTGATGCATTATGTTTTGTGAGTTTTGTGAAATGTATTATTAAATGTTTATGTGGTTGTTTTAAACGCGTTAATTATTCAATAATACGCAAACACCACTAAATGTACATATAGATTAATATAGCAGCGGATCTCCTATATCCGAGTTCTTAATTGTAAATATTGTTTGGTTCTTTGTGAATAATGAAATAAATTATTAGTTAAGTTTAATTGAATGAGTTAGTATTCTTGTTGACAATCCTTCTCACAAAGTGTCCGACATCACTTGATTCTATCCATAGTGGCAGCATAATAAAACAAAGGAGCTTTCTTCAGTGTTGTGTGGACTAAGGAAGGAAGTCCAACAAATGTGTTGTTAATTTGGTGACACAAAGTGGTTTTAATTAATTTTTGTGTTTGAGAATTTGCAGTATAGACACTCCGTAGTTCAGAGTACAGCTCACAATACGTTTAGATTATTGAACTTATTACTATATCCCTTAGTATTATTAATGTAATCATTATGTAAAGTTATTCTATTGGACATTTTGATTAATTCCTTTCATTAAACTAAATTTATGAATGGAAATTCCATTAGGCTTGGGGTGCTTTGTATTTATGACTCAATAAGTGAATTGTGACTCTGGTTTCCTGTACGAGAAATGTGTGTTGCAGTTTACTCTACCATCTCTTAAAGTTTGTTGATGAACTTTCGGGACATCCTGTATATAATGAGTATTTAAACTTAGCTTACCATTTCATCATAATTCTTCGGCTTCCATTTGTATTTGCCCCAAGGTATGAGCCATAATTGCCCGTAACAGTGGATATCAAAGTAAGCTTTCACTTTTCCAGCCGTTCTTTTTAACAAGTCTTTGAAAACAACCACTTCTGGCTCCGAGAAAGGCTTATAACCACAATAATTTTGGCTACATGGATTATTATCTGCAAGTATAGTATACTAGTATCAGAAATGAAAAAAAGTTAAATCCATTGCGCATATATATATATATATATATATATATATATATATATATATATATATATATATATATATATATATATATATATAAATAACCATTGGATAATACTACAAATCAACATCAATTACTGTAAAAACTTTTTAATGCCAAATTATATCAAACAGAGGAGTTGTCAGAATTTGGAATAAAATTGGAAATGAGGTATTTAGCTCGTTATTAAGGGCAATGCTAAATAGCCACATTAATTGCGATTAATTTCTGAATGGAAATCAGAATAGACCTAAAAATAATTTCCATATTGCCCGATTAATCGCAAATGAGAACTCATTTCAAAGTAAAATATTAGAAAAATAATAAGACCATAATAGAATTATCAATATATTAATTGCAATAGAAAAACTATTTCAAAGAAAAAATATTAGAAAAATAATTAAACTGTAATTGAATATTGATAAAGATAAACTTACAATTATCAATCGCAACCATAATTTTCATAGAGAACAGGAAAAAGAAAATAATAATATAATTGAATTATCATTGATTAAATTAAATTGAAAAATCATGTCAAATGGAAATAATTAGACTAATTAAATTATATAATAGGTTAACTTACAAATAACAGTTTCGACCATGTGATAGCAATACAATTTTGCATTCAGTCACATTAGACAGTTAATATCCAAGTTAAAGTAGTAAAAGTAGAAAACAAATAGTTTTTTATAATAATAGATATTTAAATAACCATTTTCAAAAATAATTAATTACAAAACATAAGAAGACAAAAAATTTTTTTTTTAACTTAATAAAAATAGTTAAGCTATTTAATACTAATTACAAGTTTTAAATTATAATTATAGAATTAATTGAATCGATTGATATCGATAAATTTTGTACATGTGAGATAAATGCAGATTAACTACTAAAGCGTTAGTGTCGCCATCTATAGTTGCTAAACACAATAAAATAATGCAAAAAATTATTTAACTATAAAAACAAAATCTTACAAATTACGATATTTATATTTAATACATGGTTGGAAAAAACATTTCGTTTTTAAAAAAACATAAAACGGTGTTTTTTTATTATTGGTTTAAACTAGGTTTTTTTTGGGGGGGGGGGGGGACAAACCGAATATCTATTTGTAAGCAACCAAACTACAGTGGATTAAGTTCATAATAGAAGAAAACAAAAAAAATATTTTTCATTTAAACAGTTATCCCTTTACATAGAAAATAGACCAAGTCCCACTGTATAAAATTAGAAGTCTGAAATTAGAGAAAAAAAATTTATAAAAATAAAATAAAAATAAGAAATATCTTTAGAAATTTTCAAAAAATTAAAAAAAAAATTAAAAAAAAAAAAACAAAAAAAAACAGAGGATGAAATAATAATATACATATAATCTATTTTGTAATCTATTTTTATTATATTTGTAAACAACCTATAAACAGATGATTAAGTAGATATTATAATTAAAAAAATATTTTTATGTGAACAGTTATTCCTATGCATATAAAATTGACCAAGGCCCCCTGTATAAAATTAGAAGTCTGAATTTATACAGAAAAAAATAAAATAAAATAAAAATAAGAAATAACTTTAGTACTTTTCGAGAAAAAAAAATAACTAGAGGATGTTATAAAAATATACATATGGTTTAAACCATAGATAAAACCAACTGACATAAACCGTGCCAACCCTTATTTAAAGCAAAAATCGGTAAATTAATAATTTATTATATTATTATAAAATATACCATCAAAGTATAGCTTATTTTTATAACTAAAATAAGAATTTAAAATGTTGTAAAAGTAATAAAATATTATATTAAATAATCAACCATTGATCAGCCTCAAATTACATTGGTATTAAATCCAGAGGAATAAACAAGGAATGCTATAACAATACATTACCATGTATATATATATATATATATATATATATATATATATATATATATATATATATATACACATATGTATATTATTATTATTATTATTATTAAAATAATTTAATATATAAATGGGATAATGTTTTAATACGATTTAAAACTTTGTGGTTGTAAAATGTTTTATTAAAATTTTCCAGGTAACTATCGGAAATGAAAAAAGACTTCATTCTTAAAAAAAAAAATACTGATACATATATATACACATAATCATCATAATCATTAATTATAAAACAATATATAAACCATTGAATTTAATACAAATTTTATACATTGAAAAATGGAAAAAAATCAAAATGAATTCAATCAAAACTTGAAAAAACAAAACGGAATCCTCATAAGCCCACAAATATTTTGGAATTACAAATAAAGTGTGTGGTTTCATCTTCGTATTAGCTATGAAAAAGCAAAATAATACGAATTTGGGGCTGCCAACACACATAAAACCAAAATAAAAGGGAGAAAAACATTAAAAATGAATCATAATAACATTATTAAAATAGATAAGAAAAAAATCATACCAGATACTATAGTTACACCTAAAATGATGTAGCAAAAAAAGCACTTAATTTGACAATACTAAGTTAAATTCAATATTTTAATATGGTATAAAAGAATGATTAAAATGGGTAATTAATGTATGCATTTTATACATTTAAAAATAATATTTTAGGTATTGTCCAAATTGTTAAAAGTTAGATAAATTAATCCCTCTCTCTCTCTATATATATACATAAATATGAGGACGAGGAACTCGAAACTCGCTTTATCCAGAAAACTAAATTTTGGGAAATCGTGAATATCCTCTCTGACTGTGTTCGTTGGTTTTCATTGCAAACCCAGATTTTACAATGCCAGAAATGCACGATAAAACTAATTTTTTTTTTTTTTTTTTTTTTTTTGTACAGATTGTAAGTGGTATTTTTCCGATGCAGATCTATAAACAGAATAAATTGAAAGAAAAAAACCTCGATTTTTTACATTTTGGATAAAGCGAGTATTGAAACGCATGTCCTCATACATAATTAATATTATCCTCTTCAGTTCTGAAGCTAAAATAATGTAAACAATTACTTATTCTATGCATTGTAAATTGCATGAAAAACGCCCCACAGTTACGAATTTTGGATTAATGCCTCATTAAATTTTATAGGTATATAAGTGGTATAAATAGAAATTTATCGATACAGGGCTGCATAAAAGAATTAGAATAAATTATCGTCTATGATTATACACTATTTGGCTAACTTTAAATGATGTCACATTACATGAAACATTTCGAAATGGATAAACATTTTTTATATGCCTCATAAATGCTCTAGATTCTAGAAAATAGCATGATCAGTATTCATTGTTCATTTACAAATATTTAAAAAATTCTATTTTATGACTTTTATTGTTTGTGGTTTGCTTTCACGATGCTGTATAAATACTATTTCTATCATTCTGAAATTTATACATGTTTTTGAGGGGAGTGATAACATACATTAGTATTCAGAAATTGAGCAGTAAACGCAAAATTTTAATTTTAGAACAATGAAGTAATTATGAGTACTATATAGACATGAGATGTATCAAATACTTACTATCTCCATAATACAGCTAGTCAAATGTGATGTCACAAATAATCTAAAATGTCATAATCATTTTAGTGAAACAAAATGAGATAACTTTCAATCGTCTCCTTATTACTCTCAAGTATAGGTGCAGATTTCCAACATTTTTAAGGAAACATTCCTAAATCCAAACATTCCAATAGCCACTAGGATTTAATATCTAAAAAAATTAAGAAACAACGCTAAACAACGGTGAAACATCGCGAATTTCATCCAAAGATCACAGAAAAAAGCTAATTTTATCAAAGGATTGAAAAAAAAAACCGCAGCGACTTTTGTCAAAGAATTTCAGAAAAATTCTATTTTCGTCAAATGATCGCAAAAAGAAAAACGCAACTTTGGTTTGAGGATCGCTAAAAAACACGCGACTTTCGACAGAGGATCTTGAAAAGACGTGGGATTCTCGTCAGAGAATTGCGAAAAAACGCTAATTTCATCAAATGATAGCGAGAAAACCGCAAAATTTGTCAAAGGGTGGCGGCTGGCGACCGTGAATCTGCACCTATACTCAAAGGTGATTATCATTTGGGGATTTTACAATGAAATCACTCTGTGATATCTTATATGATAACATTGGAGACTCAGTAGCGAAATCACCATGAACACTAAATTGTGACAAGTCACCGAATAATAGTCCAAGGGCCGATCACACAAAACCCTAAGTCATCGAGCACAAGAATTTTTTATTTTTATTTTATGGAAGAGTTCTAATAGGGGAATCTAATCATCCATGTCTGTCGGAAGCGAAGTGATGCATAAGCCAAAAATGAATACCACTTGTGGTTAACTCGTAGACTTAGCATTATGTTTCCCTGCACCCAATTTTCCATGTTTTCATACTTTTAATTGAACGGCAAACACAATGTAAAACGTAGGAGTGAACCACTAGTGGTATCAATTTTTGGCTTATGCACCATTTCGCTTCCGGCAGACATGGATGATTAAATTCCCCTATTACAACTCTTCCATAAAATAAAGGAATCTTTCTTGTGCTCGTTGACTTAGGGTTTTGTGAGGTCGGCTCTTGGACTATACTCTGAGAACATTACTATACTCTGAAACATTTTGTTTCTCAGATGACCACTTCTCAGACTATCGTGAAGTCATCCGGACAGCTCCTTTGGGATGAATCGTTAGATTATTTCATTTTAAGGTAATTTGGATTTGGGGATTTGTCAGATTACTATCATGGAGATTTTATGACTTTTATTTTTATCTGTGCACTAGCAGGGTTCTCCCGCTGTGCACGTCGGTTTCTCCAAACGAACCTTGAGTCAAACGAAACGGCAGATGAATTTGTCATAGCGTCGATATCGCCGGTACCATGTGATACTATCCAATATATAAACAGTTTTGCTAGTGGGCTACATTTTTAATTCATATTTTTTGATTGGCACCATTTTTCTGAAATTGTAAAATTCCTTTTGCTTTTGCCTTAAATAGTAAATCATTAAATGAGGTGAATTTTACTGTTTCAAAATACTGGTATTAATCAAGAAATTTCAGTCAAGTAGTCAATCAATCAAGTAGTCCACTGACAACACTGTTTTCATATTGGATAGTATCACACGGTACCGACGATCTATTAGTTCAAGACTACCCAGGCAATTATATTTTAATTCTATTTCATTTTTTAAAATTATATATTCACGTTCTCAAAACAATAATTATTCACATATTGTTCGAGAACAATTGAAGAGAAATGTACCACAAAAATTTTTGGTTTTTTAATGGTAGTGGGAATAGAATAATAAAATAATAGCCTGTAATACCCCTGTAAGTTTAACCACAAATCCACTGTCACCTTATAGATGTCAGTGGAGTGCAGAATGTTAATTGGTCATTTATTTACAATAAGATTTGGTAAAGAACTACAGAATGATATACAATAAACCATCCTTGTAAAATTATCTAACTATCAATGCAAATCGCATCACAATTCGCCTAGTACAACTTTTTAAAAAGGAATATTTTTCATAATCGAATCCATCTGATTATAGAGCTTTCCACATAATTTTATATCTAAACAATGTAAAACGGTATATTATGCACTTTAAACTTTCTTGGAAAATATCTAACAACGAAAGTTCCATCGAAAGCTATGCAGCAGAATCTTTTATAAAGACGAAAGCAGAATCTTTCATAAAAGGGTATTTTCCCTATAATGTTATAACTAACCAACATATAACTATACGTTATAGAAAAACCTTCCTTGAAAATTGTCTAACTAATAGTGCAAGCCCTCATCAAAATCCATTCAGAAGAATTCAAATTGTAAGCAGACAGAATGAAATTTCCATTAACAATTTATATATATATAGTAGATGGCAATTGTTTATTTTTGCCAAAAAAATACAAAAGCATTGATTACTTTCACATTTTTCTGAACGATTATAAAAATTCCTATTGGCATCTGCACCCACACATCGAGAGCCTGGAATTTTCGATCGAGTCTTCCTCCAAAATCGATCCTGTGAAATTTCAGTTTGATCGTTAATAAATATGAAAGTAAAAATAGTCTAAAAAAATAATAAATAATAATAACTACTTAAAGAATTCAATACTTATCTTGGAAATCCCATCTAATATCATAGCCAATTCCTGTTTTTTTTTTTTCCTAAAAATGTTTGTTACACGATCTGTTAACTTGGCATTGGAATCAAACAAAATTATGGAAAATTCACTGTTCTTTTTTAATGCAGAAGGTAAGGTGGCTTCCACCAAGGTATGACTTTGCAAACAAGTTGTATTTTAATATGCTTATCGAGTTCTGTCTAATCCTATAGATTTTAGCTTTTAACTCCGTTAAGTGATTTTCTGTGCAACCGCCTCCCGGTCTATTGCTTTTTGTTATTTATAAATTGATTTCTCAACGAATAATCAAAATTTAATAATTATGAAACTGTTCCATGTACCCAGATATACCGCGTCACTTATAATTAAAATCTCATTGTCAAGAAACTGAAGCAAAGTGAAATGCTTTTCTGTTTTTATTCTAAAGTTGTGTTTGAGATATGTGCAGACGATAATGCGGCAGTGAGCTGCTAGTGAGTTATTCTTTTTAATGAAGTGATTTTAATGTAATCAGTGCCTATGGAATAATTGTATAATCTGTACATTTTATTCACAGATATTAATTCATCAAAGCGTATTTTTTGAATAGGTATTATTACATTTTTATTAATTTTTTCTACTTTTCAGCATTTAAACTCGATCTTGTTACAATTTCCTACTCAATTAGTCTGTTTTGGCGCCTAGTTAAATCCATTATTTTTGTCACTCGTATTCAATTCAGTTCTAAAGAACTTTTGGTAATTAATTACTGTAACGGGCTAATGGACAAATGCCTTAAGATGCCACCACGACTCGCTGAAAAACCAAAATTGAGGGAGTGAAAACTAGCCCGGTTGTGGATCACCCTCAGCTATCATGTCCAAAAAAAAAAATTATGTGAAAAATATTAAAATTTGAGCAAGATATTTGAAAATAACACTCCCCATAGACCCCCATTATCATCTGGGTCTTTTTCAGCGAATCGGGTGGCCTCTTAAGGTGGTTCGGTAAACAAAATTTATCTTTATTTATCCACTAGCTGACTGACCCGGCATTGACAGTGCCCGTGATAATAAACTAAAATGAACCTTAAATTTGTATGATTATATATCTTAAATGTCTGAATTTATATTTTTAAACGGAAATAATCCTAAAAAAATATTCATTTTTTACGGTAAGAGCACTCGCAGGTACCCTTTTCCCTTTTAGTCACAGGATTTCTTCTTTTGTTACAAACTATTATTTTTCACAGCTACATAATAAATTTCACGAGTCCAAATACTTAGAAATTTAGATAGTTACATGAATTTAATAACAACGTTGAAAACGCCTTTAAACAACTTTATAAGCACATTAATTTCGGTAGCTTTTAATGCACCGTTCTCAGTGCAAAGAATAATGGAAACTTGCCAAGACTTGGAATAAGATGCAATGCAGAGTAACTGGTAGGGAGACAAAGTGATTCAAGTAAGAAGTTCATGGACCAATAAGAAAATAGTAAAATACAGGAACCAGCCAACAAGAAAATAGAATAGTTAGCAACCAAAAGTGTGAAAGCCAATTCTTTTATTAATTAAGAAAATGAGTAGCATGATTAGTTATAATTAGTACCAAATTTTTTTTCGCACATTTGGTTGCATTACCTAATCTATTTTCCTGTTGGCTGTTTCCTGTATTTTACTGTTTTCTTATTGGTCCATTAACTTTTTACTTAAATCCGTCTCTACCCCCTATATAACTGAGCAAGTTTTCGTTATTCTTTCTATTGAGCTAAACCTGAGGACGAGCGAAACCGCGACGAAACAGTTGGGTTTCTACTGTTTTCGTCGAATGTTTTACAATTTGTCAAAAATAGTTCTACTCATGAAAAAAATTCGAAATTATTGTAGATGATGTAAATCTGGTGCATTGAGATGCTATAAAAGGATTGTGTTAAAATACAAATGTTTAGCTACTTTTGACATAGAAAAAACATAGTCTATGTGAGGCGACGCAAAGTGACCTGCGTTTACTGAGTGCATTTGAAAGGAGTAATATTCATATTTTTTAAAACCAATTACACTATCAATTAGAAGAAGGTTTATGCTTTAAGGGGATATTTTTGGTTTGTTAGCACCTATAAAACTGCGCTCGGTAGGGACATTGTTATGAGGAAATAAACATTTTTCAGAAAAACGGTTCTTTTTCATTTATTTTTATTTTTATTTTTATTTATTTTTATTTTTTTATGTAAACTGCGATAGTTTTTCGAATTAATTGCGCATTTGAGACTTAAGAGTACGATCTTTCGGAATATTTCTTCTAATTTTAACAATACCGAGTGATTTAGTCAATTAAGGTTAAAATAAAACTATCAAAAAACGTAAAGAAAACGAACTTCGCTACGATGTTCGCTTCCTCCCGATATGTAAAAAAGTTTCTAGGCATTCACAAAAGCTTTTCCGAGCTCGCAATGTAAAGGATAAATTTTTGATGAAAGTTCATTCTCGTTTTTAATTAATATCTCGATCAATTAACAAAATATTAAAATTATGAGCGTCTGGGAAATCAGACGATCCTTTTGAGTACACCCACAAAAATTTTCAGTTCTGTGCATGCGGTAGATTTTGTAAGTCATTACGCATAGATACATACATAGAGAGCGAGCGAAACCTTCATTTATTAGTATGTATAAATAATTTTACTTGCTTTCTTGAAATGCATATTTATATAATATGCATATCTATGTATGCATGTTTATGTTTATTTACATATTGAAATGAAAAAATAATCATTTAAAAACTAAATTTAGTTTTTAAAAATTAAAATTTAACTTTTAGCAATTTAAATAATTTAACAAATTAATTCGGCTGGAGCTGCCAATTCTCTACCTACTGAGCTATCCCAGACGTATATAGAGAACTAATTCCCCCAACTAACTTATGCATTCGGTTTGTCTGTCCGTCTGTCCGCGCTCTAACTCACGTAAATATACTTGGATAATCATTAAATTTTTGGACGTTATTGACTTTTAGCCTAGCACGAACCCTATTGAAAATGAAATTTGTACCATGGTTAGTTTATCTACAGGGATAATCAAAAATTTCCCATTAAATTACGGCCTATGGGGAAAAATCGTTTCAGAGGAATTTTAAAGATGTTATACCCTGTCAAACATATCAAAATTTATGTGCTTTTACGAGGTGCATTAAAATATGCATTCTATAAAATATAAGGTGAAAATGTAGCTATTATTCATTTACAGGGCCACACAAAAGAGTTCCATTAGATAATGATAAAAGGGGGAATTGTGTGTGACATATTTTAAATATATTAAACTCTTTCATGTATAATAAAATTTATGTATGTCAATGAGGCTTAGAATAAACTATACAATACTGCCTTCCCTAATATAAAGTACATAGTATTTACAGGGACACACAAAAGATTTCAAATAGTACATTCTTTCAGAAGTACTGTATATGTATCCAATGATAGCTGATGGATGGATGAAATACATTTTAATTATGATATGCGCGTATAAGTTTCACTAAATTTATGCATTTTATATGGTGTGTATAAATGCTACAGTTAACATACAGGGCTACCCAAAAGAGTTCGCCAATGTTACTGAATATGAACATAAATTACTAAAAGGTGATTTTTAAATAAATTATGTATTTTTACGCTGAACTGCATTAAATTTACTAAGGAATGTTTGCAGAATATAGATAAAATGATATACAGGCCACGCAAAGAATTTGGTACATGGAGCCTATGAATGATAATTTATGAGAAAGTGACTTCAGTCGTTTTGAGAGTATTTTAGATTAAAATAAATTTTATCTTAACACTGATGTGTAATAAAGGTACCAGGCAAAATACAAGCTGAACAAAATATTCAAGTATGTTTCCATCTATTAGTGTAAATTGCTGAAAGAGAAATTTCAAGCTACTAGGCATTTTTTGCTAAACTAAATTTTTCCGTTATATAGTATATATATTAGCTGACAGATCCAATACAGGGCTGTTCAATAGTATTGGAATAAGTATTTGGCTATATTTGGCTTTATATCCTTATTTACCCAAATAACGAAGTTTTATTAAAGATTTCATGAAGCGTTGGAAAGTGCTTCATAATCTATGCTTAACGCATGATTTTTCTTACTTGTTATTATTAATATGGTCTATAATCTATAATTTATTTTTATTAATCTGGTCTGATATATAAATCATCACAGCAGAATAAATCGAAAGTGATTTTTGGAACTACAGAAAACGCTGCATGCGAATTTATATTAGATTAACTTCTAAATCATTTGGTAAATAAAGTGTAATAGTTTTAAAATTTTCAAAATAATGAAAACAGTTCAGGCCAGGATTCGAACCAGGGATGTCTTAGCCAAATTCAGATGTCAGACCAGATACTGTGATCATTAAAGATTAGCTTTCCACAATCGTCTGAGATGGCTCTGCCAGTAGAGCCTTGCGTCTTCAGCCAATGCATCCCTGATTCGAATCCTTTCCCGAATTTTTATCCACCAACTTGGAAAATTTACAGCTGTTGTATACTTATAAATAGCATGTTGAATATGCTAATTTCTTTACTGTTTTTATTTTGTTGTAATTCTTTTTATTTATTATAATTATAATTATAATTGTAATAATAATAATAATTATTATTACTATTATTATTCTTTAGATGAGACATTTTATATTTACAAGACCATTTTTTTCTCTTTTACACCTCTCTCTGTGCTTTCTGTATCTTAATTCATTTGTCATTAATGTTACATATCTATGATAGTGTGCGAAGAGGAGGCTGCACGAACCATCTAATCATCGAGTTCAAGGCTGAAAACCCAGAATTAGTTAAAATTCGAATAGTAAATTAAAATATATACAAAGCATTACTTTTTCGAATTCAGAGCCGAAATTCCCGGATTAGATAGAATTTGATTAATTAATTAAAATACAAACAAAACATCACCTTATAGAATTAGGACCGAAATTCCAGGATTAGATAGAATTCGATTAGTATGTTAAAATGAAATTGATCTGTCAAATTATGTTGTCATTATGTGATCAAGTGATATCTTGATAGAAACCATATGCAGACCCAATTTTAGCTATTGATAGGTAGGTTTACCAATGTACAGGGTGTTTATAAAGTCCCGAACCCATTTTGATGTTAGTAGTAGGAAAACAACAGTACGGGGACAGGAGCAGGGACCAGGGACCGTCCCTGCTCAGTCGCAGGGATGAAGGGACCGTCCCTGCTCCCGTCCCTGCTCAGTCGCTGGGATGAAGGGACCGTCCCTGCGCCCACCGTGCCGCCGCCGCCCTCCTGCGCCCACCGTGCGTCCCCCTCCACAAACGCCCCCTAGTGGAAAAAAGGAACATTCTATTATAACAGGAGAGGTGATCAACCTTCCCTAATTAAAAATATTATCAATCACATCTCAACTCGGAATCATACTATATGATGAAGATTAAATTTATATTTGAATTTTGAACAACCATAATTTTAATGAGTATTATTAATTAAGCGAAACACTGGAAAAATCTCAGTTTTTAACCATTTTATTTAGATTTCTTCAACTACAAGATGAGATTATCAATTTAACTCAAGAAAGTTAAACATATATTTGAATTTTGCTTCATAGACATCTTAATGAGTAGTATTAATTAAGTAAAAACAATAGAAAATATCCAGTTTTATAGAAAAGACTGATTTCTTACGATTTTTATCAACTGCAACATCAGTGTATCGACTTACAAGTTGAAAGTTAAACATGTATCCTAGTTTTTCAACAGCTATAGCCTTAATGAGTATCGTTAATTAAGTAAAAAAACAATGGAAAATATCAAGTTTTATGGAAAAAGACTGATCTCTTACGATTTTTATCAACTTAAGAGAGAAAACTTAAACATACATTTCAGTTTTTCAACAGCTATAACCTTAATAAGCATTCATAATTAAGTAAAAAACAATGGAAAATATTGATTTTTATAGAAAAAGACTGATTTCTTACGATTTTTATCAACTGCAACATCAGTGTATCGACTTACAAGTTGAAAGTTAAACATGCATTCTAGTTTTTCAACAGCTATAATCTTAATGAGTATCGTTAATTAAGTAAAAAACAATGGAAAATATAAAATTTTATAGAAAAAGACTTATTTCTTACGATTTTTTCAACTCAAACTTCAGAATATCAATTTGATAGAAAGAAATTTAAGCATGCATTCCAGTTTTGGACAACCATTTCCTTCATGAACATTATTAATTAAGCAAAACAACAGAAAATATTAAATTTTTAACTCATTTCTTCATTTTTTTTTTTTTTTTTTTTTTTTTTTTAATATATATATAAATTCAGAATACACAACTTAAAATAGAAATTTAAACATATTTTTTAGTTTTTGAACAGTCGTTACCTCAAAGAATTTCGATAATTGAACAATTAACAAAGGAAACTAATGATTTTTTAACGGAAAAAGACGAATTAAACGAATTTGGTTAACTTTTACTCTAATTGGAAATTTCATCGTACTTTATATATACCAACTAAGTAGAATTTTAATACATAAACGAATAATTTAAAGAAATTCTCAACACACAAATGTGAACCTGCAGAGCATTTCTTATTACGTCATATCTAAACTAAAACTTTTTTCTGCAACCCCTCCATGCATGCATTCCAGGTAGGGGAACATAACAAAGAATTTTGACGTCACAACTTACAAAGGTACACAACAAAATGTTTACGTTCAAGAAAAAGTATCACAGAGAGAAAAAAAAAGAAGAGATTTAAGCTATTTATCCATTCTAGTTTTATAACAGTTACCACAACATCTCCAAATTAAAATTTGGAAGTCATAATGAATGTAATTAATTAAGCAAAATAATAGAAATATTAGTTTTTCAGAGAGGAAAAGACGAATTTAAACAAATTTTATTAGTTTTACACTAGTTTAATAATAATTTTAAGAGGAAAAAGACGAATTTAAACTTTTTTTTTTTTTAGTTTTACACTATTTTTTCTCATCTCCAACACGGATATATCAATTTTAACAGAAGAATTAAACGTATATTTTAGTTTTTAACAACAAAATCTTAACAAGTATCATTAATTAAACAAAAATAAATATCAGTTTTAAAGAAAAGACGAATTTGAATAATTTTACGCTAGTATTTTCAAAAGCAACATGGAAATATTAATACTTATTCACATATTTCACTTATTCACTGTATTCAATACTATATTTAATAAATTTGGATACACTTTAAGAATTTCCTAATCTATAATTATATATTAGCTGTATATTTAATGTTACCCATGTTTTCAACATTAGTTCATAATCGTGAATTTTGTATTTTAAATACCATGTATTCAGGTTCAGATTATTTTCACTTGAAATCATACAGAATTTTTTAACAGAGTTTGTTTTTGAAATCATTGAAGCAACTGTATTTAATATTTTTAACACCAATTTTCTAAGATTTTTTAACATTTTCCGGTTATACATTCCTCAAAAGTATATATTCTAAACAATAGAAAATATTAATTTTAAGAATAAAAAGACGAATTTAAACAAATTTTATTAGTTTTACAATATTTTTTCTCATCTCCAACACGGATATATCAATTTTAACAGAATTAAACGCATATTTTAGTTTTTAAAAACAAAAATGTAATAAGTATCATTAATTAAACAAAAAATAAATATCAATTTTCAAGAAAAGACAATTTTTTACACAAATTTTCAACTTTGAAATACATTTGTTTACATATATTGTTACAATATATTACTAAACTTAAACTTTTTAAAAAGTTTGAATGTCTTTACAAAGGGTTCATATTTATATTTTCCACGTCTTGACTGCATTCGAAATCTTACAACAAAAGTATACTTTTATTATTTTTATTATTATTATTAGTCTAGAAAACCTAAAAAGTCATTTCTTGCTGCTTTAAACACTTGGTATATTAAAACTACTCTGAGATATTCTACCCATATAATTAATCAAATTAGGACATGATTCATCTTACACTTCAAAATTTCTGAATTTTTACAATACTTATTTTCATCAAACTTTATTCTTGATCCTATATATTTTAGGACTACAGAATTTTAACATCTGTTTTTATCTACTTATCAGAAAATTATCAAAACACCCAACAACATTTTCCAATATGAATATTATCTTTACAGTTTAATAATACAAAACATACACGAATACAAAGTTTAATTTTTACAAACATTTCATATTTCAAACCAAACTTTTCGGAATTTTCACATCATAAGAGCAAATATTAGACGAACTTTTTAACTTTTTAACTTTTTTTATTGCTTAGATCTTTTCATCATAACTTTTAATTATGATAATTATCCATTTTTAGGTTGATTGTCGAAAAACTGTAACTGAAATTACATAAATTTAATGTAAAAAACCATATTCTCACACAATTTCTTGAAATTCAACAAAGAATTGACTATTACTTATCTATTATTATTCTTATTAAATACTTATCTACATCAATATCGACTCTCGATAGTATATAGATATTTCATCATTACACACTTACAACTCTTTTCAAACGTTTATCAGAAAAATAAGTCAATCAAAGTCTAGTAGTTATCACACCTGTTCCTCAGAAATATTACTATCATATGAAACAGTAATGAAAATTAATAGATATTTAATATTTAATAGCCTCATACGTGAAATTACTGTCGAATGAGAATACTAATAATCTATAAAATCAACTGTTGAACAAAAAAATAGTACAGATTACCGAAAATTCAAATGTTTTTTCTGCAAAAGTTACAAAAATTAACAAATGAATGACAAGTTAGAGAAATAACTAAAAAAGTTAATGAACATATTTACAAATTTATTAAAATCACACCTTTTTCTGGATTACAAACCACAATTTCTAGAAAAATTTATCACCGAATTTGTAAGATTTTAGTCCTAGTATTACATACACTCAATAAATATTCAAAATTAACAAAAATATAATTTTTTAGTCTCATCAATAAGCAGAAATTCTATGTTAAAAGAATATTTTCATAGTAGTACTTATAAAAATGAGAGTTTACAAACTGATTTTCATAATTTTATCACATTTAAACTTAATATTTTACATAAAACATTATTTAATCAAATTTTATGCTTTCTAATTCAGTAAAATTCAATACTTTTTTAGTTTTTAAACCAATACCACAATATTTATTTACATCAAACTTGATTCTTCACCTTTTATATTTCCACATTACACACGTGAGATAAATACTAACTTGGATCAGGAGTTGAAGTCAATTGATTCCATTCGATTTTCATCATGTACGCATTGCTCCTACACGAAATTTCTTACTGCTATAATCATCTAATGTATTAAAACTAATCTACTCATATTTTTAATCAATTCATCAGATGTTTCATCTCGCACTTCTGAATTATCGTGCATCAAGTTGCTTAAAATATAAATACTATCTTTATAGTTTTAATGATATATAGTATACATGGTTTATCTTGAGTTAGCACTTCCATAGTATTAATCAAATTATATGTTTCATCTTGCACTTGATCTTAATGTTTTCATCTTGCATCTAAATTATCGTCCATCGAGTTTTTTAAATAATAATATATTTATAGTTTTTGATTATACATAGCATGTACAAATACAATCTTTAATTTTAACATTTCATATTTCAAATAACTTATTTCCGAAACCAAGCTATGTGAATTTTACCACAATGCTTATTATCATAGAATAATTTGTGTTTCACACTTTTCTAAAAATTATCAGATATGTACCCCTCAGAGAAATTACTATCATATGAATAAATGAAGAAAATTTAATTTATATTAAATGTACACGAAATTGATTGTAATATACATGTATTTAATAAAAATAAATAAATAAGCGATTATTTATACATTAAACCTTTACTAAATATATATTTCTTTCATTATACAGATGTTTCAACAAGATGAACCAAAACAGCAGCAAACTTCAGAAATTAATGACCCGAATGATTCATCCTTAGCACATGTAGCGTTAACGAATAACACATATGTGAGTACTTATATGAGAAACACTAGAATTCGTATATGAAACGTAATTATAGTAAATACAAAATGATTTGTCTTACTACCTACACTTTAACAAGTGCTTTTTACCTATATTATTGAAGAGAATCCTAACTGTGTCCATTTATTTCTACTATAGATGTGCTCTATTTGCTACAAACACTTCTTAAGTAAATGGAATTTAACAGAACATACAAAAATCTATACAGGTGAAAAACCTTACACTTGGAAAGATTACCATAAATGCTGTTTTCAAGGAGACGTGAATCAAAAATGCACACATCATCATATAAAGCATCATCAGATATATGTAAACTTAGCGAAGATATTCAAAAATTAGTCAGACTTTTGAAGAATTTAGAAATAAAGGAAGATATTTAGGCTATTTATCCATCATATTTTCACAACACTTACCACAATATCTCAAACTTAAAATTTGGAAGACATACACACTGCTGAAAAGTAATTTTGTGATTCTTCTAACCAATATGAATGTATAGATGTTATTTTGCAGTGTA
Source organism: Maratus speculifer (assembly GCA_964019185.1). Taxonomy (NCBI): domain Eukaryota; kingdom Metazoa; phylum Arthropoda; class Arachnida; order Araneae; family Salticidae; genus Maratus; species Maratus speculifer. The sequence continues at coordinate 275,306,445 of OZ025290.1, forward strand.
TTCTTTAAATGCTCACATTAAATATTCTTTTATATGCATATATCGTTGTGTTTATTTTTCTAATACCTATTACATTAATGAAATACATAACATTTTAAGTGAAATAACACTCTCACAACTTAAAAAATGCATAAGAACATACAAAAAATAAACAGATGTATGAAAAAATATGCAAGTTTACAAAATATTTTCATTGTTTTCTAGAAATATTAACAAAAAATATTTACAATATGAAAAAATTGTAAAAGTGAAAAGAAAAAACATAAATGTAAAAACAAAAACCACAAAGTGAAAACTCATAACAAAGTTTTTGAAAAAAAATATTTACAACAAAATTTTTTTTTTTGCAAAAACCAAAACTTCCAAAAATATTTTTTTCAAAAAATTTTTTTTTCAAAAACATTTTTTACAAAAATTTTTTTTTTCAAAATAAGTTTTTACAAAAGTAAAAAAAAGAAAATCACAACGTTAAAAAAATGAAAAATTTTTGTTAAAAAAAGTGTAAAAAAATTGCAAAAAAATGTTGCAAAAATTTCAAAAAAGTTATGAAAAAAGCTTCAAAAATTTCGTTGGTTTTAATGCAGTATGCAATGGCGAAACCGTTGCATTTGCTATTAAAAACAACAAAATTTTTGAGACTTTTTTCATAACTTTTTTGAAATTTTTGCAACATTTTTTTGCAATTTTTTTACACTTTTTTTAACAAAAATTTTTCATTTTTTTAACGTTGTGATTTTCTTTTTTTTTTACTTTTGTAAAAACTTATTTTGAAAAAAAAAAATTTTTGTAAAAAATGTTTTTGAAAAAAAAATTTTTTGAAAAAAATATTTTTGGAAGTTTTGGTTTTTGCAAAAAAAAAAAATTTTGTTGTAAATATTTTTTTTCAAAAACTTTGTTATGAGTTTTCACTTTGTGGTTTTTGTTTTTACATTTATGTTTTTTCTTTTCACTTTTACAATTTTTTCATATTGTCAATATTTTTTGTTAATATTTCTAGAAAACAATGAAAATATTTTGTAAACTTGCATATTTTTTCATACATCTGTTTATTTTTTGTATGTTCTTATGCATTTTTTAAGTTGTGAGAGTGTTATTTCACTTAAAATGTTATGTATTTCATTAATGTAATAGGTATTAGAAAAATAAACACAACGATATATGCATATAAAAGAATATTTAATGTGAGCATTTAAAGAATACACTGCAAAATAACATCTATACATTCATATTGGTTAGAAGAATCACAAAATTACTTTTCAGCAGTGTGTATGTCTTCCAAATTTTAAGTTTGAGATATTGTGGTAAGTGTTGTGAAAATATGATGGATAAATAGCCTAAATATCTTCCTTTATTTCTAAATTCTTCAAAAGTCTGACTAATTTTTGAATATCTTCGCTAAGTTTACATATATCTGATGATGCTTTATATGATGATGTGTGCATTTTTGATTCACGTCTCCTTGAAAACAGCATTTATGGTAATCTTTCCAAGTGTAAGGTTTTTCACCTGTATAGATTTTTGTATGTTCTGTTAAATTCCATTTACTTAAGAAGTGTTTGTAGCAAATAGAGCACATCTATAGTAGAAATAAATGGACACAGTTAGGATTCTCTTCAATAATATAGGTAAAAAGCACTTGTTAAAGTGTAGGTAGTAAGACAAATCATTTTGTATTTACTATAATTACGTTTCATATACGAATTCTAGTGTTTCTCATATAAGTACTCACATATGTGTTATTCGTTAACGCTACATGTGCTAAGGATGAATCATTCGGGTCATTAATTTCTGAAGTTTGCTGCTGTTTTGGTTCATCTTGTTGAAACATCTGTATAATGAAAGAAATATATATTTAGTAAAGGTTTAATGTATAAATAATCGCTTATTTATTTATTTTTATTAAATACATGTATATTACAATCAATTTCGTGTACATTTAATATAAATTAAATTTTCTTCATTTATTCATATGATAGTAATTTCTCTGAGGGGTACATATCTGATAATTTTTAGAAAAGTGTGAAACACAAATTATTCTATGATAATAAGCATTGTGGTAAAATTCACATAGCTTGGTTTCGGAAATAAGTTATTTGAAATATGAAATGTTAAAATTAAAGATTGTATTTGTACATGCTATGTATAATCAAAAACTATAAATATATTATTATTTAAAAAACTCGATGGACGATAATTTAGATGCAAGATGAAAACATTAAGATCAAGTGCAAGATGAAACATATAATTTGATTAATACTATGGAAGTGCTAACTCAAGATAAACCATGTATACTATATATCATTAAAACTATAAAGATAGTATTTATATTTTAAGCAACTTGATGCACGATAATTCAGAAGTGCGAGATGAAACATCTGATGAATTGATTAAAAATATGAGTAGATTAGTTTTAATACATTAGATGATTATAGCAGTAAGAAATTTCGTGTAGGAGCAATGCGTACATGATGAAAATCGAATGGAATCAATTGACTTCAACTCCTGATCCAAGTTAGTATTTATCTCACGTGTGTAATGTGGAAATATAAAAGGTGAAGAATCAAGTTTGATGTAAATAAATATTGTGGTATTGGTTTAAAAACTAAAAAAGTATTGAATTTTACTGAATTAGAAAGCATAAAATTTGATTAAATAATGTTTTATGTAAAATATTAAGTTTAAATGTGATAAAATTATGAAAATCAGTTTGTAAACTCTCATTTTTATAAGTACTACTATGAAAATATTCTTTTAACATAGAATTTCTGCTTATTGATGAGACTAAAAAATTATATTTTTGTTAATTTTGAATATTTATTGAGTGTATGTAATACTAGGACTAAAATCTTACAAATTCGGTGATAAATTTTTCTAGAAATTGTGGTTTGTAATCCAGAAAAAGGTGTGATTTTAATAAATTTGTAAATATGTTCATTAACTTTTTTAGTTATTTCTCTAACTTGTCATTCATTTGTTAATTTTTGTAACTTTTGCAGAAAAAACATTTGAATTTTCGGTAATCTGTACTATTTTTTTGTTCAACAGTTGATTTTATAGATTATTAGTATTCTCATTCGACAGTAATTTCACGTATGAGGCTATTAAATATTAAATATCTATTAATTTTCATTACTGTTTCATATGATAGTAATATTTCTGAGGAACAGGTGTGATAACTACTAGACTTTGATTGACTTATTTTTCTGATAAACGTTTGAAAAGAGTTGTAAGTGTGTAATGATGAAATATCTATATACTATCGAGAGTCGATATTGATGTAGATAAGTATTTAATAAGAATAATAATAGATAAGTAATAGTCAATTCTTTGTTGAATTTCAAGAAATTGTGTGAGAATATGGTTTTTTACATTAAATTTATGTAATTTCAGTTACAGTTTTTCGACAATCAACCTAAAAATGGATAATTATCATAATTAAAAGTTATGATGAAAAGATCTAAGCAATAAAAAAAGTTAAAAAGTTAAAAAGTTCGTCTAATATTTGCTCTTATGATGTGAAAATTCCGAAAAGTTTGGTTTGAAATATGAAATGTTTGTAAAAATTAAACTTTGTATTCGTGTATGTTTTGTATTATTAAACTGTAAAGATAATATTCATATTGGAAAATGTTGTTGGGTGTTTTGATAATTTTCTGATAAGTAGATAAAAACAGATGTTAAAATTCTGTAGTCCTAAAATATATAGGATCAAGAATAAAGTTTGATGAAAATAAGTATTGTAAAAATTCAGAAATTTTGAAGTGTAAGATGAATCATGTCCTAATTTGATTAATTATATGGGTAGAATATCTCAGAGTAGTTTTAATATACCAAGTGTTTAAAGCAGCAAGAAATGACTTTTTAGGTTTTCTAGACTAATAATAATAATAAAAATAATAAAAGTATACTTTTGTTGTAAGATTTCGAATGCAGTCAAGACGTGGAAAATATAAATATGAACCCTTTGTAAAGACATTCAAACTTTTTAAAAAGTTTAAGTTTAGTAATATATTGTAACAATATATGTAAACAAATGTATTTCAAAGTTGAAAATTTGTGTAAAAAATTGTCTTTTCTTGAAAATTGATATTTATTTTTTGTTTAATTAATGATACTTATTACATTTTTGTTTTTAAAAACTAAAATATGCGTTTAATTCTGTTAAAATTGATATATCCGTGTTGGAGATGAGAAAAAATATTGTAAAACTAATAAAATTTGTTTAAATTCGTCTTTTTATTCTTAAAATTAATATTTTCTATTGTTTAGAATATATACTTTTGAGGAATGTATAACCGGAAAATGTTAAAAAATCTTAGAAAATTGGTGTTAAAAATATTAAATACAGTTGCTTCAATGATTTCAAAAACAAACTCTGTTAAAAAATTCTGTATGATTTCAAGTGAAAATAATCTGAACCTGAATACATGGTATTTAAAATACAAAATTCACGATTATGAACTAATGTTGAAAACATGGGTAACATTAAATATACAGCTAATATATAATTATAGATTAGGAAATTCTTAAAGTGTATCCAAATTTATTAAATATAGTATTGAATACAGTGAATAAGTGAAATATGTGAATAAGTATTAATATTTCCATGTTGCTTTTGAAAATATTAGCGTAAAATTATTCAAATTCGTCTTTTCTTTAAAACTGATATTTATTTTTGTTTAATTAATGATACTTGTTAAGATTTTGTTGTTAAAAACTAAAATATACGTTTAATTCTTCTGTTAAAATTGATATATCCGTGTTGGAGATGAGAAAAAATAGTGTAAAACTAAAAAAAAAAAAAAAAAGTTTAAATTCGTCTTTTTCCTCTTAAAATTATTATTAAACTAGTGTAAAACTAATAAAATTTGTTTAAATTCGTCTTTTCCTCTCTGAAAAACTAATATTTCTATTATTTTGCTTAATTAATTACATTCATTATGACTTCCAAATTTTAATTTGGAGATGTTGTGGTAACTGTTATAAAACTAGAATGGATAAATAGCTTAAATCTCTTCTTTTTTTTTCTCTCTGTGATACTTTTTCTTGAACGTAAACATTTTGTTGTGTACCTTTGTAAGTTGTGACGTCAAAATTCTTTGTTATGTTCCCCTACCTGGAATGCATGCATGGAGGGGTTGCAGAAAAAAGTTTTAGTTTAGATATGACGTAATAAGAAATGCTCTGCAGGTTCACATTTGTGTGTTGAGAATTTCTTTAAATTATTCGTTTATGTATTAAAATTCTACTTAGTTGGTATATATAAAGTACGATGAAATTTCCAATTAGAGTAAAAGTTAACCAAATTCGTTTAATTCGTCTTTTTCCGTTAAAAAATCATTAGTTTCCTTTGTTAATTGTTCAATTATCGAAATTCTTTGAGGTAACAACTGTTCAAAAACTAAAAAATATGTTTAAATTTCTATTTTAAGTTGTGTATTCTGATTTTATATATATATAAAAAAAAAAAAAAAAAAAAATGAAGAAATGAGTTAAAAATTTAATATTTTCTGTTGTTTTGCTTAATTAATAATGTTCATGAAGGAAATGGTTGTCCAAAACTGGAATGCATGCTTAAATTTCTTTCTATCAAATTGATATTCTGAAGTTTGAGTTGAAAAAATCGTAAGAAATAAGTCTTTTTCTATAAAATTTGATATTTTCCATTGTTTTTTACTTAATTAACGATACTCATTAAGATTATAGCTGTTGAAAAACTAGAATGCATGTTTAACTTTCAACTTGTAAGTCGATACACTGATGTTGCAGTTGATAAAAATCGTAAGAAATCAGTCTTTTTCTATAAAAATCAATATTTTCCATTGTTTTTTACTTAATTATGAATGCTTATTAAGGTTATAGCTGTTGAAAAACTGAAATGTATGTTTAAGTTTTCTCTCTTAAGGTGATAAAAATCGTAAGAGATCAGTCTTTTTCCATAAAACTTGATATTTTCCATTGTTTTTTTACTTAATTAACGATACTCATTAAGGCTATAGCTGTTGAAAAACTAGGATACATGTTTAACTTTCAACTTGTAAGTCGATACACTGATGTTGCAGTTGATAAAAATCGTAAGAAATCAGTCTTTTCTATAAAACTGGATATTTTCTATTGTTTTTACTTAATTAATACTACTCATTAAGATGTCTATGAAGCAAAATTCAAATATATGTTTAACTTTCTTGAGTTAAATTGATAATCTCATCTTGTAGTTGAAGAAATCTAAATAAAATGGTTAAAAACTGAGATTTTTCCAGTGTTTCGCTTAATTAATAATACTCATTAAAATTATGGTTGTTCAAAATTCAAATATAAATTTAATCTTCATCATATAATATGATTCCGAGTTGAGATGTGATTGATAATATTTTTAATTAGGGAAGGTTGATCACCTCTCCTGTTATAATAGAATGTTCCTTTTTTCCACTAGGGGGCGTTTGTGGAGGGGGACGCACGGTGGGCGCAGGAGGGCGGCGGCGGCGGCACGGTGGGCGCAGGGACGGTCCCTTCATCCCAGCGACTGAGCAGGGACGGGAGCAGGGACGGTCCCTTCATCCCTGCGACTGAGCAGGGACGGGAGCAGGGACGGTCCCTGGTCCCTGCTCCTGTCCCCGTACTGTTGTTTTCCTACTACTGATGTTTAATAACTGATAAAATAATGAAGATATAAACAAACTTATGGCATTTATTGATGGAATAACTCATATATTTTCGAACTTTATTATAAAGAACTTTTTTATTAAGAAAAAAATTAAAACTGCATGCATACAAAATTCAAATTGCCTAATTAAGGAATGCTTGTCGCAACCTGATGTGAAACTGACTATCGACTTGATATTCTCCGTGCGACGAAGGGAGCACACGTGGAAGTTCATTGACAAGGTTCATGAAACTTTTTCAGTGAATCTAATCATTTATATTGCTAATTTTAATCTATCTTTATTATTTTATGAGTTATTAAACATCAAAATGGGTTCGGGACTTTATAAACACCCTGTATTTTCCTGCACCCAAAGATATGAAAACATAGAGGACTGTGTGCGGTAAAATACAATCGAGAACATACCGATTAACCATTAAAATTGAGTCTTCGAGTGTTTTCCCTCAAGATAATACTCGACACATCGCTTACATTTTAATATGTTGAGTGAGATTTAACTAATCTTGGAATTTCAATCGTGACCTCGATGAGGTGATGATTTGTGCCGTCGCCGCTTAGTATATGTGAAATTTCAATTCCCACGTCTGAGACTGGTGTCACAAACATTATGGGGACGTTCTCAAATGGTGGGCAATGTACACACATCATAACTTTAAGCTTTTGAATAAATAAATTTAATCATCATTGACTTTAATTTTTATTTTCACTGAATTCTTAATTCTATTCAGAGACAAAAATTGATATAATTTACATTAAAAGTTTTGTATAAATATCCTAGAATTTTAATTTTTTTGACTAAAGTGGCCCATTTGAGACATTCATAACGTTAACTGTTCCAATGTACCAAGAAAAAAAAGTTTTAACTTGTTTCCGGGAGATTCAAATGATAAACAGCGAATGCATAAAGGAAATGGATGATTGTTTTATAATTTTGTTAACAAATGGCACTACCAATTTGTTGCTCTTTGAAGTTAGACGGACTTTTCTAGGAAGACGTTTTCTGTATTTGCTTATGTCCAAAAGTAACGATCGAAGCAAAGCTGTTATTTTCACGCAAAACACGTAAGTACTTTACTCTCTTTTATCTGTCTTTAAAATCATTTTTGTTTAATTTGAAAGTATCTATATGTATTTTCGTAACTTTTTTTTGCAATAAATGCACTTTTCTCAAATAAGAAATTGGAATGTCCAAATTGCGTAACGATCTAAACGCCGATTTTTTTTCCCGTAAATTTATTTTTAAAGATGATCTGATGTCTTGAAACGTATAATAAGATATTTATTATAATGTTTTATCATAAATAATTATGTATTTTGTGTAAATTAAGCGAATTTAGTACCTGTAATAATATAATTTTACTTAGAAGCACGCACAACTTTCATGTGTCGATTGATTAATTAAATGCTTTAATAATTAATTTTCCAGAATAATTGCTGTCTTTTAATGTTTGTATATAAGTTTATAGACTTATATACTGCATTGTAAATAAAATTGGCCTTAAATTGGAAAATTTATAAAATCACTAATAATTAACGTTTAATGATTCCGCGTTTTGATAATTCCCGTATGTTCTTCTATGCTTAAGCTTTTTAAATTTTTATTGCAAACTGGTTTCTTCATATTTTGCTGAAAATAAATTAGTTGAATTATAAGACAATCATATAAATTTGGGATATGAACATGACTTACGTTTTCGTGAGTATAAACATAGCCATCTGGATTCATAACAGGTATGATTAGGAAATCATACTTAGTTAAAATGGTTTTAAAATCCCTCTTGTTTTCTTTATAACCTGTAATTATCTAAATTATGAAACACTGATTAATTCTACATATTCCACAATAAACTCGTTTTAAATAGTTACAACATTTCAATACAGATTAAATTATTCTTATATAAAAATTAATAAAATCTTATGTCGAGTCCACCTAAAATAGGTAAAATGTGAAACTTCATAATTTGCACATTAGTTTAACGAAATTGTTACACATTTAAAATAGAACTGTACAATCAGAAATTAAGCAAACTTTAAAGTAAACCACTATTCTGTGGCCATCTCAAAATTTCATTCTTTATTATTCTAATGCATTAATATAAATAAAGCTCTTACACACCAACAATTACGAACTATGCTTCATTTCTTTAAATTTGAATTGAAGTTGTTACTGTGATCAGGGAGTAAATAAAGTAGATTTCAACAGAGCCCCCTGCTGGAATATTCGAACACAAAATCGAAGAAACATAAATATTTTAAATTAGAAACTTCGAATATAAAACTTTGTGCTTAACCTCCCAAAAGCTTGCACATGCTGCTACAGTTGGCAAATTTACAAATTGAATTAGCATATTAGCTCAAAATTTTAATAAAAACTATAATATACTTTCTATTTCTGATAGATTTGACGAAAGTTACCAATATATATATACTAGAAATATTAAGTTTTTTACAAATAAAAACTATAATACATTTTCTATTTGTGTTAACTTGGTAAAATTATAAAACTAGTTGGCAAACGCCGAGAACTATTTATGTTTGCTTTTCACTGAGTTGGGAAATGCTGAATTTTGACTTGGCAATTTCAGGTTCTCTCCTCCACCAATAAAGAATCCTAACGAGGTCCCAGTTTCTACCCAATAGAAACTGAGATACAGAACTATAATGTTCACCTTCAATATTTCAAAGCAAGATAATAAAGTCAAAATTGAATCAATATAATTTTTAATAAATGTTTGACATATTAATTTAGATGAAATTCTGTCCCAAAAGTACCACAATATAGTGCAAATCGCAAAAAAAGCACAACGGTTCCCCCTTTTCCACCTGTTGAATAAACAAAACCAAAATAGAATCGACATAATTTTTTATAAATATTTTGCATGTAAAATTCTGTATAATTCCTACTCATAGATGCTGAGATATAGCTATCGCAGAAAACGTAGCTCAGTAAGGCCTTGAAAAACCTCTTCCTCCCTGATAGAGACAAATAATGTTAGAATTGTTCTGATGCTAATTTTGAGGGATATTTTTAAAATTTTAAATGTATTCTTCTATTTCCGATTAGCATTTACTACTTGTTATTAAATAAATCAGATATTACTATTAAAAAACAATGGTTTATCTGCGTAAAAATATTCGTTAAATTGGCAACATTGGAAAAGAGAAAAGAAATACACGTCTTAAGCATAATTGCAATTGTTTGAATCAAATGACGGAAAATCTATCGCGTATTCAGCGGGATCGCGAATAAACGTGATATTTTTGCAACAATATTCATGAAACCGAAAATAATCCTCGGATTAAGCAGAATCGCGTATTAAAAGCGCGTAATTTACGCGTATCGAAGCTTGGCAACGACTTGGCTCTTACGAATATGAATGCATAGTTTTAATGTGCTTATGATTTGAAAACGGCAATTGTTGCAATAATAAAATATAATTTGCCATAAATCATTTTTTTAACCAAATCATAAGCATATTAAAACCATGCATTCTTATGCGTTAGCGCCAAACTGCTAGAACAAACTAGCGTCGATCTGCTTTCGCTAACTTTGCAAAATCTATCTACATCCCAACCTTTGTTTAGTCCAGATTTTGCACTTTGTTGAAAAAAGATCTCGTGTCTGTATAGGAGTAAGTGCCTAAAAAATTAACGCTTTTAATTGGAAGATTGCTTCAAAAAGAATTTGAATTTTTAAAGATTTTTTTTTTAAAAATTCTAATCATCAGAATTTAATGAAATTAAAATGGGGTCACATGGGTATCTCATACTTACAAAAAAAAAAAAATTATCAAAATCGGTTCATATTTAAAAAAGTTATGAGTTAACAAGAAATACATGCAGGTCGAATGCATAACCTCCTCCTTTGAAGTCGGTTAAAAAATAAAATAAAATGACAATAAAATATTTACAGCGTTTATAAAGTAAAGACAAAAGCTGATGCTGGCCCACTCTCTAGCATGAATACCACAATCAATCAATATTATCTTTTTTTGGCTTCTTTGAACGTATCTCTGTCTTTCGAAGCATGTATTTCCATTCTCCGTTCTTCCTTCCACGACTCTTCGGTTCGTTGAAAATATATTTCCGGTATTCGAAGATGATATCTACGAGTAAAGACATAAAAATAAAAATAGTCCAAGAGCCCACAACACATAAACCTAAGGTATCGAGCACAAGAAAAAAAATCTTTAGTCTATGAAAGAATAGTAATAGTGGAATCTAATGATCCATGAATGGCGGAAGTGAAGTGGTACATAAGTCAAAAATTAATACCACTAATGATTTTTCTCGTAGGTTTAACATTGTGTTTGCCATACAAACAAAGCATGAAATGATTGCACAGCAAACACAATGTTAAACCTATGAACAAACCACTAGTAGTACAGTAGAGCGCCACAAATCCGCCGACCTAAAATCCACCGGAGTCCGAAATCCGCACAGGCTTGCAGAAGTAAACATCGTTCTTCCGTGGCACTAAAAGAACAAGTTGAAAAAAAATGATGTTATTTCAAAGCAAATGATGGATTCAGAACATTTTCAGCGATGATGGAAACCAGACAGATTTTCTGTTGATTAGCGAAATGAGTTTAACATATCAGAAACCTACATTTTTGGGCAATTTTTGCTGTTTGTGAAAATGCAGTCTTCTATTAGTCATATTCTTTCGTTAATGAGCGTAAAGTCTAGCTAGATCCTAGTGTAATTTTGCAAAGAACGCAGTAAAAGTTGGGGCTGAAGTGAAGAGAAGAAGATTAGATGGGCACCATATGTTTCTGATGCTGTTTTTAGCATGTACAACATCTTGTATTTTATTCATTATTTAATCTATTTTACGATAATTTTTTCCCTATAAAGTATCTAAAATATGGAAAAGCGAAAGCAATTTTTTAAAATAACAAAATTGTGTTACTGAACAGGAATTAATGACTATTTATAACTTGCAAAAAAACTTAAATTAGAGCATTCTAAAGTTTTGAAACAGACAACTATTGATCAAATGCTTTCAAAGTTCAAAAAATAAATTATTTTGTTTATATTGTTTTCAATCTTTTTTTTTCATTCATAATAAAATAGCTTAAAAATCTAATATTTTATTGCTATTAATGTTTTTATTTATTTATTTATTTTTAATCTTTATTATTATTATTTCAAGGGCCTAAAATCCACAAAATCCCGAAATCCGCACAACGTCCTCTCCCAAACAGTGCTGATTTCTGGCACTCTACTGCATTAATTTTTGGCTTTCGCACCACTTTACTTCTGACAGACATGGATCAGTCGATTTCCCTATTACTGCTCTTCCATAAAATAGAGGAGTTTTTCTCTTGTACCCAATACCTTAGGTTTTTTGTGCTGTCGAATCTTGGGTTAAAATGTTTATTAAAAAAAAAAAATAAATAAATAAATAAAAACATTTTTCTACAAGCATTCAGTGTTTATTTTAAACATCATGATTGATTTCGTGACTGTTATCCATGTTGTTTCAAAAAAAAAAAAAAAAAAAAAAAAAAAAATCCTTTGCAATGCATTAATTTAGCTTTGGTCTTGATTATTGAAAATTCGCCGGTTTTAATTACGGTAAGCATAAAGCGCGAATTAGTGAATCTATTAAAAATTATCATTTTAGCTCTGTTTCTCTTTTAAAGTATGGAAACAGGAAAAAATATTTGAGTTATCTGTTCAGAATTTCTATTTTTTTTTTTTTTTTTTTTTTTTTTCGATGTTAGTCGGCTTATTTAAGAAAACCTGCCTAATGCATCAAAATATCAGATTAGTTCTTAAATATTATTTTTGATTCATAGAGCAATAGGTAAAGCACAATTTTGTTAGGTCACAAAGTAAAAAATATGAAAATGAGTGACGACTCATATACGTGATAGATGCGGATGTATCAATCTCACATTTTTGATTTCCATTATCCACCGTATTATCACAATTCACAGTTTTTATCCCCATGACAGTTATTTTATATGTATTCTAAAATGAATAATGATCATTAATATATATATTGATAATTATCTTTTAACTTAATTTATAAACAATAGAGTTACCTTTTTTTAACGAGAAAATATTTTTTAAATACATTTACTATATTTTCGGCCCTGTTCCGCATTATTTTTATGTGTAAAATTGGGTGCTACTTCGCACAACATTTTGCGAAAAAAAAAATTTATTTTATTGTTTTAACTTTCTACATATTTTTGGCACTTAATGCTCAATTTTGGTTCTAAATTTTTAAAAAGAGGATTTTTCTTTCTTTTAATAACGTTACTGGATCAAATGAAAAATCTTACTCATCATTTTGTAAAAGTTTCTCCCCTTCCCTATCCTTTATATCTAATAATCAACGGCAGCAATATCTCACGAACATTTAATTATACAACCTGGGGTTAGTCTTATTCGATACAATGTACAAAAAATACATAGAATTTAGTACCCCAAAGGCAACTTTTGTTAAATTTATTTATTTATTTATTTATTTATTTATTTATTTTTGACTACTTTAAAAAAATCGACATTTTTATGAAATCTAATCAAACTGATAACAAAGGTTTTGTTCGGTTAGGTGTATTTGTGATCCAGACTTGAAATCTCCAACTCATCTAGCTCAGAAGTTATTGTTTTTAATGCGATTTCGCCGCACTATGCGACGCATAATCATAATTGACATATTTTAGTCAACTTGATGGCATAATTTTCCTGCATTATTGTTGTAATTCGTATGCCATAATGAATATTTAGCAATTTATCATCTGCGCCCAATCAAAATTGCCTTAATATTTGTTTATTCATTCACATTTAAGCTTTTAAAAAATATTTAAATATTGCAGGGTTATTGTGGAAACATGCCGGTGTACAGCGATTTTTTAAAACTCTCACACGTCCCTTCTGTTTAAAACTGGAAAAGATAAAGTAAAACATTCGAACATAAAGATTGTGGCTTTAGTGTCAAGAATTTTATCATAATTTAAAAAAAAATTGACAACATGTGCAAATAACCTGTCACTTGTTTTCTTTGCAGCATTCTTTTAGGTGAGATAAGCTTTCAAATTGTTAATATTTTTGTTATTTCTCAATTCTTCTTAATCATGTTTTATTTTAAACCTTTTTTTAATATTTTATTTCTTTATTTATTGGTTGTGGTAGTCCTAAATTCATATTCTATAACTTTTTATGGCTGATAGGAAGATGAAACCACAAACTTTATTTGATGAACGCCACGCATTTTAGGCCAGATGAATTTGTCTTGGGTTCTGTAAATATCCATTCTCTTGTTTTTATTATATTTATAATCTATTTTGAACAGTTTTATGGTCAATGTATAAATTTATTTTTAATTTACAGCTTTCACAAATTCTATTGGTAACATGTAATTTTTCAATTGTTACATACAGGGTGTTTCGCTACCAGACCGACAAACTTTGAGGGGTGATAGTAGACATGCAGACACACATTATTAAATAGGAAACCATGGGGCGCAAACGTCTTCTGTAGGAGCTAAGGGCCATTAAAATTTAAGGTCCAAAACTTCAAACGATGATAAAAAACGGAAAAAAAAGGTCAATTCGTTTGCGGTTTTCGCTAAAATTATTCTTTGTATCACGAATTTTTTCTAAAAACATTTTAAAGGTTACGTTCAGAAATTGACGACAGAGGGCGCTTTAGACTTTAGAGTAACAAACAACTACTTTTTACCATTATTTTGTGTATGGGGTTAAAATTATTCTAAAGTTTAGACTTTAACTTAAATTTTAAGCTCAAAATTGGAAACACTGGGATAGCTTAACTAGCGAAAATCGAACTGTGAACAGAGGAGGGGATTTTAAACGCTCATAAACATAGGGCAAACTAATCGATTTTGTTGCGGTTTGCGTGTAGGTCATTCCCTCGGTAATCATTTCATTAAAAATGACATACAGCTTTGGTGTCCTCATTTTTGATAGAGAAAAATCGGTCGATTGATTTGAGGTTTTCACTAAAATTATTCTTTATGTCGGCATTTTCTTGAAATTAAATAATAAAGATAAATTTCAAAAAATGCCAATAGAGGGTGCTTTAGACTTTGGAATAACGAACAACTATTTTTTGCCGGTATTTTTTGCATCTCATTAAATGTTTTCTTAAGCTTAGACTCAAACTTAAATTTTGAGCTGAAAATCTGAAAGTGGGAGTGATTAAGTAGCACAACCTGAACTGTGTTCAGAGGGTTCAAATTTCAAATGATTATAAAAAAAACGGAAAAATTGGTTCATTGATTTGCGGTTTTCACTAAAACTATTCTTTATGTCGGTATTTTCTTTAAAAAAAATTATAAAGATAATTTTCAAAAAATGCCGATAGAGGGCGCTTTAGACTTTGGAGTAACGAACAACTCTTTTTTGGCGTTATTTTTTTCATCTTATTAAATGCTTTCGTAAGCTTAGACTTAAACTTAAATTTTGAGCTCAAAATCTGAATAGTTTGGAGTGGTTAAGTAGACAGACTGAACTGTGTTCAGAGGGTTCAAATTTCAAATGATTATAAAAAACGGAAAAATTGGTCGATTCGTTTGCGGTTTTCGCTAAACTAATTATTAAATGAGCATTTTCTTGAAAATAAATTTTAAAGATAAATTTCACAAATTGCCGATAGAGGGCGCCTTAGACTTTAAAGTAGCGTAAAACTATTTTTAGCTGTTATTTTTTAAATCTCATTAAATGCTTTCAAATGCATAAAATTAAATTTTAGGCTCAAATTCTGAATCGTTGGGAATGTTTAGGTCGCGAAAAATTGAATTGTGTTAGAGGAGGGGGGAGGGTTAAATTTCAACTCCTGAAGACACTTCAATTTGCGCTACTTAACTACTCCTAATTATTCAGATTTTGAACTCAAAATTTAAGTTTAAATCTAATCTACAGAAAACGTTTAATAAGTTTTTGCAAGCATTTAATCAAAACAAAAAAATAATGGATAAGAGTAATTGTTGGTTACCCTGAAGTTTAAGCGCCCTCTCATGGATTTTTTTGAAATTTATCCTTAAAATTTATTTTCAAGAAGTTACTGACTTAAAGAATAGTTTTATTTTAAACCGCAAATGAATCGACAAATTTTTCCATTTTCTATAATTATTTTAAATTTGAACATCCCCCCCCCCTTAAACACAGTACAGTTTGTGCTACTTAACTACTCCCTACTATTCAGATTTTGAGCTCAAAATTTAAGTTTAAATCTAAGCTTCCGAAAACATTTAATGAGATGCAAAAAATAGTTGTTCGTTACTCCAAAGTCTAAAGTGCCCTCTATCGACATTTTTTGAAATTTATCTTTATAATCTATTTTTAAGAAAATACCGACATAAAGAATTGTTTTAGTGAAAACCGTAAATCAATGAACCAATTTTTCCGTTTTTTATAATCATTTGAAATTTGAACCCTCTGAACACAGTTCAGTTTGTGCTACTTAACCACTCCCACTTTCAGATTTTCAGCTCAAAATTTAAGTTTGAGTCTATGCTTACGAAAACATTTAATGAGATGTAAAAAACACCGGCAAAAATTAGTTGTTCGTTACTCCAAAGTCTAAAGTGCCCTCTATCGGCATTTTTTGAAATTTATCTTTATAATTTAATTTCAAGAAAATGACGACAGAAAGAATAATTTTAGTGAAAACCGCAAATCAATCTACCAATTTTTCCGTTTTTTATGTTTATTTGAAATTTTGGTCCCTAAACTTTAATGGCGGCTATCTTCTTTGGAAAACGCTTAGGACCCTTGGTCTCCTATTTAATATTGTTTGTCTTGATGTGTACTATCACCCCTCTTTTATTGTAAAAAAAATTAAAAAATTTTGGAATCACCCTGTATATATAAATGAGCAGAACTTTTAAAACAAGAAAAAAAAAAAAAAAAAAAAAAAAAAAGGCCTTACTTCAACAACGTACATAGGTCTTTTTTCGTAAGATTTCCCAAATACTTTCAGTTTACATATATCTTTATGTACAGAAGTGAAATCTTTCAGAAACTTTTGTATCTGCAATATCAAAGTCAGCATGTTTAAACTTATTTTCAGATTCAAAATAAACAAAAAAGAAAAAAATATGCGCTTCACATTGATTATAAAATCAATTTTCCTACACAACCAGAATATTAATATGAAAATTCATGCAATATGAAACATCTTTTTATACAGTAAAAGGATATAGATGAAAAGCCTTTTATAAAACACTTAATATTATAGAAAAGTCACTTGCTGAAATTATTGTCCATAGACGATAATGTATTCGAAACTTTCTTATTACTTTATTATAGGGGTGCACAACCTTTTCAAGAGAAGGACCACTTACAAATATGTATGGGTGGTCGAGGGCCATATCAATAACATGGATAAAAAATATAGTTTCATAAAGAAGTGTGTATGTGGGGGGAGGGGGGGTTACCCCTTTAAATTCATTTATCCCGTCAAAATATCCAATTCAATTGATAAGGATACATTCGCAGTTTTTGCGTTTTTATATATAACAGATATAGCAAGGATTATTTTCAAGATGTAAAAATATTTTTGACTTTTTCAAGAAAGTAAGTTTTGTTTTATCAAAGTGCTAAAGAACAAGCATAAACGGCTGGTGCCAAAAAAAGTGAACTTTATGAACAAAGAAGAAAGAATGAGCCAATCAACAAGATTTTTCCGCGCCTGATCAACGAAATTCCCGATTTTCTGTGTCCGATCAATGAAATTTATAATTTTCCCGCGCCTGATTGATCAGATTTGCACTTTTTACGAAACCTGTAGACAAAATTCGTAATTTTTATGAAGTCTGAGAAAATTCACGACCTTTCTTCGCATGATCAACAAACTCACAATTCTTATGAAACTGATCAAGAAAATTCACGATTTTTACAAAGCAGACCGACAAAATTCATCATTTTTAAAAAAACGATTGACAAAATTCATAAAAGACAAATTCTGCGTTTTTTCCTCATCCGACCGACAAAGTTCTTGATTTTTTTCCCTGATCGACGAGATTCGCGATATTTTCGCGCCGGATCTATAAATTCCTGATTTTTCCCAGTCTAATCGAGAAAATTGCGATTTTTATGAAACCGATCAAGAAAACTTACGAACTTCCTGTTATTGAACAACAAAATTCGCGATTTTTACAAAGCCGATCGGTGAAATTCGTACATTTTACGAAGCCGATCGGCGAAATTCGTGCTTTTTACGAAGCCTATTGACGAAATTTGAGATTTTTAAGAAGCCGACCAATGAATTTAGCGATATTTATAAAGCCTACTGACAAAATTCGTGATTTTTACAAAACCGATCAACGAAACTTACGAATTTTCGGCGTCTGATCGACAAAATTCGCAATTTTAATAAATCACTTGACGAAATTCACGATGCTTCCGAACTTGATCAACAAAATTTACGATTTTTACGAAGTTGATTGATGAAATTGGCGATGTTTACAAAAATGATCGGGTCAATTCTCGATTTTCCTTTACATTATCGACGAAATTCGCAATTTTTACGAAACCAAATGGACGAAATCTGCAATTTTCTTAAAGCAGTTTCTTAAAGCTCGACGTAATTAGCTAATTTCGCCGCATGTGATGGAGAAAATTAGCATTATTCCCGTCTCCGAGGAACGAAATTTGTGGTTTTTCGGAACCCGATCAATAAAACTCATGATTTTTCGGTGTCCGATTGAAGAAATGTGCGCTTTTTCTACCCTAAATTGACGAAATACGCATTTTACCACGCTCGATCAACGAAACTCGCGTTTTTCTTTTTTTACTAAATTTTACCAAATCTGCATTTTTTTACGCGGCAATATGAAACTCGCGATTTTTTCTCTTGATAAACTGACGAAATTCATGATTTTTTTCGCATCCGATCAACGAAATTTTCAGTTTTTCCGAGCGTCACCGTAAAATCTGCGATTCTTCCGTGCCTTATCAACAAAATGTGCGTTTTTTTCGTGCCTGATCATGAAATTTGCGTTTTTTTTTCACGAGATAAACCGAAAAAACATGCTATTTTTTTGCACCCGGTGAATTTAATTTACAATTTTTTCGAACATCATCGACAAAACTGACGATTTTTTCTTGCCCGATCAATGAAATGTGCGTTTTTTCGCCTCCGATCGATAAAATTTGCGATTTTTCCGAGCCTGATCGAAAAGACTCGCGATTTTTCAGTACTGTATCGGGAAAATTTGCTCTTTATTTTTTCGGTCCTCATGAACAAATTTTTTGATTTTTCCATGTCTGATGAGCGAGACTAGCAATTTTTCTGAGCCTCATTGACAAAATTCACCTTTTTCCACACTTGATTAACGAAATTTGCGATTCTTAAGTGACGAAATTTTATATATTTCCGCGGTAAATTGACGAAATTTATGATTTTTTCCAGCTAGCCACGCACAAAAATTGCAATTTTTTCCAGTTGTAAATTGACGAAACTCGCAGGCCACACGTTAACCCTTCACGGGCTACAGGTTGTGCATCCCTATGTTTATTATTTTGATTTTTTTCCTCTCTAGTGATGATTAACCATATAATTAACAAACAAAATCACATTCTAAAATTTCTCATAAAATTAAAAAAAAATAATAATAATTCATCAGTATTTTTTAAGTACAGTAATTTAAAATCGTTCTAACTCGAAACATTATCCATCGGATTTCAATTTATTTTTCATTTAATTGAAGAAAAAAATATAATTTCAGTTTTGTTTCAGCATTTTTTTAAATATTAATTTTAAAAAGTATCAACAATATTTATTTTTAAAATGATGTAACTTATTTTTTTTTAGAAATTGTATACTCAAAAGTAATTTTTTTTCCAAATTTGCGAAACAAAATTAATGTAATAAATAAACAAATAAAATAATCATCATACAGAAAAACGCTTTTAAAGTTTTAAGCAAAGAATTTAATAAAATGTAATAAAATTCTAATAAAATGTTTAAGGTTTTTTTTTTTTTTTTTTTTGTATATGAAAAAAAGACTTTTGTATATAGCTCAAACTCCCGATTCAGTTTAATTTTTGTAGTTTTCACTTTATTTTCTGTAGGGGCGAGTGGGGTAAAGTGGGACAGTTGGTTTTTCTGTTTATGTATCATTCTAAACATTTCATCAATCATACACAAGTTGAAGCAATGGTAGCCCAATTTCAGTTGAAAAAAAATTGTTGATCTGTATAAGCTTACAATTGTATAAAGAAAAAGAATATATCAAGAATCAAAAGTAAATTTGCTTCATATACTTTTTATCCTTTCTGAATATTAATGGCTTTTTTATGCATATATATAATAATTTTCTTATTTATGGAATATTATACTGTATACTATCCATTATTTAATCTAAGAATAAAAATAGTATTTTTGTTTATACAAGAAGTTTAACACAAAACAAGGAAGTGAGGTGGAATGGAACATGTCTGTAAAGGGAGAAATGGGACATGTCCGATTCCCCCCTTTTTTAATAAAATGAATGTAAATTGTTAACATGCAAACATTTTTACATGATAGTATACTATTTATAACATTAATAATATATTCATTTACTTTAAAATGCAAAGAAATTGAATCGATGATTTTTTAATGTTATCTATGAATGACAATCATGTATTTTCATTCCAGTCATGAAAACAGTGGAAATTTATAGTATGACACATACATTATTAACCTTCAATCTTGCCTGATTGTATATTTAGCCTAAACTAGACTATTTGTGTTTTATAGCTTTGTTTTACTTCTGCTCCATACAGAGCCCGATCAAGCTGAAGTTAGGCCCAGGGCCTGTTAAAAAATTCGGCTCGCCTACCTACCCATTTTTGGCGACACTTTCAGAAAAATAGAAGGTTTATTTGACGAATTGACAATGTTTTTTGGGAGAAAAGTGCCTAGGTTAAAAGCTTCTAAAAATTTTATTGAGTCATTCAGAATATTTAAATTTTACGTTTCGTATTTTATAAACAATATTATTTGAAAAGCATTTGATTAAGGGGAATAATCAGCCACATAATTTGTGGGCCCCTGAAATTGGTGGGCCCAGATCCAAGGCCCTGAGGTCCGTGCATTAATCAGGTCCTGGCTCCATACCTCTCTGTTAGTGGGGAGGTATGGGACACATTTTGGAACTTACTATTTCTTTAACTATAAAATAGCTTTTGCATGTTATGTTTATATATTGTTCAGGTATATTAAAAAATGCTTCCCCTTGCACTCTACAAATTAAAATTTTTGTTTTTGTGTTAAACAAAGTAGATTTTCTTACTTTTGTAAAAAGTGTCCCACACCATCCCTCTCTCCCCTACTATTTAAATGTCCGTCAGTTATTTAAAACAATGCTTTTTCTAACATGCCGGTTATAAGAGTTTTTTCAGAACTTTAACACTCACAATTTTAGGCTTTTTATCGTCCCGGCGAAGCCGTTAGAAAAAAGTATTTTGGGATCGAGCCAGAACAAGCCCGGCACCTTACTTTTTTCTGAAGACTCGGCCAGGCCTTTTATTTTCATTTTTCATTTCGAACAAGGACTGTCTTCCTTTTTCCTAGGTCTGCATGGGACTAAATTTTCAGTTTCGGTCTTCACACAACCCATATTAAAATCATCCGTCTCTGACTGGACAAATCCGTGCAAAAATAAGCTTAAATAAGCAAAAATAAGCCCGTGCAAAATTGTTCAGTTCAAAAAATATTTTTTTAAAAGTGCATACATTTTTAAATCGTCATTATTTTACAATAAAAACTTTAAAATTATTTTTTTATATAAAGGATGGCAGATTTAAAGGAAAAAAATAAAATACACTAAAATCAGTGAAAATGAATCTGCCTCTGACGCAATCCTGTCTTACAGGAAAAGATCCATGAAAATTTACTATAATAATACTCGGGAAAGAAATAGATTGCATTTATACCTTCTAAGAAAGGTGCTTGTCTATAGCGCATTTTAAAACTATCTCATGAGATCCCTTCTTAAAGGATTTTATTGTATAGGAAACGATATTAAATCGAAAGTGAAACATTTGTGTATAAATAGAGATTCATTAATAAAACAAATATATCGCAACCTTTTGCACTTCTTTAAAAGTAAAAATTATAAATGTGAAAAAGGAAAAGCTATAATAAGTATTTTTAGTCAAAACTCACCTATACGAAACAATTTTTTCTCATATCGATGTAAAAAACTGTGTAGAAATTCAGTGAGGCCGGGCCGGGCTATGATTTTAATTTTTTTCAGGTCAGGCCGAACTTTTTCCTATGTATCAGTTTGGGACCGGATCTAGTTATTTCGACCCGTGCAGCCTTCTAGTGCACACTACCAGGATATTTTGAAAGCAAGTTTGGTATTAAACCTGTACGCTGCTTTTTTTATGTCCAAAAGAGAGGCGCTGTCTTAAATCGACATTTAAAAACGGACAATATGTGAATGATCCCTTTCTTGCTTTCAAAATGAGTCAAAAATTATTCGTTTTCGAGGCATGGTTAAGTGGTGTAAATCATGAATTTTGGATTTTAATATCTCTGTGAAATTTATAGATATAGAGATGAAATTTTTATGTTTAATTGAAGAATGGATAAGGATTCCTAATTGGGAATTTACTCCTACAGGGGCCGTATAAAAATTTAATTTTCGTATTTTTTCAAATAGACTCCCTCACATGAAGTTGAAATTTATGCCATCATATTTTGCACCTCTTTTATGAAACTTTGCAATTGGAAGTATCTAAGGGCAATATTTAAAAAGTTCGCCTATTGTTTCGATACTTATGTACACTGTATAGACCCTTATCGATGTTATGTTTTCCAAATTCTTTAAAAAACACTATGCTTAAAAATTGCTTGAAACATCCAGTAAATAAAACTTTAATAAAATATTTTATAAGAGAACTACACTCACATTTTTAAATGGTTGGTAGCGGCTGAAATTGAAATTCTTTTCACGATCTTTCATTGGATATGCTTTCATATGTGAGGGAAAATGCTGTTCTATAAGGCTGCAAAATAACAAAATATACATACATTTTAAAAGATAATTGACATAAAGGAACTTGAAAAATATTAGCGGGACCGGAAATTAATGTCGTTTTTTTACATTAAATTCAAACAAATAAATTTTTAAGAAGTTTTTATTTTTAATCAATGATATAATCACCCTCATTATCAACAACCTTTTGCCATCTAATCTGCAAATTTTCAATACCGGAACGATAAAAATCAATTGGTTGTTGAGCAAAATATCTCGAGATGGCATTTTGGATATCATCCAAATTTGCAAAGTTTTTACCACGTAAATAGTGTTGTAGAGATCTGAATAAATGATAATCTGATGGCGTAATGTCTGGCGAGTATGGTGGGTGAGGCAGTATCTCCCATCCTAATTCATTAGTTTTTTTTCCAGGGTTTGTCTTGCGCAGTGCCATTATCTTGTTGCAGAATAGCGCCTTTTCTGTTGACAATTGCTGGCCGCTTTTCAATTAAAAATTGATTTACTCGACCCAGTTGTTCACAATAAAAGTCTGCATTCACAGTTTGTCCAGGTTTCAACACTTCAAAATGAATAACTCCGCGAATACTCCGCCAAATACACAAAAGTGTCTTTTTCGGATGCAAACCTGGCTTAGCAGTGCTCTGTGGCGATTCATTTGGAGAGAGTCACTGCCTTTTGAGTGTTGGATTATCATAAAGAACCCATTTTTCATCTACAGTGATCAAACGATCAAAAAACGGTTCTGCATTGTGCCGCTGAAGCAATAAGTTGCATGTTCTGGATCGATTAGCTTTGTTTTCTTCTGACAGCTTATGCGGTACCCAAACACCTGCTCTGTTTACTTTACCAATCTGTTGCAAATGCTCTTGGATGGTCGACCAAGGTTGGTTAAGAATGTGTGACAGTTCTTCGATTGTCTGACACGGACTTGCTTCCACTTCTGCCCTTAACACGTCATTATCTAAAGTTGTTGGTCTTCCTGATCGATGCCAATCAGAAAGATCAAAATTGCCGGATCTGAATTTGGCAAACCATCTTTGGCATTTGCGAATGTCTAATGCACCTAGATAAACATCGCAAATGTTTTTGGTAGCAACTGTTGCTTTACTACCCTTGCGAAATTCAAACAGCATATCGGATATGTACTGTATATATAATGTCGGATAGGTACTTCTTCTGGTTTTGACTCGTCATTTTAGCTAAACTTGCAAAAAAAGTTATGGGTTGATTATTTATGAGTAAACGAGTCACTTTAACCTTAACATGTCTTAAACACGACATTGAAGTACACTATCATTTGATTAATGGTCAACAATTATTGGCAAGTGAAAAAACGACATTACTTTCCGGTCCCCCTAGTATTATATAATTTAACCTGTCAGTTTGCGTGTTGTAACATCACGCGCTGACTCGCGTGGTGTGTGAAAAACACCTATTGTGTTCTGTGCATATAATTTTTCCCCCTCATGCATATTGTTTAACAGTTACTTTAAATTAAAAAATAGTTTTCAATTATTTTTTTAGATGGCACGAAATATATTTATTTTTTTGACATACATAAAGATAGGGCGAGAAGGTAGAGGTCAGCTCACAGTCACACAAGCCCGCGCTTTTGCATGGAGGCAGAATAAGAAGTCAGTGGTGTCTAAGAGCCAACTCAACGCAACAGTAAGTCACAGCTATAAATACAACTAGCGGGGAACACCGAGCCATGCTCGGTTAAAGAAAACTTTGTATTAATTTTTATATAAAATGAAATTCTCGCTCTATTATTGATATAAATAATTTATTTTATAATATTCTTATTTACAGAAACTACTATAAATATCAATACTATGAACATATTTCTAAATTTTTCATTAGTTAAATATTTAGAACGAAATAACATCCTTCCATACTACATTTTTAGTTCTTTGATGTCTTTCTTTTGGAATCAGAACTTTTAGATTTGATCGCCTTTTTACACACATTATAGTATAAGATAATGATGACCCTTCATGACCCACAAATGACCCCTATAATCAAAATCTCTCAAACATGCTGTATACAAAATTTCGTTAAAATCTATCCTACCGTTTTTTAAATATAAATAGCTTGACCCACATCCTTTATGACCCAAAATGACCGAGTAATCGAAATTTCTCGAACATGAGACCTAGCCCAAAAGTTTTCTCGTGCTAAAAAAATGTTGTATACAAAATTTCGTTAAAATCGATCCCCCTGTTCTTTAGATATAGCTTGAACATGACCCATTATGACCCATCATGACCCACAAATGACTGTTATAATCGAAATCTCTCGATCGTGTGACTTAGCCCATTAGCTTTCCCGTGACAAAAAACTGTTACAGGCAAAGTTTCGATGAAATTAATTCTGCCGTTCTTTAACTATAAATAGCTTGACCCAGACCCTTAATGACCCAATATGACCCAATTAAAATTTTTCTCGAACAGGTAACCTAGTCCAATGTTTTTCTCGTGCTCGAAAACCACAGAATGCAATTTTTATTCAAAATTGCGTGAGAAAATTACTAGATAAAAATAGCATGACCCACAATGACCCCAAAAATGACCCACTAACCGAATTTTCTCGAAAATGTTACCTAACCCATTGGTCTTCTTGTAATCCAAAACGATAAAATATAAAATTTGCTCAAAATCGTTAGAGCCGTTTTTTAGATAAAAATGGCTTGGCCCATAATGGCGCAAAAATGACCAACTAATCGAAATTTTTCGAACATGTGACTCAGCCGAATAGTTTTTTCGTGCCAAAAAACGATTGGATACAAAATTTCCTTAAAATCGATCCAGCCGTTCTCTAGATATACACTGCTCAAAACAATTAAAGGATATTGCAGTTTTAGGTGGATTTTGTATCTGGGAAACTTTTTAGCTGATTGATACATGGTCGACAGACAAAGTAGGTTATATGAGAATAAATTACACATGTTTGACAAAAAAAAAATGCATTTTATTGCGCATTTGTGTACAAAAGGTAAAAAACATAATTTGTGCATATGAGAAAAAAAAGAATAAGAAAAGGTGTTTTCTTCAAAGAAAATCATTTTCAGTAGGGGGTATGGTTTCCACGGGCGGCCAGCAACGTTGAACACCTTTGAGGCATGGACTCAATGAGGCTATTAATGACGAGTTGGAGTATTCTGCCCCACTCTTCCAGAAGAGCTCTTTCCAGTTCTTGGAGAGTTTGTGGGGGTTGTTGGCGGCCAGAAACTCGTCTTCCTAGAGCGTCCCAAACGTGCTCGATTGGATTCATGTCTGGAGAACACGCTGGCCATTCCATTCGAACGATTCCTTCCTCGAAAAGGAAATCCTCCATCAGGTTTGCACGATGTGGCCTGCAGTTATTGTCCATTAAAATGAAGTTATCTCCGATTGCTGCAGCGTAAGGGACTACAATAAGTCTGAGGATCTCATCCCTATATCGGCGACCAGTCAGAGCTCCATCTCGAATGATGTAGAGGTCAGTGCGCCCGACAATGGAGATGCCACCATACACCAACACTCCTCCACCGCCAAATCTGACACTTTCATGCACGAACGCAGGATTATTCCTACTGCCTCGGTCCCTCCAGATGAAAATACGCCTATTATCCGGATGCACAGAAAAACGGGACTCGTCAGAAAACAGAATATTGCTCCATTCATTTCTCCTCCAGTTGACATGCTCGGTTGCCCACTCCCTGCGGTCGCGACGATGCCTTGATGTTAATCTAACACATACCATCGGTCGGCGAGCATACAGACCTACAGCATGGAGCCGGTTTCGGACAGTCTGAGTTGAAATCGTGGTGCCTGTAGCCGAGCGAAGGTGTTGTTGTAGAAGAGTAGCGTTCATGTTTCGGTGTTTCCGAGCTGTTAACGCTAAATACCGATCTTCATTGGGCGTTGTTGCCCGTCTACGACCTTGCCCTGGTCTTCAGCCTGCACATCCACTCTCCAAAAAACGATTCCAGATCCTGGAAATGACACTTTGTGACACTCCAATGGCTTGCGCTACTTCGGCTTGAGTTTGGCCCCCTTCTAACATACCAACAATTCTCCAAGCTTCTGAATCTGTCAAATGACTTCGCTGAGACATCGTACTCATCGAAAAAAAGCAATCACTGAATGCCGATCATCCTTGTCTTCATTCTCTTTTATCCAGTTGAAAGTCAAATTTCATTCGCTGCCGCTGAAGCGACGTTTATGACGTCGAACTCAAAATTTGCATACTCCACAGTTTGAAAACCAGAAAAATTTGCACTTGTGATTCTCTTCTTCTATTTTCGGCAAAAAAAAATTTCGTTTATATCTTTATTTTATATAAAACTTCAAATAGCCTTTAATTGTTTTGAGCAGTGTAGATATAAATAGCTTGATCCTGACCCAAAATGACCCAATAATCGAGTTTTTTCGAGCATGTGACCTAGCCCAGTGGTCTTCTCGTGCCCGAAAATAATTAAATCTAAATTTTTGCGAAAATCGTTAGAGCCGTTTTTGAGATAAAATTTACACACACACATTTTTTGCTCGCATTATAGTATAAGATCAAGTAACAGCTATTATAACAGCCAAATAACAGCTATTGTTTTACTTTCTCAGTGGTCGCAACCCCTGTTAAACCTTCCATCAAAGGTGGAAGAACATAATTTTAAATTTTGAAACAGCATGGTCTATAAAAGTATAATGTGGAGACTTGGATGGAGCATAAAAAAAAGAAGTTTCTTCGTATGCATTCCCAAGTCGGGTAGCCCCATACAGTATGTCCTATCGAATTGAAGCCATCATGATTTTGCATCATAATTAGACACGAAATAAATCCATGACAATGAAACAAATATATTAAGAAAGTCGATATAGAAACGCATATTTATAAGAAGTAACTCACTTCCTGCCCAGATGCTCAGGAAAAAAAAAAAAAAAAAAAAAATTAATATATTAAAAAAGAGAGGGAAAAAAGTGTCCTGCCGAAATAAAGCCACTACCGTTATTAGTCAATATATGCACGATGCTTACGTATGACGTGGAGTATACGATGTGGAACATCATGTAGCAATCCCTGGAAGACAGTAGCATCAATAATATTCCAGGGCTCAATGATAAAGGCCTTCAGTTCTATCAAAGACTTGAACTGTCTGTCATTTAAAGCTCTATTGAGGATACCCCACATATTTTTCTGGGGGTTGAAATGAAGATACAAGCCCTTCCATTGCATATCCTCAATTATCCAAAAATCATTCGTAGGAAGATTTTACAAAGGTTATAGGGGCTTTTTCCTGCTGGAAAATCAAACTTAGGCGATCAATTCTCTCTGCAATTGGCAATAAATGGGTTTCTAATAATTCTTGGTAATCGGTAGCCTACATGCGGTCTGAGGGGGAAGCCAGGTTAAGTTCACCACCATAGCCGAAGCCTCCCAAACTTCTTCCATGCTGTTTTTTGGAGCAAATTTCCTCTCTTTTCCTCATGTCATGTCAATAGAAAACAGAGCTGTCCGATCAATCCAAACTAATTTTTTTTTTCATCTGAGAACATAACAAGATGCCGCTGATCTTTCCAAGTGTGTTTATATTTGGACCCATCGAATCTACTTTGCTTGTGGATAGCTTTCAACATAGGCTGGTTGGCGGACACTTATTAATGGAGTTTGGAGGGTTCGACTATAGCGATAAACTTAACCCGGCTTTTCACTCAGAACGTATGCAAGCTGCCGATTACCAAAAAAATGCTAGAAACCCATGTACTGTCATTTACAGAGAGAGTTGTTGGCCTAAATTGGATTTTCCAGCGAAACAACGTCCCCTTAATCTTTACAAAATCCTCCTAGGAATGGTTTTTGGATAACTGGATACATATCATGCGAAATTACAATTTGTAATTTCGTATGCAGCGATTTTCTGCAGTTCCATATACTGACCTTCGAATTATTCTGTTGTGCTGATCCAGAATATCAGACCAGATAAAGTAATCGTTGAGGTTAATTGGGTGAAATAGTCCTCCAGTGTTCGTGTCCGGGATAGCTCAGTTGGTAGAGCATTGGCGGCTTCAGCCAATACATCCCTGGTTCGAATCCTGGCCCGGACTTTTTTCACTTAATATTGAAAAATGGTATAAATTACTCTGTTATAATTAATTTACCGATTGAATAATCGTGTTAAAAATTAATCTAATATCATAGAATGGCCTGTTCTGTATGCGCATCTCAACCCTCAAGAAAATGCGTTGGATATTTTGAGAAGATTTGTATATGCCAATGGTAGACAGTTTAAGTCTGTGGCAGAACTGGGGGCCACCATCATTGAAGCCTGTGATAATATTGATGCTACTGTCTTCCAGAGATTGCTAAAAGGTATGCCACGTCATATATTCCAAGTCATATATAAACATGGCGGATATATTGGTTATAAACAGTAGTGGCTTTATTTCGGCGGGACATTTTCACCCCTCTCCCTCGTTTTTTATGCATTTTTTTTTTCTGCTCAGATGGGGCAAGTAGTGATTTACATCTTGTATCTATGCATGTGTATATAAACTTTCTTATCATATTTGTTTCGTTCCCATTTTTTTGTTTCCTATCCAATTACGATACAAATTCATGGTGGCTTTATTTCGGTGAGATACACTGTATAGTCCTATTGTGGCGCAATGACAATCTAATCGATGTTAATTAATCTGGGGATCAGGGTCCATTGTACCCCATTTTTTGATGGTTCATTGTATTCCATAAGGAAGTTTGAGATAAAAAATAAATAAAAAGAAAAGTGACCAGTTAAACTGATGGTATTGAGCTAATAGGCTATTCACACTTATTGTATATTATACTCTTATTTTAATGAATAATGTACCTAAAAAAACAAATTAAGGGGGATTAGCTTCCCGCCATTTTCCCCCTTTATACTTAATTAATGAACCTCCAAATCTAATAAACGAAGCGGCTTATCAGAATAAACCTGCATACCAAATTTGAAGCAAATCAGATATTTCTGCTTGAAAAATCCATTTCACTAAATTTAGGGGAGTATTAGCTCTCACACCTCCTCTCCCATTTATACTTAACCAATCAACATCCAAATCTAATCAGGGACGAGCCTTATCAGAATGAACATAAAAAAAGATTGGAGCAAATTGAATATTTCTGAATGAAAACCCATTTATCTAAATAAACGGATGGGGGCTATCCTCTCTTTCCCCTTTTATACTTAACCAATGAACCTGAAATCTAATCAAGGAAGCGCCTATTCGGAATAAACTAACATAAAATTTGAAACAAATATAATAATTATGAATAAAAACACCCTACCTAAATTAAGGGAAAGACTAATCGCCATTTTTTTTTTTTTTTACTAATTTAATAAAATTTTATTATTATTATTATTATTATTTAATCCTTGATTATAAATCATTTTTCAACATATTACCAGAAATGTGGTTCGGCTTATATACGAAAACTCATTTTTTTTTTTTTTTTTTTTTTTTTTTTTTTTTTTTTAAATTTTGCTTAAGAATTGGAGGGGATTGACTTATACGAGTATATATGGTAATTTTTTTTATTATTCACCAATGTAGTGTTATCATCTATGTACCAAAATACGAAACATTCAAAAACAGAAATAATATAAATAATAGAGGGAGGTCGAAATTGTATCCCTATGTCCACTGCACTTCAGGCTAACTGCAATTATTCATTGTTTATTTATTAGGATGAGCGAAGCGAATCCTCTACTAGTCCACTCAAATGACACTTTGTCGTACACTTTACAAAAAAAACTATACAGTATTTTCACTTGAAATTAAACACAAATATAAATTATGATCTGTAGATTTGCAGAATATTATTTTTTTTACAGAAATACTTTTCAAAAAATTATTATTTTAATTAATTTATTTTACATGCATTTCCAATGCGGACGCATTTTAGCAAATAAATAAAAAATGAAACGCGTATATTTTCAGAAAAAAAAAATATAAATCATGGAGTAAATAATTATAGATAGAATCATGATTAATTTAATAAATGAAATATGTTTTCATCATTCCGCAAAATCGTTTGCACAGATGACACTTAAACATTTTAAAAGAACTGTATTATGGATTTTTTTTTTTTTTTTTTTTTTTTTTAGTAAAGTGGCAACAAAAGAATTGTAAGCAAATAAAATTAATTTTTAAATTTGCCATATAAATGAAAAATTAAAAGAACTGCTTAAAGTTGTTGCCTCGATTCAAGCTCTTTATAAATGTACTAAAGCAAAGTTGGCCGATTCAGAAACTATAAATGGACTTTAATCATTTCTTACTTTATCATTTGGATTTAAAGTAATGTTACGTTCTTATTTGTGGACCGAAAAAGGTTTAATGAACGGTACTTTAGACTTTGTTGCGCGTATTAAAGAAAATCACAAGCCATCAGACCAGATACCGCGAATAATCATGGATAAATTTGAATACTGCAGTAATTTAACTTATAAGAATTGGTGCGTACCAATTCCCCCAATAATTAAATTCTGGAAAAATGGAAGCATAAATTGCTCAATAAAACAATTTCCTTTGCAATCAATTTTTGCAGTTATAATTCATAAATCTCAAGGTTTGACATCAGATAAAGCAGTAGTAGATATTGGGGATAAAGAGACACCAGTTTGCTTAACGTACGTAGCGTTGTCGAGAGTGAAATTCCTTCAAGGTTTATCATTTAATAGAAAATTTCCTTACGAGAGATTCTACAATATAAAAAATTTTCATATGCTGGTATGCAGAAAAAAAGGAGAAATTAGAACTAAAAAAAAATACATTTAATAGTTCTTAGTATCAACGAGAGTAGATTTTAATGTTTTTCCAAATATTTTGTTGGAATGTATTATTTTAAGATTGCTATCAAAGATTATTTGATGTGAATTACAAAGATTGAAAACATACCTATTTCAAATCATTTCAGATAACTCCAGAGGCTATTGGGAAATGTAAAAACATCTTTAAAACTTTTGATTAAAAATTAAAAAAATATTTTGTAAAATTTTGCTTCGAAAATATTTTTATTTATACCAGTCTTATATCACAGATAAAAAATTCCGAGGAAATTCTTAATTATTTGGCTGAATTTACATTTCTAAAATTTAATTACGCCAAAACATAAGATAAAGTTTTTGCTTAATAAAGATGCAAAAATAATATAAAATAATAATGTTATTTTCAAATATTTATCTTATGAAATAATGCTTCGCGAATCCAAACAAAGCACGGCTTTTGCTAGTAAAATATATTTTGTGAATAATCAAAATTAAAAGGCATCTGAATAAGCAATATGCAAACTGATTGCATATTACATTGTTCTTATTATTAAAAGAAATAAAAATGTTTTTAAATAAAAATACTTTTAAAATTACAACGAATCAATAAATTTGTACAATAAATTTATCCGAACTTAAAACTTTTAAATATAAAATATAATATTGGTTTAAATTTCTAACAAATTTGCATCTCAAAATATAATAAACATTTAAATTGTGCACTTAACAAAGATGAGCTAAATATAAGGGGGATAGGAATCTCAAATTTGGTAGGAACAGTTTATAAAGTTTTTATTATTTATCAAATGACACAAAGATATGCTATTAGGACTTTTTCATGGAAAATGAGATCGAAATTGCTGTAGATAACGAAAAACTAAACTAGAGTTGATTAGTACATGATTTTTTGAACGTCCTTTTTAGCCTGTCACAAGAAAAAGTTCGGGCGGGGGGGGGGGGGCGCCAAAGTGTGATTTTGCCCCGGGCGCAGTTTGCTCTTCGTGCGCCCCCGTACCACAGTACATCAATTTGCAATGTTTTTTGTATTCTAAGACTAAAGCTACGCGCTATTTTTAATTGAATGTTTCTGTCACATAAAGATAATATGTAGATACATATTTTTTTTCTTTTTACAAAAAAAGAAAAAGAAACAAGGTTAATAGTATATATCTGGCGTCCCCTCAATATCCGCGCCCGGGGCGACCGCCGCCTTCGCCTCCCTCTCAGTGTTGAATTCAGACACTTTTCTCCGGGAAGGAATTTTGTGGCTCCGGGATGGGACAGTATGGAATTCTGAGAGAGAAATTTAATTTTTTGGCCCTTTCTTAAATTTTCCGGGAGAAATGCCCCCCCCCCCCCGGGCTGTCTTCTGAATTCAGCACTGATCCCTCTTCGCACGGCCTTGAGTCGTGTCTCCATATTCCCATGTTCTTCTCTACTATTTTATATGAATGCTACTGGAGAATGGGACATCATTCAGAAGCATACATAATATTAAAAGAACTCTTTACTGGATTAAGATAACACAACTAAAACTTTATACAGAAAAGAACGATAAAACACTATCACAAACCTTTGAAGATTATAGGAGACTACAGTGGCTTTCATGTTTCTGTTCTTCAAAGTCTTCATTACATCTCTCAATCTCCGCCGATTAACGCGTATTAATTTTTTAGCTCCAATGGCTGGCTGAGCTTCGCCCCACAAGTCTAACTAAGACATAAAAAATAATGTATTATTAAAATAATGTATTATTAACACTAGAAGTGCCAAAAGCAGTCAATAAATTTCAGTGATACTAAATATGTATAATTCTGGTACATTTGAACGAGAAGTTTCTTTTAAAAAGTGTTGAATATCACACACACACACAACTAAAAAAATAGTTAAAAAGTTAAATTAAAAAGGTTTGAATAAAAATTCTGGAATACATTTTTTTATAAAGCTTGAGTGGATTGTCCGGCGTTGCTAGTGTTAAGAGTTTCTAAATAAAATGTAAAACTCCTAAATCAAAAAATAAACGGCTAACTTTTTTTTATTTTCTTTTATTTATTTATTTATTTATTTACTTATTTTTTATTTATTTATTTATTTTTTTTATTTTTTTTTTTGGACAGGTTAATTCATCAAAGGATTTTTATAGAATTTAGGAATAGCTACAATATAAGGATAATTAAACATGTAATTTTTAATTTTCAATAATTTATAATGTTGAGCTATATGTCTATTTTTAAAAATTGTATCAAGATTTGTTTTATCAAAATTTAAACTAGTTTTTATATCTTGAAATAATAACTGCGAGT
The DNA here is from genome assembly GCA_964019185.1 of Maratus speculifer. NCBI lineage: Eukaryota > Metazoa > Arthropoda > Arachnida > Araneae > Salticidae > Maratus > Maratus speculifer. Next base: position 275,340,170 of record OZ025290.1, read on the forward strand.
AATAATGTGTATATAATAATGCATAGTTGTTTGGTGATTTATCAACATATGTTATAATACATTTATTTATCATATAAAAAACTGGTGGAACCAGAGAAAAAAGGAGTTCGATCTAAAAAAAATTTTTACAGTAAAAATTTGGAAATATTTTCAATCTAAGAATTTGCGTGGAAAAGAAATGGAATCAGATGATCTGTAAAGCTCATGAAATAACCCAAATTTTTGTTAGCTGAAAATCAGGACTGAACTTTACTGGTGCCTTAAAATCAATCAGGGAGAAAAAGGCATTTTTAACTCACTCCGTATTTCAGTCATCCATAAACAGTTTAAAAATTCGGATTCATAACTATATGTTACAAGCTGATGTAATGAAGTATGAGAACGGTTCGTTCAACGGTTCTTAGTCTTTGAAAAATGTCGACACAATTCCATTCCAGCGGTTTTAATAAGTGGAAGATCAATGCTCCAAGTAAGCTCAAAACCTTGAACATATACGATTCAATCATATACTAAATATTTGTATTCATACACATTTATCTACATCAATTCTTCAACATCCTGATTATATTAATGTTATACTTTAATTATTACTTCATGGTTCATATTCATTTAGCGTTGGGGAGCTTAACTGATTTGAGGCAACATAACAATACATTCTATTGACTACTTTCCTCAGTAATCATTTTGAGTGGATAATAGTATAATTCTGAATATAAGGCACCAGTAAAGCTTAATCCACATTTTCAGCTAACAAAAATTTGGGTTATTTCATGAGCTTTACAGATCATCTGATTCCATTTCTTTTCTGTGCACATTTTTAGATTAAAAATATTTCCCAATTTTTACTGTAACATTTTTTTTAGATCGAGCTCAACTTTTCTCTCTGGTTCCACCAGTTTTTTATATGATTTCATGTTTTTTATCAGATCCTTTCAGGAACTTTATCAGTCACCTTCAACTAACAAATCTAAACTATTATTAGTATTAGTTTAAAGTTATTAGTAGGAATATTAGTTTGGCGAAATACCGGAAATAACACCAAGTTGTCTTCAGTTTTGGTGAGAAATTTGGGCGCCAGATTTGGTGGTATATCGCCGAGTTGGCGAAAAACTTGCCGCCATTTGGCGAAAGAACCGTTCCCTCCCCGATGGTAGCCCCACTGCAGTTTCTCGGTATCTACGCAGATTTTCTAATGACCATAGGTATCTACATAGATTTTCTTAGCTTCATTTTCAAATCGTTATCTTTATAAATATACAAGAATTTTTTTCTAAATTATCCCTTTTTAATTGAAATGTCTGTATTGTAGTAACTGTTTTGACGTCGAAAACACTCAAATAAAGGTGCGATGTTGTTTTATCACATATTTAGTTGCAGTTTACATATATGTTTATGAAAAATATGTATTTTCTGTTTTGAATGATGTCAATTTCAGAAATTCAAAAATCTATCAGGAGAATAAGAATTTTTATTTATCTATAAAAAAAAAAAAAAAAGAACGCGTGTTATCATTTCTTTTTTAAATTATTGAACATGTTTTTAGTTAGTGGCAACTCGAAATAAATAATTGAACTAACAATTAAAAAGGAGAGACTTCTATAAGGTTAAATTATGGAAGGTATAACGTTATATAAATTTTAAATGGGTGATATTTCCTTAATATTGGATATTTTTTGACAGGTCTTTCGAAAGGCATATACCTAAATTAAAAGCTTTCGAACAAGCTATTACACGTCGCTAAATGTCTCCTGGTTCGGGTTATAATTGAGTTGTTTTTTTTCCTTGTTTCACGAGAAAAAAAATAACAAAACAGGGGTTCTCGATCTCCATAACTAATGGGTGGATCTGGATAATATTTTGTAAACTTTGAGGTCTAGAGTAGGACACTTCGCCTTTTCAATTTTGTCGCGATCCGATGATTGGGTCCAAAGTTATTAAAAGGCAAACTTTGGACTTTAACATTAGAGATGCGGCTGAGCACTGTAAAAAAAAAAATTCAAGAGGTTACTGAAAATTTCTTAGTAAATTTGTATTCCACAGAATTTTTTAGTAACCATAACAAACTTTTTTTTTGCAAGTGAAACAAGCATTTCTTTTGTAAACTGAACAAAAGAATTTTTTGTATAACTAACTTAAAAATTTTTAGTATGAGCCACCAAGCACATTTTAGTAATAGCTCCAAAATTATTTTTAATAACCATTACGTGCGCCCGAAGAGCAGGAGCTTCCTTCGAGCTGCATCCACACTTCTGAAGCGGAAGATTTTCGGCGAAACCGCAATAGATGGCAGCACCAAACATTCCTACCTGCTCCGACAGGATTTTCATAATCCCTTTATTAACGAGACATTAGATACATTCGGGGCGTATTTGGCGGTGGCAACTTTCGAACCCGAGACCTTTTAGCCTGGAGTCCGTCACTATAACCACTATGCTATCAAGGCCACGCCAGCTGTGTTTTAGTAAGAGCTATTAAAAATATAAAATTATTAACTCTATTCGTTGCTAACTTTTTTTCTAGTAATTCTTACAGATTTTTTTTGTAACCGACTAAGATTATTAAAATTTTTTTAGTAATTACAAGGATCACTAAAGTTTTTTTAGTAGATCGACCCTTTTTTTTTTTACAGGGTACTATACAGCAGTTGTTTATTTCACTATTTAACTGTTTAATACTCAAATTATAATTTTCTACATTCCTGTAAAGTTAAAAATGTAATTTATCTAAAACATTTAGTTTCCATTCATTGAAACAAGTTAGAGGCTTATTATAGTCTATCGAATTCTGATACATAAAAAGATCAAGATCTAAATTAAATTGTTGAAAATTTAAAGAATATTAAAACAAGAAAGAATACGAAATTTAGTTCCATTTGCCCTTAAACTGCGTAAATAAACATTCACAGCAATATTAATGTCTCCACGTGACCATGATCACTGTTAACAAAATTACCATAACAAGGATCATTACAAAAGCAAAGAAGATTATTTTTAGCGGATATAAATTTCGAAAATTTATTATAATATCCTGCGTCCAATTGTTACATTGTATTTGAATGATTTATGTATAGTAAAAATTTTTATAGAAAAATTATTTTTATTATTAATAATATTATGTAGATTTAATTTATTAAGTACATTATTTATAAAAGAAATTAGTAATTGAGTATCGTTAATTTTTTATGCGTATTATTTAAAATTTTAACATTAAGAAGATTAATTCTATAAGATAAAAATCATAGAATATCACAAAAATGTAAAGATAAACTAATAAATAAAAATATTCTGTAACATAAATTTAGATGCTTCTTTTTGATTAAAATTATGTATTTACTAATGTCCATTCATTTATATGATTACTGAATTCAATTTCCATATTGCATATTTTTTGTTTAATAATGCTTCTATATATATACAGGGGTGCCCAGAGAGCGGTTTGGTGACGCAAGATGCGTCATAAAATTTAGTTTTGGGGGGGAATTTGAGAAAAAGCTCATTTTTGGAGGGGATTTTTAATATTTCCTTTTTTTTTAATGTAAAAAAAATTCTTGATTTTTTTAATATCACTTTTAATTTTTTTCAACATTTAATTTCCAGGAAAGTTCTTGTGTTTTCTTTTTCTAAATTCTAGATAAGAGCAATAAGAACCCATTTTGCTATACTCAACTCGCTATCTTTTGTAAATCTTGATTCTTTTAATATCACTTTTGAATTTTTTCAACATTAAATTTTCAGAAATGTTCCTGTTTTTTTTTTTTTTTTTTTTTTTTTTCTCTAAATTCTAGATAAGGGCAATATGAACTCATTCTGCTATGCTCAAATCGCTATCTTTTGAATATGCAGTAGATTATAAGTAGGATATATTTTACAATTGATATTTTGTTTAGGGGGCGGGTCAATGTTAAAGTATGATTTTTTTGGGGGGGATTTGCGTCATTGGGTTTGGGGGGGATGGTCACCACTGTATATATATACTGTGGCTTAAACTTATTGTCACCTCTTTTTGTACGAGTAGTTTTTACATTTGCAGAATGATTTAAATTATAAATTATTTTTTAATGTTTGTAAACTTTAGAAATTAATTTACATCATTTATTGAATTTATTGTAGAATGTTTGAGCGTTCTGGCATTTGTATCTTATTTGCATGTTATCTCTCTGTCTCGAAGTCTGTTAATCATTTATTATTATTATTGTCATCTATATAATAAAACGCCTAAGCCATGGGACTGTCATCAACAGTTTCGGTCTGAAATCTTCACTTTTTATAATAAAAGCCTAAGTCATGTGACTGTCATCAACAGTTCCAGGCTGACCACTTCACTTTTTATGTGCCAAAAGGTCATTTCGCTGCTTTATGATAGTCGAGCGCAGGTTATTGACTGCCAAATATTTTACTGTCACAATCTTTCCTTTTAAAACATACGCATATCACTTATTTCCTTTAAAATGCAATAAATTTCATTTAAAATATATAAATTTAAAATTTGTTTATCAGATACATTTAAAATACACAACTTTCGTTCAACTCATTTAAAGTTCAATAAAGAATTAAATTAAGTTGCTTTCCAGTATAGTCCCCTGATGAGAAAAAAAAAAAAAAAACTGGCAATGTATTTACCGGAAATCTATTTACTATTTCCTATCAGAAGCAATTTTTCCATACGTGTATTACAATATATAATGAAGCCATTAATCTTTTTGTATAGAAAAAGAAGTAATTTGCATATAAGAAATATTGTATATAAATATGTATACATAAATTTTTAAAAAAAATAGGCACAGATGTCATATGCACATCATTGCTCCTAATTGGCGCCAAAACGACATTATTGAAGTGAAAAAACTTCTTTAAACACCATAAAATAAGTTAACTGCGCAAGGCCTTTCGAAAGAACTTAGTCTTTCTTCGTCAGGCGCAAAAACAAACGACATTACTTTGCCTCTTTCAAAACGACATTACTTTGCCTCATATGGTCACACGGCTATTGTTGTTTATTTATTAACAAATCTTTTAATTACTTTTATTTTCTTTTTTAAAATTATATAATTTTTTTGTTCTATAGTTATTATTAAACTTTTTTTACTTGAAGTTATTTACTTTTTAAGACAATAGAGAATAATTAAAAAATATACATAAGTGATATTCGAAAACGAAATTTTTGCATACTGGCATCAGAAGAAAATTGTGCCAAATATGGTGTAGATATGACGTTTATGCCAAAAAAAGTACAGATATAAACAAAAATAAATCTCATCAGGGTTTTTTTCATAAATATTTATATACATATTGGCAACAAATTTTGCTTTCTGAAACCCAAATTGTGCCAAGCTTAAAAAAAGAAAATGTCAAGGCCTTTATAGAAGAAAAAAACCTAATTAAACAATTAATAGTAAGAATAATAACATAAACCAAAATATTTTTAAACAATTAATAGTAAGAATAATAACATAAACCAAAATATTTTTAAATAATTAATAGTAAGAATAATAACATAAACCAAAATATTTCATTTCAACATTATAATAGTGTTTTTAATTTACAATCAAATAAATATATATTCTGCAATAACTTCAAATGAAATGAAGTTGACAACTTACTATCTTATTCCGTAAAGTAAAAAAAAAAAAAAAAAAAAAAAAAAAAAAAATATTCAATCATGTTGAACGGCCAACTCGATTTAATCGATACTTTAAAAATTTTAATCGATTTCTCTGAAGGTAATATAATTTTCATTTTCCTTCAAAAGTCGAAGATAAAATAGTCAGATGTGCCAATTCCAAAATTTCAGTGTATTAGTTTCTAAGATAGAAGAATTAAAGAAACCTCAGAGCCCCCCCCCCCCCCCCTGCAAAATAGCGTTTTTTGTTGATGTACACCAAAAATTGATCAGGATAAAATTTTATCAGGTACCAGCTGAATCTGAATTTTGATGAAAATCCATGAAAGCGCGAGATACAGCTATTGCGAAATCATAAAAAATGCAGCATATCAGCGCCACCTGTAAGGCAATTTACACCAAGAATTAAATAACACTAATCTATGTCAGGGATTTACTGAATCTGAATCTTGATGAAAACTCGTTCTTAAGATAGCGCTATTGAGTTAATCACGAATAATGCAGTATAGCAGCGCCATCTCTTAAGCGATTTCTACCAAAATGTAATTAGCATCAAATAATATCAAGGACTAATTGAATCTAATTTTTTATGAAAGTCCGTGCATTAGTTCATTAGATAAAGCTAAAATGAAAACAGGGGCGTGCGAAAAGAGAACTGCGCCCGGTTCAAAGTTCCAATTTAACCCCCCCCCCCATTAACTTTTTCTTGTGATAGGCTAGAAGTGATGTTAGTAGTAAAAATTTGGCGCCCCTAAATTTCCGCGCTCGGAACGACCGCCTCCTTTCGCCCCCCCCCCCTTTCACATGGCGCTGAGTGGACATTGTGAAAAATTCAGCATAGCAGCGCCATCTGAGAAACGATATACATCAAAATGCAAAAAAACATCAATTCATGTCAAGGACTAACTGGATCTGAAATTTAATGAAAATCCGCGCATTCGTTATTCAGATATAGCTGTTGCGCAAATCGCAAAAAATGCAGCATAGCAGCGCCACCTGTTAGGCTATATATACCAAAAATTAATTACATTCAGTTTATATCAAGGTCAAACTAAATCTAAAGTTTTGTGCAATTCCGTACATTTGTTCTTGAGATAGAACGGTCAGAAATTTTTGTCATATACAGACTCACAGAGTGACAGACACATACACAGACAGATATTTCTTAAAACCCATAAAATCGTGTTAAAGACCTTCTAAAATATATAAATCCATCAAAAACGGGAAGTCGAAATTTTTCACGAATCTAATACTCTCTTCTTGTAAAGTTACAAGAGAAAGTAAAAATGTAAAATCGATTCTGCCCGTAAGATCGGTCTTTAGATTCAATTTCGATCTTTAGATTCGATGTCGATCTTTAGATTCGATGTCGATTTTTAGATTCGATTTCGATCTTTAGATTCGATGTCGATCTTTAGATTCGATTTCGATCTTTAGATTCGATTTCGTTTTTTTTTTTTTTTTTTTTTTTTTTTTTTTTCTAGGTTAAATCAGTGTTGAATGCAGGTATTTTTCTGCGACTCCGAGGGAAGACATCATGTTTTACAATTCTGTAAGAGAGGGGGATCGCAATTTGTGCATTAAAAAGCATAAAATCTCATAACTTCTGTAGAGGGGGGGGGATCACCTGCGGGCCACTTCATTAATTCGACACTAGGTTAAATCGTTATATTTTTGTTTAGAAGTCCAGTTATTTGAAGCATTAGTTTATTATGTTTTATTTTTCACGCTCGTCTCTTCTAATTCCCCCCTTCCGCATCAGTTTTAACTTACAGGGCCGTTCGAAATATGCATACAGTTTTAAAAATGTCCAATTATCGGTCTATTTTATTTTAGATCCACATTTGAAATCCTTAACAAAAGATAAATAAAGGATCACCCTTCCGCCCGTTTGGGGTTTATCTGCACCCCGCCGGGGGGCATATTTTTTTGTTTCTTCAGATGAAACAAAAAAATCTTGAGAGGGGGCTTGCGCCCTCTCCCAATATACACCTTAAAATTTCGCTCATTTAATTCTCTACCATTTTTAACTTAAAAGTTTAAGCTACATGGTACCCCTTAGAGCTGTGGACCCCTCTACCCCTGTCGATCACTCACATAATTTTGCTTATTTCTTCACTTCATTTCAATCTTTAAAAGGCTATAACTACTTCTATAGGAGTTACAGTGGGGAGAAAAATTCTAGTATAGCTAACCATTTCTCGCCGTTCATTTTGCTATTCCAGTTTCCCTGTTTTCCCTATAGGACCTTTTTTTTTGGGGGGGGGGGAGGGCAGAGGGGGGCTTTCTCATTTCTTGATACAATATGTCTATTGAAAGCTTATGCTTCATGCATTACAAATCTAGCATAAGAAATTTTCTCCCATCATTTCAGGTCACGTTACGGACCCATAATGTGTTAAGATTTTAAATTTTCAAACTTCTTCGAAAAAAAAAAAGGAAACATTGATACATATCAGCGAAGCTGGGGTTCGAACCCGCAATCTTTTTATTGCACACGTAATCCCTAAGCTTATTGGCCACCGAGAACTCAGCAGCGCTATTATTTCTTTAGCTTGTCATCTTTAAATTCGTAATATCTTTTGAATGGAATGTCCGATTTGAATAATTCAAAAAGTAATCTACAGATATTGTAACAGGCATTAATACAAAATGATTTATTTGGATAAGGATTAAGGTATCGATAGTATGGTCTAATTTTGGTTGGTATATTTATCGCGTTTTAAAATGTAAAAAAGTAGTTATAGTGAGTTAACTACAATAGCTGGACCTATGGTATAAAGCGAGTTTTTTTTTTTTTTTTTTTTTTTTTTTTTTTTAATAGATATTGATATATTCTTTAATATTATAGAACCTTTTTTTTATTCATTTAAACGTATTTCCTGACGATTCAAAATTATATATCCTAACGATTCAAAAAATACACACATAATTGTTCAAGGTTTCACTTCTGTCGGCACTCAGAATGCCACTATTTTTTTTTTTTTTTCATGTTCGCCCGTCCTACCCCCCCCCCCCTTCCTCACCAATCTTAACTTACAGATCGCTCAAATTATGACTGCGATTTTAAAAAAGTCTAATCCTCGTTCTATTTTATTATAAATCATATTTTAAAACCTCAACAAAAGATACATTTGGGCCGGGGTCGCCCTTCTGTCCGTTTGGGATTTACCTTGCCCCCCGGGTGGGAACATATTTTTTGTTTCTTCCACACCATCTCATGTAACATATCGTTATAAAGCTTTTATCTCCTCGTTTTGTTCTGTTACTACCCCTCTCTTCACGTAGTTACATTCTCTTGGCACTTTTTGTAATTTCTAAGAGTGCATGTTCCCCGCGGCCACCCCCATGAATTCAACACTAAGTTAAACACTATATTTTTCTATTAGAAGCTCAGTTATTTGGGTTATTAGTTTATTATAATTATTATTTTTTTCAAGTTCGTCCGTTTTAATCCCTCGCCCCCTCCCCCCTTCCTCGCCAATCTTTACTAAATGGGCCGTTCAAAGTATGCATGCAAATTTTAAAATGTCCAATTCTCGTTCTATTTTATTGTAAATCCTCATTTTGAAACTTCAACAAAAGATACATTTGGGCTATGGTCGCCCTTCCGTCAAGAGTGGGGTTTACCTGCCCCCTTGGGTATGGGACATAGTTTTTGTTCTTCCAAACTATTTCGTGTAACATTTGGTTGGCACTAGAAAATAAAAAGTTTTTTTGTCTATACTTCTTTTTCCCCATCCTAGTTACACGCTCTTGGCACTCTTTATCCTCGGTTTAATGCCAAGTTACTCAGTGTTCTTGTTAGTTGAGTTATGTCTCTGAAATTTGTCAAAATTTTTGCGTAAGTGACAATCATTTTAAAATTTAAAATTCTTATTATCCGACTCTAAAATCTGCAATAGCTTAATTCTGTGCCTCCCTAAATGGGGATGGGGGGTGGGAGGCGGTAATTACGGTCCTGCTGATTGTCTAAGTTTTGAAATTAGTAATTTGGATCTTCTCTGCGTGAATCTGAATATCAAAATATCGATTCTAATATCGTTTCTAGAACTGAGAAATCGAATCTTATTATGATCGATGTTGTTTTATACGATATCGATTTTAATCTATTCTCAAAATTACCAGAATCGCCCATCACTAGTAAATGATATAAAATCATGAAGATAATTATTCGAAAAGTAAGTACACCAACAATGAATGATATGATAACTTAATTATGATAAACACATGATATCATAGTAGTCATTCTTATAATATGATAGTAGGTAAATTGATGCAATTTTAAAATGGTGGTTCTAAATTTACGGTTTGTATTTACGAGGATTTTATTTTGACATTTCTTAGTTAGTTTTGATTTTTCTATCAGAATCTTCTGATTTGGCTAAATATTGAACAAGTAAATTGAATTATGAATAAAAGTAATATGATAGATTACTTAGCCTATTTAAAGGAGACCAAACTGGTCGCCAAGAGTAGCTAATCTTATAATATACACATAATTCCATACTTATATAAAATTTTACTTACGATATCCTCTTCAGCAAGTTGCTGTATAAAATCAATATCCTCAGCGTTGTTTGGTATGAGTGATATCAACGCATCTCTAAACGGGGAAAAAATAGTAATATACATGTACAATACAAAAAATGTGTACAAGTAAAAAGAATATATTTATTAAAAAAGCATAAATTGTAAATAAAGAATCGCACCTAATTTGCGAAGCATGCTTTTTAGGGCTTCGTTCATCTGACGAAACCTTATTCGTCTTTATCCTCTGTTTATCTGTCACAGAGTCCGTAAACAGAAACTATACAAGTCAGAGAGTTCAAATTTTGCTTACTTACAGCTGCATACCTCTTGTCACACAACAAATGGAGAAATTTTTGAAAACGATTATTATTTTAATTTAAATATTATTTTTTAAATATCATCAGTTCATTTTTTTGTTGTTGTCGTTTTTTCACTTCTAATTGTTGCACGCAGGTTTAAATATATATAAAAATTATTTCTTTTTTCTTTTTTTTTTTACCCTTTCTTTTAAAAGAACTACCCCTTTTTTTACCTTTTACTTTTAAGAGTACTTCTTTTGTCACAATTACAAAATTGGTATTAAAAACTACAAAAAAAAAAAAAAAAAAATTAATATCTCAAAAATAAATTGAGATACAGCTTTTAAACACATTGCATTTAAAAGTAATTTTTTCCCCTATACGATGGGGGGAAATTGAAAATGTGCGATATTTAGAAGTTTAAAAATTTGCAATAGCGTAAATTTCGAAATTGAAATTTCATTTCTTCTAATTGTTGCACGCAAGTTTAAATAAAATTATTATGTATGTAACATAAATTAATGGATTAAATAAATTACATGAAAAACGCCCTTATTTGTTTTTATTTCATCATATTACATCTTACTTATAATCTATTTTGACACGCGAATTGAAATATTTCTTTTTTATTTATTAAATTCTTATTCATTTTAACTACTAGCCGCCTCTGGTGACCAGTCTGGTCTCCATTAAATTTATACTAAGGTTTGCACTATTTTACTTTTATTCATAATTTTATGTACTTGCATGCCTTCACTAAATCTGCAGATTCTGATAGAGAAATCAACAAATCTATGCGATCAAGGCAGTATTTAGGCGAAGAATTTAATATTCTGTTTGGCACGATTGGCAAAAAAATCCCGAAATAGCACCGAAAAACCTTTTTTCGTTTGTTAATATATATATATATATATATATATATATATATATATGTCACTTTTTCATAATCTGGCCGTTAAAACGAGACATTCATACAATCTATCTATCTATATTATAAAGGCCAAACGCATACGTCATTTTGCGAATGGCAACACTTTCTGATGAAATTTTGGTTTTGGAATTCTCGCTACTACAAATGTCATACTTCTACGCATCACACATTGTCAATTTTTATACCGTCGCATAGAGAAAAAAAATTACTATTAACCCTTTCAGGGGCGGTGTTTGCAGTCTGCAAACACATAATATTACTGTTGCAATTTCGAACTGGCACCAGTATAATTTTAGTGCAATTTCGATTTTATAATATTCGCGAAAAACTGCTCTTGATTATTTTCAAATAAATCTGTTCTTTAATTGTGGTGTGAATCAATTATTTGAACATTTTCGGAACAGAAATACCTTGCCCCGGAAAGGGTTAAATGCAATTCGTTTGAAAGCTGTATCTGAGTTTGTTTTTGAAATATTAATTTTTTTGTAGTTTTAGTATGAAATTTGTAATCATGGCAACAGAAATACGCCATTTTCTCTTAAAATTGATTAAAAGAAATAATGAAATTAAAATACTATTTCAAGAAAATCGTCTGTTATAAGATCAGATGAATTTTGGGTTGCTATTTTATTTTTATTCACTAATTAAATGTTTTTATTTTATTGCAAACTTACTTTCCAAAAGATACAGATAACTTCATGATAATAACTGATTTTTATTATATTTTATTGATTACATATGCGAATAAATTTAATTTTAATAATGTAGGCAATTGAGTTTTATATAAATAGTATTGTGTTAATTTTAGCTTAAAAAAATATTTTTTGAGACTTAGACTGAACAATATAAGATGCATTTTTTACTGTAGTTAATTTTGTAGCTTTATTATAAAACAATGAAACACTCCCTTCTTAAACATTTTCTATAGTCGAAATTCGACGGGTTCCACCTCGTATATTTAAAAGACCTGGCTGGGTTTTTTTTTTAGTCATCAGCCCTGAATTTTCTACTCAACCGATTTTGATAATTATTTTTTTTTTAATGAAAGCTATTTATTTGTAGTTGTGCCCATTTTAGCTATTTTTTAATTTATTTCCATTTTTATGTTTTATTTTTAATTTTAAATGCTTTTTACGATATTTCTTCGAAATGGTGGCAACTCAGTTTAACTTTTCTCTTGATAATAAAAATTTATTTTCCATTATCACTTTCCACCAGTCAGAAGCTTTATTTCATCAGTGAACATGTCCTCGCATTTAAAAGAAAAAAGTTCATTGTTTTCGTAAAATTTAACCACAATAAAATGATTGCGTATAATTATGCACTAATTGAGGTAAAAAAAAATATATATTTACTGAGAAATAATATTAATCATGTAAATAAAATAACAGAAAATAATTTATGATAAAAATTAATGCCTAAAGCAAAATATGAAAAATTTCAAATGAGGAAAATGATGTCATTCAGCAACCAGATAAATGGGAATTACAATATTATTACAGATGCCTTTTTCATATTACTAATAACAGTAACTTTTAAAAAACATTTGAAGAGAAAAGGACGTCACTATTTAAAACATCGCATTTTTACTCATAACGATATTATATTTCAATATTTCTTTTCATTATGGACACTGAGATTGAGATTTTACTTTCAGATGACTTCAGTTAGTGAAAATAATGTCATAGTAAAAATTAAATTAGTTTTTTTTAATAAAACTATTTTTTGTGAGTGCATATAAAATAAAATTTCTGGATTTCGCCGGCACTCAGATTACAATTTTAACTGAAGATATGTGAATATTTGCATGCAAAATTGTAACTGGCAAACTTGACATTAAATTTGGAAATATATTTATTATATATTGCTTCAATAATGTAATTACTTTTGCTTTTTTTTAAACCACATTGATCGAGTCTTTTAAACATTTTATTCGTCGAATTCGACGGGATTCCACTCGTTTTATTGTTAAAATGCATTTCCTTTTTCTCAGAGTCTATAAAAAAGCATTTAAACTAAAGAAAAAATCCATTTTTGGTGAATCTAGTCAATGAAGAAATAGCACGTCAAATTGTATCTCTTTATTATTCCGCAATTCCAATGTTTCAGAGAGAAATTTCTAATCAACTGAGTATTTCACGCCGTTCTATTTGCTATTATATTGATAAACACAAGAAAAATGAAGTTAGTTCATTGCATTCTAAACGGGGTCGTCCTTCTAAAAGACCTCTATCGATATATTTTTTTTCTTAATCGGAGGCAAAACTGAATTCTGCAATGGCAAAATCTACATTCAACTTTTTTTTTGTACAGCAAAAAATATTAACAATTTAAGCTATTATCGATATTGAAAGAAGTATTTCAAAATATTGATATTTTATGTTGTGCTTACATTTTGAACTGAATCTTTTCATCCAACTACATTTTTATGTTAATACCATGCTAACCCCTTTTAGCATATTTTGCTTGATTGTATTCAGTTTTTGCGTAAGGAGAAAAAATTATTAAACAAATACATATGAACTCAAGTAATCCACTCTTTCGAAAAATACTTGTAAGATTTAGTGAGCTTCTATGTATGTTGAATTTAGAAAACTCTTTACAAATGAAAGGGGCCCTGAAATGACACCGTGCTTTCCTTAGCTTCAGAGGTTAATCGAGCCCTGACTGGGATAGTCTCTGAATGGTTATAAAATTAGTATTGAGCCTAAGGGAATAAATTTCGTTCCATGAAAAATAGTCGTTCACGGAACCGGAAAATAGTCGTTTATAGGAGATGCTCGCACTGGGAGTTTTTACTGTAACTTCCTTTTTCAACATAGGAAGATTACTCATGTTAAAACGGCGTAGAGTTCTGTATCTTTATTTCTAAAATGGCATGTAAAAATAAACATAGATTTGATAGTTCCAAGAGTTACAAATTTTTTTCATGATAAGCAAATTGCGAAAAGTAGAAAGTTAAAATAAAAGAATTTCAAAGCAACCAGAAAGTACCTGTAAGAAATTATAATCCAGAAGCCAAGTAGATATTTTGTCGAGTTACGGCAAGAGAAGGATAATTACATTGTGGGATTCGAATTGGTTCAAATAAATGGAAAAGACATGTTGATCAAATAACTAATATAGGTTCTTTATTTAATTATTTAAATTCTGTATAAAATTATACAGGAAATTCCAGAAGTGAAAATGGAATGGTTGGACAAAATGATTCTTCACCAATACAACTAGTATCACAGATCTGCTGCCAGCGGACTCTTTTGATCCAAATATTCCAAATCCTATATCAGCTGAATTTCATGATCCTAATACTCCAAGTCCTAAACCTACTGACTTTGATTTAATTCTTCCAAAATCCTTCGTTTCCAGTAATTCCATTGCTGATGCTGCTGAATTATTAAAATATTCAACACTTCTTCTTCTCCACAGGTATTTAAACAATCTTCCAGAATCAGACGAGCTCTTATTTATCTTAATATTAATGAGAGGGATAAGGATAATATCTTTCGGCTTGAATTTTATTCACTGGATGGCAACATCACAAATATTTTAAAAGACTGTCATGTAAGCTTTTCTGAACTAAATAGAATGCGTCTAAAATGTGTAATGTGTGTATGTAATAGGTGTTCATTTGTTATGCGTGTAATTAAACATTAATTAAGTATTTACAAGCCCTCTCATCCTTGAATATGTAATTATTCAAGTATTATTTAATTAAAAACACTCGGATTTTAACGATGTTATTCATAAGTTTTCTTATTTCGAAATATCGGTTTCTCGGATGCTACCAATTTTCAAGTAAACATTTTCATATTCAAGAAAAATAAGAGAATTAACATTAAAGTGAATGGCACTTAATTAACGTTAATGTTATTAAAATTAACATTATTTTGTTACTCTTGCATGTTATGAATTAGAATATGAGTTCTATTACGCAGTTGAAAATATTTATTTGAGAATTTCGGATACATTGTCCCAATGACCGGTGATATTTTGAGTAGCTAAAACTGTTAGGTACACTTTAAAACTCGGAAACATTTCTGCAATTTACGGGGGGAATTTTTTTTTTAAGGGGGAGGGAATATTACAGTATATTAGAAAATGTGTTTCGAAAACTGTATTTACCAATAGTCCATCAATCAAATTAACTTCAGTAATCGAACTAAAATCTTTACGAAAATTCACGTTACGGTTTGGCTTTATTGGTGACATTATGTTACATTTTTAATAAACGTATTTTATAAACTAGTAAAATACAAAAAGTCGCCCCCTTTTTTTTTTTTTTTTTTTTTTTTTTTTTTTTTTTTTTTTTTTGTAATGAGAAAAATTAGTCGAAATTCATAGAAATGCAATTATTCATAAAGGCCTATCCTTTGACAATAACAAGTGTTTCATATGAACACGTCGTCTGACAGGACACTATGCACGATAAAAACTGCACGCTTTGAAAAAATTAAAGAAACGTTTCCTAATTTCGAAGGAATGTTTATGAAAATTCGGTGTTACTTTGCATGATTCTGGAAAATTTCCCCTTATATTTAGAAACTTTAAGGTGAAGAAGCAATCGGAAACCCACTAGGGTTTCCGATTGTTTAGACAAATTAGTAAATTTTTGAAATTCACTAGAGATTAACTTTAGAAACGTTCCTGTAAGTCCTCGGAAATGCATTATTTTCTGAGGTATATGTTTAATTTTTCTCCAATGATTTCTAAAAGTAATGAAGAAGTTTGTCGAATGCTGCGCCATTCTCATTGACGATGTTACATAAACATATAATTTTCATAAACATTTCTGTTATATTAGGGATATTTTTTAATTTACAATTTCTTACAGCATACGACTTACAATATTTCTATTAAAAAAAAAAAGCCGTTGGGGGTCACCGCAGTATTTATCCAACATGGATATGCATAATATAAAATATGAAAATAAAACGTGTTAACTATTTATATAATGCATCGCAATTCCAAAATAAAATTTAAAGGCATATTTAAATATTCCCGTTATTACATACTAAGTACATACCAAATTTAATGTCTTTGTCTCAATTTGTTCGGGAGTTAAAGAGTTTACAGACACACAGACGGTAATTTTTTTCTTCTAAAAATATGTTTTTCGGCATCCCCAGTGTTTAAACGTGTAAATCCGTTAAAAAAAGTTTTCGATTTTCAAAACCATTGCATGATTTACTCTATACTATGTATGATGGGTAAATAAAACAATAAGAATACTTTTTTTTCAGTGTAAAAATAAGAATAAACAAAAGATTAATTATTTACCTGGAATAATCATTATGTTTTTCTGTTCTTGAACATTTACGTCCTACTTTTACTTCAAACCGATAAAGCAACATCAGCAGAGTGAACAGAAAGACTCCAACATAAGTCATATTCTATTCTGAAAAAAGAAATTGGATAGCAACGCATCAACCATATCGAGTAATAAATGAAGAGGAGTAAAAAAAAAAAATAGTTTAAAGATGAAAAAAAATTTTAAAATATCATGCATTAAATATAGATTATGAAATACTTTCCAACACTTCCTGAAATTTTAAACAAAACTTCCTTATTTGCCCATAGCCAAAAATGTTTTCCAATACTTTTGAACAGGCCTGTATTTGATTTGTCGGTTGATATAGATATACTATATAATGGGGAAATTTACTTTAGCAAGAAAATGCATAAAAGGTTGAAATTTTTCTTTCAGCAATTCATACTAATGTATGGAAACATACTTAATATTTTTGTTCAGCATTGCAGTTTAACTCGTTCTTTTATTACTCGCCACTATTTAGCTAAATTTTAATTCAAATTAAAACACTCTTAAATCTATTGAATGATTTCAATAGATTTAAGAGTGTTTTAATTTGAAGCGTGATCGCTTCAAAAATTATCATCCATAGGCGATTATTTAACCAATTTTTTTCGTAACCTTGTATATCATTTTATTTATATTCTATAAACCTTTCTTAGTATAAACTTTATGCAATTTAACGTAAAAATGCATAATTCACTTAAAAACCACATTAAGTAATATACGCTCATATTCAGTAACATTTATATATTCAGTAACTTTTTATGTAGCCATGTACATCAACTGTAGCATTTATACACACCATATAATATGCATAAATTATGTGAAACTTAAAAGCGCACATCATAATTAAAAATGCATTTCAACCATCCATCAGCCATCATCGCTAATATACAGTAGTTCGGATAGAATATACTATTTTAAAACTTTGTATATCAATGTAAATGCCATACAATTCGTATTATGTGTGTAATAATTTGTATTAAGTTTCAGCGACGTATATCAATTTTATTATGCATGACATAGTTTAATATAGGAAATATATGTGGCAAACAATCTCCCCTTTAACATTATGTAATGGAATTCTTTTCTCTAGATCTTTAAATGAATAATAACTATTCTTTTCACCGCATATTTTACAGAATACATATTTTAGTGCATTTCATAGATGCATATCAATTTTATTGTGATTGACAAGGCATAACATCTTTGAAATTCATTTGAAGTGATTTTTCCCATAGGTCGTAATGTATCGGAATAGTTTTGACTGTCTCTGTAAATTAAATAATCTAATAAATGCTAGAAACTTCATTTGAAATAACTTTCATGCCAGGATAAACGTCAATATCTTCCTAAAATTCCAGGGCAATTTGACTATATTTATGAGAAATAGAGCGCGGTTAGACAAACAGACGGACTGACAAGTCGAAGACATAAAATTTTCAACTTTGTTGGAAAGTGTTTAAAAAAACACCCTTTTATAAGCAGGACAATTCCACAGAAATGTTCTATTTGGGAGAGGGGAATAAAATTTATAATTAATTTAAGGGAATGATCGGAAATTTTGGAATTTTTAGGTTCTATAAAAATTTTTTAGTAAAAACTCGTTGTAAACTACTGTATACTTTTTTAAAAATCCGTTAAATTTACGGCAAAGATTGCTGTCAGTAATTTTACTAGACTAGCGGTTTTTGCCGTAAAAATTGCGGTAAAATTAGATGTAATACAAAAATTTACATCTAATTTTATTGCAATTTTTACGGTAAAAACTGCTAGCGACGTTGCTGCCAGCAGTTTTTGCCATAAATTTAACGGATTTTTTTTTTTTTTTTTTTTTTTTTTTTTTTATTAGCATCCGATGCTATTTCTTTCAGACAAGCTAAAAATGTCGTGTCATCAGCCCTGAATTTTCTAGTCAACCGATTTTGATAATTATTTTTTTAAATGAAAGCTATTTATTTGTAGTTGTGCCCATTTTAATTATTTTTCAATTTATTTCCATTTTTATATTTTATTTTTAATTTTAAAAGCTTTTTCATGACATTTCTTCAAAATGGTGGCAACACAGTTTAGCTTTTCTCTCGATAATAAAAATTTATTTTCTAAAATGATTGCGTATAATTATGCACTAATTGAGTTAAAAAATATATACATTTACTGAAAAATAATATTAATAACGTAAATAAAATGACAGAAAATAATTTATGATAAAAATTAATGTCTAAATCAAAATAAGAGAAATTTCAAATGAGAAAAATTATGTCATTCAGCAACCAGATAAAAGGGAATTACAATATTATTATGGATGTCTTTTTCATAAACAGTAACTTTTAAAGAACATTTGAAGATAAAATGACGTCACTATTTAAAACATCGTATTTCTACTCATAACGATATTAGGTACTACTCTGTTATCTCGTCGACAAATTTCGCCATATACAAATCGCCACATTAATAGCCAAATTATACATATTGACATAATTTGTATTTTAAATAACGAAAAAATAAATAATTAGTGGAATATTAATAAAAATATTAATAAAAAGTCGAAATAAAAATCACTTAATGACATTTTAAACACATGAATCGTATTTAATGTCATTGAATGTGACATTCACGATCATATTGCATTTCCTTTTACTCAGAGTCTATAAAAAAGCGTTTAAACTAAAGAAAAAATCCGTTTTTGACGAATCTATTTAATGAAGAAGTAGCACGTCAAATTGTATCTCTTTATTATTCCGCAATTTCAATGTCTCAGAGAGAAATTGCTATTCAATTGGATATTTCCGCCGTTCTATTTGCTATTATATTGATAAACACAAGAAAAATGAAGTTAGTTCATTGCAATCTAAACGGGGTCGCCCTTCTAAAAAACTTCTATCGATTTTTTTTTTTTTTTCTAATCGGAGGCGAAACTGAATTCTGCAATGGTAGAATCTACATTCATCTTGTTTTAAACTGTACACAAATTAAGTTAAGTACTCTTATTGTCATTTTGACGTTATAATGTTACGCATTAAAAGTTACGTCAGTTACATATGTAAATGCCTTTCTTTATTTTTTATTGTTCAAAATTTAATTTAAAAATCTATTATTAAAATATGTCATTATTTGAAATCATTAGCCAAATGAAAAGAAATGTTGGCGAAGTAGTTTCAGCGTGAAAAAATTAAAAAAGAGCCCCAAACTCCTTATTGTATTTTTTTTTTTTTTTTTTCCAAATGTTCTAAAATAAGCTATTTTTTTAAAATAACTTATAAAATATTAATTCGACCTTTCCGCTATCGAGGCTAGTAAAAATAAGTACATTTTAAATATTATTTAAATGTGTAAATGCTTCAGACATTCTTTTAGCAATCTAAATAAAAATTAAAAATAGCTATCTTCGATTTTCCGTTGGGAAAATATACAACCAAAAATTGCTATGATATTTCGACTTTTAATCGATACAAAAATAAAAATAAAAAAAATGATCTGAAAATATTTTGCATACACTAATAAATAGTACGAGTACAATAGCTAATTTCAACACCGCACATTCTAACAAAACTTTTCTTTATTTGGCTCTTGTTGCGATTAAATTTGTTTGTGTTTTTACTGCGCAACGTTAGTGCATAGATATTAACTGACATTAGAGAAATAGTTATCACATAAGCCTTTTTTGTCTTTGGCTGATATTAAACTGAACTGGTTTTAAGTCAATATCTCATCACTTCTAAAATTACTGTTAAAAAAATCCAAATGCATAGTTTAACCATTTTTCCGGCACGGTCAATTTCTGTTAGTATTTAGAAACAACTTTTTGATAAATTAAGAATCCCTTTATTTAAGCTTTCACTGTAAAAGCAAAATTTTATTAAAATTTTATTGGTGTGGTTTGCAAGTTTGGAATTAAAATTAAGTATCCCAGACTGGGCACAGTGTGCCGGAAAGGGTTAAAATAAATCAAAAGTATACTTACTTTTTTCACTAAATAATATTCATTACAAAAATTAATTTTAAACATTTGCTTCTTCCCCTAAAAATTACTTATACTGTTTGATCTAGATCTAAAATATTATTTGAAAAATTTTAATGTTTCGTATTTCAGTTAAACTGAAAAATAACATTTATACTTATTCATTTATTTATTTTTAATGACACTAACCAGATTTGTTTTCAGAAAAAAATGTGCTATGAATTATGTGTATTTCAAAATCGCATAGATATAATTTTCAAAGAATTTTATTTTTTATAATTTTAACATTTTCGTAAAAATCAATAAATATTACATAATTAGATACGAAAGTAACAATATTTTTCAACGGAACGACTCTGTTTATTTGCTTAAAGCCTGTGTTGCCTGTTTTTAAAGTCATCTTCCATTGAAATTTCCGATTAAAAAATTGCAGTACACAAAAGAAACAATTATGAGGGAAAAAACTTTTGGGGAATAAAACATAAAAGGAAAGAAAGGAAGCTAAAATAAAAAGTTCATGTTCTTTTGTGCTACAGCTAAATGGTTTCTTTATTTCTTTCCTTTTTTTTTTTTTTTCCTTTAAAACAATTTAAAGTAGAAAGTTTTAAAGATCATTGTGTTTATAGGAGACACTATTCTCCACAGTTTTCTCTCATTTAGGTATATTTGGCCTTTTATTAAATAAATACGTACAACAGGCCTGTCCAACCTTTCACTAAACAAGGGCGAATCTCAGCTCTTTGCAATCAATGAAGGGCGCCATTATTAAAATGTCTTAAAGCAGGCAACAATATTATCTCACAGTATTAGTATAATGATACACACATGCAAACGCATTTCGCTGTAGAAGACATAACACTCCCATGTTATGAAACGTCTTGTAAATTGAGAAAGAACTTCAAAATAATTGCAAATAGTTCTAAATTTATAATTATACATTTTTTTGCGAGGGACTGTCTCAAATCTTTTTAATAGGAAGAGAACAAGAAATTAAATTTCGTCAGTTATTAAAATAAAATGTAATCAGCGATATATATATATATATATATATATATATATATATATTCTGTGGACTACAAATTTCCTTTGCATTCATTTTATTTTATTTATTTATTTATTCAGATATTCTCGTTTCACTATTTTTTTTTTTTTTTTTTTTTTTTTTTTTTTTTTTTTTTTTATATAATTCAATTCTATTCAAATCCTTCGTTTTGGTTTATTGTTTTATTGATAAAATCTATTGGTGAATTTTGTCTACTTTTAATGGTATTATATATATATATATATATTTTAGGGTGCAAAAATGCTGCTAGATTTTTTTGAGGGTGCAAATTTTTCGTAAAAGTACAGAAACAAAGACAAACATGATACATTGACTAATATGGGTAGTTATAAAGAGAAAACCTGATAGAATAATGATGGAAATAATTTCGCACAATTTTATAAGCTTTTTTAAAGAAAAATGATTAAAATTACGTAAAATTTCTAAAGTCTGAGGGAGAAAATGAAAGTCTTTTTACCATCTTATGAAAAAGCCAATAGTCCCATGAAACAATAGCAATAACAATAATAAATAACTGACTTTCATGCATGAAGGAAGGATGGAAGGCATTTTTTCCTACGTTTTACATCTTAATGTATTTAAGAAGTTGTTGAGAATTTTTACAATTTCCAAATATCATAATTTCCACAAAATATTTTATAAAGTATAATTATAAATTAGTGAAGAAACACAATAACACATGATTAATTTTTTAAATTGCGTTATAATTTTTGATCTATATGAAATGCACTTGCGAAGGTTTTAAAAATATCTCTCAAGCGAATATCAAGAATTTTGAATAAAACATATTTTAAAAGAGAATTTTATTTTTTACAAATGCAAGTAAAAGGAAAACTTCAAAAGGGCGCCAAGAAAATATTCAAAGAGCGCCATGGCGCCCGCGGACGCCGCGTTGAACAACCCTGACGTACACTGTAAACCAGTGTTTCCCAATCTTTTATTTGCCGCAACTTGCTGAAGCATCTCTAAATTCACGATGCCCCCTCACTCCCCACCCCACTCTCTACCATATGAACATATATATATATATTTCCATTATTTTAAAGGTGAACTCTATTTCTATGGAACAAGCTTCATGGAACTATAACCCTTTCGGGATCGAATTTTTTTTTTCAATTTTAGGAAAAGATTATTTTTACGTTAATAACATTAATACTAGCTATCTTTATAGATTAACTAGCAGTTTTAGCCCGCTAAGATTTCTTTAAAAGAATCTTGAATTAAATGAAGTACATCTAGCAAAAAAAAAAAAATAATAATAATAATAATATCTAATTAAACATCTATAATTGTTGCCTTATTCGTATAATGTTACATTATCCTGCTCTAAGTCGATGTTGACGACATAATAGACAAAATATCTTTAAAATGACTGCAACACCTAAGTTTAACTATATTTTAGTAGGTGTTTTATCTTGAATTTCCCGCTTCTACCTAAACCTGCTGCTGACATCTGGCGAAATATCTCAGAAGCGCTAGAGATGTATAATTTGATATAATGGGCAGAGAGCTTTCCTGTTATATATCACATGAAGGGTGTTGGAAAAATTTTGAAAATTTCCCTCCTCCCCCCTTCCAGAGTTCCAACTATCACGTGTCCCCGGTTTAAAACCTTCCTCTCTCAATTTTCAACAGAAATTTTCAAATATTATAACTAATATTTATCAAAGAGACCCGTAAAAAATCCGATCTGTAATGATAAAACGCTACGATTTCAAAAAATTTCGAAAACTTCCTTGCCAGGGGGGAGGGCAAATTGGGGTCGAGAAGAAGAGTTCATACTATGAAAAAGCGGTCTGAGTACTTACCGATGATACGTCACATGACAGGTCCAAAAAAAGTTTGGAAATTTTTATCCCCAGTTTAATCTTTCGGGGGTGGAAATTTTAAAATCTCTGAAACATGTCTTTAATTATTTATTTAATAGATTTATTTTCTGCCGTTTTACGCTTCTACTTAAAACAACTGGTGAGATGTGCCAAATGATCTAAATTGTTCAACGCCACCCCCCCCCCCCTTTTAGTTCTCTCAGGGGGGCGATTTCTAAAATCGCTGAAATGTATGTTTAATTATTTTTTAGTAGATTCAATTTTTGAAATTTCATGCTGTTATCTTAAATAGATACTGAAATAATATAGGAAGATGTTCCAAAATTTTCAACCCCTTTTTGCCCCTCTTAGAGGTAGGATTTTCAAAAATCCCATCTTAGTGCACGCTTAAATCATAAGAAGCATATTTTCCCCAATTTTCATGTTTCTACGTTTAGTAGTCAGGGCTGTGCGTTGATTATCAATCAGTCAGGACAAACTGTTTTATATAGATAGATTAGTGTTTGAAGAATATTTCGTTGTCTGAAAGATAACAAATGTTTGTGTTTTGCGTACTATTCAATTAATATTCATATGACAACAGGCTAAGGAAGAATTTTTGGAGATGTTTAGAAAATAATGCTATACAATAAGATTTAACTTATATTTCAACTTTCAAATACTTTTTGTGCTTTATTATACATGATTCGTTCCGGAAAATAACTTTTATTTTAAATATAAAGAGTGAAACACATGTTTAAAATAAAAGAATCGCAAACGGCGCAAAGAAGATTAAGATAATAAGAAAAGATAATATTTTTTGTTATTACTAAATGCCTAAACATAAATGAAGTCATATAGTAAATGCATAAACATATACTAGCATAACAACATGTAAATAATAGCAAATGTTTTAAATAAAAGAATCGCAAACGGCACAAAAAAGAATTAAGAAAAAGATGATAATTTTTGTTATTACTAAATGCCTAAACATAAATGAAGTCATATAGTAAATGCATAAACATATACTAGCATTACAACATGTAAATAATAGCAAATGTTTCAAATAAAAGAATCGCAAACGGCGCAAAGAAAATTAAGAAAAAGATAATAATTTTTGTTATTACTAAATGCCTAAGCATAATTAAAGTCATATAGTAAATGCATAAACATATACAAACATTACAACATGTAAATAATAGCAAAAGTATTTTTTGAAACAAAGTAATACTCCATTAAAATACTTACTATTAATAACACACCAGATCCCGAAAGAGTTAACAGTAACTATTCTTCGCATTTTATAACTTCTGAAAGAGTTATTTTTGCGTTACACATGTGTTTTTAACATAATTTTACAAATATAATGAGGCTATACATTTTTATTTTTATAGCTACAAGATGTTCGTTATTCCTTTCATCGATGACATTGTATTGATACATTTTAACAACATAAAAAGTTGGAGGAAAAGTTTTAGACAATAAATTTTCTTTCTATGGAAAATACAGGACATAAGAAGCATTTCAAGGTTCTCATCTTTATCAATTTCAAAAGCCATTGTTCTACATCAAAGCATATTTCTCTGTTTCCATTTCCCATTATTGTTAATTAACTGCAATGTATTATTTCCTTTTAAAATTTAAATTGTATATGTTAAAAATTTAGTTACTTTGTAGCAAGGACAAGGTATGTAGCAGTTGTTTAATGTGTAGCAAGCTGCAATATAGAGTTATGGCTATTTGCTGTTTAAATAAGTTTTCTTTTCTAATATTGCTTAAAATTGATCAATTTTATAAAGATAATTGTATCGCAATTAAATTATTTCGCATATTTTTTAGGTTAAACATTATGGTCAAACCGGCCAGATTCAGATATAGCTTTAAATAATTTCAGGTGTATAAGTTTCTTCATGAAGCATATAGCAGAGTGAATTTAATACAAGTTTCGTTCAATAAATAACGGTTAAAGTTCCAAAAATTGTAAAATACATTGATAAGCAAAGCAGTTATAGGAATTTTTAATTATGAAGAAGGAAAATAGGTTGAAATAAAAGGTGGTAACTTTTTTCTAAGTTCTTCAGGTAATTATTTTGCTTAGAATTCTATTTTTAAACTTTTATTGAGAACTTCTTTTTAAATTCACCAAAAAACTTACTTTAAAAATTTTTCTTTTTGAATTTTACATGCATTGCTTTTATTTTTAATCTACACCATCACTTTTCCAAAGACACAAGTAGTAAATGTGAAAATTCGTAAATTAGAAATTACCCCTATAAAATGTTGAATTGCCTCCTGGTGGGACGTGCGCCCACGTTGGGAACCACTGCTATAAACTGAAATTTTTAAAACAGAGTGATCAATTTTAAGAATTTTAAAATGTCTCTTTTTTTCCAACACCTTCACTGTAAATAAAAAAAAAAAAAAAAAAAAAAAAAAAAAAAAAAATCGCTAAATTTACGGCAAAAACTTCTGGCACCAATGTTGCTAGCAGTTTTTGAGTAAAATTTGCAGTAAAATTTGCAGTAAAATTAGATGTAAATTTTTTGGTTGTCATGCAAGTGACTTCTTGTAATAATGCGTTTTTCTACATGATGGCTTTTTTCACCGTTTTTCGTATTTAAATCGTTATAAGTCAAAAACAGTTAAAAAAATTGTTGTTCAAACTTTGCACATATCATAGCCTTGCTACAAAAAGGCCATAACTCAAAAAACTTCGTTTTTCATGAAATGCGAAAAACTGGTTCAGTCTGTGGTTGGCTCAAAGGCAATGTTGCAAACACGGTTGTTACCTGGTGGCTGGATTTCAAGCAATTGTTGTCATGCAAGTGACTTCTTGTAAAACTAGTTGTTGATAGGCCACCGTAATACTTACCCATCATGGATATGCATATTATAACCTATGAAAATAAAACATGCGGAAGCTATTTATAAAATGCATTGCAATTAAAAAATAAAATTTAACCGTATATTTAAATGTTTTTAATGTACATAGTAATGCTCTATTAATGAATTGCTGATGAACCCATATTGACAACATGTATAAAACGCCAAATTACTCAAGTAGTACCGAATTCCGTAAAAGAAACATCCTTGTTACTCCAAAAATAATAATCATATTAACTAACAGTTTACTTCATCGGATTAAGCGTCTTATTTCCAATTAAAATGTATTTTTGAATTGAAATTTTAATGAAATACAGGGTCATGAAAAATTGAAGAATATGAAAAACAGGATTACAAACATCTCAGCAACTAATTATTCAATTGACTTCGTTCTTTATGCAAAATTTTTGTTATTTTGTTGCCTTTTACGTCCTTGCTTTAAAATAAAAAATTTCGAAAATTTTTAATACCTTTCATCAGAACGAATTTTTTGAGAGTTCGAAAAAAATAGTTCCGGATAATCGAGATTACTGATATTCAATAGGCTTCGTCCCATTCGTACATACTAAGTACATACAAAATTTCAAATCTCTATCTCAATTTGTTCGGGAGATAGAGCGTTTACAGACGGACAGAGACAGACGGACGGGAAATTTTTTTTTCTAAAAATATGTTTTTCGGAATCTCCAGTATCTAAAACGTATAAATCCGTCAAAAAAATTTTTCGATTTTCAAAACGATTACAAGATTTACCCATACTACGCATGATGGGTAAGTAAAATGCGTTTTTCTACATGATGGTTTTTTTCACCATTTCTCGTATTTAAATCGTTATAAGTCAAGAACCGTTAAAAAAATGGTTGTTCAAACTTTGAACATATCACAGCCTTGCTACAAAAGTGCCATAACTCAAAAAACTTCGTTTTTCACAAATGCGAAAAACTGTTTCAGTCTGTGGTAAGGCTCAAAGGCAATATTGCAAACACAGTTGTTGCCTGGTGGCTGAATTTCAAGCAATGATCAGAGTTGTGGTCGCAAAAAAATCAGAAGATATACGCTGTAGGCACAGGGTATAAGCTAGAGTTGTGAACATTCATGGATACAGTATACGGCAGTGTTTTATTTGAGAAACAGAGGGTATACGGAGATTAAGAAGGGGGGAGGATTGTACTTTGTGCTTATATATAACTAAATAAATAGACAACGTTAAAGAGCACAAATGCCGTAAAATAAAGGATGTTAAAAGCATACAGCCGTTTCGGGACTTCTAAAGTCCCATCATCAGTGCTATAAAAGTGTAAAACGTGAAAGAAGTCACATCGTTAATTAAAATAAAATAAAACCGTGCATCAGAGCTCACCGCTAAGGTGAACTGATCATGAAACGTCGCAAAGCAACTGTAAAAAGTAAACTGGCACGCGCACCCAGCAAATTAGCAAAATATCTTACCTCTATTTTCTCCCCTCTACTCTCTAACAATATTCATACTTGCAGGAACTCTTATTAGTTTGTCAATAAACTTCGTAATTTCAATAGCGCACAAAACATTAAAATGGTTTCTTTTGATGTTAAATCTTTATTTACTAATGTTCCTGTTCAAGGTGCTCTAAAGTGTCTTGAATCGCGTTTACGAGAATTTCATTACACAAACTTCGAAATTGATGAACTGATTCACCTTACTAGCATTTGTCTCTCGCAACACACATTTATTTTCAATGGTAACTTTTATCGAATGACTGATGGTTTATCCATGGGCTCCCCCCTCAGTCCAATCCTTAGCGACTTTTATATGCATTATTTCGAATTAAAACTATTCAAAAAACTTACTTTTCCATTTTATATCCGCTACGTAGATGACTGTTTTGCGTTGCTGGACTCTGATATACTTGATCTTACTAATATTCTTACAGTTATGAACTCAATAGATGAAAATATTCAATTTACCTACGAATTTGAAAATAACAATCAATTACCTTTCCTGGATGTTTTAGTTTCCCGCGAAAATAACTTTTTTCACACAACTGTCCATCATAAACCGTTCGCTGTATCTTTACCCCCCCCCCCCCATCGCCTTTCATTTCACCCCCTAACCAGAAATTAGCTGCCTTTAACACTTATGTACACCAGGCCTTAAATATTTGCTCCTCTGATAGTTTACTTAAAGCAGAATTAAACCATATCAAATCCATTGCCATTGATCGGGGTTTCTCGATCGATATCGTTGATTCCATTCATAACAAATTAAGAAAACGTACTCCTTCGAACTTCAACTCAGACCGCAATGTTAATTTAATTATTCTTCCTTATTTTCCAAAAATCAGTCATCAGATTTCTAAAATTTTGTCAAAATTTGACTTTAAAATAACCTTTACTCCTTTCAATAAAATAAAATTCTCAAATCTCAAAGATCCAATTGATGATTTTTCCCATTGGGGTATTTATAAGATTTCTTGTGAATGCGATAAAATGTACATCGGTCAGACGAAGCGTACCTTGAAAAAACGTGTGGGAGAACACAGTGCTAACGTTAAAAATTGTGAAATAAAACGTTCTGCTATCGCCAACCATTGATGGTCAAATAGTCACAATTTTAAATTCTCCGAAGCCTCTATAATACAATATTGTTCATCTGTTTATGATTTGGACTTTTGGGAAGCTTTTCATATATGGAAAAACTCTACTAATTTGGTCAATGACATGTCCAGTACTCCAAGATTTTCTGATGTCTGGTTTCCATTCCTGTGATGTCACTCCCCCTTCCCCCCTCCTTTTCTCCTTGAATTGGACTCGTCCAGCGAGAAGTAACATGATTGGTCTCCTCTGGGTGCGCGTGCCAGTTTACTTTTTACAGTTGCTTTGCGACGTTTCATGATCAGTTCACCTTAGCGGTGAGCTCTGATGCACGGTTTTATTTTATT
The DNA here is from genome assembly GCA_964019185.1 of Maratus speculifer. Classification (NCBI taxonomy): domain Eukaryota; kingdom Metazoa; phylum Arthropoda; class Arachnida; order Araneae; family Salticidae; genus Maratus; species Maratus speculifer. Next base: position 275,369,496 of record OZ025290.1, read on the forward strand.
TTAATTAACGATGTGACTTCTTTCCCGTTTTACACTTTTATAGCACTGATGATGGGACTTTAGAAGTCCCGAAACGGCTGTATGCTTTTAACATCCTTTATTTTACGGCATTTGTGCTCTTTAACGTTGTCTATTTATTTAGTTATATACGGAGATTCTCAAAAAATCCAGAGGGTATACGGCGTATACCTCTATTAGTAATCCGTATACCCTCTACTACATTCCTGGTAATGATTGTCATGCAAGTGACTTCTTGTAAAAATGAGTTTTTCTACATCATGGCTTTTTCACTATTTTTAGCATTTAAATTGTTATAAGTCAAGAACTGTTTAAAAAAATGGTTCGAACTTTGATCATATCACAGCCTTGCTACAAAAGTGTCATAACTCAAAAAACTTGGCTTTTCACGAAATGTGAAAAACTGTTTGAGTCTATGTTAGGCTCAATGGCAATGCTGCAAACACAGTTGTTGCCTGGTGGCTGGATTTTAAGTGCACTGTCTCCTACTTTAGGTGATTGGTAGAGGAATTAAAACCATGTAAAATGGTAACCATAAACTGAAAAAGTGCAATTTTTGAGTTGTGACATGGTTTTATACCAAGAGTGCGATGACTTTTTCAATTCTTCTACTTTAATTTTGATTCAGCAAATTAAAATATATACTTTTAAAAGTACTTTTATTTTTTTTATATTTACTTTTCAAAATATTTTTTTTTTTTTTTTTTTTTTTTAAGATACATTTTTTTACAATAAGTAATTTCCTTTTTTTTTTTCAATACATATTTATAAAAATGGTGAATCAGAATTAAAAGTTATAATTTTACGTTTATTTAAATGGAAAAAAATAAATTAAACAAATAATATTTTGAGTTATAGCAATTTTAAAATACCCCCACTATTTTAGCACTTTCCAAAAAAGTTGAAAAATGCTTATGCATCGGTTTGTCTGGCTTTCTATTCGTCTGTCCGCGCTCTAACTCCTGTAAATACACTCAGATTGCCTTGAAATTTTTGGGCGTTATTGACGTTTACCTTAACACGAACCCTATTGAAAATGAAGTTTCTACCTTGGTTAGTTTATTTACAGGGAGTGTCAAAATTTTCTATTACATTATGGCCTATTCGAAAAAATCGTTTCAAAGGGATTTTAAAGATGTTACATCCTATCAAACATATTAAAATGTATCTGCTTTTAATAGGGTGCCATAAAATATGCATTCTATAAATGTGTAATAAAAATCTGTAAATGAATAATAGCTATATTTTCACCACATATTTATGTGGTGAAAATATAGCTATTATTCATTTACAGGGCCACACAAAAGAATTCCATTAGATAGTGGTAAAGGGGTGAATTGTGTGAAACATACTTTAAATATATCAAACTTCTTCATGTATAATAAAATTAATCAGGGATGTAGTGGAGGATATACGGGGGGTATACACCGTAAACCTTCTGGATTTTTTAAAATAAACACCGTATACCTTCTGTTTTTCAAGAAAGCTATTGTATACACACTCTAGGGTATACCCTGTCCATTGAGCGTATATCTTCTGTTATTTTTACGACTACACCCTGAAATTAATATATGTCACTAAGGCTTAATATAAATTATACGATACTCTCTTGCATAATATGAAGTACATAGCATTTACAGGGACATACAGAAGACTTCAAATAGTATATTCTTTCCGAAGTACTGTATATGTATCTGATGATGGCTGAAGGATGGATGAAATGCATTTTAATTGTGATATAGTCGTTGAGCCTGGAGCTTGTGTGGTTTCATGTCTGGACACTTGGTAAACTATATATTTTTGGATTCACCACAACAACAGCACCTCATTTACCTATGATACTTTCAAAAGGAGGGTAGCTTTTGGGCGCCATATTGGAAATGGCCGCCGTCGTTCAGTTAAGCGGTCGCGTGGTTTCATGTCAGCGGACATGGTAAATCATACATTTTTGGATTCATCAGAAGATCAGCATCTCATTGTCCATAATACATTCAATACTAGGGTAGTTTATGGACGCCATATTGGAAAATGGCCGCCGTCGTTGAGGCAGAGACTCGTGATTTCATGTCAACGGACTTGTTAAATCATGCTATTTTGGATTCACAACAACATCAGAATTATCCATGATATTTTCTAAATAAGAGTAGCCATATTGGACGCCATATTGAAAAAGGGCTGCCGCAATTGAGCCAGGGGCTCGTGTGGTGTCATGTCAGAAGACTTGTTAAATTTTACATCTACAGATTGTGCATTCACCACATCATCAAAATGATATTTATCCATTTTTACAAAACCAAGGTAGCTTATGGGCGCCATATTGGAAAATGGCCACCATCGTTGAGCCAGGGGCTCGTATTTAAATGCCAATGGAGTTAGTAAACAATACATTTTTGGATTTACCAAAACATTAACAACAACATGAAAATTTTCCATAATATTTTCAAAAACAGAGTAACCAATGGACGCTATATTGGAAAATTCTGTCAATAAGCACAGTTATAGAAAAGATTTTCTTGATTTTACATGCTTTAAAATTAACAGGATGATTAAAGCGTAATAAGTAAAGACAGGTAGGGGTAAAAAGCTACAACAAAGTTCAATCAAAGATCAGCCGCAGTTAAAAGATATTTTTGATATCAGGGCAGAATTTCTTTACGTGATTCGTGAAAGAACCAAAATCAGTTCCTCAGAAAAATCGATTCTACATCCAGATCAGTCTTTCAGCAATATCAAGAAAGACGAACGTGATATCTCATATTTACAAAACGTGATTATCAATGAATAGATAAATATAGATAGGCTAATAGAATCAATTAAAGCAATTACAAATCCAGAAATTCTCGAAGACATGATCAAAGCTCATGAGATGATTGAAGAAATTTACCAAACTTTCAAGTTAATATCAGTCTGAAGACTCAAAGGTAGAAGGAAACCTTTCAAACCTCCAATAAATTAACACATTTTGTGACTTGTAAAAGAAAGAGAATTTGAAGTTAAATAAATCAAATTTTGTTTCTTTGACAAAAGAAAATCTGTTTTCTCAGACGATGATCCTTGCAGAGCGAAAAAATTGGGGTATAAGAAGTGTCGTTTCCTACCACCTAGGGCTTCTTCAATAATCCTTAGCAGCACTTGATGGTTCAATGCGAAAAACTGAAAAATCAAACTGATGGATGTTATGACAAAATTGCGACTGCTGAAAGAATGCAAATGATGGTGTTGTTAATATAAATGACAGAATGTGCTTTGTTCAAAGCTACCATAAGAGCTACAATCAGTTGGACAACTAGCAAAGAATCTGTTTTTTTTTTTTTTTTTTTTTTTTTTTTTTATAATACAAGATTATACATATCCTCAAAGGATAGATGTTGTATTTGATACATACAGAAAGTTGTATATAAAAATAAATGAACGAAAAATATGAACAGTTCGTGATGTTATAAAAGTTATATACTCCTGTACAAACAGTACAGAAATGGAAGCAGATTTTATCTGATGGGCAGAACAAGAAAGAACTTGTGCATTTCATTTCTCAAGAATCGCAAAATGAACATCATTTGAGATAGTTGAATACACAAGTATTGTACCTTATCTACGGAGAAAAATATCATAAATTCAAGAAATAACTAGTTGAAGAATCCAATAATTGACCTGCTTCCAAGAAGCGGTGGTACACAACTCATACTTTGCATGCATCATGCTTTAGTGTCTGGATTTATAAATATTATCATTATCTCAACACTGTTTTCTTTAGAAAACGATTTGAAAAACTAGAAAGGATTAATATTTGTGAAATTTAGATCCAAGGACTTGGTAAAAAAATACTGCAATTTGAATGAGATGCATAGACTTGAATGTATGCATCTAAAGAAATATATAATGCATCCTTTGAAATGCATTCACTGCCAATGCAATAAGTGCTTTTGCAAGCAAGGAACAATTATAAATCAGAACACAAATTTCGAGATACGTTTAAGGCGTTTGATACTGAAGCTGATTAATCAGAGGAAATAAAGAAACAGCTTGAGTCTAATTTTACAATCTCTATTATGGAAAGCAAAAATACTCAACCATCAAGGAATTGCGCTATGTTCTATGTATTTTTTCTATAAAAAAAAGTCTGTGGAGTCGCATTGCCTTTTGTCATATAATAATTCACTCTACTTATAGGTAATGCAAGCCAATCACCACGGACTTGTTCGGAAGAAGTGCCTATAGGCTTATCCTGTTCTTACATCCCAAATAAATATTGTTGGATTTTTGTAACAGATAGTGAAGGAAAAGGCTCGCTAGAGATTCAGTGGAATGGCAGTCCTCTTACTCCTGAAGCTGCTTTGGAACTGATGTCATATTTTTGCTTAAGAACATGTGCCACACTGTCTATTTAATAACCTAATGTAAAAGCATATGCAGAACATAGAATCGTTCTATAACGAATGAAGTTATTTAGATACAGGAATTTGAATCAATCATGATACAAGTGCAGAAGACTATGATTTATGTTATTTATTAACCCATTCGAGATCAGCATCTTTTACAAGAATTTAATTAAATTGACACCACTTTTTATCAAACAACTAAATTTAGTTTAACAAACAACAGAATGTCTTAATTAGATAAGGAAAATTTTACTTTTTTAATGGTAGGAAAAAAACGCGATGGAAGCACGTTTTTAAGTTGCATATATGCACCCATGGTCCAGAAAGGGTTAATTCTTAACAGACTAAGTAAAATAGTTTCACCAGCACTACTTTTTTCTTTAATCGCTGTGTCTTATTCACTTGAAAATACTATGCATTGAAATGCAAAACAAGATTTCGATTTTCTTTCATCGCAAATGTCTTTTGATCGGTTTATCCAATTGAAAATATTAATAATCATATTGAAATAAAATCTTAACAAATATATAATTTGTATACCGTTGTTCAATTTGTTCAATAATATTTGTTCTCTGCATTTTCTCATTGAAATTTAATTATGTGGTAATGGTTAAAAATATATATATATATTTGTATCTATGTGCGATAGATGGCACTCATTTTTTCAAAATGGCATCTATAAGTTACCACAAATTTAATAGTATCATCATAAAATGAACTCCTTGGATTTTTGTGAATCCAAAAATGTATATATCACCAAGTCCCAAGAGATGAAACCAAAAACCCTAATTTTGGCTCCTGGCTCAACGACTAATATGCGCGTTTAAATTTTACTAAATATATGCACAATATATGGTGTGTATAAATGCTATACTTGATATACAGAGCTACCCAAAAGAATTCGTCAATGTTGAGCGTAGAGTTGAGTATGAGCGTAAATTATTTAAAGGGGGTTCTTAAATAAGTTATGCATTTGTACTGATCATGCATTGATCAATTTTTCTCTTTACATGTGTCAAGGTAAAAATACATTTTAAATTAAGCGTTTAACCACTTTCACCGGAACAAACCTTTTACACGTACTTTATTTATATATTTTTAATTTTTATACTTAACCATCAGATTAAAAAAATATATATTTTTTTATTGTAACGAAAAAAATAGCATCAATAAAATTCAAATACATAAAGATAAAATAAGTCCAAGCAATGTTTTTATTTCGTCACAGTAAATATGAATTTTTATTAGCTTATCAAAATAAAGTACACGTATTTGCATATTTTTTTAGCAAAATTAAAATCGCAAATTAAAAAACAATTTCAAAAAACCACGTGTCTGAATATTTTTCTTAATTTTGCAAAAATGGGAGTACATTGTTTTTAAGAAATTTCATGAAAAAAAAAGGATTTTTAATTAAAAATAAAGTATGAAAAGGGAAGTAAATTAAAAAATAGCTAGAATGGGCACATCTTTATATAAACAGTTTTCGTTAAAATATCCATCCGTGGTAAAATGTATTTCACTCCATCTTCCTGTTTTCTCCTCAGCGCACGATCTTCTTCTATGAACAGTCCCCTACCTAAATATTTACCTCCATGTCTTATTTGTTGATATTTAACTTCAAACTGTGAGATGAAATATTTTCATACACATGGCATTGTTTACATTAATTTTTTGTTGATTTCGTGTGAGTATTCAACTGCGTCTGTTTGGATATTTAAATAATTATGAAAGAAAGAAAGCGTAGCGATATATCTGTTAGTCTCTTAGATCTCCAAAATAAGCTGAAGCGAGATCCATCATTATATTATGATGAAGTAAGTAAATTTAATGGTCATTAAAATTCGCCAAATTCTGCTTCTGGTTATTAAAGCCAAAATTTCATTATATATTAAGCCCTGGGGCATGCAAAAAATAATACATCATTTGTTTTCTTAAATCTACATTAAGTTGTAAAAAATTGGATTGTCAAAATAATAAATATATTTGTTTTTCTGTAATATTAAGAAAGTTTGTTTTCAAATTAATGTCTTTGCAAAACTCGTTTGGGTGAAAACAATGGTAATACACTTTAGTAAAAGGTAGAATATTGAACTTGTTGCTTCAACATAAAAAAAACTGTGTGAAATTTATTTATTCATTTTGAACACCTACGTTTATATATATATATATATATATATATATACAGTCACCGCCAAAAAAATCTTGACACTTTCGATTTTTGATGTTTTGTTAAATATCTAGAAATATACACAAGGAATCATTCTGAAACTACTGGTGTGTAAACAAAATAGTACACGTCATACATTTTGACAAAGATTTTCCCCCGAAATCTAACAGGGGACCATCAATAAATTGAAAAAGAACGAAAATCTTTTGGATCACCCTGTCAAAACTAATGAAGTAAAACAATTTAAACTGCAGATAATGATTAAGTGGCTTATTGTAATAAGTTGTGTCGATTTTTATGAATATAGCTTGAAAACTTGTAGAAAAATTAAAGTTTTTATAAAAACGGTCCAAAATTTTTCCAAGTTTTTTGCTTATAATTTTCAGAGCTCTTCATAAAACACAATATCTTTTCAGAAAATATGACAAACAACATTGCACATAACACCGTGTAATCAGAATTAAAAAATAATAAAAAATATATGAAAAATGAACGGGTTTACTAAATAATTTTTTACTGCGCATGCGTCAACGCTATTAAAATTTCATTTGCATATTATGTTAGTTAAATGTATAGAGCAACTTTTGTGAAAGTCTCAAAAACATAGCTTAAAAACTCTAAAAATTATCGTCAATAGAATATGGTCAAAATCCGTTATTTCCAAAATAAAGCAAAAAGATAAGGAGTTGTATCCAAATATAGTAGTACGTGCAATACTGTGTAGGTACTAATCAATGGAATATGGATACAGCCCCTCATCTTTTTGCTTCATTTTGGGAATAATGGATTTTGACAATATTCTAGTAACGATAATTTTCAGAGTTTTTAAGCTATGTTTTTGAGACTTTCACAAAAGTTGCTCTATACATTTAACTAACATAATACGCAAATGAAATTTTAATAGCGTTGACGCATGCACAGTAAAAAATTATTTAGTAAACCCGTTCATTTTTCATACATTTTTTATTATTTTTTAATTCTGATTACAGGGTGTTATGTGCAATATTGTTTGTCATATTTTCTGAAAAGATTATTGTGTTTTATGAAGAGCTCTGAAAATTATAAGCAAAAAACTTGGAAAATTTTTGGACCGTTTTTATAAAAACTTTAATTTCTCTACGAGTTTTCAAGCTATATTCATAAAAATCGACACAACTTATCACAATAAGCCACTTAATCATTATCTGCAGTTTAAACTGTTTTGCTTCATTAGTTTTGACAGGGTGATCCAAAAGATCTTCGTTCTTTTTCAATTTATTGACGGTCCCCTGTTAGATTTCGGAGAAAAATCTTTGTCAAAATATATGACGTGTACTATTTTGTTTACACACCAGGAGTTTCAGAATAATTCCTTGTGTATATTTCTAGATATTTAACAAAACATCAAAAATCGAAAGTGTCAAGATTTTTTTGGCGGTGACTGTATATATATTAATTTAAAATTTTTGAAAAGCAACTCTACTATGTATACTATATGAATCTATGCATACTGTCAGTTTGTGGCAAATAAAATAAAAAAATTAAAAAATTCAATTTTTTTTCTTTCTGTGTGTGTTGTATTAGTAAGGTATTTTAATTTTAATGAATATAAAATCATTGTAATTTTTTGTTTTTAATACAGCAATATTTCTATATAGGACATTCGCGAAAAGCAAACACATTTTCAATCTCTAACAAATATGTTGTTTATATATTCTTACCTCGCAATAACAAACAAATTCAGTTATCCATTATTGCTCATTATTTAGAGGTTTTACTGTATTTTCCTTACATTAATAAAGCTAAACTTTGTATACTACAGTATAGGATCCGTTATCCAGAATGCTTGGGACCCAGAGCATTCTGGATAAGGGGTTTTTCCGTAATTCGGAACACTTTACCGTAAGTATAAAAAATGCACGAAATAATTTCATAAATAGGTAAATATGAATACTAATACATGTAAATACCTTAATTTATAGATTAATTTACACAAAATAAAAAAATAATTATAATAAAGGAAAAAAATATACATATGAAATTTAATTTTGAGATTCTGAAACAGAATTTTTTGATTGGGATTTAGCAAACATTTCTATGATAGTCTTTTGCTTACAGTGTGTCTCTTGCACTAATTATTCTTGTATTTTGTTCTGAGACATGATCTGCTGCTCATGGAAGTAGCTTCTCTGTTGCATGCCTGAAATTAATTGTTTGGTATAAAATACTAATTTTTCATTTGATACCTTTTCAACTGATTCATTCTGCTGGTTGTCCTTCTCATCATCACTTACATCAGATATATTGTTTGTCATCATTTCACAAATCTCACTGTCAGTCATGTGATTAGTGGCAGGAATGTTTTCATCAGCTTCTAAACAATCTTCCACTGCTTCTTGATTAAGCAATTTAGCTTCTGGACAATTAAAGCCTTTGGCATATACCAACAGATCAGCAATAATTTGCCTCTCTTTCGAAATCTTGAAGGGCTCATTTTCATCATCGAAAAATAATGCAGGTGGCCACAGATTGTACCATCCATGGATAAGTGTATCCTTATCCACAGCCTGCCATGCTTTAGCAGCACTCCACAAAGCATCTTTGATTGTGAAGCTTCTCTGGAAATTTTTTATCCCAATTTCTTTGTTGCACTCTGTGAGAATTTTTTTTTAAAGAAGTCACTTTTATAGTGAGTTTTTAAAGATCTGTTATGTACAATTTGGAGACAAACACATTATCCAATTCTAAGAATTCTGCTTCAGAATGGGCTTTTTTTTTTTCCCGTGATCTTTAGAAGAAATTTGCCTTTTGTCGCGATTTTTTGACGAAAGTTGCTGTTTTTCGTGATCTTTTGTTGAAATTTGCCGTTTTTCGCGAATCTTTTGTCAAAATTTGCCATTTTATCGTGATTTTTTGGACCATATTTGTTATTTTTTCGCGATCTTTTGGGGGAAATCTGTCTTTTTCGGGGATTTTGCGACGGAATTACCTATTTTTTCGCAAATCTTTTGACATAATTTGCCGAAAAATAGTCGGTATTTCGTGATTTTTAACGAAATTTGTCGTTTTTTCGCGATTTTTTGAAGAGATTACGCGTCCCAATGGACGCGTAAGAGCTATTTTTTCGCGTCCCGTCGCCGATCTTTTGTGTAATTTACGCGCTATAGCACGTCCGCGGCATCACTGAAAAAACAAAAAAACAAACTAATCACTCTTAATCTAATCACCCTAAAATTAATCAATCTAATATCGTGATTATCGCTGAAAATTAGCTGATTTTTAACGAATTTTGCCGTTTTTCCATGATCTTTTGACAAAATCTGCCTTTTTCGGGATTTTTTTTTTCGTGATCTTTTGAAGAAATTTGTCTTTAATCACGATTTTTTGACGAAAGTTGCCGTTTTTCGCGCTTGACGATTTGATGAGATATGCATAGATGCCAACTTCTCCGGAAATTCCGGAGTTTCTCCGGAAAAGTACGTTAAAATACGGTAGTACGGTAATAAGGTAGAAAATACGGAAATTTACGGCAAAAAATCGCGATATTTTCGATCATTCGGGACCAAAAAATAACGATCTTTTTCGATCAATCATTGCAAAAAATCGCGAAATTCTATAATAGGTCATTGAAATACATCGTAAATACATTTCCGTCAGTTGTTCGCCACAGAAGATCACGATTTTCGTCAGTAATTCGCTGTAAAAAAAATATCGATTTTCGTCAGTGAGTCGTGGCAAAACACCGCAATTTTCGTCAGCCATTCGCGTAATAAAACCACGATTTTTGTCATTCATGACACAAAATCGCGATTTTCATCTATTAGTCTGGAAAAGATCGCGATTTTCGTCACTCAGTCTCGGGAAAAGATCGCCATTTTCGTGAGTCATTCGCGACAAAAGATCGCGGGTTTCGTCTCTCAGTTTCGGAAAAAAATCACGATTTTTGCGTGTCATTTCTGAAAAAAGATTGCAATGTTCGTAAGTCACTCTCTGGAAATGATCGCGAATTTCGTCAGTCACACCAGGAAAAGATCTCTATTTTCGTCAGTCATTCGCGATAAAAGACCGCGATTTTCGTCAGTCATTCGCGATAGAAGACTGCGATTTTCGTCACTTATTCGCAAAAAACCGCGCTTTTCGTCACTTATTCGCGATAAAAGACCGCAATTTTCGTCTGTCATTCGCGATAAAAGACCGCGATTTTCGCCAGTCATTCGCGATAAAAGACCGCGATTTTCGCCAGTCATTCGCGATAAAAGACCGCGATTTTCGCCAGTCATTCGCGATAAAAGACCGCGATTTTCTCCAGTCATTCGCGATAAAAGACCATGAATTTCTCCGTCATTCGCGATAAAAGACCGCGATTTTCGCCAGTCATTCGCGATAAAAGACCGCGATTTTCTCCGTCATTCGCGATAAAAGACCGCGATTTTCGCCAGTCATTCGCGATAAATGACCGCGATTTTCGCCAGTCATTCGCGATAAATGACCGCGATTTTCGCCAGTCATTCGCGATAAATGACCGCGATTTTCGTCAATCATTCGCTTAAAAAGATCACGATTTTTGTCAATTATTCGCGTCAAAAGATCGCGATTTCCGTCAATTACTCTCGGGAAAAGATCGCGATTTTCGTCACCTCTGCAAAAGGTCCTATTTTCGTCTGTCAGTTGTGGGAGGAAATCACTTTGTTGGCAAACCAGTTGCGAAGAAAAAAATATTTCATGAATTTCACAGCTAGTATAGAAATCATGGATTTTTTGCTCTGTAAGGATAAAAAATATTCCATTTGTATAAATTTATTAGATTTTTTTTTAACTACAGAGAAAAGTGACAACATTTATTTTAATTTTGTTTGCATGAATAAATACAAGAGCTGTCAGGGTTGAGGATTGAGAAAGTATGTAAAAAATATTTTAAAAATATCTCTAAAAAAATATGTGCAACTCCTGAAACGACTCCTGAAAGGTGACTATTTTACTCCTGAAGAATGTCCAAAACTCCTGAAATTTAACTAGTTCACTCCTGATATGGTACTTACAATGTTGGCATCTATGGATATGCGTCCCAACGGACGCATAAGAGCTATTTTTTCGCGTCCCATCGTCGATCTTTTGCGTAATTTATGCGCTATGGCGTGCCCGCGGCATCGCTGGAAAAAAAAAAATAATAATCACTCTAAAACTAATTAATCTAATATCATGATTATCGCTGAAAAATAGCTGATTTTTAAAAATTTTGCCGTTTTTCCATGATTTTTTGACGAAATCTGCCGTTTTTCGGGATTTTTTTCGACAAATTTGCTGTTTTTTTTCGTGATTTTTTTGAAAAAATTTGCCTTTAATCGCGATTTTTTGACGAAATTCGTCGTTTTTCGAGAATCTTTCGTCAAAATTTGCAGTTTTATCGTGATTTTTTGGACCATATTTGTTATTTTTTCGCGATCTTTTGGGGGATTTTGTGACGGAATTACCCATTTTCTCGCAAATCTTTTGACATAATATGCCGAAAAATAGTTGGTATTTTGTGATTTTTTAACGAAATTTGTCGTTTTTTCGCAATTCTTTAACGAGAGCTATTTTTTCATGTCTTGGAGCGTTCCGGATACTGGGACGCCGGATAACAGATCCTATACTGTATAATAATTGCTTCTAAATATGTGTATGCTAAACGGTCGTAGATAGTATGTATTGTATGTTTAAAACTATTTTCTTTTGAAAATTTATATTGTATATCAAAATATTTAATTGTAAAAATAAATGCTATCATACATTTTTTTCCCCTAAACAATTTTCTACAGTTTTAATTTCTTATTAATAATTTTTTTCTAAATTTTTATTATGTTAAAACCTCAGTGGTTCTTAAAGTTGTTAAAATAATAATAATAATAATAATAATTTTTTATCTTCTTAACCATGTGTGTCTTTTACAACTTTTCTGTTGAGGAGAAAGTGTACTAAGAGTATATATTAATTTTATTTTCACATGAAAGTTAATGTGTATTTTACTAATGGATATCTTTCTTTTTTTAGTTTTCTAGTCATTATGAGTACTACAAAGAGGTCTTGAAACTTTTCATGATGAAACCTACAACTTATAATGAAGAACTTGCTGATTTAATTGCATTTTTAGCACAGGTTATCTTGCTTTACTTTGCAGTTATCTTGCTTTACTTTTTGAAATTTAATTAATCACAATGATTTCATCTTATAAAAATTGTCTTATTTATTTTAAATTATTTATGTTGTTTTAAATATATATAAGCTGAACAGATAACAATATTATAGTGTATATATTAATATATATATATATATATATATACAGGGGTGGGGAATTTTTCAAAAATCTTACCAGCCAAGCCAAGGATTTATTTCATCAGCCTGCAAGATGCAACATGTACTCAGTTGAAAATAGTTATGACAAAATCGCACAAAAAATTACTATTATGACAATACATTTTTGTATTTTTTTTTAAAATATAAAATTAAGAAATATATGCAACAGAGGTAAGCTTAATATAGGAACTATACCATATTTACTCTGTAATAATTTAGAAAGTTAAAATATCTATATTGAAAAAATGTCTCTATTGCCTACAATTTCTGAAAAACTAAAAATGCACTCGCCTTGCCAGAAAATCCACTTGCGAGCAAAATCATGTATTTCCCCACCCCTGTATATATATTAATATATATATACAGTAGACTCCCTCAAATCCGCACAGCTTGGGACCAGAGGTTGTACGGATTTTAGAATTTCGCGGATTTCTGGTCATTGCTTTGTTTGCATTTTTAAAAAGTAATTTGAATGTGATTAATAATGAAATCAAAAGTATAATGAATGCTAACAATATTTAAAATATTAAAATAAGTAATAAACTAAAATAATAAAAATTTAGATAGTTTTTAAAATGATAAATAAACCTTAAAATACTAAAGAAAGGTCAAGCTAATAATCAATAATGTACAATGAAATATTCATTATAAAGATGAAATTTGTTTTTCCTAAATTCAATGAAACTTGCCTCATAAAGGTACATTACTAATTCACACCAGAATTATAAAATAAAAAAGCTTGATAATACATAAATATATTTAGTAAGATTGTGATTACCAAGGATATCAACAGACTTGTATAAAACCAAAAACTTTCTGCACACATAAATATTGCGTCAAAACTTTCTGCAAATTTAATGTCTAATAAAATTACGTGTTACATTATTTTTGCAGGGACGAAATTCCCGGTTTTGCGCAAGTTTCTGGTTTTTTTACACAATTCATGGACCGAATTGCCGTTTCTTACGCAATTTACGGCCAGAATTACCATTTTTTATGCGATGCACGGTCAGAATTATTGTTTTTTATGCAATTCATGGTTGGATTTCCCGTTTTTTGTGCACTTCACGGACAGATTTCCCATTTTTAATGCAATTCATGGACGGATTTCCCATGTTTTACAAGATTCACAGACAAAATTCCCTTTTTTTTTTTTTTTTTTTTTTTTTATGCGGTCTTTGGACAAAATTTGTGTTTTTCGCGTGGCCCTTTGTAGAAATAAGAGTTTATTTACGCTGTCTTTAGTCAAAATTTTTTTTTTTTTACGTGATAGTTTGTTGAAATTTGTGATTTTTTCTAGGTGATTTGACAAAATTTGCATTTTTTGCTCTATTTGTCGAAATTTGTGATTTTTGGTTTCCAAAATTTCGAACTGATGAATTTTTAAAATTTTCAGCATCAAATGCTTTAAATTTTGGAAAATTCGAAAACTGGCCCTGCTTTTGATTATACATTAAGAGTAAATAAATCATACATAAAATTGGGGGAATATTTAAAAATTTTTGGTACTAAAAAAAAGTTACAAAAATAAAAATTGTTTCTTTCCTAAAATTTTCTGTGTGCACGCGTGTGTCTATATTATACAACTCTGGATATCAGCAATATCTTGATTTTTTCAGAAATAAATTATTCTTTAATTATTCTTTTTTCAAATTGCTGCTGTTTTCTTTTTCTGCACACCTGACAAACACATTCACTCAGTCCAGATTTTTCTAAATCAATGTATAAATACTTTATTAGAGCAAATATCAATTTCTCTAAGCCAGTCCAACTATGTTTAATTCAGACATTTTCATCAGGGAAGAAAAGGAGGCACTATAAATTTTCAGGATGGAATTTGCTCTTTTTAACCATTGAAAAAACAAAAAATCAAATCTTCTGGGGAGGGGAAGGGATATCTCTCTGTGCTACCTTCTGAATTCAACACTGATGTCGGAAAGCTCTGTCGCTTAGAACTTTTCCCTCCAAATCTTGCTCTCATTATAAACCAACTCCCCTTTTCAAAAGACAATTTTTAGTCAAACTTTTTCAGTTTGCACGCGGGTATATATGGTACAGGTGTCATAAAACTGAAAAGCGTCGAAAAGAATTCTATTAAATAAATATTTCTTATTTATTTTTAAACTTTAGGTTTATTTTCATTCAGAAATTTCAAAAACTAAATAATATAAGGAAAAAATGCATATAATAGTATGGTATAACAGTTAGGAACTTGGAATCATTTTGTATTTCAAGATAGAAACCCCATGCTTATTTTGAGAGTAAATGTTTTGTCACAAGAGAGGCTCAGAAGAAAAAGGTTAATAAAGGAGATTATGACAAATACCCAAAACAAGATTTTAGAAAAAAATAAAAGAAAAAAAAGAAGAAAAAAGAAATTCCTATACATAAATTTATATTTCAGTGTGAGGTAAAGGACAATGCAATAATTTTGAAATGAAATATATTTACTTTCATCAGGGGAAAAATTCTTAATGTGTAAATATTCTTTTTTTTTTTTTTTTTTTTTTTTTACAAAAAGAAGATTTGTAGTATAGATTTTGCACAGCTCTGACAGGACACCTAATAAATCTGTAATTGCTGCCAGGCCCTGGGCAGCTGTCCCATATGTCCAATAGTTGTGCCAGCCCTGGGTGTAGAGATGCTTTGTAGTCAATTCTATTCTTAAATGTTGTATTTGCAATCATGGGGTCAATTTAGCCTTTAAATTGTCATAAATGTATAAGAATATTAGGGGAGTTTTTTATGCAAGGACAAAATCATTAGCTTTTGAAATATTTTTAGACATGATTGGAGAAAAATAAAAGTGTTTGCCATTAGAAACTAAAATCAAAATAATAAAATGTGTTAATAAAGGTTGTATAAAAAAAGTATTAAATAGGAAAAAAAAAAAAAAAATGTGAGATGGGGTATCTCAGTGAATTTGTTATAGACAATTTCAAAAAGTAGGGATTTGTTTAAAAATATATTAAAAAGTGCTCTTTGCCCAGGGCTGGGTTTTTGCCGACAGAAAATGGTTTCTGCCGTGCCAGTGGCAAAAAGTGGTTATAACTGGTTTAACAGGCAACAACTGGCATAAACTCATTTTATGACATACTCTGATACTTTTTTAGTGATATTAAATTGTTTATATATATTTTATTCAGGATAAATAATAAATTGTGAATAGTTTTAATTTTAAAAATATATTAATTGGTATTAGAATTTGATAGTTTTGAATCTTTCAAGAAGAATGATCCATATTATTTGCAGATAATTGAAATTCATGAAAATGATATTAAAGGCATAGCAGTTGTTAAAATTATAAATAAATATCATGATTTATAAAGAGTTAAACACTTGTTACAAATGTTAAAATCTATTGCTGTTGCTTTAGATAAAAATAAAAAAACATGATTACATTCTATTGCGGCTGCTCATAAAATTTGCTTAACTTTACTCAATGATGGAAATATTATGCAAACTCACTAATGCAAAATTCAAATCTCATTTAATGCAGTGCTAGCTTATTCAATTCATCTTAAGTATATGGGATCAAAATTGACATTTGAGCATAAAGAAAGTAGAAAGATCAAGAAAATTGCTTTTTGATATTCATCTAAATTTTGTGCCATATATAATAACTCCTTAGCAAAATAAACTCCTTTCTCAGAAACATATTTCCCCAAGGAAGTCCTGGAAAATGTTGTGACATCTGTGGGTGATTGCTTTTAAAAACAAATACTGGTGAAAATGAACATTTTTCAAATTTTACATGCTCAATGACATTACCAGCAAGTAATGCTGATCTTGAAAGAATAATTTTGAACTTTTCTTTCATTCAGAACAAATTATAAAAACAGTCTAGGTTAAGAAATGTTAGCAAAATTAATAATATACATTATACATTTATAGAGTGCTCTTAGTAACTTTAACTAAATTCTTTATACATTAAATACATATGTGAATTATGAATCATTGCATGTTAAAGTTCTTATTAGTATTATTTAATTTCTTAGTTTCTACCAGTTTTTGCCACTTACTGGCAGAAACTAGTTTCTGCCATGCCGGTTTTAACCAGTTATAACCACTGGTTTAATTCCCCCCCTGGCAAAAACTTGCCAGCCCTGTCTTTCCCTCATTCAGTTTTATTTTCCAACATAGGGATTTATGTAAATGAGAGCAAGAAGTATAAAATCTATTAAATGCTTGTGTCTGTTATACCATTTTCCTAAGAATTACGGGAGAAAAAAAAAAAGACGACATGGCATATAATGGAAGGCTACAGCATTATAAGAATCGCTCTGTATGTTGCAACTAATGATTTTAAATGCAGAATTAAATTCTGTTTTTAAAACAAAATTAATAAGTTATATAATAACATGCTTTGTTAATAAATATTGTTGGCGATGGATTTTTAAATTGATAAATTAATCTCACATTGTTCAATAATTTTAAATAATCAATAATCTTCTTATTGTTGATCTGGTTAATTCTTAAACCATTAGTTTTAAGAATTGCGAAGATTTTCAAATAAAAATCATTGTTTAATAATTTATTTCAACAGTTGTTTATTTTTAATTTTTATGTAGCCCTTATATGTAGGTTATATTTAGATAAACTTTCTCTTTGTTCTACAAGTAAGGCACTAAAAATGCATTATACTGTTTTTTTTTTTTTTTTTTTTTTTTTTTTTTTAAGATTGAGATTAGCTGGAGTTGTTATGATTAAATTTTAAATCTAGGACTTCAGCATTTAGTTCCATTGAATTTCTTAGAATTTCAGATTATAAATTAAATTTAAAAAATATTTAATTTAAAGAAGATTTATTATCTGGATTAAAAGTATGTTCCTCCAGAAAGCATTTAATTTTTTTAAATATTGTTTTTAAATCTTTAAAGTGACTTGAACACATCCTCAAATTTGTTTTCTGTTCTACCTAATATGCAAATTGCAATTACTGTTTAAATGAATTGATGTCGAGCGCTGTTCAATACTTTAATCATGTTATCTTGAAACAAATGTTTCCAAATTGATGATGTGCATTCTCATGCTTAAACTGTTCAAGCTATTGATATTTTATTTTTAAATTAAACTAGGCATTTTTAATTCAAGAACAAACTTTTCAAAAATTAAAATTTCAGGATGAACTAATTTATTTCTGCCCTCCTATGGCTACCACATAATTTCCCTCTGTATACTGTAATATATTAAAATTTAAATAGAACTTTTACGCAGCAGTTACAGAGTGTAGTGTATTTCTTTAAATTTAGCTTGAAGTTACAGTTATCAGCCATACAAAATTTAAAAAACATATTTTTAATTGATAACTTTAAATACAAAAATTTCGTAAATTTTTATCCAATAAAAACTGTTCTCTATTGAGCAAAGAAAGCCAAAATTGGATCATCAACCTTTTAATAAATATTTTTCATATTAAATTTGGTGAAATTCCACTCCATAGGTTCTTAGATGTTGAGATATACTGAACATACAAATCATAAAAAGTCCAGCCCACTTACACTGTTTGTCCAGCAAGTATTCCTTCAAATCTAATTGGTATCAATTTATGTCAAGATGTAACTGAATAGAAAATGTAACTAAGTTCTACCCCATAGATGCTGAGGTATAGCTGTCATGAAAATTCTGAATATAACAGAGCATAGCAGAACACCTATATGCATCAAGATCTAACTGAATATTAGTGTTCACTCTAGAAATAAAAAGGGCATGGTGCTATTCACTACAAAAGGCACTACTGCAGCAGAAAAGGGCACTTTTGGCAGAAAAAAATTGTTATTGCCTTTAGAAGGGGTAAAAAGAAAGCAATGAAACACATAATTTTTAAATATGATAAATCAAGTAACATTAATTTCGAATGATTTTATGATATAAAAATTAAAAATACAATTAAATTAAAACATGATTCAATAGTTTTATGTTCTTTTTCTTAAAGAAATGAAAAAATCTATCATTTTGGGGCACACAAATTTAGAAACACTACAGAATAAAAAAAATATTTATTAAAAACCTCTGGGTAAAACCAGTAGTGCATTTTACTACTTTTAAAAAGGGCAGGGTGCATTTTGTAAATTTGAAAAAGGGCAGGGTGCTGCACCCTTCAAAAATGGCCTAGAATGAACACTACTGAATATCATGTTTTTTGAAATGTTTTTTATCAAGAAAATTATGAAAAATATATAATACCAGCACCATCTGTTGAGCAATGTACATCCATCCTAAGTAGTTCCAGTTTTCAGTATGGTGTAACAAATTATAAACTTTCATGAAATTATGTATATTAGTTCTTGATATAGTGTGTCCACAAAATTTGCATCACATACATATACATAATGTACAGCAATTCCAATATTTACTTCTGAAAAGCAAAAAAGAAAGACTTTTTTTGTCATAGATAAATTAAAAAGTCCTCTTTTTATTTTATTTTAGAAATGTGTTGAAAATTCTATGTTATTTGATATAGAAAAATAATTTTTAAGAAATCTTTTTGTTATCTAGATGTTCTTTCTGTATGATTTAGTTAGATAATTATTTTATAGTAAATTAAAAAAATAATTAATTTTGGATGATTGTATTATTTTATTTAGGTTTCATCATATTACAAAAAAGACCTTGCAACTTATCCTCAGGATCTGATAACCATTTTGAAAGAAAATTTTTACGTAATGGATTCTGATATGAGAATGGTAATCTTAAATTTTGATTTATCTAGTGTAGTTAACACATAATATTTCCCTCCCCCCCTTTTTTTTTGTATCATATAAAACATCATGAATAAAAACTACAGTCTGTTAGAAATATATAAAAATTCTCCCTTTTGTAAATTGTGAAATAAATAAGGGCTGTAATTATAATTTAAAAAGACAGTTTACTTTTTCAACAATTTTGTTTATTTTTTAAAATATGGTTCAAATGGTGAATTCATTTTGTTTTAATGTTCAACTAAAAATGAAAATAAGATTGCATAATTAATTAAAAAATAATAAAATCTTGTAAAATTTTGAATTTTTTTACTGAAATATGTATATATAGTGTAAAATAATGAAATCTAACACATCTTTATGTACTTTTATTTTTTATTTAAATAACAAAAACTTGAAAGCTATTTCCATACCACATATTTATCACATATGTAATATAGAACATATAAAAAAAAGTTTAAATCTCTATCTCAAACACAAAAAAAAAAAGTTTTAGCATTTTTAAAACATGAAAGGGAAAAAATATGAACATAAAGAAAAAGTCTTTAATTTTTGTGGGTAATTGCACTGCATATATTAACAAGATATACAATATCTTATGTAATATAATTACTAAAGATCAACCAAAAGTCCGAAATAGAATTTCAGGGAACTTTCTATTTTCAACCAAAAATAAAAACGAAAATGTCCAAAAAAATTTAAAATAATTAAATTGTATGCATTAGAGTAATTGATATATGTAATTATTAATTAATTACACATGTTTATCAAATATGTATAATTATTGATTAATTTTGCATAGTTATTAAATATACATAACACAGTGATGCCGCTGGACTTGAAAAATCCTGGGTCCCAGACCCATGACTTCTAAAATTCTGGGTCCCTTTTTTACAAAAGCGGGTCCCCACTAATAGTAAGTCATATTTTTAGACGCAAAAATTGAATTTGTTCATTTGCAAAAGAAAAGTTAAATGCAATAATTATTGTTTTACTAATAACGTATAAATAATTAAAGCCAATATTAAATTTTTAAAACTATTAAGAGAAATTTTCTATATAAAAAAATGTGCAAGATGCAAATTAAACTATAAAATAATGCTTATTTGACTGTAGAATGTAACAATTATCACTATTGTTCGCATTTCTTTTAAAAAGGTTCAAAACAGATTTATTGAAAAAGATATTTTTCCTGAAAAAAGAATACTTTTGTTTAATGAATGGGTGTTTTCAGAATTTACATTCACTCAGAAAGATTTGGCACAATCAAAAACAGATTGTGAAGCAGGAGAATCTGTTTTTGGAGCACAGAAAAAAAATGGAAGCAGGAAAGTTTGTTTTTGGAGCAGAAAAAGTCTATCATGCATTAAAATTTTTTTTTTTCATGCCCCTTTGACGAAAATTTCACTTCAAAGCGATTTTTTGACGAAATTTGCCGTTTTTTGCGATCTTTTGACGAAATTTGTCGTTTTTTTCGCGATTTTTTGACGAAAATTGCCATTTTTTGTGATATTTTGGCGACATTTACCGTTTTTTCAAGAATTTTTGACGAAATGTGCCGGTTTTTCGCAATCTTTCGACAAAAGTTTGCTTTATCGCGATTTTTTGATGAAAATTGCCGTTTTTCGCAACTTTATTGACAAAATTTGCCTTTTTATCGCGATTTTTGAACGAAATTTGTCGTTTTTTCGCGATTTTTTTATGGAATTTGTTTTTTCGCGATTTTTTGAGAAAATCTGTCTTTTAGGGATTTTGTAACAAAATTAGCCATTTTTTTGCGATTTTTTTGATGGAATATGCCGAATATTCTTTGTTATTTCGCGATTTTTTAACGAAATTTGACCTTTCTTGCGATTTTTTGACGAAAATTACATGTCCCGCAGGACGCGTAAACTCCAATTTTTTACGTCCCATCGCCGATTTTTTGCGTATTTTACGCGCTATAGCGCGTCCGCGGCATCCCTGATAACATAACTATTAATTAATTATACATGTGGCCCAAGTTGATTCTTTGTGCCAAAACTTTTTTTATTTTCATATAAAATAAAACATAATTCAAAAATGATATAAGAAGATTTTTTAATGAATACAAATTTCATTTACTGCATATTTCCATGTATATTCCAAGAATTTTGGGACTTTTTTTTTCTTCTTCTTCTTTTTTTTTCTTCACGAGTATTTGAAAATTTCAGAAATTGATATTCTAAAATAAGAAATATTGTAACCACAGACTTGTATAAAACCAAAAACTTTCTGCTCTTGTAATATTGGGTCAAAAACTTTCTGCAAATTAATGTTGGGTGTAATTCGTGTTTTTGCATGATTCATGGTCGTAATTCACGTTTTTTATGAATGTAATTTGTGTTTTTTGAGCGATTTATGGACGTAATTCGTGTTTTTTATGCGATTCATGAACAGAATTTGTGTGTTTTATGTGATTCATGAACATAATTTGCATTTTTTATGCGATTCATGAATATAATTTGCATTTTTTATGCGATTCATGAACATAATTTGTGTTTTTTCTGTGATTTATGAATATAATTCGCATTTGTTATGCGTTTATTGCCATTATTTGCTTTTTTTGAGCTTTCTGTCCACAAAATTAGCATTTTTTTTTTTTTTTTTTTTTTTTTTTTTTTTGTGATTTATGAACATTTTGCGTTTTTTAAGCAATCAATGAATGTAATTGCCGTTTTTTTTTTTGCACGATTCATAGACGTAATTCGCATTTTTTGAGCGATATATAGACATAATTTGTGTTTTATACACGATTCATAGACATAATTTGCAGTTTTTTGAGCAATTCATAGATGTAATTTGAATTTTTTATGTGATTTATAATGTAATTTGCGTTTTTTGAGCAATTTATGGACATAAATGGTGGTTTTTATGCGATTCATGGACGTAATTCGCGTTTTTTTACGCAATTTATGGATGGAATTTACATTTTAAGCGCAGTCTTTGGACTAAATTCGTGGGGTATTTTGTCAAAATGTTTTATACACAATTCTTTGTCGAAATGCACTTTTTTTTTTTTAATGCGATTCTTTGTCGAAATGAAAGTTTTTACACAATTCTTTATTGAAATT
This sequence comes from Maratus speculifer, assembly GCA_964019185.1. NCBI lineage: Eukaryota > Metazoa > Arthropoda > Arachnida > Araneae > Salticidae > Maratus > Maratus speculifer. Next base: position 275,392,168 of record OZ025290.1, read on the forward strand.
TGCAATTTTTTTTAAGGTTTTTTTTTACCATATTCATGTTTGCAGTAAATAATTCATTCATAAAATTGAGGGAATATTTAAATTTTTTTGGTACTAAAAAAAGTTACAAAATAAAAATTGTTTCTTTCTTAAAATTTTCTGCAAACTTCGTAAAATTTTCTGCGCACGGCGTGCGTCTATATTGTACAACTCTGTGTGAGCATTTAAAAATACTTACAAATTCTTATAAATATCTTAAAGCTGCATTCTTACAGTGAAAAAAAGTTCATTATCACTATAATGTTCAAGTAATTCATTAAAATAGCTTTCTTTCATTGGTACATCAGTCGCTAATTCATCATCATCACAATCGCTGTCATCTTAAAAAATAGCACCATCTGTAGTTCTGTGTATCGCATTCTTGATGCAACATTTTTTGAAATGTCATATGATCATTTCTTGTGGTATTTCAAGCTGAAAATAAGAAATTTGGTTTTTATGTAGAAACAAGTCATAACAAAATGAGTGGGGCCCAATTAAACAGATTTGGCAGTACACCTAAGACAAAATGGGAGAAATGAATAATTTTGGAGAGTGCAATTTTTTTTTCTTTTTAATCTGCATACAAAAAGTGGTAACTTTTTAGTTACTGAATTTTTCCTTGCCATTATTTAACATTGCATTATATACTGCTTTCTAATTTTGGATAATTTTTCACTGAAAAATCGTATGCTCGGCTTATACATGAAAATATATATTAATTTTAAAATATTTCAGTTTTATGTATGCACACCTCGATTTATCTTTTATAAAGATTTTTGTAAATTATCAACTGTTATATTAGAATTTTCTCAAAGAATACTTGAAACGTTTCTGCAATTTCAAGCTAAAGATTTTTTATTACTATTATGTCTCGGAACTTTTAATAAGCATGTGAAAAAGTGTAGTTATGTATGAATTGCTTGTTTTATAATTTGCATTCATATGTCTTGAATCAGTCGTGACTGATAATTATAAATAATAAAGTTCATAGCAATAAATAGTCTCATTTGAACCGATACAGCTCATATTGATGAGTAGCGTTAAAAATTTCTGATGGAAAACACAAGAATTTTGGAATACTGATAGTTTCAGTCCAGCTGAATTTTCTTGAAACTCAGATTTTGGGAAGAAAATGAAACTGAATTTTCGGTCGATCTCTAATAATTACCATTAAGGGTTAAAATATACATAATTAAACAGGCTTCATTTAACATTAAAGAAAAATCAATTTTAAGGTAAACTGCCCCTTTAAATGTATGAAGACCACAGAAGCCAAGGGATCCAATACAAGTGACTAAATTTAAATGCCTAATTATAACTGAATGTGAATAAACCAAGTTTAAAGTTGAACATCAATAGTAAATGATTGAATAAAAAGATGAAACTGTTGCTTATTTCATAACAATCTTTGAACTCTTATTTCAAAACTGTAAAAGAATATATTGGGAATACAATATATTTTTTAAATGTAAGTGGAAATTGAAAAGGTTAATATGTTAAGAAATTAAAAAAGCTGATGTAGTTGACTCTAGAATGCAGCATATAATTACAAAATCACTTACATTTCTTTACCTCCAAATAAATAAAATTGTTTTCAGCTAGTCTGCGCACTTAGCTCAGTTTTTTCAATTTTGTCACTTGTAGCCTTTCTCTTCTGAGATCTTCATATAAAATATGATGTTTCAACATAATTATTGCAATTAAGTTTCAACAAATTTTAATAATGCTATAAATGATTCATATATTAGAAATAAATGACAAATATGCTGTCAACAAATTGACTGCTTCTACAAGAACAAAAAAAGGTATAAAAATCAGAATGATATTGATCCTTCTTTTTTCGATCCAATCAAAATTTTATCTTTTTATTTGTAGCATGGTCTTTGGTTCAAAATAGTATATGTCTTTTTTTAAATTTGTTATCTATTTTTATGAAAATAAAAGTTATTATTAAAATCACTAAATTAGTATAAAGTTATTTAATTCTGAAATATATCATACTCTAACATTTTCATTCCTATTCATCTTCATGTATGCATACATAATCACAGTTTGAGATACCATATGTGAAGTATATTTGAAATGAAGCTTGTGTTTACAAATAAATAAAAGAAAGAATGTTATCCATATGTTTTGTTGATAAGAATTTCTATCTGCCTCTCTCATCCCTTCTGTTGTCAGGGCAAGTGCAACAAGACTTTATTACTGTTGGATGCATTTTGTAAAAACAAAAAAATAAATTATTATAAAATACTTAATAGTAACTATTTCTTTTAAGCGTTATATAAATAAAGCGATGTTTTATTAATTTCTCATTATTTGAATCAATAAAGTATGTGAAAATTAACCTCTTAACTGCCGAAGCTTTAAAAAATAATCTTCAATTTTTTTGCTAAAAAAATAATAATAACAATAATAATAATAAATAATCTTCCCTTTATTTAATGGTAAAAGAGTTTTTGTTAGTAAAGCAAAATTTTTAACTCAAAAAAGTGTCAATAGTTAATTTTAGAAATATGCATTTATTTGAGCGAGACGTATATATATGCCCGGGGCATTTAAGTGGTTAAATTTAGCCAATGTTGTATATTACTCCAAACAAAAGAACTAAATTCTAAAAATAAAAGAAAATTACACTTTGATAACAATATCATTACTGGCGAGGGGGGGGGGGGAGGGTCTAGGGGGTGGTAACGTATGATATTAAAAGGGGGGAGGGGGTACAAAAAGTTGATAATGTTATATTTGCACAGCCCCATATGTATTTTTAAATTTAAAAACAACTTTCAGTGTATTAATATAAATTTACAGCAAAGCCAGGGATTCACTAGAGTGCATCATTTAAGGAAAAAAATTGGAGAAGAGATGCATTAAAAAAAATTGATGCATGTTTCCTCTTGAAAGTTCTTTAAAAAGGCATATATTGAATCTGTCTTATTTTTAAAATAAAAATTCATTTTTATAAAAAAGAATCCAGTTTTCTGGAATTGCCTGAATACCATTGATTCATTATTTCAAAAGCCCAGTGACCATTAATATGTTTTGAGCAATTACTGTTCGACCATGGCTGAATATTAAATGTGATATTGGCCCAGTAAGCTGAATACCTGAATATTCTGAGTAATGAATATTCATTGCATAAGTAGTTGTAGCTATTATTATATCTATTAGTTAACATCAAAACAAAATGTCATTTTAATAAAAAAATTAAAAAAAAAGAAGTTGCATTATAAATTCTTTACAATTTTTATTGCTTTAAGGTTTAATTATGTATAATTAAATTTTACAATTTTTTTTCCTCACAATATCTGTTTATTTTATTTCAAGTAGAATGTGAAGTAAGCTATTTTTAAATCTTTATAAAGCAATTTTGTTGGATAATTGTTGTCATAATTGTATATATATAAATTAACTATGTAAGCTAAGTTTCACACTTTTAATTTTTGTCATTTCTGACATAAATTTAAAAAATGTAGAATTAGAGAAGATGATTTATGATTTGTGAGCAGATGTAAAATTTTCTAATGTTATTTTAGCCCATACAATTATCAAAAAGTATTTGAAATCCTTTTTTTTAATTTTTCTAGTGCTTTTGCAAAGCTTTGATACTTATGAGGAACAGAGGAATGATTGAAGCTGTAGATCTAATACCTTTATTTTTTCTCCTTCTTCGTGCAAAAGACAAGCTTTTAAGGAAACTACTGCAAATTCATATAATTTCAGATATAAAAAGAATGAATATAAAGCACAAGAATGTAAAACTTAACACAGTAAGTATTTAACTTATACTTAATCTTTTCATATTTTCTTCCCCCCCCCTTTTTTTAACTAAATGGTGTGCATTATATTTTGTAGATCATATACAATGTGTATCATACAAAAAGATTCTTAACATTACTGAGAATTTTGTTTAAAAAATTTTGAAATTAGGGTTCTGTATTTTCAAGTTCAGCTGCATTTAGTATACTGAGAGATGTTTACAGCCTTTAAATAAAATCATACAGGTCTATACAATAATAATAATAATAATAGGATGACTTTTAGATAGTAATTTTTGAAAGTTCATTTCAGTAGTTTTAAGGGTCCCCAGTAATTTTTGAAAGTGTCATTTCAGTAGTTTTAAGGGTTCCCCCCCCCCCTTGAATTAAATTTCAGCATTACATATGGTGTGCCAATATCTATGCTTGACACATGATTTTTATTTCATATTTTACTTTCAAAATACTTAAATAACCCAAGTTTTTTTTTTTTTTTTTAAGGTTAAAATTTCTTGAAAAAGATTAGTTATAGGGCCATTCCAAGCAAAGTGGTCCCAGGGTGCAAAATTTTAAAATTAGAGATATAATTTCAAAAAAAGTTATTTATGTAGTTGAAAGTGTATATTTTCTTGTAATAAAAGTGAAATCTGATTTAGTAAAGTTTAAGTGCTTGAAAACTTAAATTAATTAGGGACGTTTAAAAATTTCTGTTTTTTGACAAAATTTTTATGAAAAGAATATGTTGTATTAAAAATGCAATAAACACAGTAGTTATTAAAATATCATCATATATCAGAATAAATACTTATATACTAACCCCCAAAAATTGCTAGAATAATTTATTATAATCTCAGACATTTCAACAATGATAAAATGACAGTTCTTCGATTCCAGTGTCACACACGTCACAAAAAGTTAAAATTTTTCCTCTTGTCATTTATTAACTAACTTCGAAATGTTGGAAACTTTATTTATAAGTTAACTAAACATGAGGAAAATATTGCAAGTTAAAAAATAATTTTGGCCAAAAAATAAAATTATTATTTATTTTTTAATTCTTGTCACACACGTCACTATATGTGATGTGTCTGACTGTGATGTGTGCAACATGAATATTGGTTTAATTAAAAATGCTTAATTTCTTTTAAATATGTTAGGTATATATCAGCAATATATGCAAAACACCTGGCAGCTTATTGTAACTCATGATGGAATTAATAAATTCATCTATTTTATATGTTTGTTTTTTTTTTTCAAAAAAGAGCAAGATAAATTAATTACTTTGTTTTCAAGAAAGCTGTTTTTTCAGCTATTATTTCTATATACTTTATGTAGTCATTCTAAACATCTAAACACTTTGGAAAGGTATAGGAAAGGAGGGATTTTTGAACAACCAATTATCTTCTGTAAAATAATGCTTATTGTTTGTTTACACATAGATGACAACACATTTTCTATTCTTGTTGTAAAATAAAGTTTATGTCTATCTTTTTGTTTTCAAAGTGGTGAGTGATTTTTTTTTATTGTTATTATAAACTAATGAGAATTGATAATAATTTTGTAAGCAATGATGCCCTATAATTTTGTTGTTAATTTAATATTTTTAAAAACAGATTTTTAGTTTACAGCATTATTGTTCCCAAATAATTAAGACTAAATGATTCGTTTATATATTGGAGGTATCACTCAAAACTAAAAAACAATCTTAACAATGTGAATTATATTAACACCTTTTTGTCATTTAGTTTCACATTAACAATATTTTAAATTATCTTAATATTACAAAAAATACGTTTGAGTTTATGCAGTATTGTATTCAAGGGGTGGGCTGATGGGGCTGCAGCCCCCTCTGAAATTTGTAACAAACATATAATGTAATTACAAAAGTTTATCAAAATGTAATGAAATATGCTAAGATAGAATTTATAGGAAGCACAATAATATTTTGTTTTAGACAGGTTTTCATTAAAAAAGTATTATTTCGCAGAGAACACAAAAATACTATTTCATCCAAGTTTCCATTACACACAGACTATCTTTACACGCCATAGAAATTATGCTAATTAAGACAAAAACCTGCTTAAAAAGAAATTGTTTGCAATCCCATGCGATTCAATCTTAGCAAGTTCTGTATAATATATGCATTCACCTGCAATGATAAAAATCTCTTTAAAACAGAAAAATTAACTTTCTTATGATTCTCTCTTAGAAACTTTTATTATATCTCAGTCCCCTCCGAAATGATAAGTCTAGATACGCCACTGAAGTTATGGTTTCAGTTTAGAAATTTCCTATGAAACATTAACATTTCATAGCTATGTAACTTTACAAGGTTGATGTTCATGATTTTTAATTGTTTAATCAATAAATTGTTTTATTTTGTATGGAGTTCAGTGACTGTATTTAATTACTTAAATATTGTAAGACTGCTAAAATGAAGGGAAAAAAATCTTAAAGTTTATAAACACAAGTTTGAACAACCAAACTTTTCATTTAAAAACTATAATTTTCTACTCATTAGGTATTTATGAATATATACAGCATAATTGTTAAGGGTACTTTTCAGTTCCGAAAAGTACCTTAAGTACCAGACATCACTTTAGAGATAACTTATGGTATCTAGGTGCATTTTATATTTAACTCTTCAATAATCATAGAATAATCCATGAAAATTTATAATTGAGCTTAATAGAGTACATTTATTGAAAAAAATATTAAGTTTATTACTGCTTTTCCACAGAAATATGACCATTTTAAATCTTTTCATGGTAAATTTCACACACACGTCACAGTACTATTTTTTTCTTTTTAGCCCAAGTATTTCTAGCTTAGATATCTAACACCACTTTTTTTAATTGTTGTATATATGGCTTATAAATGATATTTTTTATTTTCATGAATATTATAATAATTCACAGAAATATAGCAATATGTAAGAGACATGAAGAAAAATGCTTACAAAATAGTCACACACGTCACAAGAATTTAAAAAATAAATTCTCTATAAACACAATATAAAAAATTTCCAACCATGGTGATTATGTTTCAAGACAACTTTGAAATATACTAAAATATTGTTTTCAAAAGGAAAAAAAAATTTTCACACTCAGAATAATTGCAAATGTTTTGAAAATGTTGTCTGAATGTCACACACGTCATGCTGGAATGGCCCTATAGTAATTTATATGAAGTATATTTATTATAAGCTGTATATAACCATTTACATTTAACATTTAAAAAAAAAAAAAAAAAGAAAAAAATTGTCTGTCATAAAATTTTTCAAAGTGTCATCCTAAAAATATCCGATCCACCGGTTTTTGAAACACATGAAGTTTTGTCTGATTAAATCAGAAAAATGCTCCAATTAAATAATACAAAATTTACAATAAAAAGTAACTGGTGGGAATAATATTGGAATCTGAACATCTTATCCATCGCATAATCCGCTCATCCCCAATATGTTAAAAAGTGCTTAAAAAAGCCCTTATTTTTTATTTTGGAAAATAGAAACCCATATTTACTATTATATTGTTAGTTTTTAATTGTATAAGTTAATGAATTTCATTGTATTTATTTATTATGTAATTATGAGTTTTATAAATATTTTTGCTTTTTCTAGACACTTCAGAATTTAATGTACAAAATGCTAAATGATGATTATGCAATTGCTTCCAAGATGTCTTTAGTAAGTATTGCTTACTTTATAATTTTTAGTATCATAAAAGTACAGTGAAACCCCAATAATTCGGATTAATTTAGATGAAACCCATTCTGTACTAACAAAAATCCGGATTATCAGGAGAATGAGAAAAAAAATAATAATAAAACATACTTGCAGAATATCACCTTTATATTAAACATAATGAATATTTACAGAGAGTAAAAATGTTTATTTTGTAATTATAAAATCTTTTGCTGTGCCAGTTTTGTATAACTTTTGCAGGCCACACGTTCACGCATCCGCTTGATCATAGTAAGTTTTTGGGTGTAGTTTGATGGTCAAAATAAACCATTAATTGTTTTAAATGATAGATTTGTTGCTTCATTATGGCTATTAACTTTTAGTTGATCATCATTGATAATAGTGTTTTCGTCTGAATCATCTTCATTTTCAACTTCTTCTGTTGTACATAAAGTGATTATTTGATCATCTGTAAGTGAGGCGCAAACTTCATTATTCTTTGCTTCATTCAATTGCTAATGTCAGTGATAGCAACATTTCAATAACCATAAGTTTTTTTTTTTTTTTTTTTTTTTAAACATGCTTGCAAAATTTTCAAGTGTAATTTACCGTTTATTCTTACCTGTTTTGCTTTCTGTTTTCAAGCTTGCTAGTTATTCAAGAAATCATATTTTGTAGCCCATAAATTCTTCCATGAGTTTCGGAGAGTAATCTCAGCAACTTGCTTTCAGACTTTAATTCATGCATTATTGTTTCTTTGAAAAGTAACATCAAAGATTTTAAATAAAAAAGATTAAGGTATTCTTCCAAAAATATTTCAGAAAAGACTTTTTATTCAGAATGTAAAAATGGAATGAATTAATATTATCGAAATTTTGCCAATCGCTTCTCAAACTTTGGAAAAAAACTGACAAAACTGATCCGGATTAACAGGGTCCAAATTAGCAGGGTTCTACTGTAATATGTTTAAAATATTAGGATGTTTTTTAGGTCTGACATAATTAAATTTTTTTTCCTGTAATCTTTTGACAAAATGTCTGTATTTTTGGTGATCCTTTGATAAAATTCGCAATGTTTTGATCCCCCCCCCCCCTCCTGTGATTTTTTTTGAAGAAATTTGCATTTTTTCAGCAATTATTAGATGCTTTCCTCCCTTTTTTTTGTGATTCCTTGACGTATTTTCCATTTTTTAATAATTTTTTTTATGTAATTTGTTTTTTCAGAGATCTTTAGGGGGGGGGGGGGCTTTGATAGGGAAGACGGATTAATGGTATTTTATGGTATGCTTTTAAAAAAATAATTGGTGCTTTTAATGTTGACGCTTTTACGTTTCTATTATATTGTGGGAAGATCCATCTCAATGATTTTTATAGCTTTTTATTAGCTTATTATTATGTGTCTGTTACTAAACAACAATGTGTATAGTCATTTATTTATAAAATTCTGTTCTGGAATTTATTTTTTATTGTGTCAGTAATATGCAACATATGACAAAAAAAAAAAAAAAAAAAAAGTAATTTTACATTTAATTTGCAAGGGTAATCCGTTACTCCCAGAAAAGGGTATTCATTAAAGTATTTTAAAGTAAATGATTTTTTATTTCATTTATTTATTTATTTTTAATTATGATATTCTTAATCTTTAAAAAAAAGTGTTATTTCTTAAAGTTTATGCATTCATTTTTTTTTTTTAATTTCTCAATTATTTAATATATATGTGTATGTCTGAAATTGATTTATTTAGTTTATTAAATTAATTAATATTTATGATTATTTAATTCATGAAAAACTGTCATTATGTAGCCAAAGTTCACTAGAAGAAATCTCTATTAAAATTCATGACTTTTTTGTATGGGATAAATTTTATTTAAAATTAATTTTAGTGTCATTCATGTTTTTAAAGTTTTCATCAAGTATGATTAAAGACACAAACAAAGAAAATCTGAATTAAATTATATTTATTTTACAAATACAGTTATAAATTTTGTATTCAAAGTTCAGATCATCTGCTCCAATAATAACATATATACAAATTGAATTTATTTCATAAAGAAAGTTTTAAATATTATAGCTGAGGTTCAATTCATCTGTTCCAATGCAAATACATACATAAGGACAGATTTCATAGAATTAAATGCTCACAAATATTAAGAGTGTATGACCACTAAGCAGTCACTATTCAAAGAGCTTCATGAGGATGGGAAAGCATAAAGTTTTATTGATGGTCAAATTGGAAAATTTAGACATTAAATTTAGAAGGGAGAATTGTAATTGGTTGACCAAGTGGCGACTGGTGGGCAAAGAATGCTGTTTAAAAATGAATTTTACTGGGTAATACTGTATTGTATCACTTTAAGCAAAATATAAAATACAAATGATGAAGTTTTTTGAATAAAAATTGAGAATTAAAACAGTGATTAAGTAAGAATAAATAAACAACATTAATTAAAAGAGATTTAATGCAATTATTATTATTTGTACAGATATATGAAGTCCTATGTTTTTCATTTGTTTGCCCTTTGAACTTTATGAATTTATTTTTTTTAAAGTATGGTTGTTGATTTCCCTGTATTGTCAAACTTTGTTATCGCGAACATTCAAAGGGATTTTTGTTTGTGTTGATCTCTCACTTATGCGTGGGTGCAGGGGACAGTGAAAAAAGTGCACATAAGTGAAAGAGATCATAAATGAAAAACCACAAAACATAGCTTAAAAGCTCAATCCAGTGTGTATATTACTAATTAATATTATGTGTGTGCTACAGAAAAATATAAATAAGATTAGTTTCAAAATGCAAATATGTGTATAACTTCCATTATTATTATTATATGTTTATTTATTTTATTTTATTTTTTAATCATTTAAGAAAATTTAAATGTTTACATACTCAAATTTCATTCCATTTGCTCACTTTCTCAAAAAAATAAACTACAATCAAGAATTGTTTTTAATTCCCTGTGTGTGTGTGGTTTTTCAGAAAATGTTTTGCTCTTCCTAAAAAACAAAAAAAAATTTTGAAATTTTTTGAAATGTCTGTAAGTGAAAGGTGCTTTTTTCAGAGCAACACATAAGTGAATAAGAGTTATCATTGATTTTCCTATATTTCTGTTTGAGACCATGAAAAAATCGTGCATAAGGGAGAAATCACTGTACATTACATACAACTGGATTAAGCAATCCGAAACAGTTTGTGCTAGAAGTAATTCATGCAAAATGTGTTCCTATTAATAAGGTTTGACTGTATTAGTAATTAATATATTTAATTATTTATTTATAAGTAAAGAATAAAAATTTATAAACAAGCAAATAAATGTATTTTTTAAACTTTTCATTCAACTTTTGTATATACCCTAATTTTTTTTTTTAAATCCTATCAGTTATTTTTTTCATTTTAGGATATAATGATCGAATTGTATAAAAAACATATTTGGAATGATGGAAAAACTGTTAATGCAATTGCAACAGCTTGTTTTTCTAAAGTAAATAAGGTAATAAATTGTATTTTAAAGTATTTTTAAAATCCTATAAAGGGTGTATTTATATTGGTATAGTTATTTTTAGAAACTAATTTTAATTTTTACTATGTGCTTCAAAAAATTCTGTTTGTTCTTTATGACATGCTACTGACATTATTAATCAACACATTATAGTAAAAGGAGAAAACGCTTAACATGTTCATATATATATGTGTGTGTGTGTGTGTATTCCCTTAAAACTGCCTTTTCTAAAATTTTGTTTTTAAAATTATACATTTTAATTATATCGTTGTTTTGCAACATTTCATGCCCTCTTTATTCTGATTTATTTAAGATTTTTTGATTATCAATTTACTGTTACTTTGTTTTTTCTTAAATATATATGTTGTAAAATAGGTAAGATTCTCTATTAGTCCAGTCATTTTAGCACCTTTTTTTGCAAATAGCGGAAAAAATTAGAACAAAGCTGGATTTTTGCATAGGTGCTAGTTAGGGTATGTAGTTTAACATATTAAAAGTCCCCATCGATCCGATGTGAGCTTTCGCCTGCAGGGGGCGCTAAAGGGTGTATGCAGAGGTTTTCTGTGAATATCTCACGAACAATGGCGTCTAGACAAAAAAGTTCAATTACAAAGATGTAGATAATTTAATTTACTACAAAAAGTGCCATTAACATTTTTTTATCACACCAACCCTTCCCTGCCAAAAATTAAGATAAAGTAAACATTATTGAAAAAAAAAAACGCCAAACACAATCATAACGCGGTGAAGAGGCAAAACAAATACTAAACAACTTCCGATTTCCTCCCCCATTGTCTGGGTTGTTTTCGCGCACTTGTGTAATACGTCATCTGAGAATAATAAGGTTCTATCTGTGTTTTCTTGAAAGTATTGAACTATCGATATAGAAATGTTCAATTTGTATCTATGAAGGCATTTCTGGATTAAAATAATGTCGTAATATAATTGTAAGGTTATATGTAAATTAAATATAACATCATTTTGATGCAAAAATGCCTTCATAGATACAAATAGAACCTTTCTATATAGATAAGTCAATATTTTCAAAAACACAGATAGAACTATATTATTCTCAGGTTACGAATAGTCATTGCCCTATACGCTATCTCTCTTTGCATTTGTCGAAATGTATCACGGTGCAAGTACTTTCCAATATTTTATTTTCATTTGGTGCTCATTTCGCTTGTATGAAATCACCCTAATTTATTGAACGAAGTATTTATTCTTTGTGAGATTTTAGGAAGGGAATAATTTTATTTTCAACGCATGCTCTAGAAAGTTTTAAATTAGTTATGACAGTTTAAAATGACTCTTTCTTAATTGCTGATTCTGAGCGAAAAATGGAGATTGACAAAATAGCTCATCTTGCATGAGAGGACTGCGTTTTGAAATATTATGTACAAATAGAAAAAAAGCGACTGAAGTCCCTTCTGACAACAAATTCGGAAAAAATTGACCATAAGTGGAAAATATTTGAAGAAATGGTTAAAACAATAATGAATTTACAGTTCATTCAAAGAGTAAGAAAAATTATTCACGAAAGAATTCTATTAAACCATAGAATAAATCTATTGCAGAAAAACGACCAACGCCCACACAAATTAATTATCCATTGAAGGAAAAATTGAGAAGTAACAATCCGTTGTTTGAATTTAAGGGAAAATGTTTGCTATGTTCTGATACATTAGACGAAGATTTTTTACAGAAGGGAAAAAAAGAAAGCTCTAAAGCATCGTGAAAAAGAATTTTTTTTTAAATCTAATCATTAAAATAAGACACGTCTCATATCTATGCTTATGGAGAATGGTTTCAAAGCGAAACAAACAGAAGATGATGCAGACACACTAATTGTTAATACAGCTATTGAAGTAGCAAAGTCTGGTGCGCTTACTGGTGTTGTTAGCGATGATGTTGACTTCCTCGTATTGTTGACTGCTTTAGCACTTCCAGAGATGGAGATATTTTTTATTAAGCCTGGAAGAGGACGAATTGTAATCACCCTGCATTCATCGCACAGTTTTAACAATGATGCTGTTTTGAAAGATCATATTGTTCCTTCATGCTTTTTCAGGTTGTGACTCGACATCAGCAATGTTTAGGAAAGGTAAAATATCGTTAGCAAATTTTTTGAAAAAGGAAGAAGATCATAACATACAAGCTGCCAGCATTTTTAAAGGTGATCAAGTATCTTAATTTGAAGGCAGGAAAAACTATTTTTCTTGCTTTATGCGGTAGTAAAGCAGAAATTTCTCTGAACAAGTACCGTTATGTATGTTTCAAGAAAAGAGTTGCTGTTGGTAAAAAAAGCCATTTATTGTTGCCGCCTACCAAAGATGCAGCTAAATTGTACAGTTTACGTATTTATCATCGAGTACAATACTGCTTGAGCAATAAACTACTTCCTGAGAACTGGGTCTGGCAAAATCCACCTAATTTGTTCTCATTTCCTGCTACCTTACCACCCGCACCAAAAAATATTATTGAATCTATTTTTTGTACTTGCTCCAAAGGATGTGGAAAAACATGTGGATGCTGAAAAATTGGATTGAAATGTTCTGATATTTGCATAAATTGCTACGGAGTTTCATTTCATTATGCAAGTAAAATTGAATTTGAAGACGAGGAAAATATTGACAGTATCCTGTCCACTGCAAGGGAGGAGGACAGCGCTACTTCTGAAATCAGTCATGATATCGAAAGGCAAGCAAAAAATACTGAAAGCAACACAACAACGAAAGAAATAAATATAGATAATGACGAATGTGAATCGAGTGTAGAAACTGAAGCTGTGCAAAGAACTACTAAAGCAGTTAAATGACTGAAATTGGATTAAGCCAGTCACTATAAGTGGAATATGCCTACGGGGGAACCCACAATAATAATAATAAAAAAATGCACTAAGTGCTTTACCTCAAGGGTGGTGTGGAAGTAAGCATAAATGTACATTATATATTCACTTTCCCCATTCAGAAATGAGAATTATAGATCTGTTTACATTTTTTTTTAAAGTAGCAGCAGATTTTTTGTATTTTTATAATTTTACTTTCAAATATGTTCACTTTTTTGCAATTTTGACAGGGAAGGGTTAATGTGACAAACAAATGTTAATGACACTTTTTATAGGAAATTAAATTATCTACAATTTTGTAATTCAACTTTTTTCTCTAAATGCCATTGTTTGTGAGATATTCACAAAAAACTGATTTTCAAGCTCTTTAGCGCCCCCTGGTGGCGAAAGCTCACATCGGATCGATGGGGACTTTTAGTATGTTTAACTACATAACCTAACTAGCACCTATGCAAAAATGCAGCTTTGTTCTAATTTTTTCCCCTATTTTTGCTAAAATGACTGGGGTATATAACTTTTATTTTATTCTTTCCTGAAACCATTCAGATAATATATTTCTCTCTTCTTTGCTAAATCATTTTCTTCATCTCCCCCAAATTAACGCTTGAAAAAGCTCACAATGATGACAATCTAAAGAGTTATTACCAAGTATAATCTGCTTTGTAACCCTGCTTTTTGTATGATTGTGGGCTCCACTCATGATGTTATAATACATTCAATAAAAACTGTAAGCATAAATTGTGTGTTTTTTAAGTATGACTCCAAAACATAATTTATAACATATATAATATAATGAATACCTGATCCATGATTCCGCATAACACTTCAGCAGTTACATTAAAAAAAAGAAAAAAAATTGTTTAAAAAATTACTCTGTTTGACAGGTGGATAAACTGACAGAAGGGCAGGTTTCTGTCCAGTTAGTTTTATTTTGATTTCCAAGAAAGCTTCTGTTATATTTTGCATCTATGCTTTTGTTGCAAAAATAATTCTTTTGTTTCAAACTTCGCAACTGTAATATTTAAGTTTATTTTAATTCATTATTATTTCCTATGTTTTAACATATTCATCAGAATGAAGCATCTAAAAAGGCTGTGAAACTTTATATTCAGAAAATGATAATCATCTCCAGTTTTACAAAGCTTTTTTTTCTTTTCTAAATTTCTCTCATTTTTTTAATTTTTTTTCCTTCCATGTACATAAAAATTGAAATCTTAAAAATTTTCACTTTTAAAAAAAGTTCATGTCGCCCTCCCCCCTCCTTTTTTTGTAGCAGTAATCAGTTATTTAAATCATGCTCCCCTACCTTCCTGAATTTTTTTGGACCCTTTAAGCACATAGAATTAAAATGCTTTATAATTGTTTTAATTTACATTCTACTTTAATTGTTATTTGTACTGACAATAAATAATTGAAATAACATTATCAATTCATCAATTGATGCCCATCTCAGCTTTTTTGAGTACAGACCTTACGAGGCTATACATTCTAAGTGCAGATTCACAGTCACTATGCAGCGACTAAATTTATTGTGTCTAAATAGCCATTCTTTGGCACATTTCACTTTTTCTCCCATAATCTTTTGACAAAAATTATGTTTTTTTCTCATTATAATCTGATGAAAGTTGCAGAAGGTTTTCTTTTCTCGATACTGTGGCAAAAATCACAGGTTTTTTGTAATTCTTTGACAAAATTGGCAATGCTTACAAAACATGTGTTTTTTTTTTTTGCAATTTTCAAGAAATTTGCAGGTTTGTTTAATTTTTTTAATTGTTTGAGAAACTTTGTGCAAGTTGTATGCAAAATTTGCGACTTTTTTGTGATCCTTTGATAAAATATGCATTTTTTCAGCATAAAATTTGATAAAATTAGTGTTTTTCCATAATCCATTGATGAAATCGATATTCTTTTGCAATTCTTTGATGAAAATTATCAGTTTTTTTGCAATTCTTTAAAGAAATCTGCCTTTTTTGAAGGGGATCCTTTGAAGAAATTTACACTTTTTTCTGCTGATAAATATTATTATTATTATTATTATTTTGGCAACTATTTGTTGCAATCTTCAAATTTTTTTCATAATATATTTTTTGTTCAAAATTTTAAAACAGAAGCACCCTTTTATTAGTATGAGGTAAATTTTTTCATAAGGCAATTTTTCTTATGAAAAATTATATATAGTAGTATATACTACTACTTGTATACTATAGTAAAACAAATGTTTAAAATGTGTTTTGATTTTTATACTGCAAAAAAATCTGACACATTAATTTTATTTATTTATTTATTTATTTATTATATACGGTATGGAACTATTTATCCGAAACGATACTTCTAATAGACTGATGTTAGAATCTTTTTAGAAAAAAGTGTCATACACAATCAGTTTGACATATACATTGCTTGAAACAATTGTATAGTTTGATAACAGCATCTAGTATTTGAAATAGAAACATATAATCATATTATAGATTAATAAATAATATTATAGTTGTTTTCATTTTTATGCCGAGAAAACAGAATTTTTGTTCCCAAGGAGTTCCCATAAATTATCTTCTTTCAAACTCTAACAATTGATCTTATTTGCATCAGATTCTTGGTTCAAGTAATCTAATAATCAATTTAAAATTAGAAGTAAAACCACAACTACATATGTTTCACAAAACTTATCAAATGCGTGCTGATTTAATGACCTACCATTTAACTGAAAAAACCAATTATCCGGAATATATCTGACCCCAACCATTCTGAATAAATGGTTCTGTACTGTATATATACATATAACCATTATACAATACTACAATTCAACATCTATAATGAATAGAGAATAAATAACACATAAAATAACAAATTATAACAAGACAGAGGAGTTGGCAAAATATACTACTCTTGTATAACAAAATGAAAGTAAGAAATATTGTTTTTATTACCCATTACCACAATAACATGGCTTATTCTTATATATAGAGAGAATTTTTCTTCTGACTGTACATAGCTTAAAATTTATTTTATACTTAATTTATATCCAAAAAAATTGTGTGATTTAATGAAATATACAAATTTGATGTAATTAGTCTCTTTTATGTATTGTTTGCTATTTTGTGTGTTGCATGTTTAGATTATTTTTTACTTAGAGTTTTTGAATTTCCCCTTATATAAATACTCGTACTTTTAAGCATTTCTTTCACAATGTGGCAACTAGATTATTTGGGTTTAGGAGTCACTGGTTCTTTAAAAATCTTGGGAATCTGCACGATAATATAGATAGCATTTATCCTGATCAAGTGGCCAACTTTGCATAAAATTTCTAGTGTTTAACTCCTAAGCATACTTGGCCCTCATTTTATCAACTCTGTGATACTCTGAAAGAAATTATAGGTTGAAAGATCTTTGCTCAGGTCTTGAGGTGAACCTCATACCTGTGGCATGGCATGGCATGGCATGGCAAAAATAACATGCAATGTAAATTAGCCCTTTCTTCTTGGAAAATTTTTGTTCCCACTTTGACCTCCCCCTCCCCCCTATCTCTCTTTCCTCACAACAAAAAGAAATGTTTTTGAATGTAGGAAAAAAGAAAAACGTTTTCCTCTGTCTGTCTCACTCCCTTTTAGTTTGGCTGTTTTTACTCCTTATGTAATATATTTTCTCCCCCCCTTTCTAGATGCTTTGTAAAATTAATATTCTGATTTTGTATGTGTGTGCGTGTTTCTCCTTCAGATTTATATATATTGTAATTGTAAGACTTTTATACTATTTGTTCATTTTAGATATTGGTAGCAGCTCATCAGTTCTTTTTGGGTTCGGATGAAGTGAAGGAAGAAAAAGACAGCAGTGATTCAGAGGCATGTTAATTTAGATATAAAATAAAGCCTTTTTTTTTATGAGAATTTGGTTTAAAAGTGCTATTTATTAATTATGTTAATATTTTATTCTCAACTTATTCAGATCCTTTATAATTTATATTATTATTATTATTTTCATAACAACAACAAAGAATCGTTCTACTTTTAAATTGTCTTCATTGTTTTCTAGCTTTATATGTTTGTACATTTTGCATTTTCTAGCATTGTTTAAAATTTCATTATCATTTCAATTTCTCAATCTGTTTTATCCATCATAAAATATAATTCAATTAGAATGCAAATTTATCTTGCAAAATATATAGACTTAACGATATTACAGACTGTAGACTTAAGAATTATGATAAAATAGATATTATAGCACAAGTTTTTGTAATCATTTCAATAAATGGTCATATAAACATGCATAATGTGTTATCATCTGCTTTCGATTCTCTTTTATATCCTCTTCAGACCTGAAGTACACAAATGTGTATCTCCATTCTTTTCCTCATAAAAACTAAAGTGTTCAAATTTTTTGCATTTTTAGTTTACTTCTATACAGCTGAATATTTTGCTTTAAAACAAAACCAATAAATGTCAGCACTGATGCATATTACCCCATAAAATAAGTATTATTTTCACCCGAGTTTCGGAAATACCTTCAAGACATTGTGGCCAAGAAAATAAGAAATATTTATGATTATTTAACTTAAATGCTTTATAGTAAAAAATTTTGAGAATTTGCTGATCATTTACTTGTTTAAAGACCTTAATTTTGTTATTGCATAAATTTATATTACTGATAGTTAAACTGATGTTTTAAGGGGATTAGTACTTTTATATCCCTAGTTGTAAACCTAAATTACCAGTCTCCTAAAGTACTGATTTCATAAAAAAGACTCTTCCTGTCATCTGTGGTGTCATTTCGATTATGTAAAAGCAATAAATATATATTTGTAGAATTATTTTATACTCAGGTCTGAAGAGGACAGAGTTTCCCCCAGAGGGTTTCAGGGGGGCGCTCCGCCTTTCCTGCCCTTTAGTTTAAAAAATAGTGCCCCTCTTTCCCCTCATCCAAAAAATAGCGCCCCTCTTGTTGCTCATTCAAAAAAATAGCAACCTTCTAGCCCCACATTTGAAAAAACGCTGCCCTTAAGCGATGATGCGGACACCCTATAGCGCGTAAACTACGCAAAAATTAGCTCTTATGTGTTTCACAAAACACTTAATTTCGTCAAAAAAATTGTGAAAAAAATGGCAAATTTCATTAAAAAATCGCGAAATAATGACTAATTTCCGACAAGATTCGCAAAAAATGGCTAATTTTGTCAAAAAATCGTGAAAAAATGGATAATTTCGTTAAAAAATTCACAAAATAATGACTAATTTCCAGCAAGATTCACGAAAAAATAGCTAATTTAATCACAAAATCCAGAAAAAATGACAAATTTCGTTTAAAAATCGTGATAAAACGGAAAAATTTGTCAAACAATTCTCAAAAAGCGGAAAATTTTGCAAAAAACGGCAACTTTGAACAAAAAATCGCGGTAAAACGGCAGATTTCGTCAAAAGATTTGCAAGAAAAACTGGCAAATTTTGTCCAAAATTTGCAAAAAATGGCAAATTTTGCCAAAAATTAGCGAAAAAACACAAAATTCCTCAAAATATCCCAGGGAAAAAAAAAAAAAAAAAAATGCAAATTTTGTCAAAAGGGCACAAAAGTTAAATGACGTAAGTCTTTAAAATGTGAGTCTGAAAGAAAAGAGGGGATGATTCCACTCCTGTTACAAACTATGCCCTTTTTAATTTGCGTTTTTTCGTGCTTAAACGTGGCAAAATTGGCAGTTTTTCGAGATCTTTTGAAGAAATTGACCATTTTTTGTCATTTTTTAACAATATTTGCTGTTTTTCTGCTATTTTTTTTTAGCAAAACTTACCTTTTTTCTCTTTTAACTTTTTGGGGTTTTTTTTCTGTATTCTTTAATGAAATTTCTGTATTTTCATGATTTTTCAAACCGCTATATTCTTGATTCAACTCTATAAAAGTGCCCTAAAAAATCAAAAAAGTGCCCTAAAGAATGTAAAAAGTGCCCTTTTCAGAACAGTAGCGCCCTGCCCCTTTTTAAACCTGGGGGAAACTCTGGAAGAGGATATATATTATCATTAGTAATGCATTTTTTACTTTATTTTAATGTTTTACTTATGATCTTTTCAACTCATGTTTTATTATATCTCTGCATTTTTATTACAAAAATGTTTTGCTGAATCACAAAATTATATAGGAACATGGTTCAAAAATATCTAAAATTAATGTAATTGATAATATTTATTTTGAAATATAACAAATTAAATAGAAAGTAGAGAAAGCTATATTATGAAGATTGAAGCTTACAGTTCATTGTTTACATGTTACATTTCTTATAGTTCAAAATATTTTTCTAGTTTTGATCTTTTTTTTTTTTTTTTACAAAGTATTTTTATATATATATATATCTTTCAGTTTACTTGTTTTTTAAATGGTCATAATTATTTGTAAAGTTTTTTGTATTACCATATTATTTATCAGATGTTTATGTATAGAAAGAAGATGATACTCCAAATGTGAAAGATGTAATGGCTGCCAATAAAGTAAATAAAAAATCTCGAAGAAGAATGAAGATTTTGAAAAGGACGAAACAAGCTTTAAAAGTAAAACTTAGTTTCATAGTTTTTATTATTATTACTATTACAGTATACTCCCTCCATAGGTTAAGACCAAGAATTGTACAAATTATAGAATTTTTTTAATTAAAGGTCATTTCTTTCTTTAAATTCTCATTTTTTGAATTTTTCAACAAATATCTAATTGCATTGTAAATAAATAACACAAAAATGAAAGAAGATGCTTTTTAATTTAATCAATTATATTTGATATTAGGAATTCATTTAAGTCATATAATAATACTAATTTAATCGAGAATAGGAATTCATTTAAGTCATATAATAATACTAATTTAATCGAGAATATTTTCACTAAATTACTACTTATTTTTCAATATTTTCATTGCAGTGATGGTGGTTTGCTTTAAAGCTTTTATTTATGTTCTGCAGTTTAATCAAGAAGTCTTTTAAGAGGCAGAATTTTGTGATAAGTTTTTTTTTCTAAAGAACTGAGATATTTATCCTTTATTACATTTTTCAAAAGCCATTTTATCTTTTTCAGCATCAGATTCTGTTTCTTATGAATTTAACACAGATGATATAATTTCTGCATCCACGAGTTGTTTTGATTTTATTTCTGCAGTACTAGTAAGCATAGTAAATACATTATTTTCAAAATTTAAAGCACTTTTTTTTTTGTTTATCAAAATAAAAATTTTAAACGTTCATCTGTGTGTTTTCATTTGTCTGTCAACTATTCCACTTTTTGTTAGCACTCAATCAGAATAGAAGTCTATTCCTAATTTTAATGTTAATTAATTAGAGAATTCTGCGATTAAATATGGTAATATAATAACTATTAACATGTCTGCCAATATCTACCAGCAAAGGGATTTTTCTGGCAAAGAATTAAGGTAACACACCAATGACAATTGCCATGTTATTAACAGAAATTATTCGTTTTATAACTTAGTTTGACGTGCTATAACAGAATTGGAAAACAGGCAATTTTTTATAGAATTCATATCATCATTTAAGATTGAAATTTAAAAATAATATAATATGTGAAATATTTAAAGTAGATTTTGAAAGAGAAAGAAAATATTTAAAATAAAGCATTTAGATAAAATTGAATTTAAGTAAAATATTGCAATATTTTTTAAGATATGGAAAAATTAAATAAACAGATGTTATAAAATTTATGTTTGATGGGAAAATTTTTTAGTATATTTTTAATGTAGCATAGAAATTTAATTTATGTAATATATATGTATATAAATATAAATCCATGAAATTTATTTTTCTTATCTTTTAAACAATATTTCAGAGGTCTAAGAAGAAAAAAAATAAAGAGGTATATGATTTTTCAGCCATTCATCTACTTTATGATCCACAAGGTAATTAATCAATGAAACTTTTTATTTTATAGGAATATCAGTCCTTACCTATATTGTTTGTGTCAAGAGCTTATATTGCTGAAAATAATTATTTTTATCAAGCACACTTTTTGTCAAGAGCTAATCATGTTCAAAACAGTAATTCAATGTATGCTTATTAAATTCACAACATCACTAAAAATGGTAAATAATGTAAAATTAAACTAAAATAATACAAAACAATAATTTAGTTTACATTTATTAAGTGTAATATATTGTTAACTTTTAGTTATAAAATATATTTATGATGGCAGTTTTGTATTTGACTGTATGTTATGTTGTACAATTATACATAAATGCTTCGGAAATTGTCTTTAATATTTCTTCTACATAATATTAACAGTAGAGTTACAATATAGAAAAAGAAGAGTAGTTATTCTATTTAATATTACAGGCCCCATTGCTGGCATGATGTATGTACCTGACTCAGATAATACATAAATACTGAAATATCTAATATCTTAATTGAAATCATTGTAGTAATAGATTTAAGATATCTTCTCTTTTACAGTGATAGCTATTTTCCATAAGTATTGTATTTTTATTGAAAATTTTAATTAACTAAAATAATTATGTTCATAGGTTTTATTATTATTCTTTTTTACTATTATCATTATTATAATAAAATACAATTACCAAAAGTGATAAATTTTTAATTTTCAACTTTGTAACAGGTATGGCTGAAAAGTTACTGAAAATGCTGAGTGAAATGAATGAAAGATATGAAATTAAAATGATGGTCATGAACCTGATATCCCGGTTAGTTGGAATACATCAGGTTAGTGGAAGAAATTTTTTGATAAATGTTTTGTGGGGAATTTTCTACAAAATAATCCCGTTGTACTGTATCACAATGATAGATTTGTTAAAGTAGGTGGTTGGAAATGGAAAAATGTAATGTAAACTAATAAAGATTGGTTTTCATTAAAAAGAATTCCTTTTTAAACCAAAGCTTTAAAAGTATATTTCAACTGATTAATTTTCTATAATCAAAGTGTAAATTGATCTTATCTCAATCTTGTAATCTTTGGTAACAATGCCTTTTCATCAAGTGAAAGACACAGTGATAACTTTGTCAAAAAATAATTAAAATGCTAGTAGGTTTCATCTGCTAGATGCTTTTCAAACACATATACATGTATGGGTTTTAATATAATAGCCTTTTCTTATATCATACTTTTTGGGAAACAACAAAGTAAAACACAATGTACAGTAACAATTAAGGGGCTGTCCATAAATGATGACGCACTTTTTTCAATATTTTTTATCCCTCCCCTCTCCCCATTTTTCACAAAATGTCACACTTCATCATATTCCCCCTCCTCCACCACCCTTTGTCATATGCTGTGCTTTATTACATAAACATTACTTGCAATTCAGAAATGAAGCGTTATGTATAGATCATATTTCAATTTTTATTATTTTTTATTTTAATCATGTGTTTTAATGACATTTGTGAGCAGAACAATAAAATGATTCGTGTACTTATTTTGTATGAAATTAAATTTACAACAAAAAACTTAATTAATATACAATAATAATAAAATATTAATGTGAAAGAGCAATTAAAAACAGTAGTATTTTGATAATTTTAAGTAGAAATTCATATATATTTGGCTTTAAATCTTACCTTTACTTCATGAACACAGAATACATTAATTTCAAAATAACTTCAAAGTTTAATCTGCTGATTTTTTATTCTTTTATTTTAACCAAAATGTGTAATGTCACGTTTCTCCTAACCTCTCCTACCTCCTTGTCAGAATTGCAGGAATCCCCCTCCTCTCCCTCCTTCCCAGCATGACATCATTTGTGGATGGCCCCTAAAACTGACTCTATGTACGGTAGCAATGTGTCTGACTCAGAAAGATTTTTAAGTTTCAGTAAATCCATAGACGTAGAGTAAACTTTGTCAGATGTATAATGCTGTCTACAATGGATATTTTTCTCTAATGAATGCTGCCATAGACAGAATGTATTCTAAATCTAAATGCACTTTGTAACCAAGGCAATTAAAAAATTAATATATACTATACAGTAAATTTCCTCGAATCTGCAATTGTAAAATCCGCACATAATTTATGTATGTAAATGATGCAACATTCAATTCAGGCATAGGGACAAAATTTTACTTTTTTAGTTAATAATTTTAATATATTTTTCTTCTTGGTAAGTTAATATTTAAAAGTTGCACATTACAACTTTCTCAAAAATTACAACAGAATAACAAAAACAAAAATTACATCAGCTATAAAAATAACAACAGAAAATACCATTAATTGTCTTTTTGTAAGATGCTTAGAAACTACAAAGAAGTAACTGAAGCAACTTATTTTTATCTTTTGGGGAGACTGAAAAAGAGTGTTATATAGTAATGGGTGGAATATTGTAGGTATATATATATGGGTGGAATATTATAGTATCAATGTTGTTTTTCATATTTTTCTTAGTTATGATTAGTGAATTGTGCTCAAATATAGATATTTCAATAAATTATGAATTTTTTGTGTGTATGTATATGTGTGTTAAAAAATTCTTCACAATGTTTATTATTTTTTTTCTTTTTTATAGCTCATATTGTTAAATTTCTATGTTCTTTTAATACGTTACCTGAAGCCACATCAAAGAGGTAAGTTGGTTTTCATTTTTCAATTTATGTTAATTTTTAATTTTAAATAATTTGCAAAATTTATATGTAAATATTTAGTTTTTTTTTTCTTTATAAGAAAATTAAAGGAGCCAGTGAGTAAACATTATTTCACTTTATACAGTAATCCCTTAACATTCGTGAGTATTGATTATTCATGAAATAAAAAATGCAGAACATTTCAACATACGTGAAGACTTGATTATTTGCAAATTTGTTTCATAAAGATTTTTTTTTTTTTTTTACAAAGTAAACTTCATTTGTTTTACCAATTCTATGAACTATGTGACATTGATCTCTTATGAATTACCTGTTGATCACCTGTTGTATCACTGTATGACCCATTAACAACAACTTGTTGAAAAAGCAATAGAATGTGATTCTTCACTAATGAGGAGTCTTAAATTTAAAATAGAAAATCAAAGACGAAGTTTTTCTTTACATGGGAATTCATAAACTTAAGTTCCTATCTCAAGTTTATATCTCATAAACTTGTAAAACAATTGCACATCTCTAAATTTTTTTCACTATACACTAGCAAATAAATTTTATATAATATGTTTATAACTGTACAAATATATTTAATGCAAATGTACTTTGCTTAATAAATATATTTTTTGAACTTCAATTACTCATTTTCATAATAATAATAATAGGAACTAATCTCCTTATGTGTACGTGAAAATAGTCTCAACATTCGCAGATGTTTTCGGGAAGCTAACACTCGCGAATGTTAAGAGATTACTGTATTATGTTTAGCTCTTTATTTCTTAATGCAGAAACTTAAGATTAATATTAATAAAAATGAATAAAATGTATAAGCACATCGCACATAAGAAACTGTTTGATTAATTAATGCTTCAATTGTAAAATACTTTATCTGAAGGTTGTTTTCTGCTTCTGAATTCTATGTTATAGATACGTGGATATGTTGGAGAATTTTCTGCTACTGTGCATGGTGACCATTTCTATCAAAATTCAACCCCTTATATGGCTGGCAAATTTTCAAATGTATATAACTGGGTTCCCAACATCAAGGAATTCACAAATATTTTTTAAAAAGTGGTGCAAAAGTCTTATTTAAAAAAAAAAAAAAAAAAAATTATCAAATAGTCTCAAGAAAAAAAAAAATCACAAAATTCATTAAACAATCAAAATAAAAATTTTGAAGACCAATAACACACACAAAAAAAAAAAAAAAAAAAAATCGTTAATTATGATAAAGGGTCACAAAAGTAAGTAAAAAATTTCATTGCAGTCCTGTTTGGTCAGAGAATGTTTTGAGATCAGGGAAAGTCAGGAAATTTACCAGTCATGTTTTGCTGGGTGTAACACTGTATGATTAAAATAACTTTAGTAATTCGACTCAATTTTGGGAGAACCAGAGGATTATATTATTTTATAAAATGTCTTAACAATTAAGTTTATTAACTTTTAAAAGATATTTATAAAAGTAATTAACAAAAAACAGTTTTCTTTACTTATCTTCTTTTTTGTATATGTTTATTTATTTATTTATTTTTTCGTTACTTTTATGTACATTATTTTCAGTACTTATGTATTAACGCCACTGCAGCAGAAGTTGCGCTAATGTGTTAATAAAGAGCAATGTTGTTGTTCGCACGTGCATAAAAAAGGCATCGGAAAATGAGAAAAAAAGCAGTAAAAGGCACTAAAAAGTTGCATCAAAAACCAGAAGATAAAAGGCAACAAGGAATCCAAAGCATAACTGAGTCAGCATGCGAACAGCAAGATTGCTCTTTTTTGGAGCATTAGCACATATTCTGCTGTGATAGAGTTAATACGTAAGTACCTTATTTTCTATTGGAGATATTAATGTGAATATTTTATTCAGATGTCACAAAGATACTTACATTTGCTGCCCAAGCTGCTCATGAAAATGTTCCTCCTGATGTAAGTTTTTTCTTTTTTTCATCTGTTCTATTATATATTTTTCTTTTCTTTTAATATCAGTTGAAGAAATTATAATAAATTGATAAATAAATTCATTACTAATGTAGAATGGAATCATCTCTCTGGGAAAGGGCTTTCTGCTTGTGCTTATACTGCATTCAAACTGAATATTTAAGATATCTCAGACCATTAAATTTACTGAGAGAGTTTATGGAACTCTCTCAATAAGTTTGAACTTTCTATGGCTAGATAAAGCAAAACTACCTCCCACTATGTTAGATGTGGAGGTTTGCTTTAACTGATTGGCTGTTGAAGCTGGTTTTAATTTATGTGCATGCACATTATTTACATTTGTTCTAACACGATGGCGTATAGTGAGTTATCTTAGATGAATTTTGCAGTATGAACAAGCATTTTAATCGTGGGTTGTACCACCTCGAAGATAGAAGCCTAAGATATCTTAATTGTCCAATCTAAACTGGGCATCATTTGATGTTCATACACCCAAGGAAAATTCTGGAATTCAGGGAAAGGCATTGTTGTCTTAGAATCTCAAGAACAAATCTAATTTCTCCTATAACCTTGTTTTATTGCTTTTGAAAATCATCTTTTTAAAAGTTAAAATTTATCAGTAATCATTGTTATTTTCTATGATTTAAGATATATATATGGAGGATTATTGATCCTGAAAAAGAACTGGGGAAACTTTTCTTTGAATTTGAATATGAACTCTGTTATTTTTTTAATATATTGTTCCTGATTGTTTTATTTAATTACATAAATTCTATTTAAAAAAAAGAAGCAGAAAGTCATTATTTAGAAATAGTAATAGTCAGTAATAAGCATGTGTTGAGACTCAGTTTTTTGCTAAGCAATTCACGCTGTAATTTGAATGTGATTTTTGATATTTGTATCAATTATATGGACACTTTTATATATACTAATATATTGCTGTCAGTTTGTTTCTTGACTACATTTTGGAAGTATTTTATTTAGTTTTATCACTTTTAAAAATTTCAGTGTATGAAACTTTTAATTAAGTACTTTGGAAAATATAAAATCATAGTGTAATTTTTTGAAAAAATTTCTGAATATATGTTTATTATTTTTTATTTTACTTTATTTACTCTTATAAATAAATTGATATTAAATATTGAATTTTACAAAAATTATTTCTACTGTTATAGATCTTACATTATTATAATCATAATACAATCAAGATTTCTATGCTAAAATATTTTCCATGCTATGGTACTTTGAACAATATAAAAACATCTCAGCTCTTTTTATTAATATATCTCTTGAAATAATATTCTTTGACACAAAAACATAAATCAATAACCATAATCAGATTAAATATAAAACTGAATAATTATAAATAATAAAATTAGAACAACGGAAATGTAAATTTATTCTTCATTTTATCTTAGAAAACATGTATGAAATTTCAAGCTCACAAAAGAAATTTAAATGATCTCCTACATATATAAACATAAGTAAATTAAGATCATCAGAAGTGTTTTTATTATAAAACACGATAAAAGGTTAAATACACATGCTTTTAATCATCGAAATCTTTTGCCTGATTAATGAATTTATTCTCCTTTAAATGTTATGTGAACAAAGTCACAGGTAACAGCTAGTTTCTTCCTATTTTTTTCATATTATGCAGCAAAGCCTTAAAACATTTTTTGAAGTTTCACATCATAAATAAACTTTTATGGTTAAATTATTTTAATTAAAACTTTACAGTAACACATTACAATTATTTTGTTTAATTAGAATATATTATTTCCAATTCATTTGTTTTTTTAAATTCACTTTAAATAATTAAAAATGTGTTAATATTAAATTCTTAATTTTGTATACTATTATTATTATTACCTTTTTATTTTATTTTTTATTATTTTTCTTATGAAATACAAAATGTAATTTGGACAGTATTTAATCATTATAACCATTATGTCCAAAACTTTGCAACTTCTATAAGTGCATGTGAAAGCTTTGCCGCTTTTTATTAAATTAAATGTGCTTATGATTTACTAATTCTAGGCTATAGAACCAGTTGTTAAAACTATTGCCTATAATTTTGTCTCAGAGAGAAATTCTTTTGAAGCTATGACTGTTGGGTGAGTTACATTTATAAAACCATAAACAGATGTTAAAACAAATATTTTTAATATTTTATTTCTTTTCCTGCTTTTTTATTTATTTATTCATTATAAGTATCAGAATTAGACATATTAGGCTGAATTATATGTATATATAAATGTTACAGATTAAAACTGCTACTGTTGTGCCACATATTTATTCTAGATCAGAATATAATTTACACCACAATTGGCTAATTCCATGAAAACTTGTCATGTCTGTCATATACAACAATTTTTGGTTACCATTATTTTAGAACAGAAAAAATGTCTTGCTTTTATGTGATTTATATATCTCATCGGTTGAATATGGTGAAGGAAACTTTTTGAAAAAAATGATGGCGAACAAGCATAGCGATTTTTAGTTGCTTAACAAACATAACATGTTTTCATGGAATTAACTAATTATAAAATAACAAAATTTTATCCATATTTAATAGTAATAAAAAAAATCTTGATTGTTTAAAAAATATTTTGGATAAAATATTGTGATTGCTATTAATATTAGCAGTATCTTGATTATCCCCCCCCCCCTTCCACACACACAATATATATATATATATATTACTTTTTTTAAAAGTTGAGTTCAGTCATATTAACTAGAATTAGTGTTAAAATATGAGTGTAATATTTATTAAATGTTTCCCCCAAAAGGAAATTTGCACAACATGCTTAGCCGTCAATCTTTTTTCAATTTTTTTTTTTTCCAAATGGAATGAACTTACTTTGAATCTAAAAGTTTATTTAGTAAAATGTGTCTTGTTCCTATGAGATTTTGAATATGTTTATTTGACTTGAAAGCTATAAATATGCAATAGTTATTTAAAATAATTTTTCCTTCAATAAAAATTTTTGTTTTGTTTTAGAATTAATGCAATAAGAGAAATATGTGCTAGGTGTCCTCTTGCTATTTCTACAGATTTACTACATGATATAGCAGAATACAAGAACTACAAAAATAAAAGTAATTTTGCTTTCAATTTCTCTGTTACATTGTATTGAGTGTTTGATATTCTTTTACATTGTGTGACTAAAATATGTATTAATACATGATTTTTTAGATGTTGCAATGGCTGCCCGTTCTATAATTCAGCTGTATAGGAAAATCAGTCCACAGATGTTAAAAAGAAAATTTAAGGTAAGATATGTTGTTTGTATAATGCATTGAAAAATGTCAAAAAATAAGCAGCATATTTGAAAAAGTTTTGACATGAGGATATTGTGTTAAAAATTAGCTTGGTTTTGTGTTCAATATATTAGTTCTAAAACATGTTAGATAATGAGTAATCCTCTAACAAATTCTTCATTAATTTACATGAGGTCTTATTTATAATTAGTGAGGATTACAGATGCATAACTCTGGTTCGTATATCCTCATTTGGGAAATTTCCTTTTTCCAAAAAAATATTCAGCTATATAAAATACATTAATTTAGTTTTATTATTTTCTTAAGATAGTCATAAATTCAAAGCAAATATTCATATGTCTAATATTCACAGTTGATCTTTGAGATGATTATATACTATTTTATTGAAATTACAACAAATTCCTCTCATGCACAGTATAAACTGATACTTTATATTAGAGATGAGTTCGGGCTCGTTTTTCGCGGCCCGGGCCTGTCCGAGCCTGATGCCAAAAATATACAAACCAAAATTGTATGGTATTTAAAATTTTTTCCAAAAGTGATATCTCATTTTTTAAAACATCTTACATAGATATAGTTCTTAAATGAAAATTTAAATTCAGTCTTATCAAAATACGTATAAAATAAAAATATACTTTATACTTAAAAGGGTCACATATTTTTTCCTCCTTTAAGAAACAAATTTAATGGACACGTTTGTGTTTAATAAATAAATGCATGAAATTTGCAGAAATTACTATTTGTAAGCTGGCGAATCGAACAACATTCTTCATTTTTTGTAAAAAGTGTGCATCTTTCATTATATTTGATTCTTTTCTCATAACAATCTTCTGTGATTGACAGGTGCCTGTAAATTAAAAACATTTCAAATGAAAATCAAATTTTGAATTGCTTAAAAGGTGTTAATGCCAACCTAGTGAAAAAAATTCCATGCCGGGAATTGAACCTGGGCCATCAGTACAACACACTGATGTTCTACCGACTAAACCACATGGAACGACACCCAGCACGGAACTTATCGCTATTACATGTTGGCAATATTGATTTCTCTCTGGAAGAATTTCCACGCATTAATGTAAATTTAAAAAAATTGACATTATTATTTTGAAGGTCCGATGCTTTTATAGAAAAAAAGGAAACACTGATCAATTGCTTTCTATCAAAATAACATGGTAATCATATTTACTTCTGGAGGAAAGTGACTTTGAAAAGGAAAGCATCCCCAGCATGAGTAGAATTCATGATGACAAATACATATAATAATCACTTAAGTTATTTTCATATGAAAAACGACTATAATTCGTAAACAATCAAAGATTAAATATTATCAAAAGTTATATATTCTTGTCTACTAAAATTGGAAGAAAATATTATCTTGGCGTTATGTAAATAAATAAATGATCCCATTAAAAAATATCTTCTGCCAATGAAAAGCCAACTAAAAGAAAATTCATTGTTATTTTTGTTTTGATTGGTACCATATAAATAGATCGTCACTGGAAATTCTGTAGACATAAATCTGTAATTATCGCAAATTTTCATTTGAAACAGTAATGAAATACAGTAGACTCCCTCAAATCTGCACTGCTTGGGACCAGAGGTTTTGCGAATTTTAGAATTTTGTGGATTTCTGGTCATTGCATTGTGTACATTTTTTAAACATTGATTTGAATGTAATTAATAATGCAATCGCACCTATAATGAATGCTTACAACATAATAAAATATTAAAATAATAAAAAATTAGATACTTTTTAAAATGATTAAAATATTAAAAATAAAGGTCAAGTTAATAATCAGTAATGTATGATTAAATATTCATTATAAAAATGAAATGTATTTTTCCTAAATTATACATTAAAACTTGCCTCATAAAGGTACATTATTAATTCACATCAAAATCATACAATAAGAAAGTTTTATTTCAATTTTAGCTTGTCGTAATAACAGGGTGGCTACAGAATCTGGAAATCATGGAATCAGGGAAAAATCAGAGAAGTTTATCAATCTGGAAAAATCAGGGAAATATCAGGGAACTTTTTAAAAAAAACACAAAAATCAGAGAAATTTTTCTCTGCAAAAATATTTTTGTTTTCACCTTACCAACAACATTGATTTAGTACCAAACAGGCTACATTTAAACCAATAATAAGATGTGATCAAGAGACATAAACCCATACTGCTGCCAAGCGGTATCTGTCTGCATCAGAGCCAAATTGTCTCATGCCATAAACCCAAATTTTCAAAATTAGTTCATTCGCAAACTTTTGACGAAATTCATCAATCTTAGCAAAGCAATCTATTTGCACATTTCTTGCAGTTTCCTTTCGAAATTTACACTTTTTCATGTGTTCTTGACAAAATTTGCAAGTTTTTCACTTTTTTTTTTTTACAAAATCTGCTTTTTTCACAAAATTTGTGTTTTTAATGATTTTTTTGACAAAATTTGAATATTTTTCACGATTTGTTGACGAAATTTGCACTTTTTGCAATCTTTAGATACATTTTATGTGTTTTTCATTATCTTCAGACAAAATTCAAATGTTTTTCATGATATTAAGATGAAATTTGCACATTTTTGCAATATTTTGACTAAATTCTTGCTTTTTCCCGAACCTTTCACAAAATTCACATTTTTTTTACGCAAGCCTTGGAATGGAATTTGCATTTTTTACGAGATCTTTATGACTAATTTCGCGTTTTTCCACAATCTTTTGACTAAATTTATGTTTTTCTTTTTTTTGCAAAACTTTGAAGAAAAGAGTGTTTTTTAATACGATCTTTTCACAAAATTTCATGTTTTTTCCACAATTCTATGTCAAAATTCACGTTTTTTGAACCGATCCTTTGATGAAATTAGCAATTTTTTTTTTTTTACCTGATGTCCGTAACACTGTAACTTTTGTTGTGTATCAATAATAATTACAGATAAATTGTAATACTTGGCACTTCTGCTAATTAAATGCTGTTCAATTTTTGTTTTTTTCTCCCAAAACAGATATTTGCAAGCTGGAAAAGTGTGTTATACGAGAAAGCAGCATATGTTAAAAAAATTATAATATAAATATTAAAAAATACCATATATGTTCTTTAATAATAAAAATCAGGGAAATCTGATATAGATAATCAGGGAATCAGGGAAAAATCAGGGAACTTTTATTCATCCTTTCTGTAGCCACCCTGAATAACCAAAAAGGCTTGATTAATACATAAATATTTGGTAAGAAGATTGTGATTACCAATGATATCAGCAATATCTTGATTTTTTTCAGAAGAAAATTTATTCTTCCTTCATGAAAAAAACAAATACTGTAATATTAACAAAAATTACAAATTATAATATATATGAAATTGATATAACACTAAATAGTAAAATTTTATCCCTTTATCTGATCTGAATGTCTTATTGTTTACATCCGTAAATTATGTGCGGATTTTAGAGAGTTGGGGATTTTAGGGATGCGGATTTGAGGGAGTCTACTGTACTAAAATAAATAATCAAGCATTCAGTTCCCTCGCTGTTTTGATAAAAAAGAATTAAAATGAGTTGAAAAGGAATAAGTAGGCAATTTTAAGTGAAAGAAGTTCTTTCAATCTTTTCTTCACATGAATAAAAAAATTTTCAGAAAAAATGAGCCCGGGCCAGCCTGAGCTTGAAGACTAGAATGAAAATAGAGCCCCTCTCAGGCTTGGGCTGAGTCTGTCTCATCTCTGCTTTATATACAGCAATCAAATACTTTTGCTTTATTTCATATCATGAAAATAAATATTGTAAACAAAGTAAAGTTACACAATCATCCAACTTTCGGGGCAGGAGCAGTTATCCTGAAATTTGCTGAATTAAATTATCATAAAGTTTCGAGATATGCACAGATCATGTCAAAATAGCTTTTTGTGTCATGCTATACTAGAACAGCTAATTTTGTGACAAATTGCCGTTAAATTTCCTGATGAAAGATTAATAATTTTTCATGCAGAGTTACATAGTGATCAGTGCTATCAAATTCTAGAAATTTCTTAAAATTGTGCTTTTAAACATATATTTCAAACTTTTAAAGCCTAATTTTCTATTATTAATATTATTATTATTATTATATTTTGACTGAATGATCAAATGTAATTTTTGAATCGATTGAAGTTAATAACAAGAAACTTTATTATATGGTTGTATTTGGATTGAAGAGTTAGAAAACAAATAGTAAAATGTTTTTTAGAAAATTTTCTTTTTTATTTCATGGTTCTCGTGAGCTGCAAAGGAAATTATTTATAAAAATTTGTTTAAATTCAAAACAAATTTTATTGGATAGCTAACATCACAGAGGTGAAAATGTCTGTATTTTTGCAAATTTACACTTTTTTAGAAATTTCATCTTCATTATTATTATTTTAATTTTGATTTCTTTCCAATGCCTTTTTCTCCTTCTACCATCAGCATGCATTTTTTTCATTTTTTTTTTTTTTTTTTTTTTCTCTCACAGGAGGCCATGTTTCATCAGCACTAACTGAAATCTGCATTAAACAATTTAACTATTTGAATGAGAAATAATTGGTGTAAAATACTCTCTTTCATTGAATAAATTGGATTCAGTTTTAGACAGAAAGGAAATTAGTTACCAACTTAATTAAAATAAACAATATTTTAATTTAAGAATTTTAGTTAAAAAGTAAGTTAGTGATAATTTATTAGTATAAAAAAATAAATTGCTGAGGAAAATAATATATGCTAAGAGTTTATGATATTTGTCTTGTAAAATTTATCCTCTGTTTGGGAGAGTGTGCTATTCGGAAGTAAAAACATATAAAAAATATTTATTATAAAATGGAAAAAAAAAACAGTCATTAAATATTCTACATTTTGAAATGTATGGTGAATTAATTAAAACTTGAATAGGTTATAATTTTCAACAATGAAAAGTTCTTCTCTTGAAATTTAAAATTTTTATTTATATATTTTCAAATTGCTTTAAAGCTCTTATTAATAATTTCTAATGAGTAATGATTTTTGTTGGATCAAAATTATAATATTTGCCTTTCAAAGCCTCAAGGCAAAGCTTATTGCCTATTTCAAGTTTTCTGTGATTATTTATTTATATACTTATTATTATTATTATTATTATTTTTCAGTCTAGACCAACAGAAGCCTCCAAAGAACTGGATACTCTTGAATATGGTGCATTAAAAGCTAAATCTTATATTCCTGGTACTGAAGTCCTACCAGTAGAGCCATCTGAAGAAGATAACAACGGTATGTTATATTAATGTACAATTTGCATTTAAATCATAGAATTTATTTAAGTTTATTACATTGTGTTATCACCTATTTTTGAATAAGTGATAAAACTTTTTATGTTTTTGAGTAGAAAAAAAATAGAAAATAATCCTAAGTCATTGGTGATTCAAAAGAAAAAAATAAATAAATAAAATGTGTCATTTTTGCTTAGGTTTGATAAGTAATGATTGCTTTTTTATAACCTATATACAGTAGAAACAGATCCATATTATGTTCAGTGCAATTTAGATTTATGTCAATTTTTATTTTGTCAGATATCAGATGATGCCACTGCTAATTTTTTTGATTGTGTTTTAAATATTGATTTGATAAAATCAGTTTAGTTTTTATTTTGAGAATTGTCAGAGGACATAAAAGTTGCTCTTGTCTGCTAGGGTTTATACTCATCAGGGAATCATGGCATTCAAGGAAAAATCTGGTTATAAAATAAAGATACAATCGATAAATCAAACATAAATCATTTTTATTTCAATTTGAAATTAGATTTTTGTTTTTGTTCATAATTTTCTTTCTGTATGTATTTTTGTTCACTTTATTTTCTTCCCCTTCTTTCTTTAGCTGATTTTGTAGTCAAATTGTTCGAACTCCCAAAACAAATTATCTTTTTAAAAATTGCTCAAAAAAGAATTGGATATCTTGATTTTTCCTATTACTCAGTCAGTAGAATGCAGTTCACATTATTTATTGCACAAAAGATTTATACAAAAAATATATAAACTATGTTATCAAAACCATTAAAATATTAGAATTGTTATGTTTAATGATTAATTTTGTTGAGTCATCATCGGAATTACTACAGTAGACTCCCTCAAATCCGCACAGCTTGGGACCAGAGGTTTTGCTGATTTCTGGTCATTGCTTTGTTTACATTTTTTAAAAAGTAATTTGAATGTAATTAATAATGGAATCATAAGTATAATGAGTGCTTACAATATGTTAAAATATTAAAACAAGTGATAAACTAAAATAATAAAAATTTAGATAGTTTTTAAAATGATAAAAATATTAAAAGCAAAGGTCAAATTAATAATCAATAATGTACAATTAAATATTCATTATAAAGATGAAATGTGTTTTTCCTAAATTATCCAATGAAACTTACCTCATAAAGGCACATTACTAATTCACATCAAAATCATAAATTATTGAAGCTTTATTTCAGGTTTAGCCAGACTTAATAACTAAAAAGCTTGATTAATATATAAATATATTTGGTAAGATTGTGATTACCAATAATATCAGCAATATCTTTAGTTTTTCAGAAATAAATTATTCTTTCTTCACAAAAAATCATGAATTCAATAACCTTAACAAAAATTACAAATTAAAAAATATATGGAATTGATATAGAACTAAAAAAGTCAAATTTTGCACCTACATCTGAACTGAATGTTTCATTATTTACATCCGTAAAATATGTGCGGATTTTAGAGAGTTGCAGATTTGAGGGAGTCTACTGTATTAATAAAATTGTATATTTTATTGTTAATTTTGAAAAGAAATTTTAACCCTTAAGTGGTAACCATGGGTCACTAGTGCCTCGGTCAAATTTTCTTTCCTTGCTAGCTTAGAGGAGAGAGTGGGGAGCGGGACTTAACTACCCTGAAAAAAATAGTACACTAGTAGGCTATTAGCTCCCAAAACGCCGATGTTTTAGTGCGTTCACAGCCGACGTAAGAGCCAGTCAAAATTTCGAAAAGGCACGAGTGATCCAGGGTTACCATTTACGTTGACGAAAAGTGTAAGGTAAGAAAAAATTTGTTTGGTTAGGAATTGATGCTTTTTTTCATAAAAATTCGATACATCACACTCACTTGGGTTTCCGAACCTTACTTTTTATGCAAACACATGTTTATGAAATTGTTTGGTGCTGCAGCAAGTGTCACAGACCTGTGTGCGAGGAACACAGACATCAAATCTGTTTCGATTGTTTATAAATGATGATATCAGTGTTGCTGTAATTTTTCATTATTATATTTTTTGCTTAATTAAATAAAGTTTGATAATTAACATCATTTTCATAAATAAAATTGATTAAAAACTAATAAAATTTCTATTTCATTGTAAATTGTACCTATTTATAAGTTTAAAAAACGTCATTTTTATGCTCAAAACTTAAGCAATTTTTTAATTTATACCGGCTATTTTTATTTTTTTTGTGAAAGTACTATTCTTGATCTTCAATTTCCCGTTTGAAACAGCAAAAAATGTCAATTCTATCTAAAGATATGATTTTTTAAAGAAAATGTGCATTTTTCACATTTTTATTTGTTTATTTAAACATATTGTTTAAACAAATTAATAAATCAGCAATATTGTGACTGATTCTTGTTCAAGGGTAGTTGATGTAATATCATGATTTTTTTTAGAATTTTTAAAGCACTTTAAACCACTTTTTACAGCGCTAAGCAAGAGTGATCCATGATTACCGTTTAAAGGTACCGAAAAACACGTTACCGTTTAAGGGTTAATTATTTGTTTCAATTGCCAATTTTCTTTCTCCTTCTTTTTAATTTTATTTATTGCGATAAGTTAATACTCTTTTTATGTAATTCAAGATTCATTTGCTGAGTGCATAAAATGAAGTAATTTTTATCAAACTCTAGAAGAATATATTATTATATTCTTGCATAAGCATTTGCCCTTTTTTAAAATGTATATG
This sequence comes from Maratus speculifer, assembly GCA_964019185.1. Lineage (NCBI taxonomy): Eukaryota > Metazoa > Arthropoda > Arachnida > Araneae > Salticidae > Maratus > Maratus speculifer. The sequence goes on from OZ025290.1 coordinate 275,429,697, forward strand.
CCACAGATTTAGAAATCAGTACTAAAAAATAAAAGTGAAAAAATTTATAAATTGAATATTTCACACATTGGATTTATGAAATATTTAACTGCCAGTATTCAATTTGTATCTGTTTCGATAACCTGCATATGATACTATGTTTTGTTAAAGGGTAAAATAATTCTAGTCCGACTTGTGAATTATTTTAAGAAAGATTAAAGAATATTAACAAATCCTTTAAAACGGTTATATTTTTCTGTGATCGTTGTATTTTTATTTTTAGCCTTATTAGATAATTAATTTTGCAGTATGTAAAGTAGCAGCCCAGTTTGCTTATAGTGAAGAATTAAATAAACTTGTATCTTGAAATTTACCATATGATACTGAAATAATGGATTTTAATGGTTACTGTTGTTAGAAATTATCTTTTAAAGAGGTTTCTGCTTTAGCATGTGCACCTCAATAGCAGAAAATTCTCCAAGTGTCTACAACACATACTTCAGAGTCAAAAAGTAATCTGCAGGTAAAATACTTTTTACAATTGAGGTGTTAAATAATCAATAACTTGGCTGTAGCGTTTTTAGGCATTTTATAAATTTTTATTAATAATAATCTTAACTTTTTGTATTAAAAAATAAAGAGCTAAACATAATATGCAGCAAAATAAAGGTTCAATGAAAAAGAAACTGCAAAAGAAAAAAAAATCTATGATGTCCATCTCCTGTCTCGAACTTTCTGCTGCCGGGATGTACACTACCTATTAGAGTTGTATTGTAACTTTTTTCTACTATATCATAAAAAAATCTTTGTATAAAGGTTCTGTTTTGCCACATTTTACTGTGTTATCTATAAAATTTTTATTCCTAACTTTAATTTTTAGGCAGTATAATTTTTTTTATTTATTGATGTTCCTGCTCCAAAATATAAAAATTTAGCTTTTCTTTTATTTAGAAAAAGTTACTATTAAAAATGACGACGATAGTAGTGAAGATGGTTGGATTGATGTTTCTCATTCAGAAGATGAAATAAATATCAAAAGTGATGATGATGATGATGTGGAGGATGAAGATGAGGAAGATAGCAGTGAAGATGAACAAGGTATAGATGAGGAAGAAAAAGAAGATGAATTTGCTAAAGGAGAAAAGCGTAAAATACAGATGGAAGTGAATGAGTAAGCTTGTTGATGTTGTAACCATTTGATTAGCAAATTATTTAATGATACTTATTTTTTTTTTAACATTTTCCCCCTTTTTATTCATATTTATTGCAGAAAAGAAGTCTCGGAAGATGTTAAAAAGCTACATAAAAAACTTAAAACTGATGAAAAAAATGATGTAGTGCATGAAGAGGAAGATGAAAACGAAAAGAAATCTGTTTCTGAAGTTCAGGAAAGCAATAAACAGTTTAAAAATGACTCTTCAAAAACTTTAAAGGATGCTAAAGAACATAAAAAAGAAACAAGTGATATTGATGATAAACAGAAGGCAATGCTTATATCACAATCTAGAGTTTTATCTCAGGAAGAATTCAAGATGCTAAAAGCAGCTCAAATAGCTAAAGAAGTTCAGTTTGCTAAAGGGAAAAAACGTAAAGTAGATGCAGAAGTAAATTATGAGTAAGTGCTTTTTTTTTTCATTTTTTATTTAAATGTTTTTCTTTTTTTAATGCAATCTCATAAGCAACAAATAACTCAATGATTTTTATAACAAACTTTATCTTACTATTTTACATTTGTTGCAGAAAAGAAATTGTATCTTTGAAAGATATTGAGAAGCTGCATAAAAAACCTAAAACTGACAAAGCAACAAGACTTGCAACTGTATTGGTATGTAGATAATTTTTGTCATTAATATTTACTTTAATTTTCTTTAATATATATATATATATATATTAATGCTATTTTAGATATTTGGCATGTTTGCAAACTATATTCAATAACATATATATAAAAATTCTGTATCATAAGTGTAAACGCATATTCACCTTTAATAAACTAAATAAACAATATGAATCTGTAATTCATAGTAAATTTTATTACTTAATACAGGGATTCTACTTTTCTGCTGAATGGCAGATTTCTGCTTTTTTTAATTTTTAAGAATTCATGGTTTTTGTTAAGCGTTCACGAAATAAAATAACTATTTTTCTCAAACGATCGCGAAATATAACAGCGATTTTCGTTAAAAGATCGTAAAGTATAACATTGATTTTCGTTAAAAGATAACAGGGATTTTTGTCAGAAAATCGCAAAATAAAACGGTTATTTTCATCAAACACTCGTGATATAAAACAGCAATTTTCATCAAATGAAGGCGAAACGAAACTGGGATTTTTGTAAAACGATTGCAATGTGAAACGACGATTTTCGTCAAACGGTCATGATGTGAAACAATGGTTTTCGTCGAACGACCACGAAATAAAATGCTGATGTTCTTCAAACGACTGCAATGTAAAACGGCGATTTTCATCAAACGATCGCTATGTAAAACGACGATTTTTGTCAAATAATAAAAAAAAAACCTTGCAATTTTTTGCTATATATTCCTGGAATAATCATCGAATCTATTGCTGGGTAACTTAAATTGATTTAAAATGATGTGACACATAAAATTTCCCACTAAATCTGTTGCTGGGCTACCTTAATTGATGCAAAATACTGTGAACTAAAGAAAAATCATTTTTGTTTACTCTTATAAATTAAAAATTTACCAAAAAAAAAAAAATAAATAAATAAATAAAAGCTGTAATTCTTTTTTTAGTTTATTATAAACAATATAGTTAACAAGATTCATGCATAAATGTTGTGAAAAAGTCATACATTTTACTTTATGCATAATTTCCTCTTTTTAGCTATTTTCTGAGTGGCATCCCTGTTAATAAGTGCAAATATATACAGCAGACTCCCTCAAATCCGCACAGCTTGGGACCAGAGGTTATGCAGATTTTAGAATTTTACAGATTTCTGGTCATTGCTTTGTTTGCATTTTTAAAAAGTAATTTGAATGTAATTATTAATGCAATCAAAACTGTAATGAATGCTTACAATATACTAAAATATTAAAATAAGTAATAAACTAAAATAATAAAAATTTAGATAATTTTTAAAATGATTCAAGTATTAAAAGAAAAGGCCAATTTAATCATCAATAATGTGCAATTAAATATTTATTATAAAGATGAAATGTGTTTTTCCTAAATTATTCAATGAAACTTACTTTATAAATGTACATTACTAATTCACATCAGGATCATAAAATAATGAAGCTTTATATGAGTTTTGGTAGACTTAATAACTAAAAAAGCTTGGTTTATACATAAATATATTTAGTAAGATTATGATTACTAATGATATCAGCAATATCTTGATTGTTTTTTTTTTTTTTTTTTTTTTTCAGAAATAAATTATTTTTTCTTCATCAAAAAACATTAATTCAATAACCTTAACAAAAATTATAAATTAAAAAATATATGGAATTGATATAAAAACTAAAAAAATCAAATTTTGCAACTTCATCTGAACTGAATGTTTCATGTATATATGTTTTTAACATTTTGGAAACTTTTAATGTTTCGCTATGTTAAGCATAACTATGCATTTTACGAAATGTAATTAATGTAACATTTTGTCCATTTCTTGGAGTGTATGAGGAAGGAAAATAAATTCTAGTTTCCTAAAAAAGCATACCAGAGAAATTTTTCAATGCATAATTTTCAATTTATTTTACTTTTTTTTTCTTTTCTTTTTAATCTCTAGCAGACTACTAACTAGTTTCATCAGATAAAAATTATAAATTTGTACCACAGACTTAAATAGTTGCATATTTTTAAGACTCATTACATAAAACAAAGTGCAAAGTTATATAAAACCTTTTGATAATCAAAAATATATTAGTGGCTGGCAAATTACTTTACTTAAAATCTGATTTTTAATTTGTTTCTTATATCTCTAAGTATTAGATTGAATTTCACCTATTTTAAAACATGTTAAATATGAAATGATATATCAAATTGTTTACACATTATTATTCTTATTAGCTTATAGATTTTATTAAATATTAAAGACAAAGAAGAATTTGCTATTTTTGCTGGTTTTTCTCCGTTTTTATCCTGGTTTTTTCCAGTTTTTGCCACTGTCCTGGCAAAAATGCCAACCCTGCTTCCTGAACTTTATGCTTATGATTGATTTTACAACACATAAACATAAAATAAGTGGAATTAATAAATGTATAACTCATGAAATTCTAGGATAATTCATATTGCTAAGCTCTACTATATGACCTATCAAAATATCATCATGGAGCCAAATTATGTGTAGTCTATGCCAGCAGTTCTCGATCTATTTGTCAGAAATCACTAATGGGTTGTAGAGAGATTAGGTTTTCATGAATATGGTATTAACTTTGTCTGCTGTAAGAAATAACAAATACTATATTTTACGTTTTAAAGTAAATAAAAAAAGTGAAGAATTAAAACTAAATAACTTCGTGAAAAGATAGTATTTTATTATTAATGTTTATAATTTGAGACTAAAATTTATTTGGCAATCAATTTGAATTTTATTTAGCCTTGATATCAACTCTATTGGTACAAAACAATGTTGTAAATTGCATTGATCTTTAATTGTATTTAAAATATATTAAAATCATATTTTCTATGAAAAATGTGCTATTTTATGAAAAATCAGTGTGTTCTAAAATAAAAGATTATGTTTACATTTATATGTTATTATTATTAATGTGATTTTTGACATTTGAAATAACTATACTTGATTTTGTATACATATGTTTTGCTTATTTTTTTTTTTTTTTTTTTTTTTTTCTTTCATGAAAATTTGTCTCTTTTGTGTGATAGCTTATACAAAAGAACCTACATATTGGATGGGTTTCAAAAATTTTTGAATCTTTGACGTTAATCACTTAACAATGAAATTTGGGAATAGCTGGTCTATGCTATAACTTTAATATTTATTTATTATTTGCATTAAATTAATAGTGAATTTAAAAAAAAAATAAGCAACACAATAAAATGTAATTTTTATATATTTCATGACACTTAATTTTTATGTATATGGTCTACAATTTTATCTTCTAACTACTTAAATATTCAATTGACTTATAATTACAAATAAATGCATCGATTAGCTTTTCAATTTTATACAAGATTTATTATTCATAGGAATAAATGATATGCATATGCTTAGTAAGTCGTGACAATTCAACTATATTAATAATATAATGCATTTGTAAATGTAAGTACTGGAATTTATATAAAATTCTTGCTTAACCTTTTATTTGGCATTTAACGTATCATGAACCTTCATGTTGAGATAAAAACCATTGAACACAGCATATCTCCTTGTTTCTTTTTTAAATTCACGCTTCACGAGAAGATCACTCCATAATAATTTTGCAATTTTTTCACGCTCCTTGTGTTATGCCTTTTCTTTTCATTTAATACCATGTGTCTATTAATTAAATCCTTGAGTTTGTTATGTTGCAGTGTTGATGATATTTATTATCTCATATATGTATATTTAATTTTGTAATTTTAGGAGGGACGGGAAGGGAGAGAAAAGTTTGGTAAGAAGAACAAGAAAAATCCCAAATCAGGTAAAACACAAAAAGAACATAATAAAAGAAAAGCTTTTATGATGATAAAACATAAAGTAAGATCTAAACAGAAGAGGTCTTTTAAAGATAAACAGGTAAGGATTTTTTTATGTTTAATTACAATGGTAGTATTTTTATTTTCCATTTTTTAAATACCACTGTATAGTCAGCCAAAAAAAGAAAATGAGTATTGCATATTTTATATTTACCAACTTATCTGTGTGCTGTTATCCTAGAAATTGGGTTTTAGTTTTTAAACATTTGAATTAAATATTTATGAAAGCAGTTGTCAGTTTTCAACATGTGTTTTTAAGATAACCTCTTTCAAAAGGTTATAGTTATGTTTAAATGCTTGGGGGCCATTTCCGTGGTGTAAAAATTTGAACATTTTCATTGCTAAAAGCCAATTTTGACATCAGTCTACAATTCTAGAATCTTATACAGGGTGTATCTAACTACTGGGCAAAACTTTAAGGGGTGATAGTACTTATCAAGAAAAATAATATTAAATGGGAAACTAAGGGTCCCAAACGTCTTCCGAAGGAGATTGGCGCCATCAGTTTAAGGTCCAAAATTTGAAATGATTATAAAAAATGGGAAAATTGATCGATTCTTTTGCGGTTTTCACTAAAACTATTTTTTGTATTGTCTTGAAAATAAATTATAAAGATAAATTTTAAAAAATGCCGATAGAGGGTGCTTTAGACTTTGAAGTAACAAACAACTATTTTTTACCGTTATTGTTTGCATCTCATTAAATTTTTTTAGAAATTTAGACATAAACTTAAATTTTGAGCTCAAAATCTGTGGTTAAGAAGCGCAAACTGAACTGTGTTCAATGGAAGTGGGTCGGTTCAAATTTCAAATGATTATAAAACGGAAAAATTGGTCGATTCGTTTGCGGTTTTCTCTAAAACCATTCTTTATGTCAGTATTTCCTTGAAAATAAATTTTAAAAATAAATTTCAAAAAATTACGTTAGAGGGTGCCTTAAAATATAGAGTACCCAACAATTATTTTTAACCGTTATTTATTTTTATCTAAATAAATGTTTTAAAAGCTTAGACTTAAATTTTGAGCTCAAAATCTGAATCGTTGTAAGTAATTAAGTAGCGAAAAATTGAACTGTGTTCGTAGGGTGGGCAGGGTAACATTTCAACTCCTGAACACAATACAGTTTGCGTTTCTTAACCCCTCCCAACGATTCAGAATTTGAGCTCAAAATTTAAGTCTGGGCTTTTGCAAGCCTTTAATTAGAAACATAAAATAACAGTTAAAAATTGTTGTTGGTCACTCTAAAGTTTAAGGCACCCTCTAACAGAGTTTTTGAAATTTATCTTTAAAATTTATTTTCAAGAAAATACTGACATAAAGAATGGTTTTAGAGAAAACCCAAAAGAATCGACCATATTATTTTTCTGTTTTATATAATCATTTGAAATTTGAACCTTCCCACCCCTAATAAACACAGTTCAGTTTGCGCTACTTAACCACTCTCAATGATTCAGATTTTCAGAACAAAATTTAATTTTATGTCTAAGCTTCTAAAAAAATTTAATGAGATGCAGAAAATGATGGTAAAAAATAGTTGAACGTTACTTCAAAGTCTAAAGCGCCCTCTATCGACATTTTTTAAAATTTATCTTTATAATTTATTTTCAAGATAATACTAATATAAAGAATAGTTTTAGTGAAAACTGCTAATCAATTGACCAATTATTCTGTTTTTTTATAATCATTTGAAATTTGAACCTACCCACTCCCATTGAACACAGTTCAGTTTGCGCTACATAACCACAGATTTTGAGCTCAAAAATTAAGTTTATGTCTAAACTTCTCGAAAATTTTAATGAGATGCAAAAAATAACGGTAAAAAATAGTTGTTCGTTACTCCAAAGTCTAAAGCGCCCTCTATCGGTATTTTTTGAAACTTACCTTTATAATTTATTTTTAAGACAATACTAACATAAAGAATAGTTTTCGTGAAAACCGGAAACGAAACAACTAATTTTTCCGTTTTTTATAATCATTTTAAATTTTGGACCCTAAACTTTGATGGCGCCTTTCTCCTTCGAAAGACATTTGGGACCCTTAGTTTCCCATTTAATATTATTTTTCTTGATAAGTACTATCACCCCTTAAAGTTTTGCCCAGTAGTTTAGATACACCCTGTATTTGTCTAAATATCTACATTTTTTTAAAAATATTTCTTGAAATATTTAACATAAATGCTGGATCTAATTTTGGGTATGATTTTCAAAATACAATAATGTACGAGTTTGTTACACAAAATTTTACTCCATTTACAATATAACACCATGTGTTGTAAAGGTGTAAATTAACTGTCGCCACTCGCCACGTGGCGATTAAAGTTGCAAAAGTGGCGATTAAAAATCGGCGATCGATCGCCACCCTAGTCGCCACTCGGCGATTAAAAAATCTTATTAATTTGCTTTGTGAAAAACAGCTTTTTTCATGGATATATGCATCTCTACTTTGTTTACATCTAATTAGTGAATTGATTAAGTCTTTCTTTCTATCAAATGCAAGCAGGTTTAACACTTTGATGTATTTTCTATATTTTGGCTTTTTACAATGAACTCTTTGTTTGGATTATGTTTTCAAGAAATATTTTTTTCCTACAAAATATAGTCATCAATTTTAATTCCACATGTTAAATGCATTTCAAATAAATTATACCATTTTTACCTTTGGATGCAAGGAGATTTTAAGGACATTGTTGTATCATATCTTTCACTCTTGCCATATGTTCACTAATTGTACCAGTAATACTTGGCTGGTACAATTTTTTTTTTATATACATATATATTTATGATCTAAGTTTATGTAGGTGTCAAGAAAGATTGGAACATTACAGTCATTACTAGGACAGAATTAGTGCTCACCACTAGGCGAAGTAATACTGCAAATTTAGCATCTGACTTTACTGCCACCAAGCAGACTTCCTCCACCTCACCAACACATTAGTAATCTCTGATTGCCTTAATAAGACATCTGGAGTTTAGTTGAAATCTCAGCCAAAGCAAAGAATATTTTTATTTATCTGTACACTGGCCAAACTTAATAATTACTACTTGCCAATGTTGATGATACTATTTGATCATACTAAGTTTTAAGTAAAAATAAAATATCCAAGAAAGATATGAAATTATTTTTAAGTTTAAAATTTAAAAATACAATTTCCTTGTTTGTTTTTTACAATGCATTAATATATATTTAAATATTGTTTATCACTTATAATTTTAGCTGCAGTATTAATTACCAATGCATATTTTCCATTCAGTGGAATGTCAGTTTTATTTTTAACCAAATATTTGTAACTTTGTTACTCACTAGCCTCTAAATAAAGAAAAAAATATCATTTTGATCTATACTTTTAAAAAGTGGCCACTAATGAAATTGGGTCTACCAGCCACTGGCTACTAATCGAATTTCCCAGTTTTCACCTATAATGTGTTGTAGGTTTCTGGAGTTCATGCATCTGGTAATTTTTCATTATGGCATCTGCATCATATTATTTTACTTCTGATTCCTTTATGAATTCTAAATTTACTTTTACTTTAAACATCCCAGAATTCAGTTTTAATGTTTTGCCTGTATGTGTCCTCATACATGGAAAATTGCATTATTTAATAAACAAACATGATCTTTCTTTAATAACAGAGCAATTTAAATTTATTGATGTATAGAAGCATTATATAGGCTCTATGAGTTCAGTTTTTAATTGAGTCACTGAACTATGGGGGGCAAAGGATTAATCAGTGTTAGCCTTGTTTCAGCATTTGACCCAGTTGTCAAAATTCATAAATTTCTCATGCATTGTTGATGAAATATGTGATTTTCATATTGGATAACTTCCTTCATGGTATAAATATTTTTCATTACAAATAAATATGCTGCTGCTTGTGTCTATCTAAAGATAGTTGGAAAAAATTGTATATTAAATTTTGTAACAAGCTTTTCAAAATACAGCAAGCTGTCTGAGGTGATATTAGATTCCAAAAGCTTTTAAGGGGCAAAGGATAAACTTAAAATGTTTTAATCTACATGTTCTTTAATCTATCCATTTTTTACTTCAGTGATATGGTCTAATGCACTTTGAATCTATACTACTAGAAATTTCAATTAACTGTGATCATTATGTACAACTTTTGAGATTACTTGAAGAAAAGATATGTAAAATCGGCTTGAAATGTGGAGAAAGAAGGAACTTCATAGCAATAATGTTAAACTTGTCACTGGATTCTGTTACCTTCTTTTTTTTTTTCTGAAGAGAAAAACTTTCTTTTAGAGTTTAATAAATTTAAAAGTGCCTAGATAGTTAATTGAAAAATCATGAAAACTATTTCAAAATATTCCCTGAAATTTAAGTAAAATTTCTTTTAACCCGGGAAGACTAGTGCCGGGCCTCCTAGACCCACAGTGCATATGGTTTTTACAACTGTCATCATTTTTTTTTTTTTTTTTTTTTTTTTTTTTAAGTAATTTTCAACTATTGTATCACAGAATTTCTAACAATTGTCTTCAACTAAATAACGTGGAGGATTATTATTTATGTTTGTTCGAGACGAAATTTAAACTATTCATACCTTGGGTATTCAGCATTCTTCCTGGTTAAGATTTAAAAAATATAAAAGTTATTATAATTCTACTTCAGTGTTGCAACTATCTTTTCTTTATTACTTTTTTACATGTTTGTTTTTAATCTAGACTGTAGTAGAAAAAAAATTTATGATCTCTGGTACATTAAAAATTTATGTATTTTTGAGGAAGCCATATGAAAATAGGTTATGATTTTTTTCCTTCTTCAAACTTTTTGATTATAATAAAGTTTTAAATGACATTTTTAAAAAAATAATTTTTAATTTTATTTATTTATTTGATATCATGTTTATAACAAGTAAATTTATTTTAAATTTCAGATTGCCCTGAGAAATGCTTTATTGAAATGCAAAAGGAACAAGTAAAATATAATTTATGTAATTTACATTGTTATATACTGTAAATAAAAGATCTGTTTATATTTTACCTGTCTTTTTGTGTAACTTTTTTAAAAAAGACAATGAACTCTCAGTCTCATTAGACTGGAAGTACTAAGCTTTAGGCATAGTCATTCAGTGTTGCCATTTCACCACTTTTATTTTTACTACTTTTTTTATTTGAATTGCCACCACTTTTTCAACATAACAATATTTGAATTATTTAATAACAATTTAAAGCAGGAAAAAAATAGTTCAGTTAAGAACATTATAGTCTAAAGATTAGTACTGTAAAAGTAAGGACAAAATGAATATCCATATGATATTGTTACTTTCAAACTAGCTACTTGTTAAAAAGTATATTTTACTCGTTAATTTTGTTACTGTTCAGAAACCAGGTATTAACAATCATCGTATGTACTACAAAAATGCTGCAAATCTAATTATATACCATATGAGTTTTTGGAAGATTCCTATATGTGCTGCCATCTGTACGTAAAACTTAGTTTCTAAGATTTAAGGAAAAAATTGTCACAAAATTAAAATATGATTCATAATTGTATATAATATGTCTAAATTATAGAATTTATTACTTATGAAGTAAAGAATAATTAGAGAAAGCAATTTAGGAAGAGTAAAAGTTTACCAGTTATATAAAACAAAATTATGAAACATAATTACATACACAAAGTGTTTTTATAAAAAGGTTTACTTGCTGATTTTTTACTAAAAGTAATTATATATTATGAAAATTTAATTTCGATAATAATTTAAAAATATTTTTAAATAGTATGTTTAATTTCTTACATGATCATCTATCAAATAACCTTATACAGTAAACTCTTGGTACAACGATATCCGTTACAACAATAATTCCCTCTGCTATACTAATATTTTGTGTTCCCGGTGAATTTGCATATAAAGTAACATTAACTTCCCCTCAATATTACAATGTTCTCTTTTTAAATTTCAGAGATTTTTCGCATTTATAATGATACTTTCGTTTTTGTAATGGAAAATAAATCTTATCATCTTTTGCCATTTTTTTCCGTCTATTCTGACAACAGAAAAAGACTCATTGATGATATTCAACTTATCACTTTAATGTAAGATACTTTTTGTTCAGTTTTTGAAATTGGTGGAGACTCTTTAAAGACCTTCCAATTAGATGGGGGAATGTGATAATAATTTAAAATGTACGTGTAGTCTTACTTTTTAGCACTAAGCTTCACAATTTTAATATGGATGGAGAGCGAGTGGCTTCCATCAGGAGAAGATGGACGCCTGCTCATTGAGAAGGTGCCAAATCTTTTGATTTGGTGCTTGATTCTTTGGGAAAGAAAGAGGGTATCGAGGATGAGTAATGTATTGAAAAGTAAGTTCAAGTCTTTTAGAAGGCGTGTAAAACTAGATAATTTTATAGCCTAGTGATTTTGAGTTCTAAACAAAGCAATTGATTTTTGGTTTTCTTTCTTTCACGAGTGTATTTTCCCTTAAAATGACAAGGCAAAAGCAATTAGATAGAGGAGATGATGATAATGATACAGGTCCATCAAAATCCTTATTGTCACCTTATGAAGCTCTGCAGTGTGTGAGCTCTCTGTGACAAGTTTTTAAAGTCTTTTGTCGGCAAATGAAAATCATTTTCATGCACTAAGCTCAATACATACCTTGTAGGTTAACTTAACAGTTAAAAATGAATAAACAACTAAAATGATGGATTATTTTCAATAAAAATGGCTTTCAGATATGTGACTATTCCTGTGCTTATTTTCTGAATTTATTTATTTATTGTAATATTTATCTACCATTATTAACATGCTGCTAAATAATTTTTTCTATGTGTAAATTTTTAAATAATATACACCTTAAAATAAAACAAAAACTTTATTAAATGCCTTAAATAAGCAGCACCTCGATATAACAGTATATCCCTCTACAACAATATATTTATTTTGGTCCCTAAAAATATTGTTCTTACGAGGTATTACTGTTTTAGAGGATCCAAGCTGTACCATTGCCAACTAGATGGCCCATCTATTTGAGATTAATGTATGAAACCTTCCGGATTATAGAATTTGAGGGAAAACTATTTTTGTATAGTATAATGATGACCTTTTTTTTTTTAGGTTGCTACCTAATAACACCAAAGCATTTTTTACTATCAATTTTGCATTCAAATAAAGTTTTAAAATTTATTGCTAGCAATATTATCATATGAATAAACAGTCAAAGATATAGCCAAATATTTCTCTACTTACAGCAGTTCTTAATTCTGATAGTTTCAGTTGTTCGAGTGCATAATTCAACTACATGTCTGCTTAATTTCTGTTTTATTTATAATATTTTATTTTCCTAATGGAATTTTAACTTTGTTATGGAATAACATTCAGAAACAAAGGCCAAATTATTTATTTTAACTTAAGTGAAAGTGGATTTACTTTTAATAATCATCTGCATGTGAAAGATTAAATTTCATGATTGGAATTTATTTTAAAAGCTACAAATAATGAGTAAATTGTGATTCAGTTTTCAAACAAATTTCAATAAAATTTTGGAACAAACTGCTTTTGTAAATATACTTTTTTTTTTTTTTTTTTTTTTTTTTTTTTTTTTTACGAAAATTGAAAATATGTAATGTTTAGAAGTTTTAAAAACACAATAAAAATGAGATTTAATCCTGTGCTGCTGCTGACATAAAAAAAAAGTCTGTGATGCACATGTTTGATCTTTATAATATGTATAACAATCAACAATTTGTCTGAACTGAGAATCTAGTCTTTCCTTAATGTTGCCTAGCCTATTACAAGATGGTAGTAATACAACATGGGTTAGATGATCCAATGAAGATTTTGTTGTTTACTAACTAGCAATAGAAGTAATATGAATATAACTAATGAGGTACAGAAGTCTGCAAATCATCCGTCACATATTTATTATTTTGATTGCAGTTATCTGAGGTGGAGGTTTGGTAAATTATGGACATTTCTTTGGGTAACCGACTAAACCTATTGTCGCCCAGTAAGAATTCCTTAAAATATGCTCCGCTACTAGGAATGCACAACCTGTAACCTACAATGGGTTAACATAAGGCCCGTGAAATTCGGAAAAAATTGCAATTTTTGCATAGCTTGCAGGGGAAAAAAACACATCTCGTCAATTTGCAGCAAAAAAATTGAAATTTTCGTCAGTCACTTAACGATCGCAAATATTGTTGATCGTGCACTGTAAAACTGCAAACTTTTCGTTAATAGAATGCGAAAAAAATCGCGAATTTTGCTGATGAGGTGTGAAAAAATTAGAAAATTTTGCCGATCGGACACAAAAAAAATCGCGAATTTTGCCGATCAGAAACGTAAAAAATCGAGAATTTTGTTGATAGGGCTCGGATAAATCACGAGTTTTCTCGATTTGCAGAAAAATTAAAGAAATTCGTTGATCGACTGCGCAACAATCAGGAGTTTCGTCGTAAATTTCATCACTTTGCCGTCGAGTTTCATTGATTGGATGCTAACAAATACATATTTCATCTATCAAGGGGAGGAAAAGCTCAAAATTGTTGTCGGGCACTGACAAATCGCGAGTTTTGCTTATCAGATTCCGAAAAAACACAAATTTCGTTGGTTGGGTGCGGAAATATCGCGAATTTTGTAGTCACTCACGGAAATATCGCGAATTTTGTTGGTCAAAAATGGAAATATTGCGAATTTTGTCGATGACGCGCGAACACATCGCTAATGTCGTCAACAGGCGCTGAAAAATCGTAAGTTTCGTCGAACAGGTGAGGAAATATCGCAAATTTCGTCAACAGGGTGGGGGAAAATTGCTAATTTTGTCGATCAAGCATTGAAAATTGCAGATTTTGTCAATAAGGCATGGAAAAATCAAAAATTTTGTCGATAAGACATGAAAAATCGCAATTTTTGTCAATCAGCTTCGTAAAAAGTGCAAATTTGTTCGATATAATGTGGGAAAATTGCAAATTTCCTAGATCGAACGCATAAAATTTGGGAATTTCGTTAATCAGAATGTACATAGCGCATTCCACCATATACTGTCAACTATATCCCTGTTCCGCTGTTCCTGAATATTTTGCATTTTGTCTGTGTGAACAAAGATATAAATTCTTATTATGGAAGCTATTGTTTTAACAAACAAACAAACAAACAAAAAAAAAAAAAAAAAAAAAAAAAAAGAGGTGTAGTTGTTGATTTTATCTAAGGATCTTTAATATAAGAGTGGTGACATATGGGATATAACATTTAATTGTTTGAAGTAATTTTGGACAAAAGCAAATTGCCCAATATCTTGGTGAGCTTGTTATTATTCCCACTTCTTAACTTGTCTCACTTGTATAATTGTCTAACTCATTCAGGTGAGTATTGGCAATTCAAGTGCTCAAATATGCCATCTGGTGGAAAAAAGATGTAACTTCTCGTTTCAGGATAATACCATGAAATCCCATTGCGCTACATGTATTTTAAAATCGTTCAGAATAACTATTCTTTTGCACAATTTCAGATTTCCTGTGACATTTGTGTTCTGTCTTATATTGCAAAATAAAAATTATTTGAATTTGAATTTTTAAAACTCTTAAATTTATTTACAATAAAGAAATATTTCAATGGCATTTTAAAATTAGTTAAAGAGTAAGTTTTCCTGAACAGAAGGCTGTAAGCAGCGCCTCTATAGGCCGTTTTAATTCCCAATTGCCAACACCATCCTACAGATAATGCCTCAAAACTGGCGATGCTAAATTATATGATGTAGTTGTGGACAAACCAACTTTTAAATGTGTACATAAATTTGCACTGCTGTGCATTAGCTTTGTAGATTCAGTGTGAGAATTTTTATTTATGATAAGCAGACTTGCATAAAACTAAAAACTGATAATATTAAATCAAAAAGTTTCTGCAAATTAATGTTTAATAAAATTACATGTTATATTATTTTGACATGAGCGAAAATCTCGTTTTTTATGCGATTCATGGGCGTAATTCACTTTTGTTTTTTGTACGGTCTTTGAACAAAATTCGCGTTTTTTGCTGTCTTTTGTCGAAATTTGCTTTTTTCGCGCCGTTTTTTGTAGAATTTCGGATTTTTCTCGCAGTGTGCGGTCCTTAGGTGAAATTCGCATTTTTTACGCGATTCCGTCATTGAATCAGCGTGTGTTTAATTTTGCGCTAAACAGTAAATAGTTCGTATTACATAAAATTGGGAGAATATTTTTAATTCTTTGGTACTAAAAAAAAGTTACAAAAATTAAAATTGTTTCTTTCCTAAAACTTTCTGCAAAGGTAGTAAAATTTGCTGCTCACGGCGTGAGTCTATATTATGCAATTCTTAGTCCAAGAACCAACAGCAAAAAAACTTAAGTTATCGGGCACAGAAAGAACTTATTTTATGGTAATATGTACAGGAATCTAAAGATCGGAAATGAAGGCAATCATTTCATACCTTTGATTGTACCGCAAATACAATGTTAAACTTAAGAGTAAACCACTAGAAGTATTAATTTTTTGGCTTATGCACCACTTCATTTCCGGAAGACATGGATCATTAAATTCCCCTATTACTACTCTTCCATAAATAGTCTTTTTCTTGTGTTCGATACGTTAGGTTTTTGTGCTATCGGCTCTTGGGCTATGAGTTCAGAGCTCTATCCATTCGCTATCTAGTTCACCTTCGTCTTCAGCAGATTATTATCTTTATACTTAGCATGTTCATTAATTAGGTTTTGTTTTGTTTTATTTATAACGTCCAATTATCAACACGTGGGACATAGGCCCTAAAGGGGTGGGGGAGTACCCTCCGTGGGGGTCTTTCTTAGGGGACGTAATCCGTACTTACGCAAGGAAATTCAAATCTCGAAGAAAACGACAAAAAACTCTGAATAATTAGGCCGACGGCCGCAATTGGGATCGAACATAGCACCTGCTGTTAATAGTTTCGAGGTCCAAACCTCTCAACCACTGGTGGGGCCATTCATTAATCAAATCCATGATCTGTTCTTAGTCTGTTCCAGAGTGCACAGTATCGAGCACTGAACTCTACCATAAAGACTCACTCCATATTCCGGCCTCATGAGCGCGTGTGGCGTGTTAGTCCGTGGATCTTTTGTATGTTGATGAGACCATATGTTGGTGAATCATGGCAAGAGAAAAATATTCAAAAATTTTCAAACTAAATTTCTTTATTTAAACTATGTTAATTAAACTATTGCATTAAAAACTTGTTAAAAATGAACTAAAATGAGCACAGCTCATATCCGCCTCTAAGGCACACAAACGCAAAAACTTTCTTAAAAACACTCATCTCCACCCAACTCTGGAAAAAAAAACAACAATTCTCATAAGTGCCATTTCATTGATGCTACCATCACTACTGCCAGGCTAGTGCTACACTATCTCACCAACAGCTTGGTCTTTAAATACTATCAAAAATGAAATCAGTTAAAGTCAAAGTCAACTTGATTAATTACAGTTACAGTCAGACACAAAAATTATGCAAAAACTAAAGCCAGTTTAACTGGACACACCCACTTACCATGTCAAAGCTACAGTTAATTATTTACAAGTCCAGCATTGCAGAGTTTCTAAACCAGCAGTGGCAACAATCATTTGTTTACATTTGACAACCTGTCACATCACTGCAAGTTGCAGGTAACACTTGCAATTACATTTGCTTTAATAAATATATTGCATAATTTATCTTAAGGAAACTTTAGCTGTTATACTTTAAATCTTTTATTCAAAACAGTTTATGAAACTTCATTAAATTTATAAAAGCACTTTGAAAATAAATAGCATGTTTTAAGTAAACAAACATCTTTTAAAACATGCATGCTAATTGGTTATGGAGAGAACTGGGAAAACTAATTGGGATAAAACATTTTTTTCTACTTTATTATATTTGCATTTACTCTATAATTATAATGAAAAATGGTTAGAAAAAATTTTAATTAAACATAACACATGGCCCCCTTTTCCCAGAATCTCTCCCTAACCAAATAGCCAATTCTTATAAAAAGAAAACTTATCACCTGGCAATGCCTTAGTGAAAATATCTGCTACATTTACATTACCAGAAACATATCTTAAATTGAATTTCTCTAAATTTTCTTTTACAAAATAAAACCTTGTATTAATATACTTTGTCCTACTATTTTCTATATGATTCTTTGAAAAACTAATTGTACTTTGATTATCACAATGAATGACAGGTTTATTTGGCATTAAATTCAAGAAAAGAGAGTTCTCTATTATCCTTAACAACCAACATAGTTCTTTTACACAATCAGATAGAGAAATGTATTCAGCCTCCATGCTTGAGAGAGCTGTACATTTTTGCTTAGTGGAACTCCAGATAATTGGTACTTCATCTACAAATATAACATAACCACTTACTGATTTTCTATCAACAATATCTGAAGCCCAACTAGCATCTGTATAAACATTTAAATTACAGTTTGATATCCTGGATAACTTCATTGCCAAATCTTTTGTATTTATGACATATTGCAAAACCTGATTTAAATATTTCCAATGAGTATAAGATGGATTACTTGAAAATTGGGCCAGAGCTATTACAGCAAACTGAATATCAGGACGTGATCTGGAGGCAAGGAATAACAAACATCCTATTAACTGTCGATAGGGAACATTTTCTACTTTTTCATCAATATTCGCTGTATTCAGCATTACTCCTGGGGTTAAGGGCAATTTACAATTTATTTTTGGCACTTTAAAAATCTGTGCTAGTTTTTCAATGCAGTCTCTTTGATGCATGAAATACTCGCCATTTATTTCTTCAAAATTTACCCCTAAGAAATGTCTAATTGTTCCCAACATTTTTATTTCAAATTTAGACCTTATTAATTTTATAACTTCCTCCATCACTTTTCTGTTTTCTGCAAAAATTGCAAAGTCGTCAACATAAACCAATACTATTAATTTTGACTTAAATGTATAGATACAATTACAATCCTCTATTTTATTAAAACCTAACTCAGCAAATGTGTTATTTAACTCCAGAAACCATTCTCTTCCTGCCTGGTGTAACCCATAAAGAGCTCTCTTTAATCTCCAAACAAAATTTTCTTTCCCTTTCTCAATAAAACCCTCAGGCTGTTCGACATAAATTAATTCAGTCAATTTAGCATATAAATATGCCCCCTTTATATCTAAATGCTCACAAATCCAACCCTTCAAAACAACTAGAGTTACAAAGAAAAATCGTACTAATGAGAACGAAACGACTGGTGAAAAAGTGTCAAAGTAATTTATCCCCTCTACCTGTAAAAACCCTTTACCTACATAGCGAGCTTTAAAATTTTTAACTTTTCCCAGTGCATCCTTTTTAACAGTATAAACCCATTTTGCTCCTAAAACTTTATTCTTTTCAGGGCGTGGGACTAATTCATAAACATCTCTATCATTAAGGGTTTGAAGTTCAGTTTTCATAGCATCTACCCATTTCCCCTTTTCTGGCATTTCCTGGGACTCTTTATAATTGACGGGAATTTTTATTTCTATACAATGTGCCTCAGCATCAGACTCTGAATTTTCATCATTATTTTCTAAGTTATCAGTGAGCAATTGTGGATTTGTAATGCTGTCTGGCTGACTTTCCGAACTAGGCTTAAAATCAAAATCTTCAGGGTGAAAAACTAAACCTTTATTTTTACAGTAAGTCTCAATTTCCCTTTTACTTCTTAGCCGAACTTTATCCTCAGGATAATAATAAACATCTATTTGACCAGCTGATGCCCCTTTCTGTCTAACTTTTTCAACCCTTTTCCATTTTACTGGAGGAGAGTCCTCAGAACTTACTACAGTTTCGCCCTCTTCATCCTCAACAGCAGAGTTTAATTTAAACGTAACATCTTCCCTTTCTTTAGTTTTCATTCTATTATACAAACACCCTTCTACTATCTTGACATGCTTTGTCTCTTGAACATTTGTAGTGCCCGGATACCAAATTTTATACCCCTTTGTACCTGACGCATACCCAATTAATATGCCCTTTTTTGATCTAGCCTCTAACTTATTAGTATACCTTTTGGGTATATGCACAAAAGCTAAGCTTCCTATTACTCTTAAATGGCGAACAGAAAATGGTCTACCCATCCAAACATTTAATGGAGCCTTACCTCCCAATTTTGCATGAGGACATCTATTTCTCAGGTAGTTATGTGTTTCCACAAGTTCAGCCCATAAACCACAGGGTAGTTTTGCCTGTATTAACATAGATCTTACCCCTTCCATTAATGTACGATTGTACCATTCGGCAATGCCATTACTTTGAGGTGAATATACATCCGTTCGCTCATGTCTGATACCTTCTTCTACTAAATAAGTCTTAAAATGATCCGATAAAAATTCGCCGCCACAGTCCGTTCTTAATCTTTTAATTTTCTTACCCGTCTGCCTTTCCACATAAGCTTTAAAACCTTTGAAATAATTAAAAACCTGGCTTTTATGTTTAAGGATATAGACAAAAGCATAACGAGAATGATCATCTATTATGCTCAAAAAGTACCGAGCTCCGCCCATGGAAGGTTCAGGGGAAGGACTTTAAAGATCAAGATGTAATAATTCTAAAATTTTTCCTGTCTTTATCTCATCTATAGCCGGAAAACTCTGCTTTGTGCTTTTGGCAAAATGGCAAGAGTTACAGACTAAAGCTTCTTCCTTAAGTTTATCTAACCCCACAACATTATTGGTTTTTGAAAATTGAACTAAATTTTTAACGTTTAAGTGCCCATACCGTTCATGCCACAATTTCAATTTATTACTATTTACCACGTTTACTTCATGTGAGGTAATACAGTGTGCTTTCAATACATAAAATTTATTTATCAAAGGTACCTTCAAAAACTGCACATTATTTAAATATAAAACTGCACAAGTATTATCAAAAACAACATTAAAGTTCATTTCTGTCAAACTTCTAATAGAAATTAAATTTCTAATCATCAAAGGTGAATAGTAAACATTTGTAAGTGTTACCTGCTTTGTAGTACCACCTGATTTTACCTCCAAAGAAATGTCTCCAACGCCTTTAATTTCGACCGATCCTCTTGCAATGCTGGCCTTGCTACTGAAACACCTAAAATTAGAAAACAAATTTTTATCATTGCAAAAACAATCTGTAGCCGCAGAGTCCAACAAAAATTCTGTGCAGGCATCTTCGGTGACTAAGGCTGCTACAAAATGGGCACTTCTCGATTCAGACTGGGAACAACGTCCTTGTTTTACTTTCTGACGGCTGCCTCTGCGAGAAAAGTTCTGAATATATCTCTTACAGTCTCTCATTAGATGACCTTGTAATCCACATTTAAAACATCTCCTTGATTCAGGCTTGACATGAGGACTTCCACTTGAAGATACGAGGGCTTTACTCTCTAAATATTTTGGCATCTCGGATAATTTATTAACTTGTCTGTCATATTCCGCCAGTAGTAAAGGACGAATACCATCAACTGTGAAATCCTTATCAGGCAACTGATATAACTGCATAATCAAATTTTCATAACTGGGCGGTAAATTTTCGATTACTTGATAGGCAACTTCATCAACAGGCACAACCTTCCCAACTTGTTCTAAGTCCTTTACAGCTTCAAGCACTCTATTAATGTTAGAGCTCATGGTTTCTGCTTGATTAAATTTTATTTCCATAAATTTTCTTCTAAGTGAGGCAACTCTAGCTCTTGACGAAGGTTCGTATGCAGCTCTCAGAAGTTTCCATGCTTCAAACGGATCTTTTGCTTGGTAAACTGTGCTTTTAATTTCTTCGTTCATACTTAGACAAATCAGCGCCAGTGCTTTTTGCGATCTTAATTTAATTTTCTCTTCGTCGATCACCTTTCCAGCTGTATCTACTTTTTCTTCTAATTTGTCCTCAGTTGATATAAATTCATGTAGACCTTGGCTACACAGTAGCATGTTGACATTAAATGTCCAAGCCTTAAAATTATCTTGACCCAACTTTGGGAAGGACATTGTTGGAGTATCGGTCATCTTCAGCATTATGTATAACAACAGAGAACAGAGCAATATATTTTTCTATTTAGTAGCAATATACACTTATCTTTAAGTAGCTGATTCCATTAAAACAACAAGCAACCATGCTCTGCTACCACTGTTAGTCCGTGGATCTTTTGTATGTTGATGAGACCATATGTTGGTGAATCATGGCAAGAGAAAAATATTCAAAAATTTTCAAACTAAATTTCTTTATTTAAACTATGTTAATTAAACTATTGCATTAAAAACTTGTTAAAAATGAACTAAAATGAGCACAGCTCATATCCGCCTCTAAGGCACACAAACGCAAAAACTTTCTTAAAAACACTCATCTCCATCCAACTCTGGAAAAAAAAAAAAAAATTCTCATAAGTGCCATTTCATTGATGCTACCATCACTACTGCCAGGCTAGTGCTACACTATCTCACCAACAGCTTGGTCTTTAAATACTATCAAAAATGAAATCAGTTAAAGTCAAAGTCAACTTGATTAATTACAGTTACAGTCAGACACAAAAATTATGCAAAAACTAAAGCCAGTTTAACTGGGCACACCCACTTACCATGTCAAAGCTACAGTTAATTATTTACAAGTCCAGCATTGCAGAGTTTCTAAACCAGCAGTGGCAACAATCATTTGTTTACATTTGACAACCTGTCACATCACTGCAAGTTGCAGGTAACACTTGCAATTACATTTGCTTTAATAAATATATTGCATAATTTATCTTAAGGAAACTTTAGCTGTTATACTTTAAATCTTTTATTCAAAACAGTTTATGAAACTTCATTAAATTTATAAAAGCACTTTGAAAATAAATAGCATGTTTTAAGTAAACAAACATCTTTTAAAACATGCATGCTAATTGGTTATGGAGAGAACTGGGAAAACTAATTGGGATAAAACATTTTTTTCTACTTTATTATATTTGCATTTACTCTATAATTATAATGAAAAATGGTTAGAAAAAATTTTAATTAAACATAACATGGCGCAGTGGGAGCGGGTTGCATTTTTGCCGATCCCACCGAAGCTAGCACTCAGAAGAAAATACAGGTTTCTGATTGGTTGAATAATTTAAAGAGCATTTTGTTTTGGTTCATTTTTGAGTTTACTTTTATTTAATCATAAATTTCCGTTAGAAAACCTTTTAAAAAGATGGATTTTGATTAATGTCCTTCTGATTTCATGTATTTATTAACAGATAAATAGAAAGATTTTCTGAAATTCGGAATTAAAGAAGTTAATGATGATGTTTCGCAATCATTTTTTATTACTTTTAAAAATAATAATAAAAAAAATTGGAATTTCTTCTGATTAATTTAACATGATAGAACAATTTATTTATAAAAAAAATCATATTTTCTTTTTACAGTGTCGATTACGTGATATTTACAAACCCAATTGTTCTATATTACTTTTAAAAATATTATTATTCTTATTATTGTTATCTTCTAGTTACTATTTTAACACGATGTACCCATGTAT
This sequence comes from Maratus speculifer, assembly GCA_964019185.1. Classification (NCBI taxonomy): domain Eukaryota; kingdom Metazoa; phylum Arthropoda; class Arachnida; order Araneae; family Salticidae; genus Maratus; species Maratus speculifer. The sequence goes on from OZ025290.1 coordinate 275,452,801, forward strand.
CCCCTAATACGTACATCCACATTCAGAATGATTTATTTACAAGCAACAATTGCTCTTTAAAATTTTCAACCAATCAGAAGCCCATATTTATTTCTCTATGCTAGCTTTGGTAGGATCTGCAAAAATGCGAGCGGGTTTGGATGGTCATGATCCTGGATAGATAGATCTCTCTACTATGCTCTTTACATGGAACTAAGAAAGATAGGGAAATAAGACAAAGCCTGTTTTCCATTAGAAGCAGGGAGAGAGTCGATGCCACCGGATTTCTGTGAGGTTCACCCATATCCCAGCATTTCGTGAGCATGCAATAGTTTGGCGCGCTTTATCGTGACAAGTTATAGTGATGGGTGCTGCTACAGCGAGAGGTAAAACCAGCTAAAAACATGCCAAGTTATCGCCAATCGCCAATACCAGCCGGGTTGGTGGCAGTTTCAGGGTCACACCTATCCCAGAATTCTCTGCTTTCTTCAGAGTCGATCTGTTGACCGGTACTCTTTCCTTATTTTACTTAGTTCCATGGCTCTTTACTATACAGGTTTATGCGAGGGTTCATGTCATCAACATAGTGTAAAAGCATTTTTTGAGTTGGCAACGCTGAATTACACATGGCATTGTTTACATTTATTTTTGGTGTTTTTATTCGTTGAAAAACTACTATAAATAACTATGAGAGTGAAAAAGCGTGGCAATTTAGCTGTTGTTCTCTTAGATCTTCAAAATAAGGCGAAACGAGATCCATTATTATATTATGAGGAAGTAAGTAAATTTAATATCTGTTAAATTCACTAACTTTGTTTAAGTTATCTAATGCTTAGTTCATTTTTTTCACTAAGTTTTTAAAAACACTACATCTAAGATGTGAACCAATAATGACACAAAAATAATCATAAAAATTTTTATTACACAAAAAATGATAGAACAAATATAAATATTTGGCAAAAAAAAAGAAAGAAAAAAAAATGAGTTTTATGTACAACTGCTGAAAACATCAAGTGATTATGTGTACAAAAATGAAATGAAAGGCTAACATGGTGTAAAAATCCAAAATTAGCTATTCATAAAGGGGAAAAAAATCTATTTCAAAATACTTGAAGATAGATTTAAAATAAATACAATGAATATACACACTAATTCAAACTATCCATTTTCTATTAAAGGTAGGCACTCAGATCTTAACAGCAATAATTCTGACATTTTCTTCCATTTTTACAATATATCTATATATTTCCTCTACAATAAAAGAAGGAAAGCATTTTTCCTTGTTTCAGTCATATTATTCTAAACGATTTTTCAAGGTGATACAACCTAAACAATCTAATTTGCTTTAATATGTTTTTACAAGCTTGATAAAATTTTTAATGTAAAAGGATAATCAGTACACATATTTACAAACAATTTTTTGAGTTATCACAAAGAGAATTCTCATTATTATGTTTAAAATAAAATATAACATATTCTCAAAAATATTTATATTTTGATGATTTATAGTAATTATGTTTTTTAATTTTGCATATATCATATTTGTAACATAAAGATTTCAGCTTTGCTTTATGGTAAAATAGAAGATAAATATACATATTTTTTAATTGGTGGAGAGATATTTAGAAAACAAACATATTTCTAAAATTGTTTTTATGTCTTCCATTTCTTAGAAAATGTATTTATTCCAAGAAAATTTTTTTAAATATTCTTCTTGTGAACTACTTTTATAGCCAAAAACTTTTATTTGTTCTTGCTTCTTAATATTAACTTCCGTATTATATTGGTTCCCAATAGACCTTACTGATAAAATACTAACTCTTTCCCCCTTACTTTCATTCTGATATTTAGTTTATTCGTATAAATTCCATATTCCATACATATTTTTTAACATTATGATTTTACCATTTTAAAAAAAGCAGAAAAGGGCATAATCTTTTTGGGGATATTTGATTTGCCATTTCAAAAATTTTATTGAAGTCTACAAATTAAATCTAATCCTAAACGGTCTTAAAATAGCTAATAGAAATATTTGCTGAATCAGCAAACTAATGCATTAAATATATAATTATTTGCTAAATGCTAAAAAACTATGAACTTACTAAATATACATGAATAATATAACATGATGTGGGAAAAAATGAAATAGTGAATTGAAGCAGCTGTAAAAAAATGCTAAATAGTTCATTCATGTCTGCTTCTTTGTGCATGCATGTAAATTACAATATAAAAAAAAATATATCAATAAGCAACAAACATATCTCATGAAATTAATAAAATTATTTTAATTAAAGATTGTTTTATTTATAATGTGATATATATTGTGGATACAGCTATAAGTTGTGCAAAAATTCACTTGCTTTCAATTTTTAAATTAAATTGCAGAAATCAAGTAATCTCTATAAATATTTTGTAGCTGTTTATACCTCCATTCTGGAAAGAATTATGTGAAGTAGGATTTATTTATAAGTTTTATCCAGAAAATATTTTTCTCTAGGACAGTAAAAAACTTATACAGAAACTTTTATTGGAATTATGCAGCAATAAATTGTTGATCTTCTTTTTCCCTAAAAGGAGTAAAGTTAGTTTCCAGTGCTTAACTGGAATGCATCCAGTTAAGCATTCCAGAGCTATTAGTTGGAATTCAGATGTTTGTAATACCATAACTTCTGTATTTGTGTGCTGCCCGGTGTGATAAATATGTTATATGCACCTCTTCCCCTCTACGTTACTTTGAAAATGCTGACTAGATAGGTTTCTTTTCTAGATGTAAGGAAAGATGGTAAACTCAAGATTCAAGGAATAAGATTACAGGGTGTCTACAGAATTAGGAAATCTTGGAAAAACCAGGGAGGCTTATCTATCTGGAAAAGCCAAGGGGAAGCTTGTAAAAATACTCAAAAGTCGGGGGAAATTTCTCTTGTGTATATGGGAAATATTTTCATTTTCATCTTGCTAATAAGACTGATTTGTCTATTTTATATACCTTATTTTTTCACATGCTTATTAGTATTTCAGAATATTTTTAAAAAAGATCAGGTTATGATTTTCTGGTATTTAACACAAATTAAGGTTATCAGATGTCCTCATTTTCTGTGGATAGTGATGATGTAACTACACAATTTCACTCATATTCAACATCCATTAAGAATGTTCTATGTTAAGAAATTTCATTTTCCAGATTTTTTTATGTCCAATTTTTTTGGACTGATGGCTGATTTTTTTTAAACTGATTTAAATTTTCGGAAAATTCAGAATAAAATCACTTTTGTATTATCTATTGTGTACTATAAATTTAATTTATTGTGTTTTTAATACATATATTTAATTTCAGCATAAGTGTTATGCTTTAGCATATCATTGCTGTTACTGAATTTGGCAATTTAATCATCATTTATTTGCACTAAAGGAAAAAAATTACATCTTGTATGTGATTATATTGCTATGAATTTTTTTTTTTTTAACAGACGTCGAAAATTCAGAAAAATAGAAAATGCAGAATCACCATGGTCTCGCCGATTCTGGATTTTCAAGGTTCAACTGTAAGACAACGAGTCTAATCAAAATGTGGTGGGGAGGAAAAAAAACTAATTTTTTTATAGATAAATAATTTTCACTGCTTAAAATGAGCATTTTTATTGGATTGGATTTATTGAATTGACTTCTGAACCTCCTCATATATCCATTGGCTATTGTATGAAATTGGGCTAAATTTTGAATTTGAATCTATAAAACTGTCAACCAATACTTTATGAATGTTAGGCAATTTTTATGTTTTTCTCATTTTTTCCCCTTCCCAAATAACATATTAGCAAGCTGTATAAGTGTGTTACATGAGGAAGAAGCATGTATGAAATTTACCATACATGCATTGTTAAAAATGAAAATCAGGGAAGACAAATAGTCACAGAAATTGAGGAAAAATCAGGGAATATATTTTTACGATTTCTGTAAACACACTGGATTAGAAGTACACTGGATGGATGGCCAAACAGCTGTTAGTGAAACTTACAAAAAATTATGTTGTAAGATGAGTTGTATGTAGGCAAGCATATTTACAGATCAGCTTGACACTTATATTAATCATCCTGATGTTCTTGTTCTGAATGGACTATCACGATTTGTGCAGTGTTTGAGATTAATGGTCATGATTTGCCTCACAGTCTTTAGGAGAAAGAATAAAAATCACTATTTTCAGCCACTATTATTGCTATATTGTTGGTGATTAGGAAATTGCATATGATTGCCACATCTTAACTTTCTCAAGTGTATTTGCCTTTCCATATGCTTGATGGCTGTATAAGAAATTTAATTTCTGGATAACCCTCATATTTTTAGAGTTTATTAGAACTTTGAAATCAGTTCTTCATTGAATTTATTAGAAAATTATTTTTGTAACAAGTTTAAATTTCAAACCATTTATTTATGAATTACAAGAAAAGATTTAGCTGTAAATATGAAGATTTGTACTGCTAGGAATAGGATTGGCATATTTTTCGCTTATCAGACTACCATCATTTTCCACATTCTACTGAACTATATTGAATGCACCAATAATGTTTCTTTAAAGAATTTTTCTTAAAAAAAAAAAAAAAAAAAAAAAAAAAAAAAAAAAAAAAAAATCAGTAATTATTATTTTTTAATTGTATTACATAATCAGGGATCTGTTTAGGAGGAAATTGGGTCCTTTAAAGGACTCTTCACAAAGTTTTTGTCTTAAAAATAGATCTTTCACACACACACAAAAAAAAAAAAAAAATTCAACTCCAAACTGACTTCTCCACATCTATTAATTGATAATTCAAAAACTTCTTTTCAACTCCAACTTCTTTCACAAATATAACCATTTCAAAATAAAATCTGACCAATCATTTTTACATACATAAAGAAAATATATGCATTTTATATACTTTTTTTTATGTATAAATAAGAACCTGAATATAATGATAATTTCAAACTCACAAAATTATAATTAAATTTTTCACAAATAATAAAATACTTTTCATAATTTCACAAAAACAGGACTCCCAAGGAAAAAAGTCTGGATAAACTCCTGATTATTTTAATATAATTAATTCATTTTGCAGGCTTATTTTAATATAAAAAGTGCATTTTTAAACTTTGAAAAGGAATTTTTGAACAAAATCAAAGAGAAAAATGCATAAAATATAAAAATAAGACATCTTAAAAATCAGAAGAGATTATCATTTGGGAAAATTTAAGCATATGCTGTACAACATGACTGACAAACTTATAATATACAGAGAAAACATCCAATCTGGCAATCCCAGCTAGAAACTTAACTTTGAATTTACATATTCCATTCAATTTCTAATAAATGGTTATTTATAACATAAATCAACTTAAAAAAAATCATTAGTTCAATAATAACTGTTAAAAACTTCACTGATGAAAATATAAAACAAAAAGATGCTCTAAATCTTTTAAATTAGTTTTTTAAAATGCTCAAATTATTTTTTATGTATTTTTTAGGGGGAAAAATTGTAAAGAAATAAACTAAAGCAAAATAAAAGTACTTATTTTAATTTTATGAATAATGTAAACCTTTAAAATAGTAAATTTGCCATTATTTTATCTAGTTCTATTCAACTTATATGCTTCTATATATAAAACTATGTCTTCAACTAACTTTTCAGACACAATTTAAAGTCACTTCTTCAAACAAATTTTGCTCTAATTTTCAAAATAAGCTTGTGGCATAGTCAATTTTATGTTTCATTAAAATAATTTTATGTAATAGGATTTTCTTTAAAATATAATTGTAGCATTCCCAGTGCAAAATTCCACAATTAAACTCTTTATGAATAAATCTAGCTCCACCCTTCAAAAAAGCTTCTATCAGGTTCAAATTTATGTTTTCGTGTTTCCATGTGATAAGTATTGTATGCTTGTAGCATCAATGGTGGAGAATCACATAATTATGCAAATGAAATTCCCTTCCGATAAATTTTGCTCCAAATCTGCAGAACAAGCTTCTGTCAGATCAAAATAGATTTTTTAAAAATCGACCACTCATGAGAAGTTGTTATGCTATGCAATTTAAATACTCCACCTTTTTCCCCCCAACACAAAAAGTTATTTGCTTTTTAATTTATAATTTTTCATCATTAGTAAGGATTTATTTGTGTAAGCCTTAAAAAATATGAATATATATGCACACACACACTATTGATTAGTCCTCTAACCACAGTCAAATTTTATGTAGTTTTTTTAATACGAAGGTAAAAATGGAGGTTTCCATTTAGTTACGTTTTTTACAGGTATGAAATGTCTTCTGATCTTAATAACATAACCTATGAAATAGTTCAAATAAACAAAATGTGATCTCCACCTTACCTATGATTAGAAGTTTAATATGTAACAACAAGATAAACAAAGAACTATATTAATTATTGTCATCTGATAACCAGCAACACACATGTATTTCTCTCTTGCTTTAGAACAAGTCTTAGTGCTTAAGCATATGCAATTGATGTGCTAAATAACAAACAATAAAACAACTCAAAAGAAATAACTAGTGCTATAAAATTTGATCCTTTATCAACAAATGTACTATTAAAAATATAAATAAATAAATAAATAAATTTGTACTTAAAAACTGTATTTACAGAAAATAATACAAATTCAAGAGCATTTATACATACAAAGCAAAGTTGTAGCACATCGGGAAAAGTTTATAAAAAAAATTATCATTAACTATATCGATAAAATATGAATTTCACATAACACAATCATTTATATACATTGATTGAGCAATAAAAACAGATAATATTACTTTGCATCGATAGCAAAACTTATACAGCCAAGTCACAGAGGGCATGTTATCAAATCTTTTTAAACAGTATATAAAATGATTTAGATAATGTAACAATTTTCAATCATGCACTCAACAACATTTTACTTCCAGTCTAGAGGCCTACCTTATGTCATAAATTACACTATAGCTTACATATTACTGAGTATATTTTTTAAATATGAAACTTAAAAGAAATTGGACAGAAAAAATGTCAGATTTATATTATTTTTCTTTAATTTATCAGTCAACAAGGATGAAATATAAGCAGTAAATCAGGTTCAAACTAACAACATCAAAAAGTAAGATTACATGAATGATAATATACACAAAAACAAAGAAGGTTAGGAAAGGAACATCCAAAATTTTTGTTGGCCAAGGCACATCATCATATTGTATTAGTTCAAAATGAATACTCTCATCACAGTGCCTATGTAGAGATCAGAACATTGGCTATTAGACAAGATATTTTAGATTTTTCATGCCTAAACTTTTTATAATCTAGTAAAAATCACATTGTAGATTTAAAGCAGAAACTGTATATCATGAAGAATTTTGTTTGGAAAAACTTGTAAGGTAAAAGTAAAGTATTTATTTTAGAAAAATGAATATTTTATGTATTCAATTTCATATAAGCATTACATCTCACCAAGGGCAATTGCTTTAATTGTTGTCACAGCCTATCAAGAACTTTATACTTCTATAATGTTCACAGCAGTCTAGAATCAATTGTAAGATGAAAATATTGGTTAGTTAAGTTCTTGTAATGAGAGGAGGGGGGGGGGGGAGGAGAAGTCTAATGCTACAAAACTAAACAAACCAGACTGATCATGATACTAAGAGTGATCCCAAAAAGAGGCTTAAATTAAACATGGTAAACATTTTTTTTACCAAAACTTCATTATGAATATAGACTGTAATTTTTATAGAATTACCGACTTTATAAAATTATTGAAGGTTTTCATTTTATTTATTTATTTGGTCAGTGTCATCAATAAGTAACATATGCATTTGGCATTATTTATTTGTAAATAATTATTTCATTGTTCTGTGTGAAATGAAGTTAGAATTTTTTTAATATGTATTTTTAAATACAGATTTTTTATGCAGGGGAAAAAATTACAAATCATTACAAGTTATAAGTAATAATGTATGATAACGTTATGATGTAAATCATAAATTTTATTCTTTAATCAAACTAAATTGAATTTATTTCTAACAATGAATATTTTCTAATAAATGTACATCCCCCCCCCCCTTCTCAAATAAACAAAGCTGGCTCTTAATCAGAGTTCTCGTTGCCGCTTACCATTGCAACAAAATGGCCATTTTATGAGTCAGACTGGCTAAATTGTGAAGGCTCGATTTCTGCTCCCTCCCCTTTTTTTTTTTGGTGTGTGTGCCAATACATTGGAGATTCTTATCCACATTGTTAAACGAATGGATGCCACTTTACATGTTCAATTACATTGTGCCATTTACATTGTTCAATTTATAGAGATACTGACTCAACACCAATACAGTTTAGCAACAGTTAAAGACAAAAATGATTGTGAAAGTTAATATCTGTGTGCTGAAGATGTACTGATCAAAACACAAACAAAATTATTTGCATCAAGTGCCTAATATAGAAAGGTTTAGCTGCAATGTGCTAAAATTAGCTATTTACCATGCTTTTTATTAGCTGTATGCAAAGTAATCATTGGTCAGTCAAATTTTTCCTATTGAGTCAGAATTTCATAGCAATTTTTAGTGTATGTTTTCACAATGGTAAATCAAGGGTAGCTGTTTTTAATTTTTATTTAGACTGCTAAAATAATGTTTGAAACATTTACACATTTAGGACTAGGAGACATTTAAATGGGCTCATTTGTAATAGTTTCTGTAAATCAAATTTCTATTTTGTAAGCAATTACAAAATATTAAGTTATTTTTTAACATTTGGAAAAACGGGATACAGGGGTTAAAGATACATTTTTTGGTGTTTGATGTCGAATCTATCTTGCTAACATTTAATTTCATTTGGCAGCTGTTTTTTATTTATTATTCACCAAATCACTAATATTACTCAAAAGCCAGCAAGAACCCTATTTTTAATACATAAATACAATTTTGCTAAAATGTATGAATAATATTATAACTCTTAACCTAACAAAATAAGCAGAATGCATAAAACTTTTGAAAATGAAAAAAAAAAAAAAAAAAAAAAAATAATTTAAAATATCTTAAATAAAATGTCAGAAATTTAAATTGATAATACATTTTTTTAAACCAAGTTAAAAGAATAATGCATCTGTAATACATCCCAAAAAGGAGAACATATTAAATTAAAATAGGAGTATTTGCATTAAAAAAAAAAGCTCTTAACCAGTAACCTTACTTTTTGATCAATTTCAGCGATACAGATTAATAATAAGGCATAAATATTTCAATAATAAATAAACTTTAATACAATTAGCACCAATGTAATAAATAATATAGATGTAAATAATGAAAAATTTTAAAATTTAGAATCTTTGATAAATTATGTAAAAAAGATAAACTTTAATAAGAATCATATCAGAATTCTGCAATAATTTTTATGATTGATTGAAACAGTATTCAGGTTCAATTGGTATTGTTTATTGCATAAAAATTGGTCTAATAACAAATAATTTAATTAGTCTAAAATCTTTTCTTTGTTGCAGAATAGAGAAATGAATGCTAATACAAAATCAGTAAACAAGTAAATACGTTTTCATAAGTATTTTATTTGGTTACTGATTCATTGTTTCTTCAATAATTATAATCCAAGAAAATGAAACATCCTTAACAGTTTTTTAACATTTAAGTTGTTTGAATCTTTTGTTATACACCTTTATCAACATTTTTTTTCCCCTTGCAGAAATACAGTAATTTTATAAAGATGGCAACTTCTGAATGCATATATAAATGTGCACTTTTATATAGGCATTAATCACTTAAAAGTCTCATGTGACTAAGTATTTATTTATTAATTATTACTTTTTTAATGAGCTTTGCATATGGATTTCTTAAAGATTGTACAAGTTTTTAATAAAATCTCATAAACTATGTAAAATACAATAGTCTAATTAAAAATATAGATATAAATAAGTAAAATAACTTTAAAATGATAAAATTAAATTGTTAAATAATTAATAGATTTGATTAATAAAAATGTATCATTTATTCACTGATTTATATATATATATATATATATATATATATATATATATATATAAAGGAAATGAAAACTCAAAAGTTAAACTTCTAAAAAAAAAGAGAGAAAAAGGGAATTCTATACAAATACGCAATATTAAAAAAATAATAATAATAAATCTACTTAAAAACAGAATTCTGAGATTCTTATTCATTAGTTTCTCTATAAAGATGAAAATAAATATAATAAAAATAATAAATTAAAAAAAGCAAGTAAAGACAATTTTTCTTTCGATACATTTTTTACAATACATCAGCACCATTTAAGTAGATTTTCAAATACAGCTAATATACAAGATCAATTACAACCACATGCAAAACAGTCACTATTTAAAAGTAAAATTAATGAATGTTTTCTTTAATTTTAATAAATAAATATTCGTAAAAATTGCAACCATCGTTCGGCAATGCTTTGAAACACAGATGCTTACAATGGTGGCACCACTAATTCCAATGTTTTTTTTAAAAATATGCTTTCAAAATTCATCATCTGGTTTTGTCTTTTGCCAGGGTACATTACAAAATTGTGGAACATTAAAATAATAAATTTCATGCAACAAATGCTTGAGATCCATAGAAGCTGGAATCGTATCACAATAGAAAGACTCAATATAGTTTTAAGCTTCATCACAAGGGCCGCGGAGCATGAAGCCCAAACACTTTGCGATCGATAGGAGGCACATGATTTGTGCCGGGTGGTCCCCAGTCATGAAGTCCTCCACTGTATGACACACGATGAGTGAGGCGGTGTGCAATCGAAAAACCTCCACTACCTTCTAACTGGGTGAGAACAATGATCACTTGTCTGAAAACAAGAAAATATGCAAACATTTATTTCACAGAAAATATAGTTATCATCCTTGTGGCAGAATTTTTCAAAGCTTTCTGCAACAAGCCAAACTAACAACAACAAAATTTTGCAATGTAAAATTTTTTTAACAGCAGAAATGAGTACAAATTCATACATAACACAATAAGAAAACAGATACTGAAAAACTAATATTTCATAAACCAGTGATGTAAAAATTCAAGCGACCAGAAGATAGTCTTTCACCATTAAATTTTAATAGTTATTTTTCACCTAAATTTAATGCAAGAAGCTAATAAAATTTAGTGGCGAGAGTCTGCTTGCTGGTGCCTAGATTTTTACACCCTTGTCATAAATCAAGTATTATATGTTATTTATATATCATGGTCTTATCTAATTTCAAACTGCATGTAAAAAAGGCCAAAAAACATAAACTTAATGAATCACAATATAGGAATTACTTAATATATTAACAGTAATTTTTAATAAATCGATTAACCATTTTTTTTTCTTTTAAGATTTGTTGACTGAATGTGAAATTAAATTGCTACAATTCACAGCAATGCACTGCAGATTTAAAACTATAATTAGATGAATTCATTGGGTTTGGGAGGGGAGATGAGAAAGGCATTATAGACATATGCTTAGTTATTAATAATAATTAAAGTATAAACTAATATCTAGACACACGGCAGTGTGTCATCCAAGTTCACAAAGTAAAAGTCGACACACCGGCCGTGGGTTATATTACCCGAACCATTTTGGGCCACTTTTGACCCCTCAATAACTTAAATTCTATTTGACCTACACACTTGCAATTTTTCGTGCCGTGTAAAACCATCTTCTAATTTCCGAATCCTATAAATTTTTTAAAAAATGTTTTACCGTTCACGAGAAATTGACGTCTGAAAACCGCTGTTTTTACCACTGACTCACTCATATGAATGTTTGACTACTTCCAGTTGACTTAGGAAGTTGAAATTTGGTGTGGAGGTAGGTTATTGGATCTATAAATAGGGAAAAATCAGAAATCACCATTAATTAAACATTAATGGTTTATTAGAAGATAAATTATTGGATTACAATGGGAGTTTATGCGAATTTCACAAAATACCAGAAATAGTGCCAAGTTGGCGTCACTTTTGGCGAGTATCAGGGCTAATCTTTGAAACTACCGAGCCAATTTCAAAAGTGATGGTACCAAAATGATGGTATTCGCCCCAGTTCAAACATAGACTATATCTTATGTCTGTGCCACTAACCAAAAGAGGGTTCAGAAGCGACAAACATTTAAAACTAGTCGTTGGGGGCCACCGTAATACTTACCCATCATGGATATGTATATGAAAATAAAACATATGAAAACTATTAATACAATGCATTGCAATTCATAAACAAAATTTAAATATTGTTAATACATAGTAATGCTATATTAAAGAACTGCTGATGTACCAATTTTGACTAATTATATAAAACGCCAAACTACTCAAGTAGTACCAAATTGCGTAAAAGAAACATCCTTATAACTCCAAAAATAATAACTCTATTAACTAACAATTAATTGCGTCGGATTAAGCGTCTCATTTCCAATTAAAGTATATCTCTCAATTGAAATTTGAATGAAATACAGGGTCATGAAAAATCGAAGAATGTGGAAAACAGGATTACAAATATCTCGGCAACTAATAATTCGATCGACTTCGTTCTATATGCAAAATGTGTGTTATTTTATTGCCTTTTACGTCCATTCCTTAAAATAAAAAAAACCGAAAATTTTTATATACCTTTCATCAGAACGAATTTTTCAAGAGTCCGAAAAAAATAGTTCCGGATAATCGAGGTTGCTGATATTAAATAGGGTTCGTCCCATTCTTACATACTAACTACATACAAAATTTCAAGTCTCTATCTCAATTTGTTCGGGAGATAGAGCGTTTACAGACAGACAGACAGACAGACGGACGGCAAAATTTTTTTTCTAAAAATATGTTTTTCGAAATCACCACTATCTAAAACGTGTAAATCCGTCAAAAAAATTTTTTCGATTTTCAAAACGATTGCAAGACTTACCCTATACTACGTATGATGGGTAAGTAAAATGTAATTTTTGTTTTACTGATGAGCCTAAAAACAAAAAATTTGGCATGTTAATTATTTATAAGATATAAATGATCACTAATGACATTTGCTAACAAATACCAAATTTAAAAGGGGTGGAAATCCACGAAGAGCGTTCTAAAAAAGTTCTAAATAGCAATTTTAAAACAATCTCAGCAAACAACAAACCGATCTTAAAAGTAATGATATCAAACTGATGATGACAGTCTTTGCTCCAACGTAGGAAATATCTTATGTCGATGCCACTAACCCAAAGGGGGTAAAAGAGCAAAAAACATTCTAAAAATGTGATGTCTGTATGTTAAAGGAGGGATTGGAAACAAAGTTTGGCATTTTAGAGTTTATAAGAATTTCGCGAAATATCAGAAATAGTGCCAAGTTGGCATCACCTTTGGCGAGTATCGAGGCTAATCTCTGAAACTACCGAACCGATTTCAAAATTACTGGTACAAAAATGATGGTATTCGCCCCGGTTTAAACATAGGCTATATTTTATGCGTATAACATTAGCCAAAAGAGGGTGAAAAAGCAAAAAAACATTCTAAAAATGCAACTTTTGTGTTACTGAAGGACCTAGAAAAATAAAATTTGGCTTGTTAATTATTTATAAGATGTAAATGATCTCTAAGGGCGTTTGCTAAAAAATATGGAATTCAAAAGGGGTGAAAATGCGTGAAAAGCGTTCTAGTAAATATGTTCTAAATTGGGATTTTTAAGCAATTTCAGCAAACAACAAACCGATCTTAAAAGTAATGATATCAAAATGATGGTGATAGTCCTTGCTGCAATATTCTATATCTTATGTCTATTCCACTAATCCAAAGGGGGTAAAAAAGCAAAAAACTTTCTAAAAATGCGATGTCTGTATGTTAACGGCCTAAAAACATAAAATTTGGCACGTTCATTAATTATAAGATATAATTGATCTCTAAGAACATTTGTTAACAAATATAAAATTTAAAACGGGTAAAAATGTGCGAAAACCGTTCTAAAAACTTTCTAAATAGCAATATTTAAGCAATCTTGGGTAGTTAGCAAGCCGATTTAAAGAAAAAATGATGCCAAACTGATGGCGACAGTCCATGCTCTAACAAAAGTATTGGATGAATTACCAGATTACAATGGGAATCTATGGGAATTTGGCGAAATACCAGAAATAGCGCAATGTTAGCATCACTTTTGGTGCGTAAATTTTTTCGTCAATTTAGCGATATTTCGCCAAGTTGGCTACAAACGTTTTTGGTCGACGAAATAATCAAGTAGTACCCAATCACGTAAAAGAAACATCCTTATTAGTGGAATTTAAAGGAACATAAGCAGTCCCAATGTCAAAATTTTTTTATTTGACTGAAATAAAAACAGTGAATAAATGCAGAAAAAAGCTGAAAGATTAATTAATATTAAATAAAACTAATTTAACCTATTTATTTCAAAAAGGAAACAAATACCTACTTATTTGATAAAAAATAATGATATCCTATCAAAAACATGAATGTGAAAAAATGCCAAGTTCGTTAAAGGTTTCGCTAATAAAAGAAATGATTTGACAAAAAATAATGATATCCTGTCAAAAACATGAATGTGAAAGAATGCCAAGTTCGTTAAAGGTTTTGCGAATAAAAGAAGTGAGATCTAACTGCAAACCAAGTTCTTTCGGAGCTCCTTAAATCATAGCTCCTGTCATGCATAATATTATTCAATTGCTTAAAATGATTTGTTATGTTACTTGTTATTCAATAGAGCGACTTGGCAAGTTTTCAGCTACCAACTTTAATCTTTGAGTCGGAGTACAGTAGAACCCTGCCAATTCGGACCCTGATAATCCGGATCTCCGGATAATTCGGATCGGATTGGTCATATTTTTTTCAAGTTTGAGAAGCGATTGGCTAATTTCCATAACATTAACTTGTTTCATCGTCGTATTCTAAATAAAAAAAAACTTCTGACATGTTTTCGGAATAATTAAGCAAAGTAAACATTATTACTGTCTGCAAATATTCAATAAGTTTAACATAAAGGTGATTTTCTGTTAGTATGTTATATTTTATTTCATTTTTTCTAATTCTTCGGATAATCCGGATTGGGTCTGGTCCCAATTAATCCGAATTATCGGGGTTTTACTGTACTAGAATCTGATTGGCAAAGATCTAGTCAACCATGTGTTCGAGAAAGCATATATATTGAAGTTAAGGTATTGATAAGTTAAAGAAGTGATCAACTTTAAGTTCTGATCAACTAAATAGAGAAATTTAAATAAAAGAAAACTTGTTAAGTCGCTCTATTGAATAACAAGTAACATAACAAATCATTTTAAGCAATTTAATAATATTATGCATGACAGGAGCTATGATTTAAGGAGCTCCGAAAGAACTTGGTTTGCAGTTAGATCTCACTTCTTTTATTCGCAAAACCTTTAACGAACTTGGCATTCTTTCACATTCATGTTTTTGACAGGATATATACATACATATCTAATCTTTCATCTTACTAGAAGTTGAAGGTAAAGACTTTTTTTTTAACTTGTATAAATAATAGTAATAAATGTATTCCTTTTAACCCAGTTAATTAAAAAAAAAGTGTGTTATGTTTTGTAGATAACTAAATAGGGATTGTTTAGTTGCACAAAAAATTTAATCTTCTAGAAACTTCTATTCTTACATGCTTTAATCCTTATCCAATGCTAGTTTTTTTTTTTTTTTTTTTTTTAATATATGTACATGATTCTATATTTATATTCTATTTGCACCACTACATTTTGAGAATAAATTTTATTGTATATTATTCTTCCATAAGCTGTGAAAATATAATTAAAAATACTTTATTAAAAAAGTGATAATTGAATAAACTTTGTGTAAGACATGAAGATTCTAATATTATGAGGAAAATGACATTGGACAATAAGTTTAACCCTTTTTATTTGAAATAAAAATAACAATTCTAAAAATTAGCATTCTTGTCAGCTATGTTTAGTGAGGCTGAAAGTTTTCTGCAAGGTGCCATTCCATTTCTGCAACAATGTCGTCATATTTCTGCCACAGGGATTATCATATCATCTAATTATTTTCCTTCTTATATCTTAAATTACAAATCTAAGAAGCTTCCACCTCAACCATTTTTGCACTTAATATTTAAAGATAGATTTAAAAAAAAAATATTACTTACAGGCCTTTTTTTTTTTTTTCGTTTTTTAATATTTCTAACAACATTTAGATTAGTTAACAAATAATACTAACTTTAAGATGCATCACTTCTTTGTAAAAAAACAATCTGAATTAAACTTTTTGCCCAGTACAAGCATATTTTGTCCTCTTTTTAATAAAATTTATTTGGAATTTGTGTAGAGATTTTTTGGAATTTTCTTTAAAAAACAGAAATTTTCATTTTGCAGACGGCAGTAAAATCAAACTTCTCTTTGGAAGGAATGATGTCAATATTTATATTTTGAACAACAAATGTGGTATGTTGTGAATAACTGAATTCATCTGATTGTTTTCTTCATTTGCAGTAGAGTTTCCTCATTATATAATTTCAACAGTTAAAAAAAAAAAATCTATATGTAACTGGTAAATATATATGTATTAATTTTAGATAACAGTTAGCTTTATGAAATTGGTTGTGCTAAACATAATAAAGTAAAATATTTTGCATGAAATTTAACAACTTTTGTTAGCTATAAACATTAAATAATTTTTTCATTTTCTTTAATGTGATTTTAAAATCACACAGTACAGAAAGGTTAAATTTAGTTAGCAGCATAACTTTAAATAAACAATAGAGTTATTCATGCAAGAGTAAAACAAACCTGTGCAGAGGAGGTATGCTATCGACAGTACGTAGAGTAGCACGTGTAGATACAACATTCATACTTTCAGAACAATCACAGATTACTTGAATGCACCGATCAGGAAGCCTATTTTCTAAAACAACAACTAAGCCAGCCCATCCTTTGGTAAGGTAATAAGCAGTCATACCTTCACGACCCTAAAAAGTTAAAAAATTTTTTGTTTAATATCAACCGTAAAATTATAAAATAAATAGCAGGAAGAAAAAATTTAATAATAATAATAATTTATGTCATTGCTTCACATTTAAATATTGAAGAAGATTGTAAAGTAATTTTGGATTTACAAAATTCTCAAAAATCACAAATATAAATTAAAACAATATTTTAAATGACAAACATCAAATACATAATACAATATCTTCATGTTTTGAAAAAAACCTATGTTTGCAGTACTATTTTGAAGCATTTTATAGCAAAATTAGAAAAGGATTTTGTTTTTTAAGTGAAATAGATTTCAATAACAGTTTAGTGTGAACTAAAGATTCAAATAGCATAAAATTTAAAACAGAGTTCTTTACTATGCGTATAATATTTTGATGTAATTTTTTAACATTTGAGATTTGTAGGTTTTAGAAAGCAACTTTCTTCGAAATTTCAAAAACTAGAAAAGACAGAAGATTAAAATAAAGAAAAGAAAAAAAAATGCAACATTACTCGAGCATGTGAAAATCCATTTTGCTTACACACCTGCTCACATAGCAATGTTATTAAAAACACTGAAAAAATTATGACACCATAGAATATAGATGCTTAAAACTTTGAATAAATTGAAAAGTAGTTATTTAATGAATTATTTCGCATGTTTAAGACATACATACATGTATATATATATATATATTAATAAGACAAAAAATCTATGTATAAAGCATTATATTATGAAACACTTTCTATTGCATTTAGAATACTGCAAAATAATTTCATCATTTAATAAGGTGAAAGATGATGTTTCAGTTAAACTAGAAAATACGTAACCTTTGAAAACCCAACTTCAGCAATTATAATCTATAGTCCTAAAAGTATAAGAATTCTTCTATGCAGCTCTATATCACTACATAGTATAAAACAAAGCCGCTTTTTCTGTCCCTATATCCCTATGTACGCTTAAATCTTTAAAACTACCCAACGGATTTTGATGCGTTTTTTTTTAATAGATAGAGTGATTCAAGAGGAAGGTTTATATGTATAATAACATCCATTAAATAGTGGAGAAATACTGTTATTTTTGAGGTTTTTAATGTGATGTCGTAAATAATTTCACTTTTTCCGCTTATACATTGCAAACGCAGGCTGAACCCACCAAGATTTATCACTACATAGTATAAAACAAAATCGTTTTTTCTGTCCCTATATCCCTATGTACGCTTAAATCTTTAAAACTACCCAACGGATTTTGATGCGGTTTTTTTTAATAGATAGAGTGATTCAAGAGGAAGGTTTATATGTATAATAACATCCATTAAATAGTGGAGAAATACTGTTATTTTTGAGGTTTTTAATGTGATGTCGTAAATAATTTCATTTTTTCCACTTATACATTGCAAACGCAGGCTGAACCCTACAAGATTTATCACTACATAGTATAAAACAAAATCGTTTTTTCTGTCCCTATATCCCTATGTACGCTTAAATCTTTAAAACTACCCAACGGATTTTGATGCGGTTTTTTTTAATAGATAGAGTGATTCAAGAGGAAGGTTTATATGTATAATAACATCCATTAAATAGTGGAGAAATCACTACATAGTATAAAACAAAGTCGCTTTTTCTGTCCCTATATCCCTATGTACGCTTAAATCTTTAAAACTACCCAACGGATTTTGATGCGGCTTTTTCTTTAATAGATAGAGTGATTCAAGAGGAAGGTTTATATGTATAATAACATCCATTAAATAGTGGAGAAATACTGTTATTTTTGAGGTTTTTATTGTGATGTCGTAAATAATTTCATTTTTTCCACTTACACATTGCAAACGCAGGCTGAACCCTACAAGATTTATTCTGTATAAAGACATCCTGTAAGTGTTGTAAAAATAAAATAAATAGGTAAAAATGTAAAAAGTAAATAAGTAAAAATGTAGTGTATGAATTACAAATAAATAAAAAATAATACTAATATCCGAATTTTCTTTTATAAGTTTACACTTTTTTAATGACTCCACCCACAAAGAAGAGAGCATGAGCATGTGTGTAAAAATTTATAACTTGAATTTTTTTTAATACCCGTAAAAAGCCTGGGTAAGGCTGCTATAATCTATATTCATAAAACAAAGTCGTGTTAGTTACACCATCTATAACGTAAGAACAGATGGATCGATTTTTACGAAACTTTGTATGGAGTTATCTGGCACCTTAGATTAACATACAGGCTACTTTTTACCCGACTATTTAAAAGGAGAGTAATGGTTTTAGTAGTTGAATTTAATGGGATGAAGTGGTAGTAACAATTTGCGGTGTCAGTATTGACACGGGACTACCCGAAGCAAAGCGAGGGCGGGCCGCTAGTATGATTTATAAATTTATACATCAAGTAATAATAATAACTAGTTAAATTTAAAAATGCATATTATAACTAAAAACACACTTCCAGAAAATATTTTTCACAGGTAATACTGCAAATGATTGCTTTTGTGTGTTCCTGTAAATGAACAATAAATACTATGCACAGAATATTCTACAATAAAAACTTTGTACTGAATTTTAGTGATGTACATTCATTTCAATATGTCTGATAACATGTAACATCATTAAAACACATTGTGAATATTTCTTATCCCTAAACAATAATGTAACAAAATTATTTTGAATGTTCCGTAAACAGGCTATAAATGATACATGCTTCACTCTGCAAACATTCCACAGTAAGCTTCAATAGCATCAATTATATTGCAATATAAGTACATTTAGGTGAGCTTGAGTACAGAGAAACAGATGGCTAGAGCTTTTCAATTATGATGAAGAACTTTAAAAAGTAACAATTTTTAATGTATGAACTGAATTTTTAAAAAACATAGTAATTTGTAAAATAATAATAATTTTGTTAAGTATACAAATACTAAAACATTTACCTCATGGCGTTGGCCTTTAGCAACTGTTAGTAGAATAATAGCATCAGCCAAAATATGAGGCATAGGAAGAATTTTTTCCACAAGAATACGTTTAGAACTATGAATAGCAAGTAAAAACCTAGGATATTGTTCATAACTGTTCAAACCTAAAACGGATAAAAAAAATAAATAAAATTAATCACAACATTATTTTAGAAAAATTCTAAATTAGTAGAATAACATTTCTAAATAATCACTACATTATTTTTTTTTCAAATAGCTCTTATTTTTTACTTTATTCGTAAAATTATTTTAAAACTAAAAACACAAAAACAAACATTTTTATAAAGCAAGTGTTAACAAACTTAAATGCATTTTTTTTGTTAAAATAATTTTATATTCAGAAAGGACACAAAAACTGTTAGTTTTATTTTGATAACTAATAATAAGACATATTACAAATTATCAAAAACTTAACTAACAAGTTAAATTGAGACATATTTGGCAGCAAAAATTAATATTAAAACTATCATTTCCAACCACATTATTTCAATTTGATTGCAATATTACATATAATGTTGTTAGTCATCTCGTAATCTTGTTATTTCCTGTTGAATAGTTGAATTTCAGACATTTAATTTAAGGGTCCTGCATGGCAAGTGCACTTATCATTGCAGTGTTTTGTGATACTTTGTAAATTTAAATTTATCATTAAAAATAATTTGGTTTGCACAATCATTCCACCACTTATAACAGTGGTTGAAGATAAGATTTTGAATAAGACTAATTAAAGTATCTTCAAATGTTCATACTGCGACTGCCTACTCCAATTAAAATGAAATTAAATTTTAAAAGGTGTTATGGTTCATGGATTTTTCCAGGATTTCAAACCCTGAACTTATATTATCTCAACAGATATTACTAATTAAAAATTGAGAAGTAACCTAAGAATTATACACAAGAAAAAATATTTTGCAATCTTTTATATCTTCTTTTTATACTTTTCAAGTATTTAATTATTATTATTTTTTAAATATTGCTATAGATAGATAAAATATATATATTTTTTTACTTATTGAACATTTATTTGAAAGCAATACCATTGAAAATGTGTGGTTTTAGAGAAATCAATATGAGTTAACCAGTAAACCTGTGGAAAGCTTTCACATTGCAACCTTAAGGTTTATTTTCCGATACATTTTCTCATTAATTTAAAAATAGTTGAAATTTTTTTAAACCAAATAATTCATTCTCAGGAAACAAATAAAGCAAATAAGAAACATTCTTACTTGTATGCCAGTGATTGAAAGCTAAGCAAACAACAATGTACATTCCAGGTTCCAGCATAGCATGGCATCCTACAAAGCCTCGTACTTGCCGTTTACTATGTTTAATGAGTGCACCAACCTGGCCTTTAGATGGATCTGATGTACGAAAAACTACAACACATAAATCCAGTTGTGATCTTTGAGATCTTTCAGCATTCCTAGAAAATAAAAAATACAATTTATTAAATTATTATTATATATATATATATTTTACTAATATAATTTGTGATGTTACAGCAATAGCGAAATTATTTAGAAGGAGTGGAGTAATCATTTTTTCTAAATACAAAAGTAAATTTTCTAGAAAAAGAAATGGTTTGCAAAAATCACTTTCCTACAAATAAATTTTAAAGACACATTCAAATAGATATTTTAATTTTTTATTTACATAGATCTGCTGAAACTTATGAATAGCATTTTTATATGAGGGGTTCACAATCGTAGTAGACCTAGTCTATTTTGGAAAAAAGATGAGATAGTCCATTTAGAAGGTGCATCATAAAATAAGTTTTATCCACTCCCACAGTGAACCAAGTTTGTTTCCACATGTTTTCTCAAATATTTCATCTGTATAATTCATATTTCATCTGTCATTTACTGTGGGAGTGAATAAAACTGATTTTATACATTTCATTAAATGAGTTCATTCATTCACTCTCTCTTTCTTTTTTTTTTTTTATTGATATTTGTCTACTTTGATTGTGAGTCCCTCATATATGTATAAAGTTTTTAAAGCAAGATACAGTCAATATTTGATTTTTTTAAAAAAATAAGATATCATAGTCATACTAATTGGAACATGCAAAAATTTGATGACTTGGTAATAGAGATATGTCATTTGTTGAGGAACGAATCCAAAGGAACGATTCCTTTCTGTAAGAAGGGGTCTCGTTCCAAAATGAAACGACTCTGAAAGGGACCGAATCCTCGGACTCGTTCCGAAATGAAATGACTCTGAAAAGGACTGATTCCTCGGACTCGTTCCAAAATGAAATGGCTCTGAAAAGGACAGATTCCTCGGACTCGTTCCAAAAATGAAACGACTCTGAAAGGGACTGATTCCTTGGACTCATTCCGAGATGAAATGACTCTGAAAAGGACCGATTCCTCGAACTCGTTCTGAAATGAAACTACTCCAAAAAGGACCAAATTCTCAGACACGTTTCGAAAAGGAACGATTCCTTGGAATCGTTCCAAAATGTACTGACTCTGAGGAATCGGTCATTTTTGGAACAATTCCAAAAAGGACCGAATCCGTAAAGGACTGATTCCTTGTAGTCGGTTCAAAATGGACTGATTCAGAAAAAATCGGTTCTTGTTCTTGTAGATCGGCTAGTTTTAACAAATAAAAATACGCTATTTTACTTTAAAATAACATATTTTCATTTTATTAAAGCAGTGTGTACTGCCCAAATAACCTTCGAATGTGTATGGGAAAAAATGATGTGGGAGGAGGAGAGCATTTAATAAACTATAACTGCACATTTTATCCTCTTAAATTTTTTCTTTAGAAGAGTAGAAGTATAGTATTTCACTTCAATTAAGATATTGCCGGTTACAAATTATTTACTGTCATCTGTGACTTAATTACTTTACTATTTGACTTTTTTGTGCTAAATTAATCTAAAAGAAATAATTAAAAAAATATTTTATATGAATTGGATTTTTTTCCACCTGAGCAAAAAAATGCCCCAGCTAAGATTCAAACCGAGAAACTTGGCGTGCTTTATCGATTGCATACCGGGATCCAAAAGTAATGGAACACCATATAGATTTAGATACACTTTTACTTTCTATTAGATACTAAGTACACTAATAATAAGGTAAATATATCATGCGAAATGATTTTTTTCCAAATGAATTCTTAAGAAAAACAAAGTAAAACAAGGTTTAGAAAAAAAAAAAAAAAAAACTAATTTGAAATGGTTTTGAATAATATAAGAAATACATGATTAAGTCATAAAAATTGCATTTTAATCGGATAATAATAACTGATATTTGATTATTTTAATAATTATAGAATTATGCACTTTCATGTATATTCCACTTCATGTTTCCCCCCTCCCCTCAAGCATAGTTGGAATTTGCGAATCCTCTTTGTCAAAAGAAAAATAAGACCAGGAACGAGCGTTTGAGCATCAGTTTATTTCCACTGTTTGGCATTTTGTTTTTCTCTCCTGAAGAAGATGATTTAAAAATAATCTCGAAACTCTCGAAAACTGTTTTAATCAACTTACAGTGAGGTTTATTACAAAAAATGAAAATCTGTTTGAAGGCAACCAGTCCAGGCAGCAAAGACCATATTGCGGCTCTACCTAGCAAAATTCATAATAGTTCTGGAAAAAAGGCTTACTTTATGTTTACTGGGTTGCTGAATCCGAAGTTTTAACTTTCCACCAAAATTTCTCCTGACATTCCCCCCCCCCCCCCCAAGTACAAATTTCGGTCTTTGCGCTCAAACTTTGCGCTCACAGTGCATGTTGAGAGACAGGCTCCACCTACCCCCTTCATCTAAATCATAATGTCATGTATAGCATTTTTTTTGCAAATTTTTTCTACTTTCTGAATTAATTAGATAATTTTCCTCTTCAAAAAAATAAATAAATTAATTAATTAATTAATTAATTAATAAAAAAAACAAAAAAAAATATTGGCAATCATTTTACTAAAATTTTTGGAGTATGTGTGTGTCTGTGTGGGGGGGGGGGGGGTATTTTGGTGAGAAGTTACAAATTCGGATTCAGTGATCCTAAAATATAAAGTAAGAATTGTTGAAAGTTCAGAAGGGTAATGGGAGAGCAAACACAAACGATGCGAGTGGTTAAGTGGAATTGCATAACTTAGTGCGCCGAGCGCCACAATGTTTTTTGAGAGGCAGACTCCCTCCTTCCCATTCATAATGTTATGCGTCTTATTTGCTGCAAATTTTGTATGCTTTCTAAATTTCTAGATACTTTTTCACTAAAATAAAAAATTACATTTTTAAAAGTTCCTTTTGAAGTGCATTTTGCCCAAATTTGGGAGGGGGGAGATTTAGATGCCCCTCACGGGATGCAGAGGAAAGAAATTTTGATGTGAAATTACAAATTCGGACTCAGTGACCCCCCAAAAAAATCACACTTGAACTTATTCCATTCACATTATTGATTTTATTCACACTTCATCTTATTCCTAAATAGACAGAGTCCTAGGAATTTTTAGGTAGATTTTGTATAAAATACTACCTGTTGTGGTCACTCCTATGTTGGAATTTCTAAAAAATTTTTGCAGATCTACACAGATCATGACCTCTAGACCCCAAAACTACCATTAGTAAAAAAATCTTTATCTACCTATCTATCTATATACAGTACACTCCCTCAAATCCGCACTCCTAAAATCCACAACTCTCTAAAATTCGCACATAATTTACAGATGTAAACAATGAAACATTCAGTTCAGATGTAGGTGCAAAATTTAACTTTTTTAGTTTTGATCAATTTCATATACTTTTTAATTTGTAATTTTTGTTAAGATTATTGAATTCGTGTTTTTTCATGAAGAAAGAATAATTTATTTCTGAAAAAAAAAAATCAAGATATTGCTGATATCACAATCTTACCAACTATATTTATATATGAATCAAACTTTTCTTAGTTATTATGTCTGGCTAAACCTGAAATAAACCTTCGTTATTTTATGATCCTGATGGGAATTAGTAATGTACCTTTATGAGGCAGGATTCATTGAATAATTTAGGAAAATCACATTTCATCTTTATAATGAATATTTAATTGTACATTATTGATTATTAACTTGACCTTTGCTTTTAGTATTTTAACCATTTTAAAAATTATCCAAATTTTTATTATTTTAGTTTATTACTTATTTTAATATTTTAGCATATTGTAAGCATTCATTATGCTTTTGATTTCATTATCAATTACATTCAAATTACTTTTTAAAAAATATAAATAAAGCAATGACTAGAAATCCGCAAAATTCTAAAATCCGCACAACCTCTGGTCCCAAGTTGTGCGGATTTGAGGGAGTCTACTGTATATCACTTTCTTCTAAACACGATAACTTCTATAATTCTGTTCCAATCTTCTCCAAACTGATACATAAAATCAAGGGGTATAAAATCACGGTCAAGTTCGTTAATGGGCAAAATCAGACTAAGGGGGTGGAAATAGGGATGGTTTTTGTGGGAAACGCAATAACTTCATAATTAAAATAGATATCGAATCAGTTTAAAGTTTATATTACTTCTAAAAAATGGGCCAGAAGTTTATGCATGATAGATTTTTGATAAAGTTAAAAATAGGCTCAAGGGGGGGGGGAAAGAAAAACAGGGGTGAAAAAACAAAAACAAAATCCATAACTTAGTCAATTCTTAAGCTATCAAATCTAATTAAATTTAATTTACATTTTTTCAATAATATCTACAATTTTTATACTAACAAGTTTTTCATAGGACCAATTTTTATAGCAAAAATAAACTAAACAAAAATAGAAGTTGGAGAAAAAAAACTCAAATCCAAGCTGCTTATATTCTTACTCATTTTTAAATTCATTTTTGATTTTAAATGCATTTAAATGGCAGTTCCTCTTATTTAGAAACTATATAATGTGATGTATTGGTCAGTTTCTTGATAAAGGCAGAATTTATTTCAAAACAGGCTGCTAAAATGGATACTTTGAACAGAATATCGCGAAGCAATAGTGATTGAAAAATTGAGGTATTCAAAAAACAAAATTGTGTTTTTCTGACTCATTTTTAAATTCTGTTTTGCTCTCAAATGCATCCAATTGACAGGTTCTGTTATTTAAGAACTGTATAAGGTGCTGTATTGGTCAGTTTTTTGATAAAGGCTAAATATATTTTTAAAAAAACTGTCAAAGTGGGCACTTCGCACAAAATTTCCCTAAGCGATCATGATTAAAAATTTGAGGATGTATTCAAATAACAAACTGATTATTTTATGACTCATTTTTAAATTCAATTTTGCTCTCAAACACATTCAATTGACAGTTTTTTGTTATTTAGAAACTGTATAATGTGCGTATTGGTCGATTTTTTTTAATAAAATCAGAATATATTTCAAAATATGTTGTCAAAATGGGCATTTGATCCGAATTTCTCTTAAGATGATTCCGATAAAACCAATTCTTACAGAAAAATGAAATTAAAAGTTTTTCGAAAGAGGGCAAATAAAGTTGTCAAACTAGGTTTATCTCTAATCATTTTTTTACTTACCCATCATACGTAGTATAGGGTAAGTCTTGCAATCGTTTTGAAAATCGAAAAAAAAATTTTGACGGATTTACACGTTTTAGATAGTGGAGATTCCGAAAAACATATTTTTAGAAAAAAAATTTTGCCGTCCGTCTGTCTGTAAACGCTCTATCTCCCGAACAAATTGAGATAGAGACTTGAAATTTTGTATGTAGTTAGTATGTAAGAATGGGACGAACCCTATTTAATATCAGCAACCTCGATTATCCGGAACTATTTTTTTCGGACTCTTGAAAAATTCGTTCTGATGAAAGGTATATAAAAATTTTCGAATTTTTTTGTTCTAAGGAATGGACGTAAAAGGCAATAAAATAACACATATTTTGCATATAGAACGAAGTCGATCGGATTATTAGTTGCCGAGTTATTTGTAATCTTGTTTTCCACATTCTTCGATTTTTCATGACCCTGTATTTCATTCAAATTTCAATTCAGAAGTATATTTTAATTGGAAATGAGACGCTTAATCCGACGCAGTTAATTGTTAGTTAATAGAATTATTATTTTTGGAGTTATAAGAATGTTTCTTTTACGCAGTTCGGTACTACTTGAGTAGTTTGGTGTTTTATATAATTTGTCGAAATTGGTACATCAGCAGTTCTTTAATATAGCATTACTATGTATATTAACAATATTTAAATTTTGTTTATGAATTGCAATGCATTGTATAAATAGTTTCACATATTTTATTTTCATATACATATCCATGATGGGTAAGTATTACGGTGGCCCCCAACGACTAGTTATTTTTTGTGGTTGAAATGAGCACTCTACAAAATCCACCTTCTCCTACAGGCCAAGCTGACAGGGATTTTTTCGAAATGTGCAGATTCCAAAATTACCGATTTCTGAGGAATCGTACCAAAATGGGCCAACTCTGAAAACAGCCGGTTGCGAGAAGCGATATATAAGCTGAAGATTATGTAACGGTGGATTTTGAAGAGGAAAAAAATTGTACGCCCTGATGTCAAATATTAGATCAGTAATGAAATTTCCTACATAAAATAATAACATAAATAGAGGGTCATTTGATGATATTTTGGAGAGGAAAGCAATGATTACTTTGAAAATCTAATAGACCGCTGCAACAAGCCTGATGACCAAAACCAAAGTTACAGTAAAATTTCATGGATAAACTATAGCGACAAATGAAAAGTCAACCGAATGTTCAAGTGGAATTGTGCTTAATGTCATAAATCACAAAGTCAGGAAATACTTATATTATGGTGATTAGAAATATCTATGATAATTAATAACACGCATAGATCAATAAAATGAAATTTCAAAAACAAAATCATTTGTCCAAAATATTAAAAAATAAAGGTGAACGGTAAGAAATGCTATGGAAAAAGATGGATACGGAAGAAAATAAATTAGTAATAAATATTAAGGATTGCATGTCGCTCCATGACCTTTCATCTCTGCCTCCGGATTAATTCTCTTTTTTTTTTTTAATGGTTCTCGGACATGTTTTTCCCCCTTGAAATCCTTTTTTTTTATCGGATTCATTTCGTTTTTTCTCGGATTTCCTCCTTTTCTTCTTGGACTCCTTCCTTTTTGCTTGGATTCGTTCCATTTTTCTTGGTCTCATTCCTTTTTTTGGGACTCGTTCCGTTTTTCTCGGATTCACTCCTTTTTTTCTGAACGATTCAAATAGGAACGATTCCGAATAACTCGTTCCTTTCGGTGAACGATTCCTTAAAAGGAAGATGTTGCCCATCTCTACTTGGAACTATATATAGAGCTGAGCTCTTAACATAGCACACTATTTGAGAACGACCAGTTAATTTAATTCATAATCTTTCAAGAAGGGGGTCATCAAATTTGACACAAATGCATATAATTTGGGGGGAAAATAATCAACAAAAGCAAAAAATCATAATGATGATAACAGAAACAGAAATACATTAAAAGTTAGTATTTTAAAAAAGAAAAATAACAATTATCATATGTAAAAATCGATGAAATTTCACATCACACATTAGGGATTCACAGTCACCAAATATTAGGTATACAATGCAATCTCGGTTTCCAAACAAAATTTGTTCCAAAGAAGTGTTTAGTAACCAACTTAAATTTTATTGTAAGAAATAATGAAAACTTTATTAATTTGGTTTTTTCCCAATTTATCTCTTGTATTTCAATGTTTCAAATAATACATAATATGATAAAAAAACATAAAGTATAGTTAAGTACTGAACATGAGGTAAAATGACAATTTTACAAGATTTTAATAAAAGTTTAACAAAATATGTTTCTATAGCAAAAAACATTCTGAATTGCCATTGATGTGATGCTAAGCTGGCTAGAAAATTTAAATTTTGAATTATAGATCCTTTTAAAATATCACTGTCTTCTATGGACAGTCAGAAGTAAATTTGAAATCTAAAAGCTGTGAAGCGATGAGAAAAAGCTAAAGGTGTTATAAAAAATGCTAAATTACTATTTCTATGCAATCTGAGGATATAATAAACCAATTATAAAAGTAATGATTTCGAATCAATGGTGACAATCTCTGGTCCTACACAGGCTATATTTTAAGCTGGTGCCACTACCACCTGGAGTTCAATCAACAAACTTTCTAAAAAATCCTTTGAATTTTTTTAAAACTACATTTTTGGGGAATGACAGGAAATATCTAATTGATTTCCAAATTAATCTTGACAAATTAATGGTGGCAGTCCCTGCTTCAACATAGGCATTTTATGCTGGTGCCACTAGCCCTAAAGAGATTATAGATGTTGCAAAAGAAGCTTTGAATTTGTCACGATGGTCAATTTTAAAATGCAAATGCGTACTAATAATATGGTTTCTAAAAAATTCAAAACTTCAAATGAATACTGAAATAAATGTATGGATTGAGCATAAAAGTTTCAAAATATTTTCTAAATTATCATTTATTTAGAATTACCTTTAGTTCTTCTCATTTACTTCATCTCTTTTGTGTCTAATGCAGTGCAATCATGTATTTTAGTCAAAAGTTGGCTTAAATGTTAATTTTTGAATTATTCCTAAAAATATAATTTCCTATAATAAAATTTACACATACAAATATCACTTGGCATATTTCAACTGTTATGCGAGCAAACCCACGGGGTTTGTTAGTTATTTGTAAATAGCCTACTCACTTTAAAACTAAACAGTGTCAGATGCAAATATACAAAACATTATAAACAATGAAATGCTACAGATGAAATGCATGAATATGTTTGATTGATTTATCTCTGAGTCAACTACATGAACTGAATCGCACTAATCATTAAAGTTTGTTGAAATATGAAAAGAAAAAAATCTAATTTTGTACAAATATGTTTTAAATATGTAAAAATTCATAATTTGGAAAAAAAAACTATTTTATAAAATTGAATTGCATATCTTAAGAGAAAATAAATAGCAAAAATTAGTTGATGTCCTTACCTCTGCCCTTCCTGGAACAAACTAAATTCAACTTCAGTAGCATCCAAAACAGTAAGAGCTGTTACAGCTAAACATTCCTTGTCTGTATGAGGCGGCAACACCCCTTGTAAACGTACTTCATTCCAGTCAGATTTTACTTTACAGATATCAATGCAATCAAAATATCTAAAAAAAATTAGAAATATTTTAGAGAGACACATAGGAAGAAAAATGTACTTTTATGAAAAGTGGTCTAAATAAAAAGTTAAATTTAAATATTTAAATTATTTTTAATTTAAACTATTTAAATCTATATATCGTCTAGGTTGAAAAAATTTAAAATGAAGTGGAGTTAAATGCTATTGAAATGCTTTAATCAGAGCTCTAAATGACCAGGTCCAAACCGAAATAATGTTCTGGTTCGTGAAATTATGACCATGATATTGTTCCGGTTCGTAAAATAATGTTTAATAACATTCAGTTCATGAACATATTATTCCAATTTTATGTATACGGAAGTTGCAATCAGATCATGACCTTTTCATCCACATCTGTCTAGTTGACCTCCAACTGTGTCCACATTTCTCTCAGCTACCAATCACAATTGTTCTCTAATGGTTTTTTGATCTTAAATTGTCGATTTGTGTCATCATACAAAATTGCCTTATATAGCATTTTGTGTCTATGTTGATGCACAATGGAATAATGAAAAATTATTGATTTTAATAAATATCATGATTGAAATTAACTTCTTTTTTTTATTCTGATAAATTGACTAAACCAGAAATTTAAGATGAAAGTTAAAGTTTGTATAGTATTGAACTAATAATATTGAAACAATAATATTAAAGTATTAACCTTTTACACGCTGAATTCAGATCCAGGTATATTTTCAATTATTTTCTTTTGCACATTTGCCTTTTAATGCTTTAGTTTAGGGATATTAGTGATTAATATGGTGGGAAAAAATTATATATTTTCAGAATGTTCCCGATTGGGAACATTGGTCACTTCTGGTAGTCATTTTCTTGTGGTCATTGGTTATTTTTATGATTTTCTGTACATTTCCTCATTAATGATAGAAATATAACTTCTATAAGAAAAAAAAAAAAAAAAAAAACAAGTTATCTATTTCAAAAAATAACTTTTACGGTAGGTCATTTTATTGATTTTCTATACATTTCCCCAGTAATAATAGGAATGTAATTTCTATTTCAAAAGAATCAAGTAATCTTTTTACTATTTCTGCTAATTTTTTTTAAATCAATTTTGATGGAATTTAATTTTTACTAAATTTTTAATTTTATGTTTCCAATTGAAAACATTGGCTTGTAAAAAAATAACATGAATGATATAGAAGAAAGTCTTAGTATTGGCACATCTAACTAGTTTAAAATATATTTGTATGGTTTGATATAAATTTTCTATAATTCCAAAAAATTTCTAGTCAACAATAATTTTGAAATAGCGTTCCGTATTGTGGATTTTTCCATTTCAAGCACTGGCTATAATCTAACAATATCTCAATTAGTTATTCCTTGGATGCTTGGTAGCTCAGAAGTAAGGGAACTGCAATGTCTCACTACAAGCTCAAAGTTTGCCTTCAGATTTTGAAAAGATTCACTCTAACTTCTAACTCTTTAAAATCAATACAATAAGTGCTAATCATGCCCAGTGAACTAAACCCTAAGTTTCCATATCAGGCTGACTTTAATCTTATGTAGGTTGTAGTGTCATAGAGTTTAGTTTTGTGTATCACAATAAATAATCATCACTATGTAATAAAGATGTAAAAGAAAGTTTAATTTGAAAATGAGGATTTAGAATTATAATAACTAACATACATTAACAGAAAAAAACTTTATTAAAAATTTTGTATTCATTATTTTTTTAAGTTTCTGCCCCCACCTTGCTAACATTTTATTCTATTGATTTAATTTCTTTACATGAATTATGATTTAACCTATTTACATGATGATGATTTAATCATTTTACAATAAGTTAAATTAAATACATGATACAAATTATCTTTCATTATGATATATAAAATTTATCATAATGAAATAACATTTGCTTAAAAACACAACTGTTTTTGTCTTTAGCCCATATTAGGTGATGTGGGTGATCAAAGTTACATAACAGTTTTAAATGCCCATAATATACAGGGCCTGGTCAACTTTACGTTGAACCTGGGAAATATAAGAATATGTCACCCCCTTTTTCAAATCAGGCTTCTATTTCAAAATTTATGCATCAATAAACATGACATTGAAAACAGCTTCACCTGCATGAGTTTTAAATTAGCATCTGTTGACCATATTTTTATGAAAAAAAATAAGTTCCAGACTCAGATAAAGATGCAAAATTAAGTTTTTATGTTTTTTTTTTTAATTTTTTGAAATTAGCCGTAATATTAATTTTATATTTAAAAAGTCTTATTAAATATTTTTATAATATTTATATGATCTTGTGCAATATTTATAGAAATTAAACATGTATATTTGAAAAATTACGACCAATTTGTGAGTGCTGTTAAATCAGGTATGAGTTATTCAGTTTTACAATATTCATGTATAAATTCAACAGAAATATGTTTATACTTTAAAACATCTGGGAATGACATCCAGAAGACACCTTCATCAGCACCATGTGGTATAAGCTGTTCTCGTAATTCTGGAGTCCACAGAGGAGAACCGTCTGACCAATCTCCTCTCCATGAATAGTGCCCCCATGGATTCCTCAACCGAACCAATCTATAATAATAAAAAAGCTTAGTTGAAATTGATATAATAAAGATTATTCAACTTACAGACCAATATGAACCAGAGAGACTACTTGAATAGTTATTAAGTCAGGAAAGTAAAACTTAATTTAAATTATGAATATATAAACATTACTGTTTAATATTCAGTTACTTTGAAGTTTAATTTAGACATCATTAAAGAAGTTTATAAATTTTGATATATTAATTTTTACACTGGATTAATATCAGCAAAGGTAAGCCTAGTCAGTTATACTAATAAAGTTTAAACATACCTCAGTTCATTAATATTTTGTACATCAAGAACTGAATAAGCATGTCTTGGCCTCAATCCAACTGCTTGGTAATCTTGATCATTAACTTGCATATTACCACCACCACAAGATGCACCCATCAAAAAGCTTTCAAAGAAAAAATACAAAAGTAAAGTGAAACAAATAAATACTTCATTTTCAAATTAATACAATAGAAAATGTATATAATACAATTACATATAATGCAATTATATATAGAACACACCATTTCTTAGAAATAAAAAATGAGTTTTGCAGTTAAGTAGCTGCATTCCACATTGTAGAAACATTTCTATTTTGTAGTGTGCTAATTTTGATATATTTTTATCATTAATATTTTATTTTGGAGTTTAATGAAAACGTTT
The DNA here is from genome assembly GCA_964019185.1 of Maratus speculifer. Lineage (NCBI taxonomy): Eukaryota > Metazoa > Arthropoda > Arachnida > Araneae > Salticidae > Maratus > Maratus speculifer. The sequence continues at coordinate 275,486,048 of OZ025290.1, forward strand.
ATTATTAAATTTAAAAAAGAGCAACATAATAATTTAAAATATGACCCAAATATCCTTGGACAAAATCAATTCAATAATTTATGTAAAAAATTATAATTTGCACAATTTCTCATCTTAAGGAATATAATATAAAGATATTCAACTACTTATATACCAATATATTTCAGGTACATTTAGCTATGTTTACAAGGTAAGCTTAGTGATATATGAAATAATATGTGTATGACACATAATTCTATAATACACATAACCTTTAGTTTCAAGATGTGCATTATAAAGATCTACTGTATTGAAAAATAGGAACAGAAATTATTTTGATTACACATTACTGTCCTAAAATCTTTGTATTGTAAAATTTTTATTTTTACATTGTCTAATAGCTGACAAAATGTTCACTTAAATGCAATTTTTTTTTTGTAAAAATTTTTAATTTAGTGATTTTTTAAGTTTTTAAAACAATTAAAACAATTTTCAAGCACAATTTTTCAAAAATCTATTTCTATCACAAAGAGCCAGATTATGAAAGATAAAACTGTTTGTACTATAAGCAGTTCAGCATTTGTGTCTGGCTAATGTTTCATAATAAAATTCAAATTGTACAATAAATAAATAAAAATATATAAATTAAACAAATTTAATAGATATGTAACAGAACTATATACATAAATACTAAAATAATAACAACAAATCTTTTGTAAGAAGCATACTCTGCATTAGTAATGATTTTTTAAAGATATTCATTAAAATGGAAAGATGATACATACACTTAAAACAAAAAAAAGTTTAATAAAACATAGGGTTCCTGCACAATTCTGGTAAAATAATAATAATAATAATTCCCTGACTTTTTCAGGTTTTCCTTGACCTTTTTTTTTTTTGAAAAATTTCCCTGACATTTCTCTATAAAAATTCGGCTTATATATTGTTGTAAAAGTCACTGCAAATTTAATCTAGATAAATGGGAAAAAAATGCATTGAATGAATTTCCAATTTTTAATTGTTTTTTCATATTTATGCTATTGTTAAATGAATTCTTATGTAAAAATTATTTATGTAATTATTTATGCATAAATTTTACATTGGATGAATAATTAATTAAAAATCTGTTCATTTACAAAGTAATTAAGATTTTGATGGAAATACATAAAATTTCGTGATCACTTCAAATATTAAAAATCAGAGACTGACTAAGCACAACTACTGAACTCAGATTGAAAATCATGGGCTTGGAATTCAAAATAACAGAAAGATAAATAAACAGCAATGTGTTCCCATTGTCAGCAAGCGATAAACTTTTCTGTCAGTAGATGTTCAACACATGCACTGAATGATTGCTATGAATAAGGAATATAGTAGAAAAACCTGTCGGTCTTATGAGATTGTGAGAGAAGCTGAATAAAAATAGGATCAACACGGCAATATATGTATATATATAAAGGTTTGAAAATTATAAATGGGACATCAAAATAGAGATAATTTTAAATGTAGAACAATGGGAATAATAAATTAAGCAGAACTTAAAGAGAACTATAGAGAATATTAAAATTATGATTTTAAAGGAAAGTGAAGCATGTGGTTGTGAACATGTCACAAAGCAATGTCACTTTTACCAAGTGCCAGTTGTGGCCATGCAAACTTCTAGATGAACTAGTTAAACTGTTTCTTTATCACAAAATAATAATAGAATTTATTCTTTTATTTAATAATTTTTTTAATCATAAACTGAAATATTTTTTAAATATTTACAAAGTAAGCAAGTTAAAGTGTAATGCTGATAATAATGTAAAAATAATTAAATGTTCTAAAACATAAATAATTTTTTTTTTGAAAATTTATTTATTTAAAACAATATATTCATATATAGTGTAAACTTAGTCTTGTTTTTTTCTTTCTTTAACACTCATTTCTTAATAAACAATAATAATAATAACCCGTTACTAATATCACATTAAAATTTTAATTTTAAACACTTATGTAAACAACATAAAATTAAGTATTTTTACCCAGCATCTCTGCAACTTAATAATTGCACCCAGATTAAATCATGATCAATGCCTTCTTCATTTGCAATAGATGATGCTAAAATGTAAAAAGAAAAATTAATTTACAATTTAAAGAATTATTATGCATATGATAATAAAAATAATGATAACTTAATACATAAAACAGTTTGGTTAGAAAAAATCTTTACCCAAACTTAATCCATTATTAATAAAATTAAAATTTTTGTTTAATTAGAAATATTTATCAGTGCACTTTCCAAGAGTTTTGATTTAAGTGTAATTTTAAAATAGTAGAAGCCTGTGTTTTTGCAGGCTTTTGACCAACATCAATGACTTGGTGAATAAGAAATACAAAACAATAGCCAAAAGAAAATAATATTAGCAAAATAGATTCTGCGTAAAACACTGAAAAAACTGTATCTTTAATTTCTTATTGTATTCTTTTTTTTTTCAATATGTTCTAAAATAAACTAATTTTTTATAATTGCTTATTAAATACTAATCCGACTATCTGCTATAGAAACTATCAAAAATAAGTACATTCTAAACATATCTCCTAAAAACATAAATGTTTCAGACATTATTTTAGCAGTCTAAATAAAAATTCAAAACAGCTATCACTGATTTATAGTTGTAAAAATATATACTAAAAATTACAATAAAAGTTTGATTCTAACAAAAGAAAAATTGTCCAGTCTATGATATCTTGCATATAACTAATAAATAGTACTGTAAATGGCTAATTTCAACATCTCATTTCAATAAAACTTTTCTCTGTTTTGCACTCAGTGTGAATAATTTTGTTTGTATTTTTATTGGTACATCATCAGTGCATAGATAGTGATTAATTGAGAATCGAGAAATTCCTATCACATAATCCTTTTTGTGTCTTTGACTGTTCCTAAACTGAATTGGTGATGAATCAGTATATCTGTATATAGAGTGCATGTAAAATGCATGGTGTGATTGAATAAGAAAAGCAATGTCGATCATTCAGTAACACGGATAAGAATCTGAACTGTATTGATACAAACAGAAAAAGAATAAATAGAAAAATGAGGGAAAATTTAAAAATCACTGACAGAGAATGAGTGAATAGGTCACTTTGAACTGAAGATGTCTTCAAACAATGTGAAAATCTTTTTCAAGTAGAAAAAAGGGGAAGTATAATACGTTCAACTAAGAAGTAAATGAAAAGGTAATACATTTTAAATATTCAATAATACTGGCAAACTGTTTGGAAGATTGCACTTATATAAAGTATAGTCAAGTTTGGAACTTTTGACTCGAAAGTTAAACATACCTTCATGTTGAAAGATGAATTTTTATGGACAAAGTATATATTTTTATTTTGAACTATTGGAAGAATCATCATCCATTTTTAAACTTTTAAGTATTCCATACGATGTATGTGTTTTAACGAAATAGTAATTATGATTATTGTTTTTAATAAACATTATATGGAAAGCTACTTTTATGATTGAAGAGTATAATAAATTTATTAAAGCATCCAGAGTTATATTGTATGCTCATAAACTACCTTAAAAAATAGAAAGTTTTTAAAGGTTTTTTTTTTTTTTTTTTTTTTTTTTTTTTTTTTTTTTGTAAAGCATGTAGAAACAACCCCATTTTTTAAAACTGTTATAATACCCAGTATGATTGGTAGATATATAAATATATAGTTAAATTGGTTAAGCTTTTAAAAACTTAAGAAATAATGTTAAATAATTAAAATTTACTGCAAACAAATTTTAAGTTACATGAGATCAGATATCGAGTAAAATATGTGTAACATTCATGTAATTATTAATGTACTACTACAATAACTTATAAAAACTTGAGCAAAAAAATTGAACTTCTGACAAGAATTTTAATTTTAAGGCATGGATAACATTAATTTAATAATTTACCATGTAAAAACAATTTTTTTTTTTTTTTTTTTTTTATTTAAAGGATATACATTAAAATTAACTAGTACAAAAAATTGCATTACAATAGATAAACTAATACTGCAAATGAGAATACACTAAAATATATGAGATTTGCAATCAACTATAAATTTTACTGAACAGGAAATTAACAAAATAAAAAAATCATAAACAAATTACGCTGTAAGGGTATGCTTTCACATGGTGCTCCAGTTAAAGTAGATAAACCTTCAATGGCCCGGCCTGAAACAAGAGCTTCATAGCATCCATGGAGTTTAGCCACAGCTTTTTCAATCAGAGGCACCCACAATTGTTTTCTTTTCGCCTGCAAAACAGAAAATAAGATATAATATATTTGTATATCTACTAGTAGGTATTTAAGATAAAAAGAAATGGTGCATAATATCTAAAAACACTAAGGATACCACCTTGCCTTTTTTCTATGACATTGAAAGTTAATAATGTTTAAATAAAAGAACTATTTTGTGAAATTAATGCATGCAGAGAGAAAACACAATAAAGCAATGTTAATATAAGCTATAACAATATCACAAATTAAAATATCCCACAGAATACAATGATGTCATTACATTTACTAATACTTCATAGGTTAAAAAAAAATTCATGAATTCAGTTTGTCTGTCTTTAAGCGCTCTAACTCTCATAAATATACCCTACTTTGATTATCACGAAATTTTTATATGTTATTGAGATTTACTATAAAATGTTTGGCACTGAAAATACTATTGTGCATAGAATTTACAATAAGCTTTCAGGGAAGCGATGTATAAAATATTTTTATTACATTATGGTCTATGGGTCTGAATATTTGATGAGTTGACGAGAATTGATTGATGTTATGGCATTTCAAACAAAATGAAATTGATTTGCATTGCTGACAAGGGCAACATGCTTTTTCAGCAGCATAAAATAATTCATTTATGTTTCATATACAAAATCTTTCGATTATGTTATGACCCTAAGTGGAAAAATCATTTACAGTGCATTTTAAAGATGTCATCATACTTCAAACGTAACAAGATCACTGAAATATACTACAACAGGTTTTCTATAATGACAGAATTCAGCTATTTGCATGAGTATGATCATTAATTACTAGGAAATGCATTTTCTACTGTGGTATTTATTCTGAAACTTATATAATTTTGAATGTATTAAGAGATATGTATAAACTCTACAAATATCATACACACTTAAGTGGAAAAGGACAACAATTGATGAAAATAGATTTTTACTATGTTTAAGTTGATACTGTTAAAAATCTTTTTTCATTCTAAGAAAAAATACATTTTTAAAAATATTTCGTTAAGATTGGTAACCATTTAGTGGTCTTCTATACTAAATGCATGTTTATTTCCTTTTAATAAATCCAGAATTGTATTTAAAAAAAAAGAAAAAAAAAAGAAATTCATATATAAAAATAAATGTGGGTCATTAGAAAAATTTAAAGAAATAAAAGTTTTGTTACAGATTCGAAAATGTAGGTTAAAACAAAATTACAGTAATACTTAAATGGTAAAACATTCAATAAAAAATATTTTAACCTTTAATAAGAAAACTTGAATCTTGGTTTCGTATACACATAATGAATGCAAAGTTAATTTTAGATGATAACAGAGTTTAATAAATATTGTCCCATTTAAATATTAAAATAGTTTAAACTTAGAGGCAAACTTCATAAAATATAAGAACCATGTGGAATAATATTCAAGTCTCACTCGATCCTTTTCCATTTATTATGATTTTTTTTTCTTTTTTAATGGAAAAAAAATGTTTATTAATTATCAATGATAATATTACTGCTGAACATTTTTTTAATTTCTGAGGCCATTTTTTATGTTTTGAATTTTGTAAAAATATTTTAAAAATCAAAAGTTTCTATATTTTAAATAAATAAGTTAATTACAAGACATTTAGAACAAATGATTCATTTTGAATTTTATAAATTATTTAAAAATATATATACCCAAGAACTTTTACATTTTAAATACATAAATGTATTATAGGACATTCAGAAAAAAAAAAATTATATCCTTTGAAACACTAAAAAATGTTTAATACATTAAATTTTAACAAACATTTCAGCAAAAGGAAATAATCATGCTAACATAGAATATAGTGAAAGAAAACTACATACAAAAGTAGAAATTGAATATTAGTTATTTGTTTTAGGAAAAAAAAAAAAAAAAAAAAGACATTCAAAACAGCATTTTTATTTACAAAAATATTCAATAATTAAAAAACTGTATGGAAAATTTCCATAGATTAATTAAAATATTTTTTATAGTGATTTTCATTTTTAACTGTTTTACACAAGAATCATATTAAATGAAAAATTTTAAAAAATCTTAAATATAGAGCATACAAGCCAGTGATGAATTCAGGCGGTGGCCTGGGAGAAATAATTCCCCCTTAGAATATCAAAGACCCCCCCCCCCCCCCTTCCCCGAAAATATTCTGATGTTCGATTTATTATAGGTCTGAAAGTGAAATTTTTTCCCAACATCTTCATGTTGCATCCACGTCCCTCTACCCAGAGAATAGCTTCTGAATTCAACATTGATCCAACATAAAAAATTCCAATCCAAGAATCCAATATCAAAAATTTCAAAATCAGAAAAAAAAAATTTCAAGAATTTTTTAATTTGTAATTTTTTACTAAAATTTTAGAATTTATAGAAATTTCCGAAAATTTTAGAGATTCCTAATTTTTTTTTCTGTCCATTTTTATTTAAATGTGCAACCCTGAAATATGTTACTCAAATGGCGAGAAGCACGGTCTCCTCCCTCCTCACCCGAAATTAGAAACAAATAATTTTTCTCTTTAATTTAATTTTAAAATTAATATATTATGATTCGTTAGAAAAAATATATCGTCAGACATTTCACTAAAGGTGATTATGTTCCAAATTTTCCGAAAATTAAAAAAAAAAAAAAAAAAAAATCTTCGGGTCGAAATTTTGGACTTAAAAAATATCGCGAATTTTGACAGTTGGTCACCAAACAAACAAACAACAAAAAAAAGTCTACCGTTCGCAGAAAATAAAGTCCTAATTTTGTCAAAGTATTGCGAAAACAATATGAATTTAGTCAAAAGACAGGAGAAAACGCGCAAATTTCGCCAAAGGTTTGCAGAAAAAAATGCTAATTTTGTTAAAAAACCGAGAAAAAAAAAAGCAAATTTCTACCCCAGGATTTAGAAACAATGTAAATTTCGTCAAAGGACCCCCCCCCCCCCCAAAAAAAAAAAAAACTCTGCAAATTTTGTCAAAGGATCGTAGAAAAAAGGCGCAAATTTTGTCAAGGATACGCAGAAAAAATGTTAATTCCATCAAAGGATTGCGAATTTCGTCAAAGGATCGCGAAAAAAAAAAATATGAAATTTCATTAAATAATTGTAAAAAAAAAAAAAAAAAGCAAATTTTGTCAGAAAATCGCGAAAAGTCTCTTCAAAGGATCTCAAAAAATAACTTATTTTGTCAAAAAATCTCAGAAAAAGCGGGAATTTCGTAAAAAAAAATCGCGAAACAAAAAGCGAATTTCATCAAGAAATCGCGAATTTTGTTCAAGGATTGGAAAAAAAACGCTAATTTCACCTAAGAATCTCAGAAAAAAAAATGCGAATTTAGTCAAAAAATTGAAGGGGAAAAAAAAAAGAAAAGAAAACTCGAATTTCATTAAAGAATCGCAAGATAAAAGCAAACTTCGGAAGGACGCAAATCCGGAAAGCCTTCGGTATCGAGGATCCCGGATAACAGGCCCTGTACTATACAAGCAAAGGGAAATTACCCACTTAAAATAACGAATTCTCCTTTTTCACCCTAAATCAGATATGAAATTTAACTGATATTTTATTTCAATCTTCATTTAGAAAAATAATACATTCCATAATTTGTAATCTATTTCACTTTTTACATTTATTATTTTGTGGCCTAAAAATATTATTGAGACTTAATTTACCTTTGAATAGAGTAGTTTACCACGCGAATTACAAGGCAACAGATCATCTACTAAGACAGTTGTCCAGCAACCATCTTTACATAAGCGAACTTGGTATGCTCCTTGTGGGCAAATAGTTCTTGTTACCATTACTTGTTCAACCAGCTCAGGTTTTTCAGCTAACACAGCAAGAGCACTTAATAACCAGCAGTTTCCTAAAATACCTATAAAATTCAAAATTTTAATATGAATAAAATAATTTCAAGGAGAAAAAAGAAAAAGAAAAATGATTTCACTAATAAAGATAAGTTAAGATGTTAGAGTTAACAATTTGTTTGGAATTTTGCAGATAAAAATATACTCTTAAAATATCTATTATCAATTATTTCTGTAGAATAGTATAGAATATCCCATGTAATATTTTAGAAAATTCAATAGATTGGTTCATAAAATGTTTTATTTAATAATATGAATAATATACCTAAATGGCATAATTTGTATTAGAGCTCTATAGAATTTTTATAGAAGATTATTATTTTATATTTAATTTTTTCTAAAGAAGTCAAATAAAATCCCAAAGAAGTAACTGATAGGAAAATCAGCCATACTTATGTAGAATTCTGTTGCATGCTTTTAAAAACAAAAATTAAAACCAAATGTTTGTGAAACTGAATGATGGTAAAATTGTTTTCAATGGAATTTTACATAAAACATTTTTAAAAATTTTAAGACAAAAAAAAAAAAAAAAATCTTTGCAACTATTTTACGCCTATTGATTTCCTGAAAACATTAAATTCTAACAGAAAACTTAAACAGGCATAATTTGCGTAAAATTTCATTTTAATTAGACAATTAGAAATTAAGCTAACAATTATTATACATACTAATAAAAAAAAAAGACGTTTGTGATCGTGAATCTGTCAGCAATGACTAACAAAAAAAATCTGAAAAAAAAAAAAAAAAAAAAAAAAATCTAAATTAAAAAATTTGGATGAGAATAGTCCAAGGTAGAGTCTGGCGTACCTGAGGCTCAGATTTTTCAATTTTGATAATGAGTCAAGCTAATGAGTTGAGTTAATCGAAATCCATTCAAAACGCATACACCTTTTTTTTTTTTTTTTTTTTTTTTTAAATCCCGAAGTCTGAATGCCTTAGAGGAGAAACTCGGGAAAAAAACATGGCATTAATGAAATTACATTTAAGTAAAATTCACATACATTCATGCAATGAAAAATTCAGGGCTGATTTAAACACACTTCTTTATTGGGGGTGGGGTGGGGCAAGTAATTACAATTGACGATACTTAATTTTGTACCATAAAGTTTCCTATTCAAGAAATATAAAAATTAATCATCACCTTGTGAAATGTCAGAAGGCATAGGGGTTCTAAAAACAGCCCATTTGATTTGTTCTTCATATGGATCACAGGTTATCTCATTCGGCCTAAGCCACTGATCTACTGATTCTTCTCTTGGCTCTTCTGGATTATAGTACAGTGATTTTGGAAGTGGAGGAAAAGAGTCATCTACAAACAACTCATGGTTCTGAAAAACAGAAGGAAATAAAGAAATAAAATAAAGAACAACATGGAAAAATTAGAAATTTACAAAGAATTGCCAAGTGCTGAATTAAAACAACACGATAAAGAGTTTTCATATCAAAACGTAATGCATGTTTCATTAATTCAGTAACTGTAAAAAGAAAAAAAAAAAAAAAAAAAAAAAAAGATACAACAAAATTTACAGTCAGAAATAGACTATTGGTATTTATACAATCTTATAAGTTATAAACATCTAGCAGGATTGTTTGTGACTCAGAGTGAAAACTCCAGAAAATTAATTCATATAAAGTAAAAAAACTGAAAATTATCGATGCAAAATATACCAATTCCAAAGATCACATTTATTCAAAATGATTTGGAATAAAAAACAATTTTGGAGCAGAAAAGACAGTTTTTAGGGAAAGCAAAATAATAATTAAATAAATAAAAATGTATAGCAACAAAATTAGTTTTTAAAGCAGCAAAAACAGTTTTTGGAACAGAAAGTTCCACTCCAGCAATAACTTTTTTTTTTTTGTTGCAATCTTTTGATGAAATTTGTCGTTTGTTCGCGATCTTTTCACGAAATTTGCCGTTCTTTCGCACTTATTTGGCGAAATTGGTCGGTTTTTTGTGAATTTTTGACAAAATTGATCGTTTTTTCATAATCTTTGGACTTTGGACAAAATTTGCCCCTTTTTATTTTTTAAAATGAAATTCGCGTTTTTTCCCGCGATTCTTTAAAGAAATTAGTTTTTTACAATTCTTTAGAGAAAATCACGTTTTTTCTGTTATTCTTCGACGAAATTTGCGTTTTACCAGAGATTTTTCGAAATTCTCGATGTTTTTTAATGTCCGAATTTTCCACTAAACCCGGAAATCCGGAGTACATCCGGAACACAAACACCCCCTGTAGATAGCACAAGACCGAAATTAAGAGAGGGGGGGGGGGCAGAATGAAGGGGCACCAAATGAAGATTTTGTGTGCCAATTTTACTCACATCTATGTTTAGCGCTGTATTATTAAAATCATTCTGTCTGGGATATGCTAAAGCATAGAAGAATCTAAGGATGGTATAGCATAAGGATACTGTATAAAACGGATTTTTTTTCGATTCTTTTTGATTTCGTTTACAAGATTTTAGTGAATCAAAATATGACACCGCAGATTGTTCAGTATTATTTTATGATTAGATATTTTAAATTTTAAAATAAGTCAGCTATTAAAAAATTAGTAAAATTTTCTTTGTAAATATGCTTTGTAGAGGAAGATGGAGAGGGGTGTCAAAATCCATGTTTAAATGCATCCATGTCCGGATGCAAAATATACTAGTTTCGGCCCTGAGATAGCATTCTAAACGGTATCCTCCTTTTAATTTACTCTTTATTCATAAGAAGAAATTGTTGCAGTGTTGATGTTTTTTGGCTTCCAGTTTTCGATGGATTTACTCAGAGGAGACTTTTGTTGCCATTGCGGCCTGGGTGAGATTTTGTTAGCAGTTCTCCAAATAATACCTTTTAAAAAACTATTAAATTAAAATAAAATATTTTGCCAATTTTTTCACCGTTTTCTTTTTAGTGCTCTGGGTGATCACCTGACCTTGCGCATTTATTCTATTAAAATTCTTTGTTAAATTAAAAAAAGTTCTTTTGAGATTAGACACCCCCATCTAAATGTCTATCTGTAAATGCATTAATTTGTACACGTACATTTATTTACTGTAAATCTATTCTGAAAGAAAAATGTAACACAAGATTTAAAAAATGTGCTCAAAATTATAGGGAATATTCAAAATAGATGTCTGCTGGATTATTCTCTTACATCGCTGATGATATAGCGTATTTCTAGTTGCAAAATGTATACGAATCAAATAGAGCTTTCAGATTTGAATCTTTTAAAAAAAGCTATATTCATATTAAAATACATTTTTTTTTTTTTTTTTTTTTTTTTTTTTTTTTTAAATAGGGTACTTGTGCATAATAATTTATACTAATAAAAAGTCTTCTGTTTAGGAATGACACTTAAAAAAAAAATTCTTTTCGACCGAAACTTACCGAATTATGACTCTTTGAATTTTATAAATTTTCAGTGTTTATTTGCGCAAAGTGCTTTTTTCTGTTTTTTGTGCCAGAAAACATCGAAATATGTTTTTTTTAGGAGGGGACAAGGCCTATAAAAATTCAAGCCTAGGGGCCCAGGGGATAGTTGATCTATCTTTGGCCTTAGCTATTAGACAAAACAAGAGGATGAAAACATTAGAAGTCACTTAGCTAGGACTTTGACTATTAAACAAAAGCGACTATTTTTTTCTTTTCTCAGAAACCATGGTGGTTAATCTCTAGAAAATAAAATCTTTTAACACATACCAAGTAAAGAAGGAAAGAAAAAAGATCGATTTACATTAAAATAATGCCAATCACAAAGAATCTATACAAATAAATGGAAAGCCGATTTTTTCTCTCCCGCAGCTTTAGTAATCGTGTAAGAAAAGGGATTTTACAGGCAAATGAATAACATCCAAGCTTTGCAGAGAAACACATGTAAAATTTAGTGCTAAAATAAAGAGAGAGAAAGCTTAATAATTTTGGTAGGACACTAATGCAAACTTTACGAAACTTTTATAACTTAATAAGCAGCGAAAAAGAAATTAAGGGGTCTCATGACTCTTAAAGCTTCCAAACATTCGATTTTTTTAAACTTTTTTATAAGTTAAACTACTATCTTTTCTGAACATTTTAATATAATTGCTTCCTTGAAATTCCAATTAGAACAGAAGTTGTGGTTTTTGGAATTATACTCGCTCAATAGCTGAAGAGGCATTTCCGAAACTTCGAAGTCATTTTTCTCCAAATGACATTTTTGGGCATAACGCGCACGATATCTCAAAAACTTATTATTATAATTTCATAAAATTTTCAAAACATGTTTTTTGTGTCAACCTGTATAAACTGAACCTAACATTTTCTTTTTATTAATAAAAAAATATATATATATGTTTTTTAGATGTTTATGTTGTTGACATTTCGAAAATTTTGCATTACTTAAATACAACTTTGCATTTAAAATAGAAAAATGCTTTAAAGACAAATTTATTTAGGTTCTGGGTAATTATGACAATCTGGTGTATAAGTAGGTACGAAATTTTTCATTTTAGTTGCAATATTTATTTTGTAATCGTGTGCGTAAGCTATAATAAGAATTTTCGTCTCGTCAAATATCTGACAGTTTGAAGCATCCTGTAAATGATAATTCTTCATCATTAAATTTTTTAAAGGTATGAAATGAAAGAACATACTTATACCTTTCACTACAATAAAAATTATGTTTTTAAATCATATACATTTTAAGGTATTAAAAGTTGAAAATAGTCTGTTATTTTCATTTTTCCCCCATTTTAAGAGTCCCGAGACCCCCTTAACAGAAAATGAAGGCATAAATAATCTTATGAAGTGTAATTTAAAACATAGACTTCACATTCAAATTCTCATAGGAAACATTTGTTACAATCAGAATGCCACATTTATTTCGTAGTAAAAATCTATAGGCATTATTTATATATTAAAAAAAAAAGAGCTGCTGATTTGTGCTGTTTAAATTTTGATTAGTAAATGTTTAAATAATGCAAATAACATTAAAATATTAACTCCCGCAATTTTCACATCTCAACAGTTATGATGCAAGTTATGATGGGCGATTCTGGAAATTTTGAGAATCAATAAAAATCGACATCGAATAAAACAGCATCGATCATAAAAAGAACCGATTTCTCAGCTCTAGAATCGATATTTCGATATTCACAGATAAGCTCGAAATTAGTAATTCCAAAACTTAGATAATCAGCTGGACCATAATTACCGCCTTCCACCCCGGGGAGGAGGTAGGTGGGGGGGGGGGGATTAGGACGGATCTAGAAAAAAAAATAGTAACAAAAAAAAGAGTGCCGACAGAAGTGAAAACTTGAACAATTACGTGTGTATTTTTTGAATCGTTACGTCATACTTTTTGAATCGTCAGGAAATATTTTATTGTGCAGGAAATACTTTTAAATGAACAAAATAGTGCTACAATATTAAAGAACATATCAAAATCGATTTAGAAAAAACTTTGCGATACCATATGTCCAGCTATTGTATTTACCTTTCTATAATTACTTTCTTACATTTTAAGACCCAATAAATACGCCGACAAAAAATAGACCGTGCTCTCGATACCTTTGTATTAATCATTTTCCAAATAAATCATTTTGTATTCATGACTGTTTCAATACCTAGATTATTTTTGAACAATTCAAATAGGACATTCCATTCAAAAGATATTACGAATTTAAAAATGACAATCTAAAGAAATAATAGCGCTGCTGAGTGCTCGGTGGCCTATAAGCTTAAGGATTGCGTTCTCAATCAAACGGTTGCGAGTTCGAACCCCAATTTCGCTGACATGTACCAATGTTTTTTTTTTTTTTTTTTTTCTGAAGAAGTTTGAGAAATTTAGATTTTAACGCATTATGGGTCCAAAACGTGTCCCAGAATGATGAGGGAAAACTTTTAATGCTAGATTTGAAATGTATGAAGCATAAGCTTTCAATAGACGCATTATATCAAAAGATGAGAAATCCTCCCCTGCCCCCCCCCCTCCCTAAAAAAAAACCGGTCCTATGGGGAAAACTATGAAACTGGAATAGCAAAAAGAACGGCGAGGAAAAGTTAGCTAAACTAGAATTTTTCTCCCCACTGTAGCTCCCATAAAAGCAAAATTATAGCCTTTTAAAGATTGAAATGAAGTGAAGAAATGAGCAAATAGTTAGGTGAATAACCGATAGGGGGGGAGGGGTCCCCAGACCCGGGGGTGCTATGTAGCTTAAACTTTTAAGTTAAAAATGGTCGAAAATTAAATGAGCGAAATTTTAAGGTGTGTGTTGAGGAGGGTACATATCTCCTCCCTCCCAACAACAATTTGTTGTTCCTTTTGGAGAAACAAAACATATGCTTCCCGGCATGGCGCTGGTAAACCTCAAATGGGCGGAAGGGTACTCCATATGTATCTTTTGTCAAAGATTCAAAATGTGGATCTATAATAAAATAGAACGAGAAATGGACATTTTTAAAACTTCATGTATATTTCGAACAATCCTGTAAGTTACGATTGGCGCGGAAGAGGGGGGGGTTAGAAGGGACAAGCGTGAAAAATAAAACATAATAAATTAATAATCCAAATAACTGAGCTTCTAAACAAAAATATAACAATTGTACCTAGTGTCGAATTCATGGGGTGGCCTGCAGGGGGAACCCCCCCCCCCCAGAAGTTTTGAGATTTTATGCTTTTTAATGCACAAATTGCGATTTCCCCTCTTTTACAGAGGTGTAAAACATGCCTTCCTCCTGAGTTGCAAATGGCATTCACGGTGAAAAATATCTGCATTCAACACTCATTTAGCCTAGAAAGAAAAAAAAATCCTTCCTTATACGTAATTTTACATCAATACTACCATTAAAACAATAAAATTAGAAAAATCAATTATGCCCGAATCTAAAAATCGAAATCGAAATCTATAGTGAATCGATCTGTGCTGTGCCGATTTTATGGGAGAATCGATTTTACGTTTTTATTTTCTTTTGTATCTTTATAAGAAGAAAGTATTACATTCGTGAAAAATTTCGACTTTCGGTTTTTGATGGATTTATATATTTTAGAAGCTTTTTAACACGATTTGATGGTTTTTAGAATATATCTGTTTATGAGCCTGTCTGTCACTCTGTGAGTCTGTATGTGACAAAAGTTTCTGTCAGCTCTATCTCAAGAACAAATGTATGGAATTTCATAAAAATTTAGATTAGTTTGACCTTAATATGAACTGAATCTGATTAATTTTTAGCATATATAGACTGACAGGTGGCGCTGCTATGCTACATTTTTTGTGAGTTATGCAATAGCTATATCTGAATAACTAATGCACGGATTTTCATCAAATTTCAGATTCAGTTAATTCTTCGTATGAATTGATGTTGTGCACATTTTGGTGTATATCGCTTCTCAGATGGCGCTGCTATGTTGCATTTTTCATAATTTCCATTCAGCGCCATGCGAAAGGGGGGAGTTGAAGAGGGCGATCGTCTCGGGCGCGGAGATTTAGGGGGCGCGAAATGTTTACTACAACGTCACGTCTGGCCTATCTCAAGAAAAAGTTAGTATAAAGGGGGGGGGGGGGGCGCTAAACCAGGAAACTCTGAACCACGCGCAGTTTTATCTTCGTACGCCCCTGTTTCCACTTTAGCTCTATCTCAAGAACTAATGCACGGACTTTCATAAAAATTTAGATTCAATTAGATTGATATGATTTGATGCTGATTACTGTTAGGTGGAAATCGCTCAAGAGGTGGCGCTGCTATACTGTATTATTCATGATTAACGCAATAGCGCTATCTCAAGAACTAATTCACGAATTTTCATTAAAATTCAGATTTAATAAATCCTTGATATAAGATTAGTGTTGTTTAGTTTTGGTGTAAATTGCCCTACAGGTGGCGCTAATATGCTGCATTTTTCATGATTTCGCAATATTTGTATAGACTATGAGAATATATAAAATGTAATTACGCGAACTAATGCATGGATTTTCATGAAAATTCAGATTCCGTTGGTACTTGATAAAAATTGATCCTGATCAATTTTTGGTGTAATCACCCCCCCCCCCCCAAAAAAAAAAAAAACCGCTGTTTTGTAGGGTTTTTTTATTTTTGAGGTTTTTCCAATTGTTCTATCTTAGAAACTAATGCACTGATTTTCATCAAACAGTTAGATTCAGTTAGAAGCTAACATAAGTTTTGGTGTAAATCACCTAACCGATAGCGCTACTATGCTGCATTTTTCATGAAGTATTAACATATGAGATAGAAGAATGTTTTGGGTTTATCACATCTGACTAACTTATTACCTTTTATTTTCTTTACAAAAAGGAAGTATTGGATTCATTAAAAATTTTCCCTTCCGGTTTTCGAAGTCTTCGACTATCTCGAATACGATTTGACTTTTTTTTATAAATTGTCTGTCTGTCAGTCTGTTATTCTCTGATCAGTGACTATTTGTTTTTGTCTCCGACAAAAATTTTATGGGCGCTATTTTTCATTAACTAATGCTTGGAATCTGTTGAAACTTTAGATTTTGTTAGACTTTCGTATAAATTGACGCGGAAATATTTTGCTGCAAATTGTTCAACAGGTGGCGCTGCTATATTTCCTAATTACTGCAAGATCACTATCTGATGAACTAATGCAAGAATTTTCTTGAAACTTTATATTGAGTTAAATGTTGCCATAAGTTGTTGCTTATTAGGTTTCACTGTAGCTCACTCAAAAGGGAGCGTTGCTATTCTGCATTTATCAGCATTGTTGAGCCCAGATATTTTGCTCCGGGAGGGATTTCTGTGACTCCGTAGAGAGGAGACATTCTAGACTTCAGAGAATGCCAGAACGTTTTGTATATTAGCATAAAATCTCAAATCTTTAGGAGGGATATTTCAGTTTTTTCGGATGGAGATGTCCCTCTTCGGGGTACCCCAAAATTCAACCGTTTTTCACGATACATATGATTTTAAGAATCATATCTCAAGAACAAATGAGCGGAATTTCATCAAATTTATTCTCTGTCGGACATTGCCATAAGTTGTTCTTGATTAGACTATCGTGTAAAACATGACAGGTTATGCTACTATGCTGTTTTTTTAAGGGGTGTTGAATTCAGACATTTTTCCTCGGGAGAGATTTTTGCGGTTCTGGAGAGAGACATTCTAGATTTCTGTATATGTGTGGGAGGGTCGGGGTTGGACTTTTCTCCATGAAGCATTTAAAAATCTGAAATCTTCTTGGCGTACCATTCAATGCTCCGGGAAGCATTTTCAGAAAGAATCACGTTTTGAGCACCTTATCGCCAGAACAACGATTGGCGCGGAGATGAAGTCAATGCTATGCACCCTTTCTTGTTTGTGACCTCAAACGCCTAGCGAATAGCAACCCTTCCTTCTGCAAAGAGACCGCGCTTATTGTTCATTTGTTTTTCCGTAAATGTTATCAAGCAAAGACTACCCAACAAACACATGACTTACGGCCTGCAGACAATTTCATTGCGGCCAGAAGGAGTTAAGGCCATTTGTAACAAAACAATGCGGTACCGCAAATGACCCGCCGCTAGTTGCGGCAGCTACCGCCGAGCCAGTAACGGATCGGCGATGAGAGAACAGTTACATTTGCTTTGCCGGCCAACTCCTAAGGGTCAGTTTTCGGCAATAATGTAATGGCGTATCATACTCTAGAAAGCAAAGGGCCGTTATAATCTAACCAGCTTTTTTATTTAAAGAAAGAGAGAGTATTTTGTGTGTCTTCATTTCTTTCAGAAATTACTTCAAATCTGGGTTTTAATAAACATATAAATATGTTGCAAGTTTTATATTTAAAACAGTAATATAGATGTCATATTTTTATTTAGTTTAAAAATATTTTTTTTATAAATAATAAAAATTGCTCCCAAAATGTATAAAGTATTCCAAATAATTTCTTCAGGCGCTCTTTTGCATTCATTATTTATAAAAAATAACTAAAAGAAAATGAATAAATGTTTAAAATACATTAAAGATATTTAAAATAAATATTAAAATAGAAAAAGTCTTTAGATTGTTCCTAAATCAGTCTCTGTCTGCTCTCCCCACCTACTCTGTAATGTAAAACTCTCGTATACATACATGTATAATTTTTAGTTGTAAATGCATAAATATTTCTAAAATTGCCTATTACAGTATTTCTAAAATTGGCATAAAAGCCAAATTACTTTTTTTTTTTTTAAGGAAAGATTTTTTTCTTAAAAATAAAAAAGGTTGTTTTTGGGGGAAAAAAAAAGAAAAAAAGAAAGGAAAAAAAGAAAGAAAGAAAGAAAGAAAATAAATACATTTCGATTTCCTTGCCTCTGCAAGCGTGGGTGGAAGACAAAGCTTGTGGGCTAATAATTCTCCCTTAAAATGAATAATTTTTCTGTAGAACAGTACATTTTTTAAAAATTCTTTTGTTCATTTTGTTTAAAAAGTGTTTTACTTTTTTCCTGTGTAAAAACATGCTTTTGACACATTTTGTTACATCAATTACTTTCTGATACATTTAATTATTTTTGTACATAAATGAATAAAAATTGTTTTTGTAATCGAACAACTTTTTTCATTTTTCATGAATGTGTATATCTGAAATGGAATCCACACTTCCATACATTTTTCTTAACCGGCGCCCTTTTACACTCATCATTTATATATTTTTTAAAAAAACTGAAAGAAAATGAAAAAAAAAATAAATAGATTAAAATAATTTAATATAAATATTTAAACAAAAAAGTCCTTATATAAAAGTAAATTTCAGTAAAGGTAGCAGATCTTTCAGAATATGCTGTGAAGTTTGATGTTTTGTACCAAAAAGCTGGACGCGAGAGCACGGGAAATGGTAAAAAAAAACGGAAATAATAAAAATTCAATCGCTTACAAGTTGTAATTCATGCCTAGATTTAAAAAAAATGACACGAAAACTGCTCAATGACAAATCGCTATAATAATCATTTGGTCAAGATTAATGTTTTTGCGCTTAAAAATACATCACAAAATGTGTAGAAAAGATTCGGGACATTGAAAGGAGCGAAAAAAAAAAACACATTTTTTAAAAAATATGCTTTTTAAAAAAAAAATTAAAAACATAAGCCCACTAGAATCTCAAGTTAACGAAAAATTTACAATGATTTCTTTAAAATTACTAAAGATCGTACAATCATTTCTTAAAGTTCTTTCTGAGAGAAGTAAATGCCTAAAACTTTGATAAAAGTATTCTATCGCTATGTATATTTTTTAACTTAAATTTCTGTAATATGACTTTTTATTTTGTTTCAAAAACATCATACAATCTTTTTATTTATGAAAAAATGATTAAAATGCAGTAAAACACTGTGTAAGACGGAAATCTATATATTTCGCAAAGATTTTCAAGTCTCTGCGACGTTATTGAGATAGAATAAAATTTATTTATGGCGGAATATTGTCTACGATAGGAAACTTTCTCGATTCAAATCTATTTCGCCTTACACAGTTTACTGTATTTAAAATCCTGAAGAGTTGTCGTTAAATTTGCGAAACGTCTCCTTAAAAAAAATTCCATTAAATATTAAAATACATAAAAATATATCCGGGTTGTAAGAATGTATCGTTAAATAGACATAATTTTTAAATCCAGATACATCAAATAGACGTTTATTTTACTATATCTGTAAAAAGATTCCTTATCTTTCTCCCTTTTTTTCTGAGGAATTTCAAGGACACATCAGTGACCTAGCAGTTTTCCGCTGAGTCACTCACCCCTCCTCTCCCCCGTTCCCGTCTTTGTCAATTATCTCTGTCATTCCTTATTCCAACTTCACACCTGATGCTAGCTGGCACGCTGGTGCTGCAGTCTTTATCTCTGAGGATATTTACACATAAAATATTGTAAGTCTTTTCAATTTTTGTCTATTCATTAAAAATTTTTAACTCTAAAATATTTCTGCATCATTTTATTGTATTTGTTTTTATATTAGAACCGTATTAATACGTATTTTGGTTTTCGCAAACGCACAATAACATTTATTTAATATTTATTAAATTTAGTTTTCTTCAAAATTTCATTTAATTTGTATCATTAAATGTATTTTTTTTACACGAAATGTTTTATTGTTGGAATTATATAAATCGATTTTAAATATTGTGAATTTTCGATGTTACTTTCTTAACATTTTAGTTTACTTAAAATTAATTGTTTCCATGAGGTTTTTTTTTTTTTTTTTTTTTTTTTTTTTTTTTTTTTTAAATATATACAACTTTTAAAGAAAAGGATTTTTTCCCCCTTTCTAAGTGCGGATAATAATTTCTCCTTGGTGAAAATGCTATTAAAACCAATAACTAAATAATTTTAATGCACTAAAGAAATAGAGTAAAGATAAAACGCAATATTAATTACTCGAAATACTTTTCTGAGAAAAGATTATAATTATTTTGCTCAATTTCGAAAGGAAAAGCTAATATTATCTGATATAAACAAACTAAAAATGTGCACAAGAACGAGAGACAGTTATATATATATATATATATATGTATATACAAAAAAAAAAGAAAAAAAAAAAGGTTCGTGACTTAGATAAACATCAAACTCTATTTTTATTTATTTTAAATAGCTGTGTGATTTTTTTTTTTTTTTTTTTTCATAAATTGAAAATGATGCAAAAATAATTGTGATTTAATGTACTTTAATGAATAGACATCAAATATTAACAGACTTAACAATAAGAGAAACTAAACACCACATCATATATAAAATAGATTTATTTTAATATAAAATACATAATAAATAATATTAAGAATATATGTTATTTAGGCGTAAGTTCAAAATGTGTTGAATAAAAAATAATTGTTGAATAATAGCTTGAATGACAAATGTTTCTTCATGAAAAATAAATATAGAAATAACAATTTAGGTTCATTTTTCAAAAATGTATAAATTTATTTATCTTGAGCTTTTTATAAATATTATGTTTGGCATACTGATTTTATTTTTCAAATTGTATATGAAAAGCAACTGTTTATAAATGGCATTATTTATACCTATATTTTTTTTAATGCATAATAGAATAAATAAACAAATTATTAAGTTCAATATGCCAAGTATTGTATTTTGGAAAAATTCAAGAAAAGTAAATTTATGTATACATATATTTATTGTACCTAAGTTATTCTTAATATATTTATTTTTTATGCAGAAACATTTAATCATTCAAGCAATTCTTCAATAAATATTTTTTATTCAACAAATTTTGAATTTATGCTTAAATAATTTTTATGGCAAGGCAGTGGCAGGCTTTTGGAGAGTAGAAATCATTAAAGGCTCTTTTGCGGGCAGCTTTTGGCTAAATTTAATTCTTACAAAACACAAATGGCATGGCTAGGGCAAACTTCTGGCTAGCTTTGATTGTTAATGGCCTTTAAAAGAATAACTGTGGCCAGTTTGAGGCTGTCTGATATTTTGGTAAAAAGTTAATGGCACACTTGTGGGCATCTTCTTGTGGCCGCGTTCTGGCCGGCGGCGTGACAGTTTTTTGACGGAGCCGTTACGGCAAAGAACGGCGGGCCGTCACCAAACACTTTGGGCCAACGTTAACGACACCTTTAATGGCCCACAAGTTATGTGTTAGTTGGGTATAATATGAGGAAATGTTATTTACCGTTGTTTACGATTAAAACATAATTTAAAACAAAGAGCTTTTTTAGATTAAAATGCTTTAAATTTCACAGAATATCTAAACATAGTTTTTTTTTTTCTTCAATTCAAAAATATTATTTCCTAAACTCGCTATGTGCGAAGAAATTGAGAAGTTAATTAAAAATAGTACTAAAGATTCTCTTGTAATAAGTATAATTCTATTAATCATATGTTTTAAGACATGTTTGAACTTAGTTTATTTTGTATTTGGCGATGCAGCTAGCCAACTCGTTCACGCTTTCGCCAACTCGCCAAGGCTGGTGCTCAAAACGTGATTCTTTCTGAAAATGCCTCCGGGAAAGGGATGTCTATCGGTACAAAACCCTGAATTCAATACTTTTTTTCACGATGCTAGCGAGAATATTTCAAGAATTAATGAACATAATTTCATCAAACTTAATATTCTGTTAGATGTTGACATAAGATGTTCCTGATTAGATTTTCGTGTAAATTATGTAATAGACTACGCTACATTTTTTACGATATTTGTGATAGTTCTATTTCAAAACTGATGCCTGGAATTTAATCAAACTTCATATTCTGTTGCACTATTACATAAACGAGGTGGAACCTGTTAAAATTCGACGAAAGAAAATGTTTAAGAAGGAACTATTTCATTGATTTATAATAAATCTACAAAATTAGTTACAGCAAAAAATTTATCTTATATTGGTCAGTCTAACTATTAAACAAATATCATTTTAAGCTAAAATTAACAAAATGCTATTTCTATAAATTATTAACATTAAATTTAATCGCATATGTAATCAGTAAAATATAATAAACATCAGTTATTATGATGAAGTTATTAATTGAGGCTATGTTTGGTATAAAGGCGAATGAAGAAATCAAAATTTATTCCAAATTGAACCGATCATAGAATTACATATGAAATCTAAACCCGTCGTCATTTTCATCTTCTCAAAATTTACATACGTACTTCATATATCCGTATTCACCATGTTTAAAGAATGGCATTTTAATTTGATCATTGATGGAATAAAAACGAAACAAAATTGAAATTCACCGGATTTTATAACAGACGATTTATTAGACATACGCATTTTAATTTCTTTTCAATTTTAATAGAAAATTGAGCGATTTTGTTGCCACAATTACAAAATTGGCGCTAAAAACTAATAAAAAAATTAATATCTCAAAAATAAATTGAGATACAGCTTTCAAACAAACTGTATTTAAAAGTACATTTTTTTCTTTATACGACGGTATAAAAATTAAAAATGTGCGAAGTTTTAAGTGTAAAATTTGCAGTAGCGAAAATTGCAAAACCGAAATTGTATGGGAAAGTGTTGCCATTCGCAAAATGACGTATGCGTTACGCACAGATACGTTTGGCCTTTATAATATAGATAGATCCTTAATACGCTTTGTATACTGCCCAAAAGATTTCGCTTTTATGCTCTTTGAATTTCAAATTTTGATTGTAGACATCTAAGAGCGTGTGAGCCGAAATTCAACAATTTGTTTGGATAATGAAGTGCTAATATTTTGTTTTAAAATGCACATACTTCAATGAGCTTATGTTTATTGAATCCTCATGATGGACATAAGTTATCATTTAATTTTGACACCGTGAAATTGGAAATTTTAACAAGTATGAAATAGAAATTTTGGGATTAGCACATTCGAATATTTTATCTTTGACATTTGAAGGAAAATAAAAATATTACCTTCAGAAGAATCGATTAAAAATTTTAAAGTATCGATTAAATCGAGTTGGCCATAGTATCGATTAAATCGATTTAAAAAATCTAAATCGGTCATCACTAGTTGCAAGATGTTTGTACAGAGAAGGGGGAGAAGTGTACAATATAAAACATTGAAATAAAAATGTACGATTTTAGCTTCATTTTTAGGATTCCGTACTTAAAAAGTAAAAATTACTCGAGTGTCTATTTTTCCGCCTCTTACAGCCGTTTTTCTCGCAAACTACAGAAAGTAAAAATTTCAAATATGGAAGAATATAAATATATATATATATATATATATATATATATATATATATATATATATATATATATATATATATATATATATATTTGTATAATGTGTGGAAAGCTCTTGTAACGCCGAACTCAAAAATATATTTGTTTTAATTTTATGTTTATCTTAATTTTATGTTATGTTTTAATTTTACCAAAATCTAATCAGCATCAACATATGCCAACTTCTAACTGAATCTGAATTTTTGATGAAAATCCACGCATTAATTTCTGAGATAGGACTATTGCGAAAATATTTTAAAAAATTACACAACAGCACTTTGGGCGATATGCACCAAAAACTAATCCCGACCAATTTTTATCAGAGATTATCTGAATATGAAGTTTGATGGAAATCCATGCATTAGATCATGCGATACAGCAATCGCGAAATCGTAAAAGATGCAGTATAGCATCGCCAACTGTAGGGCGATTTTAAAATCAAAAACTAAACAGCACTAATTTATATCAGGGACTAACTGAATCTGAAGTTTGATGAAAATTCGCGCATTAGTTCATGAAACAGAGCTACTGTGAAAATAATGAATAATACAGCATAGCAGTGCCACCTGTTGAGCAATTTACACCAAAAACTAATCAGAACCAAACTATACCAAATACTAACTGAATGAAGAATTTTATGAAAATCCGTGCATTAATTTTTGAAATACAGCCATTGTGGAAATCGCAAATAATGCAGCATAGCAGCACCACCTTCTGGACGACATGAACCAAAAACTAATTAGCTCCAATTTATATCACGGTTTAACTGAATCTAAAGTTTTGTTGAAATTCGGTGCATTAGTTTTCGAGACAGAGTGCCTACAAAAGTTTTGTCACAAACATGACTCACAGACTGACACAGTGATAGACAGACATTTTCTAAAAACGATTAAATCATGCTCAGGACCTTCTAAAACGTATAAATCCATCGGAAACTGGAAGTCGAAAGTTTTCACAAATCCAATACTTTTTCCTTGTAAAGATAAAAGAAACTAAAAAGATGCTAATTTTATGCATTTACGAAAGAAAATACTTTGTGAATGTGTTTAATAATCCCTTTTTGATTCAAGAAAGACTTAAAGGAGAAAAGGCGAAAGATACTATGCGCGTGTATGTTTAATATCATATTCACAGGTTTCACTCGCGAAATAAATCGATAAGGTATACGATTTTAAGAAAGCATGACAATAATTTATTAAAAGTACAAAAAAAATAATCATTTTAGTAATAATAATAATAAAAAAATTATAAAAATTTATGCACTAAATTTAATATAAAATCTTACCTGTTTACAAAATGTAATAATTTCATGCCACTGTAATCGTGCAAAATTCTCTTCGATTGTCCGTAATTCTTCAGTAAGCTCACTTTCTCCATGACAGGAAGACGCGGTGTCGGGTCTGGCAGAATCTGGTCTTAAAGATATAATGCTACGGGATGTCTGGCACATTTCACACATAGCTTTAGACGAATTATTGACAAACGTACACGAAGAGCATTCCCAATTTTCGCAGTCATTATTTCGGCGATTTCGCAAAGTTCTGTTGGAGATTGCTCGCGATTGCTGAGAGGAATCAGATTCATACCTACTTGTGTTGCAAACTCGACATTCAGTTAGAGAATGTTGATTACGAAGTGTGCAACTAGGACATACCCAACTTTCGTTAGGCTTCAAAGTCCTATATTGTTTACTACTAGTACTGTTGAGTTTAGAACCACCACAAGCACAACAAAATCTTTCATTCGATGAATTTATTAATGTACACTTAACACAAGTCCATTGATCCAGCAATGGAACACCAAGCATGCGACTTAAGTTACGTCCAGAATTGTTGCGAGCGTTTATTTCATCGCCATATCCATTTTGATCATGGATACCATTCGTATTAATGACTGCTGCAGCTGCAGTATCACAGCTTTGACAGGTAGTGGCCCAAACTGGATTGAAAGAAAAGGAACAATTGTTACAAACCCAAGTTTCTTCTGAAGCAGACATTCTCGTTAGATCATCACCACACAAAACATCAGTTTTCGGAGAAGAAAGATCAGGATTTTGTCTATTAAGCAAAGGCTCGCGTTTTATAGGCACTGGCTGATAGGTTCCACTACTCGGAACTTCAGAGAATGATTTACTTCTTCTCGATAATGGAGGACTATGGTTTTCAGTTGCAGGAGAGCAATTTAAGGAATTTTTTAATTCAGACAAATAACCTAAGCTGAAAGCATTTCTGGGTAAAGTTGTAGGAATGTTTGGCTTTCTAGGAGTTTCACAAATTTCACATCTTGTAAGACTAGGAGAATTTTCATATGTGCACCTCTTACAAGCCCACGGAGCTTCATTTTCCGCATCAGGATCTATAAGCATTACATCATCAGCAGAATGCGATACACTAGTGGAATTATCACCATTTTCTTGTGCTCTGACTGAAGATCCCTCTGAATTGTGCCGACTGAGCTTGATTTTGGATCGTCTGGAAATTGAACGTTGTCTTTTAGGGGAACGATTGTGAGATAAATCAGTCCTTTTGGCAGGCACTGACCGACAATTAAGAAATTCGGTCAATTCATTAGCACTCACGTAAGTGACATTACTATGCTTTGCAGTTTCACAAATGATACACTGATTGGTAGATGGAATATTAAGAAATTGACAACTCTCGCAAGTCCATTTACTATCAGGCTTTGGTAAATGACGAGGTGATATGAAATGAGTAGCTATAAATGGGTCAGAATCTTCACTATCCCCAAATGAATTGTGTAAATGAGAAATTTTTGATAAAGCGTTTTGTTGTGAAATTCCATAAGCTCCGATGTGTCTCAAGTCTTCAAACGTATCACGTGGTTTATGTTTTGCATCGTGTTTTTTTCTCCTTGTGTTGCAAAGAATACAGTTTTCGGTAGTAGATGGGTTATAGTTATGACAATGATGACAAAACCAACGAAATGTACTAGAATTTTGAGCTGAAGAGTTATGACTAGATGAAATGTCTACCCCGGAATCTGGTGTAGGCGTGGATGGCAAATCATACTCAAAGGTATTGCACAGATCAGAATCTTCACTCTTTCTATATGCACAAATAACACATTCGGAACAAGTTTCGAGATTTAAGAAATAACATTGGGGACATTTCCATTTGGGTGTTTTCTTTCGAATGCACTTCACGAAAGTCTTCTCTAAAAAGTTAATTTTATCTTTTTTCCTTTCGTCTGTAGATGACTTAGCGTTTGAGTCAAAGGAACCCTCTTCATTGATAGAATCTGTAAGATTAACAAAAAGATGAGGGAGAGCTAATCCTGATTGGTTCACATCAAGTAAAGGCATTCCATGCCAACTAACACTGCGATTTTTCACTCGTGCATCAGAATCATCATTATTATGACTAGAAGATATTGACTTTTTTAAAGCTTTATCCTTTTTAATTCGAAGCCGAGCTTTTGGAGAGTACCTAAAAAAGAAAGAAAAAAATTATTTTAATATAAATTAGTGTAAAAAAATACATAAATTATATTAAGATTTTTATGCAATTTGATTTCTTTATAATAACCAATTTTAAGCAAGTGTAAAAACGGAAAAGCTCAAAGTTAATTTTGACTGCAGAATTCAGCAACATTTTAAGAGTTTCTGAGTTGTAGAAGAAATATGCAGCAACTTTATATTGCATAGTTTGTCATTCTATTTTTCCTTATAGAAGTTTAAAAATTAAGTCGATAAAATTTATTTTTATTGCCACTTCCTGAAATAAATAAATAAATATGTTTTTTGATAAGTGGGAATGGGAACCGATGTGGAGTGAGGGAATTTCAAATTTACAAAAAACAAGTACTTGAATAAGTACTTTATTTTAATAAGAAACTGAAATAAAACTAATAATGTCCGTTCGTTACTCACACAAAAAGCAAGGTAGAAATCAAAATATCGTTTATCTCATACAAAGAGAATTATACACCATTTCTACAACATAATAACTTGAACGCTTGACATTTTTTGAGAAATACTATTCATATTCATTAAAAAGATGAGACTAACAAAATTTTTCTAGTGCCTAAATCAACAAGATTAAAATATCTACAAATAAAAGAGACATTGATAATGCAGGTGTGTATAAAATTTAATTCAATCATCGCTCAATGAAATAAACAGTGCATCAATATCAATCATCGATGCCAAGATGTTACTAAAGCTTAGAAATGAAACAAAACCTAAAATATTTTTCATATAGATAGCTGTCAAATCTAACCATTTTTGAGCACGATCATTTTCGAATATTGGTCATTATTGGTCTTAGTCTTATTTGATAATTTTCTGTCATTAAATATATATTTCCATTAGGAAAAAATGGTATTCAAAAATAGGAAAATTTGAAGGCATGAGCTATTTTAACACATTAAGAAATGAGAAGTAAGCTTGAAGTTTTATAAAGTCTGGCTATGACGAATTTTAGTTAAAACAATTACTTTGTTTGAAAGAAAAATTCTTTTCCTTTTATAGAATTTTTCATAAGTGCTTCAAAAAATTACCGCTCTGAAGCAAATATTTTTTAAAACTAGTAAAATTATTAAGGAAAATATTAAACTAGAAAAAATAAATTTGTGGAACAAGGATAGGTCTATTTCATAGGTGCTTTTATGACTCGAAGCAGAATTTTTTAAAGGAAAATAATCCGAATTTTAGTTTCCATTCAAATGAAGGCCAAGGATATCTACCCAGTCTGCACCAGCAATTATGTCACAGAAGGCCATAGGTAATCGTGATCGACCGACACTCGCCAGGTAACGACGAAACTGTGCTAGGTCTAGAAGAGAGCACTTCCAGTAGAAATACCAAGTCATTGTGAATAAAATTAGGATTCCACGCAATAATGTGTGAAGGAATCCGAGGACATGCATCATGCATTTATATCACTTTCTGCGCATCTAGTTACTGAAAGAAAGCGACTATACACTTTGTTGGGCTTTTCCCCGAAATGAGCAGCAAATCCCCGTTTCCCAGCCTCCGAGTTGTTCACAGACGAGGTGCATTTCATGAGAGAGGATATTTTTTACTTTTAACAACCATGCGTGGGCGATGGCGAACCCACGCAACGCCACGCATTGTATTACGATATATATTCGGGCGGCATAGACACGTTTTATGATAAAAATAAGGGCAAGCATTGAGGGGGATCGCTTCGTCGGACCATACATTAGCTTTGTCGCCTAATAGGTGCAGAACTTGATATTCTTGGGACAAGTGTTACCAGAATTATTGGTCAACTCGCACGATTGCACTGCGACGCATCTTTTTCTGTAATACCAGTTGGATGGATCTTTCACCCATTCCAACATTTCTGTACATAACTATTTGTATGCAATACTTGGCCAACGATGTATCGGTCGGACTAGTCCAATGAAGCTACCAGTCCAATTGCCAAACCTATCGTGCATGGATTACTTTTTCTGTGCCCAAGTGAAATCTCGTTGAAAACGTCGAGGACCTTACAGCACGCATCGTTTCAGCTGCCGGAGAAATTCGAAACACTTTTGGAATGTTTGCGAAGGTTCGAACTTTCATACAGCGAAGATGTGAGAGGTCTACATCATATGCATAGTCGCCAATTCGAACATTTCATTGTGAGTTGTATTTCCCTTTTATTACGTTTGTTTATGCATGGTCGCTAATTCGAACACTTCCTTGTGAGTTGTATTGCCCTTTTATTACGTTTGTTTTTATGTTTATGAACAACGAATAATAAACACCTTTTTTCTCCTATTTTGAGTGCTTTTCTTTAATGTTGTTTTATGGCTAAAAAAATGCGAAGTGTGAAATGAAATTCCAAAAAATCCGCGCCCATTCAATGCTTTCTACCGCGTCAGGAAGACGTTATCGACCCAGACATTCCTATACGATTCCGAATTATCTAGAGGTGTACACTACCTCCCTACGAAGTTTGTAACATCTTCGCTGGGATATCCGGTTTGCAATAATAATAACAAGAAGACGGAAAATTTTAGTGTCAAACATAGATTATGAAACATTTTCAAAAACTTTCAGAATACTGTAACGAAATTTCACGGTTTAATAAGAAGCAAGAAAGTAACATAAGTAAACAATTTAACGCATAACACATTTTAAAATTTTATTTCAGTAAAAATTTTCCATAGATCGGAAGGTAGCCGAATTCTTTTGCACATCCTTGCATATGATTTACAAATTTGTACAAAAAAAAGACAATGTGCTAAAATATAATTAAATTACAAAATGCAAAATAATTTAGAAAATTCATCTAGAACATTTTTCGCAATACATAGAAATGTACTAACCTGGATTATTTTGAACAACCCTGAGTATCATTATACACAGTATTTTACATACATACATCACATATTAAGCTTAAACTTAAGCTAAAAGACGCATAACACAACTAAAAACGCAATCTAAAAATTATTATTCTTGACAACAATATATCTAATTCATTCGGTAACCTTGTATATGAATTTATATTCTACATATTATAGTATGCTGAATACAATTGAGTTGGAAAATGCGTAACATAATTAAACAAGTTGGAAATTGCACGTGAATGTAGCAAATGAGGTGCGTTCGTACGATAACGAAGTTTTAAAAATATTCAGATCTTGCTGATATAGTAGAGCGTACTTCGGATACAGCATCGTAATCGAAATCTTTGTGTTTCTGTAAATATGCAGAAAGTAATTTTTATTACACCTCAGAAACGTATATCTTATTCATAAAATGTGAAATAGTTGAATATAATTAAAACACACCCCAAACAATGTTTCCCCGTATAGCATTATGGAATGGAATACTTTTATGTGGCCCTATAATTTAATAATAAAAATTCTTTGCATCACAGATTGTACAGAATGCATATTTTAGTATATATTTCATAGATTCATGCCAATTCTATTATGTTCGAATGAGTGTAACATCATAAAAATGCATTTGAAACTTTTTCCCCATTGAACGTAATGTAATTTAATACCTTTGATTGTCCCTGTAAATGATCTATGCATCCGACTTTCATAACATTTGAAATGACTCGACAAAATTACGCAATAATTATATGTTTTAAATTTCAAACGATTAAAATGCATTTGAAACTTTTTTCCCCCATTGACCGTAATGTAACGGAATCCTTTTGATTGCCCCTGTAATTGATTTATCCATCCGATTTTCATAATATTTGAAATGACTCGACAAAATTATGTTATAATTATGTATTTTAAATTTCAAACGATTCGGTTGGGTAGTTTTTGCGTTGTTATATGCGGACAGACAGACGGACAGACAGACAGACAGACGGACTGAACGACAACAATAGGTGCTAACGTATTTACATAATTACGAACGCACCTAAAAACCCTTAAATAATTCTTGCTCATTTACAGTAATTCTTACGAAATATTTTATACAGATTTCTGCAAAATGTATTTACACGCACCACACAATCAGAATTGGAAGGGGGAAAAATGTATGAAGGTTAAAAAAGCCACGCCGCCGGTGATTTTTATTGATTTTTACTGGCTTTTTTTGACCAGAATTGGCTTTTGTACAATGAAGCATTTTAATAAAAATCCATTAAAACCATTAAATAACACCATCCAATAACACTATTAAAATACATTGCAAACAATTTCCTCCAGATCATAATCTAATGGAATTCTTTTGACTGTCTCTATTATAAAAGAACTTCAATTGATGCAAACTTAATTTTCAAAAACGAACATGCTATGTTAAACCTCAATAACACGGCAATCTGAATACATTTACGAGAGTTAGAACGCGGATGGATAGACAGACGGACTGTAAAACATTTTTCAGCGATGTTGGAAAATGTTAATAAAACGAGGACTCTACATTTCTATTGGTCCATAGATTTAACTCGCTTTTTTTTTGTGTGTGTGTGTGTTAAGGTAAAATTAAGTACAGGAACGGATGTGAGCTAATCTGATCCGAATTCGATAATTCAATATCAAGTCAATTTGAAATTCCGAAATCAACAAAATTATAGTAAATTTTCGTAAATCAGCAAATCTAATTGATGCATGTTAATTTAAAATTGACACGAATGGACGAATCTAAAATAGTTAAAACCAAATCCTGCACGAAAACTGAAGTAGAAGAAAATTAACACCATATTTAAAAGTTAAGTTTCAAAACCATTTTGAAAGAATAATCTGAAAACATGTCTCAAATGCGAATTAATTTTGTTATGAAGCGAACTGAACACACATACTCATTTATTTTCAAAAGATAGTTATTTTTCTCTGAAAGAAAAACTTTTATAAGAAATCGGATATACCTGATCCAAGTTCGTAGTTGTCAACTTCTGATGTTTTTCCAAGTCAAATTGTACAGAACATTTATTTAATAAATGAAATTAAATACACATCAAATAGAACAAAAGAGCATGTTATTATTAATATTTTCTGGTTTAACATGTGTTTATAATGTGACTTGCGGATTGAATAGAGTTCAGGTAAAATCGGACCGGTGCAAGATTCTACAGCGAAACCGATGTTTGTCCCAAGTCGAAAAGATCAGAAAATGGGTTGAGACAGCGATTATCTTTAATGAAATTTGTGTTCTATATACGATATTTATTTTCAAAATATCAAGACATTTAATATTTTCATATATTTGATATTTATTTTTAAAATAGTCATTGTGTATGATATTTTTTATTTTCTCAGTCATAACAAGTGTAAATAATTTTTCCAGCTGTTATGATTATGTCGTTCTGTGTGACAGATCTTTCGTCGCGAGTCTTTTTAACCAAAGAAAAGAAATATCTTTTTTAAGTTTTACATTTGGAACTGAGTTTCTAAATATGGAATTAACAATTATGTAGGAAATTTTAACCCTTTAGCTACCGACGGTACTTATAAGTACCATTAAAATAACTTATTATAAAATTCTTTTAATACGTCGGATAGTTGTAATATTGTTTAGAATGAGTCACAGACACATCACTTTATCTTGTTCTAAAATTATTATTGTTTACACAAAACAAAAATATTTTTAAAAGGATGATTTCTTTTGCCTTTGCATCTTTTCAGCTTTCTTGGCGCTGAGGGAGAGGGATGGGAATTTTTATATGCGGAAATATTTCTATATGTATAATGTAAGAACATCATATTTGTACATTTTATAATTCTACAAAATACTAAGAAAATAATTAAAAACAAAAGATTTGCGAGGATTTATAAAAATTGCACAAAATCCCTGTAAATTCAAATTTAATTAATCCTTCTAAATCGTTCAATCCGTCTAAAATCCTTCAAATATTTGTTATAATAAATGATTATGTAAATCTTTTAATTTAGTTTAAACAATTTGCGTAAAATGCTTTATAATGTAAAATTTTCATGAATTTTTAATGTGGTAGATAAAGGGTTAACTTATACAACAGTCATTGTGAAAACAAACTGTCGGATTTAGATAATCAGTTATTTACTGTCTCATTAGAAAAGAATCTTTCCCGGTTTTGGATTAGTTCAGACTAAACTAGAGGGCTGCCACAGGTGACTACTTTTATATTATATTCGCACATTTTTATTTTTATTTTTATTTTTATTTTTTTTTTTTTTTCAAAATACGTAGTATATTTCTCTTGCACATGTTGGCAAAGTGCATGTAAACGATTTTTGTTATGAAAAAGTGGTGCCAGACAGAATTAAAAAGAAGAAAAAAAATCGCCAGCGGCAGCTTTGAAATTCCACAACATGTTGGGGAGAGATAGAGAAAACACAAGTTTACATTTATGTTCATATATTTCAATTAAAGAAAAACTATTTTGCATTAAAATTTTCGCTGTACAAAAAATACGATTTTTTTGATAGTTAATTCTATAGTTTGTTTTTTGATGTGTGTATAAAATAGGCTGTTTCTATCTTCAATTATTTGATCTTCAATTTTACTGTAAGTTAGTAAGAAAAAAAAAAAAAAAAAAAAAAAAAAAAAGGAAGACATTTAGAACATTGTGTTATTAAGATTTTACATTAAATGCAATATGTTTCAGTTTATAATTTATGTTAAGTCTGAAAATAATTATAAGCAGCAATAAGCTGGCTATTTAAAAACATCGTAATATATTTAACGAATCCCGATTAAAAATGTATGAAAAGAAATAATACGCGCAATTTCATTTCACTTTCCTTTCCTCCCCCCTTATCAATAAAAAAAAAAAAAAATAAATACAAAGATGACAAAACATACTCATGACTTGCAAAAGATATGGCAATAGAATGAGTTATACACGAGGAAATTCGAAATTTGAAACTTTTCATTTTTTAACATAAAATGACGAACACACAAATGACAAATCAAAGAATTCTAACTAAATCTTAAATTATTCACTAAAAGAAAAAAATATATATATATTACAGCAACAAGTGCCAGTCACTTAATTGAGAGTAAATAATAAATTTTAGCTACTACCTGGCAGTCAAACAATAAAAGGTAAAATTTATCCAAGAATTTTCGACGCGATGTTCATACTGCAGTATAAATCAGACAGTCCTGAAAAATTATAGGATTCGAATGAGTAACTACATATAATATAACAGTTAACGAAGCAGCGCGTCACGTGACTATGGCAACCAACCGATAAATTCTACACAACAATTGACCTGAATTGAAAGTCTCTAGTTCACGGTCGTATTTATTTTTCTTTATATTTCCGCATTACGAATTAAGAAAACATAAATACAAGAAAAATTACTTTTGTTTTCTTACATTTTTAAAAAGAAATGGAAATTCTTTACGACTTATGTATGATTGCATAGAGATCTGCACGGGCCGGATTCGGGCGGATTTCCATTACGGCATTCGGGCCGGGCCGGGCTCGGACCTTAATTTTTTTTCGTAGAGTATCGGGCCGGGCCGAGCTGAGCCGAGCCGAGCCTAACTTATTTTTTCCGTATGAAGCCGAGACTGATTTCGCTTTTCCTAGTCTTCACGGATCAAAATAATCAGCTTTTGTTGAATCGTTCCGTATGAAAATCCTTTTCTCGACGTGGAAAAGTCTGTTCATAAATCATTAAAGTCCGGCTTGGTCCAAAAATTTTTGCAAAATAGGCATATACCTTTAAGTCGTCATTATTCTACATTAAAACATTAGAATTTATTCTTTTTAAAGAATAGTAGATCACTAGGCGCTTAAAATAGAATTAAACACGTAAAAAAACCATGATTATGACGGAATTTTCGTTTTAACTGAAAACTGCAAATTTCTTTTAAACTGTTCATTGATGCAAAATGAATACAACAATACGGGAGAAAAAAAATATATTAAACATTTACGTCTGCTAAGAAGGAAACGTACTTTTTCTTTCCAATGTCTTAGAAGATTTTACTTTTACCATATACCATTTTTTAGATTTTTTTTATTATGTATTAATAATATTAATGATAACTGAAACATTTGCATACAACAAACAAAGGTTCATTAAAAGTGTAAATATCGCAGACCATGGCACTTCTGCATAAACAGAGATTATAAACATGAAAGAAAGAAAAAAAAGACTAACAAGGGCACCACCAAACATGGTGCACACAGATTTTGATAATTTCTAAGTATGTTGTAGGGGTCAAAGTTCAGCGTATATTTCAAATACTTATTAGTACGAGCGCCGCATGTGAATCCGTGGCGTCGTGGTAACGTATGATCCTGCAAGTCGAAAGGTTGCGGGTTCGAATCAGTCATCGGCTTTTATTTATTTATTTTTGTATTTTTACACGTTACAAATTTTAAGTACTTTTATTACAAAATTGCTACAGCTTTTGATATTTTCTTAATAAATTACATTTACATTTTAAAATTTTTTCATGAAAATTTATTTTTTTTCTGCAATTTTTAAACGAATATTTCTATTGACAAAACTACAAAACTAGTTTACGCCTAGAACTTTTTTTTATTAATTATTATTCGCGTTTTTTATTTTAAGCACAATCCTGAAATAATGATTTTTTTTCCTATCGCTTTTTTTTATAGCATTCTAAATGAAAACTTGCCTTTTTTTGTATATGTATAAATAATACAAAATAATTTTCGGGTGCAATTTTTTAAACGTCTTTAGGATTACATTATTCAAGTAATGCGTATCTTCGAAAAAAATAATAAAATATTAATGCAGTAATGTTAAAATGCAAGTTGTTACCAGTTATCCAATTTTCCAATTTTCTGTAAATACAGTGTCTCACAAAAGTGATGGGACACTTGTGCTTTATAAAAAGAAACTGCAATAAAATAAATAAACAAACGTGTGCAAAATTTTTTTGGGTGTGTTTCATATTTAAAATTAGTAACAATTATTACATAACATACATTTTGTCAAAATATTAAAATATTAATTTAGTAAAAATACAATTGTTCAGAACGGAGCAAAAAATGGCTCACATAAGTGATGGGACACTTACTTTTCCATCAAATATTTATCCAAAAAATTTGCTTTTTAAAAGGTTTTAATATTTTGTTGGATTTCCTTTTACTTTTAAAACATGATTTAATCTTTTTGGGATGGATTCGACTAATTTTTTTGTGATTTCTGGAGTGATTTTACCCCATTCTTCTTGAAGCACCGATTTTAGTTGTTGTTTTGAAGAAATGGTGTGTTTGCGAATTCTTGATTCCAATTCCTGCCAAATATTCTCTATGGGATTTAAGTCTGGAGATTGTGGTGGTGATTTTATTATTTCAGGACAGTTATATAGCAGCCAGAGTCTAACATACAGAGCAGTGTGCTTGGGGTCATTGTCCTAGTAGAATTTAAAATCGTTATGAAGGTTCAATTTTCGTGCTGAAGATTTCAAATTTTGCTTTAAAATATCAATATACTTGTACTTATCCATTATACTGTCAATAAAAACAAGATTACCAACTCCAGCGGACGACATACACCCCCATACCATAACTTCTCTTCCACCATGATTTACTGTTGGTACCAAGTTCTGTTTGCGAAATTCTTCCCTGGGTTTTCTACACACCAAGATTCTACCGTCAGAACCAAATACATTAAATTTACTCTCATCAGCAAATATAACTTTATTCCAGTAATCAGAATTTTTATTTATGTTGGATTTTGCGAAAGCTAGTCTGAGTTTTCTATTCTTTTCACTTACGAAGAATTTTTTCCTGGCTACTCTACCGTGATATCCAGCAGATCGAATTACCCTTCTAATAGTCTCAGGATTAACAATTATTCCATATAATTCTTGTAAATCAGCAGCAACTTTTGAAGCACTATTTCTTGGATTTTTTTTAATATTTCGAACAATAATTCGCTTTATTCCATTGGATAGCTTTAATGGTCGGCCAGGTCTTCTTTTATCCTGAATCATATGATTCTTTTTACATCGTTTAATGATATTGAAAACTGTTGAACGACTCAAGTTAACTATTTCAGCAGTTTTTCTAATAGATTTTCCACGTTCAATATGCAAATTAATAACTAATTTTCGAATTTCAGGCGAAATTTCTTTTCCTTTAGCATTCATGGCTACACAGAGCTAAAAAACACAAAAATTCCAAAACAAACTGGAGCGAAATACTGCAGATGATTTTATAAATTATTGCCAATTGCTTTTAAGTAAAAATAAAACCCCAAAAAATATTTTTATTGCTTATTTCAAACGATTTTTGTTGCATATATAATGGTGTCCCATCACTTATGTGAGCTATTTTTTGCTCCGTTCTAAACATTTGTATTTTTATTAAATTAATATTTTAATATTTTGACAAAATGTATGTTATGTAATAATCTTTACTAAATTTAAGTATGAAACACACCCACAAAAAAATGTGTACATGTTTTTTTAATTTATTTGATTAGTTTCCTTTTGTAAAGCACAAGTGTCCCATCACTTATGTGAGACACTGTACATTTATCTCCAAAGTTCAACATGAACATAAGTTATCGTTTGCACAAATAAGAAATGACAGATTTACATCTATTTTTATAACAAATCGAAACCGTAATTCAACTGAAGTACGAAAATCGTCTGTTTAATGAGATAAAATTTATAATACATATAAAAATACTTTTTTTAATCGTCTGCTTTCCTCCGTAATTATCAGAATAAATGAAGATTTCTTTTTATTGGTCTTATTTTTGCACACAAATGATGATTAAATCTTTTTTTTTTTTACTTTTAATATATTTTTAAACATATTTATCACGAATTAAGTATTTTAGTAATATAAATTACATTAAATGCAGTATTAAATTATCTAAAAATCCAAGCACAATATTGTGTAATACACATTTGAAAAGAAAAAAAGTGAATGATTAATCTAAAAATATTAATATTTAAAGTAGTGGAGATTTTAAAATATTGAAATTTTCTTATACTTTTTCAAAACTTTAATTAAATACAATTTTTATTTATTTATTTGTTGCAAAATGTACTTTTAGTTGAACCCTGAAGTGCAGTCAGTTCACCATATTTTGAAAAAATAATAATGAAAAAATGTTGACAAAGTAAACTGTCCTCTTTAGAAAATATCAAAAGGTTCAAAGCTGTAGAATTTTCAATTCTGCCTATAATTTGCGAAGTGTAAAAAAACATAAAAATAAGTAAAAGGCCGACGACTGATTCGAACCCGCAACCTTTCGACTTGCAGGCTCGTACGTTACCACGAGGCCACGGATTCACATGCGGTGCTCGTACTAATAAGTATTTGAAATATACGCTGAACTTTGACCCCCAATTTCTCAAAAACTAAGGCCCATTTGAAAGAATCCTTTCAGCTGAATAATTAGTGGTATGACCCCTACAACATACTTTAAAATCATCAAAATCTGTGTGCACCATGTTTGGTGGTGCCCTTGTAAGACAAGTTTTTAGCTCACAGGCTATTAAAGCCTGTGAGCTTACGTGCCCGTCCATTCTGTATACTGGTGTGCAAAATTTAAGGACGAAGGGAGTTTCAAGCGATAATTTTCACGCGAATATTCAACAGGAAGTAATATAATTCGAATAATTACTATCCCTGTATAACAGCTAGTCCATATAACATCTCATTCAGGTCACACATGATCACTACGGCAAAACAAAATATAGGAAATTCCATGCGTCTCTTTTATGAGTCTCAAATGACTACTATATGTGACTCCACTGTCAGGTCACTGCGACTGCTGCTTTGTGACGAGTCACCAGATGACTTTACTTTACAGTGTCGTTTTATTGAGACTTCATGTGACTGTCATTTGGAGGCTCAATTTCAAAGTCATTGTGAATGTTGCATTATTATAAATAACCAAATAATGACACATTAAAGTCACATGGTGACTTTCTGTCACAAGACTTTGTCAAATGGTAACAGAGACTCTATTGTAAAGTAACCACTGTGAAAAGTGGTGAAAACTCACCATGTGACTTTAATGGGACATTGTTTGGTGATTTATCATAATGCAACATTCACAATGACTTTGAAATTGAGCCTCCAAATGACAGTCACACGAGAATCTCAATAAAACGACACTGTAAAATCACCTGGCGACTCGTCACAAAGCAGCAGTCGCAGTGACCTGACAGCGGAGTCACATATAGTAGTCATTTGAGACTCATAAAAGAGATGTATGAAATTTCCTATTTTTTTTATTCACCGTAGTGACTGTGACTCTTGTGACCTTGTGTGATCTGAATGAGAGGTTTTATGGACTAGCTGTTATACAGGGATAGTAGTTATTCAAATTATATTACTTCCTTTTGAATATTCGCGTGAAAATTATCGCTTGAAAATCCCTTGAAAATTGGCATTTTAGAACTCCGTCCTTAAATTTTGCACACCAGTGTATATGCGTATGTGCGTAACGCGATAACTCATGATAAAAATATCCAATTCACTTGAAATTTTGCATATATGTATATTCTTATAAGATGCTTCCCTGATTAGTTTTTGGAGTTTATTCGATATGTGTAACAGGGGAGACGAGGGATAATGCCCCTCCCCTTAATTTATATAAATGGGTTTTTCATGCAGAATTAAAAGTTTTCGTTCAAAATTTAGACGAGGATCATTCTGATGAGACACTTCCGTGATTAGTATTAGGTGCTCATTGGATAAGTATAAAGAGGGGAACGGGGGGGGATCGTGCTCCTCCCCTTAATTGATATAAATGGGTTTTTCATGCAGAATTATCAGTTTTTGTTTAAAATTTAGATATAGGACCATTCTGATGAGGCACCTCCGTGATTACTATTATTAATGCGCATTTTTTATATGATAAATCATATCCCTGATTAGTTTTCAATGATTAAGTATAAGACGAGAAAATTGAGGTAGCTGATCCCCCCCCTCCCCCACACACACACCTTAATTTGTTTTTCGAACGGAATTAACCCTTGAAAATATAAGGCTGTAATATACAATTGGTATGCGTAGCCTGTGAGCTCAATGCCATCAGTTTAACTGGACAATATTCTTTTTATTTTGTCCTGAACTCTTCCGTTAGAGTAAAGGTC
Organism: Maratus speculifer; assembly: GCA_964019185.1. Classification (NCBI taxonomy): domain Eukaryota; kingdom Metazoa; phylum Arthropoda; class Arachnida; order Araneae; family Salticidae; genus Maratus; species Maratus speculifer. The sequence continues at coordinate 275,526,259 of OZ025290.1, forward strand.
AATGTTCTGAAGAAATTCACCCGAGCTGGGCCGGGTTCGGGCCGAATTATTAACTTTTTCCTGGGCCGGGCCGAGTTCGGGCCGAAATTTTAACTTTCAGACCGGGCCAATATTTTTTTCGTTCGGGCCGGGCTCGGGCCAAGATTTTAACTTTCGGGCCTGAAAATTTAGTGCAGACCTCTATGATTGCATACATACTCATCCGAAATTAACAGGATCGAGCCAATTTTAATATGTAATGCCGGTACACTCTAATATGTTTTTCTATTAAAAACGCAATACTTATAGGTTTTGATTATACTATTCACATTGAAAAACAGGAATACTACATCATTCAGAGATGGTTACTTGTCTGAATTGCATTTGAATTATACACTTTAAAATTCAAAGAGCTACCGAGTTCTGCTTTAAAAATAAATAAATAAAGAAAAAAAATATTTACAATCTCTGGAATAATTTTTATCTGAGAATAATACAAAAGCATATTGTAGTACATTATAATGGAGGAACGGTTTTTTTAAATCTGAAATTTCATGTCTTTTCATATAAAAAGAATATGAATATGATATCCGAATAGAGAGGATGAAATTCTCTTAAAAAATTTCAGTCGATTTCATATTTGGTTTCTAGGAAACTACTTACTGTTAAATACAAGAACGAAAAATCGTGCACAAGGCATAGATTATGAAACATTTTATAATATTAGTAGAATATATTAAAAATTTTCATTTTCTCCCATGTAATGGACACATATAAATAAATAATTTAAAAAATACATAACTAGGTAAAAATGCATTTTCAGCAACTTATGTTCATAGCCGGTTATATGTGTGAATTTCTCGTGTAGCTCTGCACATGATCTATTGAAATCATATCCACCATTTAATACACTAAAGATTAGATACGTTTAAGAATGACTACCACAGCGGAACACGCTTTTCAGCAATTATCGTTCATAGTCTGCCCTTGTCTTTCCGTAAATGTACGATAAATATTATGCAAACCATAATGTATAGCAAACATACTGTAGATACATTCCAAATATAATTTTTAAATTTCATTTTTTTTAATTTTATTTATTTATTTATTTATTTATTTATTTATTTATTTATTTATTTATTTTATTTTTTTTTTTTTTTTTTTTTGGAAGCATTATTACAGCATTAAAATGCACCGCAAACAATTTTCCCCCATAAATAATAAAGTAATGGAATTATTTTTACGCCCTTGTAAATGAAATATAGATGCTCGTTTTATACTCCTGAGAAGCTTGTGGTAGTACACTGTCCATAACAGTGATATATAATACATCAATCTTATTTTTGTTTGAATTATCGTAGCATTAATACGATGCACAGCAAACGTTTCCCTCCTTGATGACAATAATGTAATAGACTTTAATTGTCCTTGTAAAGGAACTATAAATGCCACACGCTTAATTTTCAGTAAGAAACATTCTACTGTAAATATCAATTAACATTAAAAACAAAGGTCAATTCGAGTACGAGAATTAGAGCAAGAAAAGAGGGCCGACAATACAAAGTTATAAACACTTTCTAACTATGTTGGAAAGTGTTGAAAATGAAAGATTGGATTTAAACAATTGGAATTAAATATAAAGATCAATTACAAAAACAAAACAAAACATATATATATATATATATATATATATATATATATATATATATATACAAATCACATTACAGAAAAATAATGGTCAAGAAGGAAATAAAGTTCAAAATATATAAATAACAAGATAGACATACTCTAGAATTTGAATTTCTTTTAAACAGGTTTTGAAAATTAATAAATGTTTATAGTTTTAATTTTTCATATACATTACCTTTACAAAGCAACTAGCCCGCTTCACTTTTCTTGCAAATTTGGCTGGATCGCATGAAGAAAATAAGGAAGTTTTAATAATTTCACAAAGTAAATAACTTCTAAAAAGTTTTTTTTTTTGCATTTTTGCATTTTTGCTTTTTCAGCGGAAATGGAGAGAGCACTTTCCTCAAAATACAATATGCTATCACAATGGTAGAAAAAAAAAAGGAAAAAAAATATCAGCTTTAATCCTTATTTAAGCCTAAAATGTAAAAAGAAAGATTTAACACACTGCTTCTAAAAGAAGCCATAGAATTCCATTTATTGAATAATTCAAACATTTTGCAAGCTTCTTTAACGCCTGTCGTTTTCTGCAGGCATTGCGCGATTTTAGTAGATATAACATTTCAGATGATATATCTGGACAGATACGCGAGAACTAGTAGAGAATAAAATTTCTTTTCTTTTTGAAGATGCAACATATAATCTGTTAATGAAGTAATTAATAAATTAAATTGTGCTTGGAATTTTTAATCGCATTTTCAGGGAAGACATTAGAACAAATCAATGTCGATTAGAAGCGAGATTACCACAATTTTATTTTTACGAAGCGTAAATTTTCGGACATAAAGTACAAAAAAAAAAAAAAAAAAAAAAAAATATATATATATATATATATATATATATATATCGAGGTTTAGGCAAGAAAGGCAAGACAAATTTAAAAGAATAAATTGAGTTTTATTTAGATAGCAGATTATTACAACACTTCGAATATTCGTTTAGAAGGGATACATCACAATGAATTATTTTGTAAATATAATAAAATACAAGCTAGAAAACTTTTAAATGTTTAAATAGGTAATTGCCCCCCCTCTTTCCACACACACATATATAGAATAATACAATACATTTATATCGATATATAGATGATGTAATTTTAATTGATACTGATAACACCTGTATATCTCAATTCCCTGTTGATTATCCTTCTAATCTAGAACTTTCAAAAAACCTACTTTTTAATAATACAATCAATTTCTTAGATATTAAAATTATATTAAAAGAGAACAAATTTATAACTGATATTTATGACAAAAGGAAAGAATTTAATTTTAAAGTTAATACCTTTACTAATTTTAAATCATGTCTTCATAATTCTGTATATCGTAATATAATACTTAACCATTTATATAGAATAAAATGTCTATGTTCTTCCCATTTAATTAATACTAATATTAAAAAGCTTGTATATGATGCTATAAATAATGGTTATCCTAAAAAATTCATATATTCTTTAATTTATAATTAGATATTACATGATCTTATAATTAATTCTTTGCGTAAAAAATGTATAAAAAAATTATAAAACATAAAAATAATAATAAAAAATTAAAAATGTTAAACAGTAATAAAAATATATATATATAGGTTGGTTGGGTGGGTAGATGTTAGAGTACGGAGGAGGGTGGTGTTGTCTGGATAAAAACGCAAAGGTTAATTATTTATTTAAAAAAAATTGAGCGTGGGTTATTTATTTTAACATAATTTTTAAACTGTTTAATTTACACCAATATATGGATATTTGTCTAGTTATTATCTATAGTTAAATAGCTATATTTTAATTATCAAATTATTTTTAATGTTATTGATATAATTTTTGGTATTATTATTAATAATATTATTACTATTATTATTTTTTTTTCTTTCATTTTATTTTTTAATTTTTATTATCCTATATTAAGATAATGAGTTTTCACCATGTAAAGTCACAATAAATGTTACTGATTAAAGTAACAATAATGTATTTTAAGTTATATGTTAATATGAATGTTATCTCTTAATTCTAATTTTAATCATTTTATTAATTTAATTTTATGTTAATATCGATTATTAATTATTTTTCCGGTTCAATTATATTTCCATTCAGCTTTATCTTTTTTGTTTGTTATGGATAACTATTATTTTTACTTACTTTCAACTCCTTTTTGTAAAATATCTTTGTTCCTTGTTTAATAATTTGGTTTTTGTGTGATGGTAGTCCCAAATTCGTATTGTTTTGCTTTTTCATGGCAAATACGAAGATGAAACCACACACTCCATTTGTAGTTCCAAAGTATTTGGGACCTGAAGATTCTGCTTTGGTTCTACAAATTTCATTTGTATTCATATTATTCTTTTTTCATTCCATGTTCAATGTGCTATAAGTTATTAAATTCAATGGTTAATTTCAAATGGTTAATATTGTTTACTATAATTCAATTTAATTCTTCGTTTTGGTTTATTGTTTTGTTGATAAAATCCATTGGTGAATCTTGTCTACTTTTAATGGTATTATATATATATATATATATATATATATATATATATATATAGGGACTTATACTGCTAACAATTCCCCTTACTGCACCAGTGTTGCCAGACGGGCTACTTTTTTTAAATTCAAATTTTTTATTGGCACCACTTTTTACAAATGATAAAATGTGCCTTATTCAATGACATGATAATTAAGGCGAAAACAAAAGGTGATTTAACGTTTCAAGAAAGTGCTGCCAGTCAAAAAATCTGAATTTAAAAAAAAGTAGCCCACTGGCAACACAGTACTGCATACATAATTCCAACCTCTGTATGTATCAGTGATGGGAAGTTTTAAATCTAAATTCATTTATTTCATAACTGCAAATCCTGGATTCAAAATAATGATTCATGATTTAACAGGTTTCCAAACATTATTTCAGGTTTCCGTAACGGCTAAAACGGAATTTTATATCAGGTCTCTTAAAAAAAATAGCGAATTAAAAAATTTAATTTTCCAGAAGCATCAGATATTCCACTGGTGTATTTCAAGGACACTGTATAAAAGTTTTCACAACCAAACACAACTGGAGGGACACTTTGTGTTTTATCAACAATGAGTTTTGACATCAACTTTAATGGATATAAGTTTGGTTAAATAATAAAAAAATTAGTAATTTCAACAAAATGTAGTTATTTATTTTTATAGATATTACTTTATATTTCTGTAACTTATGCAACTTTTAATAAAAACTCAATATTTTCATATTTTATTCATTTGTTCAAAAATGCTTTTTGCTTGTTCAAAAGGTACCCCTACATGGGACAGGTTTGAACAAACAATTTTCAATTTTTTAAATCCTCACAGCTTATTTAATTTCTTTGGAAAATGTTTAATTTACGGCTCATATAATGGAGAAATGCGTTATTTTTATTATGTAATATTTAAAACTCAAAAAATATAATTCAAGTAAGAAATATATTGATTTTCTGAAAAATTGTTCAAAGGTGCCCCCCTCTCCTCTCTCTCTCTCTATATATATTATATATATATATTTGCTTTTGTAGCATACTTTTGTTTTTGAAGATATTTTTTTTATTGTTCATTGTATTGGAGAAAATTAGCCCATGTGCACTTTTTATTACAATGAACAAATAATTTTGACTTCATCAAGTGAACTGAGCAAGTTTTCTTTGCATTAGACCAATATAAATTGACACAAAGTAAACTGTCAAGTACGAGTATTACTAGCGCTCAGAGGATTCCGTACACTAAATATATGAATTAATAACTGTATTATTAAAAAAAATTGTTGCTCAAAGCATAATAAGACTTAGTAAAAACTATACAACACGGGGTTTTGCGTAAACAAATTAAAGTCTTTTACTTTGTGCATATATTTAAAAAATATGAATATGTATACCATAAAAGTTTAAAGAGATATGAATTGTAAATAATACCAAATATTTCTGTTCTGTATAACTCATTTTTAATTCTATCCTAATCTGTTTATTTTTCTATTTATTATTTAATTTGGTACTGAAAATAAAAGTTGTGCATATTTAAACTTTATTTAGCATCTCGTAGGACAAATCCAGCATAGAATAAATCTTTTCTTTTCACAATGCATCTAAAATAAAACTCTTGTTCAAAGTTTAAACTTGGCATTGAGCTAAGCCCGTTTCGAAAGAAGGTTGCAAAGTTGCAACGCTGCCTTGGTCCGTGCCGCGTTTTTCCAAATAAGTTTTAAATTATTTTTTAAAGGCACGGGAGGCATATTAAGAGGTCCACTCAGTGCAAACATGTCGCGAATCTCATAGTATTTATGTAATTAATTCCAAATAAATTAATAAATTTTTAACAATTTGACGTTTATTGATTTTAAACTGCTATTAGTTATTGCATTACATAAATATATCATTAAAAGTTGTTATCTAGGATTTAAAATCCGATGGTACATAGAATATACTGCCCCTGTCATTATGTATGTCCAAACTGTCCGTGTTTTTAAAGATCAATATCTGGGCTAATTACCGAAAATTATTTTCGAAAATCAAAAGGTTTAAATTAATGTCTACTACCACGAATTTTTTCATAATATTAATTTTAGTAAATTCAGAAATAGATGGAGGATGGAGGGGGGGGGGGGCATATTTTTACACTACATACCGGACGATATCTCCGAAAATATACTACTTAAAAACTTAAAAAATGTATATTTGAGTTCAGATTGACGAAAGCCTTTACACGATATACATATTTTTTTCCCCAAGCAACTTAATTAGCTTGGAAAATTCCTCTACCCCTAAGTTCTAAATATATTTGTGAATGTTTAATAATCTGTAAATATGTAGATCAACAGCCTTTATCAATTCCCCCAAAATGGCTGTAACAGACAGACACAGGAGTGATCTCACAATGATTCGGTTTTCACTTTTTAAGTACAGAACTCTAAAAATACCAATTCGATACAGCAGTTGTCACCTCAATTAATTCGAAAAATACATAGTACCTCTTTAATGGAAGGATTTGAGAAACTGATTCCAATTTTGTGCTGCAAATTATTTAGAATGTTTTATAATTTCATAAATAGACAGTTTAAACAAATTGCTTTCTTGTTTCTTATATGTCCATATCTACACTGTATGGCCATTAATGACCGGACACTTGCTATTTTAGACGTTTTGTTGAATATCTAGAAAAATGCATTATTCTGAAATTTCAGCTGCGTAAACAAAATATTGCAGTTCATATATTTTTGCGAAGACTTTTTAGTAGAGATGGGAAATATAGTTATTTTTGATTAACAGGTTACATCGTACCGCTCTTTTACAGGTAACAGGTTCCAAGGTCTGCACGGCCCGAAATTTCCAGGCCCGAGCCCGGCCCGAAAGTTAAAATTTTGGCCCGGGCCCGGGCCGGCCCGAAAGTTAAAATTTCAGCCCGAGCCCAGCCCGGCCCGGCCCGAAAGTTAAATTTTCGGCCCGAGCCCGGCCCGGCTCGAACGAAAAAAATATTGGCCCGACCCGGCCCGGCCCGAGAGTTAAAATTTCGGCCCGAACTCGGCCCGGCTCTGGTGAATTTCTACAGAACATTGATCTTTACTCTAACGGAAGAGTTCAGACCAAAAAAACTTATCTAAGTGCCATAGGCTGCGATATTTATGCTTTAACCCTTTGAGGGGCAAAGCACTTCTATTCTTAAAATGCTGAAATGACTGATTGACACCAGAATTTAAAAATGAATTTTTTTCAAAATAGATAAAAACTTTTCTGTACGTACTTGATAAAATTAAAATCTTCTTTTCAAATTTCTGGTGTCATTGTGGCGTTTCGCAATTAAAATTAAGTGGTATATATTTTATACCACCGCCCTTCAAGGGGTTAATGAACCTTTGTTTGTTGTATGTAAATGTTTCAGTTATCATTAGTATTATTAATACATAAAAAAAAAATCTAAAAAATGGTATATGGTAAAAGTAAAATCTTCTAAGACAATGAAAAGAAAAAAATACGTTTCCTTCTTAGCAGATGTAAATGTTTAATATTTTTTTTTCTCGCGTATTGTTGTATTCATTTTGCATGAATGAACAGTTTAAAAGAAATTTGCAGTTTTCAGTTTAAACGAAAATTCTGCCATAATCAGGTTTTTTTTTTTTTTTTTTTTTTTTTTTTTTTTTTTTTTTTTTTTAATGTGTGTTGAATTCTATTTTGAGACACCTAGTGATCTACGATTCTTTAAAAAGAATAAATTCTAATGTTTAATTGTAGAATAATGACGACTTAAAATTGAATTGATTAGGGTCCGTGAAGACTAGGAAGAACGAAATTAGTCTCGGCTTCGTGCGGAAAAAATAAGTTAGAAACGGCCCGGCCCGATACTCCAGGGAAAAAATTAAGGCCCTAGCCCGGCCCGGCCCGAAAAGATTAGTGACTAGGCCCGTCCGGCCCGGCCCGAGTCTTCAAAAGCAAGGCCCGAGCCCGGCTCGGCCCGAATGCCGCTACTGAAAATCGGCCCGAACCCGGCCCGTGCAGACCTCTAGTTCCAACAACCTGTTATTTTTATAACATACTAGCAGTTACCCGTGACTTCGTTCACATAACATTTAAAGAAGAAATAATTGATCAATCAAGCAAAAAATTTCGATGATGAAAAACAAGTGTAATTAACTTTTTATCGCGAATTTATGGTAAAAAAACTTCTGATAATCCCTAGTTGCTAATTTGTTTGCTGGTCAAAATTTTCCTTTCAGCGATTAATACTAATAGATAGAAACATTCTTGAATTCTTTTGTTCAGCCCTGTAGTTTCCCAAGTGCCTTTAATACACGAATTTATTAAAGGCACGTGCCTTTAATCCCACGTGCCTTTAATACAATCTAAAATTTATTTCAAACAAAAATATTTCTTATTACTACCTAAATTACATTTTCAGAAATTATCATCCGAAGACAACCTTGTATCCAGTTCTTTGCGGGACCCTGTTTATCATTTTATATATATACTACAAACATTTCTTAGTTTACTAAATGCAGTTCAAAATAAAAATGCATATTTTATTTAAAAACCACCTTTAAGTAAATTACGCTCATATTCAGTAACCTTTCCGAGATCTTTTGTATAACCCTGTATATCTAAATTTAACTATTTATACTATTACCATTTATACCCTCCATTTAATATGCATACATTTAGCGAAACTTAAAAGAACATATCATAATTCAAAATGCATTTCATCCATGCAACAGTCATCATCCATAATATACAGTACTTCAGATAGAATATATAATATTTGAAATCTTTTGTGTGTCCCTGTAAATGCTATGCACTTCGTATTATGCAAGAAATAACTTACATTAAGCCTCAGCAACATATATCAATTTGATTATACTTGAAATCGTTTACCATAATTAAAATATGTCGGAAACTGTTCCTCCCTTTATTCCTATGCAATGGAATTCTTCTGTCTGACCTTGTAAATGAATAGTAAGTGCCCTTTTCACTACATACTTTACAAAATGCATATTTTAGTGCACTTTGTAAATGCATATAAATTTGAATATGTTCTACAGGCTGTAACATCGTTAAATTTAATTAAAACGATTTTTCCCCATAATGCCGTAATATAAGGAAATTTTTTGACTATCCCTGTAAATAAACTAATCACGGTAGAAACTTCATTTTCAATAGGTATTCGTGCTAGGTAAACGTTAATAATGTCCAAAAATTTCATGGAAATCGGAGTATATTTACGAAAGTTGGAAAGCGAACAAATAGACAGACAAACCGAAAGCATAATAACTTCTCAACTTTGTTCGAAAGTGTTAAAAAATCGAGCCAAAAATTTATTAATCAGTGATTTTATTTTCCACCTTTTCCCCACAAAAAATTTCTTCCATTGATAATTATGAGTTTTGAATAAAAATATTCATTTGTATGTAACTTATTATAACTTATTAATTAGTATAAGTAAAAAATATTTCTGATTCATTTTAAATATGACGTCATTATTTATCTCGCTCCATTAGCTACTGATATTCATACCCCTTGTATTTTTAACGACTGCTATAAAGTACCTGTTTTATTTCAACTATGACGTCACATTTTCATGAGTGAACCATTTTATTAAAAATATAATTCTTTTTCATTCTTTTTACTTTTAATTTATGTCACCAAATTCCCATTAACTAAACAAATATCCTCGTTAAATGTATTATTCGCGTTTGAAATGAAATAGACGCCCTCTCGCGGACAAAGTCTGAAAAACGAAATAGAACTGATACCGTGAGCATCTTCTGCTGAAATCAGTGTTTAAAAGGCCGATAAATAAAAAAAAAAGTTCTATAATAAATAAATAAATAAATAAACAGTTCTATAACGCATGCAACGTTGGGTTCTTTGTACTAAAATTATCTAAAATCAAAATTTTATACACAAAGTTTAGATCTATAATATAAAAAAGTACATTTGACTTACTCATGGCGAAATAACATGACAGCAACGCAATGCTTGCATGATTCACTACGTAAACAAACGATTATCAGGTCTATACAACGCCCCCTTTCGGTCATTACAAACGCGAATAATAAATACGCCTTTTATTTTTATTTCAAACATGACGTCATATTTATTTTCTTTTAAATTATTTTATTATAGTTTTTCGCGTGGAATTTTTATATTAAAAATTCATTGCCGCTGAAAAATTATTATTTCAATTTTTTTTTCTTGGCAACAGGAAAGGAAAATGGTTAAATTTTATCTGAAAAATGCCTATTGATTTTGTATGAAAAATAATTAAATTTTGGAATTATTAAGGAAAATATTTGAATAAAATAAATAAAAATTACCCTATTATTTAATCCGGACTTCTAACTTTACGTCTGCAAAATTTCAAAGCAATCGGTTCAGTAGTTACGGCGTGAAAGCGGAACAAACAAACAAACAAACAAACAAACAAACAAACTCACTTTCCGATTTATAATATTAGTAAGGATAACTAACGAATGTTTTAATTAGAAGGCCTTTCAAACAAAACGTTTTAAATAACTTTTTGACGTAATTATAAATGCTATATTTTACTAAGATTAATCATAATCAGTTTGTGATTAAAAACTTAACTTTTGCAAGACAAGACAAAACTGAATTAATTATGATGCTTTGAATTTCGTGCATTTTTCGCATTTTTTGACACTAAAAACAGGTTTTTCCAGTTATAGTGATTAAAACATTAGAAATTCATATAATTCTAAGTCTCATATAACTCAGTATGTTTTCAGCATACAAGAATAATTTTTTACTGTTTTACATGTTAGAACGTGAAAATCTTTTCAAAATAAAGTTTATAGGATCCACACATCGGATAAAATTTGTAATTTCTTACGTATTTAAAAATAATGTAAATTGATTTTTATGTGATGCAGAGGAGAACAAATTTGAAACATTTATACAGCTGGAATTATAACTTTAAAACTAACAATTTAGAAATTATTTATTGATAAATGATAAGAGACACTATGCATAATAATAAATAGAGTTTTAACACGATTTCTAACAAAATATATATATATACAGGGTGATTCATAAAAGATGGGCAGAACTTTAAGGGGTTATAGTACATTTAAAGACAAATAATATTAAATAGGAGACTAAGGGTCCCAGACGTATTCCCAAGGAGATAGGGGGCATTAAAGTTTAGGGTCCGAAATTTCAAATGATTATAAAAAATGGAAAAATTGGTCGATTCGTTTGCGGTTTTTGCAAAAAATTTTCTTTATGCCAGTATTTTCTTGAAATAAAATTTTAAAGTTCAATTTCAAAAAATGCCGATAGGGGGCGCTTTAGACTTTGGAGTAACAAACAACTATTTTTTAACGTTATTTTTTGTATTTCTTTAAATGATTTCGAAAGCTTAGACTTAAACTTAAATTTTGATCTAAAAATCTGAGTCCTAACGAGTAGTTAAGTAGCGTAAACTGAAATTTGAAATCCTTCTCCCCCCAGAACAAAAATCAGTTATTCCCGATCTTTGTGTCGTAGATTAGGCTCTAACTACTGCCGCGTTTTGCTAAAATTATTCTTTATGTCAGTATTTTCTTGAAAATAAATTTTAAAGAAAATTTTCAAAAAATTCCGATAGAGGGCGCTTTAGACTTTGGTGTAACGAACAACTATTTTATACCGTTATTTTTTGTGTCTCATTAAATGCTTTCTAAAGCTTAGACTTAAATTTTCAGCCCAAAATCTGAATCGTTAGACGTGGTTAAGTTTCTGGGGAGAGGGGTTTGAAATTTCTACTCCTGAGCACAGTTCAGTTTACCATGTCCACACATTGTGTGCTGTGATACGAGATAAAAAGACACAAATTAGGATTATGTTACCAAAGCATATTTATTAACATGTAATTACAATAAATGTTCAAAATTGTGACCACCAGAGGTTATGCACGCAGAACAACGGCGAAGAATGGAACGGCGAACATTCGCGAAAACATCAGGCTTTTCGAGCACTTCCCCTACAGCGGCGGAAAGTCTGGCGACCAGTTCCTCGGGGGATTCAATGGATGTCTCATACATAAGAGCCTGTTAATTATTAAATGCACACACAACACAATTCTTCATAGGCACTGGTTATATTAAAAAACTCTTTATTAAAGGAATAACACTCACTCGCAGCTCACTGCTGCATTATCGTCTGCATTTATCTCAAAAACAACTTTAGAATAAAAACAGAAAAAACATTTCACTTCTCTTCAGTTTCTCAACACTGACATTTTAATTTAGGTAGCACGGTATCGTCTGCCTACATGGAACATACCGGCCCCCATTGACATGTTTCACATTCAATAATAACTCTTTTTTTACTAAGTACACTAATTACACAAATAAATACAAAAGTTCACTATATATGTTACTTAAATATAAAATTGAAAGAAAAAAACAATATAACTCTCACACACACACATATATATATACACTTTTTTTTTTAAGTACTATGGGTTTCAGGCATAGGTAAAATACATATTTTACTAATCGATCTTGTAAAAATTCCATTCTGAGTTTTTACCTGAACTACGCGAATTTTCTTATCATTACCGTAATATACTTCAATAATTCTGCCTAATAGCCACTTATTGTTTGGTGTATTTTCCTCTGCTAACAACACTAGATCTCCTATTTTTACATTATCCTTTTCAAATCTCCACTTACCCAATCTTACAACAGAGGGGTCTATGTTGTAATTCACTTAAATAATTATTATGCCATTTGCGCCAAAAAAGTTGTACAATTTTAGTTATTCTTTGCCATTTTTTGAGGCGATTTTCTTTTATATTGGTTAAATCAGGCTCAATAATGACATTTAATGGTCTGTTTATAAGAAAATGAGCTGGAGTTAGGACTCCAAAATCATCTGCGTCATCTGATAACGGACTCAAAGGCCTCGAATTTAATATTCCCTCTATTTGTATCACTACTGTAAGAAATTCCTCATAAGTGAGATTAGCACCTCCCACAATTCTCTTAAAATGAAATTTAAAGGATTTTATTGCGGCCTCCCAAAGACCCCCGAAATTGGGTGATCTGGGGGGAATAAATTTCCACTCAATGCCTTCACTAGACAAATATGCTGCTAATTTCTCATCAGGTTTTCTTACTAATTCATAAAAGACCCTAAGTGTTTTATCTGCCCCAATAAAATTTTTTGCATTATCAGAATACAATTTGGCACATTTACCTCTGCGTGCTATGAATCTTTTCAGTGCCGCAATAAATGATTCGGAAGTTAAATCTGAAACAATTTCTATGTGTATAGCCTTAAATACAAAACAAACAAAAATACAGACATAAATTTTTTGTAAGATGGTCCTACGTGCATAACCAATTTTGATCATAAATGGCCCACACAGATCAACACCCGAAATATTAAAGCAATAGTCTAATTGGACTCTATCCCTGGGCAAATCGCCCATCAATTGATTTGCAATAACTGGTTTAGCTTTAAAACATGGAATGCACTGATGAACCACCTTTCGACACATTGCACGACCATTTATTGGCCAAAATTTATTTCTTACTAAGGATAGTAAAGTTGACGCACCAACATGCAAATATTTCTTATAATAATTTATAACAATTACAGTAAATTTATTACTCTTTGGTAAAATAGCTGGGTGCTTTTTTGAAAAATTTAAATTACTATTATTTAACCTGCCACCAACCCTTAAAATTCCAAATTCATCTAAGTAAGGGTTGAGGCCTTTTAACTTGCTACTCTGACTTACCGATCCTTTAGTCTGAAGACTATGTATGTCGGTACTGAAGGCTTCATTTTGCACTAATTTAATTAAATATTTTTCTGCGAATTCAAATTCTGAAGTACTCAAGGGTCCATTACACTTATAAAGAGGCATACCTGCATTCATCACAAATCTGAAAATACAACTAAGAATATACACAATCGTTAAATAATTATTACTAAGATTAATCAAGTTATATACAAAACAATTATCGGTAATATTATAATTTACAACATTAAATTCATTAACGGTTTTAACATTAATTTTGAGCTCTTTATTGAACTCATCATTTGTTCCTGGTATGGTTATTGTACGTTGATGATAATCACTATTCTGAAGAAATGAAGATTCTTTAAACAGTTTTTTAACAGTCATCTGTGCTTCAGGTTTATCTGAATCATCACGAGGAACAGCTCTCTTAGGCTCCACTTCACGGCCATCAACTTTATGAGGTCTAACAACTTGAGCATCATCAACCATATGAGCACGTCTAAATGTCACAAAGTCAAATCCATGTGATCTGCGTTTATTGCGTTCCCTCCTCACAACACAATCAACAATTTCATCCCATTGTTCAAAATGAGATTTGAGTGACACTTCTGCAGTTTTATAACTGAGTCCACCAATAAATAATTTACGGAAATGTTCTGCTTCAACTTCATTATTAAAATTATACCCTTCTTTATATGTCAGTGAAGGATTTTTATCACTTGTACACCACTTATGGAGTCTCATACCTGCTTTATGCATAATCGCTATGAGCTGCCGCTGCAACTCTTTGGCTTCTTCAAGCGTAGGTGCACCGCACAAAATATCATCCATGTAAATATTTTCTCGAAGAACCGATGCTGCCATCGGATAATTATCTCCTTCATCAATCGATAGCTGGTTGAGAGTTTTCATTGCTAAATAAGGCGCACTAACCGTACCGTATGTAACGGTCTTTAGTTCAAAAATTTTAGGCTCTTCTTCGAAATTATCGTTCCACAAAATTCTCTGCAATGCGTGCTGACTAGGATCAATATTGATCATTCGATACATCATTTGAATATCCGCAGTCAGTGCATAAATATGCTCTCGAAAACTAACCATAATTGTGAATAAATCATTCTGAATAACACCGCCATTATATTGCAATGAATTAAGTGATGTGCCATTTGTTGTTGTGGCAGAACAGTTAAATACAACTCTCAGTTTTGTGGTGGACTTTTCTGATCTAAAAATGCCATGATGTGGAGCTTAATACACGACGTCAGGTTCTTTCACTTCTTTAACCTGTTTCATATGCCCCAACATTTCATATTCATTTAAAAAATCTTTATACAATTTGAAGTATTTCTTATCTTTTGATAAGCGAGTCCACAGCGATTTGAGTTTTTTAAGAGCAAGCTCCCTCGATTGGCCTAAACACGAAGGATTTTCCTTTAAAGGCATTTTCACCACGTATCTCCCTTCCTCATTTCTCCAATGCGTACGCGCAAAATGCTGCTCACATATCTCAAATTCCTTACTTTTTGATAACTCTACTTCGACGTTTTCAACTTCCCAAAACTTTTTTAATGTTTGGTTTAAATCTTCCTCCCGAATCAGCCCACAATGAACTTTTACATCACTTTCCTGCTCTATGCATCCACTAGCCACATACCCAAATACGGTATTTTGCAAAAGTAAATTTGAACTCTGAGAATATATTTGTCCCGGTCTTAATAACTCAAAAAATATTTCTGCACCCAACAACATATCAATTTTATCAGGGAAATTAAATCTATAATCTGCTAATATAGTTAATTCTGGTACTTCAACATTTATGTTAACCACTTGTTGCGGAATTAAATCTGTAATTTTCCTTACTACTAGCATAGTCAATTCTCTTTCAAAACTTTTATCTCTATTCGCGATTTTTGTATTTACGCAGCCTTTTATTGTCATAGAAGTGTCATCCAAACATGAAATTAAAGTATTCGTTTTATTAATTCTAAGCTGCAATCGATTAGCACACTGCGAAGTAATCAAACATGCTTGTGAACCGACATCTAGTAAGCATCTAACTTCCTGCCATTCCGAGAACTTATCTTTAATGAGGATACGCGCCGTACTTAATAAAACGGATTTTGTTTTATTTTTCACAAAACTAGAGGCGACAGTCTGACTCGGAGGGTAGGAAAGGATTTCCTCGGGTTGTGAATTTTTTATTCCTGCAGCCGATTGAAACACATGACCAAAATTTTTATTTTTATTATTTAATTCCTTTTCTTCTCTAGAAAAATGTATTAGCTCAGAATGCGGTAGGTTACATCTAGCACAATTTTTAGACTTACATTTCTGTACGCAGCAATTATAATTTAAACATTTGAAACATGCTTTATTTAATTTCACAACTTCTACTCTATCTTTAATGGACAGTTTTTTGAATTGCGGACAAGAATGTAAACCGTGATACTCATTAGATTTACACAAGACACATTTTACATTTTTTGTTTCCGAAAAAAATATATTTGAAGTGCTCTTTTGAGGCCGATTTTGAAATTTATTTGTCGCTATACGTTTATTTTCATTTATCGTGTTTCTCGAATACACATTTGATTCACCTTTAGATTTATTTTTAATCGACAAAAAAATATCGCATTCTCTTCCTAGTTGCTGTGGTTTAAAATATGACTCTGATTGTTTAATTGCGATATGATTCATTAATTCGCGATCTAAAGAACTGAAAATTTTATCTGAAACAATCAGATCGCATAATGATTTAAAATCATTTACCTCACGCAAATTACAGTAATACTGAAAAATTGAACTCAGCCTAGCTGCAAATTGAACGTAACTTTCCGACGGTAATTTTTGCGCACACTTGAAATTGTTTAAACATTCTTGTGCCGTAGGTTGAAATTCCCTTAACACTATATTTTTCAATTTATCATAACTAATCAACTCTTCCTCTGATAAATAGATCATTAAATTGCTCGCTTTTTCGCCGAGAATATTTAACAGAATTTCGGCCTTAAACTCTTCAGGTACATTTTTAGTTCGAAACGCTTTCTCAAGAGATTGAAAAAAAAGATTAAATGACTCAGCTCTCGTTGGTAAAGGAATAGTTAAAGTTTTAATACTTTTAATAAAACTTTCCAAGTTATTGTTCCCTATTTCCGTTTCCGATTTTTCTGTTACGGACGGCAAATTTTCCCGAGATTCTTTACGCAATTTGGCTATTTCTAATTCTTTCTCTAACTGAGCTAGTTTAATTTTTTCAAATTCCGAATTTTGGGATGGTTCTTTACGAATATTTGCTAATTCTAACTCTTTTTCTAACTGCGCTAATTTAATTTTTTCTAATTCTAATTTTGTTTTCTCAGTTTCTGTCCGTGATTTATACTCCTCAACAACCGAATTAACGATGCTTTTTAATAACTGCTCATTTGAGTAATATTCACTATTCTCTATAATATTTCTTAAATCAATAATTTTACTACTTTCAGGAGCAGTTAAACCCAATTCCTCAACTACAAGCTTAAGCTCGTGTTTATTTAGATTATCAATAACAGACATAATTAAATCAAAATAAACTAAAAAATTGCTCTTACCTCACTCAAATCGCTGCGAAATTCCGAGGAAGACTCATTATAATTCTTAAATTGATCATCTTAAACACAATATTTCACTTGTTGAGCTCGATATTATTCGAAGATTCTCATGTTAAACGTTGACAGATCTATAATAGAACTCTTAATATCACATCAGCACATCGTTCAAATTCCATGATTTTTCACTCTCATAAATAATTATTTTCACTTTACGGCTCGGCGGTCCATGTTAATTATTAAATGCACACACAACACAATTCTTCATAGGCACTGGTTATATTAAAAAACTCTTTATTAAAGGAATAACACTCACTCGCAGCTCACTGCTGCATTATCGTCTGCATTTATCTCAAAAACAACTTTAGAATAAAAACAGAAAAAACATTTCACTTCTCTTCAGTTTCTCAACACTGACATTTTAATTTAGGTAGCACGGTATCGTCTGCCTACATGGAACAGAGCCTTTAATTGTCCCAAAAAAAAGAAATCGAGGGGGGAAAGATCTGGCGAGCGAGCAGGCCAAGCAACAGGACCACTTCGACCAATCCATCTGTTCGGAAATGTGATGCCCAGATAGTTGCAGACATCTCGTACGTAATGGGCTGGCGCTCCATCGTGCTGGAACCACATGACCCGCCGGATGCGTGGAGGAACAACGTTTAACAGGTCTGGCAGCACATGTTGCAGAAATGTGAGGTATGTTTTACCGTTGAGGCGTTCAGGAAGAAGGTACGGTCCGATTAGGTGGTCTCCGAGGATTCCTGCCCAAACATTGATGGAAAAGCGTCTCTGATGAGCATGTGGATACGTAGCATGTGGATTGACATCCGCCCATACATGTGCATTGTGTGTGTTAAATGTACCTTCACGTGTGAAGGTACATTCATCGGTGAAAAGCACAGTTCGTCCAAAATGTGGATTTAGCGCGTTCTGCTGCAGAAACCAGCGGGCGAATTCAATACGATTTGGATAATCCCCTGGAGACAGTTTCTGGACTCGTTGCACATGAAACGGGAGCAAATGTTCATCCTTCAGTACCCTCCAAGTCATGGACTGTGAGGTATCCACCTGCCTAGCCACTGTTCGTGTAGTTGTACTTGGCTGCGCCGCTACTATATCCAGAATGGCTTCTGCAACAACTACTGATTCGTCCTTTTTTGCACGACCTGCATTCGACCGGGAAGCGAGAAATGATCCCGTCTCACACAACTGTCTGTGCAAGCGCTCGAAAGTTTTGCGGTTAGGCAACCGCCTGTTGGGAAATCGCTCTCCGTACATTCGTTGTGCCTCTGCACCATTTCCATCTGCCGCTCCGTAAATTAAATGCATCTCAGCCTTTTCCTTATTCGTGAAGGGCACCATCTTCCGATTCATTACTACAGCGACTTACACTTGACTCACCGTTCAGTGGTTTTTATGCCTGAATCGTGTCGAAATTTTGCATACGTGTTCTTCTTCTTCCCCATTTGACATTTGCATACTTTCTGTCTCCTTCTTCACCCGGTGACTAGCGTCAGGAATGGAGCTTTAACGTTTGCATGAGCGACGTTTCCAATTGTGCCAGTGCCTTTATGAGTGAATTCCGACTATGCAGTCCTTGACGAAAGTTGTATTTTTGCCTCGTATCACAGCACAGAATCGTTGGGCATGGTTAAGTAGTGCAAACTGAACTATGTTCAGAAGTTGAAATTTGAACCCCCTCCCCTCGCTACTGAACCACGCTCAGCGATTCAGATTTTGAGCTGAAAATTTAAGTTTAAGTCTAAGCTTTAGAAAGCATTTAATGAGACACAAAAAATAACGGTATAAAATAGTTGTTCGTTACTCCAAAGTCTAAAGCGCCCTCTATCGGAATTTTTTGAAACTTTTCTTTAAAATTTATTTTCAAGAAAATACTGACATAAAGAATAATTTTAGCAAAACGCGGCAGTAGTTAGAGCCTAATCTACGACACAAAGATCGGGAATAACTGATTTTTGTTCTGGGGGGAGAAGGGTTTCAAATTTCAAATTTCAGTTTACGCTACTTAACTACTCGTTAGGACTCAGATTTTTAGATCAAAATTTAAGTTTAAGTCTAAGCTTTCGAAATCATTTAAAGAAATACAAAAAATAACGTTAAAAAATAGTTGTTTGTTACTCCAAAGTCTAAAGCGCCCCCTATCGGCATTTTTTGAAATTGAACTTTAAAATTTTATTTCAAGAAAATACTGGCATAAAGAAAATTTTTTGCAAAAACCGCAAACGAATCGACCAATTTTTCCATTTTTTATAATCATTTGAAATTTCGGACCCTAAACTTTAATGCCCCCTATCTCCTTGGGAATACGTCTGGGACCCTTAGTCTCCTATTTAATATTATTTGTCTTTAAGTGTACTATAACCCCTTAAAGTTCTGCCCATCTTTTATGAATCACCCTGTATATATATATATATATATATATATATATATATATATATATATATATTATATATAAAAAAAATAAATAAATAAAAAATAAATAAATTCATATAGCATAGATTATGAAACACCTTCTAACACATTTAGAATGCCATAACAAAACTTGACAATTTACAAAGGTGGAAGACTGCGTCTTATTAAACAATTTGAAAAAAAAAAAAAAAAAAAAAAAAAAAAAAAAAAAAACATATGCATTTGAAAACACGATTTCTGCTATTATCATGAATAGTCGTTAAAATATACGATTTTTTTTAGTACTGTATGTGATCGACAGACGTGTGTTTACTACATATAGTATGCTAAAAGAGTTCAGTTAAACGCATAGGACAGTTGAAAATTTCCATACAGCAATTTCAGCCAAGAAACGGATGTTATTGAGAACATTTTTTCGACCTTGCATATGATCTAAAATTTTTTACAAACCAAGTAACTTTTAAAAAGTAGTTAAACTTTAAAACGCATACCATTATTGAAAACGCACTTAAAGCAATTATTGTTCGTAGGTTTCAATAATCACCCCCCCCCCCCCATTTAATTTTAATTTTCTTCTATAACCAAATTACTTTTGTATGTTCTCATAAATAAGCGATAAGTTCTATGCACACCATATTCTTTAGTAAGAAACTTGTAGTACACCACAGTGATGTATATCAGTTTCAGTATGTTTTAAATACTGTAATATTATTAAAATACATAGCGAGTGATTTTTCAACACAGGCCGTAAACTAATGGAATTCTTCTGCGTGGCCCTGCAAATGAGTCGGAGAAAAAAAAAAAAAAAAAAAAAAGCTACACACTTCCTTCTGAAAGCCGAACATGCCACACTAAATTCTAATTATATATATATATACATGTCGCATTTTCATGAAACGACAGACTTCAAGGGGATGAGTTTTAATTGCGATTTATTTAAAACATAGCAAAATCTTTTCGCAAGTCTTTACATCATGAGTTCTGGAGACCAAGTGCGTAGATGTATAATGGAAATTTCTCATCTCCCGCGGGTTGCCAGTTAAAAAGGGCCATGTGTTTCACTTAAATTAATACGATAAACTTAAGTTTCTTGTTGCCCTGTAAAACCCGTGATTATTAGTCATGGGGCCCGTATCCACATTGAGGGGCGATTTATTAAAAAAGTAATTAATAGGTTTGATTTTTTGTATTTTCTTACATATATATATATATATATATATATATATATATATATAAATTTCATGGCAATCGGACTATATTTACACGAGTTAGAACAAGGATAGGCAAACCGAATTCATAAACACTTTTCAACTACATTGTAAAATATTATAAAGGAAAAATTGATCCGCGACTTAATATCGGCCACACACATCAATCAACACATAAAAGTTAATTTCACAAGAACACAAAAATATTATTTACATACTTTTAATTGAATGCAACTCTTCAAATTAATTACAACTGTACTAAAATTAAGTTATTTCACAAATTATAGGAGACTACTTTCTTTCTTTCTTTCTTTTCAGCGAAATAAAATCTTTTAACACAAATGCAAAATAAAAATAATAAAAGTATTTGGCCGAAAAACAAAAAATTTATAGTGCCAAAATCCCCCCCCCCTCCCTAAAAAAAATTCCATGGAGCATGTAGTAATAACCCTTTTAAGTATTTAAAAACGAGTAAACCATTCTATCACCCTTGCAACACCAACACAGAATCTTTCCTGATTGAAAATCATTTAATACTACTTCTTTCATTACTTCCGAAAACCATAAAGAATAAACAAACACTTTTAATCAAATGTCATTCACTCAGACAGAAATTGTTAATTCTGTTATATTTATTATCAACATATTTTTAGGTGCGTTCGTAATTATATAATACGTAGCACCTATAATGGTCGTTCAGCCCGTCCGTCTGTCTGTCCGCATATAACAACGCAAAAACTACCCAACCGAATCGTTTGAAATTTAAAATACATAATTATTACATAATTTTGTCGAGTCATTTCAAATTTTATGAAACTCGGATGCATAGATCAATTACAGGGGCAATCAAAAGTATTCCATTACATTACGGTCAATGGGGAAAAAAGTTTCAAATGCATTTTAATCGTTTGAAATTTAAAATACGCAATTATTACATAATTCTGTCGAGTTATTTCAAATTTTTTAATAATCGTGTGCATAGATCAATTACAGGAGCAATCAAAAGTATTCAATTACATTATGGTCAATGGGGAAAAAGTTTCAAATATATTCTACACGTTTGAAATTTAAAATACATAATTATTACATAATTTTGTCGAGTTATTTCAAATTTTATGAAAATCGGATGCATAGATCAATTACAGGGACAATCAAAAGTATTCCGTTACATTACGGTCAATGGGTAAAAATGTTTCAAATGCATTTTAATCGTGTTACGCTCATGCGAACTTAATAAAATTTATATGCAACTATAAAGTACATATTATAATATACATCTTACATAATTTGTGGTGCAAAGAACATTTGTTATTGATTTACAAGGCCACACAAAAGTATTTCATTACATAATGGTATAGGGAGAACATTGTTTGATAAGCGTTTTAATTGTAATTCACTATTTACAACTGTATGAGATTGATATATGAAAGTAATATATTTAAAACTTCGTTATCGTACGAACGCACCTAATTTGCTACGCTTCACGTGCAATTTCCAACTTGTTTCAATTTAAAACGAGTTGTACCAAATGTTACAGTGATCGCAGAAAATATTTACAGATAAATAATTGCAAACATGTTAAATTATCTGTTTTTATTCAAAGTTAGCTAAGCGATAAATGATCATTATCTATTTTAGGAGCTAGGTTTACTGCAGTGAGAAGAAAATATATCAGAATGAATCGGGGAATATTAAAGAATTATTTATAGTTGTATTTCAACTGCGGTTTTCAATTGAACTCAATTTGTAGTTCTAATGCAGCCCCGTGCGAAGGGGGAGGGAGAGGGGCGGTCACCCCGGGCGCGGACATTTAGGGGGCGCCATATTTATACTACCAACGTCATTTTTGGCTTTTCACAAGAAAAAATTGGCAGAGGGGGCGCCAAACTGAAACTTTGTCCCGGGCGCAGTTTTCTCTTCGCACGCCCCTGATGTACACATTTTGGATGATTTAATCAATTAAAATATTTTAATTCGTGCATTTTATTTGATTGTAATAAAATAATGTTCAGTTTTTTAAAATAGATTTTTTATCTAAAATTGAGAATTAATTTTTAAGGCATAGAATTATAAATAAATGCATTTTACTTAAATATTGCAAAATTGTACTTTTTATAAATTTAATGATTCTGAGCTTCAGTTTTACTGCTTTTTTTTTTTTTTTGGTGTGTGTGTCGGGGGGGGGGGATTAGAAATCAATGCTTTCCTCATTGGATAATATATTACAAAACTCAATTTAAAATGCATTTGTAATGTAAGTGTACAAAGGGAAAATATTTAGATCTAATAATCTAGCGTGTTCACTTTGGGGCTGTGCAAATATAAAGTTACCATTTTAGGGGAGCGGGGGGGAGGGGGAGGGGTCCCGCACATGATATTGTAAAATATCTCTAGGGAGAGGAAATGTTTGTTTTTTGATTTCGATATAATTTTTGACCCAATCAAAATTTTCTCTTTTTATTTGTAACATTGTCTTTGGTTAAAAATATTTTTATTTTTATTTTTTATTTTTTTTTTTTTAAGTAGGTTATCTACTTTTGCGTAAGGGATTGATGAAATGCAAAACAAATTTTAAGCACCACACGCATAACAGAGTTGCCTATGGTGAGAGAGTGAGGATAGGGCCAATTAGGTGCGCTCGTCTCAAAAGAAACGGTTCAGGACATTTTTAGTAAATATTGTTCTATTTTAGAGGTACGAAATTGATTTCTTGATTGAGGCAAATGAATGAAGACGCTGCCATTTAAAACCATATGTTATTTAATTAACAAGACTTTTCGGTAACATATTAACGCAATATTAGGTTCCAGCATAGTAAAAGTGTTTTTTATCCTAATACGTTAAATAATGCCCACCCCTATGTGCTAAATGTATACATCAACTTTTTTTAAAACCCTCCAAGCGTCTTGCCAATGGGTAAAATTGTAATGTTGTTTTTTCAACATTTTGTTTTAAATGTCAATAAAATATGATTTTTTCAACATTATAAAAAAAACTTTATTATAATCATGAATGTAATCCTCCAGCGTATGAATAATTCTTCGATGGATTGAAAATTCATTAAATCTAAAGATTTATAAAGATTTTAAATATTGCTATATTGCAGTGAAAACTGCAGCTTAGTATACGGGATATTACGTTCCAGACGCTTAGAGGGTTAAAATCTCAAAAACACAGCTTGAAAATTCTGAAAAGTATCGTCGATAGAATTAGCTCAAAATCCGTTATTCCCAAAATGAAGCAAACAAATACGGGGCTGTATCCATACACCTATTGATTAATGTCAATATAGCATACACAATATTGCACGCACTACTATATTTGGATACAGCCTCTCATCTTATTGTTTCTTTTTGGGAATAATTTTTAAAGCAAGATAAATGAGTAATTTCATCACTATCCGCTTTCTTAAAATAGGAACGATAGACTTTACCGGCAAAATAAAGTTTGTCATACCAATTTTTTCTGAAAGACCAGAAGATTTTATATAAAATGCTCTAAGAATGCTTAAAATCCGTGATGACGGTAAAAGATTATAGCTTTCTAATAATAACTTAATTAAAGATATTTTCGGTTTCTCAAACCTAATCACACCCAGCTCATTTTGTTTGAATGACTTTTTACAATTGATTTACAAAAAAAAAAAAAAAAAAAAAATTTCAATTCCGCGATGACAGGTTTTTGATGTCAGTGGCTCCCTGACTATGATTTTAAAAAGACATTGCATTTATTTTATTTTATTTGATTTGATTGCCTAAAAAGGACCGCAGAGACATGAAAACCAAGTCTGTAGAGCATAATGTCCCTCCCGGTCAAAGGTGAAGTCGCCAGAAACGCGACAGTGGGCGGTATATATATATTATATACAAAATCCCGTGTCGGGGCCACACCTGCCTGGTGCAAAAGAACCTATCGCGCGACAGAGGGCAGGTAAGAGAAACATTTTCATTGTGGCATGATCAGGTACATCACAATCACATGTTTGCAAAAAATTTCATTTATCCCGAAATCTTATCATAAAGTGCCCTCTGATAGCCATTTAAAAAAAATACATTTATGTATTTATTTATTTTTTCTAGCTAAATATCTTTTGCATTCTTTCATTTAGACGCCTTCCAAATTTCATACTTATCTGATGAATAGTTTTGATTGACTATAGATATCTATGAGTATAGGTGGTCTTTAATTATGTACACCCTGTAAATTATTTCTGATGTTTATATCTCTTTTTTTATGTACGTAATAAAAAACGCAAAAAATGGATGAAATATCATACAAAACGCTTTTGAACACACTTTTAGCTTAATAACTCACATTTTGTTATAACATGTTCTTTGATTAAAAATGATAAACTAGGGAAGTCAACCTGGGTTTTCGAAAAAAGTTACAGAATGTAAGTAAAAACCTTTTCTTAAAAAAAAATTAATACAATTTTTACAAGCAATATATACTTTTTTAGAATGCCCACAAACAAGCCCAAAAAACATTTTTATATATGAAAAATATAAATAATGTGTTCAAATAAAATTTTGAAATATTAAAAGCGATACTTTCGTATTAACCGCATATCAAGAATTTATTGCTGAAGAAATTGCCAAAGATTTCGTTGCTTACAGAGTTTACAGCATGCATTTTTAATTCTTATAATTTCACTGGTTAATGTGCGTTGTTCGATTACATGTCGATTAAATTTGTGTTTTGTTTATATTATTTTATTATTAGGTAAGCTGAAAACAAATGTTGAACTATTTATATTGTTTTAAGATTAATCTTTCGACACAAAGTTGCATGTAATTAGAAAATTAAAGTTTAATATACAGGGTGATTCCGAATTTTTTTTACAATAAAAGAGGGGTGATAGTACACATCAAGACAAACAATATTAAATAGGAGACCAAGGGTCCAAAACGTTTTCTTAAGGAAATAGCCGCCATTAAAGTTTAGGGACCAAAATTTCAAATAAACATAAAAAACGGAAAAATCGGTCGATTGATTTGCGGTTATCACTAAAATTATTCTTTATGTCGGCATTTTCTTCAAATTAAATTATAAAGATAAATTTCAAAAAATGCCGATAGAGGGCGCTTTAGACTTTGGAGTAATGAACAACTATTTTTTGCCGGTATTTTTTGCATCTCATTAAATGTTTTCGTAAGCTTAGACTCAAACTTAAATTTTGAACTCAAAATCTGTAGTTGGGAGTGGTTAAGTAACACAAACTGAGCAGTGTTCAGAGGGTTCAAATTTCAAATGATTATAAAAAACGGAAAAATTGGTCGATTGATTTGCGGTTTTCACTAAAACTATTCTTTATTTAGGTATTTTCGTGAAAATAAATTATAAAGATAAATTTAAAAAAAATGCCGACAGAGGGCGCTTTAGACTTTGGAGTAACAAACAACTATTTTTTGCCGTTATTTTTTGCATCTTATTAAATGCTTTCGTAAGCTTAGACTTGAACTTAAATTTTGAGCTCAAAATCTGAATAGCTGGGAATGGTTAAGTAGACAAACCTAGCTGTGTTGAGAGGGTTCAAATTTCATATAATTGTAAAAAACGGAAAAACTAGTCGATTCGTTTGCGGTTTTTGCTAAAACTAATTTTTAAATCAGCAGTTTTTTTGATCAATCAGTGTTTTCTTGAAAATAATTTTTTAAAGATAAATTTGACAAAATGCCGATAGAGGGCGCCTTAGACTTTGGAGTAGCGTACAACTATTTTTAATTGTTATTTTTTTTTTTTAATCTCATTAAATGCTTTCAAATGCATAGACTGAAATTTTGGGCTGAAATTCTGAATCGTTGGGAGTGTTTAAGTAGCGAAAAATTGAATTGTGCTCGAGGAGGAAAGAGGGAACTCCTCTTTTAACTCCTTTTTAACTCCTGAACACACTTCAGTTTGCGCTTCTTAACTCCTCATATCGATTCAGGATTTGAGCTCAAAATTTAAGTTTATATCTAAGCTTCCGAGAACATTTAAAATGCTTTTGCAAGCATTTAATTAGAACCAAAAAATAATGGTTAAAATGAATTGTTGGTTACTCTGAAGTTTAAGGAGCCCTCTGACGGAATTTTTTGAGATTTATCTTTAAAAATTATTTTCAAGAAGATACTGACTTAAAGCATAGTTTTATTTTAAACCGCAAACGAATCGACCAATTTTTCCATTTTCTATAATTACTTTAAATTTGAACCTCCCCTCCCCCTTGAACACAGTTCAGTTTGTGCTACTTAACCACTCCCTACTATTCAGATTTTCAGCTCAAAATTTAAGTTCAAGTCTAACCTTCCTAAATCATTTAAAGAGATGCAAACAATAACGGCAAAAAATAGTTGTTTGTTACTCCAAAGTCTAAAGCGCCCTCTATCGGCATTTTTTTAAATTTATCTTTATAATTTATTTTCACGAAAATACCTAAATAAAGAATAGTTTTAGTGAAAACCGCAAATTAATCGACCAATTTTTCCGTTTTTTTTTTTAATCATTTGAAATTTGAACCCTCTGAACACAGCTCAGTTTGTGTTACTTAACCACTCCCAACTACAGATTTTGTGCTCAAAATTTAAGATTGAGTGTAAACTTACGAAAACATTTAATGAAATGCAAAACATACCGGCAAAAAGTAGTTGTTCGTTACTCCAAAGTCTAAAGCGCCCTCTATCGGCATTTTTTGAAATTTATCTTTATAATTTAATTTGAAGAAAATGCCGACATAAAGAATAATTTTAGTGAAAACCGCAAATCAATCGACCGATTTTTTCGTTTTTTATGTTTATTTGAAATTTTGGTCCCTAAACTTTAATGGCGGCTATCTCCTTAGGAAAACGTTTTGGACCCTTGGTCTCCTATTTAATATTGTTTGTCTTGATGTGTACTATCACCCCTCTTTTATTGTAAAAAAAATTTGAAATCACCCTGTATATAAAAGAATTTTTTTTTTTTTTTTTTTTTTTTTTTGTATTCGAGGGTTTAAAAATTCATAATGTGAAATATTTAAAAGTTTTCTTTTTTCTTTCTTTTTTTAAACAATAAAAAGGAAGTGTATAATTAAGTGTTGCCACCATTAATTTTTCATATTTACTCACGTATATGTTTTTGCTTTATAATAAAGATATTAATGAATAATTTCAAAGCATCAGTAAATAATCTCAAAGATTGCTGCAATTTTGAACGAATGATATCGTTTTTGAAAAGGAAAATGTTACATTATTTTCATAATTGATGTTTAATTGCTTTTTAAAATTTCAAAAAGTTTTATAAATAAACAATACAAATTTCTTAAAAGAAAATTATGGCTTCAATTAAAATCATTTTTCCCTGGGGCACTATTAAAATTTCCGAATACATTACTATTTTAAAACAGAAACAATTATTTGAATTGCTTTAAATCTCATATTTTAAGTCTTACGAATTTCAATATGTTCTACGGTGTTTGGAGGGATTGGGGAGGGGTAGAAAGAAAGAAAAAAGTAGCATTTAAAAATCCAAATAGAATGATTAGAACTAATAAATGGATTCGCTTTCAAAATTTAAAATGCATTACCAATTTTGTATTAATTTCAAGCGTTTTTGATACTAGGTTAATTTTTCAGTTTCTAATTACAACGTAGCATACCATCTAAATATGTAAATTAAAGTGAAAAGATTGCTATGTTGCCAAAATATATTTAACATAAAATCCTTTCTATAGGCAATAAAAAAAAGAACCAAATTCAACTAGGAATATATATATACTTTTACAAATAAAACCAAAGTAACTCAGATATTACCATAACAATAAGCCAATGAAACCAGTATTTATACTGTCATCCTATTAAAATCATTTGAAGTTTGAAGTGATATAGAAGCAGATTACCAAAATTATGAAAGGCAAATGGAAAAATAGACAGTAGAAGGCTTTTTTATTAAACTACTCATCAGGGGTGCATGGTTTAGAAAAAACCCCATCCAACCAGTTTTTGTTATAGGTCGTGTTATAAGCTAAGAAATTCGACCCATAATGCACCCGACTGGTTGGATTTTATATACTATTTCGAATTAGGAAAAGAGGAATTCAATGAAATAACAATATTAAATAATAACTATAATAATATACACTGGTGGACAAAATTAAGAGATGGAAGGCATTTTCCCAAATATCGTGAGAAATACTGGATAAAAATAAATGAAAATTGGTATGGATATAACTTATAGTATGACAATAAGATGTGCAAAGAAAAAATTAAAGTGCCATTCGTTGGCAAGAGTTATTGCCAACAGTCCAATGTGGACTGAAATTCATGATGAAAGATGGCAATGAAAGTGAGGCTTGTATGGTGTGTGGTCGGCTCTAGTATGGTGTGTAGTCACCTCTGCCAGATAGACAGCATGCACAACGAGTATGCATGCTGTTAATAAGAGAGTTAAGGATTGCTTGTGGAAGACTCTCCCAATCTTCCACCAGAGCAGTTTTTAACTCCGGAATGGTTCTGGGTGGGGGTTGGCGTCTCGCAATAGCCCTTCCAAGAGCATCCCAAGCATGTTCAATGGGGTTATGGTCAGGAGATTTGGCTGGCCAATCCATTCGATGAATATCATCGCTTTTCAGATACTACGCAACCAGGCGAGCCCTATGTGGTCGGGCATTGTCGTCGATAAAAACGAATTCAGGGCCAACAGCACCCCTGAAAAGACGCACGTAGGATTGTAGGATCTCCTGCCTGTATCTCTGGGCATTCACAGAACCAGTATCAAACACAGGGAGTGGTGTGCGGATATCTTGCATTATCCCAGCCCAAACCATCAGTCCTCCACCAGCATAATGGTCCCTTTCCATGATGTTACTGGGAAGGTATCGGGTCCCAGGTTTCCTCCATATGAATATTCGCCGAGAATCAGGTTCAAGACTGAATCTGGACTCATCTGGGAACAGAACATTAGCCCATTGGAGCTGTGTCCAGTGTTGGTGCTGTCTGCACCATAGTGCACGCTCTCTTTTCTGGAAGGGAGTGAGTGGGATGCAAGTGGCGGGCTTCTTGGCATACAACCCTCTTTCACCGATCGTCTTGCCAACAGTCTTCCTTGAAACTAATGTTCCTGTGGCAGCAGCAAGGTCCCTAGACAGTTGTGTCACTGTAGAACGTCCGTTGAGGAGTATCTGGAAAGCGAGGATATTCACCGAATGGATTGGCCAGCCAAATCTCCTGAACTTAACCCAATTGAACATGCTTGGGATGCTCCTGGAAGGGCTTTTGCGAGACCCCAACCCCCACCCAGAACCATTCCGGAGTTAAAAACTGCTCTGGTGGAAGATTGGGAGAGTCTTTAAAAAGCAATCCTTAACTCTCTTATTGACAGCATGCATACTCGTTGTGCATGCTGTCTATCTCTCAGAGGTGACCACACACCATACTAGAGGCCACCACACACCATACAAGCCTCACTTTCATTGCCATCTTTCATCATGAATTTCAGTCCACATTGGACTGTTGGCAATAATTCTTGCCAACGAATGATACTTTAATTTTTGCTTTCCACATATTATTGTCATACTATAAGTTATATCCATACCAATTTTCATTTATTTTTATCCAGTATTTCTCGAGATATTTGGGAAAATGCCTTCCATCTCTTAATTTTGTCCACCAGTGTATATAAATACATATATATGCTAAAATATTTACCAAACATATATCTAGAATGAGCAATAAATCAAGAAAATTGGATCAGTCATGTGCTATGTCAGATTTAAAATTACGTGTGACTCAGTATAAGGTTAAAAGTTACAGTTATTACAACAAATGTAGATGATAAAATTAAAATAATAACAATAATTATTATATTAAAAATTAGTAGATCATAGATTATATAATACCACTCATTCTACAATTAAAATTAGTAATTGCTACTCTTAAAGGTATTACTTTTTAGAACAATTATCAATAATACTGTTTTAATTTTTAACTAAAAAATAATATTTCTTCTCCAAATGCACAAAAAACCATTAGTGCTGCCATCTATTAGAAAAACTTATTCACTATTATTTTTCTTATAATTATGGTGTTGCCATCTATAGAGAAATAATATTTAAATAAAAGAAAAATTATTTAAAAAGCATAAGAGTCGTTTTAGAATAATTTCTATTCCAATAATTTTGCAAGTAATTTTTTTTTAAACAAATGCAATTGACAACCATATCTTATAGCAATATCGTGATCATTTTTAAGTTACGCATTTTAATTTTAGGTTAACAGATAATTTTTAATTCTATGTGTAAAATTAAGTAAAATATTTATTATAATAGTTAACCATTGCGTATTATCCAGACAACATCGCCCTCCTCCGTATTCTAACATCTATCCACCCAGCCATCCTATTATACATACTTTTTTTAATATTTTTTTACATTTTTTATTTTTTATATGCTATTTTTATTTTTTAATATTTTTTTTTAACATTTTTTCACGCAATGTGTTAATTATTTTTAAGATCATGTAATAACTAATTATATATTAAAAAATACAGGAATACTTAGGACTAACATTATTTAGTGCTTCATAAATTAGCATTTTAATATTTGCATTAATTGGACGAGAACATAAAGAGTTAATCTATATTAATAAAATAACAAATCGCTCTGTCTGTGTGTGTGTGTGTCTGCGATAGTTAGCGAAAACTACGGTACGTACGAAGCTCAAAATTTTTATGAAAGTAGCCCAATATCTCTCCTGATGCACCTGACGCTCAGAATTTCAAAATTCTATTTATTAACTGAGTAATTAATTAAATTCCAAACCTCACTCTCATAAAAAATCGCTTTTTTTTAGCTTTTTTCCTTTTCATTCTCTTATGGTTGGTTGGTTGCATAAAACTTTCGCAGAAATAATTTAAAAATCTGGGACTGACCTTTAAAATTCATAGAGTAGCAAACTGTCAGTTTAAATGAGGATTTTTTTTATTATTATTACAGCTGCTGTACGCCATGGAGGAAAAAGATAGGTGGTGGCGAAGTAAACGGAAAAAAAGGTTTGCAATTTGAAACCATTTATCGCTGAAATTTTAATGTCTCAAAATAAAGCACGAGGAAGGAATTTTGTATTAATATGACGGATTGGAAGAAATGAATTACAGCTGAAGCATATTTTACGAAGAAATAGCAATTTTTTAATGGTTTTTTCTATTATATTATTTATTAAAATAAATATTTGCTTTTAGAATAATTGAAATTGGAAAATTTACAATAATTAAATGTCAAAACAAAATAAATGAAATATTGAAAACATATGATTTGAAGTAAAAAATTGTATTACTAAAAGTTTTCTCTTTTTCCAGAAATTTTTAATACTTTATAACGTAGATGAAAAATGTTTATGATTTAACAACATATTAATAATTCCATGTCAATATATAAAATATAGTGATGAAAATATTCTTTTAAAAGAATGCATGAACACTTAAATAATAATATTATTCTAAAATCTAGATTTCAGAGTGCAGACGATTTTAACACATTAACGAAAGAATGTTGATTTTTAAAGCAAAGTCTAAAATGATGCTTCTATATTGATATTTCAAAGTCATATGATAAAAATAATCAAATAATTCTTGCCTATGATTAATCTAATTGTATCTTTCATGCATTCTGATCGTGTATTACAGGCAATAATGGCACAAAACGTTATTTTTTAAACGAAATTTTAGTCATCTATTCAATAACAGTTTAAAAGGTAAAAAACGAAGGCAAAGAAATACTGGTTTAAACCAGTTTGAATTGATCGGAGTTTCAAAGGACATGGTTGGTGCTTATTTGGACTTAATGTAGCGGATTTTAGAGTTACATTTTTTGCGTCACCCCAAAACATTATACTGCCACTCTATTAATTTCTTTTTACTATATGGTTTTACGCATATTTTTGGCATTTCGAACATTAGAATGTGAGTCATTAGCTGTGTTGCTGTAAAAAACATTACACAACACTTTTCTATGAGTTTATTTTTTTAATCATTGATTAAATGTAAATATGTTCTGTTCAATTTAAAATTGTAATATGGCTTTAATTTGTTTTTAAAACAAAAATAAAATAGCTGTTTGGCGTACAATTGTTTGTATCCGCAAACGATTCATTCACCATAATGAATTATCAAATAGCAAAGTAAATTATCTATCAGAAATAGCCATAAAAAGAATAGTAGCAAAACTGATTATAAACTTAATGATTAGACTAATTTAAACATAACCCGATCCCAAACAGAAAAAAAAAACAGACCACACTCCGATCCGTGATACGCAAAATTTCCGTGAGTATAAACCCGACCCTGACCTAAAAATTCTGTTTGGAAAAAACTATGGATTTGATAACTGACCCGAACCAAATCTGAATCCCGCAAAAATGCTTAAGTGAAGCATAACCCGATTCAAACAAGGAAAAATAATTTTCGTGGGTATGAAATCTGACCCGAACCCAAATATTTTCTTGAAAAAAACCCGAAATATGACTCGAACGAAATCTGAAACCGATAAAAATATTCCAGAGAACTATAACCCGATCCCAGCAAGACAGAATACTTTCCATGGTTATAAACCCGACTCAAACCTAAAAAACTCCGTTTGAAAAATCCATAACTTTGACCCAAACCACATCTAAATCTGACCAAAGTATTCGAAAGAATTATAACCGGATTCGAGTAACACAAAATATTTTCCGTGGACATGAAACCGATACGAACCTAAAACTCCCATTCAAAAAATACCTGAAATTTGAATCGAACCAAATCTGAATCTGACAAAACTATTTCAAAGAAACGCAACCGGATCCAAACAAGACAAAATATTTCCATGGAGATGAACACAATCCGAACCCCAAAAAATTCTTTGAAAAAATCGCGAACTGAACGAAATCTGAACTTGGCAAAAATATTCCAGTGAAGAATGTCCTTATTCGAACAAGACAGAATTATTTCCGTGAACATGCAAGAAGACCCGAACCTAACAGCTATATTTGAAGAAAAAACCCGAAATCTGAATTGAACCAAATCTGGACCTGACAAAAATATTCCAAAGAACTATAACCCAATCCAAGCAAGACGAAATAATTTCTATGGACATAAACCCATCTCCAACCTAAAAAATTCGATTTGAAAAAAACTGAAATTTGACCAAAACCACATCTAAATTCGACCAAAATATTCGAAAGAATCATAACTGGATTCGAGTATGACAAAATAATTTCCGTGGACATAAACGAGATCCGAACCTAAAAATTCTATTTGAAAAAATACCTGAAATTTGAATCGAACCAAACCAGAACCTGATAAAAAATATTCCAAAGAATCGTAACCGGATCTGAATAAGACAAAAAATTTCCATTCACATGAACCGAATCTGGACCTAAAAAATTTCTTTGAAAAAATCACGAAATCTGAACTGAACCAAATCTGAACTTGAAAAAAATATTTCAGTGAAGCATGTTGTTATTCGAACAAGGCAGCATAATTTCCGTGAACACGCAAGAAAAACCGAACCCAAAAATTCGATTTGAAGAAAAAGTCGAAATCTGAATTGAAACAAATCTGTTCCCGACAAAATTTTTCCAAAGAACCATAACTGTATCCGAGCAAGGCAAAATAATTTCCATGGACATGAATACGAACCGAACTTTAAAACTCAATATAAAAAAAATCTAAAATCTGAACCGAACGAAATCTGAACCCGACAAAAATGTTCTAATGATTCATAACCAGATCCGAACAAGACAAAATAATTTCCATGGACATGAAACCAATATATGCTTTGGTAACATGTAGGTTGCAATTACATTACGGTAAGTCTTTGATTATATTTAATTTCCCGTTAGGTTACAGTTAGGTCAGGGTTAAGTTAAAGTTAGGTTAAAGTTAAATTGCATTTATGTTATGGTTAGAATAAGGATATGTTACAATAAAGTGAAGGCTAGGTTACATTTATGTATATTTAATTTACGGTAAGGTACTGTTAAGTCAAAGTTAGATTACAGGCAGGTTATGGTTACGGTACAAAAGTTTACGGGTAGGAATTTATCCATAGAGTGAGCATTACGCATGATTTGATTAAAAATAACACTTACTTTTGTTAAATGGCTCTCAAATTATAACACTATATACCAACATTTTAGCTACCAGCGAGTATCGATTTCATTCATGGTATAGTCGGATTTAAGAGTGATATAATTAGTTTGAAATTCAAAATATTTCACTTGGGATTTCTATGTGAAAAAAAATAATTAGTTACATGACTTAACAGTGATTTTTGATAAATATCAACACTTTAACACAAAAATCACGCAGTCGTTGGATACATATTCCCTCCCGCGTTTCTCATCGCTCATTTTGAGTATTTTTAGAGCTTAACATTAGCTGTTTTTTAAACCGATTTTTCACACAGTCAGTGGCCACGTATTTCAAACAATGCATTTCTGCATGTTTCGAGTTAATGATAAAATCATACAAATTTCAAGTTCGTTTAATATTGTTAATACGGACCCGGGCAACGCCGGGCGGGTCAGCTAGTCTATATTAATAAAAGAACAAAACGCTCTGTCTGCGTGTGTGTGTGTGTGTGTGTGTGTCTGCGATGACTAGCAAAATCTACAGCATGTACGAGGCTCAAAATGTTTTTGAGAGTAGCCCCAAATCTCTCCTGATGCACCTGAGCTTCAGAATTTCGAAATTCTATTTATTAACTGAGTAATTAATTAAATTCCAAAGATCACTCTCATAAAAAATCGCCTTTTTTCTTCTTTTTTTCCCCTTCATTTAGTTATGGTTGGTTGGTTGCATAAAACTTTCGCATAAATAATTAAAAAAAGCTGGAACAGACCTTTAAAATTCATAGACCGGCAAACTGTCAGTTTAAATGATGATTTTTTATCCATGGAGGAATATACTGGAGGTGAACTATAATGATTTGGGTGATGCCAAAAATGTAACCCTACATTAAGTCACATTAAGTCCAAACAAAACCACGTGCTTTGATTCACCTATCAATTCAAACCAGTTAAAACCCGTATTTGATTGCTCTTGTTTTTTATCGTCGATTTTTTTACTAGACAGCGAATTAAAATTTCGTAAACAATGAAGTTTGTGCGAAAAAAGAAAGAAAGAAGTAGAAAATCTTTTAATATATTGCTTGAAAAGATAACATTATTTTGCTAATATCTGAAAATCGTTTGCAATCAGAAATCTGTATTTTAGATTAATATTTATTACTTATGTTTTCATACATGATTTTAAAAGAATGTTTTCATTATTATATTTTAAATATTATTTAAATGCAATTATTAATAAGTAACAAAACAAATTTCTTTTTAACAAAAATAAATAAAGATGTTTAAGTAAATTAGCAGCGATTGACGTAGGCAAAATAGAGATCTATTTAAAAATTTCATTCCATAAAAGAGAGTATTTATTAATTATTTTGAAATATTTGAATTATTTATGCGTATTGTTATTTGCAAATAAAATGAGTTCATCAGACTGGAAAAGTTTAGCTGCAAGACCGAAATTATTATCAATAAATGCTTGGTTCACATTTGAATAATTGCTTTTGATCTTACGATACAAAATTTTATTTTCACAAAATTCTTATATTCATCGCCTATTATGGAGGATGAAGACGCTGATTAACATTAACTTTATATTTAAAATTTAAGCATTCTGCATTTTGACAAAAAAAAAAAAAAAAAAATCCATATCTGTATTGCTCTTTATAGTAAAAAAGCAGTTACCTTTAGATATTATATATATCAGCCTTTGACTTTTAGTAAATTGTTTTAAAATTCTTGAATTATATATATATATATATATTCATCTTGATTTTTTTTATCCCTGAATTATTTATTTAGAATAAATTTATTTGTGATATCGAAACCCTGTATTTATGCTTCATTTTTCGTATTTAAATGCGATTAATCTTAAAAGATGTGTAATTTATTTTCTAATAATTTTAAAAACATGATAAGAATCGAAATTTTTATTGCGTGAAAATCAGCTCATATTTTTTACAGCTCTCAAATTTTATTATGCTTTATATCTGTTGTTTTAGGTGCTTTCCTAATTATGTAAATACGTAGCACCTATAGTTGTCGTTCAGTCCATCCGTCTGTCTGTCCATTCGCATATAACAACGCAAAAACTACCCAACCGAATCGTTTGAAGTTTAAAATACATAATTAATACATAATTTTGTCAAGTTATTTCAAATTTAAGATAGATCAATTATGCATAGATGAATTACAGGGACAATCAAAAGTATCCCGTTACATTACGGTCAAAGGGGGGGGGGGGTTCAAATGCATTTTAATCATTTGAAATTTAAAACAAATAATTATTACATAATTTTGTCGTGTCATTTTAAATTTTATAGAAATTGGATGCATAAATCAATTACAGGAACAATAAAAAATATTCCATGACATTACGGTCAATGGGAAAAAATGTTTCAAATGCATTTTAATGGTGTTAAACTAATTCAAACTTAATAAAACTGACATGAACCTATGAAGTATATATATACTAAAATATACATTCTGTACAATCTGTGATGCAAAGAATATTTGTTTTTAAATTACAGGAGCACATAAAAGTATTCCATTACATGAAGCTATACGGAGAAACATTGTTTGTGGGGCGTGTTTTAATTACATTAAACTATTTAGCATTTTATGAATATGATATACGTTGCTGAGGTGTAATAAAAATTACTTCCTGTATATTAACAGGAACACAAAGATTTCTACTACTATAATGTAACCGAAGTACTGTCTACAATATCCGCAAGATCTGAATATTTTAAAAACTTCGTTATCGTACGAACGCACCTCATTTGTTACGCTTCACGTGTAATTTCCAACTTGTTTGTTAATAGTTTCTCAAAATTTTTTATTGATAATGCTGTTATTTTGAAGAAGTAAAATTTTTATATTTGTCAAAAATTGATCTTATTAATGTAAGGCATGACTATATGCTAACAATATTTGTTTTAAAACATGTTTTGGAATTTTTTAATAACTTGTAAGTATTAAAATTAGCTCTGTTTCAGGCGGAATACTGTTTATGTGTCGGATTCGAATTCAAATATTAGCGGTTCAGATCGATAAAAAACATTTATATTGGATTCCGATTTGAATAGAATTTTCGTGTTCAGGTAAAATACAACCCGACCCATTCAAGGATCTAGTCTCGCTGCAAATTTAACATACATTTTTACTTGTGCAGCTTTAAGCGTTGAGCAAATAAGCAAAATTATAATATCATTTTTTTATAATGTTGCAATATTATAATTTTTCAACATTACAATTTAAGCAACATTATATCATTTTAAACACTCTTACTTTCCTTTGAATGAAATTTTATAAATCACATATTGAAAAATATTGAAAAAGCCCGGTTTTAAACTATATTGAGCTACACTCTTCACATTTTGAATATGCCTATACAGGGTGTTTCAAAGTTATGCATCAGAAATGTCAGGCAAAACAAATTTTTATGTATCAGGCGTAATTATGCATCAGGCAATTAGCGGGAACATTAATGAGCAGATTTGCAAAGGAATGTGGGTGCGGAAATGTAGCGTTGAGGAGAATCAGTGAATAATTTATGTCTATTTCACTATAATTTAGTAACATATTTTGGCCGCTAAAAGCTCCCAACCATATATCATTATCCCCATAAACGGAATTCTTTTGTGTGGCTCTTTAAATAAATAATAAATGTTTAGCAAACCCCATATTCTACAAAATGCTTGTTATACTGCCGTTTATAAATGGATATCAATTTCTTTATGTTTTAAATGGTCTAACGTCATTGAAATGAACTTGAAACGATTTTTCCCATTGACCATAATGTAACAGAATACTTTAGACTGTCTATGCAAATGAACTATAAATTCTACACATTTCCTTTTCAATAGCGATCACGGTGTAGTACACGTCAATAACACATAAAAAATGCTACGAGCATCAGAGTTTATTTACAAGAGTTAGAATAGAACTCGGCCACACAAACCGGAGTCATAAACATTTTTCATCTACGTTATAAAGTATTAACCAGTAAAAGAAAATCCTGCGTTAAGCATAGATTATAAAACGCTATCCAAATTTCCTTAATTCTTTAACAAAACTTCGTTATTCAGGGAAATAGGTGTTACTGCCCATAACCAAATATGTATTCCAATACTTTTGAACAGCTCTGTATTTGATTTGTCGGTTGATATATATACTATATCATGGAGAGATTTAGTTTAGCAAAAAAATGCCTAGCTGGGTGAAATTTTTCTTTTGGCAGTTTATACGTTTGTTCAGCCCTGCAGTTTACCTAGTACCTTTATTACACGAAAGTATTTTGCTAAAATTAATTATATAAAAAAATAAATAAAAAATATTAATCAAACAACAATACTCTTTAAACTATTTAAATCATATTTCCAGAAATTATCATCCTTAAACAAACCTGTATCCAGTTCTTTGCGTGACCCTGTATATCATTTAATATATATTCTACAAACATTTCACGATAAACTAAATGCGATTCGACGTAAAAATGCAAAACTTTTTTAAAAACAAACCTTTAAGTAAATTACACTCACATTCAATAACTTTTGCGAGTTCTTTTGAGTAACCCTGTATATCTTAATTGTGTAACTGTTATAGCATTTATGCACACCATATAATGTGAATACATTTAGTGACCCTTAAAAGCGCATATCATAATTAAAAATGCATTTCATCTATGGAACAGTTACCATGCGTAATATACAGTACTTCGAATAGAATATGCTTTTTGAAGTCTTTTGTGTGTTCCTGTAAATGCTATGCACTTCGTATTATGCGTGAAATAACTCATATTAAGTCTCAGCGACGTATATCAATTTGATTACACATGATACCGTTTACCATCGTTAAAATATGTCACAAACAATTTCCTCCTTTATTATCATGTATTAGAATTATTTTGTGTGGCCCTGTAAATGAATAACTATTCTTTTAGCTGCATATTTTAGTGTGCTTTTCGTAGATGCAAATAAATGTGAATACGTTTGTCCGGCCGCAACATCTTTAAAATTAATTTGAAACGATTTTTCCCCATTGGCTCTAATATAATCGAAAACTTTTGATTGTCACTGTAAATCAACTAATCGTGGTAGAAACTTCATTTTTAATAGGGTTTGTGCCTGTGTAAACTTCAATAACATGGTAAAATTTCTTTGATTCCGAGTATATTTACGAGAGTTAGAGCGCGGACAGACGGACAGACAAACCGAATGCATAAACATTTTTCAATTTTGTTGAAAAGTGTTAATAATAAAAAAGAATACTGCCCAGTTAAACTGATGGCATTGAGCTCACAGGCTACAAATACTAGTTGTACATTAAAGCCTTATATTTTCAAGGGTTAATTCCGTTCGAAAAAAAAAATTAAGAAGGGGAAACAGCTCTCCCCTTTCCTATTTTTTTATACTTAATCACTGAACCTCCTATACTATCAAAGACATGCTTTATCATATAAAAAATCTATATCCAAAATTCAGAGCAAATGAGATAATTCTTAATTAAAACCCATTTAGCATTTATATAATTTAAAAGGAGTTATCCCCCTCTTTTATACTTAACCATTAAACTTCCAAAACTATTCAGAGATTTGAACGAAATCTGAAAATTCTGCTTGAAAAACCCATTTATATAAATTAAGGGGGGGGGCATTAGAACCCCTGTTCCCCCTATTTATACTTATTCAATGAACACCTAATAACAGTCACGGAATCGCCTCATCAGAATGATCCTAATCTAAATTTTGAACGAAAACTCAATTCTGCATGAAAATCCCATTTATATCAATTAACGGGGGGGGGGGGGCATTAGTACCCCTGTTCCCCCTATTTATACTTATTCAATGAACACCTAATAACAGTCACGGAATCGCCTCATCAGAATGATCCTAATCTACATTTTGAACGAAAACTTAATTCTGCATGAAAATCCCATTTATATCAACTAACGGGGGGGGGGGGATTAGAACCCCTGTTCCCCCTATTTATACTTATTCAATGAACACCTAATAACAGTCACGGAATCGCCTCATCAGAATGATCCTAATCTAAATTTTGAACGAAAACTTAATTCTGCATGAAAATCCCATTTATATCAACTAACGGGGGGCATGAGCTCCCCATTCCCCCTCTTATACATATCGAATGAACTCCAAAAACGAATCAGGGAAGCGCCTTGTCAGGATATACCTACATACAAAATTTCAAGTGGATCGGATATTTTTATCATGAGTTATCGCGTTACGCACGAACGCACATACATACAGAACGGACGGGCACATAAGCTCTGAGGCTATGATAGCCTGTGAGCTAAAAATTACTGTAAAAAGAAAACTTTTAATAATACAATTTTTAGTTTGTATCAAACGTTTTCAATTTCTTATTTAATTTTAATTTGAAATTTAATAATAATAATGACATTTAATAACAATAATAATTTCCGAATTTTAATTATTTTAAAAGTAAACATTTCTTTTAATAAATAATAATAGAACAAAGACCATTTTAAAAATTTCCTATTTCTTCTTAAAAAATGCTCCAGACGTAATTAATTTCTTTCAATTCGTCTTATTAATACAAAATCCCTTTCTTTTTTGGAAGCTTTCCAATTTTTCCAAAAAAATTAAAAAAAAATTTGAGCGATAAATGGATTCACATTGCAAACCTTTTTTAAGGCTTAGTTCACCTCCACCTATCTTCTTCCTCCATGTTTTTTATCACAGCGGTTGTAAACCATGGAGGAAACAGATAGGTGATGGTGAAGTAAACCGAAAAAAAGGTTGCAATATTAAACCATTTATCGCTCAAATTTTAATGTTCCAAACAAAAGCATGTGGAAGGGACGAATTGAAAGAAATGAATTACAGCTGAAGCATGTGGAAACAAAAGCATGTGGAAGGGACGAATTGAAAGAAATGAATTACAGCTGAAGCATATTTTACGAAGAAATAGTAATTCTTTAAAATGGTCTTTTTTCTATTATATTATTTATTTTAATAAAATGTTTGCTTTTAAAATAATTGAAATTGATAAATTCGAAATAATTAAATGTCAAAATAAAATTAAATAAAATATCGAAAACATCTGATTTGGACTAAAAATTGTATTACTAAAAGTTTTCTTTTTTTTTCAGAACTTTTTAATACTTTATAACGTAGATGAAAAATGTTTATGATTTAACAACATATTAATAATACTATGTCAATATATAAAATATATTTATGAAAACATTCTTTTAAAATCATGCGCGGAAACTTAAATAACAAATATTAGTCTAAAATCTAGATTTTAGAGTGCAGACGATT
This sequence comes from Maratus speculifer, assembly GCA_964019185.1. Taxonomy (NCBI): domain Eukaryota; kingdom Metazoa; phylum Arthropoda; class Arachnida; order Araneae; family Salticidae; genus Maratus; species Maratus speculifer. The sequence continues at coordinate 275,568,753 of OZ025290.1, forward strand.
TTAAGACATTAACGAAAGAATGTTAACTTTTCAAGCAAAATCTTAAATGATGCTTCTAAATTGATATTTCAAAGTCATATAATAAAAATAATCACATAATTCTTGCCTATGATTGATATATTTGTATCTTTTATGCATTCCGATCGTGTATTGCAGTCAATAATGGTTCAAAACATTATTTTACGAGTAAATATCAACACTTTAACACGAAACTAACGCAATCGTTGAATACATATGTTCCCTCCCGTGTTTCTCATTGCTCATTTTAAGTATTTTTAGAGCTTAATATTTGTTGTCGCTTTTAAAACCGATTTTTCACAAAGTCAGCTATACGACATATTTCAGGCAATGCATTTCTGCATGCTTCCAGTTAATGATAAAGTCATACAAATTTCAAGTTCGTTTAATATTGTTAGTACGGACCCGGGCAACGCCGGGCGGGTCAGCTAGTTCTATATAAATGATCAATTATACAGTTAATATTTTTTTAACCAAATGCAAAGAATAACCATATCTTATAGCAGTATCTCGAACATTTTTTAAGTTATACATTTTAGATGAACATATATTTTTAATTCTATGAGCAAAATTAAGTAAAATATTTATATATGGGTGATTCTACGATAAGAGGTTCAAAAACATGGAGAATTCGGCCAAAAAGAAAAGTTTGAGTTTGATCAAAAACCTTTAAATTATGATTTTTGTCCCGTTTATTTACTTTTTCATATAAGGGCAAATCACTTTATACATATTTTATAACTTTTTCTGGTCAGTGACTCGCTCCCCTGGCAGTTATCGTGCCAGGAGAAATACGGCAGGGGAGAGACATTTTCGTGTAAATTCAAATTTTTTAACTGACTGAATTAGTTTTTCGGTTAATTGTATATTTCACTTTAAGTATTACCGTATTGTTTAATTAGGGTAGTAAATGCAATTGAATTAAATGAATATTATAAGTTTTATGACTTACCAGGGGAGATACACTATCACCGTGCGAAACCACTACAATGCACGGTCGCGTCTCAACAACTAAAAATGGCGACCCTTAAATGGCTTGCGCGTTTAGTATTGCTAACTTCAAGCCAATAGATGTCCTTAAGCACTACTTCCAATATAGCTATCCTTGAATTTATATTTGTTTCAGCGGAACGAAATTTGACAAGGGAGAGACACAAAAAAAGCGGGACAAAAGTTAATTTTAAAAATTATTTGAAATTAACAAAATTATTTCATTTTTTATTTTATAATATGTAAGTATAATTACTTAAATTCCAATTAAACATACTTTACATAAGCATCTGGCGGAAAAAATATATGTATTGTTTGAAAGTTAAATTGAAACCGGCAAGGGAACATGCCAGGGGAGGGGACTTTTTAGACTTTGTAAGAAATTTCAGAAAAATGTGTTTAAATTAGGCATTCAATCGTGATGTTATTTAATAAAGTATATTAAGATGATGCGATTCATTGCAAAAAATAGCAACATATAGAATAAAAAATCTGTTTTAAACGGATTGCCGTACAAATTACCTCTTATCGTAGAATCACCCATATACAGATTTATAAAGGCATCAAATGTAATGAGTAAAGAGGTTTACTTTGAATGGAAAATCATTAGGTTTATCATAAATATCAAATAGAATTTTACTAGCAAAAGCCATGCTTTGTTTGGATTCGCGAAGCATTATTTTATAAAACAGATATTTGAAAGTAACAATATTTTTTTTTTTTCATTTTGCATCTTTATTAAACAAAAACGTTATTTTATGTTTTGGCGCATTTTAATTTTTTATTTATGATGTAAAACTGGCATAATAAGATATTTTCGAAGCAAACTTTTACAATTTTTTTTTTAAAATTTCAACTAAAAGCTCTTTTAAAGATGTTTTTACAATTTCAAGTAGCCACTGGTGTTTTTTAATTGTTTGAAATATGCATGTTTCCAATCTTTGTAATCAACATCCGATAATCTTTGATAGCTATTTTAGAATAATATATTTGAAGAAAGCTTGAAGAAAGTTACTTCTTCAAAATCCTATTTTCTGGAAAAAACATTTGAAATCTGCTTTCGTTGATACCATGAATTTTTAACTGTAAAACATTTTATTTTAATTTCTTCGTTTTTATACATGTTAGCGTATGAGAATTGCTGTAATTCTCTCCGCGTGGGAGAACGTTTTACTTTCTGCGAATGGCAACTCAATTAATGGAATTACCTTTTAACGAAGCGCTCTCTCATTCTCGCAGTGACGTTTTCACGAATAATTATTGTTGTGTTTGCGAACTTATTAAAGTTTTATTTTTCTATAAAATCCTTCTGATTAATGAGTCGATATTATTTAGCCACAATACGACCTTCGCAAAAATATTTATAAAGAGCTTGAACCAACAACTTCACGCAGATCTTTTAATTTTTCATTTATATAACAAATTTAAGAATTAATTTTATTTGTTTACAATTATTTTGTTGCCAGTTTACAAAAAAAAAAAAAAAAAAAAAAAAAAAAACCCTAATACAATTCTTTTAAAATGTTTATGAGCGCGTTCAGAGACCAAAACACGAGTAACTCGGAAAATCGGGGAATGACGTCATACTGGTTTCTCGGGGAAAGGTTGGGTTAAAACTTCTCTGAACGGCTTCGGAAAAAGTTACGGGATTTTTTTATTTACATCAACAAACATGGCGGCAACTGGGCTTTTGATGGTGCAGATAGATTATTCATCAGATGAGAAGATTATAATATTTTCTCAATAATCACTCTTGTTAGAAGGAGAAGTGTTTAAAAAGTTATTTTTTATGTTAAATATATACTGTGGCACAAATGTCTGCTGCAGATTTTGCTGGCGATTTTAGTGTGAAGTGGAGATGCAATCATTCGGTTGAAAATATGGTATGTTTAAATTATTATGTGCTTATATCTATAAAATTTGTAATAAAATTCTCGCCCTCTCGCGAAAAAAAGCATATATCAAATAAACGTTTCTGCTGACATTTCCCTCCCAAGAAACTTCTATTTTATGGATGTGTAAATTATAAAATAAATTTAAAATGATCGGGAAAAAAAAGCCAGTCGCTTAATTTGCTAAATATCTTTATGTACATGGCGAAAATGGGCAGATTGTGTGTTTCCATAAATTCAAGAATATGGTAACACAACTGTCGGTAGCTGTAACTATATTGCAATGTGTTTGTTTTGATGCTTACTTAGTTTATTTTTTATTTCCAAGTAATATTGTTTACTTTACTTCTATACTCTTAAAAAAAAAAAAAAAAAAAAAAAAAAAAAAAAAAAAAAAAAACCTCGCAGACAGCAGAAAAAATAAAAATATTTACAGAAAATTAAAGAAGTTTTTAAAACTGCTATCTAAAAATGTACATTTAAAATATCTTTTGTCAATTCTAATTGAACTTGGTATCAATATATTAACTTATAATGGAGTGTAATGAAATCACATAATGGTATCCCTATTGTTAAGAAGCCTGCTGGGAAGTCAAGGAACTCTGGAATCGAAGATCTGTTAAAATTTTTATGACAGCTGGATACATTATCAGGCAGATATTTTATTAATTTTCTGTCTGTAAATGTAGCCCGCTAGTCCTTGGTGTCTTCACTCAAGCTCTTCACTGATGTTGCAAGGTCTCATTTGTGACAGTGGATGTGTTTCATTCACAGTACGTTAATATGTTGATACTAAGTTCATTTGGGATTTCAAAAGTTATTCTACTCATACTTTTTTGGATAACAATAATAAAATGTTCTTTCTTATCCTGTAAATATTTTTACATTATCTTTGTCTGAAAATGTTATAAATAAGAAATGCAGACAATGTTCGACTATAGGGATTTTGGTGAGAATAAGAAATTTTGGATGCATATTTTCTGCATAGATGTAACTAGGGGAATCAGGGCAGGGGGGGGGGGGGGGGGTTGCTCAATCCAGAATTTTACATTGAAGTGATACCGTGATGATTGGGGGTAGTTATTTATAGTAAACATTGTAATATGTTTTAAAGCTCATTTCTATTCTATGCATTTCAATTTTTTATTTTAAATACTAGGGATGTAATGAGCGCTGTCTATTTGGTTTGGTCACACTATCATAGTATATGCGGTAGCATTTGGTATAATATGTTTAAGAAATGAAAAATGCAAATGTCTTTTTGAAATTTGTGGCAAACAGTTCACGTATGACAGTGATTTTCTTTTTTTTCAAAAGATAGAACTTGACAAGACGAATAAAATGATAGCTTTCAAAACATTATCGTAGTTTACTGTAGTTTTTTATTTAACTTTTAACGAAAAAATGAAGACCTAAAATTCAACAAGCGATAGCTAACAATCCCATGGAGGGATTAGCTTCATTTTTGGTTTATTTTAATCCTTTTGAGGTACTACTCTGTTATCCCGTCGACCAATTTCATCAAATTATAAATATCGCCAAACTAATAGCCAAATTATACTTATTGACATAATTTTTATTTTAAATAGCAAAAAAAAAAAAATAATTATTATTATTATTATTAGAATATTAATAAAAATACAAATAAAAAGTCAAAATAAAATCATGCAATGACATTTTAAACACCTTTAACGTATTTAATGTCATTGAACGTGACATTCCATTATCAGCATTTAATCTTAGAATTTGGCGGTAATTTTTTGGTCGATGGGATAACAGAGTAGTACCCTTTTTGGTAAAACTTAAAATAGATTTTTTTTTTTTCATCTTTGTATGTTTGACGATTGCCAAGAAAATCGAATTTGTGTCTTAAAGTTCCAGTTGAACATTGTTGCTGTTGTAGATTTTTTTTTTATTCGTTGCCACCGAGTTTAAATAAGTAATTTTTTATGTATGTAGTATAATTCATTCAAATTAAATAAATCATGTGGAAAACATAATTATTTGTTTTTATTGCGGAGCATTTAGTTTCAGTTCTTTGAATAAAGTTGTGAGCGCACTGTAATTATTTTCTTCGACTCCTTGGTTTATTTATCAGACATCATGCATTTTATTTGACAATGCAATAATTAATTCAAATATAAAAATAAAATTTTGGCAGCAAATATTTTTCTTTTCAAGATATAAAAAAACTTCAGTTTTTAATAAAAAATTTGAATGACAAGTATTAAAAAATGCTCTGGTGAGCAACAAAAAAGGTTAATATGTTTTTAAATACGAAAAAGTGTTTGACAAATGCTTCTAATTGAGCATGAGAGAGGACAAGGGGTCCCTTCTTGGCTGCAGCTCACTGTCAGTGCCAAATTTGAAAAAGTCATATTTGTGCTTTTTCCATATAAAAGAAATTTGCGTAAAACTTTGTCTTTTTTTTTAGTAAAATTTTCAATTCTGCTTTACATGTGAACTGCACTGTTGACTCTGCAATTCAAATCATTTTCTGTGCAGTTCTATGCTGGGAGCATGCTTGGTGGCACTGCATGAGTATGATACACTACAGGAACTAAAGTTTCTGGTACTATTTCGCCTTACATTCATGTTTAATTATGCTGCATTTTTCTTGGCTATGTCTTTGCGCTTCACATTTTTATCGTAATTGTGACTGATTTCCTTTACACAGAAAAAGTGCAAATATGATTTTTTCGAATTTGGTTATTGGCAGTGAGCTGCAGCCAAGAAATAACCCCTTGTCCTCTCTCATGCTCAATTAGAAGCACTTGTCAAACACTTTTTCATATTTAAAAACATATTAACGTTTTTTGTTGCTCACCAGAGCATTTTTTAATACTTGTACTACCAAATATTCAGCCAAACCAAAGATATTTAACAATATTTAGAAGAGACTTATTTTGCTTTTTGTGAAATATATTTCAATCAAAAATTAGATCACTTCCAATGACTTCTTTATATTTCATACAAAGCAAAGTTAATATGATCAAAATCTCATCTCATTAAAATGTTTTCATTATTATTAAAGTTGTGAACAAAAATTCGGGTTTAGCTTACCCTTGCTACCCTATATTTTTTATTGACTGTATTGTATTTTTGTTAGAAAAGTGAATAGCGAGAAGAATGGGAAAAGAAAATTAGTTTATTGTTTTTTTACAAAAATTATTTTATTTAAAAATAATTTCTATTCAAGTTCTCTTTAATCAAATCTCTTTCATACTGAATTCTGATAGACATAATCAGATTTTAAATTAACACACTACAACTGTAGAACTTGTCATACTTTTATAATAGTTAAATATTTAAGAGTTAATTAAAATATATTCTAACATCATTTTTTATTTGTCTCTTTTTTTTTTTAAATTTTAGACACTATTTTTAACAATATGTTAGCTTTACTTCAGTGATATGTTAACATCACAATTTGAAAGCTACGTTATTATACGTAAAAGTAAGAATTATATTGCATAAATAGAAATAGACCAAGAGGTGGCAGTGGGATCAAGTTCATGATTGAAATTCCAGAATTAGTTAAAACTCAATTGGCATATTAAAACGCAATTAGTCTGTCAAATCATATCTTAGTGGAAAACACCTGAAAATATGATTTTAGCAGTTGACTCATCAGTTTATTATTTTGTTTTCCTGCTCCATTGGTAAACTTACAAATCAATCACTAAAATCTAGTTTCCAAGTGTTTTCGACCAAGATATGACTCGGCAGATTGTGTTTCAATATGCAAATCGCGTTTTAACTAATTCTGGGATTTCAGCAGTGGACTCGATGATTGTCTATATGGCCACCTCCCGCTCTAAAATATTCCAGTGTTGGGTCATCCAATTTATTTTAAAGAAAATGGAAAATAAACTAGGCCTAAAATGTTTCTTCACAGAGGGCGTTCAAAGACTGAAAATCGAGTTACTCGAAAAATTGAGGAATGACATCATACGGGTTTCTCAAAGTAACAGGGGTTAAAATGGCTCTGAATGCTTTCGGGTAATGTGGGCAGATGTTTTTTATTTACATTTACAAATGTGATGGCAGATCTAGATAGATGATTGCATCACGCAATGCTATAGAATTTTGTTGTGCTCTGCGTTTGTTGGTATTTGAACCTGTGTTTAGTTTGTATTGAATTTTGACAGTATTTGATTCAAAAACTATGTTAACCTTTATGTGGGGGCTTGGACAACATCTGTCCAGGTTTGCAGGTATTCTCAGACAGATGCTGTCTGAGTCCCCCTGTAAAGGTTAAAATTATAGAGAACCTTTGATCACCATTTACATTGCGCCTGGAAGTGTATGTAGTGTATTATTATTTATTTATTTTGCTGCCAAAAAAGCTCTGAAATTTAAACCTAACCATAGTGCTATTACTGGAGGAATAAAAGTGAGTTTATTATTTTTCTCTTTGTATATGTATGCTCCAATGTATTTTTATAAGCACATATAATTTAGGTTTCATGTGTATATTTTTCTATAATGCAGTATTGTAGTAACTATAAATTTGTGTTCAAATTTAATAAATTAATTCTGTTCAGTGAATTAATAAACACAAGCCTACTTTATCTGATGAAAATTTTTTAGGCTATTTCCTATCTATATTTTAAAATTTATTTAACTAGCTTTCTTTGATGATGACTTAAAAAAAAAAAAAAACAGTGAAATTTATTCTAAATGATTTAAAACTTCTTAACACTTGGCTCTTAGAAATTAAAACTATCATAAATAGTGGGGAATAAATACACTTTGAGATTTAAATCAGTGTCATTGATAAAATGATGAAAAATGTTTTTCTGGGTGGGTAAAACGTATTTTTTTTTTTTAGCAAAATTAGATGTATTAATAATGTTGTCCCCTTTTTAAGATCAAGAAAAATGATAGTACTCATTATTTAATTATAGTATTCATCTGAATAATTTTGTTTTAATTCAGCAGTTATAGGTAACTCTTATTATTTTTGGAATTCTTCATGAATATTTAAGCTTTTCTGAGAGCAGTATAAATAAAAATATTGGTACTTATGTATTAACGCCATCGCAGAAGAAGTTGCATTAATGTGCCAATAAAGAGCAATCTTGTTGTTCACACCAGTGTTGAATTCAGGGGGTGGCCCGGGGGGGACATTCCTCCCGGAGCAATGAAATGTCCCCTGAGAAAAGTGTCTGAATTCAATATTAACTTGGTATAAGCTACGCAGTTATTACTGAAGTTGAAGATATACCAAGGGGCTGAGTTAAGAGGGACAGAAGAAGAATCATTTGGTATTTATATGATAGCTGGGTACACTCACAGGGCAGGGTTTCATTTTGATTTCCTGTTCTGTAAGTGTAACTCGCTAGTTCATTAAATACCTTAAATTACACGTCACAAGAATGTATATGGAACTTGGTGCTTAAGCTGTAATCGCTGTTAGTTGACAGGACACATCTTCCACACCACTTTTGTTGCTGCTCTGGTTTTTATTTAGTCTGTAATATCAGCATTTCATTCAGGAAATTAATATTAAGTTCATTTGTGATTTGAAAAGTTATTTTAGCTGTACATTACATTTTTGGATAACAATTCTGTTAAAAAGTTCATTATTTTATAGCTTTATCTAAAAAGTAATAAAAATTACAAATGCAATAAGAATTCTAAAATTAGTATGAGTGTGGCTAAATTAAAATGAAGAGATTCATATTAGTTTAATATTTTGAATGTTTAATAAATAAAAAAAGAACATAGTGTGAATAACTACAAAAGAGTATTTTTGTAGCTTTATCTTTTCCAACCAGGGTAGTTAAATACCTAGGATTTTTCAGAAAAGAACCAACCCACTGTATTTTTTCAGGGTTTTTGTGTTTTTTTTTTTTTTTTTTCGAGTTATGGGAGGTGGTTCAGAATGCTTGGAAAAAAAAAGTACTTATTACTAAATTTAAATTAGCTAATTGATTACAAATATATATAAATCAATGATAGTAATCAAAATTATGCTTTGCTTTTAGATAAATTGATTATTAATAATAATTTTAACAATAAAACTATCATTAAAGTATGTTACTAAAACTAATGCTGCTGAATCAGAATTTTTAAACTAATATTTTGTTAAGGATAAAGTATGTTTATTCATTTGAATTGAAGTGATTGCCTATATATATATAATAAATATTTTCTCTATAAAATTCATTCTAAAAATTGAATTCTGAAACATATTGATTAATATAATGATGGATTGCAAGATTTTTTCTTTTTAATTGTTTGCATTCCAAAATGTGTTGCTATATTCTTTCTAAGGCATAGTAACATTTCCTTAGCCTGAGGTAAATAAGAAATTTCCATTTTCCATATTCAAAGCATTCTTCACTCCATTTACTGAAAGGACAATAAGAAGGAATTTTCAAGAACAGAACAATATATACTTCCTTCCTTCCTGTTTCTGTAGTCAAGAAAAGTAATTTGTTTTGATCTTAAAAATCCAACACTTGACGTCAGAAATGTTTATGTGGTTCATTTGATGTTTTATGACTTTTATCAGAAGTCTAAAAATTAAAGATCACCAGTGAACATTGTTGACTATGTCTCTCTATGTCTTTCATTTGCTGATGATCACAGAATGCTCTTAAAAGAAAGGCAATTGACATATCGTCAGTTTTTTCTAAAGCAAACCAAATTAAAGTGCATTAGTAATTTAACTGTTACAAGTAATTAAAAATAAATTTATGTTACAAGAATTTAATTTTTTTCTTTTTGTTTAATAAATAAAGTAATAATGTGAATTACAATACTTTAACAGCGATTTTAGCCAAATACCAAATATTTGGCACACAAGTTCTTTAAATTTCAGAGTTTTAAAATATTAAAGATTTTATATAGATCTTTTTAAAAAAATAACTTTATACACTAAAAAAACCTATACTTTGAATTGATATTTCATAAGAGGATAGTTTTAAAGCATTTTTAATTTGATGGACTCCTTTATAGGTTAAAACGAATGAATAATATTATCTGATATTCTAAAACAAATATTGAAAAATAACTTTATATTGCAGTATTTGCTCATAAAAATATTAGATAAAAAAGCATATTTTTCATTCTGAAGAACCAAAATGTTATTCTGGCTAAAGAATCAAATATTTAAGAGTGCTGGTCGATAAGATATCAAATTCCTTTGCTAGAGTCAAACTTATAGGTTCATAATGCATTCATATTTTTAAAATATCTCCACTGGAAATTATTTTAGTAACTTCTATTTTCTTAAAATATGCATATTATCTTTGTGTGTTTTTGTAATCAAAATGTTTCTAAAATTTATACTTTATTAAAAAGTTTATGTGTTAAAATCATTATGAGCTGTGTTAAATGTTTAGCAATTACAAAAATATGGACAGACAAAATTTCAAATAAATGGAACACACACATGTAATTATTGATACATAAAGAATTATTCCTATTTTCTGCCCTTAGTTTTTACTTATATTAAACATATTTTGCCAAAGTAAATATATATTTTTTTTTTTTTTTTTTTTTTTTTTTTTTTGCTTTTAAGCTTAACTAATTTGTCATATGAAAAATTTAACATTTATATTCTAACTTATCTAAAATAAAATTTAAACTAGAAATATCTTTATTATTCTTTTTTTATCATGAATAAACGAAATTACTGTTCTAACTTGTCGAAATGTAAAACTTAGATAAAAAAAATGTCTATATTATCATTTCCTTAATATGAAAAAACGAAAACATAATGCAAAAAAACAAAAAAATAATCAAAACAGAGATATTCCAATAAACAGTCGCAGTTACGCTATCAAATGATAAACAAATCAGATTACCCAACCACGTGATCACTTTACCCAACAAAATTCTTCAGGTAATGTGGGTTACCCGAAATCTCGGTAATTCACGGCTCTGAACGGTGCGAAAAGTCACGTGACGGCGGTCTCTGAACGCTTCGGGTTCTACTCGGGAAACCCTACGTAACCCAGGTTTACGTCTCTGAACGCGCTCTAAGTGTTATCAGTGCAAACGATTTTGCGGGATAATGAAAACATGTTTTATTTAATAAATTAATCATGATTCTATCTATAATTATACTCCATGATTTAAACTTTTTTTTTTCTGAAAATATACGCGTTTCATTTTTTATTTATTTGCTAAAATGCGTCCGTATTGGAAATGCATGTAAAATAAATTAATTAAAATAGTAATTTTTTTAACGTTTTACTGTAAAAAAAATTATATTCTGCAAATCTACAGATCATAATTTATTTTTGTGTTTAATTTGAAGTTAAAATATTGAATAGTTTTTTTGTAAAGCGTACGACAAATTGTAATTTGAGTGGACTAGTAGAGGATTCGCTTCGCTCATCCTAATTATCAGAAAGAGTAATATTAAGGTCGAGAAAGTTAATTTTATTATTAAGCATATCATTATAACCGTATTTTAAATTTTTATGGTATTTGATTGGTAATATATATATATATATATATATATATATACACACACAGGGTGTCCAGCAAATAACACCCTGATTTCAAAATTAAATTTCTCATAAACAAAGATCAACAGAATTATGTAGTAAACGGTTTGTTTATCAGGTAAGCTGTAAAAATCTCATACAAAAGTTTCGAACGGTAAATATTTTGAAAAGATTGTGTTCTGATTGCAAAGAATGCTTTGATTTGACATTTTTCTTGCTTTAGATTGCTGCCAGGGAATGTGTCTTTCGGCTTAAAGTGCCATATTTCATAGTTTTTTTAAATTAAATTTTTGAAATTAGAAATTCTAAAAATTTACTTCGAAAAATCTTTAAAATATTGCACTGTAAGCTGAAAATTTATTTCTCTGCAGGCACTCTAAAACAAGAAAAATGTCAAATCAAATCATTCTATACAATCAGAACGCAATTTTTTCAAAATATTCACTGTTTGAAATTTCTGTATAAGATTTTTACAGCTTACCTAATGAAAAAAACGTTTACCGCATATTACTATCGATCTTTGTTTTTGATAAATTTAATTTTGAAATCAGGGTGTTATTTTCTGGACACCCTGTATATATATATATATATATATATATATATATATATATATATATATATACTAGCTGACCCGCCCGGCGTTGCCCGGGTCCGTATTAACAATATTAAACGAACTTGAAATTTGTATGATTTTATCATTAACTGGAAGCATGCAGAAATACATTGTCTGAAATACGTCGCAGCTGACTTTGTGAAAAATCGGTTTTAAAAAGAACAACTAATATTGAGCTCTAAAAATACTTAAAATGAGCAATGAGAAACGCGGGAGGGAACATGTATCCAACGATTGCGTTAGTTTCGTGTTAAAGTGTTGATATTTACCCGTAAAAATCACTGTTAAATCACGTAACTAATTATTTTTTTCGCATAGAAATCCCAAGTGAAATATTTTGAATTTCAAACTAATTATATCACTCTTAATTCCGTCTATACCGTGAATGAAATCGATACGCGATGATAAAAGATTGGTATATAGTATTATAATTTCAGAACCATTTAACAAAAGTGTATATTTTTAATCAAAGCATGCGTAATGTATACACTGTGGACAAATTCCTAACCGTAAACTTTTGTACCATAACCATAATCTGTCTGTAACCTAACTGCGACTTAACATTACCCTACCGTAACTTAAATATAACATAAATGTAACCTAGCCGTCACTTTGAAATACCAATATAGAAGCATCATTTAAGATTTTGCTTGAAAAGTTAACATTCTTTCGTTAATGTCTTAAAATCGTCTGCACTCTGAAATCTAGATTTTAGATTAATATTTGTTATTTAAGTTTTCGCGCATGATTTTAAAAGATTGTTTTCATAAATATATTTTATATATTGACATAGAGTTATTAATATGTTGTTAAATTAAAAACATTTTTTCATCTACGTTATAAAGTATTAAAAAGTTCTGAAAAAAAAGAAAACTTTTAGTAATACAATTTTTAGTTCAAATCAAATGTTTTCAATATTCTTTTTTATTTTATTTTGATATTTAATTATTTCGAATTTATCAATTCCAATTATTTTAAAAGCAAACATTTTTTTAAAAATAAATAATATAATGGAAAAAAGACCATTTTAAAAAATTACTATTTCTTCGCAAAATACGCTTCAGCTGTAATTCATTTCTTTCAATTCGTCTTATTAATACAAAATCTCTTCTACATGCTTTTGTTTGGAACATTAAAATTTGAGCGATAAATGGTTTAATATTGCAACCCTTTTTTCGGTTTACTTCACCACCACCTATCTTTTTCCTCCATGGTTTACAACCGCTGTGATAAAAAATCATCTTTTAAACTGACAGCTTGCCAGTCTATAAATTTTAAAGGTCGGTTCCAGCTTTTTTAATTATTTATGCCAAAATTTTATGCAACCAACCAACCATAACTAAATGAAGGGAAAAAAAGAAGAAAAAAGGCGATTTTTTATGAGAGTGATCTTTGGAATTTAATTAATTACTCAGTTAATAAATAGAATTTCGAAATTCTGAAGCTCAGGTGCATCAGGAGAGATATTGGGCTACTCTCATAAAAATTTTGAGCTTCGTACGTCCCATAGATTTTGCTAGCCATCGCAGACACACACACACACACACACACACACACACGCAGACAGAGCGATTTGTTATACATATATATATAAAAGAACAAAACGCTCTGTCTGCGTGTGTGTGTGTGTCTGTCTGCGATGGCTAGCGAAATCTACAGCACGTACGAAGCTCAAAAATTTTTTTGAGAGTAGCCCAATACCTCTCCTGATGCACCTGAAGCTCAGAATTTTAATTTTTTGATTAATTCCATAGATTTTAATTATGAAGCGGAACTCACTCTCATCAAAAAGTCATTTTTTAAATGTTCTGGGAAAGAAAACGTTTGCACATGCGCAGAAACTCAATTACGCATCTAATCGGAGGAAGAACCTTTTCCTCCCGTTTATTTCTGTTTTGGGATCATTTTGTTTAAATCCAAATCAACCAAACTGCTCGACGTAGTTAAACTTAAGAGACATATTTCGAAAGATCATATTTTTATGTCTCAAATGCAATAATCAATTCGAAAAAATGTTGCAGTTAACCCTTTGAAAATAAATATTCAAAAATAGTCGTTTTTTGCAAAACTATTTTTCTCCCTTTTGTCAATGCCCCTCCAGGGCGTAATTTTTAAGATATAAACAAACCAAAAAGAAGATATTAAAGTTGAAACTTTCTTCTGACTGATGGTGTAATTGGTTTTAAAATATTTGGATTTTAACCCTTTCAAATACACTGACAAAAGAAGGTCATTTTGCGACTCGCAGAGAGGGTATTTTTTCCAAGCTAAAATTATCTTAACGTGCATATTTCAACTGAATCTTTTAAAATCTTCTCAATAGAACAAATGTATACTCCCTACAAAATATTCGACACGTTCGGACGGATAGAAATATTTTTTACAAAATAAAATGTGCGAAAAATTTGATGAAATCAATAAAAAACAGATCGTTTTCATTGCGGTTTTGACTTAGCAAAACGCAATCCTATAGGTACCGGTAAACAAAAAACATATTCTTTAATCTTAAAAACATTTTTATAATCTATGATGCCATCGGTTTTTAAAATATAAGATTTAACCCTTTCAAATACACCGGCAAAAGGAGGCACTTTGCGACTCACAAATAGAATATTTTTTCTACGCTAAAAGTATCTAAGCGTACATATTTCAGCCCAAACTTTTAAAAGCATCTAAATAGATCAAATTTACACCTTCTTAAAAAATTTTAAAATGTTCGGACGAGTAGAAATAATTTTTACAAAATAAAAAGTGCGAAAAATTTGAGGAAATCAATAAAAACCAGATCGTTTCATTGCGGTTTCGCCTTTGCAGGGCGCAATTCTATATACGTCCTGACAAACCGAAAATATTTTCTTAAAGCTAAAACATTCTCATAATTTATGTTGTAATTTGTTTTAAAAAAATATGAGATTTAACCTGTTCAAATACACCGACAAACACGAATTACATCCCGGCTAAAAGTAACTAGATGCCTATATTTTAGCACAATCTTTTTAGAGCCTTTCAATAAACCAGATTTACATTACTTTCAAAAATTTTGGAACTTTCGTATGGATAGAATTCTTTTTTTACAAAATAAAATGTGCGAAAATTTTTACGAATTCAGTAAAAACCTCAATGTTCCGTCGCGGTTTCGTTCGCTCTCGGTTCGCATTAGTTTCCAAAAAATCAAATTACATAGAAAACAAAATACCAAACAGCATGTGCTTTCAATTCAATATCTTTTTGCGATTTTTCCGTTTTAAAAATATAAATTTTGACAAAATGGACTTAAAGATATAAAATCATAGAAATTTGAGTTTAATTTAAGAGTCATTTAGAAAGCAAACAACACATTTGAAAAGTGAATAACATCACGAGCCCGGGCAACGCCGGGCAGGACAGCTAGTATATATATATATATATATATATATATATATATGGGAGAGTGGAGTACAATAAACCTAAGTACACAGTAGACCAACCCTTTTATTTTATTTATTTTTAAATTTTTAAAACTTTTTTCTTAAGGCTGTTTGATTACTTATTGCCTTCAAAATATATCCTTAGCTCAGAATAACCCATTTTATCCTAACTGGTTGTTTTGGGCTTTTAAAAGTAAAATTTAGCATCATCATACTTTTTTTTATTGTTAATTAAATTGATTAATAATAAAAAAACAGCTTTTTTTATAAAGGAAATATACTTGTTTTTATTCAACATTAAAGTAAATATGCTTAAAAGAATGTTTTAAGCTTTAAATAACAATTTTATGGAAATGTACTGAAATTCAAACTGGGTGCACAGTGGATCAAACGTTGCTGGGGTACAGTGACCCACAGCCTTATTCTGTTACTGTAAAGTAAGATTTTCAAAATATTTAATAATTGCTTATTCTCTACAAAGAAATACTGTTCCAAAATAAAAATTAAGAGGCAGATTTTATAAGAGTCAGACAGAAAAAAAGGGGGGGGGGAGGTCATTATACACACCATTTTTGATTTTGCCGAAATGTTTTTATGGTTTCTTCAAATTATTTTAGAAGATATGTATATTATGTTTCCCCCCCCCCCCCCAAAAAAAAAAAAAAAAAAAAAAAAAAAAAAAAAAAAAAAAAATTGTGACCTACAAAACAAAAACTTCTAAAGCGGCTTACGACCCAATATTTTTTTCGAATCGACATCTTTCTGTATTCTATTACCTCAGTGCATTGAGCATCAGCCAAAGATTTTTTTGTGATTATAACATTACATTTAGTAGCTAAATTGAATTATTTTGTAAACTTCATGGCTGACCTTCAGTGACACCCGGCGTTGCTCGTCAAACTTTGTCGTGGAAAGTAAAAAAAAAAAAAAAAACGCCATACTTGAGACCTCATAGACCCATGCGCTGAGGGTCAGCCACAGTTTTGGGGTTTAACTTGTGCAGTTCTACTCATTATTAACTGAATTAGCTCATTAGTTGCATGGCTCACATTCAGAGCGCTGCCGAAAAATAGCTAATTTTGTATCGAATGAAACAACAACAACAAAAAAAGTCTTTTTGGTGACCCTATATTTCAGTGCGCTGAGGGTCAAAGTGTAACTTGATAATTGTATTTTGTAGTATGAAACCTATCCTTTAACAGACATTTGACAGAACTTTGGCTAATGGCCATGCGAACACATACGGCTTACTCCAAGCCATTGTGGAAATGAAAAATATGGTAACGAAACATACAATTGACTATATACTAGACTATAACTTATTCACTTATATGTCACATTTTTTACGTTCTTCTATCTTTACAAGAAAAAAGTACTGGATTCGTGAAAAATTTTTAAATCCGGTTTTCGACTGATTTACACCTTTTATTAGCCAGAAAACGTGAAAAACATGTTTTTACAAAATGTCTCTCTCTGAGTCTATCTGTCTGTGTGTATGTGACAAAAATTTTGTGGGCGCTCTATCTCAAGAACTAATGCACTTGAATTTCACAAAACTTTAGATTCTGTAAGACCTTGATATAAATTAAATCTGATTAGTTTTTGGTGTATATCGCTCAGCAGGTGGCGCTGCTATACTGATTTATTTACAATTTCCACTATAGCCATACCTTAAGAATATTTATCACGAATATTCTTGATGATACGAATAAGATAATCACGAATTTTCATCAAATTTCAGATTCAATAAATCCTTGATATAGATTATTGTTTGGTGTAAATTGCCCAAAAGGTGGCGTTTCATGAAAATTTGTGCATTAGTTCTTGAGATAGAGCTTTTTAAATAATCATGAATAATGCCTCGTACCAGCATCAGGGACCGTTCAAGTATTACGTAAGCACTAAAGGGGGAGGGGGGTCCAGAGTCTGCTTATTTTTTCTGACAAGGGGGAGGAGGGGGTCACGACAATTCTTACATAAGCATTAAACAACGAAGCAACTCAAATTCAACAAGCAAACAAAGTATGATGGGGAAAGAGCGTTCTACAGTCCGTTCGAAATTCGCCGTTTATTTTCGATTTTATCCTTTGCTTATCCATCGGCAGTCGCGTGACATGCATCACCCACCCGCCCTTTGTCTTCATTGTTGTCTGTTAAGTTGTGTGCCAAGTCAAGTACATTGCAAGACAAGAAAAACACAGGAACCGGTGTGGCTAGGTTCTGTTGCCAGGGTAACTGGTCAGTTCACTTTATTTTAGGTAAGTCCGGTATTTTCTTTTCTCCCATTCAATCGGTCATGGAATTCCGTGAATTTTTGCAGAATTTCTAGAAATTTTTGTCTTTTCGCTCCTATTGTCGAACTTCCTTCTCTACAGGTTTTGGAACTTTAGAAAACAGAAAACCTACTTGGGGTTTTTGTTGTCTCTGATACACAGCACAGATATTTATTGTTTTAGTTTAGTTGCATAGTGAATTTACATAGTGAATTTTTAGTGAAAGAGTATTGCTTTTAGTTGCATAGTGAATTTAGTCGGATTTAATTATAGATACTAACATTGACAAATCCTTATTATATCAGAAACTTTATCAGAGCTTTAAAAAATCACGAAATGATACTCCTGCCCAAGTCGTGCAAAAAATGGCGAATGATGTTTGGCGTACAAAAATGAAGCAAAGTGCGACAAAGATCTTGAAAGGTTTGTTTTAAAGAGAATTGAAGAAGAATTGCAGATTGCAACCTAAAAGAAATCAACTTTTTTGAACTTTTTCACTAAGGTAAGTGTTTAACAAAGTTTTATCAAACAAATATTAAAGTTCGTAGAAATATAGAGTAGCTTACGTTATATTCTCAAGAGTGATTTTTAAAGTCTTGACATAGCTCTCTAGTTAATAATAATAATAATAATAATAATTAAAAAAAAAAAATCAACAAATTTCTATGTTTGTTGAAAACTTGTTTATTTTAATTTCTAAAATTTCCTTTATTTCAATGTTAAATTTTTACATTGCCTTTTTATTCATCTCATCGCATCACATTCTATCTTAAAACAAGTATTAAAAAATGCTCTGGTGAGCAGCAAAAAAGATTAATATGTTTTTAAGTATGAAAAAGTGGTTGATAAGTGCTTCTAATTGAGCATGATAGAGGACAAGGGGTCCCTTTTTGGCTACACTCATTGTGAATGCCAAATTTGAAAAAATCATATTTGCGCTTTTTCCGTGCAAGAAAAATCAGTCACAATTACGATAAAAATGTGTAGCGCAAAGACACAGCCCAAAAAAAAAAAAAAAAAAAAAAAAAAAAAAAAAACGCAGCATAATTAAACATGAATGTAAGGGGGAAAAGTACCAGAAACCTTAATTCCTGTAGTGTATTATACTCATGCAGTCCCATTAAGCATGCCCGCAGCATAGAACTGCAGAGAAAACTGATTTGTAATGCAGTTGCAATGCAGAATCAACAGTGCAGGGTCAACAGCGCATTTCTGCTTTACATTTTCACATGTAAAGCAGGATTTTTTACTAAAAATAAAGAGATTTTTTACTAAAAAGAAAGACGGAAAGTTTTACGCAAATCTCTTTTATATGGAAAAAGCGCAAATATGACTTTTTCAAATTTGGCATTCACAATGAGTGTAGCCAAGAAGGGACCCCTTGTCCTCTTTCATGCTAAATTAGAAGCACTTGTCAAACACTTTTTCATACTTAAAAACATCTTAACCTTTTTTGTTTCTCACCAGAGCATTTTTTAATACTTGTCATTCAAATTTTTTGATAAAAATTGAAGATTTTTTTTATATTTTGAAAAGGAAAATATTTGCTGCCAAAATTTTATAGTTGTATTAGAATATTTAAGAAAGTTATTGCATTGTTATATAAAATGTATGATGTCTGAAAAACAGGGTTGGAAAAAAACCTGGTTTTTTCTAGGGATGGGACGAATATTCGGCCACTATTGGGTATTCGGCCTATTCGGCCCTTTTGCCGAATATTCGGTTGGCCGAATATTGAAGGCTTGTTGACCGAATACTTCGGCCGAATACCTGTAGTTGAATATTTAGAGATATCTGGCCGAATATTTGTAAAATCTCGCCGAATAGTGAAAGATATCTTGCCAAATAAATTTAGGATTTAAAGAGTTTCATTTCTTACATTTTTTTTTTCTCTAATCCAAATTGGCTACTTCATTCATGAAGTCATTCTCATTCTTACTTACAAAATATACAGTTATTCGATTGCTAAAAAATACACAGCCTTTCTGTATTTCCTATAAAAGTGAATGATATTTTAGAAAATGCTGCCCAAGTTGCAGATTTAATTGTATGGGAAATGTTTTCATTAGAGAATGATATATTACAATTCAAGATATAAAACACTTATAAAAAAAAAAAAAAAAAAAAAAAAAAAAAAACTGCTTTATTTTAAAACATTTGAATATTTATTAATGTCTGCAAATTCCATGCACATATAAAAAAGGCTCTTATGAAATTTGTAACTTATTTCCGTAAAGTAAGAAATTAAAAAATTCATTCACTAGGTGTATTAACTATGATTCATTTTCAAAATTAGATATCAAATATCACTATTCCAAATACTACAATGGTACATTTAATAACAGAACTGGTGGCAAACTAGATACGCATTAGATGTCACAACTAGCTTTATGAAGATCGTTTTATAAGTATTTAAACATAAATTCTAAATACTGAACAAGATATTTTTTTATTCTATAGTTTTCAATTTTAAATAATTATTTGGATAATTACTGACTTAAATATATAACATTATTATGCATATATTTTTAATTTACATATTCCTTCATTCATGTTTTTATCAATTTCTATTTATCCTTTTAATGCTTGTTGGATAAGTGGAATATTAAAGTTGAATATTGAATGCACCAATTCAAATGTCAAAGATTTTGTTACCATATGCATTCTACTTTAAGCATAACCTTTTGCTTTAACGTAATTTGTAATTTAAAGCTTGGCAATTGATTTCAGAGCGGGCACATTCTCTAAATGATCAAATTTACTTCATTAAAGGTTATTTCAGAAAATATCTCCTCATAAGATCTGAGAGAGAGAGATTAAGAATATTATTAATTTTGGATGCAAGAAAGGGTAAAAGTATCATTTGATAGTAAAAGTGAAGTACATTCTTCATATTTTAATGAAAATATCTTACCATCCTGACTTACTGAAAATCAATTTGATGTACATTAAGATAAAAGAATATAATGCAATTTCACAATTTTTTTGTATTAAAATAAATGTTTCAAATTTAAAAAAACATTTAAAAGCACATTTAAGAGTAATAATTATTATTGAGCTCCTATTTTTTAAATTATATATAATCAAAACTTATTTTCTCTATTGGAAAAAAAAGTTGATATTCGGCCTAAAATTTGGCCGAATATTCGGTATTCGGCTATTCGGCCAAATCACTATTCGTCCCATCCCTAGTTTTTTCGAAAAAACCCCAAAAACCGGTTTTTTTTTGTTTAAACCAGGTTTTTTTGGTTTAAACCGGGTTTTTTTAAAACATCCCTTTTTATTATATATACATGCATATTTATTGATAAAAATAGATATTGTTGGATTAAAAGTAGTATAATTTCATTTTAAAATAATTTAAATTTAATAATTACAGTAAATTTATGTAGAAAATAGGAAAAATTCATATTTTAATTAAAACAGTATTAACAAACAGTCTTACATTCAAAGAATAAACTGCTCTACACAATGAAAGATTGACACACTGAGAGTTTTTATAAACAATCTTTTGATTACTAGTACTAAACATTTAGATGTAGTTTGATAAATATAATATTCTTTTCCATAGTTATTAAAATAGTAAATTTCAAATATTTCTTAGCATTTTGTTTTTGGGATGACAATTTGAAGTCAATATTTTTTATCATTAGATTTTGCAGATAACAGAAAAAATAATAATAAGATTGTTATTATTAAAACGACTAGTACCCAATCTTTGAATATTCTCTTATTCAACATCATATTTTCACTTTAATTCTTCAAAATAATCTCCCCATTTTAGAAAAAAAAAATTTACAGCTTGAACAAAATCTTAAAGATCATTGTATTAAGTAAATGTTATTAATTGTGTTAAATAATCTGCACTTTAAAAAAAATAAAATATTTTATACTAAATATTGAATATCTTTAATCTATTTTATATTTGATCAATTAACATGTTTGAAGTTTTTTCTTTAGAACAATAGATATGTTCACCAATGCATAGTGATTTTGATTCTATAATTAAAAAAATGACCTAAACCCACTATATCTAATGCTTATTGCTGAAATAAAGTGTTAAAAATAGAAATTATTTGTATCCAACAATCTGAAACATGTAAATTATAAAGAAAAAAGAGAAAATGTCGTTAGATTATTTCTAAAAAAACCAATTGGTTTTTTTGAGAAAAAACCATTTGGTTTAAACCATAATTAAAACCAATTGGTTTAAACCGTGCCAACCCTGCTGAAAAATAAACCAAAAGGAGTCAACGAAAATAATTACAGTGCGCTCACAACTTTATTCAAAGAATCGAAACTAAATGCTTTGCTATAAAAACAAACAATTATGTTTTTCACGTGATTTATTTAATTTGAATGAATTATGTTGCATACATAAAAAATTTATACTTATTTAAACTTGGTGGCAACGAGTAAAAAATACTACAACAGCAACAACAAGAAACAATGTTCAACTGGAGCTTTAAGACACAAATTCGATTTATCAGCGATTGTCAAACATACAAAGATGAAAAAAAAATCTATTTTAAGTTTTACGAAAAGGATTAAAATAAACCAAAAATGAAGTTGAATTTTAGGTCTCATTTTTTCGTTAAAAGTTAAATAAAAAACTACAGTAAACTACGATAATTTTTTGAATGCTATCATTTTATTCGTCTCAACAAGTTCTATCTTTTGAAAAAAAAAAAAAAAAAAAAAAAAAAAAAAATCACTGTTGTACATAAACTGGTTTGCCAGAAATTTCAAAAAGACGTTTGCATTTTCCATTTCTTAAACATATTATACCAAACGCTTACCGCGTTTGCTATGATATATTACTTTTGTATGTCAGTTGGTTCGTCTTTTATTTCAAAAAAAAGTTTGAAATTTATATTTCTTAGATTATCGTTTCCGCTCTAGCTATGAAGTAATATATGTCTTAATTACTTATAAATTGCTAAAAAAATGTAATAAAAAATGCGTTTAAAAGAATGTGCCAATTAATTATTATTGCTTTGAGAAGATATTGCAATAAATAAATAAATAAATAAATAAATAAATAAATAATAATGTGCTTAAATATTTGTTGTTTAAATCCCAATTCTATAATTTTATTATATTTCATTTCATCCTTTTTTGTTATCCAAAATGCAGACACGACGACGACAAAGGCTGTACAATAAATGTTGATTTGGAGAAATCCAACTTCGAGTTTGCTGGGAAGGTGTTCGCGGAGATCTGGAGCACCATGAACATCGATGGACATCCTGTCCACACCACTTACGTGAATTCTGGTGAACATGAACTTCCAGTTGAGGAACATATAAAATGGTATTCCGATCATGTTCGGGAAAGTCAATAGTTACTTCAGATAGTGAAAAGCAAAAATGAAACGTGTTGTCTTCGGCCTGAAAGTGGAATTTTTAAGATTCTGAAATCACGCTACTTGCCACCACCAGCTAAAATGAATCAAACATCACATGATCTCATCGTAAGTGATGAAGGAGAATTTCTAGGCATAAGTCTCCCCTTGCACTAGATTTAGAAATTTCTTCAGCAAAGTTAATTCAATTACCTTACATTATTTCTGTCCAACAATGAAACCGAAGCTATCAAAACGTATTTGTCAGGTTTGTGGACATTATAATGCGTCCAATAAATCAGCTGATCGCCATAGGAAAAATATTCATGGGAATGATTAAAAAAAATGTCCCTCAGACACGAGTGCGTCCACTGCGTATAGCGGCTCGGAAAGCCAATGAACTGATGTGCATTCTTCAAGCCCTCAATGGTGATGAAGACATTGAATGGCTGGAGAAAGAAGAAGTGGAAGAACAAGAACCGGAAACCTGCAATACCCCAGGCCACTGTTCCAGTGAAAACTTTATAATAGACAATGTTGAAACATGGGTTCAAGGATCCTGAACATTAGATTAAAATATGAACACCAAATTGAACTCCAACATTTAAATGATTCATGTCAAAAATTTTAGTTATGATGCCTAAGTAAGTTAAAACTTCTTGTATATCTTGTTTTATTGTTCAATGTGATAAATAACAATATATTTAAACCATTTTGTATTCTGTGGTTTGTTTAATGCAATAAGCAACAATATATTAAAACCATTTTATATATTTTGATATCACAATCCCTATATGCCTATATAAATCTGTAGGATTAATAATGTAATTGATTGGTAACTTTTTATAAGTCAAGAGGTATTGATGTATAAACTGTCATAAAATCATACGTAAGCAAAGGGGGGGTTAGCATTTGCTTATATTTTCTTACAAGGGGGGGGGATACAAAATGACTAAAAATATCCTTAGGTAATACTTGAACGGTCCCTCATCTGTTGAACTATTTACTTCAAAAACTGAAGAATATTAATAGAAATAAGAGATTAACAGAATCTGAAGTTTCATGAAAATTCGTGCATTAATTCCTGAGATAAAGCCATTGCGATAATCACGAATAATGCACCACAGCAGCACCATTGGTTGAGTGATTTGCACCAAAACGTAATCAGCACTATGTCATATCAAGTATTAACTAAATTTAAAGTTTTATGAAAATCCATGCCTAGTTCTTGAGATATGGGTATAGTGGAAATTGTAAATAATCCAGTATAGCAGCGCCACCTGCTGAGCGATATACACAAAAAACTAATCAGATCTAGTTTATATCAAGGTCCCACAGAATCTAAAGTTTTGTCAAATTTGAATGCATTTGTTCTTAGATATAGAGCGCCCACAAAATTTTTGTGACACACACACACACAGACAGACTCAAAGACAGGTATTTTGTAAAAACATGTTTTTCGGGTTTTCTGACCCCTAAAACGTAAATTAGTCGAAAAACGAATTTCGAAAATTTTCACGAATCAAATATGAATCAAATATTAAAGCAGAGTTTCAAAGCGCAGTGTTTAAGGTCTGCGGTGTGACATCATGAATATGGCACATTCATGAATCAGTTCAAATTAGAAATAACATGTCTATTTATTTCAGGGTTCGTGATTTTTTTTTTATTTTTTTAATAAAAATCAAAACAATCCGATTTTTTTTTATTTAAATCTGACTTTTTTTTTTTCATTTAAACCAGACTTTTTTGATTTTTGAAAAAAATGCCACACATTATTATTATCTTATGATATTTTGTTTAATTTAAATAACAAATTTTACACACAGACATGCATGTTATATTATCTATTAATAATATTACACAATTTACATAAATGATTTATACTATTTCAAGGTAAAATTTTAGGCTATGAAAAAGATCTTGATTACACAAAATGCATGAAAAACTACAAATCAGATGTCAAAAATTAATTCAAGCTTCAGTACTTTAATTATAATAAAAATATCTGCAACACATAAAAAATTTAAACAAAATTGGAAGCAAACTAAGTTTTTAACTTCGTTTTTTTTTTTAAGTGCTGGCTGAGAAAAATGAGCTTAATTGCAGCCATCAAAATACTTAAGGCCAAAGGATACAAATTGAGATGTCACCAGTAATTGACTGACTTCTTCGTAGTGTTGGAATTTACAGAGAAAAAATTTGAATAGCAGTTTTATTTCATTTGTGGAATATCTATCATCTTATAAAACAATAACTATTTAAACTTACTAATGAGAGCTAGGAATCCCTAAATAAAAATTCAGCCAGAGAAGGAATGCTGCAGTGTCACTGCATCTGGCTGTTTTTTTTTTTTTTTTTTTTTTTTTTTTTTTTTTATTATTATTATTATTATTATTATTATTATTATTATTATTATTATTATTATTGGGGGATTTCAAATTCTCATCAGTAATTTTAAGAAGTAATTAATCATAAGTTAATCAGTAATTCAGTGTTTGATAAGATGATAGATATTCGACAAATAAAATAAAAGTAAATTGCTATTCAAAATTTTTCAGTGTGAATTCCAACACTAGTGAGAAGTCAGTCAATTAGTGAATATGTCACAATTTGTATCCTCTGGCCTTGAGCATTTTGTTGGCACCGGTTTAACAGTTTTGTCTGTTGATTTCTAATTTCTGAAAGTACCAAATCAAAGGCAGAAAACATTTGTTCTACTGAAGCAGATAAATCTATTGCAGTAAAAAGCTAGTTGATCATAATTCTTTAAGTTTTTAGTATCAGCTTTTTCGATAACTGTAACAAAAAT
The DNA here is from genome assembly GCA_964019185.1 of Maratus speculifer. Lineage (NCBI taxonomy): Eukaryota > Metazoa > Arthropoda > Arachnida > Araneae > Salticidae > Maratus > Maratus speculifer. The sequence continues at coordinate 275,594,570 of OZ025290.1, forward strand.
ACCTCCCACTTTTCTAAAAGCCTGAGATCAATTAAATTAAATTAAATTAAATAAATAAATGACTGATTCAGATTTTGCTCAAATCTTAATATAACATGCCTCATCAAAGTACAGCACATAAAGTCGTACAATTTTATTTTACCTCGACTTGCAGAAGTTTTTCTAAATATCAATGAGTAAATATTCAAATATTTAATATATTTCTGCCTAGATTTCTTTACTGTTGCAAGATTATTTTATGATTCAAATGAAATTTGAAAGTATTTTTTTCTAAACTTTACATTTATTTTACTTTTTTACAAAGCTTAAGCTTTATCTTTCTGAAAGTTGTTTGATTATATAAAACTAAATTATGTTAAAGCACATTATTATGTTTGTTTACATCTTAAATTTATTAGAAAATAACTTAGAAAAACTGATTTAAATCAATGATTTAAAAAAAATCAATTTATTTAAATCATGATTAAAATCAAGCTGATTTAGATCAACGAACCCTGATTTATTTAACATTCGAGATGAATGAAACTTAAATAAATTATTTACACAAAACTCCAGCATTTGCCGGGTATTTCGTCGTCGTTTAACTCATATCGATGGCAAAACTGCTTCTAAACTGCAGAAAGCAAGAACTAAAGCCATCGGTTTGATAGTCTGTCCATCACAGCACATACACGGGGATTTTACACTCTAGATATACTTACTCAGTACATAAACTGGAAATAAAATATGCATACAGTTACAGGTGAAAAAGAGAGTGCCTTTACGACCGAAATGCAAAAAGAAAAAACGGATCGGAACGATCACTGCTGAACAAATTTTGAGGGACAAGATTTTGTCCAGATTTCCAACAGAATACTTTCCTCCTGTAAAGATAGAAGAACTTTTAAAAAAGTAACATATAGTGAATAGTTATAGTTTAGTATATAGTTCATTGTATATGTTTTGTTGCCATATTTTCCATTTCCACAATGGCTTGAAGTAAGCCGTATGTTTTCGCATGACCATTAGCCAATGTTCTGTCACATGTATGTTAAAGGGTAGCTTTCATACTATAAAATACAATTATCAAGTTAAACTTTGACCCTCAGCACACTGAAATACAGGGTCACCAAAAAGACTTTTTTTTTTGTTTCATTCGATACAAAATTAGCTATTTTTCGGCAGCGCTGAGGGTGAGCCATGAACTAATGAGCTAATTCAGTTAATAGTGAGTAGTACTACAAAAGTTAAAACTCCAAAACTGTGGCTGACTCTCAGAGAATGGGTCCATGAGGTCTCAAATATGGCGTTTTTTCACTTTCCTCGACAAAGTTTGACGAAACACGCCGGTTATTACTGAAGGTCAGCCATGAAGTTTACAAAATAATTCAATTTAGCTATAAATGTAATGTTGTAATCACAACAACAACAACCAAGAAAAAAAAAAAACTTTGGCTGATGCTCAATGCACTGAGATAATAGAATACAGTAAGACGTCAATTCGAAAAAAATACTGGGTGGTGACCAGCTTTAAAAATTTTTGTGAGTCACAAAAAATTTTTTTTGGGGAAAACAAAATATACATATCTTTTAAAATCATTAGAAGAAACCACCAAAAAATTTTCGGCAAAATCAAAGATGGCGTGTATAATGACCTGACTGACTCTCATAAAATCTGCCTCTTAACTGTAAAATAAATATATCCATTTTTTTAACATACAAAGAAAAAAAAAAAATTAGGTATGTATTTACTGCCTTTAAAAACAATACAAGTATCCTATTAGCTATAGCGTGTTATCACTAAAATTTTATTACTGACTTCAGATGAAACAAAACAAATTTGAAATAAAAACTGTATGGCTATTAATCTGTTGTTTTTATCGGTGTTATCATAAGATGGCCCTCAAATCTAAAAAAATTTTGGGAAAATTTCAGGCTTATAAGTATTTTGCCATTTCATTTTCAAATTTTCATGACGATGATTTGGTTTTATTTTATAATTTCACTTTATTTGTAGTTGCACCTGTTTTTTAATCTTTGTTATTAAAATAATAATAATATTGATTTTAAAAAAAATAATTTTTCTGTTTGGTTTTGGAAGAAAATGTTATTTACAAATTTGCATTATGTTATTTTGGAAGTAAAGGAAAAATAAAAAAGGATTTAAATTAATAAAAGATTAACTTTATTGAATTTCGAGTATTCGTGTAAATCTCATAATTTCGTTTTTTAAATGTTGATACTGAAAGGGTTAAAGAGATTGTTATAATCTTATTTTTGTTTTTAAATTGGTAAAATATAATTAAAATGATTATGGACACCCATTTGATTACATTTATTTGAAAATTCAGCATTTCCACGATGTGTGTATGTGAAACGGGGGGGGGGGGGGAGGTATGTTCAGTAAGTCATTATCTGTCAGATGCACCAAAAAACGCTAATTTTAATACTAAACGCGTATAACAAATGACACTATACCAAAATTTAAAGGTGCTACAGCTCCATTCTCTCCCTTCTCCTTTTGCACACACATAAAACGGGACCTATGAAGATATTTTTAAGCATGTAAATGTAGGAAATTTCGTTGTTTATCTGCTAGTAAGATGTTTAAAATGTACGTTATAATTATCTCAATTAAAAGAAAGCTAAGAAGCCTCTTTGCGTGGAACTATTTACTTTAAATTATGGCTGCATTAAATTTAAAATGTTATCTTTAAATTATTTTTATTTTGCTGTTAAAGTATACATATGCAGGAAATTTCGTTGTTTACCAACTAGTAATATGCTTAAAATTTACGTTATAATAAATTGTCTAATTGTATAAAATTAAAAAAAAGGCTTAGCAGCCTCTTTGCCTGAAGCTATTTATTTTAAATTATGGTTGTTTTAAATTTAAAATATATAAGTTAAATTTTTTTAATTTTACTGTTAAAGTACACTCAATGAGTAGTAGTAAGATTCTACACCAAAAAAGGTGGCAGCTAAGTTGCCACCAAAAGTGATGTTTATTTACAGCCGTCGACTGCTGGTGTTTTATTACACCAATTTATTGGTGATGTTCTTTTACGCTACTTTAGGTTTCATCCTAGTTGCCATCATTTTTGGTGCAAAGTAACGCAATTCATCACTTACCAAAAATTTTTAAATGTTTGGATGGATAGAATTTTTTTTTATAAAATAAAATGTGTGAATATTTCTAAGCAATCAGCAAAAACCTGAGTGTTCTGTCGCGGTGTTGTTCACATTCGGTACGCATAAACTCCAAAAATCAAATTACACAGAAAATAAAATACCATACAGCTCATATGCTTTCAATTCAGTATCTTTTCGCTATTTTCCATTTAAAAATATAAATTCAGGACAAAATGGACTTAAAGATATAAAAATAAAAACACCAAATTTTAGTTTCATTTAAGGGGACAGTGGATTTTGCTCAAATAAGCAAAATCATCGCAAAAAGGTCTATTTCTGTGGTATAATACTACCAAAACAATTTTTTCTTACTAAAATATCATTTATGAAAGTTTTAAGATATAAATGATAAAGGTAAATGTATTTATGTACTTCAAATCTGTTTTTCTCAAAACTAAATTTTCAGCGTTTTTAAATTTTTTGAAATGCTTCTAGCGACGTAATTTTTGATCAATATTTATGAAATTGATAAGGAGGTATCCTGATATTGTTTAGAAAGAAGTTATTTAAGCTTTTTAAAATTCGTCTTCGTTAAGACAGTCAAATTTGATTTTTTACTTATTAAAAGGCAAAATTTTGATGAAAATCAATATGGAATTTAGAAAAAAATCTATAAAAAATTAACTGTTCAAGAGATTAAAAATATCTTACACAAATTTGTTTATAATAGATTTTTAAGTGGTAAAAATGCAAAAGAAAGAAAATCCCCTAATAATTAGGACACGGGAAGCATTTTAGAATTTCGTTTAAAAATTTCAAATTAAAAAAAATTAAAAATTTCAATAAGATAGGAAATTTTTTTGAAGGTGTTCTATATGCTTTTGGTGAAATGCACAAAATTTCATATTGCTATGAAAAAAATTAAAAAAGAAAACAAACAAACAAAAAAAATTAACGTCCACCGTCTTCTTAAGGGTCATTTGGAAAACATATAACATATCTGAAAACTAATATTACGGGAACGGGAAACGCCGGACAGGTCAGCTAGTGTATAATATGAAAACTACGAATAACCTACAAGTTCGTCTGAAAACTTGCAAATTTAATTCATAGTAAAAAAATATTATTTCATTCAATTTTGTCAGTATTATTAACCTTAAAATGTCAAAATTTAACTCCTATGTTGCATAAAAAAAAAAAAAAAAAAAAAAAAAAAAATTGGTTCGATAGGTTAAGAAAACAGCTAAAATCAAAGTTGAACATGGTACCATGATTCTCCTCCCCCCCATCTGCCTCCACACAAACCATTTTTAACAGATTTCAACTAAAGAACGGGGGGGGGGGGGGGGAGTAAACAATTCGCTTATACACTGTTTTAAGATTTAAGACTTGAAAAATTCATGAAATGTTGACGAAGAAAAAATATGCAAATATTAATTCGTATATTTAAAATGGATCAGGAAATAATTTTTTTACTAACCACATTTCCAAAACTTGTTCGTTTATCTAAAAATTAAACAAAAAAATACACTAATAAATTACAAGAATACTTAGAAAAAAAAAAAAAAAAAAAAAAAAAAAAAAAAACTGCATATTACATGTCGATTCAGAATCATCACAAAGCACATGCATTAGTATTTTGTAAAGTCATTAACCAAAAAGTAAAGTTTAAGATTTTTTTATTGTGCTGTACTTGAAAATTTCTGCGAGTATCGTTAATTAAAATACTTGTTAATATGAAGTGAGAAAAATTACAAGACTAGGCGAGAAAAAAACGATACAATTATAAGAGACGCGCTAAAATAGATATCTATTTTAAACTTTTTTTTTCTTTTTTTTCTTTACAATTCCATCTTAGCAGGATTTTACAATATTTTAGTTAATTGAGAGATTTAAGAGTTCTCAGAATTTTATTGGATGAGATCATGTTAATTAAGGCGATATTATTTTTCTCTCGAAAATTCTTGTCCATTATAATATAAGTTAAATGAAAAACAACAACAACAAAAAAATCTGTAAAATCCATTTTATATACCGATTATATTTTCAATGAGTACTGTACTAACTCAATTTTAACAAACAATAACAAAACACAATTTTTATCTAATTTAATGAAGGAATTTTGATATTAAATAGGGTAAAAATTTCTTTTCAAAATTATTAATGTGAAAAGTCAACGATTGCATGCATCAAGGCTAGTATATGACGTTCGTCGCGAAGGGGTTAAAAAAAACTAAAAGTCTAATTTGAATGTAGCAAATACGTAAACATTAAAAACAAAATAAACAAATTATAACTATACCGTTTTTCTTCTGATTTAAACACTATCAAATCTCACAAACGAGTTTTCGCAAAGCCAGTTCTTCAAGGTAAACGCAGACATTTATATTAATTAAGATGATGATGACTTTCAGGCCCGTATCCAGAATGACGCAATAAAATGAATGTAGCATTAGTAATGACAATCATGTACATTTATTTCGGTTTGCTCTAACATGTTTTTGCGGTGCCAGTCAACAACAAATCAATCACGATAAACTGTCAATGTTACTTTGAAAGTAAGGGCACAGTGGGGAAGAAAAATAACTCATTAATGATAAATTTGCCTTTGAGAATTTTGGCAATAGCTAAGGTTTTTGCAAATTGACGAATATTAATTTCTCGACTAGTGTTGATTAAATCTTTAATGTCAATGTTTCAATTTTAATAAAATTTTGGGGAGCAACATCTGATTTTTCTTCTTCTTTTGAGCCTGACCTATGTTGACTGATGATACCCCCCCCCCCCGTCTTCTTTAACCCTTTATCTACCGACGGTACTTATAAGCACCATAAAAAATTACTTATTATAAAATTCTTTTAATACGTCAATTAGTTGTAATACTATTTAGAATAAGTTACAAATACATTATTTTATTCCAAAAGCATTATTGGTTACACAAAACAAAAATATTTTTAAAAGGATGATTTCTTTTGCCTTTGTATCTTTTCAGCTTTTTTGGTGCTGAGGGATGGGGATGAGGATTTTTCAATTCGGAAATATTTCTATATTTATAATGTAAGAACACCATATTATTACATTTTATAATTCTACAAAATACTAAGAAAACAATTTAAAATAAAAGATTTGAATGGGGTTATAAATATTGCACAAAATTCCAGTAAATTCAAATTTAATTAATCCTTCTAAATTTTTCTAAAATCCTTCAAAAAATTATTAAAAGATTATGTAAATCTTATAATTTAGTTTAAACAATTTACGTAAAATGCTTTAGAATGGAAAATTTTCATGAGTTCATAACGCCAATGCGGTAGATAAAGGGTTAAGGGAAGGAAGGCGTGTGCCTCACATAAGTTCTTCCAAAGGTGTCTCTGCTTTTATCATAATTTAATTTTTATTTTTTATAATTAATCTTATTTAACTCAGCTATAATGAAATTTTGTAACACAATTTGAAAATCACGTAAACTTAACAATTTAAAATGTACAATATCAAACTTTTGAGAACTTACCCCGCTTTATTACGATAGTAGTGCTGCTGCCGCTTTAAAGAATTTTTCAAAATTTATGAAAAAAATAATTTTTTATGAGGAGAACTCTATAGTATTATCAGACATAGAAAAATATTTTTCTTCCTATATATTCTATTAGTACATATTTTGAATAAAAAAATAACTAAGCAGTTTTTTTTAAATAAAAAAATGATGTGACAAGTCATTAATTTTAACATTACTGTTTTTTTTATTTATTTATTTAATGTATTTTGTATCGTTTTTAATTATGTACGTTTCATTTAATAAACATTAACCGCAATTATTGTTTGTAATAAATAATAATTTACGATAATGATGTATGCAGTTCAATTGATATAATGGGTAATTTCATGTACATGACTCTTTTCTACTCCCCCCCCCCTTTTTTTCGTTCCTTTAAGGAATCTGCCAAAGTTTGGAGTGCTTTAAATATTTAATTATTTATATTTTTAATGTACTGCAATATTGAATAAATATACACAATTTTACTTCAATTGTAATACAGAATAATGACAAAATATATAAAATCTTAGGAATATATTTTTTCTAAAATAAAATTTCACGGCAGTATACACTCAGTTTAATTAAATGTATTTCAATTTTATGTGTACTATATACTACTATTACACTTAACTGTGCACTAGCACTAGTCGATAACCGTAATATTGTTATGCATCGACATTTCTTTAAGACTGAGGTAACGATATTAAGATTTCAATCCTTTCCATATATCGTTTCAAATGATATATCGGTAAGTTCCAATATATCATCTATATACCTTTCTTTCTAGAGAGAACACTATGAAGAATTAACCTCCTGTGTTAAAATGAGAATTTTGTAAAATTGTAGAAAGATCGACTTTTAAAATCTATTAGGGGCCCCACTTACTTACGGACCCTTTGGGGCTCATTTCGCAAAATTCCATTTAACAAAAAAAAAAAAAAGGCCTTTTACTCGAAATTCTTTAACTAAATAACTTGATTTTTAAATGTATAATTTTTAATCAAAACAAGCTCAGGAGAAATGAGAACTTAAAAATTATAAAGAATACTGCCCAGTTAAACTGATGGCATTGAGCTCACAGGCTACAAATACTAATTGTACATTAAAGCCTTAAATTTTCAAGGGTTAACTCCGTTCGAAAAAAAAATTAAGAAGGGGAAACAGCTCTCCCTTTTCCTCTTTTTTTATACTTAATAATTGAACCTCCTATACTATCAAAGACATGCTTTATCATGTAAAAAATCTATATCCAAAATTCAGAGCAAATGAGATAATGCTTAATAAAAACCCATTTAGCATTTATATAATTTAAAAGGAGTTATCGCCCTCTTTTATACTTAACCATTAAACTTCCAAAACTATTCAGAAATTTGAACGAAATCTGAAAATTCTGCTTGAAAACCCATTTATATAAATTAAGGGGGGGGGGCATTAGAACCCCTGTTCCCCCTATTTATACTTATTCAATGAACACCTAATAACAGTCACGGAATCGCCTCATCAGAATGATCCTAATCTAAATTTTGAACGAAAACTTAATTCTGCATGAAAATCCCATTTATATCAACTAAGGGGAGGGGCATGAGCCCCCCGTTCCCCCTCTTATACATATCGAATGAACTCCAAAAACTAATCAGGGAAGCGCCTTGTCAGGATATACCTACATACAAAATTTCAAGTGGATCGGATATTTTTATCATGAGTTATCGCGTTACGCACGAACATACAGAACGGACGGGCACATAAGCTCTCAGGCTAAATGTTTTATAAATGTTTTAAAAATTTTTAATTAAAAAAATGTGACTCAGGGGGGGAGGGGTTAAAAGAAAATACGAATTCAACAGTTTGTTATGGTGCTATGCTTTATTACATTGAGTGTTCGCTTTTGGCGATTTTTTTAAAGCCAAAACTTTTTACCTAAGTTGGAATGAAAAATACATCATATTACAGTTCGAGACTCTAGTATACACGCTGTTTTATTAAGTCCGTACGTAAAATGTAGAAAGGGGAAAAAAAGAAAAAAAATTAGCAAAAAAATAAAAAATTATTTTGTTCAGTATATATGAACGTTCGTTCTTTATGGAAATGAAGAACGCATTAAAATTACGACCCAAGTTTTAAGAGATACAATTCGGCGGGCGTACCCTCTGGCAATCTGCCGGGCTCTTTCTGAGTCCTGTGACTTTAAAAGAAGACAGCCAGAGAGAAGACTCGTCATAAAACCTCCGCAAAAACAATTTAAGAGGCAATGACACGAAACAGAAAAAGATAAATAATCTAATGTGTGTTCGAGTAAATGGATGATAACTTAACACGGGTCGATGATGTTAACATACAACTATCTTACGTGATGTAGAATTTAATAATAGCAACTTCAAGAACTTCTCTGAAGAAATCAGTAATTAATTTTTAAAGATGTTTAGAGACTAAATATCAATAGTTTTAAACTTGTGAAAAATAAATAAATAAATAAATAAATAAAAATAAAAACGATGTTCAGTGTTTTTCACATTGACTTCTTTTTTTATCACTTTCTTAATTAGTTGAATAATTAAATAATAATAATATTTACGGAATGCGAAAACAAATACATGTGTCCTACAATTATTACTGTTATGTTATAACAACTTTCCATAACATTTCCGTTTTAAAATTTAATCTAATTTGCTTTTAAAATTTTATTTCTATTTAATATTCCCATTAATAGTTATTAATTTAATCAATAATATTTACTTTTAGCAATATGCTATCTTATTTTTATTTCTAAAGATTCGCGATGTTGTTTTCTCTTTACAATATTTACTAAGTCCTAAATATATAAATTCTAAAACCTTTATTTTTTAATATTCATATTTAAATCTTTATTCATTCAATAAATCCTTTTTTCCTTAATACTCTGGTTAAATTTCAGCAAGATTAAGCCAATATTTAGCCAGATATGTGTCTTAGTATTTTTCTAGCTTTTTCTCTTTTTAAAATTACGCGCGCCATTTCTTTTTAATCTCCAACATCGCCTTTATACACCCGCGCACATTTTTCAGTGAATCTAGTTGAGAAACGGAAATTCCAATCTCATGATTCACCTTTTCCACGAAATTGTAGCGTCGCTTAAAATCCCGCGTATTTCTTGTTGCCACTAAATAATACTTTTCACCTAACTCCCCTTAAGAATTTCTCTAAATTCAGCTAACAACCTCTTTTTCTTTTTTTTGATTGGCTGAGCGTGTAGCGATCGTACTAACGTCCGCTCGCGTCTCATTCAATTCTCTCTCACTCTTGCCTTGCACTTGGATCAGAGAACACGGAGAGAATTTTTGGGAGATTTGTGCCGTTGGGCCTTGGGCCTAGCGTGCAACTCCCTTTGACAGTATTATAGTTACTTTTCAAAAATGCTGTTACTGTGTAAAAATTTCGTAATTTGGCAAGCAGATTTTTATAATTAGCATCTGATGAGTTTTTATTTTTTGCAACTTAACCATGCATCTAGGGGCTCACAGATTGTTCGTTAAGTGAATATATTCATGCCGCAGGAGGTCTGCAGACAGTTCAAGTGTTACTGTACCATCGACGATCAGACAGATCTATCCTCAACTTTTCAATCTTCAAAATTAGATGTTTACGACATCCTCATTTCTCAAAGTTGCTGTGATGATAACTTTTGTTTCTTTCCTCATCATTATCCGACAAGAGTTGTTGTCTATAGATCGATGGATGGATTTTACCAGTGTACATATCAGAGAAATAAGCTTCCTTTTTCTCCATATCTAATACCATCAAATATATCTCTTACTAAGATTAATTCCTCATTTTAAAATAACTGGTGCATCTACGATTGACTGGTGTATCTGCAACGATGCTTATGTGGTATGACTGTCTTCTGTGAAACAACAATTCAGGCGTATCTCTAAATCGTCCTTCAATAATTACAATAAAATTTAGCAAATGCTGTAATGCGAAATTGTTGATGAATAATATAATGTATTTAAGTAAAGTGTAAGTTATTTTGGGATCCTGGGATAATAATTATTACAAGCCTTATAAATAAAAATATATTTGTTTGCTAAACTCCAGTTGTATTTTGTGATCCTACACACTTCACTAATGTTTGGGGTGAGTACTCTACTTTTATTTATATGTCTTTATTTTTCAGATCTGCAATTTCAGAACTATAATTAATCTTTAAGAAACATAACTTTTAATATTATAATTATTTTACCTATCTATAAATTTAACTTTTAATTCAATTAATTTAAATTATTTTGCGGCACAACGCAGTCAGGCTAAGGCCACCTGACATTTATGGTGCCTCGACTTCAGGAATTTACCTGGGGGTACCGATCTTTTAATTTTTTTTTTTTCTCTCTTTCTCTCTCACTTAATAGTTATCTTTTAATGAAATATTAATAAATACTTGATTTAAACATTAAATATTCTATAAAATAAAATAAATTAATAATAATAGTAATAATAATAAAGTGTAATATTAATTTTCTTTAATTATAAACCTTTAAATTTAAAATGCCTTTCTAAACTTTTTCTGAGTATTTTATATTTTTTTTATCTCATGTGCAGACCAAATATTGAATTTTTTATATATTTATTTTATAAATAAAGTGTTTATATTTTGAATTTTTATCTTTACAATATTGAAGTCTTTTATGTCTCATACATTTTGTGTTGATTAATTTATAATTTACAAAAAAAGAAATAACGAAATAATAATAATAATTACGATTACATGCAGTAAAAATTTTATAAAATTTGTTTTTCTATCTGTTAATATTTCTTTTACAAAGTAAACAAATCTGATGGTTTTGAACTAATTTATATGATTAAAGTCTATAACCAATTTGAATAAATATTTTAAAATAAATAAAGTAATAAAGTGATAATTATTATTTATACACATTGATTTATATTTTATTAATGTTTGACTGATATTTTTGTATACATTGATTTATTCACAATATCTATGATAATTTTGAAAGATAATAGATTTAGAATTGCTATATTTATATAAAATTTGATAAATTTATGGCATGCAGAATAGTTCCGTGAGTGATGATATTCAATAATAATAGTACATGGGCTCTCAATTTTTTTTTAATGCTGGTTTTTGAATTATTTTAAGCAGTATTTTATTTAAGATTCATTCAAAGTGCAATAATTGGTTTCTTAAGAATGACTCATTTTTATCTTCACATGCACATGTGTATTAATAGATTAATATGGGGTGCTAAGTTCTGCAGGCAGAACTCGGAGTACAAGGTGCATATTGTACACTGATGTAATTTCATATTTTTTTGGTTAATATTTCTGGTGTATGGTTGAAATAAAAAATAAATAAAATAAAATAAAAATAGATAAATAAAATAAAAAAAAATAAATAAGAATAAATAATATAAAAATAAATAAATAAAGCAAAATAAATAAATAATTTAAAATAAAATAAATGAAAGAAAGAAAATAAATAGTAATTTATGAATTTAATAAAATTAAAATGCTTACCTTGATTCAATTGAAATTTCAAATAGATACTGTTTACATTTTAGTGATTCTTGTGCTGTTCAAATGAAAAATTTTTTTTTTCTCTTTTCAAAAAATTAATGAAGTTTAATAACTCTATATTCTCCAGTGTCTTTTTTCTTATCCCTTAAATGATGTATTTTTTTTATTTCTGGTATACTATAGCAGACATTTTACACCCCCCCCCCTTTTAAAGGTATCCTTGGTTATCTTGGATATTTTCACTGGTTGAGATGCCACCCAGGGTTTCTGTGGATTTTTCCCGTGCCTAGACCCAAAAATCCCCATTAATGGTAGGTATGTCAACTAGCCAGATGTTATTTTTTTTTTTGTACAATTGGAAAGATGTGGGACTCGCTACTGTTATGGAGTCAAGTTAACATGTTCTTGCTCTTGGGCTGCAACCAACAAAATTTTGGTGCTCAGACAGTTGAGATGCTCTACGCGCATTTTTCTCTACTCAATAGATAAATTTTTAATTACTTTATTTTATTAATTATTTATTTTATCATTGGGGCTGTCCATTCATGAACGAATTGTTTGGTATTAGCCCGGAGAAGCTAAGTGATGGTACACTGGCCGGCTTCCATAAGGATGGGTCACAAAAGAAAATAGCTTTCTTTCCTCCTTCCGGCTATTCTCGAGCGATATTGTAAATATTCTGATAGGATAACTCATTTATTTCTATTATTAGTTTTATGCTATAGTTTAAAATTTTATTATTCTACAATTCAATTTACAATAGAATTTTTTTACACTGTGAGAAACTTTAAATTTTGCTGAGGATGTCAAAACATTAAAGTTAGTTTAAATTTATAGGGTACCCTATCTCCTATACCCTATCTCCTATTCCCTATTTCCTATTTCCTATCTCCCATCTTCTAAATCATATATTCTATATCTTATGAAAAATGAATATAAACAATAAAACTAAAAATATATGAAAATAAAATATAAAAAATATTGAATAAAAATGAATAAAAAATAAAAACAAATATGAAATGAAAAACCAAAATGAAATAAATGCATAAAAATGTATTTAAAAATATAAAGACTTACTTTGATTTCATCTCTTTTTTCAAATATTTTTTTTATTCTCTCCCAAGCTAACTCGTTCAGTTGGTTACATTCCTTTTAGTTCGTGGTTAGTAAGTACTAAGGTTAGTTACTTAATTTGGGTAGAAAATATTTTTTTTTGGTGTCAACCAGTGTTACAATTATTGATACTTTTGTTATGATTCACTGACGAGTGACTCAGTCTAGCAATTTATTAATTTTGTTGACATTTGGTTATTTTTTTTACCACACTGTATGAATGGATGAATGAGTGAAATATATATATGAATATAAAATAATATGAAAAATATATATAAAAAATATATATGTAATTAGAAATCAGTAGTCTTTATCACATTGTGTGTCTCAATACTATGGAGAAACTTCTCTACGTTTTTTGATGATCAACACAATGTTAAAAAATCATCTTATTTTATTAAATTTAGTTTTGGATCTTCCTCAGCATTCAATATTTCAATTATTGGAATACATGGTATTAAAATTTGAAAAATTTAAATAAAGGATTCATTAAAAAAAAAAAAAAAAAAATTTCTCAATATTTAAAACAATTCTTGAAATAATCAAGAAATCTTTTCTATAAAAACTCATATCCTTTCTAGAAGAATATGCTACTGAATTACAGGATTTGCATAAATAAGAAATTTTGAATTTCTCTTTTATTTGCTAAATAAATTTATGAGAGCTAATATGTATTAAGTTACCTTTTGAAGTCAATTTTTTTTCTCTCTTCTTCAACACTGAAGGCCTCAAATATCCTGAATTTTTTTTCTTGAATAATTCTTGGTACTAATACTTGTGTAGTGTTTACAAGAGTATTTCTTAATGTGTTATAAAAGTTTATCAATTGTTCACTAGATAAAGTTTTTTGATGGTATTTTATTTATTGCTTTGGAATAAAAACTTCAGTTTCAATAGATTATTTTCTATGTATAATGATTTGTGTAATAATGGTTAAAAATTACGTAAAAAGCACATTTATATTCAAGTTCTGCTTTTCTACTGCTATGTAATTGATTTTCTGTTTTGATGATATTGTTTACATTATCTTTATATCTGGTTCACATTAGAAAATTGTAATGGTCTACACATGAGAGTTTCAGGTTTTTATATTTTTTTTTTTGACTCACCCCTATATAATGTTGGTTTTGCATATTTAATTTGTTATTTTATTCTGTGCAATTACATGTTCCTGTATTTAATTTTAGGTATATTTTGTATTACTATGTTCCTATTTTCAGTCTTTACAATTTTATGTCTGTCATGATTGTTTATGTGTTTTCAGGAATTGTTTTCGCTAGGGTTATGACAATTCAGTTCTGGTTATACGTTTGTGTTTCAGAATTCTTGGAAATTTGGTTTTAAATCATACTATTCTAAATTTGCAATAAATTAACTTCTTCATTTTAATTTTTTTTTTTTAATCATGTGATCTTTATTCAATAAAGTTGGTAGATGATTGAGGTAATATCTATCGTTAAAATCTCATGGTTTTCCTCGTATAAAATTTTTTATTTTGGTGCTTTTGGTAAGAAGCCGATGGCTCAAAAATTTTTTTTTGTCCTTTTTTTTTTCTATTGAGGGGAGATAAATGTTATGTTATAACAACTTTCCATAACATTTCCGTTTTAAAATTTAATCTAATTTGCTTTTAAAATTTTATTTCTATTTAATATTCCCATTAATAGTTATTAATTTAATCAATAATATTTACTTTTAGCAATATGCTATCTTATTTTTATTTCTAAAGATTCGCGATGTTGTTTTCTCTTTACAATATTTACTAAGTCCTAAATATATAAATTCTAAAACCTTTATTTTTTAATATTCATATTTAAATCTTTATTCATTCAATAAATCCTTTTTTCCTTAATACTCTGGTTAAATTTCAGCAAGATTAAGCCAATATTTAGCCAGATATGTGTCTTAGTATTTTTCTAGCTTTTTCTCTTTTTAAAATTACGCGCGCCATTTCTTTTTAATCTCCAACATCGCCTTTATACACCCGCGCACATTTTTCAGTGAATCTAGTTGAGAAACGGAAATTCCAATCTCATGATTCACCTTTTCCACGAAATTGTAGCGTCGCTTAAAATCCCGCGTATTTCTTGTTGCCACTAAATAATACTTTTCACCTAACTCCCCTTAAGAATTTCTTTAAATTCAGCTAACAACCTCTTTTTCTTTTTTTGATTGGCTGAGCGTGTAGCGATCGTACTAACGTCCGCTCGCGTCTCATTCAATTCTCTCTCACTCTTGCCTTGCACTTGGATCAGAGAACACGGAGAGAATTTTTGGGAGATTTGTGCCGTTGGGCCTTGGGCCTAGCGTGCAACTCCCTTTGACAGTATTATAGTTACTTTTCAAAAATGCTGTTACTGTGTAAAAATTTCGTAATTTGGCAAGCAGATTTTTATAATTAGCATCTGATGAGTTTTTATTTTTTGCAACTTAACCATGCATCTAGGGGCTCACAGATTGTTCGTTAAGTGAATATATTCATGCCGCAGGAGGTCTGCAGACAGTTCAAGTGTTACTGTACCATCGACGATCAGACAGATCTATCCTCAACTTTTCAATCTTCAAAATTAGATGTTTACGACATCCTCATTTCTCAAAGTTGCTGTGATGATAACTTTTGTTTCTTTCCTCATCATTATCCGACAAGAGTTGTTGTCTATAGATCGATGGATGGATTTTACCAGTGTACATATCAGAGAAATAAGCTTCCTTTTTCTCCATATCTAATACCATCAAATATATCTCTTACTAAGATTAATTCCTCATTTTAAAATAACTGGTGCATCTACGATTGACTGGTGTATCTGCAACGATGCTTATGTGGTATGACTGTCTTCTGTGAAACAACAATTCAGGCGTATCTCTAAATCGTCCTTCAATAATTACAATAAAATTTAGCAAATGCTGTAATGCGAAATTGTTGATGAATAATATAATGTATTTAAGTAAAGTGTAAGTTATTTTGGGATCCTGGGATAATAATTATTACAAGCCTTATAAATAAAAATATATTTGTTTGCTAAACTCCAGTTGTATTTTGTGATCCTACACACTTCACTAATGTTTGGGGTGAGTACTCTACTTTTATTTATATGTCTTTATTTTTCAGATCTGCAATTTCAGAACTATAATTAATCTTTAAGAAACATAACTTTTAATATTATAATTATTTTACCTATCTATAAATTTAACTTTTAATTCAATTAATTTAAATTATTTTGCGGCACAACGCAGTCAGGCTAAGGCCACCTGACAATTACGTTATTAGCATTTCACATTTCTATTTTCCCCGTAAATAAATAAATAAATATATAAATACTTTTATAAATATAACCAAAGTAATTCAGATATTACCATACAATTAACCAATGAAACCAGTATTTTTACGATCAACCTATTAAAATCATTTGAAGTGATATAGAATGCAGATTACCAAGATTATGAAAGGTAAATGGATAAATAGACAGTAGAAGGCTTTTTTATTAAACTACTCATCAGGGGAGCATGGTTTAAAAAAAAAAAAAAAAAACATCCAACCAGTTTCTGTTATAAGTGGTGCTGAAAGCTAAGAAATTCGACCCATAATGCACCCGACTGGTCGGACATTATTTACTGTTACAAATAAGGAAAAAAAAGAAATCCATTGATAAAAAAATATTAAATAATAATAATAATAAAATATTTATTAATATATATATATATATATATATATATATATACACTAAAATATTTACCAAACCTATATCTAGAATGATCTATAATTCAAGTGAAATATTTCAGTTAAAAGCTAAGTACAATGGAGCTTCCCTTTAACGAAATCCCTATTTAATGAAGTTTTCTATTTAACGAAATTTTTGGAATAACATAACATGTAAATTAACCTCTATATTACGAAAAATATATTCTATCTAATAATGAAGTTTATTCCAATTTTGTGCGTGTACAGCATTTAAACGGAGAGATTGCTGTTGCGATGAAGGTTTTAATTTATTTCCGCGGATGGTATGTATGTGATATTGTTTTATTTAATCATTTCCATTCTGGGCCTAAACATTTTTTTTTCTTTCACAATAAGACAAACACTTGTTATCGCCACCCTCTCATACAGACATTCTGACGCTGAAACCTTTAATCCTTTCGGAGGTAAAGTGTTGAAATTAATAAGTGACACCGGAATTTGTAATCGGTGACAGGATACAAGATAAAGCTATTTTTTTAAATCATACATAATAAATCGATTTTTAAATCCAAAATTGTGGTATTATTGTGGCATTTGGGAATAAAAATTAGGTGGTTTCGTATACATACCACCTCCCCTCAAGGGTTAATGTAATAAGAGAGGGATTCCAGTTTTACTAAAATGTTACAGATGAATTGTTCAAATACGTTAAACAGTGGTTTTTTTTTTCCCCCAAGAAACTTGTACAAAGTATATTACGGACTATTAAAATATTTTTTTCCAATATTTCTATTTTATGTGTATTTTTATACAAATTTCAACAACATGAATTTAAGTTAATTTCTATTTAACGAATTTTATTCATAATGAAATCTTTAGGTGTAACGATGAGATTTCGTTAAATGGAAGTTTCATATTCTACCACAATGGATCCAATAATGTTGTCTCTTATCACATCATTTTAATAATGTAGTAGTAATCCTGTATTACCAGTACTAGCTATTGAGCGACTAACACTAAAACCTAAATAAAAACTAGTCAGATGTGACAATCCCAAAACTTTCTTCTATCTTATGCACGTTAACTCTTCCAAAAAAATGCATCATACCAACGCACCCGCCGGTAAGAGGGTTTAAACCAAAATGTAATCAGCAACAACTTCTGTCAATTGAATTTGAAGTTTGACAAAAATCCGTGAATAAGTTTTTAAGATAGAGCTATTGCAAAATCTTAAAAAATATATGCATAACAGCGCCACATGTTGGGTGATGTACACCAAAAATTAATTAGGATCAATTTTTTATCATGTACTAACTGAATCTAAAGTTTGGTGAAAATCCATGCATTAGTTCTTGAGATACATTTATCACGAAATTGTGAAAAATGCAGCATAGCAGCGCCATCTGTATGACGATTTACACCTCAAACTAAACAACACTAATCTATATCAGGGACAAACTGAATCTGAAGTTTTAGAAAATTTCGTGCATTAGTGCTTGAGATAGAACTATTGAGATAATCCCAAATAATGCACCATGACAGCGCCACCTGTTGAGCGATTTGCACCAAAACGTAATCCAGGGCCGAAACTAGCCTTTTTTGCGCCCGGGACAAACATGGATTTTGGTGCCCCCCCCCCAACATATATGCATTCTTTATAACAAATACACCAAAGAAAATCTTAATTTGGCGCCCCCTTCACCTTCTGTTCTGTTGGCGCCCGGGGCATGTGCCTCCTCTGCCCCCCTCTAGTTTCGGTCCTAACGTAATCAACACGATGTTATATCAAGTAACTAACTAAATCTAAAGTTTTATGAAAACCCATGCATTAGTTCTTGAGGTATGGCTATTGCGGAAATTGTGAATAATGCAGCATAGCAGCGCCACATGTAGAGAGACATTCACCAAAAACTAATCAGATCTAGTTTATATCAACGTCTAACATAATCTAAAGTTTTATGAAATTCTGTGCATTAGTTCTTGAGATAGAGTGCCCACAAAATTTTTGTCACATACAGACAGACAGAATCACAGACATGTATTTTTTGTAAATGCATGTTTTTCGGGTTCTCTGACTCCAAAAACGTGCAAATTCGACGAAAGCCGGATTTTGAAAATTTTTATGAATCCAATACTTTTTTCTTGTAAAGAAAGAAGAAAGTAACAACATGTGTCACACCAGAGTTTCCCCCAGACTTAAAAAAGGGGTAGGGCGCTACTGTTCTGAAAAGGGCACTTTTTACATTCTTCAGGGCACTTTTATAGGATTGAATCTAGAATTTAGCGGTTCAAAAAATAGTGGAAATACAGAAATTTCGTTAAAAAAACCAGAATAAAATCCAAAAAATAAAAAAAGGTAAATTTTGTTAAAAGATTGCACAAAAGTAGCCGATTTTGTTAAAAGATCGCAAAAAACAGCAGGTTTTGTTGTAAGATCACGAAAGAGCGGCAAATTTTGCTAAAAAAAGGCAAAAAAACGACAAAATTTCGTGAAAAGATCGCGAAAAAAAGTGGCAAATTTGTGACGGATTGAGAACAGAACATTGTGGGGGGGGGGGGGGAGGGGGTCGCCCTGGGCGCGGAAATATAACAGGTGCCAAATTTATACTACAAATGTAATTTTTGAGCTGTCATAAAAAAAAGGTGGGAGAGGGTGGCATCAAATTCTAATTATGCTCCTGGTACAATTTTCTCTTTGCACGAAAATGATTGTGAATCAGGAAAATTCGCTTTTGGAGCAATAAAAACACAATTTTGAAACAGGAAAATTAGTTTATGGAACAGAAAATTTCACTTCTGGCATTAACTTTTTTTTTTTTTTGCTACTTTAACAAAGTTGCATTTTTTGTGATCTTTTGACGAAATCGGCAGTTTGTTGCGAATTTTTTGACAGAATTTTCCGTTTTATTGCCATTTTTGGACGAAATTTGCCGGGGGTTTTTTTGCAAATCTTTTGACGAAATCTGTCATTTTATCACAAATTTTAACGAAAGTTGCTGTTTTTCGGGATCTTTTGGCAAAATGATCCGTTTTTCGCGAATCATTTGAAAAAAAATTTCTGTTTATCGCGATTTTTCGACGAAATTTGTTGTTTTTATCACGATTTTTTGAGGAAATGTGTCGTTTTTTCGGGATTTTGTGACGAAATAAGCCATTTTTTCACGAATCTTGCCGGAATTAGTTGTTAGTTCGCGATTTTTTAACAAAATTTGCCGTTTTTTCGCGATTTGTTGAGGAAATTATGCATCCCGTGAGACGCGTAAGAGCTATTTTTTGCGTAATTTACGTGCTTATAGCGCGTTCGCATCATCGCTGAAGGACTGTTTTTTCAAATGTGGGGCAAGAAGGGTGCTATTTTTTAGAATGAGCGACCAGAAGGGCGCTAGTTTTTGGATGAGAGGCAAGAGGGGCGCTATTTTTTAAACTAAAGGGCAGGAGGGGCGGAGCGCCCCCCTGAAACCCTCTGGGGGAAACTCTGTGTCACACTCTTAAATGAATTTGAAGTTAGATGAAAGTTTGTGAATTCTTGACAGAGTAGAAGTTATTGAAAATGCGACATTGGTTGGGCGATTTAAGCGAAAAATTAATCAACACCAATTTACATCCGGGACTAGCTGAATATAAATTTTTAATAAGTTCCGTGCAATAGTTTTTTACATAGCGAGCCGACAAAATTTGTGTCACATACAGAGTCAAAGAGAGACATTTTATAAAAACATTTTTCGGGATCTCTGACCCTTAAAAAATGTAAATACATCGAAAACAGGAAGTTAAATCCAATACTTTCTTCTTGTAAAGATAGGAGAAAGTTAATGGTCAGGTTTGAAGAATGAGAAAGATTAGACTAACACAATTTATTTACGTGTCATAAGTTATAAAAAGATTAGAATGTATTGAAATTTTTTTTTATTTTTAAAACTTATATTTTACCAACGCTCGCGGGTGTGTTAATAAAATCTACAAATAAGACAGATTTCTTAATATTTTCAATTGACGATAACTTTTTTTTAATGACAATTTTTTCTTTCCCTGCTCTCCATAAAATAAATTCCCGTTCCCCAAACCCATCCCCTTCCATGATCGGGTTTTCCTTTTTATCATATGAAGTGGTATATCCCTTAGAATATGATTACAAGAAAAGTGTGCTTTATAGTAAATTAAGTATCACTTTAAAAAATCATTATTGCTGGAGTAGTTTCTGCTAAAAAAAAATCAAATTCCAATAAAATGTATGAAAAAAATCGAGGTAAGCTAAGCAAATTGCTCGAACATAATGCGATTTCATCGCTAAATATAAGTCTATAAACAGAATATTTAAAAAATAATGGAGAGATAAATGTACAAGAAATTAGATATCAAAGATAAAACAAAAATCTTATTATAAAAGATAAAATTTAAATCTATCAAGGAAAAATTAAACTTAAAACGACAAAATATTATTATGAAAGAGTTCATGATAAATCAGTAATCATTTTACAAAATATCTTATACTATAATGCGAGCAAAAATTGTGTGTGTGTGTGTGTGGGGGGGGGGGGGGGGGGGTAAATTTTATCTCAAAAACGGCTCTAACGATTTTCGCAAAAATTTGGATTTTACCATTTTCGGGCACGAGAAGACCATTGGGCTAGGTCACATGTTCGAGAAAATTCGATTATTGGGTCGTTTTGGGTCATAATGGGTCAAGATCAAGCTATTTATATCTAGAGAACGGCTGGATCGATTTTAAGGAAATTTTCTATCCAATCGTTTTTTGGCACAACAAAACTATTGGGCTGGGTCACATGTTCGAAAAATTTCGATTAGTGGGTCAATTTTGGGTCATTATGGGTCAAGCCATTTTTATCTAAAAAACGGCTCTAACGATTTTGACCAAATTTTATATTGTATCGTTTTGGATTACAAGAAGACCATTGGGTTATGTAACATGTTCGAGAAAATTCGGTAAGTGGGTCATTTTTGGGGTCATTGTGGGTCATACTATTTTTATCTAGCGATTTTCTCACGCAATTTTGACTAAAAAATTGCATTCTATGGTTTTCGGGCACGAGAAAAACATTGGGCTAGGTTACATGTTCGAGAAAAAATTTTAATGGGTCATATTGGGTCATTAAGGGTCTGGGTCAAGCTATTTATATTTAAAGAACGGCATGATCGATTTTAATGAAATTTTGTATGTAACAGTTTTTTGACATGAGAAAACTAATGAGCTAAGTTGCATGTTTGCGAGATTTCGATTATAAGTGTCATTTGTGGGGCATGATGGGTCATAATGGGTCATGTCAAGCTATATCTAAAGAACAGGTGGATCAATTTTAACGAAATATTGTATACAACGTTTTTTAGGCACGAGAAAATCATTGGGCTAGGTCACATGTTTGAGAAATTTCGATTAATGGGCCATAAAGGTTCTGGGTTAAGCTATTTGTATTTAAAGAACCGCAGGATCGATTTAAACGAAACTTTGTATGTGACAATTTTTAGACTACGAGAAAACTAATGGGCTAAGTCACATGTTCGAGAAATTTCGATTATGAGGGTCACTTGTGGGTCATGATGAGTCATAATGGGTCATGGTCAAACTATATCTAAAGAACAGGTGGATCGATTTTAATGAAATTTTGTATGCAACATTTTTTTGGCACGATAAAATAATTGGACTAGGTTACATGTTCGAAAAATTTCGATTAATGGGTCATTTTGGATCATAAAGGGTCTGGGTCAAGCTATGCATAATTAAAGAACGGCAGGATCAATTTTAACGAAATTCTGTGTGTAACAATTTTTAGAAACGAGAAAACTAATGGACTAAGTCACATATTCGAGAGCTTTCGATTATAAGGGTCATTTGTGGGTCTTAATGGGTCAAGGTCAAGCTATATCTAAAGAATGGGTGGGTCGATTTTAACGAAATTTTGTATACAACATATTTTTGGCATGAGAAAATCATTGGGGTAGGTCACATGTTCGAGAAATTTCGATTGGTGGGCCATTTTTGGGCCATTCTAATTTTATCTAGACAACGTTTCGCGCAATTTTGATTAAATTTAGTATTTTATCGTTTTCGGTCACAAGAAAATCATTGGGTTAGGACAGATTTTTGAGAAAATTCGATCAATGGGTCATTTTGGATTATAAGGGGTCAGGGTCAAACTAACTATATCTAAAAAACGGCTCAATCGATTTTATCTAAATTTTGTATCTAATGTTTTTCGGCATGCTAAAACTAAAGAGCTAGGCCACACGTTCGAGAGATTTCGATTATAAGGGTCATTTGTTGGTCATGATGGGTCATGCTAATTTTATATAGAAAATGGTACTCACCATTTTGACTATGCTTTGTATTATATCGTTTTTGAGCAAGAGAAAATCATTTGGCTTGTACACATGCTCGCGAAAATTCTATTAGTGGGTCATTTTGGGTCTTAATGAGCTAGGGTCATTCTAATTATATATAACAACAATTTTATCAATTATTTCAATCAATTTTACCTAAATTTTTAAACAAAACGTTTTTTGTCACGAGAAGACTATTGGGCTGAGTCGCATGTTAAACAAAATTATATTAGTGGGTCATTTCGCTTCATTGCTGAATGCTGCCAAGCTAATTTGACCTAAAAATGGCTTAAACGATTTTGATTCAATTTTATATTCTACTGTTTTTGATTACCTGAAGACGATTGAGCTATGTCACATGCTTGATCAAATTTGATTAGTGGCTCATTTTGGGTAATACGGGTCAGGATCACGAGAATATGGCAAAAGCCAATAACTTGGTGATATTTGAAAAAATATTGGCGACATATGGCCAAAAAATCGACTATAAAAATTACGAAAACCAAAACAGGTATTTGGAGCCAAATGAAAAGAATGCCACCAAATTTGGCTATATCTAGCAAAAAATATTGTCTTTCAGAATGTAAAGAATTTTTTTATACATTCTTAAGAGGATTCGAGATGCATGGTTAAACCAATCAGAGTCGAGCTAAAAAAGTGATTTAGATCGATGTCCTTTCGTTGTAAAATTTAAAATAAAATAAAATTTATAAATATGCGCATAAAAACATAGTTTTCTTATTGATTGTTTTTCTAAATAATACTATTATAAACATGTTTTACAGTAATAATACAGAGTTAATGATACAGTGAAAATACTATATCGAGTTGAACACAAAGTTATTTTTGACCGAGCTAAGCTCGGTCTCCCCTGCTAGTCACTATAAAATCACATGGAAAAAACAACTAATTATCCTAAATTCCAGATCAATACTTTTAAAGTGTGTTGAAATAGATAAAATTTAATGTAGTATTTAAAAATGCAACAATTATTTGAAATGTTTTGTAGTTTTTGATAGCATCAAATAGACAAGATCTCTAGAATCTTCTAACTTAAATAGCGTTTATAGACTATATGGCACAAGGTGACCAGCCACTTGCGATTATAGACATTTTGTTAAATATCTAGAAAAATACATGAGGAATTATCCCGAAACTCTAAGTGTGAATAATAGTACAGGTCATATATTACCGTGAATTTTTTTTTTCCGAAACTTCATAAGAGACCGTCAACAAATTGAAAAAGAACGAATATCTTTTGGATAACCTTGTCATCCAAAGGCGTTTAAACTAAAGCAAAAGCGTTTAAACTGCAGATTATGATTAAGTGGCTTATTGTAATAAACTGTGTGTTATTTTTGTGTCGATAGCATATATACTCGTAGAGAAATTAAAGTTTTTATTTAAAAAAAAGTCCCCAAATTTGCATCGTTCTTAATACAAAAAAAAAAAAAAAAAATGTTCTTTTCAGAAAATATGCCAAACAACATTGTACATAATACCCTGCAATCAGAATTAAAAAATAATAAAAATTGTATGAAAATGAACAGATTTACTAAATAATTTTTCACTGCGCATGCGTGAAGGCTATCAAAATTTCATTTGTATATTGTGTTAGCTAAATGTATAGAGTAACTTTTGTAAAAGTCTCAAAAATATAGTTTGGAAATTCTGAACGTGATCATCGATAGAATAAGCTCAAAATACGTCATTCCCGAAATGAAGCAAAAAGATTCGATCTTAAAAAGAAGATCCTCACATGCAGAACATTTTTATTGTTACCAGACATTTTTCATTGACTTAGATATTTCATGTTTGTGAACATGAAATTTTGGAATCTAATTTTTATTCACTTTATGCTGGGTTTGAATTCTAAAACTGTGCAGAGTTGCGTATTGTCGATTGCAATAGAATATTTTGATATTTTTAAAATTATTTATGAAATTATCGAATTAATTTTTATTAAATATTAAATAACTACAAAAAATATTTTGGTATTATCTTTTTTATTTATTACCACGTGACAATAATATAATATATATATATATATATATATATATATATATATATATATACCGGGTGTCCCAAAAATGACTGATGCATTTTAAAATTCAATAACTTGCAAACGGTGACAGCTATTAATTTTTTTTTGCATGAGGGCTATGTATAATGTCAGGAGTTTTTTTTACCGCAATTCTTGATTTTAGTTCGAATTTCAAACAACAGATGGCGCTGATGCGGTTGGCGGCCAGACGACGCCGAGACTTACTTCTTCAGCTTTGACGCAAAATAAGGAGATTAAGGCTATGGAGTACGCCTCATTCTACAGTACAGTCTTGCTCTCAGGCCCCGATTCTGGACTCATTCGATATGATTTCAATGGAATGCGTTGTTGCCATGGAAATAACAGATTGTTTGATAGTGGAATACAGCGTTCAGAAGTGGGCATAAATTTCGCAAGCAGTATTGAGTTTGCAGAAGATTTTCGTTTAGGAAGTTTTATTTTCCCGGATTAAATTACTTTTTTATGGCACGATTTAAAGAATATTTTATGCATCATATTTTAAAACTAGATAAAGAGATTTTTTCAATTTGATGATTTTTGTTATATTCTTAAGAAATTTTAGATCTTTTAAGAAAATTCGTTAGTAGATTTTTATGGATGTTTAAAAGATAATCATGAAAACTGTTGATAGTGCATTATTGTGTAAAATAACTACCAAAAACAAATATTATAAGTTGCCTTGTTTAGCCCTTTTCAATAGGATTAGTCTATCGTTGCATTAAAATAGAAAAAAAAAAAAAATATATATATATATACATGAGTTAATTAAAATTTATTTTCCCGGATTAAATTACTTTTTATGGCATGATTTAAGGAATATTTTAGGCACCGTATTTTAAAACTACACTGTTAAAAATTTGAAACCTTTGCTGCATCGTCATTCCTCCACTTTTATAGAAAGAGATTACTTCACTACACTGTTAAAAATCTGCTGCATTTTGCTGCAACGCACTCCCCTGATTGTATAGAAAACGGTTACTTGGCCGTGAAATGGCGCTTTCTCATTGGTTGGAATAGAGATATTATATACAAGTGGTGGAGGGCGTTGCAGCAAAATGCAGCAGATTTTTAACAGTGTATATTATGGAGCATTCTAATTGGTCAAAATAGAGATATTCTATAATAGCAATGGAGTGACGATGCAGCAAAAGTTTCGAATTTTTAACAGTGTAGGTGAAGATATCTTGCTACAATCTTGCTCTTACACCATAAAAATCTGCTGCATTTTGTTGTACACTGTTAAAAATCTGCTGCATTTTGTTGCAACGCACTCCCCCACTTGTCTAGAAAACGGTTACTTGGCCGTGATATGGAGCTTTCTCATTGGTTGGAATAGAGATATTATATACAAGCGGTGGAGTGCGTTGCAACAAAATGAAGCAGATTTTTAACAGTGTATACGCACACCGCTTGTATAGAAACGGTTACTTGATTGTAATATGAAGCATTGTTATTGGTCGGAAAAGAGATATTACATACAAGCGGTGGAGTGCGGATGAAGCAAAATGCAGCAGATTTTTAACACTGTGGGGCCCGATTCTGAACTCATTCGATATGATTTCAATGGAATGTGTTGTTGTCATGGAAATAACAAATTCTTCTATAGAAAAATACAATATTCAAGATTGAGCATGAATATAACAATCTAAATCGATCTAAAATTTCTTAGAATATAAAAAAATTATCAAATTAAAGAAATCTCTTTATCTAGTTTTAAAATATGATGCATAAAATATTCTTTAAATCGTGCCATAAAAAGTAATTTAATACTGGAAAATAAAACTTCCTAAACGAAAAACTTCTGCAAACTCGAATACTGCTTGCGAAATTTATGCCCACTTCTTAACGCTGTATTCCACTATCGCACAATCTGTTATTTCCATGGAAACAACGCATTCCATTGAAATCATATCGAATGAGTTCAGAATCGGGCACCACAGTGTTAAAAATCTGCTGCTTTTTGCTTCATACGCATTCCGCCGCTTGTACAGTGGCGTAGCTAAGGGGGGGGGGGGGGCAAGGGGGGCGTCCGCCCCGGGGGTCGAGGCCTAGGGGCGCCAACTTGAGAGAAATTGTTATATATCTATATTGGGATGGGGGCGCAAAATTTCTTTCTGGCCCCGGGCGCCAAAAAACATAGCTACGCTACTGCGCTTGTATATATCTCTTTTCCAACCAATAACAATGCTTCATAATACAATCAAGTAACCGTTTCTATACAAGCGGAGTGCGTATACAACAAAATGCAGCAGATTTTTACAGTGTAAGAGCAAGATATCTTCACCTACACTGTTAAAAATTGGAAACTTTTGCTGCATCGTCACTCCATTGCTATTATAGAATATCTCTATTTTGACCAATGAGAATGCTCCATAATATCGTGAAGTAATCTCTTTCTATAAAAGTGGAGGAGTGACGATGCAGCAAAGGTTTCAAATTTTTAACAGTGTAGTTTTAAAATACGGTGCCTAAAATATTCCTTAAATCATGCCATAAAAAGTAATTTAATCCGGAAAAATAAATTGTAATTAACTCATATTTATTTTATTTTTTTTCTATTTTAATGCAACGATAGACTAATCTTATTGAAAAGGGCTAAACAAGGCAACTTATAATATTTGTTTTTGGTAGTTATTTTACACAATAATGTACTATCAACAGTTTTCATGATTATTTTTTGAACATTCATAAAAATCTACTGACGAATTTTCTTAAAAGATCTAAAATTTCTTAAGAATATAACAAATATCATCAAATTGAAAAAATCTCTTTATCTAATTTTAAAATATGATGCATAAAATATTCTTTAAATCGTGCCATAAAAAAGTAATTTAATCCGGGAAAATAAAACTTCCTAAACGAAAATCTTCTGCAAACTCAAATACTGCTTGCGAAATTTATGCCCACTTCTTAACGCTGTATTCCACTATCGAATAATCTGTTATTTCCATGGCAACAACGCATTCCATTGAAATCACATCGAATGAGTCCAGAATCGGGGGCCTGAGAGCAAGACTGTACTGTAGAATGAGACGTACTCCATAGCCTTAATCTCCTTCTTTTCCGTCAAAGCTGAATGAAGGTGAGTTTCGTCGTCGACTGGCCGCCAACCGCCATCAGTTGTTTGAAATTCGAACTAAAATCAAGAATTGCGGTAAAAAAACTCCTGACATTATACATAGGCCTCCTGCAAAAAAATTTTTAATAGCTGTCACCGTTTGCAAGTTATTGAATTTTAAAATCCATCAGTCATTTTTGGGACACCCGGTATATACACACACATATAATATTTTGAAACAATAATAAAAAGAGACATTTGCTTTAACATAAATAAATATGCAAAACCAAAGAGAAGTGGTAGCGTTACCACAATCGGGAATACATTGCCCAAGTTTGGCAAGAGCTTATTCCCCATTTTCCTCAGCATTTGTTACTTATATCTTATAATATAATCATAATTGATGAATAAAATACATTAAAGATTGAAAATTAGAAAATAAAATCCAAATAATAAAAATCACTCTTTTAGCAGTGTACTTATGTATAGAAAAAAAAACTGTGTAAGCTAAAAGTAAAAACAAAACCATAAAAACGTAAAGGAACTGTAAACAAAACTATAAGGAAAAAGAGAATTCTTATAAATTCATTAAATATATTATGAATGTGATTAAAATTCCATTTAATTTAGATTATTTCTATCATTGCATCAAGCTTTTACAATTATTATTTTTTTTTTTACCTTTAAATATTTGATAGAAAAGTTTTTTTTTTCCTAATTATAAGTACATTAATAAAAGCGTGTTTTATTTTATTTTACTTTATTTTTAGAAATAATTAAAGTTTTATGGCTGTCATCAAAGGCGGCTTTGCTGTTATCAACAACATCCCTGGAAGGTAGACGACTTTTTATGCTAACTGATAAAATCAACAAGCAAAAAACAATCTTAAGAGAGAGCGGGGGAAAAAAAAAATCTGACAGTGTTTAGCTTTATTTTTAATTTTGTCAGCTGTTATCGCTATGTATAAACATTCTCCAGAAACAATTCAAGAAGACAATCTCTTATAAACATAAATTTTATACAGTTACGTAACAAAGTGAATTACAAAACAATGTCAACTTGGTTTCTTATCATTTTAGCTTTCATGAAGGAGTAGCGAGCATAAATAGACATTAGACAACACTATATATGACGACCTCAGAAGCCAAGGGGTACAAGTGACAAAATGTCGATTTGGAGTAAATTGAGTTTAAAGATAATTGATGTTAAATTGTATCATCAATAACAATTGACTAAATTGAAATAGGAAACATCTGCTTGTTGCATTCTAATCTTCGAACTCTCATTTCAATAATTGTTAAAAAAAATAGAGTACAATTTTCTTTAAATGTATAATTAATCAATATTGTTTGCTTTTCGAAAAAAGTGGTTTATCTCTATAACTCAGCAAATAAGAAAATGACCTATATTTCTTTACCCGAAAAGAAAAAAGCATATTTCCAGATATCCTGTGCACTTAACTCAATTTTTTCAATTTTGTCACTTATACCCCTTGGCTTCTGGAGACCTCATATGAAATGCATTGTTGTAATATTAGTTGTGACATATGATCATAATTACAAAATTCTCAAATTTTCAGAAAAGGGGTGGGATAATTCAATTCTATTCAAATCCTTCGTTTTGGTTTATTGTTTTATTGATAAAATCTATTGGTGAATTTTGTCTACTTTTAATGATATTATATATATATATATATATATATATATATATATATATATATATATATATATATATATATATATATATATATATACCGGGTGTCCCAAAAATGACTGATGGATTTTAAAATTCAATAACTTGCAAACGGTGACAGCTATTAAAAAAATTTTTGCAGGAGGGCTATGTATAATGTCAGGAGTTTTTTTACAGCAATTCTTGATTTTAGTTCGAATTTCAAACAACAGGTTGGCGGCCAGTCGACGCCGAGACTTACTTCATTCAGCTTTGACGCAAAAGAAGGAGATTAAGGCTATGGAGTACGTCTCATTCCACAGTACAGTCTTGCTCTCAGGCACCGATTCTGGACACATTCGATATGATTTCAATGGAATGCGTTGTTGCCATGGAAATAACAGATTTTTTGATAGTGGAATACAGCGTTCAGAAGTGGGCATAAATTTCGCAAGCAGTATTTGAGTTTGCAGAAGATTTTCGTTTAGGAAGTTTTATTTTCCCGGATTAAATTACTTTTTTATGGCACGATTTAAAGAATATTTTATGCATCATATTTTAAAGCTAGATAAAGAGATTTTTTCAATTTGATGATTTTTGTTATATTCTTAAGAAATTTTAGATCTTTTAAGAAAATTCGTCAGTAGATTTTTATGAATCTTCAAAAAATAATCATGAAAACTGTTGATAGTACATTATTGTGTAAAATAACTACCAAAAACAAATATTATAAGTTGCCTTGTTTAGCCCTTTTCAATACGATTAGTCTATCGTTGCATTAAAATAGAAAAAAATAAAATAAATATGAGTTAATTAAAATTTATTTTCCCGGATTAAATTACTTTTTATGGCATGATTAAAGGAATATTTTAGGCACCGTATTTTAAAACTACACTGTTAAAAATTTGAAACCTTTGCTGCATCGTCACTCCTCCACTTTTATAGAAAGAGATTATTTCACTGTATTATGGAGCATTCTCATTGGTCAAAAAAGAGATATTCTATAATAGCAGTGGAGTGACGATGCAGCAAAAGTTTCCAATTTTTATCAGTGTAGGTGAAGATATCTTGCTACAATCTTGCTCTTACACTATAAAAATCTGCTGCATTTTGTTGTATACGCACACCGTTTGTATAGAAACGGTTACTTGATTGTAATATGAAGCATTGTTATTGGTCGGAAAAGAGATATTATATACAAGCAGCGGAGTGCGTATGAAGCAAAATGCAGCAGATTTTTAACACTGTGGGGCCCGATTCTGAACTCATTCGATATGATTTCAAAGGAATTTGTTTTTGTCATGGAAATAACAAATTCTTCTATAGAAAAATACAATATTCAAAATTGACCATGAATATAACAATCTAAATCGACCTAAAATTTCTTAGAATGTAACAAAAATTATGAAATTAAAGAAATCTCTTTATCTAGTTTTAAAATATGATGCATAAAATATTCTTTAAATCGTGCCATAAAAAGTAATTTAATACGGGAAAATAAAACTTCCTAAACGAAAATCTTCTGCAAACTCGAATACTGCTTGCGAAATTTATGCCCACTTCTTAACGCTGTATTCCACTATCGAACAAACGGTTATTTCCATGGAAACAACGCATTCCATTGAAATCATGAGTTCGAATGAGTTCAGAATCGGGCCCCACAGTATTAAAAATCTGCTGCATTTTGCTTCACACGCACTCCGTCGCTTGTATATAATATCTCTTTTCCGACCAATAACAATGCTTCATAATACAATTAAGTAACCGTTTCTATAGAAGCGGAGTGCGTATACAACAAAATGCAGCAGATTTTTACAGTGTAAGAGCGAGATATCTTCACCTACATTGTTAAAAATTGGAAACTTTTGCTGCATCGTCACTCCACTGCTATTATAGAATATCCCCTATTTTGACAAATAAGAATGCTCCATAATACAGTGAAGTAATCTCTTTCTATAAAAGTGGAGAAGTGACGATGCAGCAAAGGTTTCAAATTTTTAACAGTGTAGTTTTAAAATATGGTGCCTAAAATATTCCTTAAATCATGCCATAAAAAATAATTTAATCCGGGAAAATAAATTTTAATTAACTCACATTTATTTTATTTTTTTCTATTTTAATGCAACGATAGACTAATCGTATTGAAAATTTTTTGAACATTCATAAAAATCTACTGACGAATTTTCTTAAAAGATCTAAAATTTCTTAAGAATATAACAAAAATCATCAAATTGAAAAAATCTCTTTATCTAGTTTTAAAATATGATGCATAAAATATTCTTTAAATCGTGCCATAAAAAAGTAATTTAATCCGGGAAAATAAAACTTCCTAAACGAAAATCTTCTGCAAACTCAAAAACTGCTTGCTAACTGCTTGCCCACTTCTGAACGCTGTACTCCACTATCGAACAATCTGTTATTTCCATGGCAACAACGCATTCCATTGAAATCATATCGAATGAGTCCAGAATTGGTGCCTGAGAGCAAGACTGTACTGTAGAATGAGACATACTCCATAGCCTTAATCTCCTTCTTTTGCGTCAAAGCTGAATGAAGTAAGTCTCGGCGCCGACTGGCCGCCAACCGCCATCTGTTGTTTGAAATTCGAACTAAAATCAAGAATTGCGGTAAAAAAACTCCTGACATTATACATAGGCCTCCTGCAAAAATTTTTTTAATAGCTGTCACCGTTTGCAAGTTATTGAATTTTAAAATCCATCAGTCATTTTTGGGACACCCGGTATATATATATATATATATATATATATATATATTCATAATTAATAAAGTACCTTAGTAAAAAATATTGGGCACCAGCACCGCTGCTACACTGTTTGGTGTCTTATGCATTTTTTTTTTTTTAAATCAATAATTCATGCATTAATAGTGATAACTAAGAAAGCCTGTTTGACTTGGCACCTGGTGCCGGTGCACTGATGCAGCTCACAAAATATTTTAATATATCTTTTAAAATAATCGGAAATAACCGCATACGATTATGAATTTCTTTTTTCAAGTAATTATAATTTGTAAAAAATGATAAACTAAAAACTCAAACTGAATCAACTGTTTGCTCCAATAAATGAGTTTTAAAAAGTGCTACACTACTTTATTTTACATGAAATTTTGTCATTGTGTTATGAAAGTTACTAAATACTAATAAAAATTAGGATAATTATTTCAGAAAATGCCAAAAAAGATTTTTTTTAATGTTAAAGTAAATGAACATAATATATATATATATATATATATATATATATATATATATATATATATACTGACAAGTGTTTGTAATTAAAATAATCAAAAATATATAAATGTTAAAAATAGTCTTTTAATTTATTTATTATTTTCTTTGCTAATTATGCAAAAATTCTCTCAACCTTCATTGATTACTTATTAACCTTCCTAACATTAGATTAAGTTAGACATTTCATAATTCAGATTCAGAATGTAACTAACAGCTGATAGGGTGGAACGGGGTGGTTCTCGATCAACCTGTTTGTAATTAATTAAAAGAATACATATATTGTAAACAGTAACAAAAGAATCTTGGAAAAAAAAAAAAGATTGTTTCTGAAAATTGCACATCTTTCTAAAATAGCATTTTTTGAGCGATCTGTCGACGAAATTCGCGTTTTTTGAGCGATTCATGGACGTAATTCGCGATTTTTTTTACGAGAATCAGACGTAATTTGCGTTTTTTACGAGAATCATGGACGTAATTCGCGTTTGTGAGAGACTCATGGACGTAATTCGTATTTTTTAAGAGATTCAAGGACTTAATTCGCATTTTTTGAGATATTCATGGCCGTAATTCGCATTTTTTGAGATATTCATGGCCGTAATTCGCATTTTTTGAGATATTCATGGACGTAATTAGCGTTTTTGAGAGATTCGTGGACGTAAATCGCGTTTTAAGAGAGATTTGGGAAGGTAATTCGTGTTTTTTAAGCGATTCATGAACGTAATTCGCATTTTTTAGCGACTCATGGACGTAATTCGCGTTTATAGAGCGATTTATGAATGTAATTCGTGTTTTGAACGATTTATGGATTTAATTTGCGTTTTTTGAAAGAATCATGGAAGTAATTCGCGTAATTTGAGCAGGTTTGGGTTTTTGCCGGCAGAAAGTGGTTATAACCGGTTTTAACCGGCAGAAACTGGCATAAAGACATTCTGTGACATAATCTTTGATTTTTTTTTTTAGTAATATTAAATTTATTAAGTAGTTCATCCTTAAATAATTAGTACTTAAATAATTCAGAATAAATATATGCATATAATATTGTGGATAGTTTTAATTAAAAAAAATTTTTTTGATTTTTGAAAAATTGAGTAATGTAACAGATATATATATATATATATATATATATATATATATATATATATTTTTTTTGTTACATATGCATATGTAATTTATGTTTAAACAATTATTTTAAAATCTCAGTTTAAAAACCAAAATAGAAAACTATATGCAATGCTTATTTTAAATAAAGCACTGAAAAAAAAAAAAAAATATTTACTCAAAATATTTTTCTGTAATCTAACATGATTTAATAATAACATAATAAATAATAAGTAATAAAAAAACTCTCTCATAGAATTGTTATAGTGATATGTGGATCTAGTAATTCTTTGTATTTTGAAAAGATTTCATTTAAATACAGTATTCAAAAGAATAAATCTGACTTTTTTTTTTTTTTATCTCACTTACAAAACAAATTGCAAAACCTCACTTGAAAACAAAAGTAACAATATGATTGGCAAGGTATATAAGCAAGGTATGTATTTATATGATCATTTTTAAACATTTTGATACTTTGAATAACATTCATAATCTTATGTTTTAATTTTTAGCTCAATGGTTTACATATCAAATGTAAGTGTCAATTACACTGTCAGAAAAATTCGTCAATATACACTAAGTTATCCTCATTTTTTCACAAATAATTTCCGTACTCACAGAAAACGTATTTGATCTGTGAATTCATTTTGAACGTCGAAAAATGAGGAAGAGTTTCCGTTTATTTCTAGCACGCATGCGTATTGGGTCTGTTAGTAATAAATTCGAATTTGTTTTTAAAATGAAAAACAAAATATTCTATAGATTATAATGTCTAATTTAGTTTTAAAAAAACAAAAATGTTTTCGAATTTAAAAATAAATAACAATTGCTTTCTTTATTCATTCAAAAATTCTCACAATTTGTTATTCAAAGTTCGATAAGTTGAATATACTAAGTAATTTAAATAATAAATGCGAAATATAATATTTCACATTTAAAATATACTTTAAGTGAACACATTTAAAAGATATTTTAATTAAAAAAGTAAAATGAAAAAAAATTGATATTATTAAAAAAAAATCTTATCGAATAAAAATATAATACCCATACTTTTCCTTTAGCAATCTATGTAATATATTTAAAATTTACATTTTTATAGTATATTAATACTAAACGTAAAAAAATTCCCAGCCACAGTTTCATTAAAGATGAAATCTTTCCCAAATTAACTTCAAAATTAAAAGCTTTGTAACAAAAAACACCAATCACACCCATATAAAATGAAGGGTTCTGCTTTAAAGCACTCTATGAACGTGCAACGGTGGCTCTGAGGTAGCGCGTTTGTCTGCCAATGCTGGGATCGTGAGTTCGATCCTCAGCCGTGACGGATTGATCTTTTCAAGAATTTTTTTCAAATGACGGATATTTTACCTCTTTTGACGGAGAAAAAAAATAAACGGATAATCGTCAATCTACAGACAATTTCTGGCAGCAGTGCTGCCAGTACTTTTTCTGTAAAAAGACGGAAGTTTTTTTGAGAGTGTATGAATCATTGCTGAGTAAAGTTCTTATTTAGTACTGTTTCTTAATTTCTGCCAGTTTTTGCCACTTACTGGCAGAAACCAGTTTCTGCCATGCCGGTTTCAACCGGTTTCTACTGCTGGTTTTAACCACTCCGGCAGAAACTTGCCAATCCTGATTTTGAGCGATTCATGGACGTAATTCGCGTTTTTTGAGCTATTCATAGACATAATTCGCGTTTTTGTGAACAATTCAAGGACGTAATTCGCATTTTTTTGAACGATTTATGCACGAAATTCGCGTTTTTTACGCTAATCATGGATGGAATTTACGTTTTTAATGAGGTCTTTGGACGTAATTCGCGTTTATAGAGCGATTTATGAATGTAATTCGTGTTTTGAACGATTTATGGACGTAATTTGCGTTTTTTGAGAGAATCATGGAAGTAATTCGCATATTTTGAGCGATTCATGGACGTAATTCGCATTTTTTGAGCTAATCATAGACATAATTCGCGTTTTTGTGAACAATTCAAGGACGTAATTCGCATTTTTTGAGCGATTTATGCACGAAATTCGCGTTTTTCGCTCGGTCCTTTCTCGAAATGTTCGGGTTTTTTTACACGATTCTTGTCGAAATGCATGTTTTTTACACGATTCTTTGTCGAAACACACGTTTTTTACGCGATTTTTTGTTGAAATTCGTGAGTTTTTCGAGGTTTTTTGACGAAATTTGCGTTAACTGTAAATAATTCATACATAAAATTGAGGAAATATTTTTAGGTACTGAAAAAATTTACAAAAATAAAAATTGTTTCTTTCCTAAAATTTTCTCTGTCTTTGTCATAGTTAAAGTTGAGAATACAAATTCAAATGCACTTTGTAGTGAAACTTATTTTAGATTGAATAAGCGAATTGCAATGTTGATGACCTGTACAAAAAATACAGTCCTGCCTTGACAAAAGGCTGGCACATGATATTGGAAGATATCTCTAGGGGAAGGGGGGGGGGGGGTTGCCTTGTGCTACCGATATCATTTTTTATCCAATCAAAATTGTCATTTTTCATTTGTATGGTCTTTCGTTCAAAATAGTACATTATCTTTTTCTTAGTATGTTATCTATGTTTATGGAAATACAAAGCTCTTATTAAAAATCACTAAATTATAAAATTATCTAATTATAAAATATGGAATACCCCATCGTTTGACATTTCTATTCATCTTCATATGTGTATGCATACATAATCACAGTTCGAGAAACTATATGTAAAGTACATTTGAAATGAAGTTTGTGTTTACTAATAAATAAATGAGAAAGAATGTTGTCCATTCGATTTATTGATAAGAATTTCTATCTGCCCCTCCCACTCTTCCTCCGTTGGGAGCAAACACAATAAGACTTTATTACTGTTGAATGCATAATGTAACAAAAAGCTTTTGTAAAATACTTTTAAATAGTAATTATTTCTTTTAAGTGTTATTTGAATAAAGCGATATTTTACTGACTTCTCTTCATTTGAATCAATAAAGTATGCGAAAAATAAATTTAATCAGTTTTGTATATTACTTCAAATAAAACAACTAAATTCCAAAAGAAAAAAAATACACTTTGATAACAATATCATTGTGGGGGGAAGGGGGGGGGGTGTTCGAGGGATGATAATGTATATCATCAAAAGGGTGGGGACAGGATCCAAAATTACCAAAAAGTTGATAATGTTATATTTGCACAACCCTTTAGTTTATTACTTACTTCAATATTGTATTATATTGTAAGCATTCATACAGTTTTGATTGCATTATTAATTACATTCAAATTATTATTTAAAAAATGTACACAAAGCAATGACCAGAAATCTGCAAAATTCTAAAATCTGCACAACCTCTGGCAGTGGTGACCATCCCTCCCAAATCCAATCACGCAAAATCCCCCCCTCCCCCAAAAAAATCTTAATGCTTTAACCTTGATCCCCCCCCCTCCCCCCGCTAAACTATCAATTATAAAATATATTCTACTTATAATATACTGCACATTCAATAGATAGCGAGTTGAGCATAGCAGAATGAGTTCTTATTGCCCTTATCTAGAATTTAAAGAAAGAAAACACAGGAACATTTCTGAAAATTCAAAGTTGAAAAAATTTAAAAGTGATATTAAAAGAATCAAGGTTTTTTTTTTACAGTAAAAAAAAAGAAAAAAAAAATAATATATATATATATATATATATATTAAGAATTTAAAATCCCCCTCCCCCCCCAAAATGTACTTTTTCTCAAATCCCCCCCCCCCCAAAACTAAAATGTATGACGCATCTTAGAGGTCTGCACGGGCCGGGCCGCGGCCCGAAGCCCGAGCCCGGCCCGGCCCGCGGGCCGGGTTCGGGCCGATTTCCAATAATGGCATTCGGGCCGGGCCGGGCTCGGGCCTTACTTCTGAAGACTCGGGCCGGGCCGGGCCGGGCCTAGTCACTAATCTTTCGGGCCGGGCCGGGCTCGGGCCTTAATTTTTTTGCTGGACGGGCCGTGCCTAACTTTTTTTCCGTACGAAGCCGAGACTGATTCCATTCTTCCTAGTTTTCATGGAACAAAATAATCAGTTCCTATTGAATCTTCCTATATGAAAATCGTTTTCTCGACTTTTTATAAATCAGTATTATTTGGCTTTGTCCAAAAATGTTTGCAAAAAAGGCATATACTTTTAAGCCGTCATTATTCTACAATTAAACATTAAAATTTATTCCTTTTAAAGAATCGTAGATTACTCGGCGTTTTAAAATAGAATTAAACACACACACACACACACACACACACAAAAAAAAAAAAAAAAAAAAAAAACATGATTATGACGGAATTTTTTTTAAACTGAAAACTGAAAGTTTCTTTTAAAATGTTCATCCATGCAAAATGAATACAACAATACGGAAGAAAAAAATATATTAAACATTTACATCTGTTAAGAAAGGAATTTATTTTATTTTATTTTATTTTATTTTTTTTTTTCGTTCCAAATCGATTTCGTCTTTGGAAATTTTACCATAAACCGCTTTTTCGACTTTTTGTCTCCCTTACAGGGAATATGGATTAATAATACTAGTGATAACTGAAACATTTACATACAACAAACAGAGATTCATTTAAAAGCGTAAATATCGCAGCCTACGGCACTTCTGCATAAATGGAGATTATAAACATGAAAAAACAAGTTGGAAATTGCACGTGAAGCGTAGCAAATGAGGTGCGTTCGTACGATAATGAAGTTTTAAAAAGATCACTCTCATGTATCAATCTCATAAAACTGTAAATAATTACAATTAAAATGCGCACCAAACAATGTTCTCCCTATACCATTATGCAATGGAATACTTTTGTGTGGCCTTGTAAATCAATAATAAATATTCTTTGTACCACAGATTACGCAAAATGTATATTATAATATCTATTTTATAGATGCATATCAGTTTTATTACGTTCGAATGTGTGTAACACCATTAAAATGCACTTGAAACATTTTTCCCCTTTAACCGTAATGTAACGAAATACTTTTGATTGTCCCTGTAATTGAACTATGCATCCGATTTTGATAAAATTTGAAATAACTCGACAAAATTATGTAATAATTATGTATTTAAAATTTCAAACGATTAAAATGCATTTGAAACTTATTTCGCCATTGACCGTAATGTAACGGAATCCTTTTGATTGTCCCTGTAATTGATCTATGCATCCGAGTTTCTTAAAATTTGAAATGACTCGACAAAATTATGTAATAATAGTATATTTTAAATTTCAAACGATTCGGTAGGGTAGTTTTTGCGTTGTTATATGCGGACGGACGGACAGACAGACGGATGGACTGAACGACAGCAATAGGTGCTACGTATATACATAATTACGAACGCACCTAAAAAGACTAATATAATTTTTTTTTTTTTGTCAGAACTCTTCCATAAGATTAAAGATCAATGTTCTGTAGAAA
This sequence comes from Maratus speculifer, assembly GCA_964019185.1. NCBI lineage: Eukaryota > Metazoa > Arthropoda > Arachnida > Araneae > Salticidae > Maratus > Maratus speculifer. Next base: position 275,634,432 of record OZ025290.1, read on the forward strand.
TTCACTTGAGCCGGGCCGGGTTCGGGCCGAATTTTAAACTTTTTTCCGGACCGGGCCGAGCTCGGGCCGAAATTTTAACTTTCGGGCCGGGCCGGGTCGGGCCAATATTTTTTTCGTTCGGGCCGGGCCGGGCTCGGGCCGAAATTTTAACTTTCGGGCCGGGCCGGGTCGGGCCAATATTTCTTTCGTTCGGGCCGGGCCGGGCTCGGGCCGAAATTTTAACTTTCGGGCCGGGCTCGGGCCTGGAAATTTCGGCCCGTGCAGACCTCTAACGCATCTTGCGTCACCAAACCCTTCTCTGGGCACCCCTGAGCTCTGGTCCCAAGCTATGTGGATTTGAAGGAGTCTACTATATATAGTTTCACCCATCACTTAAAATAAAAATAAAATCCAGCCAAACAACCCTCTAAAAACCCGATAAAGTATTCTTAAAAAAAAAAAAAAAAAAAAATACTAACAGACTTAAAAAAAAAGCACTAAAAAAACGGTTTGGTGGATAACAAAACTTGGCCAAGATTCAAATAGATTTTGTGCTGTTATTGAAATCAGAAACTGATCATGATCACTGTTAACGCACAATCAAAAACCTGCATTTTTGCTAAACCTTTGCTATCTATACTAATATTATAAAGAGGAAAGATTTGATTGTTTGTTTGTTTGTTTGAATTGAATACGCTCCGAAACTACTTGACGGTTTTGAAAAATTCTTTCACCGTTTGAAAGCTACACTATTTCCAGTGAACATAGGCTAATTTTTAATTGATTTATTCATATATTTTCCTTAATAATTCAAAATTTCATTATTTTTCATACAGAATCAATTAAAATTTTTCTGATAAAAAATAACCATTTTCTTTCCCGTTGCCAAAAAAATCAAAATATGGAAAATAATTTCTCCTCGGCAATTAATTTTTAGTTGAACAGTATCCACGTGAAAAATTAAAATAAAAAAAATTCAAAGGAAAATAAATATGACGTCATTTATTATATTATCGGAATTTTGTTTGCACAGATATATACACACCGAGGTAACTAATGGACACTAAATTAATGTTATTTTGCCTGGCATGGCAACCCAACTATTGTTATTTAATTATTAATAAAATATTTTTTTATTTCCTCTCTCTTCTTTAAAATTATGTAAACTGTTTTGTTCTATACTTATTATTTAAATACTAATTGTTATTATTTTTTAAATAATAGAAAATAATTTAAATATATATATGAAACTGGTATTCGAAAACGATTTTTCCGCCAAATTAGTCAAAAATTATCGATCATATAATTATCTATCTTTTAGATCATAAATCCGATTACAGAAAATTAGTCAGATTATTTAATTAGAAGTTATTAAATTTATTTTTTTTTTTTATTATGAAACAGACGAAGAAAAGAAAATTTACTATTGCTGCCCGACTGGAGAATTAACTTTGATGTTATTTTAAAAAACTATCGAAATGGTGAATTTTTAATTATTTGTTTACGTTTTTTTTTGTTTATATTATTGCAAACATTTTTCCACTTTTATACACGCTTCACCTTGGCATGATTTTTTTTATGATGCCAATTTGGAGAACACTGCGTTTTCAAATACCAATTACATTTATATTACTCTTATTTATTTTCTATTATTTTAAAAAGGAAATAATAATAATAAACTAAGTCAATAAATAATTATGGAACAAAACAATTTATATAATTTTAAAAGAGAAAAGAAAAATAATGAAATAATTTACTCAAAAATAATCAACTAATTACCGGATTACCACGTGAGGCATAAAATCGCAATTTGCTGCAATCGCGCCAGCGGGATCCGTTGATGACACCTGACCTACATATTATTGGCAATATTATTGTTTATACAATTTGTTTATATAATTTGGTAATACTTGATAATCTCATCGACCATTTGACATTAAATTTGTCATACGTAATTGTTACTTCATCAACCAATTTTAATTCGATGTTTATTTGTATTTCTATTAACATTTTAGTAATATATTGATTCTTTGGTTATTTAAAATAAAAATTATGTCCATTTTTATAATTTGGCGAAATTGATCGACAGAATAATCAAGTAGTCGAACAAAAAACTATCGTCAAGCTATAACATTAAATGCCAATAATGGATGATCGTAAATTTCACATTTATTTGAGGACAAACATGAAATAAGTCTGGTACATTTGTAACAATATCGTTTCTAGCACTTCTAATGTTTGACACTAAAAATCATAATGGAATCGATTACAGAAGGTAGAACGATTTTATTAGATGCAAACTAAAGACTTATTTTTCTACAAAATTTAGTCATAAAGATTATTCTGATTTAACGGCTACATGTTAGCAACTGTTTTATAAAAGGAAGAGGCAGTGAAACTGATGTAATTTTAATGTTATTCAAATAATACAGCTTTAAAACATACTTTTTATGCTTCATTGTTCTACTAAATATATAAGTGAAACACCCTTCTTCGTCTGCCTCCCCCACGGAGGGCATCCTTTCCTTAGGGCCTATATCCCACGTGTAGATAAATGGCCGTCATAAATACAAACAAACAAAAACATTCTTTACATTTTTTACTCTATGTATTCTTGCTAGAACAGATTAAGGTAGATAGGAAACTACAGTAGACCTACTAGAAGAGGAGGTTTATTAAAAAATGTAACATGAAATGACATTGTATGTAGGGTACCAGAACTACACATAGTGCAAGTTCAGATGTCGGGATTTTAAGAACTAAGAAATGATAATGTACAATCCGAAAGTTAATAGAGTTTGATAATCAATCTCACTAATCATTGCAATGCCCTCTAATGTAATAGTGTGATGACTCGAGAACATTGTGATTCCTGTTGTCATAACGGTCTCATGTTCATACGAAACTCTACTATAAATGATAAAATAAAAGAGATGGTGCTTAATTGCCCAAATTTTCGCCAAGACTTACAATAGTACAATATTGCAATGGCGTTGGCATGATTTTCAGCAATATGGAAGAACATTCCAGGGTGGTCTATACTGCTTTAAAATAAAATTTTTAAATCGCCATTTTTTTTTTTTTTTTTTTTTTTTTTTTGAGTCAAGGTTTGTTTGGAAATATGGACCAGCGAAGCGGGCATAGCCTGCTAGTTTTAAATAAGTACGCTATTTAAAATCCACTTCACTGCTTTTATATAAAACAATTAGTTTACTATGTATGGAGCATTTTTATTGGTCAAAAACGGAGATATACAAACAGTGGAGTGATTATGCGGCTATAGCTGTACATTTTTAACAGCGTAAACTTTCTTATTGATCAATCTGCCCTCGCTAACTTCGCAAAATCTATCTAGACCTTTGTTCAGTCGAGATTTCACACTTTGAAGAAAAAAAATCTTGTACCTGTGTAAGAGTAATTGCCTGAAAAATGAATGCTTTTAATTGGACGATTGCCTCAAAAAGAATTTGAATTTTTAAAATTTTTATTTAAAAAAGTTCTAATCATCAGAATTTATAGAAATTAAAATGAGACCACATGGCTATCTTATATTTTCAAACAAAAAAAAAGAATTATCAAAATCAGTTCATATTTAAAGAAGTTATGAGTTAACAAGAAATATATACAGGTCGAATTCATAACCTCCTCCTTTGAATATACATGTACTAGTATTTACAATTAATTTTACTATCCATTTTCTAAAAAGTAACAAGTAACAAATACTTTGTAATGGGTAGTGAGTTTGAAAGGAAGTAACAAATACATACAAGTACTCACTTAGTAGTTACTTTTACAGCACTTTTAATGACACATTAATTATGTCATTAAAAAAAGCCAAATTTTTACCATTTTAAAAAGTAATGCCAATGAAGAAATTTGATTTTTTAAAAATTAGCCCACTGCCAGCAAACACAGGTTTAAAGGGTGGTTTATAGCTTAAAGAAAGAAAGAAAAAAAAAATAGCAAATTTGAACATTGTATATTACTCTTGCACTATAAGACAAACAATAATTGATCTACCAAGTACAAATTCGGCTGCTAAGTTAATAATGAATGGCTCAGCAGCAGAAAGTTCAAGACAGACAAAGTTTACTTGTCTCTTTTGCAGATTTTTTTTTCCAACTGGATCTTTTTGGGGCTTTATATTATTGTTTAGCTCTTTAAAACTTAATACAAATACTTAATATTATTATAAATTAAAATAAAAAGCATAATAAATTAATCATTGGGGGCTAAAGTAATACTTACCCACCATGGATATGCAATGCATACTATGACATTTGAAAATAAAACATGTGGTGTAAATATTTATAAAATGCATTGCAATTCCAAAATAAAGCTTAAACATATATTTAAATATTTTTAATATATAGAAATGCTCTATTATGTAATTGCGGATAGTACTTGATTATCCCGTCAACTCATTTTGACAAATTATATAAATCACCAAATCACTCATAAATTATACAAATTGGCATAATTTTTATTTTAAACAATGAGAAAACAAATAAATTAATAAACAATTAATAAAAATACGAATTAAATGTCAAATAAAAAAATCACTTAATAATGTAACATACATGTGTTTTAAATGTCAAGTGAATAAGACATTTACGATAAGCTATTGCCATTTAATCTTTGGCGGTAGTTTTTTGCTCGACGGGATAATCAAGTAATACCAAATCGCGTAAAAGAAACATCCTTATAATATCAAAAATAATCAATATATTAACTAAAAATTTACTGCATTAAATTAAGCATCTCATATCCAATTAAAATATATCTTTGAATTGATATTTGAATGAAATATAGGGTCGTGACAAATTAAAGAGTGTGGAAAATAGGATTACAAATATCTCAGCAACTAACTATCTGATAAACTTTGTTCTTTATGCAAAATTTATGTTTTTTTATTGTCTTTTACATTCACTTCTTAAAATAAGACATTTTAGTGCTTTAATGCACTAAATTAAAGCACCATTTAGTGCTTTAATTATAAATTTCGTATTATTTGAATTTTACTACATAGTTGTATAGTAATACATAGACTCTCTAAAACTCACAACTCTCTCAAATCCACACATGATTTATAGATGTAAACAATAAGACATTCAATTCAGATATAAGGACAAAATTTGACTTTTTTAATTTTATACCAATTCCATCTATATTTTAATTTGTAATTTTTATTAATATTACTGAGTTCATGCTTTTTCATGCAGGAAGACTAAATTTATTTCTGAAAAAGTTCAAGATATTGCTGATATCACTGGTAATCACAATCTTCTTACCATATATATTTATGTAATAATCAAGTTTTTTTTTTTTTTTTTTTTTTTTTTTTTTTTTTTTTTTTTTACTATTAAGTCTGGCTAAAATAAAATAAAACTTCCTTATTTTACGATTTTAATGTGAATTAGTAATGTACCTTTATAAGACAAGTTTCATTGAATAATTTAGGAAAAATACATTTCATCTTTATAGTTGATATTTAATCATACATTATTGATTTTTAATCTGACATTTGCCTTTTACATTTTAATCATTTTAAAAATGTCTAAATTTTTTTAATTTTAATTTATTGTTTATATTTTATTATATTGTAAACATTCATTATAATTTTGATTGCATTATTAATTACATTCAAATTATTGTTTAAAAAATGTAAACAAAACAATGACTAGAAATCCGCACAACCTCTGGTCCCAAGTCGCTCAGATTTGAGGGAGTCTACTGTGTGATGATTTTATTGCATATTTCAAAGATTAATATTTATTTTATTCTGAAGTTAAATTTAGAAGTTACATTTACAAGAGAAAAAAAATATAAATAAATGAAAGTATAGGAATGCTTGGCAGTCACCATTAATTTTTTTCTACAAAACCAATCGCTGAATAATATAATAACTAAAAAAGGTACTTTTCCAGTTTAGGGGCCTTGCTGAGAGAAGGAAATTTTTATGCATATTATCTGGCGACATATTGATTGTTTCTTTTCTTTTCTTGGCACACAAGTCAAGCCATTTGTCTATTTTTTATGTAAACAGAAGTACATTGTATACATAGAAAACAAAAATAATAAATAAAAATAAAATGTGTATAGATGATGAGTTTATAAACTCCTTGCTAAATAACAGAGGCGTATTTATTATAACAACTCAAACACAGCTATTTTCTGTGTTCAGTTTCAAATACAGCTCTGTACATAATTCAACAATGCAAGAAGTTGTTAATAAATACACTATTTTTTTTTCTTTTTTTTTATAAAGCATGGTAATCTGGCTTTTATTTGTTTGTTTATTTATATACTTTCAAAATCTCGTAGAAAAATTTTAAAAATAACATCGTAACCGTTATACGAAACATTAACATCACAACCTGCATTAAATAAATAAATAAATTAATAAATCGCAATAGTCAATAAACATTATTACACAAATACATATTTAAATTTATCTAAAATATTACATACAAATTAACAGAATATTTATGAGCTTTATAGACAGTGTTAGTACCGGCTAGACAAATAAAATTTAATATTTGCTTTCATAAACAGAAAAGCGATATAAACAACGAAAACTTACAGGATATTATCATCAGCTGTTACCAAGTTCACATCTCGGTCTGAAGTAGGCGCACAAATATCTGATAATTCTATCTGTTCTACTTCCTTTTTGCAAGATCGAGAAACTTGTCCAAATTTTTTCGAACGAGAAGATCCGCTCACTCTGCTCCGATGCGGATTTTCAGATAACAACTTGGAGGGATCATTTAACTTTCGTCGATCTCCGCAAACTAAACAAGATCCGCGTTCCGTAGGATTTATTGATGTGCAATTTCGACAGTGCCATTGGAGAACAGAAGCATTTGATCCCATTTTTTTCTTTACATATTTAAATGTAAATTGTAACAATAAATTTTAATTGATTTTTTAACGAGAAATTTTGGCACATTTTTTTTATTTTTTAATTTTATGGTAATGTTGACAAGCACGTTCTCCATCTTTAGTTTCGGGATTGAACAGTCACTCCATCCCGTGGCGAAAATATTTACAATAAGCATTTCGCAGAAATAAAGTAACCCTTTTCTTAAAAAAAACCAAACACAGAAAAAACTGAAAATCAAAGGTTAAACATGAAAAGATTTATGTGAGATGCTTGTAAAGATGCCCCAATTTTTAAATAAAGATGTAATTCGTGTGGAAAAATTTAGTCTTTTAATAAGTAATGTCAAAAAAAGAAAATTTTACATATTAATCCCTAAACTCTTTCATGTTAAGAATGATAAATAGATTTAGAAGATAATTTTATGGAGGGCTAATTATTTTTTTACATTGATGCTCATGATTCTGAAACCAAAACAAACTAACAAACTTTCGAAACAAGGAGGACGAGACTTTTTTTTTCAAATGCCCCATATAAAAAATAAAAATAATACCAATATGGAAAGATTTGGCGGAAAAAATAAATTGGGAAAAATATTACATGTGACAAAATTAATTAAATAATAATTTCTACTCTTTAACATGTTTATTTTCGATACTGTTGCCATTCCTAGAATTATAATAAAAAAACTTCCACCAATATGGCAATAGTCGAATAGCCTGCCTGAGTAACATTTATATGTCCGAAGGCTCTAAGTTTGTTGACTCTTTTGGTATCTTGTTTACTTTTTATTTGTGTTTATTTTTCATTATTAAGCCGTTTACTGTGAAGAATTAAGTTATAACTGATGATTTGATCAGATCGATTCTGTTGATCAAACATTATTGCTACAAGTTTTCAGTGCGATATTTAACTATTCAGTATTAAGCAAAGTGATATCAATAATACAGTGTTAATGTGTTTACTTTTGTCTCGTAAATAGCGCTTTTCATCTAAAGATTTTATATAACTTTTCAGAATGATTTACTCAGGTTTAAGTAGTTTTCGCTTACAAAATATGATTTGAATATGGCTAACATGGAAGGTGTAGTGCATGAAGGGTGGCTATATAAATCTCCTCCTGATAAAGGTTTCGTCAAAGGGGTGAGTATCTAACTTTTGTGTTATTCTTGCTGACAGTAACTTCTGATTGATTTATTGGTTCATAACAGAAGATATATAACAGAAGATATATCTTTATGCTGAAGAATGACACTTGTGGCCTAAATAAGTGTAAACAAAAATCGTTCAGCTGTCTAATGTAAACAATGACATTTAAATTTTAAATGTCGTAATAAGTCCTACTCGTACATGTATAATAAGATAGATGTGCTAGTAATAGACATCCTTTAATGTTTTTGGTTCTTAAAAAAATAACCTATAAAAATTTAGCCTTATTTATTTATTTATTTTTTTCATACCTCTTTGTTATATGTTTTATAATCTGGGTTATTGTTGACACTCTTAATCAAATCATTCAGAAAGCAGAAAATAATGTTTCAAAGCTCTGCTGTTTATGAGTGAAAATCTCAATGAAGATGCTAAGAGCTGGCTTTATTTAGTAAATTTATATATAATATATATATTTCTTGCAAAATGTAAAAGTGCTTTTGAGTAGTAATAAAAAACTTTTCATTTTATGTACAATAGCCATTTACAAAATGTCATCTATTTTTATTGTTTAAAGACTCATGTTCATTATTGAAACTATTGATTGAATTAGTCACTTTCCAGCAATCAACACCCTGTATTTAAGCATTGCTAAAAATGCAATTTCAGTAATGTATATAGTGCATAAAATCGAAGGAGAGTTTTCTAAGAATTAACCATTCTTTTGATTTAACTGAAAACTTAAGTAATAAAGTTCAACTTATGAATTGCATTTATCAGAATATAATTATACCAAAACTTTTATAAATAGCTACTTTTAATTAATTTCACATGGTTAATAAAAATTTCCATACTTTAACCAACTTTTTTAGAAAAATCATTCTGTCTTGCATATTTTAAAATCTGCCAGTCGTTTAAAAAATCAGAAAGCAAAGAATATTGTGTAAGGGCATAAAGAAAAGAGGAGCTCACAGAGCTGAATTTTTTTTGCATTTAAATAAAAATATCTCAGTTAGAGAAGTTGTTAAAAATTATTATTGCTATCTTAATTATTTGTGTATTCATCTCTGACCAGGGTTGGCATTATGGATGTACCGAATATTCGGTATTCGGCCATGTTACCGAATATTTGGTTAGGCCGAATATCAAACTATTCGGTTAAGCCAAATATGAAACTATTCGGCCTGGCCGAATGTCAAAGTATTTGGCCGAATCCAATACTTAATAAAGCCTTTTAAAACATATTTTTTAAAACTTTTCACAATTTCTACTTTTAACTGCCAATTTATAAATATATCAAAAATAATTAGAAATAAAATCATATTTAAATAAAATAAAATGTTTTTACACTATTTATTTGCTGTTTGTAAAGTTTAACTTAAGAAAAGTAACCATGAGAAGGATTAAAATTATGTTTAATTAGGATTCCCTTAGGAATAAATGATGCGAGTGCAGATGCAAGTTCCTAAATTTTTTTTAGTAAATATGTTTCTTGTTTTTCCTAAATAAAAGTCCTTAAACAAGAAAGGAAAACTTTTGAGATTAGTATAGCTTTCAAGCCAGACAATTTTTGTTCATGAAATCATAATCATAATCAACTTATTAAATCATAAGTACATTGTATTTCATCTCAGTCTAGGTTAGAGATACAAATTTTCCGGAAAAATATAAGTTGTGGAAAAAAACTGGTAAACGGAAAAATTGATTTTTTATGACTGTTTCTCCCAAATAAATTACGGGTCATTCCATGTCAAATCACCCAGATTTTTCCAAAAATGACACCCACCATCACCAATTTTGATAAAATTCAGTGGATTTGTAGAATTTCTAATGCTGATTCCAAAAATATCAATTATATTGAAATTGATCAAACGGTTTATGAGTTATAAGCTTTTAAATAGCTCCCAAGATGGCTGATTTGCCGCCATTTTGAATAGCACATGTGACAACAAAAAAGTCCATAACTTCTTTCAGGTTTAAGCTAGAGCTTTCAAATTTTTTTTGTTTTGTTCAGAATAAAGTAAACTTTCATTTAAACAGATTTTTGTGAACCTCATTTTATAAAAATGCTGTCAAAAAATGACTTTTTGTCATTTTTTTAAGTAAAAAAAGGGGCAACTTCAATGGCTGATTTCCCCCAATGTACCCCCTTCAATTTTCATCTAATTGCATAAATAAGCAACTCAAAGTGTGTTTTGATGACTAATAAAAAAAACTTAATGGGCGGTTCACAGGTTTTTATTTAAAAAAATAAATTCAAATTTACTGACTTTTCACAATAACAGAAAACACAAGATAATATTGATATTTCTTTTATTACCAGAAATATCATACATATTTACATCTAAAAGTTTGATAAGGTTTAATGTTACATAAATATATATATAATATATATATTTAATGTGCCTAAAAAAATGGGAATCCCATAGGAATAAATAGGAATACCAATAATGGATTCTTGCAATCGGACAAATTGAAATCTATTGCAGTCTCAGTAAATTATGAATAAAAAGGAAAAAGTTCTACAAATAGTTGAATTTTATGACAAAATCATACTTTTGTTATACAAAATACAATAAAATTGCAATTCTTAAATAAAAAATACGGTACTTTAAATTAATACAAAATAACATATCACATACACAATAAACATATGCTATTAAAAATATATCTACATCAATAATAATTTAAAGTAAAGGTTATTAATAGTTTTAAAAATCCCTGCCAACAGGCAGATGTAAATTTTGAAGTTAAATACAGTAGACTCCCTCAAATCTGCACAGCTGGAACCAAAAGTTTTGTGGATTTTAGAATTTTGCCGATTTCCGGTCATTACTTTGTTTACCTTTTTTTAAACAGGAATTTGAATGCAATTAATAATGCAATCAAAACTAAGATGAATGCATTACAATATAATAAATATTAAAATAAGTAATAAATTAAAATAATAAAAATGTAGATAATTTTCAAAGTGATTAAAATATTAAAAGTAATGATCAAGTTAATAATCAATAATACATGATTAAATATTCATCATAAACATGAAATATATCTTTCCTAAATTATTCAATGTAGTTACTAATGTACCTCATAAAGATACATAACTAATTCTCAACAAAATCATAAAATAAAGAAGTTTTTTTTTCAGGTTTAGCCAGATTTAGATTTAATAACCAAAAAAGCTTGATTAATACATAAATATATTTGATAAGAAGATTGTGATTACCAATGATATAAGAAAAATCTGAATTTTTTCAGAATATATTTCTTTTCCTTCTTGGGGAAAAAAAAAAAAAAAAAAAAAAAAACATGAATTCAGTACTTTTAACAAAAGTTACAAATTAAAATAAAATGGAATTGATATAAAATTATAAAAGTCAAATTTTGTCCCTATATCTGAACTGAATGTTTCATTATTTACATTCGTAAATTATATGCAGATTTTTTAGAGTTGTGGATATTAGAGTTTCGGATTTGAGATAGTTTACTGTACTTGTTTCAGTAACAAAAACCAAAAACTAAATCAAATTTAGATATAAACCTAGTTCAACAATTTTATCTGGTTCTTTTTTTAATTACATTTTTCTGTAAGAACTGGTTTTATCACAATTATGTCAAGGCAGTGTATATAAAAAATATTTTTGTACCCTCAACAACTCAAAATTTTCTAACACATTTTCAGATTCATTTTTAAAAGTGAAAACATGATACTTGTTGATGTGATTTTTTTTTTTTTTTTTTTTTTTTTTTTTTCAGAGATTTATAAGCGATCTCAGGGCTGCTACAGGCAACTATTTTTATATTCTGTGTGCACCAGTATTTTTCTAACATAAAATTTGAAGTATATTTTACTTGTACATGTTATCAAAGAATCTATTATGGATTTCATTTTTAAGAAAGTGGTTGGTGCCAGTTAGAATTAAAAAATAGTCACCTGTGGCAGCCTTGCAACCTGTGTTTTTATTTTTTGTTCAATGAATTAGATCTTGATTTACAACAATTATTTTCTCAGTATGACCATTTTTTCCGTTTCCAGTACTATCGCTTAAATTCAATTCAAAATGCCCACTTTGACAGCATTTTTTAAATATAGTATGCCTTATATATATATATATATATAGAACTTGCCACTTGAATGTGTTTGTAAGCAAAAATGCATTTAAAAACAAATCAGAAAATTCAATGATTTTGCTTTGCCGAACTGTCCTGTTCACATAGAAAGCAAGGCATTTTTGTATACACAGCTTTTTGTGCCAATAATATTAATGTACATTTGAAGTCACTGCTAAACCATTTGTCTATCTCATGCTGAATACAATCAGATTGTATTCTAAAAGTCGTTAGATAAATTCGCAAGCATCCACAAGTATACATTCACATTATCTGTGACTATTACATGATGCTTGTTCTCGGCAATGAATCTTAGAAATCACCTCTGGTTGATCGCAAACAAACTATACGTGACAGAAGAAAACTAACAACAGTTGTGCAATTAGCATAGAAAAATACATTAAAAGGGTGCATTGGTTCTTAATCATCTGATATGTAGACTAGTGTAACTTACTGTATTTTTTATTTAAGAGTTTTTTAATTTTATCACATTTTTTATTATATACAAGTATGATTTTGTTATATAGTGTACCTATTTGTAGAGTTTTTTTCTATCATTTCTTTTTTACTTATAATTTATTAAAACTCTGCTATAGATTTCAATTTGTCAGGAAAGTACTTCTATGTCTTGCAAAAATCCATTATTGGCATTCCTATTAATTCCCTTGTTTTATAGGGGATTCCCCTTTTTTAGCCACATTAAACATACATATTTAAGTAACATAAAACCTTATCAAACTTTTGGATGTATAAATATCTCTGGTAATAAAAGAAATGTCAACTCATTATCTTGCGTTTTTTGTTATTGGGGAAAGTCAATAAAATTGAATTTATTTTTTTAAATAAAAACCTGTGAACTGCCCATTAAGTTTTTTTTATTAGTCATCAAAACACACTTTGAGTTGCTTATTTATGCAATTAGATGAAAATTGAAGGGGGTACATTGGGGGAAATCAGCCATTGAAGTTGCCCCTTTTTTTACTTAAAAAAATGACAAAAAGTCATTTTTTGACAGCATTTTTATAAAATGAGGTTCACAAAAATCTGTTTAAATTAAAGTTTATTTTATTCTGAACAAAACAAAAAAAAATTGAAAGCTCTAGCTTAAACCTGAAAGAAGTTATGGACTTTTTTGTTGTCACATGTGCTATTCAAAATGGCGGCAAATCGGCCGTCTTGGGAGCTATTTAAAAGCTCATAACTCACAAACCATTTGATCAATTTCAATATAATTGATGTTTTTGGAATCAGCATTAGAAATTCTACAAATTTACTGAATTTTATCAAAATTGGTGATGGTGGGTGCCATGGTCTGGGTGATCTGACATGGAATGACCCTTACATTTTCTTAGAGAATATTAAATAAACATTTTTCCCCATTTATATGTATTAAATGAAAATTATTTTCATTTTATATTACAAAATAAAAAGAAAGTAGCCAAGCCTGCTTTTAAAAGTATAGTTTTTTTCCCCACAGCCTAAGAATTTTTATTAAACGCTGTTGTTTGCTATATCATATCTCTGTTAAATGATTTTTCAGTTACATGTTTAACTACTAATTGACCTAATGTAAAAACCTGAACCAATATGTCTGCAGTTTGGAATGAAATAAATTATGCATTCCATTTACATAAGTATAGTTTTTAAGTAAATGTTACTAGTTTAAAGAAATTCTTGCAGTTTTGTCATTATTATGAATATCAGTATTCAAAAATTCCATTGTATGTTTAAAAAATGTATATTTTTACATTATTACTTTTTTTTCTTAGAATTATAATTTTATTTCCTTTATAAAATATGTTTAGTTTTGGTATAGCTTTCCAATCTTAACTCAAAAAAGTTTTGATTTAGTTTTATAATCTAAATTCTAACAAAACTAAGTTTTACTTTGGCTTACTCAGGTCTGCAACTAAAAAATAGCATAGGATTTATTGACTGTTAGATTTTTGCTCACTGAAACCAGAAAAAAAATTTTTTTTTTTTTTTAAGTTTAATTAAATGTAATTTTTTTCTTTTTACTCTGAAATCTGTTATTTTATTCTTGAGTAAGAAACCATATTCAATAATGTTTCCACATGGTAATTTTATATTTCTAAGAGTGAAACTCAAAAGTTATGAAAACAGAACACTACAAATAGAAAATGCTCACTATTTGAGGAATTAACAAAAGCAGTTACATACAGAGATAAACTTCTACTGTGCTTTAGAAAACTACAAAAATTCAAAGTTTAATCAAGAGGGAAAGTATAATTTGGAACATAGTTACTTGTAATAAAATATGGGGTTTTTTTTTCATCGCAGTTGTATTTTTCTAATGCAAACTGCCCATGTTTTTGCAACATTATTGTACATCATGGAGGTAAAATGGAGGTCAATTTTAGATTCAACACCTTGAAAAAACATTCAATTAATCAGCTATAACGAAATCTTGAAAAATGCAGCATAGTAGTGCCACCTACAGGGCAATTTACACCAAAAACTAAACAACATTAATATATATCAGAAGTTGTAGTTTGATTTTTTTTTTTTTAAATCGTCCTTGAGGTAAAGCTATTGCGATAATCATGAATAATGCAGCATAGCAGCGTCATCTGTTGAGCAATTTACACCAAAAAGTAATGAGCACGAAGTTATGTCAAAGATTAACTTAATCTGAAATTTTATAAAAATACATACATTAGTTTGAGATAGAACTATTGTAAAAATTATGAATAATGCAGCATAGCAGCGCCATCGGTTTGACGATATACACTAATAAATAAACATCTCGAGTTTATATCAAGGTGTAACTCAGGGCTCGAAAATTCGAAGAATTTTAAGGTTCCCAGCTGGGAACTCACATGAAAAGTATAGGTTCCCAGATGAAACGTGTAGGCTTCCAGAAAATTTTATGTGTGAGTATTCTGATGAAATTTGACATTTTATCACGATTTTTTGACGAATTTTGCTGTTTTTTCACGATTTTTTTTTGAAGAAATCTGCCGTTTTTTTCGTGATTTTTTGACGAAATCTACAGTTTTTTTGCGATTTTTTGGCGAAATCTGCCGTTTTTTCGTGATCTTTTGACAAAATCTGTTCTTTTATCTCGATGCTTTAACGAAACCTGCCGATTTATCGCGAGTTTTTTTAATAAAGCGTCATTTTTCAATATTTTTTAACATTTGCAGTTTTTCCACTATTTTTTTGACGAAGTTTGCCATTTTTTCACGATTCTTTAATGAAATTTACGTTGCTTCCCACAATCTTTTGACGAAATCTTTTATCTTTCGATATTTTTTGTCAAAATTTGCCATTTTTCGCAAATCTTTTGACAAAATTAGTCGTTTTTTCGTGATTTTTTAACGAAGTTTGCTGTTTTTTCACGATTTCTTGATGAAATTCAGACTTTTTCCGTAATATTTTGACGAAATTACACATCCCATGTTGTTAGAGCTATTTTTTGCACACATGCTCCGATTTTTTGCGTAATTTACGTGCTATAACGCGTCCGTGCCATCGCTCGCGGTCACGGCGATTTGTTAGGTTCCCGACCGGGAACATAAATGAAAAAATATACGTTCCCAGAAATGATTTCAGGGTTCCCCGGGATCCCGGGAATGCTATTTTTCGAGCCCTGTGTAACTGAATCTAAAGTTTTGTGAAATTATGTGCATCAGTTCTTGGGATAGAGTGCCCATAAAATTTGTCACATACAGACTCACAGAGTGACAGATATTTTCCAAAAACCATTAAAACGTGTTCAGGACCTTCTAAAACGTTTAAATACATCAAAAACTGGAAGTCAAATTTTTCACAAATTCTATACTTACTTCCTGAAAAGATAGTAATAAATGCATATTTCAAAATTTTATGTTGAATTTTTAATTGCATTATTTCCATTAATCGGCATATTATTGCAATAATTTTACACATTAATTAATTTTTAAAAAGAGAAGTTGTATTTAATTACATATCTAGATTTTTTTCATGTAATCAAGTTTTTGTGAAATTGTGAACTTTTTGTATTATAGTTGTACAAAATATATTCAGAATTTTTGAATAAGAAATTATTACTATATTTAGGTTCCTATTTAGACATATTTAATAAGGTTATTTACATACATATATGCAACTTAATAAGATTCAGCTGCTGTATGGCATGAGATTTTTTTTTTCTTCAATCACTGCACTTGCAAAAAATGTTGTTTAAAACTTGTTGATTAAATTTTTTCTGAAATGTCTATTTACAAGAGAAATTTTGCAAAGGGTCTTGTGTTTCAAACAAGAAAAAAATGTGAAGGATCCTTTCAAGTCTTCTCAAACAGATTTCTGCTCAGAGATCAGATTACCCACATTAAAATTTTCATGTGAGACACTCAACATAAAAATAAATAAAATAAAAAGTATGAGAAAGTAACTATTACAAAATTTTCACTACATTATTTCATAAATGAAATTTCAATTTTTCCAGTTCGGAAAAATTGAAAAATAAGACTTCGGAAAAAAAAACGGTTTTTTTCCCAATTTTTCCGTTTTTTTTTCCCAGCATTCCCATCTCTAGTCTAGGTCAAACTTGTGTTTTTATTTGTTGCATTAACAATAAATTAGATACCATAGCTATATTTTCAACTCGTTTTGATTTCTTAAAAAAAATATGATATGATGGGAAGGATGGAAAATGCCACCATTCATAAGAAAAGAAACATGAGTTAGACATTTGTTTATTCAGAATTAAGTTGAAAGTATTTATACTTTATATTGAAAAAAATCTGCCTTGAGTTATTTAATAAGAACAAATATGAGACTGTACAGTTTTTCTTTAACTATTTTTTCATTATTTCTCTTTGATTTCAAAATGTTTGTTTCAACTCGTAGAAGAAATCATAAAATTTAAAATTGTATTAATTGAAAAAGTCTCATAATTGTGCTTCTTAAATAAAAAATAAAATAAAAAAGGCAGACTTTTTTTATTAATACAGAATGTTCTTACAAAAACTCTTGTTTATCAAAATATAAGTTTCTCTTATTAAATATTATGTAAAATTGTTTTTAAAAGTAACCGTTTAATACCTTAAAACTTGGAAATATAAAAAGTCTTTGGAAAGCCGAATATTCGGTATGCGGCCGAATAGTTACTATTCGACTGGTCGAATATTCGGTATTCAGCCCAAAAATTACTATTCGGCTAGCCGAATATTCGGTATTCGGCCAAAATCACTATTCGGTGCATCCCTAGTTGGCATGATTGAAATCAAGATTGAAATCTAGATTTAAATCAGCTGATTTTTTAAAAAAAATATTTGATTTAAACCTTTTTTTTTTTTTTTTTAATATTTGAAATTAATTAGCAGAGAAATAAGAAGTTTGTGTAAATTAGTAGCAGGTACTTTTCTGATATTTTCAGGATTACTATCAGAAAGAATGTGGCAGGTGCAGGTTAAGTCCAGGGATCCCCCTCCTAATCCTTTAATTCTTTGTTCTTTTGTAATAAACTTTAGACGATGAGGCGAAACACAAAAACACTTTATGAATTATATTTCATTTGCTAATCTTGGCAACTAAATGATTTTAATTTTTTTTTTTGTTTAACAAGTTAATAATTAAACAAATTCATTTATGTTCACCAAAAAATCAGACACTACGTGCAAGGAACAAGTTTTAAAACTTGCCATATTACACTGTCAAATTGCAATCAAAGCTTATGAATTTTTAAAAAGTATTCCGAAACCAAAATAACTAGTTTGTTTAGTGTAGTCACAGATCGCAGACAAATGGCGTATGCATAGTAAATTTCACTTAGTGTAGAGGAAAATAATGAAGGTTTGGCATATAAATAAATATCATAATATAAGCTTGGAAATGTGATATCAGACCATTTTTCAAACATAACTTTCATCCTTTTTTTTTTTGCTTAGCTTCTTCTTCTTCTTTTTTTTTTTTTTTTTAAGTGTTTTTTTAGTAGATATTTCTTTTTTTTTTAAGAGATTATATAAAATTTAAATAATCTGCTCACTCAAACTAAAGTGAGTTCTCATAGAACTTCTGTAAGTAGGAAGTAAAAAATATTGTGCATCTTAGAGTAATTAATCATTTAAAAGCAGCAAGAATCAACTTCTTTTCTTAAAGTATCATTCTTCTTCAATTTATATGGTATTTAATTTTTAAAATGAAAATTTTGTAAAATACTGATAGAATTGAAATAAAATATAAATCTATAGTTGGTATTTTAGTTAGATTTAATACGAAAATTGAAATAAAATATATATCTATAGTTGGTATTTTAGTTAGCTATAATGCAAAAATCTAGTTTAGCAAGTAAAGGAATAATACATTGAAATTTCCCTTTTCAACAATTTGTACTAATACACGGCAGGGTTGCTGGCTATTAACTGGGCAAAAAAAGCCGGCCGGCTTTTTTTGCTTTTATCCACTTTAAAAAAGCCAGCTTTTATTTTTAAAGTGTTAATTTCTATTTAATTTTTCAAATAAATAAGTTTTTATAACTGCTAGTAGTCAACTCTGGAGGCATTATGTCTGAAAAAATATATAAATCTTGGAAAAAACAAAATATACTAAAAAAAAAAAAATGTATCCTAAACTTCTATATTTCATAGTTCTACTTATATTTCACATTCTTAAGAATTATATTTAATTGAATTATAACAAAATGTAACACATCAAAGTATTCATGCAAACATTCTTACTGGTCAATATGTAAAGGTTAAGTCATAGAATGAACAATTTTGAAATAGAAATTATGAAGAATTCAGTATTTGAGGAGAGTTTAATACACTCCTGGACAAAATTATAAACTCACAAAATTTTTTATTTATTTACATCATAATATAAATAAGCTTAGCTTTACATTAATAAAATAATTATGAATATTTATAATAAGACGTCTAAATTTAATATAACTCATAAATAAAATGGAGTAAGTAATTTAAATAAAAAAATACATTACTTAAAAAAAATTACATTATGTGAAACCTGGACAAAATTATAAACTCAAAGTTGTAAATTTCTTTATTCTGGCATGTTTGATATAAATAAATGCATTTTGTGATAAGAAACTAATAAATGGATTCATTATGCATCAGTGCATTTCAATACATCAATACTTATTTTAATTTTTCTAGTAAAATAACATTATATGAAACCTGGACATAATTATAAACTCAAAGCTATGAATTTCTACACTATGATATTTTTATATAAAGAAACGCATTTTGTGATAATGAATTAATAGATAGAGTTATTAGGGATGAATCTATTTCAATACATCAATGCATTTTTATAATTTTTTTTCAAAAAATATGAGTAAAATATAAATATAGTACATGTGTAAATTGAAAACATAAAATTATAGAGTTTAAGAAGTGAACATACTTTTGAATCCTGGTGCAAAGTAATAATGCATACATTCAAAAATGTGTTGAACCGCCATTTTTCTGAATAAACTTCGAATATGCGACTCGGCATAGATTGAACAATTTTTTCCAACTGCTCCATAGACAACTGGTTCCAGGCCGAAAGTATAACCATATTTAAATCATTTGTGTTTTGATATTGGCGTCTATCGCGATACACTATTCGAATGATTGCACTCCAGCAATTTTGAATGGGGTTTAGATCAAGGCTGCGGGCTGGTCAATTCAAGATATTTACATACCAGCGCTGCAGCCACTCTTTTGTGCTTTTTGCAGAGTGTATTGCTGCATTATCTTGCAGAAATACCCAGTTTTCTCCAGCGATCAACGGTTCAAAAGATTATCGTCCAGCATTAACTGGTAGTCTTCTGCTTTTTGGTTTCGATTAAGAAAATCCAGAGCAATTATACCATTCTGAGAAAAACCAGCCCACACCATCACCGATTGTTCACCAAAGTTTTGACTAAAGATATGCCGTTCTTCAGGCTTGATGTCGTTCCAATAGTATCTTATGCCACCTGGGCCGTCCAAATTAATTTTCTTTTCGTCTGACCAGATGATTGTGCTCCATTATGTTGTCCATCACACGTGCTGTTGTGCAAAATGAAATCTGGGTTTCATGTGATGGGGCTCAAGTTTTGGCTCAGCTTTCATTTTCTTCCATTTCATATTCGGCGCTCATTGAAGAATCCATCTAACAATTCGAGAGCTTACATTTGGCTTTAAAGTATTTACAATTCGGGTAGAAGAAACTCCAGTACTAAATGCTGTTCATAACATAGATCTTTGATTTCTTTCTGCATCTTTGGACGTCGACCACTCCATTTTATATGCAAAAACCATATTGATAAACCATATTTAACAAAATTGCTTAACTAAAAATTATAAAAATGCATTGATGTATTGAAATATATTCATCCCTAATAGCTCCATGTATTAGTTTATTATCACGAAATGCATTTATTTATATCCAAAATACTAGATTGTAGAAATTCATAATTTTGAGTTTATAATTTTGTCCAGGTTTCACATAATGTCATTTTATGAAAAAAAATAAAACACGTATTGATGTATTGAAATGTATTTATTCATAATGACTCCATTTATTAGTTTTTTATCACAAAATGCATTTATTTATATCAAATGTGCCAGAATATAGAAAATCATAACTTTGAGTTTATAATTTTGTCCAGGTTCCACATAATGTTATTTTTTTTAAGTTATGTCTTTTCTTATTTAAATTACTTACTCCATTTTATTTATAAGGGTCATTCCATGTCAAATCACCCAGATTTTTCCAAAAATGACACCCACCATCACCAATTTTGATAAAATTCAGTGGATTTGTAGAATTTCTAATGCTGATTCCAAAAATATCAATTATATTGAAATTGATCAAACGGTTTATGAGTTATAAGCTTTTAAATAGCTCCCAAGATGGCTGATTTGCCGCCATTTTGAATAGCACATGTGACAACAAAAAAGTCCATAACTTCTTTCAGGTTTAAGCTAGAGCTTTCAAATTTTTTTTGTTTTGTTCAGAATAAAGTAAACTTTCATTTAAACAGATTTTTGTGAACCTCATTTTATAAAAATGCTGTCAAAAAATGACTTTTTGTCATTTTTTTAAGTAAAAAAAGGGGCAACTTCAATGGCTGATTTCCCCCAATGTACCCCCTTCAATTTTCATCTAATTGCATAAATAAGCAACTCAAAGTGTGTTTTGATGACTAATAAAAAAAACTTAATGGGCGGTTCACAGGTTTTTATTTAAAAAAATAAATTCAAATTTACTGACTTTTCACAATAACAGAAAACACAAGATAATATTGATATTTCTTTTATTACCAGAAATATCATACATATTTACATCTAAAAGTTTGATAAGGTTTAATGTTACATAAATATATATATAATATATATATTTAATGTGCCTAAAAAAATGGGAATCCCATAGGAATAAATAGGAATACCAATAATGGATTCTTGCAATCGGACAAATTGAAATCTATTGCAGTCTCAGTAAATTATGAATAAAAAGGAAAAAGTTCTACAAATAGTTGAATTTTATGACAAAATCATACTTTTGTTATACAAAATACAATAAAATTGCAATTCTTAAATAAAAAATACGGTACTTTAAATTAATACAAAATAACATATCACATACACAATAAACATATGCTATTAAAAATATATCTACATCAATAATAATTTAAAGTAAAGGTTATTAATAGTTTTAAAAATCCCTGCCAACAGGCAGATGTAAATTTTGAAGTTAAATACAGTAGACTCCCTCAAATCTGCACAGCTGGAACCAAAAGTTTTGTGGATTTTAGAATTTTGCCGATTTCCGGTCATTACTTTGTTTACCTTTTTTTAAACAGGAATTTGAATGCAATTAATAATGCAATCAAAACTAAGATGAATGCATTACAATATAATAAATATTAAAATAAGTAATAAATTAAAATAATAAAAATGTAGATAATTTTCAAAGTGATTAAAATATTAAAAGTAATGATCAAGTTAATAATCAATAATACATGATTAAATATTCATCATAAACATGAAATATATCTTTCCTAAATTATTCAATGTAGTTACTAATGTACCTCATAAAGATACATAACTAATTCTCAACAAAATCATAAAATAAAGAAGTTTTTTTTTCAGGTTTAGCCAGATTTAGATTTAATAACCAAAAAAGCTTGATTAATACATAAATATATTTGATAAGAAGATTGTGATTACCAATGATATAAGAAAAATCTGAATTTTTTCAGAATATATTTCTTTTCCTTCTTGGGGAAAAAAAAAAAAAAAAAAAAAAAAACATGAATTCAGTACTTTTAACAAAAGTTACAAATTAAAATAAAATGGAATTGATATAAAATTATAAAAGTCAAATTTTGTCCCTATATCTGAACTGAATGTTTCATTATTTACATTCGTAAATTATATGCAGATTTTTTAGAGTTGTGGATATTAGAGTTTCGGATTTGAGATAGTTTACTGTACTTGTTTCAGTAACAAAAACCAAAAACTAAATCAAATTTAGATATAAACCTAGTTCAACAATTTTATCTGGTTCTTTTTTTAATTACATTTTTCTGTAAGAACTGGTTTTATCACAATTATGTCAAGGCAGTGTATATAAAAAATATTTTTGTACCCTCAACAACTCAAAATTTTCTAACACATTTTCAGATTCATTTTTAAAAGTGAAAACATGATACTTGTTGATGTGATTTTTTTTTTTTTTTTTTTTTTTTTTTTCAGAGATTTATAAGCGATCTCAGGGCTGCTACAGGCAACTATTTTTATATTCTGTGTGCACCAGTATTTTTCTAACATAAAATTTGAAGTATATTTTACTTGTACATGTTATCAAAGAATCTATTATGGATTTCATTTTTAAGAAAGTGGTTGGTGCCAGTTAGAATTAAAAAATAGTCACCTGTGGCAGCCTTGCAACCTGTGTTTTTATTTTTTGTTCAATGAATTAGATCTTGATTTACAACAATTATTTTCTCAGTATGACCATTTTTTCCGTTTCCAGTACTATCGCTTAAATTCAATTCAAAATGCCCACTTTGACAGCATTTTTTAAATATAGTATGCCTTATATATATATATATATAGAACTTGCCACTTGAATGTGTTTGTAAGCAAAAATGCATTTAAAAACAAATCAGAAAATTCAATGATTTTGCTTTGCCGAACTGTCCTGTTCACATAGAAAGCAAGGCATTTTTGTATACACAGCTTTTTGTGCCAATAATATTAATGTACATTTGAAGTCACTGCTAAACCATTTGTCTATCTCATGCTGAATACAATCAGATTGTATTCTAAAAGTCGTTAGATAAATTCGCAAGCATCCACAAGTATACATTCACATTATCTGTGACTATTACATGATGCTTGTTCTCGGCAATGAATCTTAGAAATCACCTCTGGTTGATCGCAAACAAACTATACGTGACAGAAGAAAACTAACAACAGTTGTGCAATTAGCATAGAAAAATACATTAAAAGGGTGCATTGGTTCTTAATCATCTGATATGTAGACTAGTGTAACTTACTGTATTTTTTATTTAAGAGTTTTTTAATTTTATCACATTTTTTATTATATACAAGTATGATTTTGTTATATAGTGTACCTATTTGTAGAGTTTTTTTCTATCATTTCTTTTTTACTTATAATTTATTAAAACTCTGCTATAGATTTCAATTTGTCAGGAAAGTACTTCTATGTCTTGCAAAAATCCATTATTGGCATTCCTATTAATTCCCTTGTTTTATAGGGGATTCCCCTTTTTTAGCCACATTAAACATACATATTTAAGTAACATAAAACCTTATCAAACTTTTGGATGTATAAATATCTCTGGTAATAAAAGAAATGTCAACTCATTATCTTGCGTTTTTTGTTATTGGGGAAAGTCAATAAAATTGAATTTATTTTTTTAAATAAAAACCTGTGAACTGCCCATTAAGTTTTTTTTATTAGTCATCAAAACACACTTTGAGTTGCTTATTTATGCAATTAGATGAAAATTGAAGGGGGTACATTGGGGGAAATCAGCCATTGAAGTTGCCCCTTTTTTTACTTAAAAAAATGACAAAAAGTCATTTTTTGACAGCATTTTTATAAAATGAGGTTCACAAAAATCTGTTTAAATTAAAGTTTATTTTATTCTGAACAAAACAAAAAAAAATTGAAAGCTCTAGCTTAAACCTGAAAGAAGTTATGGACTTTTTTGTTGTCACATGTGCTATTCAAAATGGCGGCAAATCGGCCGTCTTGGGAGCTATTTAAAAGCTCATAACTCACAAACCATTTGATCAATTTCAATATAATTGATGTTTTTGGAATCAGCATTAGAAATTCTACAAATTTACTGAATTTTATCAAAATTGGTGATGGTGGGTGCCATGGTCTGGGTGATCTGACATGGAATGACCCATAAGTTACATTAATTTTAGATGCCTTAATATAAATATTCATAATTATTCCAGGGCTTGAAAATTCTGAAAATTTTAAGGTTCCCAGCTGGGAACCTACATGAAAAATATAGGTTCCCAGATGAAAAGTATAAGTTCTCGAAAAAATTTATGTATGAGTATTTTAACAAAATTTTCCGTTTTATCGCGATTTTTTAAAAGAAATTTGCCGTTTTATCGAGATTTTTAAAAAGAAATTTGCCGTTTTTTTGCGATTCTTTGATGAAATCTGCCGTTTTATCGCGATGTTTTAATGAAATCTGCTGTCTTTCAAAAATTTTTTTTTACAAGATTTGCCGTTTTTGTGAGTTTTTAATGAAATTTGCGCTATTTCGCACAATTTTTTGACGAATTTTGGAGCATTTTCACAATTTTTTGACGAAATTTGTTGTTTTTTTGCTATTTTTGGACAAAATTTGTTGTTTTCCATGATTTTTTAACAAAATTTGCTGATTTTTGCGATTTCTTAATGAAATTTGCCGTTTTTCCCGATTTTTTGATGAAATTTGCCTTTTTTTCGCGATTTTTTGAAAAAATTTGCCTTTTTTTCGCGATTTTTTGAAGAAATTTGCCGTTTTATCGCGATGTTTTAAGGAAAGTTGCCGTTTTATCGCGATGTTTTAACGGACCCTGTTGCTTTTCAAAAGAAAATCTATACAAAATTTGCCTTTTTTGGGATTTTTTAATGAAATTTGCGATGTTTCTGCGATTTTTCAACGAAATCTGTTGTTTTTTAGATATTTTTAGACGAAATTTGCCTTTTTTCCCAATATTTTGACAAAATTTATTGTTTTCCATGATTTTTTTAACGAAATGTGCTGCTTTTACGCGTTTTCTTAACGAAATTTGCCGTTTTTTGCGATCCTTTAATGAAATTTGCGTTTTTTCTGCGATTCTTTTGCTGAAATTCGGGCTTTTCCCGTAATATTTCGACAAAATTATGCATCCCCTGGGCCGCTTACGAGCTATTTTTTTGCCGATTTTTCGCTTAATTTACGCGTTATAATGCGTCCGCGGCATTGCTAGCAGACACGGCAAAAAGTTAGGTTCCCGTCCGGGAACCTTAGTGATAAAATATGCATTCCCAAAAAGGATTTCTGGGTTCCCCGGGATCCCGGGAATGCTATTTTTCGAGCCCTGATTATTCTATTAACGTAAAGCTAATCTTATTTATATTATGATGGAAATGAATTAAAAATTTTCTGAGTTTATAATTTTGTCCAGGACTGTACATAATTATATAAAATTAAACAACAACAAAAAATGTTCTAATAAAATGTATTGAATTAAAATTTTGAATAGCTCTTTGTTATTTAAAAGTGCATATATGCCCTCTTGCATGAACATATTCATGCATACATTTACTCTATGAATGAATATATTCATGCTAATTAAGAATACTGAAATAAATTGTGAAATATAATATATTATGCATAATTCATAATACTGTTTTCAACAGTGAGAAATGGTGTTTTTTTTATATGTATGATTTTAAATGTTTATAGGAAATAAACATGACAATTTAACAACTCTTAAAATTAGTTAAGTAATAAAACATGTAACTAAGTAACCATTGTCCTCTTTAATTTGATATTGCAGTAAAAATGGAAAAACAAGGGTGGGATTAAAGGTCACTGTAAAACAGAAAAATAATTGGGTATGGTCATTTTATGATTTAGCTGACATATTTGCAATTCTGACTATAAACCACTAGCAACTCCATCAATGTGTTATTCTAGTATTAATGTCTTCATTATTGAAAAATTGGGTTACAACCCAATTTCTCATATTGAATCATAATTAAAATACCAATTTTTCAATTTAATAAATAAATTTATTAAACTCAAAGTAAATTAAACAACATTAAAACTAGTTAAAACACTTAATAATGTGTAGCTTATAATTAAAATGCTTCACTGTATAAAAAACAATTATGGCCAAAAAAGGCCAATTTTAACCAAAAAAAGCCGGTTAAAATCAATAAAAGCCACCGGCCTTGCTTTTTTTAAAATTTTAGCCGGCTTTTTTGCAACCCTGATACACAGATACTTGCTTGAATGCATTTGTACAGCCCTGTATTTTATCTGCTACCTTTACATTCATACTACTATTTAGTTTAAATTTAATCAGACTAAAATATTCTTAGAATTAGTAAAATTATACTTCCAAAAATTATCATCCATTGACGACCATATCATATGTCTATTTTTTTGCATGGTCCTATAAATCGTTTTATGTGTATTCAGTAAGCTTCATTTAGCATGCTAAATGTAATTCAGTGTAAAAAGGTACAACTAATTTAAAAACACAAATTAATTTATTTCTGGGAAAATGTAACCAAAGATATTTTGTGATTTGTTTGTCTGTTAGCGAACGAAATGCCTGGTTTTTACTGTTTAGCTAAAATTTAACTCAGACTAAAATATTCCTAAAAGTAGTAAAATTACACTTTCAGAAGTTGTCATTCGTTGACAACCATATATCTATTTTTATTTATTTATTTATTGTGTGGTCATGTAAATCGTTTTATCTGTATTCACTAAACATCTTTTAGCATGCTAAATGTAAGTTACCATAAAATTGAATAACTAATTTAAAATCACAAATTTATTTTTTCTTTGGAAAATAAAGTTAAAGATACTTTTTTGATTTGTTTGTCTCTCTGCAAAGGCAATGCCTGACTTTTACTGTTCAACTAAAATTTAATTCAGACTATCAGACTAAAATAATCGGTACTACTCTGTTATCCAGTCGATCAAGATATTATCGCCAAATTATAAGATTAAATGCCAATAATGGATGATCGTGAATGTCAATTCAATGACATTAAATACGATACACGTGTTTAAAACGTCATTAAGTTATTTTTATTTTGACTTTTTATTTGTATTTTTATTAATATTCTACTAATTATTTGATTTTTTATTTAAAATAAAAATTACGTCAATATGTATAATTTGGCTATTAGTTTGGCGATTTATATAATTTGGCAAAATCAGTCGACGGGATAACAGAGTAGTACCAAATAATTTTAAAACTTGTGAAATCACACTTCCAGAAATTGTCATTCATTGATGGCCATATATCTATTTTTTTGCGTGGTCCTGTAAATCGTTTTATCTGTATTCAGTTAATGTCTTAGCATGCTAAATATAATTCAGCATAAAAAATGCATAACTAATTTGAAAACACCTTTTCATTTATTCCTAAAAAAACGAAACCAAAGATGTTTTCTGATTTGTTTGTCTTTCTGCAAAGGAGATTCCAATTGTTTATTATTGATTAATATAATTGGTCTGGAGACCATCTTTTTGTATTTGACACTAATTTCTACGAAATGTCAACGAAATTCCAATCGTCTATTATTGATTAATATAATTATGGTTAATATTGGTCTGGAGACCATCTTTTCTTATTTGACACTAATTTCTATTTCTATGTATCCAAATTCTTTGTTAGAATCCAAAATTGTTACTTATTCAGACATTTAGATAGCATACACTTCCGTACTTAAATACTGGTGTTGAAATTTAAAAGTTTTGTCCAGTTGTAGGTAATCTACAAATAGATCGTTGGATAGTTACAAGTTAAATATTGCTTAGAAATTTGCGTAAAATATGGAAAAATGGCCGTAAATCGATATGATATAAAATATTAATGGTTAATATAACTGTACAAATTGGTTCAGTACTTCCAGAGATTAACCTCTTTAAATAAACATTTTATGGTAAAATCGTATTTCATTATACATTGACGTTAAAGTTGTTATCTATGTTGAGTCTCTGTTCAAACACAAAGCAAATATCATTTACCATGATTCTCTTTTTTATATAAAAATCACACTCATTTCAATTTTTTTTTTCAAAAGTTTTGTTTACATCAGGAATGAAACTTTAAATACTAATAATTTTAAATGACTACACTTTAGAAGATATTTCTTTCTTCAAAGTTAATTTTATTTTAAAGATCTTTCTAAAAATTAACTTTTACACTGTTTTATTCAAAAAAATAATTGAAACTTGAAGTGGCAGCACCTAAAATGATTTGCTGTACTATGATGTAGCTAGTGCACGATTGGCAGATTTATCGTACTTTTGGATAGTTTGTTAATTAATTAGCAGTTTTTTGCTTATTAAGGATAGAAATTTTATTTTTTTTTAAACTGAATTTTACAAAAGCATGTAGCTTGAATAATTACCTGTCCGAAAGTGCACTCTATAGCTTTTTCTGTCCCTTATTTAAGTCTGCACCTTGATTGGAAAAAAAAAATGTTTGACAAAGAAAAAAGTGATCATTTTCAGTATCTCGATGTTTTTAAAAAAAAATCTTGTATCTTTCTTTATAATTATTTTATGAAAATGAGTTTGATCTCAAATTAAAGCTTTTCTTCATTAGATTCTTCTACCTTTTGTTTTATTTCTGTGCAGTAATTAATATTTTAAATATCTGACATTTTAAAATGCCATGTTTGGTCGATTTAACATGTAGAAGTTGTCTTGAATATAATAAGAAGTCATCATGTTCTTGGCGTTTGTTTGTTTGGCAGGCATATATTTTTTTTCTAGCTTGGCTTGGCAGAACGACCGCCCTGCTTGATAAATCTGCAGATCAGTCGTCTCAAATGTCACTTCTGCAATTTTATTTTGAAATTATTTTAAAACATTTAACTCATGGTATCATTTTTTTCATATTTGTAATAGGTACTACTTGGTTATCCCATCGACCAATTTCGCCAGATTTTGCAAATTGCCAAAGTAATAGCCAAATTATACATATTGACATAATTTTTATTTTAAGGGCCCAAAAAAGAAAACAAAAAAAACAAAAACAAATAATTAGTAGAATATTAATCAAAATACAAATAAAAAGGTTTCAATAAAAATTATTTACTGACGTTTTAAACACATTTATCGTATTTAATGTAAGTGGATGTGACATTCACGATCATCCATTATTGGCATTTAATCTTATAGTTTGGCGATGGATTTTTGGCTATCGGGATAACGGAGTAGTACCTTGTAATACTAATTGCTAGAAGTAATATATCAAATAGTTTCAGGCAGTTTAACTGATAAAAATACAAAATTATAGGGAAATATATGAATTAGGGATGGGACGAATATTCGGCCACTATTCGGTATTCGGCCCTTTTGCTGAATATTCGGTTGGCCGAATATTGAAGGCTTGTTGACCGAATACTGCTAAAATCTCAGCGAATAATGAAAGATATCTTGCCAAATAAATTTTGGATTTAAAGAATTTCATTCTTGCAATTTTTTTTTTCTCTAATCCAAATTGGCTACTACATTTATGAAGTCATTCTCACTCATACTTACAAAATATAGAGTTATTCGGATACTAAAAAATATACATACAGCCTTTCTGTATTTTCTATAAAAGTTAGTGATATTCTAGAAAATGCTGCCCAAGTTGGAGATTTAATTGTACGGGAAATGTCAGCATTAGAGAATGATATATTACAATTAGGGATGCACCGAATATTCGGTATCTATTCGGTATTCGGCCTATTCGGCCATTTTACCGAATATTCGGTTAGGCCGTATACTAAACTATTCGGTTGAGCCGAATATTCGGCTTGGCCGAATATGAAACTATTCGGCCTGCCGAATATTCGGTATGGCCGAATATCAAAGTATTCGGCCGAATCCAATACTTAATAAAACCTTTTTAAAACTTTTCACTATTTCTACTTTTAACTGTCAATTTTTTAATTTATATTTAAAATAATTAGAAACAAAATAATTTTTAAATAAAATAGAATGTTTTTACATTATTTATTTGCTATTTGTAAAGTATAACCTAAGAAAATTAACCATGAGAAGGATTAAAATGATGATTTATTGGGATTCTCTTTAGGAATAAATTACGTGCTCATACAAGTTTCTAAATTTTGTTTAGTAAATAACCTTTTTCTTGCTTTTCTCCAAATAAAAGTCCTTTAAAAGAAAAAAAAACTTTTGAGATTAGTAATAGCTATCACGGCGGACAATTTTTGTTCATGAAACCATAATCATAATCAACTTATCGAGTCATAAGTACATTGTATTTCATCTCTCTCTAGGTCAAAACTTACGTGTTCGTTTATTACATTAACAATAAATAAGATAACGTATTTTCAACTCACATGCTTTGATTTCTCTAAAATATGATATGATGGGAAGGGTGGAAAATACCACCATTCATAAGAAAAGAACTATGAGCCAAACATACCTTTATTCAGAATTAAGTTGAAAGTATTTGTACTTTATATTGAAAAAAAATCTGCCTTGAGTTATTTAAAAAGGACAATTATCAGACTGTAAAATTTTTCTTTGGCCATTTTTTCATTATTTGATTTTAAAATGTTTGTTTTGATTCATAGAAAATTTTATTAATTAAAGTTTCATAACTGCGCTTCTTAAATAACTCAAGGCAGATTTTTTTCAAAACTAAATGCTCTTATAAAAAGCTCTTGTTTATCAAAATGTAAGTTTCTTTTATTAAATATTATGTAAAACCTTTTTAAAAAGTAACATTTTAATACCTTTAAATTTTGAAATATAAAAAGTATTTGGAAAGCCGAATATTCGGTATTCGGCCGAATAGTTAACTATTCGGTTGGCCGAATATTCGGTATTCGGCCCAACAATTACTATTCGGCTAGCCGAATATTCGGTATTCGGTTCACCTGTCGGCCGAATATTCGGCATTCGGTATTCGGCCAAAATCACTATTCGGTGCATCCCTAATTACAATTCAAGATATAAAAACACTGCCTTATTCTAAAATGCTCAAATATTTATTAATGTCTGCAAATTCCATGTCCATATAAAAAAGGCTCTTATGAAATTCATAACTTATTTTCTATAAAGTAAGAAGTGAAAAAAATTTATTCACTAGGTGTGTTAACGAAGATTCAATTTCAAAATTAAATATAATATATCACCATTCCAAATACAACGGTACATCTGAAAGCAGAACTGGTGTCAAACTCGATACACATTAGATGACAACTTGCTTTATGAAGATGGTTTTATAAATATTTTAATATAAATTCTAAATACTCAACAAAATAATTTTTTCATTCTATAGTTTTTACATTTAAATAATTATTTGCATAATTACTGACTTAAATATGTAACATTATGCATATATTTTTAATTTAATCTTCCTTCCTTCATGTTGTTATCAATTTCTGTTTATCCTTTTAATGCTTGTTGAATAAGTGGAATATTTAAGTTGAATATTGTATGTGCCGATTCAAATGTCAAAGATTTTGTTAACATATGCATTCTACTTTAAGCATAATCTTTTGCTTTAACGTAATTTGTAATTTAAAGCTTGGCATCTGATTTCAGAACAGTCTCATTCTTACAAATTTGCTTATCACTAGGGACACCAACTCTAAATGATCAAATTTACTTCGTTAAAGGTTATTTCAGAAAATATGTCCTTGTGAGTTCTGAGAGAGAGAGAGATTTAAAATATTATTGATTTTGGATGCAAGAAGTATCAATTGATAGTAAAAGTGAATTACATTCTTCATATTTTAATGGAAATATTTTCCCATCTTGACTTACTGAAAATCAATTTGATGTACATTAGAATAAAGGATATAATGCAATTTCATAATTTTTTTGTGTTAAAATAAGTTTTTCAAATTTAAAAATACATTTAGAAGTACATTTAAGAGTAATAATTATTAATGAGCTCCTATTTTTTAAATTATATATATGTAATCAAAATTTAATTTCGTTATTGGAAAAATATTTTTACTATTCGGCTGGCCGAATACTCTGTATTCGGCCTAAAATTTGGCCGAATATTCGGTATTCGGCCAAATCACTATTCGTCCCATCCCTAATATGAGTTTATGCACTAATATTCCAAAACTTTTATTTATTTTTTTTTTCAGATTTTTTTTATTAACTTCTCTAAATCTCTCATTGTCACAATAATTTGGTAGCTAAACCATTTATATAAAATAGTGTTGCAGCATTAGAATTCCTAAAAAAAAGTCACTGGTCCCAAGGACCAGTAAGCATGAGAATTTACTGGTCCGCAGACTTCATCACTGGTCCGCTACATAACATTCTATTAAATAATTTTAACACTTAAAGTGGCCGCCCCCCCCCCCTCCCTGGAAAATAAACCAATCTTACTTTGCATTTATCCAAAATTTTCAGCATAATATAATGTAAAATTATAATTTCCTAAAAATCAAATAAACAGTACGTAAAGAAAAACTATCAAATTATTAATTAGATATTTTATTTGCCATTACTTATTTCAACTGACTATGGTTTAATACACATTTTTTTCAATTTTTCTCCAGATTTTAGCCAGAGTGGTGGAATTGTAGCTAGTGTCAGTGATGCAGCTGGACTTGAAAAATTCTGGGTCCCTTTTCTACAGAAGCGGGTCCCCACTGATAAGTCATATTTTTTGACGCAAAAATTGAACTTGTTCATTTCCACAAGAAAAATAAAATGCAATAATTGTTTTAATAATAATAAATAATTAAAACCAATATTAATTTAAGAGAAATTTTCTGTACTTTTTAAAGAATAAATGTTCAAGATACAAACTTAATTATAAAATAATGCTTATTTGAGTGTAGACGATAACAAGTATTACTATTGTCTGCCCCATTTTAAAATGGGACAAGACAGATTTACTGAAAAAGACATTTTTGCTGAAAAAAGGGATATTTTTGTTGAGTAAATGGTACATACTCAAATGATGCTTAATGAAATGGTGCTTTCAGGAGTCGCATTCACTCAGAAAGATTTGGAGCAAAAAAAAAAAAAAAAAAAAAAGATTGGGAAGCAGGAAAATCAGTTTTTGGAGCAGCAACAACAATTTTGAAGCAGGAAAATTAGTTTTTAAAACAGAAAAATTCTCTCCCGGCTTCACTTATTTATTTATTTATTTATTTATTTTTCGTGCTTTTTTTGTCGAAATTTCCGTTTTTCGCGTTATTTTGACGAAATCTTTTCTTTTTTCGGGATTTATTGACAAAATATACCGTTTTTTGCGATATTTTTTGAAAAAATTTGCCGTTTTATCGCGATTTTTGGACAAAATTAGCCGTTTTTTTCGAGATTTTTGGACAAAATTAGCCGTTTTTTCGCGATCTTTTGAAGAAATCTGTCGTTTTTTAGGGTTTCAGGATGAAATTATCTATTTTTTCTCGAATTTTTTGACGATATTTGCCGGGAATCAGCCGTTATTTAGCGATTTTTTAACAAAATTTCTTGCTTTTTGCGATTTTTTGACAAATCTTGCCGTTTTATCGCGATTTTCGGACAAAATTTTTCGTTTTTTCACGATTTTTTGAAGAAATCTGTCTTTTTTTCTCAATTTTTTTGAAAAGTCTGCCTTTTTCATGATTTTTTTTTTTTGACAAAATTTGCCATTTTATCGCTATTTTGGGCGAAATTTGCCGTTTTTTCACGATCTTTTGAAGAAATCTGCCTTTTTTTCGGATTTTGGAATGAAATTAGCCATTTTTTCGAGAATTGTTTGAGAAAATTTGCCGGAAATTAGTCGTTATTTCGCGGTTTTTTAACGAAATTTGCCGTTTTTTTGCGATCCTTTAACGAAATTACGCGTCTTGTGGGATGCGATTTAGCTATTTTTTTCGTCCTTATCGCCGATGTTTTGCGTAATTTACGCGTTATAGCGCGTCCGTGGCATCGCTGATTAATAATAATAAAAAAAATCTTATGTGCGATCGGTTGCGGTTCTCTCAGGGCCTAAAAAAAGGTACTGGTCCTGCGGACCACTAAATTTTTCAAATTAGTGGTCCGATTGAATTATCGGTGGTCTCGGACCAGCGGACCACTAAGGATTTCGAACGCTGTGTTGAATCTAGAAAAAAAGGGCTTCTCGGCAGGAATATTTAAAAAAAGGAACGCTTTTCTAAAAAAAAGATACTGTGACGCACTTTCAAAGAAATATATATTTCTTGACATCACAAACCCCCAGTGGCAGAACTGTCCTCAAATGTCTGCAACGCTAATAATATTTTCAAAAATAATCTGCAAGATGCAATGTATTGTATAAATATATTCTTTGTGCTATTGTAGTGCTAATTATGGCAACATGTGTGTGTATGTGTAAACTATTTCCATCATTTACAAAAAATAATAATTATAATAAAACAGAAAAATTCACTTCCTGCAATATCTTTTTTTTTTTTTTTTTTCGTGCCTCTGACGAAATTTGCGTTTTAAGTGATTTTTTTGTGAAATTTGCCGTTTTTTTTTCCCCCGATTTTATGATAAAATTTGTTGTTTTCTCGCAATCTTATGATGAGATTTGCCCTTTTTTTTCAGAAGTTTTGACAAAATTTGTCTTTTTAGGATTTTTTGATGAAATTTGCGGTTTTTTGCAATTTTTTGATGAAATCTGCTGGATTTTGCAGGATTTTTTGATGAAATTTGCTGTTTTATCGGGCTATTTCGATGGAATTTATTGTTTACTGCAGAATTTTTTGCCATTTTTAGATGGTTTTGTAACGAAATTTACTGTTTTTAGCAATGTTATGATGAAATTATCATTACTTCCCAGAATCCTTTGAAGAAATTCTGGATTTTTTTTTTTATGAAATTTGTTGATTTTTTTGTGATTTTCAAAAGAAATTTGTTGTTTTTTCATGATGCTTTGATGATATTTGTGTTTCTTCTTGCAATCTTTGGACGAAATTCGTGCTTGTCCCATGATATTTTGACAAAATAGAGCTATTTTTTGCATCCCATCACTAATTTTTGCGTAATTTACGTGCTATAATGCGTCCCTGTGCATTGCTGAGTCTGCAGTTGTCCTTAAAAGTCTGCGAGTCCTGTCGCAATGTCGTGCACATTCTGCGACGGAGCACAAACCTTTTTTCAGACGACACCACAAAACATACATTACTTGAAAATATCACCAGACTCATATTTCACAATGACAAGGCCTTGTTTAAGAACAGAGGTTTTTTTTTATATTTAAGCATTAAAACATCTTGGTTAAGATGTAACATATTTCACACTCAGCAGACATGACCTTCCTAATGCCATGCTAATTTTCTACTTCTGTTGGGGTGAAAATTATTCCATACAAAGAAGCAGTTGCCTTTTAGCCTTTAGCACCCTCTGGCCTATGAAGAACAGAGGAGAAAAAATGTGTTACATTCTCCCTTCTGGTTTTGAAAATGTTCCAATGAGGAACCAGAAACCTTTGGCAGCTGTAGCGGTTGCATAAACTGCTTATCAGCACCTCTATATGGATTGAGTGTGGATGTATGGTAAGTACCTTACAGAATATTGGGATTACTTGGATGAGCTATCTTGTAAGAGGTTTAATGATTTTTAAGTTAAAATGATATATGAACCATCTCTGTGCAGCATGAATTTGGCAATGTGCTTTTGCTTAGACTTACTAACTGTATATAAAGTCACTCATACCTGATCTCCAGGATTATAATTTGGGTGTGGTCGATGCTTTTTATCTGCATAGAATTTGCATTTATTTTGCTTTTCTTCGACTAGACTGTGTACCCTAGATGTAAATTTTTTAAAACTTTTTAAGGTACAGAGTGATTTAATTATCATTATTTATCACAGTCCTTAAATCATGCATAACATTGCCGAGTGTAAACGTCTCATGCGCAAACTGTAAATACATGACTGTATGACTTGTAGTCACACATTTTGCTGAATTGATTGTAAATCTAACAGCTGGTAATTGTTCTTCCCTGGAGCTGTGGTCATTTCCTACTAAAATGGAAAGTCGAGGTTTAAAATCTTGATTTTTGCGCTCAACAGGGTTGCTTGAGGATGGTAAATGGGTATTAAACTTTGCTTAGTGTCCAAAAGATGACATAACTTTGCATGACATCACTCACAAATTGGGTCTATTATCCCTAATTAATCTTCTAGGTAACCCCTGGGTTATTCTCTACAATACTGCAAATTTGACCAAGCAGTCTGACTTGAATGTTACATAGGTAAATTTTAATAAAAATTAGATAAATTGCTAGTAATTGGTCAATTGTTGAAGATTTTAATAGCAGCAGAAATCGTTATAAAAATTTAAACAAAAGTACATATTCCCCATTCACTTTATCATTAACTCATAACAATAAATGTGAGGGAATGACGAGTGAGGGAATGATGAAATTAAGATGTTTTTACTAATTGTCATGAAAAATACAAAATTATGGAAAAAACCGAACTGATTCCTTAAAGAAGAACACATAATATATAATGTATGATAAAATAAAAAATTTTGAAAATTGCTAAAAATTTAGCATTCTGTGTGAGGGAATGACTGCTAATAAAAATACTCCCCGATTTTCTGATTGAAAAAAATTTCTAGAAAATTAACAAAAACTTATACCACTAATTTATGTTGCTGGACTGACAAGTACTCAAATTGCTTCCTCTCTGTGAAGAATGCTAGACTGCTGCTCATCTTTAGTGACAGGATATTTGTGATAATAAGCAAGGTGTGAGGGAATGATGGTCTAACATGGGGAGACATATAATTGATTGAGTAGACTACATAATTATAGTAAAAAATAATATTTTTATTATTTTTTGTAAGGTATCAATTAAGAACTTTATTTTGCTTAGGGTGTTTTTAATTATTTTTATTTCTAAATGGAAAAAATCAGGCAGTAAAGTATGGTAGTATGGGTAGGGGAGAGGTGAGGGAATGATATTTGCATGATATATCTTACATTTTTAAATATTAATTTTTTTTATTTTTAAATTTTATGCCCTGCCCCTAATAAATAAACTTTAGACCTTCTAATAAAAATATAAATAAATAAAAATAAAATGAAATTTAGAGCATTTATATGGCTGGGAAACACTTTTTGCACTATTGCAGAGAATAACCCCCCTAATGTAAAAGTATTTCATTGAGAAGTGTTAATGCACATCCTTTAGTGGTAGTTTGTGACAATGTGAACAGTTCCACCCACTGTGTTGCACAATCCTCAACAATGAAAATCCATCGTTTTCTTGTTTTGTTTTCAGGAAGAGTTCCAAATAAATCTATAGAAAGAATTTCCAACAATATTACTGGAATTTGTAACTGGTTTTTGATTGGAGGTTTTATATTTATTACAATCAGAACAAGATTTAATGTATTCTGATATAAATTTTCTGATACCTGTACAGTAATATCTTTTAATAATCCACCATAAAGTTCCTTCTGTGCGATATTGGGCAGCGATCAAGGCATCATGGTATCCTATTAGGATTCACTCATGGTCATGATTTGAAACTACCAACTGAGCTTCTTCGATATCAAAGTCAGGGGCATATCGGTGCAATATAACCCTGATTCATTAAATAAGTCTTGCTTTTTTCAGTCTAATTAACTAAATCTATAGCAGAAATCTATATACTCTCAGAACGCTCAGTTTTTTTTCAGCTCTGCATCTTTCTACTGGTCTTCTCGGATAACTTTAAAACTTTCAGTGGGAAAGTCCACTATACTATAACAGCATTCATCTCACATGAATCTTGTGGATACTCTGCAGCGTTAGAATTCTTAAAAAAAAGTCGCTGGTCCTAAGGACCAGTAAGCATTAGAATTTACTGGTCCGCTATATAAAATTCTATTAAATAATTTTAACACTTAGAGTGGCCTCCTCCACCCCCCCCCCCCAATTCTTGGAAAATAAACCAATCTTACTTTGCATTAATCCAAATTTTTCAGCATAATACAATGTAAAATTATAATTTGTTAAAAATTAAAAAAAGAAATTTTCTGTACTTTTTAAAGAATAAATGTGCAAGATACAAATTTAATTATAAAATAATGCTTATTTAAGTGTAGAAGATAACAAGTACCACTATTGTTTGCATTTCTTTTAAAATGGGGCAAGACAGATTTATTGAAAAAAAAAAAATTTTTGCTGAAAAAAAGGGATTATTTTTGTTGAGTAAATGGGTGCTTTGCTTAATGAAATGGTGCAGTGTGAGTCACATTCACTCAGAAAGATTTGGAGCAATAAAAATCCGATCGGGAAGCAGGAAAATCAGTTTTTGGAGCAGCAGCAACAATTTTTAAGCAGGAAAATTAGTTTTTAAAACAGAAAAATTCTCTCCCGGCATTCACTTTTTTGTTTTTCGTTCTTTTTTGTCGAAATTTCTGTCTTTTCGAGTTATTTTGACGAAATCTTTTGTTTTTTCGGGATTTGTTGGCGCAATATACCATTTTTCGCGATATTTTGTTTCAAAATTTCCCGTTTTATCGCGATTTTTTGACGAAATTTGCCATTTTCTCGCGATCTTTTGAAGAAATCTACCTTTTTTGGGTTTTAGGATGAAATTAGCCATTTTTGCGAGATTTTTTGACGATATTTGCCGGAAATTAGTCGTTATTTAGTGCTTTTTTAACAAAATTTGTCGTTTTTTGCGATTTTTTTTTTTCAAATTTTGCCGTTTTATCGCAGTTTTCGGGCAAAATTTGTCGTATTTTCATGATTTTTTTTGAAGAAATCTGCCTTTCTTTGCAATTTTTTGAAGGAATCTGCCCTTATTTCGCTATTTTTTGAAAAAATCTGCCGTTTTTCGCGATTTTTTGGGGCGAAATTTGCCGTTTTTTCGCGGTTTTTTGAAGAAATCTGCTTTATGTTTCGGGTTTGAAATGAAATTAGCCATTTTTTCGAGAATTGTTTAACAAAATTTGCCGGAAATTAGTCGTTATTTCGCGATTTTTTAACGAAATTTGTTGTTTTTTCGCGATCCTTTAACGAAATTACGCGTCTCGTGGGACGCGTAAGAACTATTTTTTTGCATCCCGTCGTCGATTTTTTGCATATTTTAGCGCGTCCGCGGCATCGCTAAAAAAAAAAAAATCTTATGTGCGATCAGGGCCTGCAAAGGCACTGGTCCTGCGGACCACTAAATTTTTCCGATTAGTGGTCCGATTGAATTATCGGTGGTCTCGGACCAGAGGACCACCAAGGATTTCGAACGCTGCTCTGGGTGAGATAGCATATCTGCAACCAGAGATGTATAATGTAGACGCATGTTGTGCGCAGAAAATTTTAGGAAAGAAACAATTTTTATTTTTGTTACTTTTTTTAATAAAAATATTCCACCAATCTTATGTACGAACTATTTACAGTTAGCGCACAATTAATTGTGTAAGCAGCTCCAATTTTCGAATTTTCCAATCATCTAAGGCATTTGATGCAATTGTAAAAATTCATCAGTCTGAAATTTCAGGCTCCAAAAATCTCTCATTTTGACAAATGGTTGTCATAAAAAACCAATTTCATCATTTGTTCGTAGAAAAAAACTTCAATTTCGTCAAATTGTCACAGAAAAAACATGAATTTAGTCAAAGTTCCATGGGAGAAGTTTGAAATATCGTCCAATGGTCATGAAAAAATGCAAATTTCGTCAAAGGATAGAAAAAAAAACACATTTCATCAAAGGATCATGAGAAAAATTGAATTTCGTTAAAAAACCTTGAAAAAAATCGCAGATTTCTAGATAGAATCTCATAAAAACACATATTTCGAAAATAAAAGCATAAAAACTTGCATTTCAATAAAGAACCTTTCGAAATGCGATTATTTACGTATTTACTGTCTGACCGAGATAAGAAAAACCCTGAGTAGGTTTCCTGCTTTGGGGGGTTCCAAAACTTGTAGGGAAGGAACTTCATCCATAGGACATAAAAAGACTCGGTATGATCGGTTGAATGGGAGACAAGGAAATGCCGGACTTCACTAAAATAAAGTCGACTGAGCCTTGTCGACCTTGGCAACAGAACGGATCTGAGACCGGTTCTAGAGTTTTTCTTATAGGAGCCAGACAGTAAATATTTACGTGTGCAGAAAGTTTTTGGTTTTATACAAGTCTGTCTGCAACCACGTTTGCTTTATTTAATTCATTCTTCATAGATGACATTCGATAGGGCAGATCAGCTAGAGGTGCATGCTTCCCTGTAGGAATGTGATGTTCCTTATCAGGAGTAGGCTCTCCCCCTGTTTGAATATATTTTCATATTCTCGAATCAATTTGCCCAATTCTTCTCTTTGGTCTTCAGATTGATGATTTCCTTCTCCCTCACAGAGTATGCATGAATTAAAAACATTTGGCAGGTTCTGTGGAAACAATGACACATTATTAGGAAAAAGATAAAAAATGTGACAAGGACTTTCGGGTTATTCTATGTTGCTTAAACCAAAGAAATGACATTTTTGTACCCACCTTCATGGATTTTGATGAAACTTAGTGGCTTTAGTCCTTTTATATAGAAAATTATCCACATAATTTTTTTCTTCTCAATCTGGTATAGTTTTCGTTTTACAGCCAATCAAAATTTCGAATGTTTGGTATTTTCCAAATTTTGATGATTCTGCTCTTTGATTGAAAACAATTTATTTTTCAGTCAATTTTTATAAAAATTTACAATGTTAATGAAAATATGAGGATTCCAGAAAAAAATATGAAAAAATTCTAAGTAATATTTAAAAAATTAGAAAAAAAAATTCGTGATTTTTTTCTGAAAGTGTGTAATACATTAAAGTCAATATCAACTAAAGGGAATATAATAATCAAATTTTCAATCCTCGTGTTTTCATTAATATTACTGTATATTTTCGTGAAAATGCACTGAAAAATAAATGAAATATAAATTACTTTCAATCAAAGAGCAGAATCATCAAAATTTGGAAAATATCAAACCTTTTTTAATTTCGATTGGCTGTAAAATGAAAATTAAACCAGATTGAAAAAAAAAAAAAATATGTGGATGCTTATCTACATAAAAAGACTAAATTTACCAAGTTTCATCAAAATCCCTGTCGGTGGGTGCCATGGCTTGGTTGAACTGACATGGAAAATCTCAAATTTTCGGAGCAATGAAGTGTCCCCCCGGAAAATTTAAGATTTTGTGTTTTCAATGGTCAAAAAGGGAAATCGCCCCCCCCCCCCCCGGTGGAACCACAGGTGGTTCTCGACTGAAAATTTGAAATTGGGTTATCAGTTCTGCATAGTTGTCAATGTGTACGATTTTGCGCGCGGAGAAATGCAAATTTTGAGAAAGGATCGTCGAAAAAGCATGCATTTCGTCAATATTTCGTGGAAAAACGACGATTTCGTAAATTTTTTGGGAACGAACTTTGTCAAAAGATCGATGAAAAACGCGAATTTCCTGTGCGGATCGTGGGAAAAACGGTAATTTCATCAAATATCGTTGATAAAACGCCGACTTCGTCTGAAGACCGCGGGAAAACGTCGATTTCGTCGAAAGATTGCGAACGCCAATTTCGTTAAAAGCCGCTGAAAAAACGCCTTTTTCGATAAAAGATCGCTTTAAAATATTTTGTCAAAAGATCATTGAAAAAAAGTCCGATTTCATCAAAAGATCACGGGAAAAAAAACGCCGATTTCGTCAAAAGATCGCGGGGATAAAACGCCGTTTTTGAGAAAAGATCGTGTAAAAATGCAAGTTTTTCCTAAAGATCGTCGGAAAAACACTTATTTCGTCAAAAGATCGCAGAAAACCCGCCGATTTTGCTAAAATATCGTAGATAAATCACTGATTTTGTCTGAAGATCGTGAATAACCCCCCCCTCCCCGCTCGCGGGGGGAGTAACTCGCGAAATCCCTTGCCGTCGCCGATTTCCGAAAAAAAAAAAAAAAAAAAAAAAAAAAAAAAAAAAAAAAAAAATCAACCCGAATCAC
This sequence comes from Maratus speculifer, assembly GCA_964019185.1. Taxonomy (NCBI): domain Eukaryota; kingdom Metazoa; phylum Arthropoda; class Arachnida; order Araneae; family Salticidae; genus Maratus; species Maratus speculifer. The sequence goes on from OZ025290.1 coordinate 275,676,677, forward strand.
CTCTGCCTGGAACTCTATAATGCCCCTGGAGCCCCAGAATTCCCTCCCGTAGAAAAATGTCCGAATTCAACACTGGATTAATCCAAGTTTAATGTCCAAAAATGAAAAACTCCTGTTTTTTATTTTATTCATTTTCTGATTGGTCCAAGTTTAATGTCCCAAAATGGAATACTTCTGTTGCCACAATGACAAAAAGAGTAATAAAAACTTAAAAAAAAAAATAATATTTTGAAAACAAGTTGTGATAAAGATTTCAAACAAATTTCAATAAAAAGTACATTTTTTTCTCTACGCAACGGTGTAAAAATTTAAAAAGTGTGCGATATTTGGTAGTTTTGTTTGCTGTTCTCAAAATTGTAAAACTGAAATTTCATTTAAAATTTGTTTGTGATGGGTCCAGAAACATTAATGTTTAATTATCCGCATTGTATGTAATATGAGGCGTTCAGAAGTCAGTCTGATTAACTCCATCAAATAAAAATGCACATTTTAAACAGTTAAAATTGTCATCTATAAACTACTGTTTTTTTTTTTTTTTTTTTTTTTTTAATCATTGGTCTAGGATTATTAATGTTTAATGCACGACGTACGTAACATGAATCGTTATACTCATCCTAAAAATGATGTTCATTACTATTATTAATTTTAATATAGATTTTATTTATGTCTTTAAAATTTCAGTCTCTAAAAATATCATCTTCCAAATAGTCGTTATAATTTGTTAAATTACAATTTTTTATTTTATTATTTTTTTATTAATAATTTTTGTCCATCGTCGTAATCCGCCAGCGTCCGATTGATTTTTAAAAAACATGCTTAATGAGATAAAGCATAAGACTAACATAGAGAAACGAGTGTTGAACACCGAGAAAAATAAAAGGAAGAAGTCTGACATTTTCCTGTAATGACTGGACTTGAATGACTCAGAATGAGATAATATTCATATCCTCGTAATTCAAAATCTGAAATATTTTTCTTTTCGCCCTTTTGTGGTTTTTTATAGTTGTTCCATCTTATTCTTAATGTTATAAACACCTGGGAAAGAGAATGAGAATAAACAAGGTAAGACAAGCGAATTGTTTTTCCATACTTGAAACAAATCAGTATTGAATTCAGGGTGTAGGTGTAAATTAACGGTCGCCACTCTCCACGTGGCGATTAAAGTTGTAAAAGTGGCGATTAAAAATCGGCCATCGATCGCCACCCAAGTCGCCACTCGGCGATTAAAAAATCTTATTAATTTGCTTTGCGAAACACAACTATCTTCATGGATATATGCATGTCTACTTTGTTTGCATCTAATTAGTAAATTTGTTAATTCTTTAAATTCAAAATCGGCCATCGATCGCCACCTTAGTCGCCACTCGGCGATTAAAAAATCTTATTAATTTGTTTTGTGAAATATAGATTTTTTCATGGATATATTCATCTCTACTTTGTTTGCATCTAATTAGTGAATTGGTTAATTCTTTAAATTAAAAATCGGCCATCGATCGCCATCCTAGTCGCCACTTGGCGATTAAAAAATCTTACTAATTTGCTTTGTGAAATATAGCTTTTTTCATGAATATATGCATCTCTACTTTGTTTGCATCTAATTAGTGAATTGGTTAACTCTTTCTTTCTATCGGATGCAAGTATATTTAGCAACTTTGTTGTATTTTCTACATTTTGGCATTTTACCATGAACTCTTTATTTGGATTATGTTTTCAAAACATAGTTTTTTTCCTACAAAATATAATCATTAATTTTAATTCCACATGCATTTCAAATAAATCATACCATTTTTACCTCTGGATGCAAGGAGATTTTAAGGACATTGCTGTATCTTAAATCTTTCACTTTTGCCATATGCTCACTAATTGTACCAGTTATAGTTGACTGGTACATTTTTTTTAAATTTATTATTAAAGTTTATGTAGATGTCAAGAAAGATTGAAACATTATAGCCAATTACCTTAAAAATATAGGACAAAATTAGCACTCGTTCTCCACCTCACCAACACATTAGCACTCTCAGATTTTGCCTTAATAAGACATCTGGAGTTTTGAAATCTCAGCCAAAGCAAAGAATATTTATATTTATCTGTACTCTCACCAAACTTAATAATTACCACCAATTTTAAGTAAGAATAAAGTATCCAAGAAAAATGTGAAATTGTTTTTAAATTCAAAATTTAAAAATACAATTTCCTTGTTTTTTTAATACAATGCATTAATATATATTTAAATATAGTTTATCACTTATAATTTTCTCTGCAGTATTAATCACCTATTCATATTTTTCCATTCAGTGGAATGAATAGTTATATTTTTAACCAAATATGTGTAACTTTGTAATTCACACCGCTAAAAAAGGTATTAAAAAAGCCATTTTGACCTATTTTTAAAAAGTGGCCACTAATGAAACTTGGTCTACCGGCCACTGGCTACTAATCGAATTTCCCAGTTTTCACCTATAATTCAGGGGTATGTGATTTGTTAGAGAAAGTGCAGGAACTGATTAAAGCGTGTTTCAACTGAGATATTGCTTTGGGGTCCCACAAATTTGTTATGCTGTTTTTGTTGAAACTGATGTTTTAAACCTTTTTTTTTTTCTTTTTTTGCTCTCATTATAATCAGTATTTTGTACTCTTAGTGCAAGATACGAAACAAATAGTCCAGGACAGGACCGTTGCTAAGGGGGTGCTAGAGGCGGCCCAGCCCCCCATGAATAATTTTGAAACTCCCCTCGAAAAGATTCCGAGGTCACTAAATGGATTTTTGTTCCGAAAACCCAAATGAAATTCTGTTCAAAAATTTAATTTAGTTTTGAGGCTCTTTTACAGTTTTGCAGAAATACTAAATTGTAACTAAAACAAGTGTTTCAACACTCGCTCATCCTGTCTGCACATAGGAGGATAACATGATGTTTAATATTGCACTAGTTATAAATTCGAATTTTTCATCAGCTTATTCTTTTCTAAGCATAGAATGAAATTATTACAAATAGTTTAATAAGAAACATAGTACAGTAAAACCCCGATAATTCGGATTAACTGGGACCAGACCCAATCCGGATTATCGAAAATCCGGATTATCCGGAGAATTAAAAAAAAAGAAATAAAATGAAACATATGATTGTGAAAATCAAAGGTGATTGTGAAAATCACCTTTATGTTAAACTTATTGAATATTTACAGACAGTAAAAATGTTTACTTTGCTTAATTCTTCCAAAAAGATTTCGGAAAAAGTTTTTTTATTCAGAATACGACGACGAAACAAATTAATGTTATGGAAATTAGCCAATGGCTTCTCAAACTTGAAATAAAAAAAAAGGACCAAACCGATCCGGATTAACGGGGTCCGAATTTGCGGGGTTCTACTGTAGCTACAGTGTGAATATGCACTAATTTATCTTTCTGCGTCACAGAGAGAGATTGAAATAATATGAGCCCCTCCCCGCTACATTTTCTTGAGCCCTCCTCCCGCCCCTGTTATTCTCTTTTAACCATCGAGGTGAGATAATTATTCCAAGTCGATGCTTTTAACTGCGGCCCAGGTCCGGGAGCCAGTGACATCAAAAACCCCGTTATCAAAGAATTGATTTTTTTTTTTTTTTTAATGTAAATCGGTAGTAAAAATTCATACGAACAATATGAGGTAGGTACGACTAGGTTTGACAAGCCATAATAAATTTAATTAATTATTATTAAAAAAACTGTAATGATTTAAACCGTTTTCGCGAAAAGCCGGCATTTGGCCAGCTTCCAGCCGCGAAAATAAGTAGTCATCAGTAAAAATTCAAAGCAAAATAAATGAAATTTTATCGCCTGTGCCTTCTTAAAATAGGCATGACAGACTTTTCCAGCAGGGTAAAGTTTATCGCACCATGTTTTTTCTGAAAGAGCACAAATTTTTATATAAAGTGCTCTAAAAGTGATCGGTATCCGCGATGACGGTAAAACATTATAGCATTTTAATAACAATTAATTTAATAAAAAAGTTAATAGATTATTTTTTTCGTATGACTTTTTTACTATCGATTTACATAACATTTTCTTTTTTCAATTTCCCGATGACGGGGCTATCGATGTTACCAGCTCCCGAACTAAAAACATATCTATTTCAATAAAAGGAGCTATGTTTGTTTGTGTATATATCTGTGTGTGTGGTGGCTAGGAAAATGTATCGTGCGTAGAAGTCTGAAAATTTGGATGATGATAATCCAAAGCAAGTTTTAGAGTACGAGATTTGGATTTTCAACTTTTTGTGTCCGAATATTAATTAAAAAACGTTTGCCCTTGCCCATAAAAACCTAGCAGGATGCGTAGACCTCGTATACGGAGGGCAAAGGCAGAAGAGAATCCCAAAAAATCATCTTGTGAGAGCGTGTATCGGCAAAACTGCTGAAAATACCGGAAAACGAAAGGTATTTCTAAATTTTATGTTTTTACATTTAAAACGCCGCAATTCACAGTATAATTTATCTTTTCAGAAAAAAGTTCGACTTCGCGATGTTTTTTCTCTCTTTTGTCGAAGTTCGTATCGAGCTCAATTTCAGAGATGCGGATTAACAAAAAATATGTATTAGAAGCGGACACCTCTACGATGATGCAGTTCGTTTTCAAAAAACACAATTGTTAATCCTTTCAAAACAACTAATGACATCAGGTCACTTCGTATGTCTGTATGGGACACTTTTTTTTTTCCCTACTCTAAAAAGTAACTAAACTATCGATATTTTAACGCAGTCATACACATTCTTAGTATATAGGATTTACATCAGGTATTTAACCCCTTCGCAATGGAAGCTCTTTGCTTAATTTTTAATCTTTTACTTCTTTAGTTTTTCAAAGCAGAAACGTTTTTGTAATTGAATCGCGAAAATGCTCTGATTAAATGAAGGTAAACTTTTAAATAAAAAATAACTGGTGGGAATAACGAAGGAATCTGAGCGTCTTAAGTGATACTATACCGGTCGCTCGTTTCCAAGGTGATTAAAAATCTCGAACCATTCGGGTGACTTAAAAAAAAAAAAATCGACAAAACGCGAACATGCGGGTGACTTCTGCGCATGTTTTTGCAATTAAATGTAACCAACTTTTTCGCCAATATTTGAAAATTGTATGCCGGTTTCGGAATCGTTATATTATAGACTGTTAAGCGGCAGCACAGATATTCACCTCAAGTTCACGGCTGAAATTCCAGAATTAGTTAAAACATATTAACATGCATATTAACATGTTACGCATATTAACATGCAATCGATCTGCCAAGTCATATCTTGGTAGAAAACATCTGAAAACCCATTTTAGTGGTTGATTCGTAGGTTTACCATTCTGTTTTCTCACATGCAATGCAATCCACCATGTTTTTATACCTTTGGGCGCCGCAGAATCTTCAGCTGACAGTCCCTACTGCACGTACACTTGGAAACTGTCTTTTTGGTCTTCATATTTATATGAAAAAAAGAAAAAAAAAAAAAAACCTAATGCGTTCAAATAAAGTTTCGAAATTTATTAAATGCTATATTTTCTTGTAATGGTGTCATTACAAGAAAATGAGACTATTTTCTTGTAAAATAATTCTCGTAAGGATTTAAGCGAACGAAAAATTGTCAAAGATCACTTTTTACAATCGGCCTTTATGATTCGTTCCATTTCAGTGCTTAAAGTACGAAATTCGATGACTTGTCTTAAGTTTGTGCTTTATTTTTCATTATATTGTTTTATTTATTGATTAATGGATGTTTTAATTTCGTTATAGAATGTAACCCGGAAATAAATTATGAGACATTTATATTAATTTATGTGCAAATGAATTAAACGTTCGCAATCATCTGAGTCTGCACACTGCACAGATAGATTTTAAAACTCACACTTAAAAATTATTTTAAAAACAATAAAAATTGAATAAATACCAACATAGTTTTCAGGGCCGTAGGTAAGAGGGCGCTTTGGGCGGCTCAACCCCCCCCTAAAATATTTTGAGCCCCCCCCCCCACACCCTGGAAAAGTTTCCAAGGTCATTAAATGAATTTCTTCTTTGAAGATTCAAATGAAATTCTGTTTAAAAAACTAATTTAGTTTTGAGACCCTTTCACAGTTTTGCAGAATCACTAAATTGCATCTAAAATAAATAATTCAACATTCCGTCATCCTATTTATACATATGAAGCTAACATGATGTTTAACTTTGCACCAGTTATACACTCAAAATTTTCATCATACATTTTTCTTATTATAAAATGAAGTTATTACAACAGTTTAATAAGAAACATAATACCTACAATGTAAATATGCACTAATTCATCTTTCTGCATCAGAGAGAGAAAAAAATTATCAGCCCCCCCCCCCCTACAATCTCTTGACCCCCCCCCCTCCCCTATAGATCACTTCTAGCTACGGCCCTGATAGTTTTCAAACAAATTACATTTGAAAGTACGGTTTTTTTTATTTATTCAGTGGTGTAAGAATTGAAAATGTCGTATTGGGGTTAAAAGAAAAAAAAAACAGCAAAAGCAAATTTTTACCATGTTCTGTTTAATAATATAGATTTAGTTTCCGAAAATGAACTGTGTTTTTTAAATATAATAAGACAAAGAATTGTGCATAAAATATGTAATCTACTGACATTAACTGTCGTATTATTCCTTGTATATCAGATCTTCCTTAACATTATTAAAATTTCGGCGAGTCATAAAAAGTCAAATAAAAATATAAATAACGCATACTCATAGTCATTTTGTAAAAACTCTCACATTTAAGTTTCGGTTTTTCCTTTATCAGATATCTCAAAAAAGTTTGTGTATTATGTAAACTCTTTCCGTTTTATCAGTTGTTAATCCTGATCATTTGGTTAAGGATAGAACGTGTTTCACTGCAGATAGGGTAGTGTATTTGTACAATCAAAGTTCAAAGTTTTGTAACTGTTTCTTGAACTGTATTTTCTATACGGCTGTGTGCGTCTTATGACTTAGATGTGATTTCCGTTGACAGTTATGAAGTATTTTATTTTCCTTAAAAATTAACAGTATAGTTATTATTCAAAGAACATTCCTTAATAGTGTGTCTAAAACTGGTATTTATTATTATTTTTAATTTATACATAAAATGTTGTTATTATTTTGCAATCTTTTTCCAGAAACTTATATTCATTTGTAAAATTGTGGTAATTTCATTCTCTTTTTAATTTAATGTTCCCATAAATTCATTTTGTATTTTATTTTATACTACTTGTTTTACCTTTTTAAGGGAGACCCGAACCCCATTTTCGGCCAAAAATCATCAAAAGTTCAAAATATTTTTTATCTCGGAAAACGATAATATACATATTTGCAAATATCCATGCAAAAATTCAGAACTCGGGGTCACTTGGAACAGGTAGCAAATCAGCTTTTTTAATTGTATGCCTAACTTCAAAGTACTGGCTCAGTGGTAAAATAATTTAGAAACAAAGTGTGTATGCTTTTAAAATCTTTAAAAAAAATTGCAGAAAATGTAGGGGAGATACATTTTTAAAATGTTTCTGAAAATTTTACATAAGTTGGTAAACATGAAAATTATTACGATTTTCAGAAAATTTACCATGCGTAACATTTCTTTCTTTCTTTTCTTTTTCAAGATCATTATAAAATAAAATTAAAACTATCTCTCCCCTGGTCTTTTCCGTATACCATAACACTATTTAAGAAATCTTAGTAATACTAAAATATTGAAAATTGAATGAGGAGTAGTATTGTAAAAAAGTATATATTTTGACAGCTCGATGAATTCTTGTCGCTGAAAATCGAGGAATTTTCTTCAAAGACAAAACTGGTTACAATTTTTTTCTATTGTGTTCAATATAAAAAGATTTTCTTAAAAAATAGTCTTGATATTTTAGAAATTGATATAAAAAATAGTTTCAACATGAAATAAGTTTTTTTTACTACTTTCTCTTGTATTTTATACTTTAAATGTGTTTTCCTGAAAATGACTTTTTTCATATTTTCCCTAAGTTCAAAGTACTAAGGCTCAGTGGTAAAATGATTTAGAAACAAACTGTTTATGTTTTTTTAGAAACTTAAAAAAATTTGCAACAAAAGTAAGGAGCGATATTTTTTTAAAACTATTTTTGAAAATTTTACATAAATTGGTAAACATGAAAATTATAACAAATTTAAGGAAATTTACCATGCGTAATTATTATTATTATTTTTTTTTTTTTTTTAGCTGATTAAAGCAGAAATATGTCTCCCTAGGTCTTTTCCATATACTATAACACTATTTAAGAAATTTTAGTAATACCAAAATATTGAAAATTGAATGAGGAGTAGTAATTTTAAAAAGTGTATTTTTCGACCCCCCCCCCCCCCCCCCAAAAAAAAAAAAATCCCCATAAAAAACATACTTTTTAATAAAAAGTGAATTTTTTTTGCTAATTATGCCTTACAAAAAGATTCTTAAATAGTACATCAAAATTCATTACTTTAAAATCAATAATAAAAATTTTGGGTTTTTTCTTACGGGTCTCCCTTAACAATTTCCAACACAGGTAAAAGTTGTTTATGAATTCGGTTTTCTTGTCTGTCTATCCGTCCTCTAAGTCGCGTAAATATACTTGAATTTCCGTACAATCTATATATATTAATGACGTTTACTAAAGCATGTTCGGTATTGAAAAGGATGTGTGTAACATTAATAGTTCATTTACAGGGTCATTGAAAAGAATTATGTTACCTACATTATTCTCTATGTCTATGGAGATAAATCGTTTGCTATGTATCTTAATGATGTTATATTATTTCAAACATATCGAAATTGATATAGACCACTGAGTTGCACTACAAGAGGCTTACTATAAAATAGGGTGTGCATAGCGTTCATCGTTCATTTACAAGGACACACAAAATAATTAGGTTAGAGTAACTGTCTGTCATTGATGATAATTGCTGAAAATGCGTTTTAACCCGGGAGAACACGCGCTTACCCAGGGTATGAATGGTTTTAACTTTGCCACCAATAAAATCAAATTATAACAGTCACTTTATTAAGACGCAGACAATTCTTAGAAATTTTGCGATAAAATAAGTCGAAGATTACTTTAAAAAATTGTGGTTACAATTGTAAAAACCATACGCACTCCGGGTCTTTTAGGCCCTGCTCGCGTCCTCCCGGGTTAAGTTACGGTAAACCTTTTTAAATTAAACTTACTTTTTGCTTATTTCTCTATAACGTCTGTAGATCATATACAGGGCCGTACAAAACCTCTCGAGTACATATCCATTTATTGGCGAAAATTGTTGAAAGGGTATTTACAACGTTATGCATTTCCTAACTAAATTAAATTTTAGCATACTATGTAGCAGTGGCGTCAACTTTTGAAAAATATTGGGTTGGCTCAAAAAAAAAAAAAAAAAAAAAAAAAAGAACAGATACATAAATATTGGGTGGGCTCAATTAATAGTGGATAGATGGAGATATCAAATTATTGGGTAAGCTCGCGCCCCATGGACATGGACCCATATGTTGGCAGCGCCCCATGGACATGGACCCATATGTTGGCGCCACTGCTATGTTGTATAGTATATACAAATGTATTGTATACGATTGTATAAATGGATTGTATACAGGACTGAACAAAATAGCTCAGATACTTTCCGATTATTGATGGTAATCCTTCAAATTGTTTTTTTTTTTTTTTTTTTTTTTTTTTTTTTTTTTTTCAGATGTATTATGCGTTTTCTAAATTATTAACTTAGACATCATCTTTCACCTTACTACACAATTAGTGTTGCAAAGCGTTTCGTAATCCCAGTGTTGAAGTCAGACACTTTTCTCCGGGAGGGACTTCTGAGGCTCCGAGGGGGACATTTTAGAGTTCCGGGAGGGGGAAATTGCACTTTTTGACCATTGAAAACCCAAATTTTAAATTTTCCGGTGGGAGATAATATAATACAATAATTTCATTGCTCCGGGGGAGGAGGAGGGGAATGTCTCCCCTGGGCCACCCTCTGGATTCAACACTGCGTAATCCAACCTAGACACATGATTTTTCGTTCATGTTTCCTTACGAAATGATGCATGATGTTTTCTTTATTTCACTACCAATTTCAAAAATATTTGCTTGTACCATTTATCATGTCATATGTTTATTCCCAAACCATAATCTTTTGGAAAAGAGAAAGTTGAAGAATTTGATTCATGTCAATATGTACGAATATGATAAAAACGAAACGATTTTGGATTCATGAATAAAAAAAAAAAAAAAATAAAAAAAAAAAAAAAAAAAAAACTTCTTTCCGTTTAATAAATTCATCAAGGACGAATTTGTTTTACGATTTCCTTGGAACTTTTCCAAATTTCCGAGTTATTATGTAATTTTATGGTTTATCAGAAACTAGCTTTACTAATTTAGCACTATTATTATAAATAATTATTATATTCAGTTTTTTTTAATTATTAAAAAGGACTTATTACTCTATTATTACTTCTTAATAAATAAACAATAAGTTCGGATAATCAATGTTTACTATATATTTTAAAAATATATAATTAAAATCTAATGCTACTTACAAGACAAAGTACCATTATATTCCAACAGTTTCGTTTGAAAATTGTGTAATGTAGATATTGTAACATGTTGGTTTTTTCCTAATATTTCCCCTGATGATGGACAAGTTTTATTGTCGGAAACTTTTGGAATATAATGGTACTTTGTTTTTGTTTATAAGTACTATGTGATTTTAATTATAGATTTTTAAAATAGATTGTATACTCTGATTAACCAAACTTATTGTTTATTTATTTATTTATTTTTATTATTTATATTTTTTTTCCTTGGCTGTTAATTAACTAAAATTATTCACAAGAATTTTAATTATAATCCATTTTTCAATATGCTTTCACGATCATTTCACATAATTTCATGATTTCTCGGGATCCAAATATCCTTTATTCTTACATATTTGAACAATGTTAGCATTGAACTAAATACATTTAACTCCTGCTTAGCGTACTAAATATGTGTTTCTGTAGTATAATGGAATTCCATAAAAGATGTCCATTTAAAATACCACATTATTTAACATATTTTAAATACAAATGACTCGAACACATTTGTAAAAAAGCCCATATATTAGAAAGAAAGATAATGAGTTGATAATGAAATTGTTAGGAAAAATTAAACATCCCGTGAAAAGTTTGACAAGATCATTCCTAACGTTTTATTTTTTAATCACAATGTCCAACATTTTTAGCATTCTTATTTAAGAGTTATTCTGTTAAAGTGAAGAAAGTGTATTTTAGAAAAAGAAATTAAACATTGTTCGGTTTTGTGTTTTTTTTTTTTTTTTTTTTAATCTTATTTTATAACAAAAATAAAACAGAGAAAATTCCAGAAATTTTATATTGTTGTTTTATTTTTATATTATAATGAATTCATTGAAAAACTCCATATTGATCGGAGATTTTTAGTTGTAGTTATTGATTTCGAATGATGCCGGTATGGATAAATGTAAAAGGAAACATCTCTCGAAAGAAGTATAGTTGTAGCGTGCTAATATTTTTATCCCATGTTTTTTACATCTGGTAACCTTCCACTCAAGGCAATTATCCGTGAATTTCCTTGTAAGTCAACAATCAAGCTATTCCTTTCTTTTTAGAATCTATTCAGCCATCTGTATTTAAATTTCCCCGAAGTAACAACAGATAGACAGAAGTTGGATCCTCGTTTTAATAGATTACTACGAAATTATGCGGTTTATTTATGCTTGGTTTAATTTATTATGAATAATTGTATTTGCGTTAAATGCCAATTAACCAGCTGTTTCGGGACTTCTTGCTATTATTATAATTGAAATGTAACTAAGAAAAGCATTCCTATTTTCTCTACATTTGCTAGATTGTTAATACGATTATTATTTTAATACATATAAAAAAGGATCGTGAAAGTTAAAAGTATCTTACTTTTTGTTTTTTCTTTTCCCTTTAATGTATTCAGTTATTCTGATTATTCTATTATCAACTTAATAGAATAATCAGAATTAACTTACTTGTCGTAGTTTTGTCTTTGTGAGCACCGTTGATTAAAGCTTATTTTTAATATTTCGAAACTAAAGATATTCAGATTTTACCTATAGGTTGTGTTGATTTCAGAATTTTTGATATGCACTTTTGTGTTGTTTAAAAACAAATTTCTTTTCGAGTGCGATTTCGATTTGTTTTAAAATAATTACTTAAGAAAGTCAAAAATTAGTTTTATTGGACATATTTTTAAAAAGGTTAAAAAAAAACTTTTTTTTTATATTATTAAAATCTGTAATGTGTCTGCATAATGTAAATTCAAAATGCTTGCACTATGATGAATCATCTTTTTCTTTTTTCTTTGAAAAAAAAAAAAAAAAAAAAAAAAAAAAAAAAAAAAAAAAAAAGCTTGTTTATTTAAGTCGTGAAATATTTTTATGTTTGAATGTATTATTATTTTACATGTCGCACTTTCATGCGTTTAATGATAGAGAGCTTCAACTCTCGAAGAATGTTAATCCGATAATCTTTATTATTCGTAGTATTCACTTTATTTTAATTAAAGACATTCCGTGATTCAGTAACAAGAAGATTACAAATCAAAACAATTAGTGGCAAAATTGAATTACAATGATAATAATAAATCAACAATCTGACAAACATTGCTATGTAGGATAATATCAGAAAGTGTTGTGCTTTATAATCAAATCTAACTCATTTCAAGAATCCACATTCTATAATTACAGTAAAACCCCGATAATTCGGATTAATTGGAACCAGACCCAATCCGGACTATTGGAAATATAAAGAATGAGAAAGAATCAAATAAAATAAGACATACTTACAGAAAATCACCATCATATTACACATGTTGAATACTTACTGACAATAAAAATGTTTACTTTGTAATTACAAAATTTGGGATCTTCTGCTGTCCAGATTTGTATACTTTTTGCGGACCGAACGGTCAAGCATCTGCTTGAGCATAAGTACTTCGTTGGTACATTCTCCACTTGATGTTCAAAATAAATCACTAATTGTTCTAAATGAGACATTGCTTCATTACTGGCTAATAAATTTTGGTTGATCATCGTTGATAATGGTCTTTCCGTGTGTATCATCTTTATTTTCATTTTCTTCAGTTGTGTTCAAAGCGATTATTTCGTCATCTGTCTGAGACGTAACTTTAATTATTTTCTGCTTCCAAACAATTGCTAAAAGTGCTGATATCAACATTTGAGCAACTGTCAGTTTTTTGAATATGGCTCACGAAATCTTCAGGTGTAATTTATTATTCATTCTCGCTTATCCTTCCTTCTATTTCAAGCTTATTACTCGAGAAATCATAATTTGCAGGCCATAAATTCTTCCACGACTTTCGGAGATTTATATTTTTCCGAAAATACTTTTTTATTCAGAATAAGAGTATGAAATAAATCTATGTTATAGAAATTTGCCGATCTCTTCTCAAACTTGAAGAAAAAAACATCGATTAGACTGATCCGGATTATCCGGAGATCCGTATTAACGGGGTTCTACTGTATAGTAATCTAAATTCTGTGTATTTACAATGTGAACGCATAACTTGCAAGAATGCATGTTTGTTTTTAACTATAAAGGAAACTTTACACTGTTTTTCCCTCCGTTTTTCACGGAGCCTCACATGCATAACCAACGCGTTTTTATTTATTTACTAGCTGTTGCCCGGATAGAGGTCTGCACGGGCCCGGGCTTGGCCCGTGGCCCGTACCCGGCCCGGCGGAATCGTTTCGAATTTGCTAACGGGCCGGGCCGGCAGAATTAGAATGTTTTTTTTTTAACGGGCCGGGCCGGGCCGACAAACAAAATAAACGGGCCGGGCCGGCAAAAAATTAAACGGGCCGTACGGGCCGGGCCGATATAAAAATTTTCGGGCCTACCGGCCCGTTTTGAAAATTTTCACGTAAACGATAAGATTTAAACCTATTTTCAACGAAAATGGTTTTAACGAGAATAAATATAAATGTGCGTCACGAGCCATACTAGTTTGAAGCATCAATATAAAAATGTAACTTGTGCAGTGTAGAGATCGGCATCGGACAGTTACATTGTGTGTAACCCGTTTTAATATGTTTTAAACTGACTCGTGCAGGGCCAAGATCAAAATTGGAGATCAAGGCATTATTTTTCACATATAGACTTACCGGACCGAAAGAAGACTTAATTGTTCTCAAAATCTGTAGGGCAGACAACATAATTTGTAAAATCATGAACAGCGATAAAGAACTTATGTTAGCTTAATCTTTGGATATATACTTCTTGATGGTTTTTAAATTAATTTTTCAATAATGCGAAAGTTTGACACATTTTTACATTAATTTTTAATTGTAAAAATATAAAAGTGATAAGCCTGACTATTGAAGGGATTTGGAATCGAACAGCGTTTCTCATTTTTGGTAAATAAAATACTTGTATAACCTTGTTGAGATACAATAGTTTCTCAAATGGTTGCAGGTTTTTCTCCCTCCCCATGCTATCGCTTCCGGAAATTCTATTAAAAACGCCAACTATGACAATATTTTATTTGCTTGCAGTGTTCTTAAATTGCTTGTATCAAAAAAATGGATAACGTCATTCGATTATATAGTTTCTGAATAAAGACACCTGCTAATCTTATGCATTTCTGAGAAAAAAATGAATTTAGAAATGTTTCAAAAAGGAGCTTCTTTGAATTAACGTATGGATTTGGATTTAAAATCTTTAATAAAATGATATAGAAATATTTTTATAAATCTTCTTTTATTAAATAGTTCAAAAGTTACGACGTTTTAAAATTTCTTTTTTTTTTTTCTTTTATTCTAAGCCATATTAATTTTTTAATGAATCTTTATTTGAATGTTGAAAGCCTAAGAACCTTAGTAATCATTAATGTTACTAATGTGTATTTTCTGTAAAATCATTCCATAGATATGTATGCAGTACTCTTTTAAAAAATCTTAATTATATGATAAAAATCTGAATTTTTTAGAAATCGTAGAAATTGTAACGGGCCAAAACGGGCCGGGCCTGTTTTCAATGATTTCTCGCCGGCCGGGCTCGGGCCGAACTTTTGAGTTTTACAATGGGCCGGGCCGGGCCGAAAAAAATTTCTTACGGGCCGGGCCCGGGCCTGGAAATTCCGGCCCGTGCAGACCTCTATGCCCGGGTCCATGATAATAATTTTTAAATGCACAAAAAAATGTTGAATTATTTTATATTTTTAAATACAGAATTTTAAAGTATGCAGAGAAATGGAATTTGCGAAAAGGATTGATATACTTCGAATTTTTTAAATTTCGAATTTTTTAAAAAAAAATAAACATACAAAAATGCTGTATGATTTTTTGGATTTTTCGTGTTTTGATTTATGAAAGAAGTTGAGAATTTTAAACGACGCAAGATAAAATTCGGGAAAAAGGGGTTCGCAAACGAATTCGTAAAAGGGTTGCTTTTGTTATTTTCCAAAACGGATTGTAACATTAAACCAAACCTAATTCTTTTTTTTTTTTTTTTTTTTTTTTGTATTATGATTAAAAATTATCTGAATGGAAATTTTTAAAAATTGCAAAAATTTCGGGAACAAAAACCCCTGCTTGATTTTTTTTTTTTTTTTTTTTTTTTTTTTTTTTTTTTTTTTTGTATTTTGAAAAAATTTTGAATAAGTGGGGGGGGGGGGGAGAGGATTCGTACGAATTCAAGGTTTCTTATTTATTTATTTATTTATTGAAAAAGGTCTCTCTCTCTCTTTTTTTTTTTTTTTTTTTTTTTTTTTTTCAATCACACACGAGGTATTTCACCCAGACAATTTTTTTTTCTTTTATTAGTACAGATTTATTTATTATTATTTTTTGTATATACTGGCAATATATTACTTGGAAAATATTTTGTTAGTTTTAAAATCAGGTTAAATCTATTCAGTATATTTATTTCAAAAGCATTAATGCCCTGTTTTTTTTTTTTTTTTTTTTTTTTTTTTCTTAATTTCTGTGGGTAGTTTAACATGTGTCTTAGGGTTTCTTTTACTAAAAGAAGTTTATGAGAATTGCGTATTTTGTAATAGGAATAGCTGACTTGGTATTATTGTTATTAGTATTCATTGCTTATCACTAAAGTTGCATGGTTTGTTTTGATTTCCTGCCAAGTTTCCTGTCTAAATTATATTTTTTGTTTCCTTCCTGCTCTTTTCTTGGCATTGACTATAATAAGATGCATTAGTAATTTTTATAGAATATTTATTTTAAGATTTAAATTTCTGTTTACAGAAAATCAAAAATATAATTGACAAAGAATAAGACAAAATTAAGAAAATAAATCATCCTAAAAGTCTATTAGCTTTTTAATTATTTAGAAACAATTTAATTTCAGGTATATTTTCAAAGTGATTCATTTTTTGTTTATTTCTTTATTGTTTAAAACTGTACCTCTTCGTGACAAATAGGTGGTTTTTTTCATGTAATAACAGCACATAAATTACAATTTTGTTTTTAAATAATATTTTACGATGTTGATAGAATATCTTATTAAATTAAATTTTATCTTTCTAGAAATGGAGAAAAAGATGGTTTGTGTTGCGCCATTCTGGAGACCTTCCAGGTCAATTTATTTTACAATATTTTATTGAGGATAACTGCAAAAAGCTTAGAGGCCATATAGATTTAGACCAATGTGAACAGGTAATTTTTTTCTTTCTTTTAATTAAATATTTGATGTAAAATGTTTTAAATTATTTATTACTACTGTCAGGGCCTGACTAATGCAGGGGCATGTGGGGCAATTATCCCAGGCCCTCCAAAATTCAATTTAAAAGACATTTTATTATAATTGTATTTTGTAGTTATACCAAAAAAGTCGCTTTAATGCTTTTTAGCTCCACAATTGAACTGTCACTACTTGCATAAACCATTTTATTTATTTTTCTCACTGAAATTTTGCATATTAATTTAAATATTATTTCATGGAAAAATAAATAATGAATAAGAAAAAGACCACCATATAAATAGATTATAAACAAAGTTGAATTTCACACATAAATCATTTATCTGGTTTACATCTATCATAACTTTTCAACTGTTTCTTTCATATATTATTCTGAATATTTTAATTAGCTTTGCAAAGTTGTTGGGTTTTTTTTTTCTGCCAAAGTGTGAGTTCAAACTATTCAACATTCCTTTTATTTTTTGAAAATCATTTATATTTAATCAGTTGTAGCTTTGAGATATGTAAAATTTTCAGAAATTTTAAAAATCCCCTTTAAAATTCCAGTCTTTCCTGGAACAATTGATTTCTTATAAATGTATCACAAAGTAAGATATACATTTAAAACAATATAAATTAATAACCTTTTTTAATATTTATGCATACAAACACATTTTTCCCCCTTTTACTTCACTATTTTATTTAAGAAAGAAAAAAAAAAAAAAAAAAAAAACAAGCCAGCCTTTTAAAAAATATTCTTTTACTCTCAAAATTTTGACTTCAACTTTTCTTGCTTGATTTAACACAGTGTTTTTAATATATTGTGTGTGTGTGGAAATAATTTTTCAGTTGCATTTGTTTAATTATCAGTAAGCTAATTTAAAAAAATAACAACAATAACAAAATCTTTTAATATTTCTGCATCTTCATACTTAAAAGGAGGGACCAGGGTTGTTAAATACCCAGGTTTTTTTCAGGGTTTTGGGGGGTTTTTTAGGGTTTTTCAGATTTTTTCAGGCTTTTGGGGTTAAGAGAGGTGGTCCAAACTGCTTGGAGGAAAAAAAAAAACATATATATGTATGACAGTAATCAAAATTATGCTTTGCTTTTAGATAAATTGATTATTAGTAATAATTTTAACAATAAAACTATCATTAAAGTACTTTACTAAAAGTAGTACTGAATCAGAATTTTTAAACTAATATTTTGTTAAGGATAAAATATCTTTATTCATTTTAATTGAAGTGATTGCCTATATATATAATAAATATTTTCTTTAGAAAAAATTCATTCTGAAAATTGAATTTTGAAATATATTGATTAGTGATGGATTGCAATATTTTATTTTTAGGACTTTTATAATTAGGACATTTTTTTCTTTTCTTTGGGGTGGGGGGTGATGGTTATAAACTTTATGAGTGGTGTACTTATATTAAGAAATATATTACAATATATTATATACATAATATAAATACATTATATATGTAATTTAAAGTTGAAATTTTGAAAAAACACACTTAGGTTTTTTACTGGGTTTTTTCAACCCCCTCCCCCCCCCTGGGTTTTTTGGGCCAATCAAAATCATAACAATCCTGGTAGGGACCCACTGGCGGGTGAAGCTAGTTAGTAGATTTATTTTAATTTTATTATCTATCTTTGTTGTGTTACTGTAACCTTTGACCTTATACTGCGTCCCATGTTGATTTTTAATGTGAGATAACATGTGGCTGATCTAGTTCACTTGCTATGTTGCTTTTTACAAGAGTTATGTTTGGTATATATTTTAATATATATTATATAATTTATTATAATTATTATTCAATATTGTTATTTCAACTAAATTCCTCTTTTTTCTATTTTGAAATGGTGAATCACTTCGAATGATTTTAATAGAATTTAATTTTTCATGTTAATTATACATAAAGACAGTATAAATACTGGTTTCAATGACTTATTGTTATGGTAATATCTAAGTTACTTTGATTTTATTTGTAAAAGTATTTATATATATATCTAATTATCTATATATATATATAATAAAAGGTGCCTGGCTAACTGCGGATAACGCCGAAATTATAACACCTAGGTCTCTGAAATTTTTGTCACGTATGAATGCTAACACCAGAAAGTGCACACAGCAGCTGGATTTTTAAATTTTAATTTAAATATTTTAAAATTAAAACTTAGTGAGTAAGAGGATATTTGCAATTTTCCACCAATCCATAGCAACGGAGCAGCCAGGTTAGAGGCTATTTCAGCTAGCCACCAATCCGTGGCAGCAAAGTAGCCAGCTAGTGAGTGCAGGTGGTAAGTATGGGATTTAACTGCTACATTTCATGGTTGAATGCTAGCAACAAATTGCACACGCATTTGTTAATTTTTCCTGATTGATTTACAATCCACCTTTAAAATTATTCCATCGCACTATCCAAAAAAAAATTTTTGGTAATTACTCTTTGAAGAAATGAATTTTAAAATAATTCAATTATTGCATTATTTTTGTTGTTCAAAACAATGATTGCATTTCACGGCTGAATGCTAGCAACAAATTGCACATGCATTTGTTATTTTTTCCCGTTTTGATGATTTTATTTTTCCTGATTGATTTACAATCAATCTTCAAAATCCATCCATGGCACCATCCAAAAAAGTAGTAAATTAGGTATTTATGCTTTCTATGTTTTCTTAGGGCTTGTTCAGATGTGCAACACACGTTGCATGCGTGCTCAGAAGATTTTGCAAGGAGTAGGTCTCATTTAAGAAAGGAATTTTAAAATAATTATTGCATTATTTTTGTTGTTCAAAACAGCTCTAATCAATGACTATATCTCTTTATCCTTCTGAGACATGGTTTTTGTAACAGAATTACATATCTGTGTTCATTCAGATAAAACTTTTAATATTTTTTTTTTAGTATGAATGGAGATTTTAAATATTCACAATTTGTTTGAAAATATCTATGGTCCCGGGCAATGCCGGGTGGATCAGCTAGTGTATATATATATATATATATATATCATCATCATCAACCGTTTTCTATCCACTGCTGGATGTAGGTCTCCCCCAGATTTTTCCAATGTTTTCTGTCTAGTGCTTTCGTCATCCAATTTACACCAGCCACTTTTCTAATTTCGTCACTCCATCTTACTTGTGGTCGTCTTCTTAGTCGTTTTACATCTCTGGGATACCACTGTAGTATATTTGTGCTCCATCTATTGTCTTGTCTTCTTGCAATGTGCCCAGCCCATTTCCATTTTCGCTGCTTGATTCTTTCAAGGATGTCAAAAGCTTTTGTTTGATTTCTTATCCAGGTTATCCTTTTTCTATCTCTTCTAGTTATGCCTAGCATACATCTTTCCATGTTTCTCTGTGTTGTTTGTAATCTTTGTATCATCCGTTTTGTTAGTGTTCATGTTTCTGCTCTGTAGGTTAATGCAGGTAAAACACATTGATTAAAAACTTTTCTTTTCAAACAAAGAGGCATATTACCCTTCAGAATAATACTGTTCTTCCTGAAAGCACTCCCCCCATTTCTTATTCTTCTATTGATTTCATTCAAGATACTATTATCCGATGATATTTCCTGTCCTAGGTACACATAACTTTCCACTTCTTTAATCTCAGTGTTCTTGTAGACAATTTTCTTTTTTGATGTAAATGAATTAAACATCACCTTAGTCTTTTCTAAATTTATTTTTAATCCCACACTGATACTAGCTTCTGCAAGATCTTTTAGCATAATTTCCAATTCTTCAGGACTGTTACTGAAAATTACAATGTCGTCAGCGAACCGGAGATGACTTAAAAATTCTCCATTTATTCTAATCCCTTTGTTTTCCCAATCCAGCTTCTTGAAGATATTTTCTAAGACAGCATTAAAAAGCTTGGGTGAAATGGTGTCTCCTTGTCTTACTCCTCTTCCGAGCTTGATCTTCGCTTTTCCTTTATCTAAACGGATGGTTGCTGTTGCTTTCTTGTAAATCTTCTTTATGATATTGATGTAAGGTTTGTCTATACCAATGTCCTCCAGAGAATCTATTACTGCTGATGTGTAGACGGAATCAAAAGCTTTTTCATAATCAATAAAGGCAAGGCACAGAGGTAAATTATATTCTTTATGCTTTTCTATGAGTTCCCTTACTGTTTGGATATGATCCATTGTGCTGAATCCACTTCGGAATCCTGCCTGTTCTCTAGGTTGAGCTGAGTCCAGAGCTGATTCAAGTCTTGTCGTTAAAACTTTGGTGAAAATTTTATAAATCACGGACAGTAAGCTGAACGGCCGGTAATTTTTAATGTTTTCCTTCTCTCCTTTCTTGTAAAGTAGTACCATCACAGCATTATTCCAATCTTCTGGTACATCTGACCTTTTGAGACATTTGGAAAA
Source organism: Maratus speculifer (assembly GCA_964019185.1). Classification (NCBI taxonomy): domain Eukaryota; kingdom Metazoa; phylum Arthropoda; class Arachnida; order Araneae; family Salticidae; genus Maratus; species Maratus speculifer. The sequence goes on from OZ025290.1 coordinate 275,697,766, forward strand.
CAGTAAGGATAGCCTTTTTGCAAATTCTTCTCCTGCTTCTTTGATAAGGTCAATTGTAATTCCATCTTCTCCAGGGCATTTACCTTTTTTCATAAATCTAATAGCTTGTAAAACTTCATCTGTCATCACTGGGATTATCTTTTCAGTTTCTGTTAAGATTTCTCGTTGATCGTGTACGTTGATTTCCCTCTGATCTTCACATTTATATAGATCATTATAGAACTTTTCAACAATGTGTACTATTTCATTGCTGATTTTGGTGATTGTTCCATCTGCTCTCTTCAGTGCAAAAATACCTTTTCTTCCAACACATAACTTGCGCTTAGCTGATTTTAAACTTTTGTTATCTTCCAGAACTTTTTTAACAAGATCACAGTTAAATTTTCTGATATCTTCTGTAACGCATTTTCTTACTGTTTTACATAATTCAGCATATTCAACTCTTGATTTAGGATCATTTTTCTTCATTTTAAATTTCCACTTTCGTATTTAACAGCAGTTTACATCTAACCAATCTGTGATCGCTTCCTGTATTGAAGTTCTATATATATATATGTAAATAAGGAAATCCAGAGGATGTAGTAAATACCATTTAATATGTCTTGACTAGATGATACAATGACTATTTACAGCATGCAATGAAGGGGGGGGGGGGGGGGGGGGGGGTTTGGGGCATTCTGTTTCATATGCCGAAATGTTCGGCTATATATTTTCCTCTGGAGCTCAATAGGGTTGTCTTACCCATATTGCAGCTGAGAATGATTCTGTTTGACTTTTTACTGTTATCAGGCTAATTGGATAAAAAGTAGCAGTCAGCAAATTCACACCCTTGAGTGAAAGAATTTTATTATGTGTCATATGTCTAAGGGGAAAAAATTATGAAGGATTCTTTAAAGACTCAAGCTCTTTCTAAACAGATACCTGCTTACAGATGAGATTTTGCTCATTAATATTTTCATATGGGACAATAAACATGAGATTTTGCTCATTAATATTTTCATATGGGACAATAAACATGAGATATATATATAAACATCAATATGTAGCTAATGTAAAATTTTGACTACATTATTTTATTTAAATATTGTTCTATCATAAACTTTTGATATTTATAAATATATTTATTATAGTTTTTAAATTCAAATAATGTATATGCTGTCATAATTGTTTGTGAAATCTTATTCTATTTTTATTCGATAAATTTCTTCATAGATTGACTCAGGATTGATATACTCCAGTAAAAAGACTCATTTTCAATATATGTTTAACATTAGAACACCAAAAAGAATTTATTTTCTTGTTGCTGAGACTGAAGCAGACATGAATAAATGGGTGCAATGTATTTGTCAGGTCTGTGGATTGAAAATCCACTTTGAAGAAGGTATGTCTTTTATATATATTACAATTTATTATCTTCTTTCATTGAGATTTGTTTATTAATAATCATGATCAGAACTTGTGTTTAGATCACAATACATATATAATTCAGAGTTTTGAAACTAGGTATACACCGAATATTCAGTACTCTAAAAGTTTATTCTAAAAATGTGTTTGTCTATACTTCAAAAACTCTGTTACACTGAATATCAAAATATACAACCGTAAGCAATTGCTTTAAGACTTTGTGACTGAATAAGAATAAAAACCGGCCAAACCGAATAATAAAAATACTTAAAATTTATTTAAAAAAAAATCTTACATGCTTCAGATTTTATCTGCATTAAATAAAGAAATGCAGCATAATGAAAAAGAATCTTATTTAAATAAAGAGATTACTTTTACATTATTTAGCAAATGCTAAAAAGTTACACTTAAAAGAACTAACTATTAATAATGAAATTTATATTATAGAAATTAAAGATATATTCCTGAATAGTAAGTAAGTTCCTGAATAATGTTTGGTAAAAATCTATTTCTTACTCTTTTACAAACTGGGTATTTCTAAATAAAATATAAAAAATTTTCAGGACTGGTGATAGACCCCCCAGACAAACAGTTTTTGGTATTGAAAACCAGGGAGGCTTACAATTCACTTATTCAGCCAGAAATACATTATATTTCATTCGAAGTCAAATTTGGATTTCATTTGTAACTTTAACAATAATGAAGATATTGTAATAATATTTTCAAATAGGGACATTCCATGCCAAATCAACCAGTGACTCAACCTGACCCTTTCCGATTTCAGTGAAATTGCTAGGGATCATTCTCTATGATGATATAAATTAGAGCATATTTTTATTTTTTGTTTATCACTTTAAATTTTTATACAATTAATTATTTAAATTTTGAAAAATCTTCATTTTTTGACTTGCATAAATATTTTCAATTTGGAATTTCTCAACATCTATCAAACATAGAAAATTTTATGACAACTCATTTCAAAGAGGAGTTTATAAGGTTTAATTTGATATGCAAATCCACTATGTATAGTTAAAATAAGTAAAAGTTAAAATTTTTTAAAATTTAAAAATTTTTTAGATAGTCATTTTTAAAAATTTTGAAAAAATTGTATGTTTGTTATAATATTATAAGCTTTAAATTCTGAAATTTTTAGAGTGGTATCTCAATGGGATCAGAAGTTATTAAATAAAAGCAAAAATTACCATTAAAATAGCAATTTAACTATGTCTATTTTGTTATTTATTTATGATTTGTATGGTAATTTTCAGCTTTTATTTCATAACTCCTGATCCCATTGAGATCCCACTCTAAAAATTTCAGAATTTAAAGCTTATTATATTACAACAAACATACAATTTTTTCAAAATTTTTAAAAATGACTATCTAAATTTTAAAATTTTGTTTTTTAATTATACATAGTCGACTTGCATATCAAATTAAACCTTATAAACTCCTCTTTGAAATGAGTGGTCATAAAATTTTCTATGTTTGATAGAGAAATTCAAAATTGAAAATACTTATGCAAGTCAAAAAATGATGATTTTTCAAAATTTAAATAATTAATTGTAAAAAAATTTAAAGCGATAAACAAAAAATAAAAATATGCTCTAATTTATATCATCATGGAGAATGAACCCTAGCAGTTTCATTGAAATCAGAAAGGGTCAGGTTGAATATTGAATTTTTTTGGTTGATTTGACATGGAATGACCCAATAACCTCTTTTGCTTTAGGAATGTACCAGATATTGCCAATTATTCTGCCAATTATTATATGAGCTTACCCGCTAACTGAATATCTCATATTCAGCCAAATACGGAATATTAAGTTGGTCAAAAACTTTTATACTTCAAAGTTTAAAGATATTAAAATATTAAATTTTTAAAATAATTTTATGTGACATTTAATATAGGAACTTACATTTTGTAAACAACAGCTTTTTATATGTAAACTTCATACTGAAAAAAAAAAAAAAAAAAAAAAAAGTTTTATGAATTATGACAAATTAATAAAATTTCGTTTAAATTCTAAAACAGACATTTTAAAACAAAAGAGAAATTGTGAAAAAAAATTAGAAGAAAAACTTTACAGATTATCACATTTCACAGAAATCAAAGTAAGTTTGTTGAAAATTTAGCTATGATATTTTCATTATTGTTAAAAAAACAAACAAAAACTTCTCATAAGGATATCATATTTCACTGAAATCAAAGCAAGTCTGTTGACTATATATTTATATTTTCACTATTGTTTAAGTAACAAATGAAAATCCAAATCTGACCTTTAATTTGATGAGATACAATGTATTTATGATAGAATAAGGATGTTGTGATTGTGGTTTACTAGATAAAAATTGTATGTCTGGATGTCTATTATTAACACTGAAATATTTTCTATTTTGTTTTAAAACATCCTATTTTGTAAAAAAGCAAAAGACAGATTATTTATTAGTCAGTGTTCAGGAATTTGCATTTGTACATCATTAATTGCTATGAAAATCCTCATTAATGTTTAATTTTCTTAAGTGGTACTTAACAAATAACAAATAATTGAAATATGGTTAATGACAAATAATTAATGTTAAATAATTGAAATATGGCTTTACTTTTATTTAAATATGATTCTGATTCTTGAATTCAAAATATTTTTCTTTGTAAGTTGACAAATGAAGTTAGAAGTTTTTAAGGTTTTAAAAAATATATTTTAAAAGATTTTTTACATATTTGGTTTGGCTGAATATTTTGATATTCGACCAAACTAAATATTCCATTGTCTGTATAGTTTGATATCTGGGCAATCAAGTATTCAATATAGCGAATAGTTTGATGGTTGGACAAGTTGAATATTCAGTAACGTAATCAAATAGATACAGAATATTCAGTGCATCCTTTGCTTTTTTTTCCCCTTGCTATTTTACTTTCTATCTCTATGATGCAGGATGACATGGTAAAAAGTGCTGGAAATGCCCACTGCTGGTACCCAAAATGCTGAGCTAGACATTCAATTGTCCAGAATGCAGCTAATTGACAGATTTTTGATATCCTTAAAAATGACCTCAAGATGAAAAAAAATTATAACTTTATCAAATCCGGTTAAAATTATTATCAGTCTTCTTAGCATTATGTACATTTTTTGTATTGATAAGACCAACTTTTACATAAAGGTTTTGTAGAAGAAAAAAGTCACATTTCCAGCTATCTGCTACTAAGACAATAATAAAGTATGATTGGTATTCTGAAAATTTTTGACTACCCTCAGAGGTACTATATATAGGGTTACATTATTAAGTGTGTGTGTGTGTGTGTATCAATAAAAAGAACATAATTTAAAATATAGTGTATGGTTCATTTATTAAAACAATTGCCACACATTTTAAATTTATTATATAAATCTTCTTAATACTATCAATAACGTTTGTAGTAACAAGTTTTTGATAGGAGGAACTGTTACAGCAAAAAAATTATGTGTGTGTGTAAAGGGAGGGGGGGGGGGGAGAGACTTGTAAAAATATTAAAATCACCATAATTTATTATTTGTAAAACATGTTGAATCTATTTCAAGATGTTATTATTTCTCAGAATAGGACCAAAAGTACATCTCTGATCTCAATTTAGTTTTTCTTGGTGAAATTAGTACTTAACTTCAAAATTTATTTGTGCTTATAGGCCAAGCCAGCAGGGATTTAAAAAATTATCATTATTGTTAAAGTTTATATATTAAATTTTTGAGCATTGTTATAAATTTATATTATTATGATACATTTTTATATTTTTTGCTGAAGTTCTTTCTTTCTCCTTTAGATTTTTTTGTGCCTCATGAAAATGTTACAGACTCTAATTCAGTTATTGAAACTGCATCAAATTTGACAGAAGTGCAAAGTTCCTCAAACCCATATATTCCTATCAGTGAGTGTCACACAGGAAAACCTGTTTTAAATGGCAATATTTCAAGTAACAGCATCAACGATTTACCAAGCGAACCTCCTCCTCCTCCACCTACTTTAAATAAATGGACTTCTTTAGAACAGTCTTTATCTGATGATTTATATGATCATCCAAAATCTATAAATCAGAATAATTTGGACTTACAAACAAGCAAATCTAATACAAATTCAGAAGATACTCATAAAAGACTAGCTCATTTTAAATCAGATTCTGACCCTGTGCCGATGAATGATGTGTTTTGTACTTTACCTTCCAAAGGAAATTGGAATTTATCTGTTGATGACACAGTTCCTTTCAGCAGCACTGTTCCAAGACAAAAAACATGCTCAAGAACTGAACTACCTGAATATGATATTGTTCCACCTTTTCATGGTTCAATTAAAGATATAAAACCTCAGAGATCTGTGCAGAATTTAGCTGAACATTTTGAGAAATTAAATTTAAAAACATCTCCTGAAAAACAATCACCGCCTAATCAAGAATGCACATCTGATTATGTGAATGACATAAATTGTCCTCCTAGACCTCCTAAACCATCAAAATTAAGAGAAAGGCCACGATATGAGAATTTTGAGCTTCCTCTTCAAGCAACTAAAACTGAGGATAAAAATGTTTATGATATACCTCCTCCACCAAAACCACCAATTTTACAAACAATGAATGGTGATGAACTATCTCCATCAACTAAAGTGCCTTTATCACCATCAACAAACAATTCCTTAGTTGATGACACATATGACTTCCCAAAATTTAGAAGTGAAGATAATATTAATACAACAGTGCCTCTTTCTCAGAATACTGGAACAACTGGAAGACCCAGGCGTCACGCTTATACAAATGCTCCTCCTGGGCTATTCAATAGTAAAGATTTAATTTTTAATTATGAATACCGGCCTAGTTTGATGTCTTCGGATGGTTATGCTAGCAGTGATGCTGTAAAGAGTATTCATTCGAGCAGTGATGCAGCCACCCCTCCAAGTCCTTCAGCTATTGGTGCTTATGCTAATGTGCCTACTAGTCCAACTCTGTCTGCAAGTTTTCAGACTGATTTACCCCCTGCTGTTAATCGTGATTTGAAGCCCAAGCGAGTATTGACAAATGAAGATAAAGGTAATTTATTTCATGCCTTTTTTTCTACTTTTAGATTACTAATGGTTTTAATAAATAGTAATTTAATAAGTTCTTTAAAAACAACAGATTTTCAACATTTTCTTATGATTTATTTCACAAGAAAATCAAAATTTATGTAAATGCATTTAATAATTTAAAATGTATAGTTTAATATTTCATATTTTAATCGTAGTACAGCCAAAGTCCCATAATGGACCTTCTGTATTTTGAAATATTTTAATATTTTTTTTGTAGATTCGTATTTCTAACTAGATGATATCTTTGAATATCAAACAAATTCTGTAGCCTCAAAATAAAGCTGGTTTCAAAAAAAAAAAAAAAAACTTTTTCTTAAAAAAGTAAAATTGGCCAGTTTTATTGTAAAAAATATGCCTGTCATTTTTTTAATTGTATATCTTACAATTTATATTTAACATTTACATGTATTATATACATATCCATTCACACTAAAATCAATTTGTATAAAAGAGATTTAAAATCATGTTATGAAATTTATTTAAAATCTTGTTCATATTTACATAACTAAAGCCAATTAATACATGTGAAAAGACTTGTATATCATAGATAGTGTGATGGGAACAGCCTATTCAGTATGTATAGTTTATCCAATTTATTAAGTTATATTAACTTTAGTTTTAAGAATTATATTAAAAAATTAAACAAAATTAGATTTATCTATAAATAATTATTCCTAGTGCAAATGAATGTACTATATGAACATAAATAAATCACTTGAATACACATAGCTGCCAGACCTTCTCTTTTATTTATTATTTTTTAAAATAAAATAAACTTATTTTGAGGCAGAAATTTTACTAAATAAATTCTGTAAGTACCATAGAAACAAGACACAATTTTGTAAATGAATTTTCTAGTTAAAAATGTATTTATTTGACTTGGAAAGTTTGTAATACACAAAGAAAAACTACAAAACAACATTCCACTTTTAAATCAACAAGAAAGTATGTAAATTAATTGCTCATTTTCCTATTTATCAGTGTAGTTTCAAGTACTCTTCTCTCCTTCCCTCTTTTTGTAGTTAAAGTAAAAATGCATGAAAAAAAAAACTATATATATATATAACACCTTAAAATTATAAATGAACATAATTTTTTTTTCAGAATGGATTGTTTCTTTCTCAGATAAGAAAAAGTCATTCACAGTTGAAAAGCAAACATGCTATGTCATAGTATGTGTTTTATGTGTCAAAAAATGGAGTTTTAGTGTTCAGTAATATTGATTACTTTATTATTTTATACAGCTATCATCCAACTTTTTCATCTATTGAAAGAATATTTTCTTGTGATTTTGCTTAAAACAAAATTAGAAATATTTTGGGTCCTGATCAGGATAAAAATGTATCAGTACCTGAACAATCATCTAAATCAGAGTTTTCCAAAGTGTGCTCAATGGCATTTCAGGAAAATAAACAAAACATGAAAGAGATAGCATATTACAAACTTTTCAAAACTTGGAAACTTTTCGAAAGTATATAGGAATTTTTGTGTGTGTGTCAAAAACAAATGCATCTATCATTGGGTTTAAAAATACTATATTTTTTAATACCATACATTGCATTGTACATGTATCCATTTTCTATATGATATTTTTGGTTTGAACTATTTTATGTTTCTCTATTTAATATATTTTTAAAATTTGATTCATAATAAACTATAAGAAATAGTCTTCTGAATCAAATTCACAATGTGAATTGTCAGAACAAATATATTTTATGTATATTTATTTTTCTTTATAATTTTTATTTTTTTAATCTGTTTATGTTACTTGTATATTTAAATTTTATATGCAGTTTTTCATAGCAAAACAATGTTTGTCGATTAAAACGCTTCTTTTTCACAACATTTACATGTATTTTGTAACATTTAATAAACCCCTTATTAGATTCATTAAATATTTAAATTTGGTAAATCAATCGTGGTAAATAATAATAGTTATCGTGGTAAATAATAATAGTTTCACATAAATCCCGGTCTTTGCGCTAAATAATAGTTTCACATAAATCAAAATGCAATGCATACCTAGACAGGGCTAATTCTTTAATTCTGAGTTTATACTGGAAATCCTGAAAGAATGTTTTTTATTTTAATACAAAAGAGAAAAAAAAAATTAGTCCTTTTTAATTTATTGTGTCCAATTATCTATATATTTAAAAGACCTGGCTGTTTTTTTAGTCATCAGCCCTCAATTTTCTACTCAACCGATTTTGATAATTATTTTTTTAAATGAAAGCTATTTTTTTGTAGTTGTGCCCATTTTAGCTATTTTTTTTATTTATTTCCATTTTTATATTTTATTTTTAATTTTAAATGCTTTTTACGATGTTTCTTCAAAATGGTGGCAACTCAGTTTAGCTTTTCTCTCGATAATAAAAATTTATTTTCCATTATCACTTTCCACCAGTCAGAAGCTTTATTTCATCAGTGAACATGTCATCATATTTAAAAGAAAAAAGTTAATTGTTTTCGTAAAATTTAATCACTATAAAATGATTGCATATAATTATGCACTAATTGAGGTAAAAAAAAAATATATATATATCTACTGAGAAATAATATTAATAATGTAAATAAAATAACAGAAAATAATTTATGATAAAAATTAATGTCTAGAGCAAAATAAGAAAAATTTCAAATGAGGAAAATGATGTCATTCAGCAACCAGATAAATGGGAATTGCAATATTATTATGGATGCCTTTTTCATATTACTAATAACAGTAACTTTTAAAACAACATTTGAAGAGAAAATGACATCACTATTTAAAACATCGCATTTTTACTCATAACGATATTACATTTCAATATTTCTTTTCATTATGGATACTGAGATTGAGATTTTACTTTCAGATGACTTCAGTTAGTGAAAATAATGTCATAGTAAAAATGAAATTAGTTTTTTTAAATAAAACTATTTTTCTGTGAGTGCATATAAAATAAAATTTCTGGATTTCGCCGGCACTCAGATTACAATTTTAACTGAATATGTGCGAATATTTGCATACAAAATTGTAAATGGCAAACTTGACATTAAGTTTGGAAATATATTTATTATATATTGATTCAATAATGTAATTATTACTTTTGCTTATTTTTAAACCAAATCGATCGGGTCTTTTAAACATTTCATTCGTTGAATTCGACAGGATTCCACTCGTAGTAATATTAAATAAAGCTGCTAAAAGATTAAATAATAGAAAATTTGTATGAATTCAAAATTTCTGTATCAAGAAAAGGGCCAAACTGAGAATTTGTTGGAAACTACTAGTTCGGACTCTTATCCAGCAGATCTTTCTCTGCTCCATAGATATAAAAAAAATTATTATTTGTAAACCGTAGAGTACAGTGGGGTTATAGGGCTCTGCCTTAGAAATTGCCAAAAAGAGCTCTGCAAGCCCAGAAGTTCAGGAACCACTGATCTAAATGATTCATAATTGTAAATTTTGTCAAAGGAGCTTTAATTTTATTTATCTTTTGAATAATTATTTGGACTTAAAATAATTTGTATTAGCTCAAAATTGTATTGAAAGGGACAAATTTCTCTGTAAAGTATACTCCTATATTTGTTTTGCTATTTGTTGTCTTCAAATGGATTTTTTATTTATTAGATTATCTTAGTATCATAATTACAAAACTCTTATAAATTAAAAGTATATATTATATTGCTTTCATTTTAGTGTTTTCCGGAAATAAAATCAATAAAATCTTTCTAACATTATAAATCTATTCCATCTACCAGCGGGGATATCTTCTTTAGGTATTCATGGGTTTCACAAACCTAAGCACCAGAGCAATCTTTCTCCTTTTCATCTCCCTTCTATTCTTTCCTCTTTTTCACTCTCGTTGGGATTTCCTGTTTGAAGGTGAGGGTAATTCGGTAATGCTATCAGCCTGGTTATATTGAGTTAATGAGAATTATCAATCACCTAAGTGTATGCCTTGCATGGTGTTAGGATGTGTGTATGGCAATATTTTAACTTTAAAAAAATCCGATCATTATTTCAAGAAAAATTAATTAATTAATAGTCATTTCAAAAAAAGTAATTTTAATTTTCCACAATTCCATTAATATAGCAAATAAATCCAGTATTTTCAATTTAAACATTGTAGCTTCCCTATTTGACATAATAGCAATAAACAAAATAATATTTTTCTAAATTATTTTATTATTAATTATTCATTCTTAAAACTATATTAATCAATCTTATTTTTAAATACAAACTATCTTAATGTAATCGTCCGGTCTTTTAATCGTATAGTTCGCAATTTATGCGATTTTAAAATTAAGCTTAATTTTTGTATTTTTTTTATGAAGATCGCTGATTTTTTCAATTTTGAGCATCGCCATTTTTTTTTCCAGTCTCTCCTAGAAGCTTTCACATGAGTCATCAGGGCTCGGAATGTTCCACGGCCTTCCAGAATTTTCGTTTTGGTACAAATTACCCGCCAAAACCCGGCATTCGTCCTTCAGGATGATTCATCTTTTTCCAGATCTTTCTGGGAGCCAAAAGAAGCTGTGCTCTGATTGGCTGTCACCGGCGTCGGAGACCAGCGCTGAAATTTTCGCAGGCGGTTAGAGTCAGAGATTGGAAAAAATATCCGTACTATAAGGACATGAGAAAAAATTCAGGATTTTTTCCCCGCTAGGCCTTAGGGCCTAGCAAATGGCAAAAATTTAAGTATGCATATAATACATAGTGCAGCCGATGCTCTACGATGATTTTTTTTAAGAACTGAAAAACATTCCTTCACTTTTGCATAATAGTTCTTAAGGAATAATGACAGATAACGTCTTTTTACCATGAGAACCTCTGATTCTCCATTCCTGAGGCCTTAGCTATCAAGGATGTGCACCTATTGGTTCCGGAGAAGTTGGGATGTCTCCATAGGCGTAACTAGCGGAGGGGCCGGGTGGGCCGGGCCCACCCCAGACAATCCAGGGCCCCCCCTAGAACTTTAAACTCTTGTGGTAATGTTAGAAGGTAAAAATTTTATTTTTTCGAGAAATTACACATGTCTCAGAGTGGGACACTAAACTGGCTATTTTTTGCATTTGTCTTAGGTCTATATTTTTCAGATTTAGTCTCTTTTCTCGCTTTTTTACAATTATTTCTTACTTATCGATCACCACCAACAACACATGGTAACAGTATCAGCTTTTAATGAAAACCGGTCACTCCTTTTGAAAGAGGACTGCATTCATTTGTACGATTGGAAATCAGCCAAAGGCTAAAAGAAATGGTCATTTCCTGTCACCGTCTCGGGTTTTTCAATACTGCACCATTGGGCGGGGGGTGTCTTAATTAGTTACATCTGTTTCTTCCTCTTTTTTTGGAAACGGGGCTGAATTCTCAAATTCCTGGAAAAACACATGCTCGCATGCTTCTGTTGTTAGTTTAGTTGCTGTAGTGCTAAGGTGTTCGTTTTTTTTCTTTTATTGTGCGTTTCGCTATGACTGATATTAATCCTCTTCAGAGAAGAAAATTATAAAAAAGATGGATATACGAGATCATTTTTTAAATCTTCGAATTCCTTCAAACGCTCATTTAATCCAGGTATGTTTGAAAAGTATATAATTCATTATTTATATTTAGGTTTCTGAAAGATATTAACTTAAACGTTACAGTTTTCATATATTATCCTTTTGTTAAGTTTGTTCTCAAATCGAAAGGAACTACTTTCAAACAATTTTTAGATGCGTTCGTAATTATGTAAATACGTTGCACCTATTGTTGTCGTTCAGTCTGTTTGTCCATCCGTCCGCATATAACAATGCAAAAACTACCCAACCAAATCATTTGAAATTTAAAATATATAATTATTAAAATCCAATGCATAGATCAATTACAGGGACAATCAAAAGTATTCCGTTACATTACGGTCATTAGGGAAAGAAGTTTCAAATGCATTTTAATCGTTTGAAATTTAAAATATATAATTATTACATAATTTTGTCGAGTCATTTCAAATTTTATGAAAATCGGATGGATAGATTAATTACAGGTACAATCAAAAGTATTCCATTACATATTACGGTCAATGAGGAAAATTTTCGAATGCATTTTAATGATGTTATAAAATTGATACGCATCTGTGAAGTACATATTATAATATAAATTTTGCATAATCTGCGGCGCGGAGAACATTTGATATTGATTTACAAGGCCAGACAAAAGTATTCTATTACATAATGGTATAGGGAGAACGTTGTTTGGTGCGCATTTTAATTGTAATTAACTATTTAAAATTTTATGAGATTGATATTGTTATTGTAGAGTGTTACAAGTTATTTTCTGTATAAAAGAAAGCAGATAGTATTTACAGGGACACACAAAAGATTTTGGCTGCTATACTGTGTCCGAAATACTGTGTACTATTACATCAAGATCTGAATAATTTTAAGTTCGTCCGTAATTATATAAATAACTAGCACTTATGTTCGTCGTTCAGTCTGTCAGTTCATCCGTCTTTACAATCTATGCCACAAAAAATATTTATTATTAATTTACACGGCCACTCAAAATATTCCTTTACATAATGATGATATACGAGGAATTATTGTTTGGGGCGTGTTTTAATTATATTCAACTATTTCACTTTTATGAATATAGTATACGTTGCTTAGGTGTAATAAAAGTTGTATGTCCATGTATATTTACAAAAAAAAAAAAAAAAAAAAAAGTTTTGACCATTATACTATATTTGAAGTACCGTCTACTATAACAGCAAGATCTGAATATTTTTAAAACTTCATTATCGTACGAACGCACCTCATTTGCTAGGCTTCATGTGCAATTTCCAACTTGTTTTATTAATTCTTTTTTAAAAAACACACGAAATAGGCAAGTGGGTAAACGGAAAAAAAAAAAAAGTTATCGGAAAAAATTGACATAAACTACAAAAGCGGAAAAAAATAACTCGGAAAAAAAAGTTACCGGAAAAAGAGGGACAAGGAAAGAAATTACCAGAAAAAAAGTGACAAGGAATTGATTTTGGGAATTCATTGGTTAAGTATATATATAGAGGGGATCGGGGGGGAGGGTCTTAATTTAGGTAAATGTGTTTTTCATGCTGAATTAACTGCTTTGATTCAATTTTTGGACATATGATTACCACCCCCACCCCATCCGACCTAAATTAGTTATGGGGTTCTTTTGCTTATTATAAAGGGGGTACAGGTAATTATCTCTCTCTAAAATTAGATAAATCGGTTTTTAGCTCACAATCTATCATAGCCTGAAAGCTTATGTGCCCGTCCGTTCTGTATGTACGTGCGTTCGTGCGTAACGCGATAACTCGTGATAAAAATATCCGATCCACTTGAAATTTTGTATGTAGGTATATCCTGACAAGGCGCTTCCCTGATTAGTTTTTGGAGTTCATTCGATATGTATAAGAGGGGGAAAGGGGGGCTCATGCCCCTCTCCTTAATTGATACAAATGGGATTTTCATGCAAAATTAAGTTTTCATTCAAAATTCCCCCCCCCCCCCCCCCCCCCCCCCCCCCCCCCCGTTGTCAGAAAATATAAGCAGACTCTGGACTCCCCCTCCCCCTTTAGTGCTTACGTAATACTTGAACGGTCCCAAAAGAGGGGGATAACTCCTTTTGAATTATATAAATGCTAAATGGGTTTTTATTAAGAATTATCTCATTTGCTCTGAATTTTGGATATATATTTTTTATATGATAAAGCATGTCTTTGATAGTATAGGAGGTTCAATGATTAAGTATAAAAAAAGAGGAAAGGGGAGGGTTGTTTCCCCTTCTTAATTTTTTTTCGAACGGAATTAACTCTTGAAAATATAAGGCTTTAATGTACAATTAGTATTTGTAGCGTGTGAGCTCAATGCCATCAGTTTAACTGGGCAGTATTCTTTATTACCCAGAACTATCCGATGTATTTCTAATTTTAAATATAGATTCTTTCTGATAAGGTAAATCCCTGAATAGTTTTAAGGGTTTAATGGCTAAGTATAAAGAGGGGGGGGGGGACGGGGAGTAATCCCTCTTAGTTAAATAAATGCCTTTTTACGCAGAATTATCCGATTTATCTCGAATTTTAGTCATAGATTTATTATAAGACGTATTTCTCATTAGTTATGGGGGTTCTTATGCTATTAAAAAGAGGAGCGGGCAAGCAATTATTTCCCCCTCAAATTAGATAAGTCGGTTTTTATTCAGAATTATCCGATGTATTTCAAATTTTAAATATAGGTTCTTTCTAATAAGGTGGATCTCCGAATAGTTTCAAGGATTTAATAGCTAAGTATAGAGGGAGAAACAGAGGATAACCATCCTTAAATAAAAAAAAATGGCTTTTTATGCAGAATTATCAGATTTGCTTCAAATTTTGGATGTCCGGTACATATCACGGGCGGCTAGTCTCTTAGAAAATTTGACGATCAGGGGGATTTCTCGGTAAAGGTTTGCCACAAAAAAGCCCAAGTAAAATAAAAAAGCGAGTTGAATGCAACTGAACGCAAATAACAAATAAAAAGAAATTTTCTTTATTTTTTAACTAGCATACCCAGCCCGCTTCGCCGGGCTTAATTTGAAGGTTTATTTAATAATTTATGTGTATGGTACGCTTCCCGGACCATCGGCACTCCACGTGCGTCGGGTGAGCGTCAGAACAAACTTTCAGCATATACATATGGGTGGTTGTACTTGAATGCACAGACCTGCGCGTTTTTTTCTATCTTGCTTTTATACCTCTGGACCGAGTTGGCGCATTGCCAAGATTTGCTTCCTCTGGACCGAGTTGGCGCATTGCCAAGATTTGCTTTCCCCTGTGCCTCAATTAATTAATTAATTAATTATCCTCGGAATTCCTTTTATTTATAGAGATTTAATGATTGAAAACAATTATGCCAGAAAACATAACACATTTTATCGTTTTCCTTATAATTATTACAATTCATTTTGCATTTAAATCTGGTTTATTTATTTATTTATTTTTTACTTGTGAAAAAAGTAATATGCTAAATCATTTGTTGTAATTGTCATTTTAATTTACGCCGAATATTTATCATTTAAAACTGGATTTTTACTAATTAATGTCCCATATTACACATCACAAAATATAATATAAAACATTTAAAAAATATATGTTAGAAAATTTTAATGTACAAACTATGTTATGTGTCACGAACAAATGAACTAGTGAATTCATTAACTTGTAGTAATAATAATAATAATAATAATAATAATAGTTTTTTATTACTAGTTTATGTTGGTAATTAGAAAGTTAATTGTTTAAAAACCTGTAGTTCTTGATAGATCTTCAGTATTTGAACACTTAAAAAATTAAAAAACAAATTTAAATTAAAAAAAATGATTTTAATAAAAACTGGATATTTTTTCTTTGTTAGGATATTTATAGAATACTGAAAAATAATATGCAGAAACATAAACCATAGTTTTAAATGCAAACAGCTATTGAGGTATGTAAACAAATCCTTAAAACTGTTCAGGGATTTTATTTTATGAGAAAGGACCTATATCCAAAATTTGAAATACATGGGATAATTGTGCATAAAAACAATTTATCTAATTTAAGGGAGGAATAATCGCCCGTCCTCCCACTTTTTAATTAGCAAAAGAATCCCATAACTATTCAGGGATACCCCTTATCATAATGAACCTACATTTAAATTTTTAAGCAAATGGAATAATTCTGTGTAAAAAGCCATTTTTTTTTATTTAAGAGAGGTTATCCCTCATTCCCCCTCTATACTTTGCCATTAAATTTCGAAAATTCTTCAGGCATTATATACTGCGACGACGTACTGACAACTTTAATCTGGGCAGAAGATAGATAGCGAAATCCCATTGTGAAAAGGTATGCAGGAGTGAAAGTGTCTTCATTCTAAAGCTGAGAAGAACAGCTGTAATTGACCTCAAGGAACTAGAAAATGATTTCACTGGTCTAGTGGCAATGAGCTGAGGGGTGGGATTGTTGAGCGTAGAGAGGGAAGGAAGGTAGTTGGAAGAGAGACATGTGCTGGTAATGTACAAGAAAATACATTGATGTAAGATGGCTTGGACGTGCTAAGCGAAATGTAATATTTGAGTGTGGTTTCTATGTAGTTGTAATGTCGTTTTATTTATTTTTTTAATAATTAATCTATGGTTCTAATAAAGAACTTGAGGAATTAAAAATGTGTTATTCATGAACTTAACAAATAAACCAACTTAGTAAAGAGAAACTCAGGGCGCGACACCACAATACTATATATAAGCCTTATCAGAAAGAACCTATATCCAAAATTTGACACACGTTGAATAATTCTGCTTAAAAAACCATTCATCTTATTTAGGGCGGAGGGGGAGGGACGTAATCGTCCGTTCCCAAAACTAATCAGGCAAGCGTCTTTTCAGTATGAAAGTATATCCAAAAATTGAACCAAAACAGTTAATTCAGCATAAAAAAATCATACACTTTAATTAAGAGCCGACCCCGACCCCCCCACCTTTCATAAATCTCCAAAATCAAAAATAAATCCCCAAAATCAATTCCTTGTCACTTTTTCCCCAGTAACAAGTTTATCTTGTCCCTTTTCTCCGGTAACTTTTTTCCGTGTCATTTTTTTTTTTTTTCCGCTTTTGTAGTTTGTCGCTCTTTTTCGATAACAGTTTTTTTCTAGATTCAGGCAAGTAGATATCATGATTAAAAAGCTATGTAACTGAGAAATGTTCTTCATTCTTTGATAAGATCTTTCAGAAGACGATTCTCACAGTGGATGATTTGAAACGAATTTACGACGTAGTAGCAACAAAAAGGAGAAAAAATGGTTGCCATGCGATCAAAATCGCTGAGGGGGACACTGGGATTATTGAGCACCGAGAGGGAAGGAAGGTAGTTGGAAGAGAGACATGTGCTGGTAATGTACTAGAAAGTACATAGATGTAAGGTGGCTTAGACGTGCTAAGCGAAATGTAATATTGGAGTGTGGCTCCTATGTAGTTGTAATGTCGTTTCATTTATTTCTAAGTGAGGAATGTTCTTCATTCTTTGATAAGATCTTTCAGAAGACGATTCTCACTGTGGATAATTTGAAACGAATTTGCGACATGGTAGCGACCAAAAGGAGGAAAAATGGTTGTCATGCGATCAAAATTCCTTATAACTCATTCACTAATTTATATATTTATTTTTAAAAAATAGCGACTGTGTTGTTTATAAGTAACTCTATCTTCCCCAGCCACTGTTTTGAATCGAAAACTTGATGTATAAAGCCACTATTAGATTCAACAACATTTCGAAAACTTTTTGAACCAACACTTGATTTCCTCCAACTGCTCGTGAAATATCATCACAACACCCAGTGTGATAGCAAACAGCAATATCCCCCAACTTTTTTTCTGCAGTTCCAAAAAAAAAAAATCTCCGCTAGCCGAGACTTTTCATCGTGCATCGAGCATTTTAACAAATCAGAGATAAGCGATTGATAGGAATAGGCGATAAATATTAACGACTGGCAGTAGTAGTATTGGTTTTCCTGCTATTCCTCCAACTTTTTGCAAATAATTGTAACCTTTTTCTCTCTTTGAACGAGAAAAAGTTGGAGTTAAAATCGGCTGAAAAGTTTGTTGCTCGTAAAGTTTGTGAATCTGATAGCAGCTAAAGACAGAAGAAAGTTTCATCCAATTAGTTTCTTTGATAGATTGTACGTTTTCAGGAATGTATTAACAAGTGAACTTTCCTTTGTGTATTATCAGTTCTAACAAAACTATTTTTACTTTTTTCTATCTTTACGGAAGAAAATATTGGATTCGTGAAAATTTTCAAATTCCGGTTTTTGGCGGATTTACCCGTTTTAGGGATCAGAGATTCCTAGTTTTTAGTAAGAACAAATTTTCACAAAATGTCTGTATGTGTATATGTGAATCAGACTCTGTCTTTATGTGACATAAATTTTGGGGACGCTCTATCTCAAGAACTAATGCACGGAATGTAATAAAAATTTATATTCATGTAGTCCCTAATACAACTTGATACTGATTAGTTTTTGCTGCAAATCACTCAACAGATGGCGCTTCTACGCTGCTTTTTTTACGATTAACGCAACAGCTATATCTGAAGAACTAAGGCACGGATATCAACCAAACTTCAGATTCAGTCAGTACTTAACATGAATTAATATTGTATTCGTTTCTGTGTAAATCGCTCAACAGAAGGCGCTGGTATGCTAATTTTTTCACGATTTTTGCAATAACTCTATCTCAAGAACTATCGCACGGAATTTAATTAAAAATTATAATCAGGTAGTTCTTGATATAGATTGATACGGATTAGTTTTTGGTGCAAATCGCTCGACAGGTGCGCTGCTATGGTGCATTTTTTTTACGATTTACGCAACAGCTATATATATATAACTAATACACGGATTTCCTTTAATCTTCAGATTCAGTTAGTTCTCAACATGAATCGATGTTTGTTTGCATTTTGGTGCAAATTGCTCAACAGGTGGCACTGCTTTGTTGCTGAGTCACCTGTCACACCTGTTTTCACGATTTGCGCAATACCTCTATCTCAGGTTCTCAGGTGCACGAATTTTTATCAAATTTTAGATTCAGTAAATCCATGAAATTAACTAGTTTTGTTCATGTTTTGTTGTCAATCTCCCAATATGTGGCGCTGCAATGCTGAATTTTTCTCAATTCCTGCAATATCTCTATTTTAAGAACTAATCAATGAGCTTCACCAAACTTCACATTCAGGTTATAGCTTGATAAATATTGTTGCTGTTTATGTTTTGGTATGAATCGCCCAACAAGTGGCACTTTTATGTTGCATTTTTTCACATTTCCGCAATAGTCTTATTTTAAGAACTAATGCAAGGAATTTCATGTCTTTAAAATCTTCACAATGATCATAAATTACCATTTAATTTTGGCACTGAGGTAGCAAACTTTGACGCATTAAGGGTGTATTCGAAAAAATGTTTTTTCTCTCTCAGCAGCTCAAAAATTTTCTATACATTTCCAGATTCATTTGTAAAAGTAAAAACATGACACTTGATGAGATAATTTTTGAAGATATATTATAAGATGCCGTATGACTTCATTTTTCTCTGAATTTATTAGAATTTGATTTATCGACAATTATTTTCTCAGCATGACCCTTTTTTTCGTTCCCAGATCTCTCGCTTTGAAAAACTCGGTTCAAAAGACGAACTTTGACTGCATTTTTTGTAATATTTTCTGCATTTATCAAAAAATCGCAGTCATGGGACCTAATATAGTTTCTAAATAAGAGAATTTCACAGTTTAGTGCGTTTGAGAGCAAAAGTGAATCTTAAAATAAATCAGAAAAAGAAAGTTTTGGGATTGCACATTCGACTAGTTACTAATACTATTATTGTTTGGAAATTATCAAACAGTTTACTATAAAACAACATTGTCACACTATTATTGTTTTCCAAACAATAATAGTTTTTACAATTACTGTTTGAAAATTATCAAATATAGATGGGGTCGTGGCCCCCCCCTAGAAAAATTCTCTAGTTACGCCTATGGATGTCTCTGATTTCGGTGAAGGTGTACTGTAATTCCATCTTTAATTCCTGCAAGGAAATGGTGTTGATATAGCGAATCGACGGCTTTGGAGACCTACAATTTTTTGCGATTTGTTGCAATCTTCAGTGTTAAACGTTTGGTACTCCAGCAGTTTTGAACGATCATAGCTCTGGAATTGGAAATCTCGGTCTACATAAAGTGTCTTCATCATGATGATCACGTGTGTTCCATTGATTGATTACGGGCGATCTAGGAATAAGAACTGTGAACTTTTATGTGTGAAACTGTTCATCATTTACTGTTTTAATATACACTTTATTGAATGGAAGCAGAAAAACACACCAGTACTTAAGCTGCCACTAAATATTCAAAATAACCCAAATGCAGTGTGCAACATACAAAAAAAAAAAGCAATTGTCCATGGCCACAGTCCTAAAACAGTGTAAAAGTATCATCTGGGATGAATGCACTGCACTATGGCACACAAGCATTCGATTGAGATGTTGAACAGGACACTGGAAGATCTTAAAATAAACGGCAAACTATTTGGCGGCCACTCTATTACTTATCCTTTCAGGTGATTTTGGACAAACCCTTCCAGTCATTCTATGTTCAACGTGTGTTGATGAAATCAACGCCTGCTTAAAATCATTGCCACTGTGGCATAATTTTTTTAAATTACAACTGAAAGTAAATATGCGTCTTCAAATACTTCAAGATCCATCTGCTGAAACATTCTCAAAACAACTGTTAGATGTCACGATGAAAAAGTTACTCTACATGAAAATGGATGCATAAAACTACCGACCGATTTCTGCACAATCATTCATTCGCAAGATGCTCTCATTGACCAGATATTTCCTGATGTACACACACAGTACATTAATCATGAGTGGCTGGCAGAAAGAGCAATTTTAACAGCAATAAAATGTGGACATCAACGAGTTGAATCTCAAGATACAACAGTTGTTGCCTGGGGACTTGATGACATATAAATAAATTGATTGAGTTTGCGATGCTACTGAAACTTTCCAGCAGAGTTTTTAAACTCATTAGGTTTACATGGCATGCCACCGCATAATTGACAATTGAAGGTTGGATCACCGATTATTTTGCTTCATAATTTAAACCCACCACAGCTGTGCAAGGGCACACGATTATTTATTAAAAAATTATTGAATAATACTGTCAAAGCCATCATTTTAAATGGCAAATTCTGAGGTGAAAATATATTACTACCACAGAAGTCTATTATACCCACAGATGTGCCAATTCAATTCAAACGTCTTCGATTTCCAATTAGATTGGCATTTGCAATGACTATCAATAAATTTGAAGCTAAACGATGTCTGTTTGTGGATTAGATCTGAGCATACCATGTTTTTCACATGGGCAACTATACGTGGCATGTTCTCGATTGGGCAAACAATCCAGTTTGTTTGTATTAGCTAAAGATGGGATGACAAAAAATACTGTACACACTACTGCATTAAGGGAATGATGTAGTTTTTGAGTAAAATTATCATAATTAGTGAGGTACATAATTATATATAGAGAATAAATTTTAATAAATTAAAAATATAAATGTTTGGTGTTTTGCTATTTTTATATTCCCTCTTCGTTCACAGCGCTCCATGCCTCTTCCATTCATTTACCACATCCTCACACATTTACAATAAGTTGTATTTATTTTTTTCTAATAAAATAATCCCTAGAAATAATTTATATGGCAAAACAATTTTGCCGGGTTTTCTAATATATATATATATATATATATATATATATATATATATATATATATATATATATATATAATAAAATGCACTGATAGTTTATGTGTTATTTCAAATTTGGAACTAACATAGGTATACCTGGAATAAAACCACTGTGCCAGAAAGGATTTAAAAAACTCGCTATTCAATGTATGAATAAAACACTGTGCTCAGATGCTCAAATGGTTGAGACGGGTGGAACATGAAATGCAGCCACCTCCACGTTGTATGTCTTGGGTAGTTTTGAAAACAACCAGGTACTACCTAATATATTCAAAACAGTTCATTGTATATCCAATAAGCTAAAAATGTGATTGTTTTTTACCAAAAATTGTCAGTTTTCCAACAATTATACACAATAAAGATATTGGTTTATTGCTTAAATATGTTAATTAGTTATTAATAAAGGTTTTAATAACATTTTTAAATAATAACCAGCTTTATAGGATTTTTTTTTTTTAATGTCAAATTTTATCCAAAGTTTTAACTTTTGATCAAAAGCGCAGATTCAAGCCATTTTTTTTTTTTTTTTTTCAGTGAGTAAAATTTCATGCAGTTGATGAACTAGATGTACTACAAACTACTATACTGTAAATTGATGTATTATAAAAGTAACTTTTGGCACCTACCCATTTTTCTTTATTTTATTTTCTTTCTTTATTTTTTTGGCTCCACCTTAGTGAATATATACTTACTCTCCTAATGTCCTAATAGTGTATGCTTACATTATCAAGCTTATCATATGATTTAATTTAAACACTGAAATATTTTAAATAAAAGATTAACTGGTTTTAGGTATAAGTAAATGGTAATCTAAATTTTTTGTTTATTTGATTTCTCAGTTAGAAATATTTCAGTTATTTATATTGAATATTTTTTAATTTTCTTTAGGAGGTTTTAGCTTTTTGACTCTTCAACCACCTCCTGTTTGTCGAAATAAAGGAAATAAGAAGAGTTTCAGAAAAACAAGGTAAAGATTATACTTATATTTTCTTTATTGGGATATGTGGGCATAAAAAATTTTATTATTTCTATTGTTTTTAAAAATTATCTTCAGAATAATTCTTATATTGCCCTTATTATGATATATTTAAAAATGAAAAAAAAAGGACAGAAATGGCTATTTTTTGGATAGATAAAATAACTAGATTGTATAAGTAAAAGAACTAGATTTTTTTATTTGAAAAAAATAATAATAATTCTAATATAAATAAAAAGTTTATATTTTTATTATATCTTCAGTCGCCTTGTTTATGAAAGTAGAAATAAAGCTATATTTAAATTTAAAATTTTATCCTGTATTGTAGAATTTCTATTTTAATCTTACTACAGTTATTCAGTAATTAATTATTAATAAAACTGTTTGAGAAAGTATAGTTTGAATTTTGTCTTCTTTTTATTTTAAAGTTGCTTAAGATATTTTTACCTAGCTGATCCATCAGGTATTGACCAGACATGTGATTATAACCTTAAATATTCTCAAAATAATTGTTAAATGATCTTGGATTCCTAAACAAAAATCCTACTCACTTAAAAACCCTACTGACTTCATTAGCTTACACTAGGACACTAGGAGTATTGTGAACACTCCTGTCTGTTTTGATTTTATATTTTTAAAGCAAAAATTTTTCTAAACGAACATTATGCTTGGCCTTAAGCAGTGTATCTCCTAAAATTTGGTTAATTTTATATTTTTAAATGAAAATCTTAAAATAAACATAAAATTGGGGGATACTTAAATTTAAAAGTTTAATATTAATATATTTTTTAAGCAGAGATCACCATTTGAAATAAAATGAATGTAGATGTGGTCTGGTATTTTTTATTTTATTTTATTTGTTTGGAAAAGATGCTGATTTTACATAAAAATTCAAATCAGCATTTCAAAAAGATTTTTTTTTTTTTTTTTTTTTTTAGGGATTAATATTCATATCTTGTGAAACAGATTACTCAAAAAGCTAAACTGTACAGAGATAGTGTGATATTTTTTGTTTTTGTGTATTTCAAATAATTTAGCCATTGTATGTGTACATGGGGGGTGACATGTTAAAGAATCTTTTTGAAAGTGTTGTTAATATTTTAAAAAATGAATTGCAATTTTGCTATTATACATTTATCTTTCTACAAAAGATAAATGTATGATAGTATGATAAGTATTTTTTGCTTTTCTGTATTTTCACTCATCAAATGGATGAGAGCTGTGAAAGTGTGTATTTTGGACCAATCTATTCTTTCCTGCTTTAAAAATACTCAATCAGCTTTTCGCTGCCGAGTTGTCGTCCTTTATTCCATTTTGTGATATTCATTATGGTTTTTAATTAATACCTCAGTTAAATAAAAATAAAAAAATAAGAAAACTGAGCCTCAGTTGCATTTGGATATGTCTTGAACTATCCTAATCCAAATTTTCAAACCTCTGTATGTGATAGATTTTCCTAGCCATCAACACCCTATACATACATGAATAAATAAATTCTCTTTTTTTATTAGTATAGATAATCATAAATATATCCATGATAGCTGCAATACCTATAGAATTGCAAGTGTAAGTGAGGTTAATTTTCTTACTTTGGTATATGCAGGGGTAATTGCATTCAGGTATTTTTTTAAATTTACAGTATCAAAATTCCGGTTTTTCTGATAGTTCAATTCATATAGTAAGACAAAAATATCAATTTCATATGACTACTAAACATAATTATGGAGATTCTTCTTTAAAAAGTTCTTTTGAACACATAAGTAAATAAACTCGGAGGTAAATTAAATTCTGACACCGTTTTTAAACTTTTAAATGACTTATATTAAACGTTAATATTTATAAAAAAGATATTTACATAGGACTATTTACAAAACAAACAATCATAACTCTAATTAATCAATTACATCTCATACGGGAAATCGTCTTCATCTTACGTTCTTTTTACACCAACTTAAAACTAAAAACATTCCATTCTCCTTTCTTATGTTCAGTTCTTTTTTCTACCGCTTAAATCGTCTGGCTTCTTAGGAATTAATAGTTTCTTCAAAATCGTCTGCCTCACTGAGAGCCTGTTCATCAGAGTTGCGATGCGTAGAAAATAATATGCAGATCTAATAGTGGAGGAGATTTCCCATATTTCGGCCATACTGATGAGACATTCGTCCTCGAATGTATTCTTGTTGGCTGGAAACAGCAGCTGGATCATCTGAAAAGATAAAGAAAAAAAACACAGCAGCATCCAAAGTCTAAATTGAAAAAAAGAAGTCATCATTCAAATTGTTTATCAAAGCTTAGATTATTTCTTGAAAAAATTCATATATTTTTTTTTTTTTTCGCATCTTTTCGTCTTCTCTTTCTTACGTCCTTTCATCTTCTTTTATCTTACGTCTTTTCGTCTTCTTCTTTCATACGTCTTTTCATCTTCTATTACCTTACGTCTTTTCGTCTTTTCTTTCTTACGTCTTCCGTCTTCTTTTATCTTACGTCTTTTCGTCTTCTTCTTTCATACGTCTTTTCATCTTCTATTACCTTTCGTCTTTTCGAGAATAAAGTTAAAATTCTATTAGTTGTCAGTCCAGAGGTTTGTCATAGTTGGTATAGTGTCACAATCGGTGAAATTCTTTTTTTTTTTTTTTTTTTAAGCTTCGTCCGTCCACGCGCTTCATGTACTCTGCACATGTACTGGTGACCATGGGTCCTTCGTTGAATCCAAATTTCTTTACATCGTAGGTGTCATTATTTTTTACTTTTATGACTTTGTACGGAAAGTTATTTTGGTTTTAACTTCGAACCTGGACCTTGTTGTGTGCGTTTTATAGCAACCACATCATTAATCTTAAATTTGTTAGCTTTCTTTCGTCTGAGGTTGTAAGTTTTACGGTTCTCTTCTTGGACTTTTAAAATCTGTTTTTTAGCATTTTTTCTCATATCTTCGCGATTATTTGTAAAATCAGATTGTATTTCAGCATTCAGAAGACTAGTAATTTCAATGTTATTTTTTAGTTTCATTTTAGTACCAAACATCAATTCAAAAGGAGTTGTGCTTATACTTTTCTGAAAAGTCGAATTTATCACCTGTTGGACGTTGCTTACATGTGTATACCATTTTTTAGGATTATCGACAGACAATTTAGACAGAACAGATATTATGACAGAATTTAGACGCTCAACTTGGCCGTTAGACCTGGGTAATCCAGTGGTAATCGGGATATGTTTATTATTTTCATTGATGCAATAATCTTCAAAAGCTTTAGAGGTAAATGCAGGACCTTTATCTGATATAATTCGAACTGGATTTCCAAAGATAGATTTTTGGATTTCTAATTTAGAAATTACTTCGGCAGCATCGGTAGATTTTGTGGGATACAACCAAACAAATTTTATGAATGCGTCAATGACCGAAAGGTTATGTTTGTAATTTTTATTAGTGCTTTCTAATGGACCTAAGTGATCAACATGGTACGTATGTAATGGAGTTTCTTCTTTTTCTATTGGGTGAAGTAAGCCTTCTTGTTTACCACATTTTCTATTAACTAAAATACAGGGAACACAATTTGCTATACATTTCTCAATTTTTTGTTTAACTTTAGGGATGTAAAAATCATTTTCTAAACTTTTCTCTGTTCTTGCAACTGCGTAATGACCTTTTTCGTGAGCGGCCTTGATTATATTCATTTGCATGTCTTCCGGTACAACTAATAAATCATTACCATTAACACATTTATAAAGAACATCATTTTTAACTAGATAATCATCATAAGATTTCACCTTTAGGATTTCTTTTATTGTTTTAATATGGTCATCGGTTTCTTGAGCTTGGATAATTTTTAAAGTTAAGCTATCTTGGATTACCATGCAAATAGGATACCTACTTAATGCATCGACATGTCTCATACTGCTACCCTGTCTATGTTCAATAACATAATCAAAATCGGATAACATTATTGCCCATCTAGCTATTTTTGTACTCATTTCTTTTTTATCCATAGTCATTTTAAATGCATTACAATCGGTTACAATTTTAAATGGGATACCTAGCACATATACTCTAAACTTTTTCAGGGCTTCAATTACAGCTAAAACTTCTAATTCGTAACTAGTGTACCTCCGTTCAGCTTCGGTGGTTTTTTTACTTGCGAAATAAACTGGATGAAATTGATTATCTACTGGAGATTGTTGCATTA
Source organism: Maratus speculifer (assembly GCA_964019185.1). Classification (NCBI taxonomy): domain Eukaryota; kingdom Metazoa; phylum Arthropoda; class Arachnida; order Araneae; family Salticidae; genus Maratus; species Maratus speculifer. The sequence goes on from OZ025290.1 coordinate 275,724,718, forward strand.
AAACAGCTCCATAGCCATCAATACTGGCATCACAATGGATTTCGGTCGCACTTTTGGGATTGTAAATTAAAAGTACTGGTTCTGACGACAAAATACGTTTGAGTTCATTAAAAGCTCTTTGTTCTTCTATATCGAATTTAAATTTTGAATCTTTTCTTAGCAGGTCACTTAACGGTTTAGCTATAACCGAATAATTTCTTATAAATTTTCGAAAGTATCCTGTCAATCCTAAATAACTTTGAACATCTTTGGTACACTTTGGTTCGGGAAAATTTATTACTGCTTTAGTCTTCAGTGGAGAGGGATACAATTTACCATTTATGATTCTATACCCCAAGAAATCAATTTCACGCTTCAAAAAATTGCATTTTTTAAGATTTAATTCTAATCCATATTCCGATGCAGTTTCGAGTACAAGTTTTAATTTTTCTAGACCTTCAGCTTCGTTTTTAGCAGGTATTATTAAATCATCCATATAAATGACAACAATGTGATCTTTTAATAGGTTTCGAAATACATTATAAATATACTTTTGAAAAACACTAGGGCTATTGGTCAACCCGAATGGACATTTCAAAAATTTGTATTGTCCTTCATGAGTAACAAACGAGGTGTATTTCCGCGAGTCTTCTTCAACATCTACATGAAAGAAACCATTTTTCAAATCTATGGTGGTAAATACTTCGGCAGAATGTAATTGGTCTATTACATCATCAATAACTGGCAAGGGGAAATGCTCGCGTACTGTCTTTTTGTTAAGACATCTGTAATCAACACCAAGTCTCATTGTGTTATTTTTTTTCTTGACTAAAGCAACCGGCGAAGAAAAATTAGAAGAACTTTCTCGAATTATTCCCTGAGCTAGCCACTCCTCAATTTGGTTTTCGACTATTTTTTTCTCGCATGGCGGTAATCTTCGAGGAGAAGAACAAACTGGGATTTCGTCAGTTAAATTAATTTTCATTTTAACATCTACTGTTTTAGTTTTAATTGGTACATAATTTTCAATTAAAGAGTATAACTCTGAACGTAATTTTTTGTCAGCAATGTGAGTTAAATCAATTTTAGGCTCATCCAAAACATTTACAATATTAACTAAAAAGTCATTAGACTGAACTTCAGCTTTAAGCAGTTTCACTTTATTCTCAGAAATAGTTAATGTACCTTGATGAATAACATCAGTGCCAATAATTAAATCGAAATTAATGCAACTGTCCTTAACGACAAAAATAGTAACTTTAAATTTTGAACCATCTACTTCGATTTCTGAATTGAAACAACCTTCTGGTTTAATTGAGGCTTTTCCTAGACCGGTCAAAGAGATACTCGTAGGTTTTAATTCTACAAAGTTCTTCAAATTATCATAAATACTTTTCTTTAACAAAGTCTTTTGGCTACCAGTATCTATTAAAGAGATTAAACGCAAAGAATAAAGCTTTATCTCTTTCAGAATTAAATCTTGGGATGTGATAATGTTTACTTGTGACTGAGCATTTTTAACACTTGTATCTTTAGATTTATTACATTGAAATGATTTATGACCATAAGCGTTACAAGCAAAACAAAGCGGCCCTTTATCTTTATTTACACAGTTAATACTCTTATGATTATTCCCGCCACAATTAAAACAACGCATATTTGGCTTTACAGGCTTAAATTTGTTCTTAACTTCAACTTCGGATTTAATTTTAGGCTTAGCTCCTTCATATTTATGAAATTTTGCATTTTCATACTCCGATCTTATTTTTTCATAAATCTTTAATTTTTGTTTAAATTCAGCAATATTGGGACAACCATACAAAAAAGATTTTTTAGAAATGGGGTCATTAATTCCATTTATTACATACTGAATAAGGGCAGAATCTTCAATATTGCCTTTTGAGCATAATTGTTTCATATTTAAAAAATATTCATCTAACGATTCATGTGGTCTAATTTTTCTTTTGGACAGCAATTCGTGTAATTCAGCTGAATTGCACATTTGACCAAATTCAGATATGAGTAGGGCTTTTAATTTAGACCACGAATTAATATTTGTTTCACTTTCAAGAAATAATTTTGCTTTGCCTGTCATACGGCGTTTAGCCAAAATCAATTTGTGCAAATCACTAACGTTAAATAATAAAACAATATCTTCAAAATCGGCAATCCATTTATTAATATTTTGTACTTGAGTACCTTCAAACATTGTAATCATACTTTCAATATCATTAATAGAAATGCTTGGTTTAATAACATAATCAGGAATCAGAATTTTCTGATTTTCATTACTTTCACAATTAGAACTACCAGAATCATTTCTCATATTATTCTCAAAAACAGTTGAAATATTTTTAGTTTTATCTTGTAAATCATCATTAAATTCATCGACACTTTCGTCATCACTAAGAGTACCTACATCGGCTATCATATTAATTTTTAAAGTATTAAAATCACATAAACTAGAAATTATTCTGGCAGCAATTTCATCAAAAGTTCCCGAATTATTTATACACAAAACATTGCAAATGGTAATTAAGTCGTTAACAGAAAAATTATCTTTAATTTCTTTGAATTTAGTTTGATATTCATCGGAATCTACTTCAAACGTAAACCCAGTAAAATTCCGAATTCTACGTCGATTATTTCTGTCACCGATTTCTCCAAAAATTAATTTGTGCAATATCTTAATACTAGCTGATTTTTCAGTTTTCAAAGAAAACTCTAATTCCTTTAAATCAACTAATTTTTCCATTATTGAAAAGAAAAATGAAATAATAAACTCACTTCATAATCAGATGCTCAGCTTCACACACTTTGATTTCACTTTCATCGCAAAATTTTACCTCTTCTGAAATAGCTTTGTAGGCTTGACATTCCATCACAGTTCTAAAAAATATCGGCTTCCAAGATATTAAAAAATATATATTTCCATCTCTGTGGGCGTGCGTCTGTATCTCACTTACTGAGACCAAAATTTATGGAGATTCTTCTTTAAAAAGTTCTTTTGAACACATAAGTAAATAAACTCGGAGGTAAATTAAATTCTGACACCGTTTTTAAACTTTTAAATGACTTATATTAAACGTTAATATTTATAAAAAAGATATTTACATAAGACTATTTACAAAACAAACAATCATAACTCTAATTAATCAATTACATCTTATACGGGAAATCGTCTTCATCTTACGTTCTTTTTACACCAACTTAAAACTAAAAACATTCCATTCTCCTTTCTTATGTTCAGTTCTTTTTTCTACCGCTTAAATCGTCTGGCTTCTTAGGAATTAATAGTTTCTTCAAAATCGTCTGCCTCACTGAGAGCCTGTTCATCAGAGTTGCGATGCGTAGAAAATAATATGCAGATCTAATAGTGGAGGAGATTTCCCATATAATTAAAATATATATATTACATAATTTGATCTAACTATAATAAATTGTGTTCTCTCCCCCCCCCCCCCTTGTTCCCATACAGAAACATTTTGTCACTTTAATTTCTGTATTTTTTCATGAACCCACAATCACCCCTTTATATTGTATGTATATGTTTACAAGAATGTGATTGTATGAATATTAAAAGAAATCTGTAACATACATTATGTGTATCATAATGTTATCTTAGACTACTATCTGACTTGAATATTGATATATATATACAGGGTGTCCGAAAAGTCTGGAAACGGCCGAATAACTCGAGAAATACATATGAGATTGAAAAACGTAAATATACGTGTTAAATATTTTTAAATAAGCTACTCTGTGATACCAAATTTGACCTTCGAAACCGACCCCCTGGGGGTCAGAGGGGTTCCAACTTTGAAATCTTAAATTATAACCCCCATTTTTTATTGCAGATTCGGATTCTACGGACAAAAATACGTAACTTTTGTATTTGATGTTTATTTCAAATCTTCGTTTATCACGGTGTAATCGAGCATATTAAATCGATACATATTCCCGCTTTTCCAACCGGATTTTCCCTAATCGAAACTGATTGGACAGAATTTTTGACGTCAAATTCCTCGTCTTTTGTAGGAATAGCGTTTCCTGAAAATCACCTGTGGCGATTATTTCAATAGTGCTACACTGTTAAAAATTTGACCCATTTGCTGCAGCGTCACTCCACAGCTATTATAGAATATCTCTTTTGTGAACAATGATAATACTCCAAAACACAGTAAAGTAATCGTTTTCTATAAAAGCGGTGGAGTGACGATGCAGCAAAAGGGTCAATTTTTTTACAGTGTACTTTACTGTGTTATGGAACATTCTCATTGGTCATGAAAGAGATATTCTATAAAAGCTGTGGAGTGACGGTACAGCAAATGGATCAAATTTTTAACTGTGTAGCACTACCGAAATAATCGGCACGGGTGATTTTCAGGAAACGCTATTATTGCAAAAGACGAGGAATTTGATGTCATAAATTCTCCCCAATTAGTTTCTATTAGGGAAAATCCCGTTGGAAAAGCCGAAATATGTATCGATTTAATATGCTCAATTACACCGTGATAAACGAGGATTCGAAATAAACATCAAATACAAAAGTTACGTATTTTTGTCCGTAGAATCCGAATCTGCAATAAAAAATGGGAGTTATAATTTAAGATTTCAAAGTTGGACCCCCTCTGACCCCCAGGGGGTCGGTTACGAAGGTCAAATTTGGTATCACTGAGTAGCTTATTTAAAAATATTTAACACGTATATGTACGTTTTTCAATCTCATATGTATTTTTCGAGTTATTCGACCGTTTCCAGACTTTTCGGACACCCTGTATATATATATATATATATATCAGTAAATAAAACTTGTTTAAATGCTTTAAACCAGATTTTAAATACTTAAAAGAAATCAGCTGTAACTCTTTCTTTTTCTCATTTTCTGTTCATGATAATTTAGAATAAGAAAATAATTGTTAATTTTTAAAAGTTAATTTAATATAAACTATTTTGCTTACATTACAAAATAAGTATTTGGGGTTTTTATCATTTATTTGTTCAATTTATTCTTATTTTTTTTAATTTATAGAGCTGCTCCAAGTCCAACTCCTTCTCATAACCTTAATGGTATGCCTCCAGTTCCAAACAGGTTTAGGCATCCTGATGTCTCTGCAACATCTGATGATGAAATGTCAAATTCTAGTGGTAGTCGTCGAAGTTCATCTAATGATGATCAGGTACAAATTAAAAATAATTAGACATTCCTTTGAATTACTCCCTGCTTATATTCTAGCAATTTTGATTTCATAATCAGGTTTAATGCCAATTTTGACTTTAGTTTTTAGCTCACAGGCTATCATAGCCTGAGAGCTTATGTGCCCGTCCGTTCTGTATGTATGTGCGTATGTGCGTAACGCGATAACTCATGATAAAAATATCGGATCCACTTGAAATTTTGTATGTAGGTATATCCTGACAAGGCGCTTCCCTGATTAGTTTTTGGAGTTCATTCGATATGTATAAGAGGGGGAACGGGGGGCTCATGCCCCCCGTTAGTTGATATAAACAGGATTTTCATGCAGAATTAAGTTTTCGTTCAAAATTTAGATTAGGATCATTCTGATGAGGCGATTCCGTGACCGTTATTAGGTGTTCATTGAATAAGTATAAATAGGGGGAACAGGGGTTCTAATGCCCCCCCCCCGTTAGTTGATATAAATGGGATTTTCATGCAGAATTAAGTTTTCGTTCAAAATTTAGATTAGGATCATTCTGATGAGGCGATTCCGTGACCGTTATTAGGTGTTCATTGAATAAGTATAAATAGGGGGAACAGGGGTTCTAATGCCCCCCCCCCCCCCCGTTAGTTGATATAAATGGGATTTTCATGCAGAATTAAGTTTTCGTTTAAAATTTAGATTAGGATCATTCTGATAAGGCGATTCCGTGACTGTTATTAGGTGTTCATTGAATAAGTATAAATAGGGGGAACAGGGGCTCTAATCCCCCCCCCCGTTAGTTGATATAAATGGGATTTTCATGTAGAATTGAGTTTTCGTTCAAAATTTAGATTAGGATCATTCTGATGAGACGATTCCGTGACTGTTATTAGGTGTTCATTGAATAAGTATAAATAGGGGGAACAGGGGCTCTAATCCCCCCCCCCCCCCCCGTTAGTTGATATAAATGGGATTTTCATGCAGAATTAAGTTTTCGTTCAAAATTTAGATTAGGATCATTCTGATGAGACGATTCCGTGACTGTTATTAGGTGTTCATTGAATAAGTATAAATAGGGGGAACAGGGGTTCTAATCCCCCCCCCCCCCCCCGTTAGTTGATATAAATGGGATTTTCATGCAGAATTAAGTTTTCGTTCAAAATTTAGATTAGGATCATTCTGATGAGACGATTCCGTGACTGTTATTAGGTGTTCATTGAATAAGTATAAATAGGGGGAACAGGGGTTCTAACCCCCCCCCCCCCCCCCCCGTTAGTTGATATAAATGGGATTTTCATGCAGAATTAAGTTTTCGTTCAAAATTTAGATTAGGATCATTCAGATGAGGCAATTCAGTGACTGTTATTAGGTGTTCATTGTATAAGTATAAATAGGGGGAACAGGGGTTCTAATGCCCCCCCCCCCTTAATTTATATAAATGGGTTTTTCAAGCAGAATTTTCAGATTTCGTTCAAATCTCTGAATAGTTTTGGAAGTTTAATGGTTAAGTATAAAAGAGGGGGATAACTCCTTTTAAATTATATAAATGCTAAATGGGTTTTTATTAAGAATTATCTAATTTGCTCTGAATTTTGGATATAGATTTTTTATATGATAAAGCATGTCTTTGATAGTATAGGAGGTTCAATGATTAAGTATAAAAAAAGAGGAAAGAAGAGAGCTGTTTCCCTTTCTTAATTTTTTAACGGAATTAACCCTTGAAACTATAAGGCTTTAATGTACAATTAGTATTTGTAGCCTGTGAGCTCAATGCCATCAGTTTAACTGGGCAGTATTCTTTATTCATATCCAGAGGAGCCTATATTGATCTTTGTATACTGTGATTTCCCTTTTTCAGCAGCTGCGAGTTTGTAGGTGATTTTATGACCAATAATGCTGCATCATCAAACATGTAATATATTAATGTTATCTTGGAAAAATTAATCAATCTAATTTAAGACTTTCAATCATATTGCTTTTATTATGAAATTATAATGATTAAAAAATAAGTTTTACTGCAGATTTTAAATTTAGAGCAGTCCACTTTGCAGAAAAATTTAGCAATAGTGTTTTTAAATTCTACTATTGCTAACTTAGTTTATTATTATTATCCTTGAATACTCCTGAAAATAAGAAAAAAAAAATTGTTTCAGGTATAGATTCTGAAACACTTTCCAATGCTTTCCGAATAAATTCAGAACTAACAAAACTTCAGCATTTAATAAGGTAAAAGATGATATCCAAGTAAACAATTTGAAAAATGCATAAAGCCATTTTAAAATTCAAATTTATCAATTATCATGTATAGACAAAAGACAGTTCATATTCTTTTGTGAATCCCTATTGATCTATTGATTTATATATACTATATTATGTATTATATACTAAAATTTAGTTCAGTTAGAAAATGTTTAAAAATTCAAATTTTTCTTTAAGATATAATTAAGATTTCTTTAAAGAATAACACATACTCATTTATGGGATAATTTTATAATTTATTTTAAAATTACTATATGTTCCCAAGAAAGAAAATACATAACAACAGCATTAATTATTGCTTAGACTAGCATATAACCCTCCTCAAAAATGAAGTATCAATAAGTATTTATCTGTAAAAAAATTATAATATTTTTAGCACTTTATGATGTCTTTTCGCAGCAAAGAAATAAATAAATAAAAAAAAAGTGCATTTAGTTTACAAGAATATGTGGTATTTCTATTTCTAATCTCTGAAAATAATTTTTCACTCCAGAAACTGCTCATAAGTGTAAAGTATTTTAAATCTTCATTGTGAATTAGCAAGGAGCATTATTCACATTAAGTTGTCATCATTTTAATGGACTGTTTTTTTCCTCTTTTCTGAAATTTCCATTTTAATCCCATTTAGCCATAATTAATTAGTTTAAGGAAGATGGAGAGGTACATGGAATAAATAATGAAAACCATAGTTGATTTATTTATTTAAAAATATATATATACAGTACAGTCTCCAAAATTCGCAAACCTCCAAAATCCACTTGCATTTCAAAATGTAAACAATGAAATTTATAATTATGAAGTATATTTTTTATAATCTTTATTCCAATACACAGTGAATGAAAATAAAATAATTTTTAACATGAATTCATGTGAAAATAGTAATGACACAGGATATTACACAAATAAAATACTTTTATTTCATAAAAACTTACATACAGGAAAATGTAAAACAATAGAAATCAATGAGAGATGTTAACAGATGTTTGGTTTGTGTCTATGACGGCCAATTATCTACGCTAGGGATATAGGCTCTAAATGGTGGGATGCCCCCCATGAAGATCTTTCTAAGGGAACCTAACTCGTATTTATGCAACGAAATCCAAGGTTCGAAGAAAACCATGGAAAACTCCAAACGGTTAGGTTGACAGCTGAGATTGGGTTCGAACCTAACACCTGCCATCTACCAGCTTCGTAGGCAGAACTTCTCGGCCACTGGTGGGGCTGTTAACAGATGTAGAAAAGTTTTAATAGTGGCACCATCTATCAGCTGCTAAAGGAAATAGCAAATTAATTTTTTTATATTTCAAGCAAGTTTTTAATTAATGCATGATTTAAAATAGGGCCTGGCTCTTTATTTATTGAAAATGAGGATGAAGATGGATTTTTCATTTAATCTTACCACAAATTAAGTCATCTGAACTCTGCTGAATTTTGCAAAAAATTTCAACCCAGGTTCACAAGAGTTTTTAAAGAAGAAATTGTTGAAGGATGAATAATAAAAATGAAATCTTAAAATCATGTTGCTGATGAAAAAAAAAAAAAAATTTTTTTTTCAATAATGAACCCACTGAAACTAAATCTGTTAATGTCAGTTTTTTAATAAGGCTTGATTTTAAGTGAAAATTTTGAAGTTCTGAGAGCAGCAGAGTTGTATATAACAACAGAAATAAGGACTATTTACAGAATTCAAAAGAAATTTCAACAAGAGAAAATTGAACTTATCAACAAAGGACTATATCTAAAAAATGTTAAAAAATTGTAACAAAGTATAATTTTGGGTATTAAAAAGATAATTTATTGGTAAATAAAAGAGATTCAAGTTTTGATTTGCTTAAATTGAATTAGTACATGCTCTTCTTGAAAATAAAAAGGTAAGTTGAAAAGAAAAATAAATCATATAATCAGGGTTCGATTTAAGCGGTATCGCATCGCAATTTGCAATTCAAATTTAACTAAAATGCTATCCAAGAAATGCATTAAATCGGAATCATTGCGATGCATATTTCCCACACCCTTTGTTATGTCATGTACACTTAGTTAAAATTTAAAGATGTTTTTACACGACATACGTTGTGTTTTCACTCTCCCCAAGTGTTTAGTTACAATGAAAGTACAGCGAGACGCCATTGCTGGGCGCAGTTTTTCCCAGTAAACACATAATTTGTTCCCGCTCTGACTCAGTGATTGATTACTGAATCACTGTTACTCGCTAAAAAAAATTTTTGTAAATTTTCAAGATTTAAAAGTTACGTTAGCTATTTTTTACTTGCTATACAAAAGTGCTTAACTGCTATTCAAAACTGACTTTGTACAGCAGTTACTGCTATGCAACTTTCTTTTTCTAAATCGACCCCTGCATATAATCCAAAATATTTAAAATAACTTATCTCAAAACTATATAATCTGCACAGCCTCTGGTCTCTAGCTGTGCAGATTTTTGAAATTCTACTGTATATATTACTTACTTTAATGTACTGAGGAAGCCGATAAATTTACAAATTTTAAAGTTGTACTTATTTAAAAGTTAGTTTTGAGATCATTCTCTTCTTAAACAAAAACTCAAAGCTTGCAGTTTTTTTTTATTAGTCCGCAATATTTTGATTCTTTCAGCCACAGAATTAAAGTGTTGTCTCTAAAAATAACATTACTTTATATAAGCAAGCTGTAAAACAAAGCAAATGTGTCATTGTATGGTTAAATATGGATAATATCCACACAAAGTGGTGACAGACCTGAAAAACCTGGAAATATCAGGGAAATTGGTTAATCTGTTAAGACTAGTAAATATGCAGGGTTCGTACAGACTCCTTAGACTCCTTGAAAACTACTTAGAAATGAAAAGGTTCCCAAGTAGTACTTAGAACTACTTAGATAAACAAAATACTCCTTAGAAACTCCTTAAATTGTATTGCGGTTTTGCACGTAAGCAATATTGCTCCCGGCAAAAAAAATGCAAGGTAAACCCTTTATGCACATTATTCATCAGAAGCACAGCAGTGATTGGCTGGGATCATACTAATAGCCAGCAAAGTGATTTACTTTTAACGGCTATAAGGGAAAGAAAAGTGAAAAGAATAATCCAGACACACCTTTTAGCTTTTAATTTCAAAAAGTGATCACACTGTTTAATTCCTTCACAGCTATATATACAACTTTAATTTGTTCTTCATAATACGATTCATCATCCTCAATTTTGCCGATAATGGTGGATTCAGGGGTGATTCTTGTCCAAAATTTCAGAAAATTTAATGCATCCTCGTCCGAAAATTTGAAATTGGGTTATCAGTTCCGCATAGTTGCCAACTTGTATGGTTTTGCATGCGGAAAAAAACAATCGCGGAGAAATGCAAATTTCGTGAAAGGATCGCCGAAAGAGCACACATTTCGTCAATATTTTGTTGAAAAAAGACGATTTCGTCAATGCTTTTGTCAACGCACTTTGTCAAAAGATCGCTGAAAAGCGTGAATTTACTGTGCGAATCACGGTTTAAATTGCAATTTCACCAAATATCGCTGATAAAACGCTAATTTCGTCTGAAGACCGCGGGAAAACATCGATTTCGTCTAAAGATTGCGAAAATAATGCCGATTTCGTAAAAACATCGCGGGGGAAAACGCCGTTTTCGATAAAATATCGCTTACAAATATTTTGTCAAAAGATCATTGAAAAAAAAAACACTGATTTCATCAAAAGATCACGGATAAAACGCCGTTTTCGAGAAAAAATCGTGTAAAAATGTAAATTTTGTTTAAAAATCGTCAAAAAAACATCAATTTCATAAAAAAGAAACCCTGGAAAACGCAGATTTCGTCAAAAGATCACAGAAAAACCGCCGATTTCGACAAAAGATCGCAATAAGTTGCCGATTTTGCTAAAATATCGCAGATAAATCGCTGATTTTGTCTGAAGATCGGGAGAAAGCAACGATTTTGTCTGAAGATCACGGATTACCCCTTCCCCTCTCGCGAGGGGGGGTGGTAACTCGCGGAATCCCTGCGAAATTGGGGCTGTGCAAGTGCATGCCACACAAATAACAACAAAAGTGGCAAGTCCTTAAAATTGTTTGGACTCCTTGGATTTTTTATGTACTCCTTGGATTTTTCTTCCCAACTCTGTATGAACCCTGATATGGAATTTTCTTGCAGATATGAATGACATAATTTTATATTAAGTAAAAGTGTGTGTTTTAAATTAAAAAAAACTTTAATATGTTTTGTACTACCTATATTTATATTCATAAGCATGTATATACTGTATTTACTCGTGTATAGGGCGCACACGTGTATAAGGCGCACCCCTACTTTACAAGTAAAAATGGCAATTTCTTAAAATCTCGTATATAAGGCACACCATAAATTTGATACGCTAATGAAAAATGACTAAATGAATTTCAGTAAAAAAAAAAAGAGTCAAAACGAACATTACACCAGACTAGAAAACAAGACGAAAATGCATTTTTAGACTTCGAGTTGTAAGAGAATGACGGGAAATAGGAATGAGTGACAGTAAAGAGAATTGCTAATTCGCATTTAGATAATGTCGTTAGCTCTGTTGTATAAAAAACTGCAAGGAATGAAACAAATATGCAGTAATACTTCAGTTAAGTAACATTTTTCGAGTTTTAATATCTTTGAATAATTTCTTGTTTCGTATGTATATCGTTCGACTGCATCCAACAGTAGAAAAATATTCCGTGTATAAGGTGCACCTAGGAGTTTTGCCCTAATTTTTTCGAAAAAAAGTGTGCCTTATACACGAGTAAATACGGTATATAAACAAAATTGCTGTTTTTTTACTTTTTCCCTTTAAAATTTAAAGCATTCCTTTCATCAAAACAAAAGCATTTATTTGATACCAAATTGTTTTAAAATTTAACTTTTTAATAATGCCTTATAGTTCTGAAATGTAGAAGTACTTAGCTGGCTGAATATTTGATATTCAACCCAATAGTAACTGTTAAGATTTTTTTTTCTATCGATAATCAAATATATTTATTTTATGAGTATCAAATCAATAACTTTTAATATGTATTTATTTATGTATGAGCATATATATATGCACACATATATAACTAACATATATGTGTTAGTGCTCATATGTGTTAATATCGAGTTATGAGTTAATATAGTGTGCTCTTATGTGTTAATATAAATTAATTTTGATTATTTCTTATAATTCTAGGCCCGAGCTCTATTTTCTGCAGTCTCAAAGAAGGAAATTCAGTATTTAGATTTAGACTTGGATTCTGAGCCATCCCCAAGTCCGAAATCACCTGAAAGGATGACAGCTTCAACTGTATACAAAAAAGTGGACTTTGTTAAAACGAGAGCTTTTAATGAAATGCGACAAAATGTTGAAGAATCTTACAGAAAATCTCAATAAATAGCCTTTCTTTCTTTCATTGAAGTATTTCACTGTTACCTAAAATTCAAGATGATGCTATTTGTTCATTATTTTATTTCTTTTTAAGGGTTGGGGAGGGGGGGGAAGGAATGTTCTAAAATCAATTTACTTATGTATAAATAAGTACTATGTATGTATCAAAGCATAGTACTATTCCCACATTTCTAAAAAAGAAGGGAGAAAAATGTTTTTTTTTAAAGAAAAAAAATCCTGAAATGTCTTGAATTTTAGTTTTGTAACATTTGTGGTGTTTTATATTGTAGTACTGTGATTATTGAAAGTTAGTATATGCTTTGACTTTTGATTTTTTTCACCACATGACTGAAATGCTTGTATATTTAATTTACTATAATAAATTATTTAAAGAGATCTGCTTATTTTGTGGAAAAAAGCATTTATATTTTATCATGCCATTAAAGTATAAAGAATCACAAAAATCTGAGCTTGCAAAGTATCATTTGAATTAGAATATTTTTATGTATCACTCATCTTATAATGACTAGTCTCTTTCAGACTTATGAAAACAAGTGTCATTTGCTATTGTACATATTGAAGACGTAATTTAGCTGTTGTTAATAAATTTATTGAAGCTTATATATTTTTAAAATAATCTGTCTTTTTGGTTTTTTAATGCTTTTGTTTGCAATGACTAATGCATATTCAAGCATCTTTGCATTAATTTTAAGTTAATTAAATTTGAATTTATATCTGTAAAGACGCTCTTCAATCAGTTTTTTATTTATTATTTCTCTTTTTGTTTTTTATTCACATCCCTTGATTAGGCTGTAAGATTTGTGTGTATTGTTTAAATATATTTCATTCTAATATTCCTTCTAACTTTTTTTATTTTTAAATATTATGAATCAAATAACTGTCTTCTTGTTTTGATAGTTTTTTCTTTACAATTTTAGTAATATTTAATTTTATTTTCACATTATATTTACTGAATTCTAATTTATTTAAATATTTTAAAATAAAATAAATTGCACATTCTCTTACAATATATATACATAATATGCTTTTGAATGCGATTTAGTCATCATTACTTATAACTGTTGCTGTTTGAAAGTTATTTTTAAAATAAAATCATGAGTAATTCTTGCTACATAGTTATGGATGATGACAAATATTATTTTTGTATCTAATATTTGAAAGAAATATATATATAGCATATAATGTTGCTGATATAGTTATTACTCTTTCAAGCTTCAATGACTTAGAATTGCCTTGTTACTATTTTACAATTCCGTTTAGCTTTTTCATGATGAGCATCAATTACAGAATTTTTAATCTGCTATTACCCATTTTTCAAAACAGAAATTTTTGCCTAAATTAATCAAGATAATATCTTTAATAAATAAGACAAAATTTACAATGAAAAATAACTCATGGAAAACAATCGAGGATTCTGAGCACCTTATCTGGGATCACATAATGTACATGATTTGCATACTATTGCACAAACTGAGTTTTGTTACATATCTAATTGTCTAAATTCACTTTAGATCTGTTATTTATATCTTTACAATCGAAATTTGTGCCTTGTGCATATTTATACAAAAATTTTAACTGTATTACCCATTATATATATATATATACAGGGTGTTTCGCTACCAGACCGACAAACTTTGAGGGATGATAGTAGACATGAAAACAAACATTATTAAATGGGGAACCATGGGGCGCAAACGTCTTCTGTAGGAGCTAGCGGCCATTAAAGTTTGAGGTCCAAAATTTCAAACGATGATAAAAAACGGAAAAAAGGGTCGATTCGTTTGCGGTTTTCACGAAAACATACTTTATATCACGTTTTTCTGAGAAAAAAATTTCAAAGGTTATGTTCAAAAATTGTCGATAGAGGGCGCTTTAGACTTTAGAGTAACGAACAGTGACTTTTTACCGCTATTTTGTGTATGGGGTTGAAATTATTCTAAAGTTTAGACTTTAACTTAAATTTTAAGCCCAAAAACGGAAACATTGGTATCGGGTAACTAGCAAATATTAAACTGTGAACAGAGGGGGAAATTTTAAACGCTCATAAATATTGGACAAACAAATCGATTTTGTTGCAGTTTGCGTGTAAGTCATTAACTTGGTAATTATTTTATTCAAAATGATGTACAGCTTTGGTGCCCTCATTTTTTGATAGAGGGCGCTTCCGACACATCTCTGACATTTCAAAGGCATTACTCCTGGGTGTTTTACTACCAGACCATCATACTTCCAGGAAGTGTTAGGGATACAAAGATGACTTAGAATCGCATAGAAATGTAACGTTGGAAATGCATTTTTTGCAAGTTACGGTTAAAGGAAGCAGAGAAAAAAGTAATAGAAACAGAAAGACACTTTAGTGCGAGAAGAGCGACACGTTAATGTCACAGAAACCAGTTTATTTAAAGGTTTTACTAGAAAAGGTGTTTGAAATTACGACCAGAAGTAGTCCGGCAAGTTTGACAGCGACGGTAGATGGCGCTAAACCGTAATGCGCCTGCACAAAGATCACTTTGAAGTGATCATTCTCGAACCGGTTCCAAAAGTAGCAGAATGACGTATTTGAACGATGAACAGCACGATAGGGCTCCTCCACATTTTACCAATGACGTTTACCGACAATTCAAACTAACATATGGACAGTGGTGGATAGGTCATGGTAGCCCGGTTCATTGGCCTGCCAGATCGCCGGATCTATCATGTATGGACTTCTTTTGCTGGGGTCAAATAGAAAATTGGGTGTATGATACTCCCGTACCATCAGTTGAAGATCTCGCAGCTGGTATTTCTGTAGCTGCCAGAAAACTATCAGAGATGCCAGGAAACTTTCAAAACGTGAGGAATTCCGCGTGACGCCGCTGTCAAGCATACCGGACTACTTCTGGTTGTAATTTTGAACACCTTTTCTCGTAAAACCTTTAAATAAACTGTTTTCTGTCACATTAACGTGTTGTTCTTTCTCTGGTGTTTCTGTTATTTTTTTCTCTGCTTCCTTTAACCGTAACATGCAAAAAATGCATTTCCAACGTCACATTCCTATGTGATTCCAAGTCCTCTTTGTATCCCTAACACTTCTTGGAAGTATGATGGTCTGGTAGTAAAACACGCAGTAGTAATGCCACTGAAATGTCAGAGATGTGTCGGAAGCGCCCTCTATCAAAATATGAGGGCACCAAAGCTGTAAATCATTTTGAATAAAATAATTACCAAGGAAATGACTTACACGCAAACTGCAACAAAATCGATTTGTTTGTCCAATATTTATGAGCGTTTAAAATTTCCCCCTCTGTTCACAGTTGAATATTTGCTAGTTACCCGATCCCAATGTTTCCGATTTTGAGCTTAAAATTTAAGTTAAAGTCTAAACTTTAGAATAATTTCAACCCCATACACAAAATAGCGGTAAAAAGTAACTGTTCGTTACTCTAAAGTCTAAAGCGCCCTCTATCGACAATTTTTGAACATAACCTTTGAAATTTTTTTCTAAGAAAAACGTGATATAAAGAATGTTTTAGTGAAAATCGCAAACGAATCGACCCTTTTTTCCATTTTTTATCATCGTTTGAAATTTTGGATCTCAAACTTTAATGGCCGCTAGCTCCTACAGAAGACGTTTGCGCCCCATGGTTCCCTATTTAATAATGTTTGTTTTCATGTCTACTATCATCCCTCAAAGTTTGTCGGTCTGGTAGCGAAACACCCTGTATATATATATATATATATATATATATATATATTATTGGTTTGATAGAAATAACAGTTCAAAAAAAGGATGTATTCAAATGTGACATTGTCAATTAATATTTTGCTACAAAAAGTTAAAAACAGAATTATTTTCCTGCAGGTCTGATTTTTTTAAAACTTGAACTAAAAATTTTAAGTCATTGGAGAAAGAACCTAGCTATTAAAATTACTTTTAAGATTTGTAATAATGAGCAACCTTATAATCAGTTCTTAATTTTTAATAAGAAAAACTATTTTTGATAGCCCTTCTTTTAAAAAGTATTATTAGCATGGCAGAAAGTATTCAGAACATATATAAATAAATAAATAAAAGAAATATGCAACAACAATCTTATTTCTTCAGTCTTTATGCTTTTGTATTATTTCTTTTTTGCTAATCTTTGTTCAACATCAGACTTTCGTGAAATGCAGTCTATTATACTCAAAATGCATCGCTATTATTTTAATGTTCTTTGTAAAACTAAATAGTGGTATGACATACATTGGAACATTACAATGAATATAATTATATCTAACTATAATAATTATATTAGCAAGATGTTGAAGGCATTTTCACAGCAGATACTGTCAGAATGTGCATGAGTTTAGCTCTTTGGTCATAACTTGCCTTAACCTGTTTCGTTCGTGGAATCATGCAGCATTCATAGCAATACTTTTTTTGCATCTTTGATAATATCTTTGAAACTTCTAGTTACTTGTACTGATTGTGATGTCAATTAGCCTTCTATGAAGATTTTTTTTCTTCCATTGTAATGACTCAGAACAATTTTACATTGAGAACAGGAGGTGATCATCTAATTGATCATGTTGAGCATTACTTTTATTCATTGTAAACTTACTTTCTAAAAATATTTTGCATTTTTTTGGTTTCTACCACATCTCAATATATTCTTTAGCTGCTTTCTCTCTAGAAGATGGAAGTTTTTTTTCTTTTTATATTATCCCACAGGAACTAGAATTTTTTTATACTGTTTAGACACATAGGTATTGTACCCCAATCCATCTGATGAGGCATATTCCTTGTATCTGAAGACAATTCTGAATATTTTATCAAGCAATAATTGATTACTTTGAAGAGTAGTGAGTATTTGACTGCATTTAAGGTATCATAACTGATATATACTTTAGCAATTTTTAGAAGCACACTCTGAATTTCCAAAATCCTACCTCTTCAATATTTACTACTACTTCTATAGAAATATGCTTGTATGTGATTCCATGCCGATTTTTAAACCGGTCTAGCCTTCACTTAACAGTCAAAAGTTTTATTGAAATTCTTTGATATCAGTGAAGCTTTCAGTTTCACTACTGGTCATTAAGAAATATGTTCAAAATCCAAATATGCAAGTCAACAAGATCCTTTATAGACCATCAAATTTCTTGGTTTTTACCTTCATTCACTTGGGAAAATAAGCTATTTAAATTTTGTAAACTGTCTGAATTTTTTAGCAAAATACATAATATTAAATCCAAATAATAATAATATATTGATTTTGCAATTTTTTTTGAAAAAATTATTTATCATATCCTTCAGTTATCTTTTTATATTTATTTGATACACATAGTGTATCTTTATCAGTACACTTTTGATTAGTCACACAATTATCAGTACACTTTTGATTTTATTACCATATTAACAGGAAATGTGGTAAAATTCGACATTTGAGATGACTTCATGAAACTTGTAATGCAAGTAATACCAGCCATAAATAAAACAGGAGTAGACAAACATTAGAAGAACATTTTCTTTTTTCTTTTAATTCTTTTAAAAAGCACACATTACTGTAGAAAAGCATTATTTGTTAATATACATGAAGAAAAAATAAGAATTGATAACATACGCTGCACAAAGAAGAAATAATAAATAAATAAATAAATATATATATAATAAAAATTCATTTATTTTCTCTACCTCAGTAAAAACATACACCAAGCAAAAAAAAAATGATAATTAGTATGCAGAATCAAGAAAGAGATGCATTGTACTAGTTTAGAGAGTTTCTTTTAATTCAAACATCTATTACTTTACTCATTAAGTAATATTCACCTTTATTAATCTGGTATTAAATAAGGTTCACTATTCAAAAATAGTATTAGACGTCTGATTTTTTTTTTTTTTTTAAATGTTAAATTAGCAACTCTGGAGAATTAAAATAAATTCCCATCTTTGCCTATGAATTTGTTGTGTATTGAGCATGATATTTTAAGCAAAGGACCGAAGCATTACTATATATTAACATTGTGTAGTAATGTTTTTCTTATTAAACATTATAAATTTGCATTAGTCTTATGAGAGTTGTTTAACATATTAAGTGCCATGTCAGTCACGGGTAACTGGATGTCTAAAATATGATATAAAATAAAAAAATTACATTGTTTTTAGTAATTACTGAAAATTTATTTAAAATTTATCCAACTTTTATTTATTACAGGATTATGCTTTTTTAATAATTACCCAAAACAATATGTTTTTTAAAAAGTTTTATGTAATATTTTACACTGTCAGTCACCAGTGACTGGTGTGGCCTAAACAGAAAGTTTAGAGTCAATCACCATGGTGCTCAATGTGTTAAGGGACTGGAAAAAATCTGTGTATTAATCATGAGTGTCTTAATGGAATTCAACTAGACATATGTTTGGATAGACAAACATTACATGTGAATAAAATTTAAATCATTATAAATCTTGATTCATTAAATTGAGAATCAGAATTAGTTTATTATTATTATTATTATTATTATTATATCTCCAAATTACTAAGAAGTATTGTTTCATTTTTGTTAAATTTTTACTTCGTTTATTATTATTTTCATTAGTGATATAATATGTTTGTTTGTGTTTCTCTTT
Organism: Maratus speculifer; assembly: GCA_964019185.1. Lineage (NCBI taxonomy): Eukaryota > Metazoa > Arthropoda > Arachnida > Araneae > Salticidae > Maratus > Maratus speculifer. The sequence continues at coordinate 275,744,104 of OZ025290.1, forward strand.
ATCTGTTACTATTATTTCCTGCCATGAAAGTCTATATAGACTTGATTATATATATATATAGCTTTATTGTTAATGACGTTTAGGTGTTTTTTTACAAATAACAGTTTCAAAGTGCCTTATTTTGGAGAAGTGTTATTTATTAATTATGTGATTTTTAATTCTTAAAAATTTATATTATATACCGGGTGATCCAGAAGTCCCGGGACTTTTGAAATGCTAATAATTAGAAAACCATAAACAATAGAAGTATGCGGTTTTCACAGAAATGCTGAGAAACTTGTGGGATTTGTTTTTTCGATGAAAAAAACATATTATGTTAGTTGCACTTTTTGACAGCAGGTGGCGCTAAAATTGATAGTATTGTTTTTATAGTATGATACAGCTCATTTAAAAGAACGAATTAGTGTCCAAGGGTTACAAAGTTTAATCATGACGCTCATGGCTTATAAGTACCGCCGTGAGCCGAAGCAAAAAAGCGTGCACAGTATCCTCAGAGCAGAAAGAAATTCCAGATAAAAATTTCAGTTCATCGTGATATCACAAGTTTACTGCACTCACCATGAACTGGTGATTTCTACAGAATATTGGCATAGAATCCTACCTAATTTACGATTGTAACAGACATTTGGGGTCTCTTGTTTCTATTACGATCTTCCAATGAGCCTTTTTCTCAAACCTTGCTTACCATAGCATTTCACATTTGCAATGGTCATCGATTCTTTTGCAATTTTAACTTGACGTATTGTACGATATGAAAACAACGCGACCTTCGAAGGTGTGTCTAAACATAGTCTAGACAATGTCTAAACACTGCAGTTGCTCATGAAATTTTGTATCAAATTTCCCTTACAATGCAATTTCATTTACCTTACAAAAAATGTTTGAACATAAACCACCCTTAAAACGAAATCTCATCAATATCATAGAAAAGAAGTTTCGCAATGAACTCATGTGTCTATATAACGCATGGTATAGGTACATTCAGTCTTATACAACAGCGCCACCTATTGCTAAAAATGATAACTATATATATTTAAAAAAATTCATTCTAAACAAAAATCCCACATGCTTCTGAGCATATATCTGAAAACAGAACCTTTGTATTATACATAGTTTCCTAATTATTAACTTTTCAAAACTCCCGAAACTTCTGGATCACCCGGTATTTTGAATTATTGTTACAAAATATTATGCTATAGCACAAAAATTTGAAGTTTAAAAATGTGTACCTTATTTCAGTAGAGTTCTTGAATTATTATTGAATTTTTTCCCTTAAAAATGTACTTTCATTTCTGTAAATCATTTATAAATGTTTTAAGGCAATATTTTAGATATAAATCATTTTTATAGCAAACAATATTACTCAGTTTTTTTTTTTTTTTTTTTTTTTTTTTTTTTAATTCTGAAAATTGGCATTTTTTAAAAATAACTTGATTAGATATTGTAAAGTTGTTTGCATTATTACATAAAATTATGGGTTTTAGTTATAACCTCTTCGCTACTGGCGATTACTACAGTATTTTTAATTATTACTGAATTATTTCTTCTCTCGTTTGACTTCAGAGCGAGATTTTTGTTTTATTTTCATTAGCTCGAATCTTAGAATTCGAAACATATTATTCTTTTATCGAAATTTCATTTATATTTGAGTATCATCAATAAAATGGGACAAAACTGATGTACCCATTTGGGTACTCAGGGACTGAAGAGGTTAAGTATGATATCAAGTGAGTGTATTGTTTAAATTGAAACTACTTTTCAAAGTAGAAGTAGACTATTTCTAAACAATTGTCTTAAATTTAAGAAATATATTTAAGTTATAACTTTTTTTTCCCACCCTATCAATCAACAAGCTTTTTTGTCAAGTAGTATAATTTAATATCAAATTTATTCCTATTTTCACCAGATGATTATTATAAGAAAGTATATTTTTAGTGACAATCTATATGGTGTCAATTAATTTTTCTTTTAAAATTGGTATAGAAAAGTTTTATAATAAATACAAATGTTACATAAATAAATATTTTGACTCGTGCAGAATAAAAATCTATTAAGAATGTATACCTAAAAAAACATTTTTATATTTTATATGACTTATTTCCTTTTCAAATTAACCCCTTGACTTCTGGGCTTAATTTTTTGACATTGAAGGGCTATACACCAGGCTATAGTTTAAAGAAGTATATAGTGTAGAATACAACAGGTAAAGTCTAAAAAAAAAAAAAAAAAAAAATTACATTTTCACCAGACGGTGCTGTGATAGAGTTTATTGTACTGAATGAATAGGAATCCTGTGTGTTTTTAGATATCTATGATGCAATTTAAACTACAAAAAACTTATTTTTGAAAGATAAATTTTGCAAAAAACAGATTTAGATTGTAATATTTGATAGATTAGGAATGAATGAAAATTATTTTAAATTCATTCAAGGGTGTATTTTTAATTCATTTAACACCACATATTTTAAAATGCTGTAATTAATGATCATTTTAACACTTTCAAGCAATAAATTTGATGGCAGTGTCTTTTTTATTTTTTTTTTTATTTATTTATTTATTTATTTTTAGCATTTATCTAGATTAAAGTTGTCCATTGTACAGGGATGCCACTTTTCCGCCAAATGGCGGATTTCCGCCTTTTTTTAATTTTTAAGAATCCGCGATTTTTGTTAAGCGGTCACAAAATAACTATTTTCGTCAAACGATCGCAAAATAAATATCGATTTTCGTCGAACCACTGCAAAGTAAAATAGCGATTTTCTTCAAACGACCGCAAAATAAAACGGCTATTTTCGTCAAACGATCGCGAAATAAAACGGCTATTTTCGTCAAACGATCGCGAAATAAAACGGCTATTTTCGTCAAACGATCGCGACATATAACGGCTATTTTCGTCAAACGATCGCGACATATAACGGCTATTTTCGTCAAACGATCGCGAAATAAAACGGCTATTTCATCAAACAATTGCGGTATAAAACAGCGATTTTTTTTCAAACGATCGCAACAGAAAACGGCGACTTTCGTCAAACAATCGTTATGTAAAATGGCGATTTTCGTCAAACGATCACCATGTAAAACAGCGATTTTCGTCAAGCGATCGCAATGTAAAACGGCGATTTTCGTCAAATGATCGCATAATAAAACGGCAATTTTCGTCAAATGGTCGCGAAATAAAAAGGCGATTTTTGTCAAACGATTGCGATTTAAAGCAGAGATTTTCGCCGAACGATCGCGAAATAAAACGGCGATTTTTGTCAAACGATCGCGACAGAAAATAGCGATTTTTGTCAAACGATCACGAAGTAAAACGCCGATTTTCGTCTAACAATCGCAATGTAAAATGGCGATTTTTGTCAAATGATCGTGATGTAAAATGACGATTTTCATCAAATGATCGCGATGTAAAACGGCAATTCTTGTCAAAGAATCGAAAAAAAAATCATAGTCTTTAGCCTAGTTACCTAAATTAATTTAAAATGATGCAATGCATAAAACTCCTCATTAAATCTGCTGCTGGGTTACCTTAACTGGTCTAAAGTATTGTGAACTAAAGAAAATATCATTTTTATTTACACTTATAAGTTTTTATGCACAATGAATTAACAGTATATTTCAAACTTTTTGACAAATGCACATTTAGAAACACTTTTGTCAAAAGTTTACGAGAAGGGGGGAGGGAGGGAAGATGGTTTCTTTCTTTTTAAAAAAAATAGTTTATTATAAATTTAATTCTTTATTTAGTTTGTAGCAATAGTTAGCAATAAAGTTTACAAAATTCTCGCATAATTGTTTTGAAAAATGTTGTAAATTTTACTTTATGCATAATTTCCTCTTTTTTGTTAATTTCTGAGTGGCATCCCTGATTGTAGAAGGTTTTACAACAATATATAAGACAAAATTTTATTGTGAAAGGTCAGGAAAAATCTGCAGAAGTCAGTGAATTTATTTACCAGAATCGTATAGGAACCTCGTAAATGTCTGTATCATGAAACTCATTTTCAACCACTGCCCTGTTATATTAGTTGCATATCACAAACCAATCCGGTTCAAATATGTAACCATTACTGTATAGTGAAGTGAACAACATATGGGGTGTATGTCATGGTTGTTGATTACTGAAACGTATGGATGTACGCAGCATAACTCATGGAGGTCCAGGGGTTAAAATCCTGTTTAAAAAACAACCTGGAATCATATCATTTATAACTAATTTTTCATAATTAGTATTCCCCATATAAGATTGATTTATATTGATAGTCAGTGAGCATATTTGTGATGAAATAAATACATAAACATTGAATACTTCTTGGAACAGGTAATAATTTTTAAAAGCAGAAAAAATAATTACAAGCATAAGTTTTTATATCTTGTAATGTAGATATGTCCCCCACTTTTTTTTTTTTTTTTAAGCAGTGTGTTATTTTGATTTACAGTTCTGCTTTTAAGATAGATTCACTTAACTCTTGTTGATTTCATTCCTTTATAATAAAAAACATTTTGGATCATCCAATTAGCAAATTTGAGAAAATTTATATAACTTTTTCTATCTTTAAAGGGGTGCATGCTGAAATGTTATGTAAAATTAAAAATAATGTGCTACAATTTGTCATAGTTTTTACAAATTTAAAAATTTACTCAAAATAGAAGTATAAAATTTCAGATATTTTTTCACAAACAAAATTTCATTTTCAATGCACTTCAATTTCATTGTATTTTCACAAACAAAATTGATCATACTATTTCAAAAAAGGTGCCATTGTATTTTGTTGATGTGTTAAAATCCACATGTTTTTCAATCATTGTTGCTTATAATTTTACAGCAAAGACTTTAATCTATGCATCCTCCAATCTTAAGAGTTATTTGACTATAACAAACATTATTCCAAAGCACAATATATTATTACCACTAATTGTGTGTGAATAATTGTATAGCTTAATATACTTTAACTTGTTATTAATTAAATTTTTTTATTGATGTAGCTATTAATAGAAATTAAAATAATAATCAATGTTGTTATGTTATTGAAAATGCATACTGCATAAACTGTGCAAAATTTATTCCTTGAATATTTCCATAGTTATCTCAAATTTCCCTTTAGCATTCTAAAAAACTTAATTCTGCTTGCTTTTATATTTATAACTTAATTTAATTTTATATAAAAACTATCATTTTTGCTTGTTTGGACTATTTCAGTAATCTATTTTATTTTTATACAGTATTATTTTATTAAACATTTAAGACAGTCATCTAGATTTATTGACTAGATTTTTCTTATTTTATTTAATAACTATTATGAGCATGAAAATTTTCACATTTGCCAATGTAATGCTTAGGTGATTAATAATAAATTTTACTTTAATTCTAAGGAAATCTTTGCATTATGACTCAATTGGTTAAACTTTATATTATTTATGTATTGCAAACTAATATTTTATAGTGTATTTTTTGTAATAATGCATATTACTGCTGTTAAATAAGTTGTACATTTTTAAAGTTTAAAAGTTTAATAAATATGTTTTTGTGTTGCATTCTTTTGTATTAAAACTTTAAATGTTTCTGAAAACAAAGTGTAAGATGTGTGCAGTGTTAAAGGATGTACATATTTAAAGACAGGTATAAATGTTTATTGGCACAAAATATCTTGTATGAATGTAGAAGACCCTTTTTGTTGAATATATTTTGCACCAACAGCTATGACAACTTCCTTGTTGATAAGATTTAGAAATCATTAAATGACTTCATCTAATTATTTTTTATTATTATTATTATTATTTGGGCTTACTTTTTCATAAAAAGTCACCTTTTAATGTAAAGTTTTATTTTGAGAATATTGAATGGAACCTATTTGAATATTTTTTTTAATAATGTACAAGATTTCAGTACAGAGTTAATAAATATGATATGATCATAATTTGTGATACTAATGAATTGTTATTTATTCTCAAGTTGTCAAAATTTTTAAGGTTTAGAGATTTTTTAAAACTTCTATTAACTTGTTATTGATATAAAGACAGATATTATCCAGTTCAGAGTTTTATAATAATTTGATGTGCCTTTATAAATCTGGCCTTTTCTGTTAGCTGCCGCATAAAAATATATAAATGAATCATTTTAAATTCTTTACCTTTAACTACAGCCATTACAAATGTAGATTCTTTTTTTTTTTTTTTTTTTTTTTTTTTTGTATAATTTTAAGTATTGTAATTATATTAACACAATATCATCTGTCATATTTTTTACACATTTATATGCACATATATTAAAGCATTCTATGTTTTATGTGATGTTTTACTGCATTAAATGGGTATATGATATGAATATCTCAGGTTTTGTGTTATTTTGTATAATTGATCTTTCAATTGCACTTAACATTAATGCTACTAATCAAGCGCCATTATTTTTTATTCTTATAGAAACTTGGTATCTGTTTTGTACAGCGGATTGAAGTATAATTGATCCAATATAGTTCCTCATAGGATTCACACGGTTTCTTATTGTTGAGGGAACAAACTTTTTGGTTTACTATGATAACGTTCCCATTAGAGATATACTCCCCACCTTTTCTGCATAAAGACAAAATTTACAAATTTCAAGATTATCATGTTTATATTTATTACAACAATTATAAGACACTCTTCTTGTTACATCATTTCTTAACCAGAGTTTAATGACTGGTTGTTTTATCTACTAGCTTTAAATTTGTCCTTAACTAAAACACAAAAATCTTTAACTAAAGGTTCCTCAAATAGTGAAATTATTTAAAAAATTCTGCAAGGACATAAAAGTTAAAATAAGCTACTGTACTGAATGGCAATCAGCCATTGGACATTGGTGAAGGTGTTTCCATTGATTTATAGTTAACACATTATATTTCTTTAAACATTGTGCACATCATGCATTAATATTCATTTCTCTTTTCAGCATTAACTCTTGCACTTAGTTTATGACTTCAAAAAATATTTGAAGATGATTTTATTTTTCTAACTTTGTTTAATTTTTATTTTCTCTTATTAGTTTGTTTGTGAATATAAAAGCTTTAATCTATTTAAAGTATTTTGCGTGTATTATAATGGTTGAAACTATGTTAAATTATTCATGTTTTTGCTCAAAAGCATCGCATTTAACTTTTTCATTCTTTTTGATGTTTGTATATTTATGTTACTCATAATAGTGTTGAATATATTTTAGATGTTATTTATCAAAAAAGTTCCTGATTTACGCTTTCTGCTAACACAATTTGATAATAATATTATTTTCTATTCTTGCATAAATTGCACATAACTTATTTCTTAGATGTTTTTATTATTATCTGAAATTTATATTTATCACTTTGAAAAATTTAATGCTGCTTGTTTTTATACATATAATTTAATTTAATACATTTAAAAACTATCAAAGGATATTTGAATTTTATGGAAATTTTTGAATTTAAATAATCTATTTTATTTTTATTCAGTATTATTTTAGTAATCATTTAAAATAATTGCATAAATTTAATATAGATTACCTTTGTTAAAGACTATATTTCTCTTTTAATTTTTTTTTTTTTTTTTTTTTTAATATATATTTCAAGTATCAGTTAAACATTAATTCCTCAGTGTTGTATTTGCTTTGATTTATGTAAAAAAGTAAAATCATATGTTTAAATTAAAATATTTATTAAATAATAAGAAGAAATGTAATAAAACATAAATTTTTAGAATGTTTTGAAATATTTTTTAGTAAAATCTTTTGTAATATAAAATTAATATCTATTCTTCATATTCTGAAAGATATTAATAATTTGCATTTATTTTTTCTATTTCTATATATATTTTTTTTCTTTTGTAGATATGTAAACATGATTTATTCATACATTAAGATTTTTTTTTTTTTTTCTGTGTTACTTCCATTTCTTTATCTGTTAGAAAAGTGTCTGATTTATGATTAAGAAAGGGAATTCTTCTTTACTTTTAAGGAAGCAAAACAGTTTTCAGTTTTAGAGCACAATGAATGTAAATTTAGTTGAATTTCTGTGTATTTCTGACAATGAAAATGTGATAACGAATTGTTTTATTTAAGTAAAAATGTCTGCTGTTATGATTTTGTGCACACAATGTATTTTAAAATGTTTGTAAAATTTAAGTATCAATTGATGCCATTTTTTGTAAGTTTTTCAATATGTTAGTAACATGAAATCTACACTATTGATTTTCTTGTGTATTTGTTCATATATATTTGTGCACAAATATACACCTCACAACTGTTTTTATGCTAGCTATGAACTTGTGCCATAAAAAAATCATTTGTTTTCATAAATGTATATGGAAAATATTTCATGGGATATTTTGTGATATTAATATGAGACTGCATGTTGCTTGTCAAATTAACATTTTGTGGGATCACTTTTTTAAGCAAAGCAGAAGTTCTCATTTGTGAGTTTGTTTAAAATTTGTAAAATTTGCTTTTGTTTATACTCAAACTAGCTGGCTAGTGCTTTTTTATTTCTCAGCTCTTTTTTTTTTTTTTTTTTACTCTTTTAAGTTTTTATTTCTATCTTTTTATATGTGAAACAGGCGCAAAGATTATATCAGGTTATACACAACTTTTTCAATAAATTTAGTCTAATTTTGAAGAGTAGCAGTGCTATTTTTAAGTGTAATATCTGTTTCACTTTATCGGTCACATTGCAGGAGTAAAAAAGGTTGAAACTTGTAAATTGTCATGATAGTTTTATCTCTTAAATAAAGACACATGATTAAAATAGAAAATGAAAATAATTGTTATTCTAAGTTATGTATATTGGCCATACATGATGGAAATGAAAATCACTTGCATCACACAAGATGTGGTTTTGACATTGACGATGAATATTGTCAATAAGTATGAAAATTTCTGAGTGAAACATAGAAAAATTATATAATGTTGCCTAAGTATTTAGTTATATTTTTAGAGATGTTTATTTATTTGTTATGTCTGTTGTCACAAGTCTTACTCATTGTAAATAAAGTCCTAAATATGTGCCTTTGGCCACCTTTAGAAAAAAAGAAATTTTTTGCTTAAGCTAAAAATTGTCTGTTAAAAATACATATGTTTATAAATCTAATATAAATTATTTTATTTAATTAGACATTAAAATAAATTTTTAAAAAGTTTATTGCTGTATTGCAGCATTATTTGGCTTATCTTTTTAAAATCATACAAGAGTGGTATAATCTAGCATAATATTGATCTATGTTATCATTGTTATTGTAGTTACTAATTAAATTCAAATCTTGAAAGAAATTTTTCTTTTAATTAAATTGTATACTTTTATAGGCTTGTAGTTTGTCCTTTATATTTTTGAACATGCTTATTCTGTGTACATTTGCATGCTAATAAATTGTAAAATATTTTTGCTATGATATCCTGTTACAGTTTTCTCTCTTGCTTTTATTGTTCAAGCTATGGTGCACATATCTTGTGTACAGTTTTATATGATATTAAAGTATCAATTTTATTGCAATGTGGATTGTCTTTATTTGGAAACTCTTGCTGATTGATTAAATTAATTATGCCAGGGTTTTGAATTCAGGCAATTTTGTTGCAGAGAACATAACTATCCTCATATAGAAGAAACATAAAGTGCATATATTGCTATATGTGTGAAATAGTTACTTTTGATCAATAGATTGCATCATTCCATATTTGCACAGGTAACAGGTTCCAAAAACCAATATAAAAATAAACATATTAATAATATAATTTATAAAAAAGACTTTGATCCCCAACTCTATAGCAGTCAAATCTATCAATGCATATTTAAAGCAAATGCAATAAGAACATGAATATTATTTATATGTTTTTAATTAAAAGAAATTTATCCAAAAAAAATTTCATTATATTTTTACAGTAGTTACAATTGTAACACAATTTAAAATTAAAAGGTCAGACAAATAATGCAATACTATTGTCTTTCTTTTACTTTACAGTAAAGTAAAATCATTGAAAAAAAAAAAAAATCAAGCTTTATTTTCTTAAACAAGTTGAATGTATATTCTGCCATTGCAGAATTCAGTTTCGCCTCCGATTAGAAAAAGAAAAAAAAAATCTATAGAGGTCTTTTAGAAGGGCGACCCCGTTTAGAATGCAATGAACTAACTTAATTTTTCTTGTGTTTATCAATATAATAGCAAACAGAATGGCGTGAAATACCCAATTGATTAGCAATTTCTCTTTGAGACATTGGAATGGCAGAATAATAAAGAGATACAATTTGACGTGCTACTTCTTCATTGACTAGATTCATAAAAAACAGATTTTTTCTTTAGTTTAAATGCTTTTTTATAGACTCTGAGAAAAAGGGAAATGCATTTTAACAATAAAACAAGTGGAATCCCATCGAATTCGACGAATGGAATGTTTAAAAGACCCGATCGATTTGGTTTAAAAAAAAGCAAAAGTAATTACATTATTGAATCAATATATAATAAATATATTTCCAAACTTAATGTCTAGTTTGCCAGTTACAATTTTGTATGCAAATATTCACACATCTTCAGTTAAAATTGTAATCTGAGTGCTGGCGAAATCCAGAAATTTTATTTTATATGCACTCACAGAAAAATAGTTTTATTAAAAAAAAAAAAAAACCAATTTCATTTTTACTATGACATTATTTTCGCTAACTGAAGTCATCTGAAAGTAAAATCTCAATCTCAGTGTCCATAATGAAAAGAAATATTGAAATGTAATATCGTTATGAGTAAAAATGCGATGTTTTAAATAGTGACGTCTTTCTCTTCAAATGTTGTTTTAAAAGTTACTGTTATTAGTAATAAGAAAAAGGCATGTGTAATAATATTGTAATTCCCATTTATCTGGTTGCTGAATGACATCATTTTCCTCATTTGAAATTTTTCTTATTTTGCTTTAGACATTAATTTTTATCATAAATTATTTTCTATTATTTTATTTATATTATTAATATTATTTCTCCATAAATATATATTTTTTTTTACCTCAATTAGTGCATAATTATACGCAATCATTTTATTGTGGTTAAAGATTTACGAAAACAATTAACTTTTTTCTTTTAAATGCGAGGACATATTCACTGATGAAATAAAGCTTCTGACTGGTAAAAATTGATAATGAAAAATAAATTTTTATTATCGAGAGAAAAGCTAAACTGAGTTGTCACCATTTTGAAGAAATATCATAAAAAGCATTTAAAATTAAAAATAAAATATAAAAATGGAAATAAATTAAAAAATAGCTAAAATAGGCACAATTACAAATAAATAACTTTCATTAAAAAAATTAATTATCAAAATCGGTTGATTAGAAAATTCAGGGCTGATGACTAAAAACACAGCTAGGTCTTTTAAATATATAGATTGTATGAATGTCTTGTTTTAACGGCCAGATTATGAAAAAGTGGGCCACAATTTTTGACACGACACTTTTTAGCTTGTCTGAAAGAAATAGCATCCGAGGCTAAAAAAACAAGAATGTGAAAGTAAAAAAAATAACTAAATATATATATGTACTAGCTGTCCTGCCCGGGCCCGTGATGTTGTTCAGTTTTCAAATGTGTTATTTGCTTTCTAAATAACCCTTAAATTAAACTCAAATTTCTATGATTTTATATCTTTAAGTGCATTTTGTCAAAATTTATTTTTTTTAAACGGAAAAATCGCAAAAAGATATTGAATTGAAAGCACATGCTATTTGTTTTTTTGTTTTCTATGTAATTTGATTTTTTGGAAACTATGCGAACCGAGAGCGAACGAAACCGCGATGGAACATTCAGGTTTTTACTGAATTCGTAAAAATTTTCACACATTTTATTTTGTAAAAAAAGAATTCTATCCATACAAAAGTTCCAAAATTTTTGAAAGTAATGTAAAACTGGTTTGTTGAAAGGCTCTAAAAAGATTGTGCTAAAATATGGGCATCTAGTTACTTTTAGCCGGGATGTAATTCGTGTTTGTCGGTGTATTTGAACGGGTTAAATCTCATATATTTTTTTAAACAAATTGCAACATACATTATGAGAATGTTTTAGCTTTAAGAAAATATTTTCGGTTTGTCAGGACGTGATATAGAATTGCACCCTGCAAAGGCGAAACCGCGATGATACGATCTGGTTTTTATTGATTTTCTCAAATTTTTCGCACTTTTTATTTTGTAAAAATTATTTCTACTCGTCCGAACGTTTTAAAAATTTTTAAGAAGGTGTAAATTTGATCTATTTAGATGCTTTTAAAAGTTTGGGCTGAAATATGTAAGCTTAGATACTTGTAGCGTAGAAAAAATATTCTATTCGTGAGTCGCAAAGTGCCTCCTTTTGCCGGTGTATTTGAAAGAGTTAAATCTTATATTTTTAAACTGATTGCATCATAGATTATAAAAATGTTTTTAAGCTTAAAGAATATGTTTTTTGTTTACCGGTACCTATAGGATTGTGTTTTGCTAAGTCAAAACCGCTATGAAAACGATCTGTTTTTTATTGATTTCATCAAATTTTTCGCGCATTTTATTTTGTAAAAAATATTTCTATCCGTCCGATCGTGTCGAATTTTTTGTAGGGAGTATAAATTTGGTCTATTGAGAAGATTTTAAAAGATTGAGTTGAAATATGCACGTTAAGATAATTTTAGCTTGGAAAAAATACCCTCTCTGCGAGTCGCAAAATGACTTTCTTTTGCCAGTGTATTTGAAAGGGTTAAAATCCAAATATTTTAAAACCAATTACACCATCAGTCAGAAGAAAGTTTCAACTTTAAGATCTTTATTTTTATATCTTAAAAATTACGCCCTGGAGGGGCATTGACAAAAGGGAGAAAAATAGTTTTGGAAAAAACGACCATTTTTGAATATTTGTTTTCAAAGGGTTAACTGCAACACTTTTTCGAATTGATTATTTCATTTGAGACCTAAAAATATGATCTTTCGAAATATGTCTCTTAAGTTTAACTACATCGAGCAGTTTGGTTGATTTGGATTTAAACAAAATGATCCCAAAACAGAAATAAACGGGAGGAAAAGGTTCTTCCTCCGATTAGATGCGTAATTGAGTTTCTGCGCATGTGCAAACGTTTTCTTTCCCAGAACATTTAAAAAATGACTTTTTGATGAGAGTGAGTTCCGCTTCATAATTAATATCTATGAAACTAATCAAAAAATTAAAATTATGAGCATCAGGTGCATCAGGAGAGGTATTGGGTTACTCTCAAAAAAAATTTGAGCTTCGTACGTGCTGTAGATTTTGCTAGCCATCGCAGACACACACACGCAGACAGAGCGTTTTGTTCTTTTATTAGTATACTAGCTGACCCGCCCGGCGTTGCCTGGGTCCGTATTAACAATACTAAACGAACTTGAAATTTGTATGATTTTATCATTAACTGGAAGCATGCAGAAATGCATTGTCTGAAATACGTCGCAGCTGACTTTGTGAAAAATCGGTTTTAAAAACAACAACTAATATTAAGCTCTAAAAATACTTAAAATGAGCAATGAGAAACACGGGAGGGAACATGTATCCAACGATTGCGTTAGTTTCGTGTTAAAGTGTTGATATTTACCCGTAAAAATCACTGTTAAATCACGTAACTAATTATTTTTTTCGCATAGAAATCCCAAGTGAGATATTTTGAATTTCAAACTAATTATATCACTCTTAAATCCGACTATACCGTGAATGAAATCGATACGCGATGATAAAAAATTGGCATATAGTGTTATAATTTCAGTGCCATTTAACAAAAGTGTATATTTTTAATCAAAGCATGTGTAATGTTTACTCTGTGGACAAAATCCTAACCGTAAACTTTTGTACCGTAACCATAATCTGTCTGTAACTTAACTGCGACTTAACAGTACCCTACCGTAACTTAAATATAACACAAATGTAACCTAGCCGTCACTTTGAAATATCAATATAGAAGCATCATTTAAGATTTTGCTTGAAAAGTTAATATTCGTTCGTTAATGTCTTAAAATCGTCTGCACTCTGAAATCTAGATTTTAGACTAATATTTGTTATTTAAGTTTTCGCGCATGATTTTAAAAGAATGTTTTCATAAATATATTTTATATATTGACATAGAGTTATTAATATATTATTAAATCATAAAAAATTTTTCATCTACGTTCTAAAGTATTAAAAAGATCTGAAAAAAAAAAGAAAACTTTTAGTAATACAGCTCATATTCAAAATATTAGAATAATTACCTTTTTTTTAGAAATTGAAAATATCGTTTGGTAATTTAATGTCTTTTAATGAAAATATGCAAACGATATTTTTATTAAGAACTTATTGTTGATTAAACTTACTTGTTATCTTAAATTTAATATCATTTTTGAAAAGATTAATTGCAAAAAAAAAATTATTTTGAAAAGTCAAAATATTAGAATATTTATTCAAGTGGTTCAAAATATTAGAATATTTCACATTAATTCTCCTTTAATTATTACCAATTCTTAACTGGTGGCATCATTGATTAAATTCAGACTATTTTATTTAAAATCAGTATTCTTTTTTGCAGTTTGTTTCTTTTTCATCTTAAAATGGGCCGTGTGAGTGATATTCCTGAATCTACTAAACTTCGTATGGTTGATTTGTATCGACACGGTAAAAATCAATGTTTTATAGCGAATTATTTACATTGTTCGCAATCGAGCGTTAGTAAAATACTAACACAATATTCAAAAATTGGAAAATTTCAAAATAATCGCCGAAATGGTGGCCGAAAACCAAAAACATCTGCTAGAGATGACAGGAAACTGAAGCGTATAGTTAAGAAAAACCGTTTTAAAAGTGTGCGATTCTTGCACCGAAAATGGAAAGAAGAAGGAGTTGAAGTTTCTACATCGACAACATTAAGACTTCTCCATAAATTTAAATTTGAATCTCGTGTACCGAAAACAAAACCTCTCATGACTGCAAGACAAAAGCGTATAAGAATGAATTGGTGTAAATCAAGACGTTTATGGAGAAATGAAGATTGGAAAAATATATTATTTAGTGATGAAAGTATGTTTTGTGTTTCATATGGTAATCAAGATATTCGAGTTTGGAGAATGAAGCAAGAAGCATTTGATAAAGAATGCCTTAAACGTTCCGAAAAATTTGCTGCTAGTGTCATGGTTTGGGGTTGTATGAGTGCAGAAGGACCTGGAAAGTTATGCATCGTCTACGAAAAGGTTAATTCTCTGATATATCAAGAAATTTTAGAATATTACATGATTCCATCATCAGAAGATTTATTTGAAGATGATTTCATCTTTCAACAAGATTTAGCGTCCCCGCATACCTCGGTGTCAACTAAGAATTGTTTCCGCCAACGCAACATTAAGGTACTTCCTTGGTCACCAAATTCACCAGATCTTAATCCCATCGAAAACTTATGGTGTATAATGAAGAAAAAATTTCAAGAAAATCCTCCTTCAAGTTAAACTGAGTTAGTGGCACGTATAAAGTCTATTTGGGCTAATATTGATAGAAATGTTTGTAAACACCTTGTATATAGTATGCAAGATCGATTGTACGCTGTTATGAAAGCTAAAGGGGATGCTACAAAATATTAACTACAATTTACTTCATATTCATAAGGTAATATTGTTGCGTAAAATAAAATATTCTAATATTTTGAACCAATCTAAATTTTATTCTAATATTCTGGTGTGTTTAAGGAAGCTGTATACCTAATTTATTGTGCTGTATTTTATATTTTATAAATGTTAAAATCTTATCTAAACATTCCAGATTTAATTTATAAGAAATTTAATTGCATTTACTTAGTATAAAAAATAAATAAATGACAAATAATTTTTTCTTATTACTTTTTCTCAATTATTCTAATATTTTGAATATGAGCTGTACAATTTTTAGTTCAAATCAAATGTTTTCAATATTTTATTTAATTTTATTTTGACATTTAATTATTTCGAATTTATCAATTTCAATTATTTTAAAAGCAAACATTTTTTTTAAATAAATAATATAATAGAAAAAAGACCATTTTAAAAAATTACTATTTCTTCGTAGAGTATGCTTCAGCTGTAACTCATTTCTTTCAATTCGTCTTATCAATACAAAATCCCTTCCACATGCTTTTGTTTGGGACATTAAAATTTGAGCGATAAATGGTTTAATATTGCAACCTTTTTTTCGGTTTACTTCACCATCACCTATCTTTTTCCTCCATGGTTTACAACCGCTGTGATAAAAAATCATCATTTAAACTGACAGTTTGCCAGTCTATGAATTTTAAAGGTCTGTTTCAGCTTTTTTAATTATTTATGCGAAAATTTTATGCAACCAACCAACCATAACTAAATGAAGGGAAAAAAGAAGAAAAAAGGCGATTTTTTATGAGAGTGATCTTTGGAATTTAATTAATTACTCAGTTAATAAATAGAATTTCGAAATTCTGAAGCTCAGGTGCATTAGGAGAGATTTGGGGCTACTCTCAAAAAAATTTTGAGCCTCGTACATGCTGTAGATTTTGCTAGCCATCGCAGACACACACACACACACGCAGACAGACAGAGCGATTTGTTCTTTTATTAATATAGATATATATAGATATAAAACACCTCCCTCCCATCCTTTATCAAATTAAACTTATCTTCCGGTATTCTTTATTAAAAACATGTTTTATGTTTCATTCTGAAAAATCCCATGGAATAAAATGTTTAAATGCAAAGCTATGAAACTGCACAATGATAAGATAGAGCTATTTTCTTGGGAATGATTTGATGCTTGCTAACAAATTGAACTGTAGTTTTTTGATTGGCTGCTTCCCAGATTACTTCATAGCTATTAAGCTTTACTTTTTTTTCCCTCTTTTCTCTTAAACAGATGATGATAACTGCTAAGTTAGACACTGAAGTCTTGTAAAGACATGAAAGGAAGACTCTTGCCTGTCTTTGGTTGTTAATTTGTTTTTGCTCTCTTTGGCATATCATAACAAGAGTTCCGAAGTGTTTAATTAATTTATTTATTTTACCTTTTTTTTAATTTGAAAGTATATTTTTAAGCTCTTTTTTTTTAATATAAAAAAAAATTGAAATTTTAATTTTTATTATTAGCCTCCGATGCTATTTCTTTCAGACAAGCTAAAAATGTCGTGTCATCATCCCTGAATTTTCTACTGAACCGATTTTGATAATTATTTTTTTAAATGAAAGCTATTTATTTGTAGTTGTGCCCATTTTAGCTATTTTTTAATTTATTACCATTTTTATATTTTATTTTTAATTTTAAATGCTTTTTTACGATATTTCTTCAAACGGTGGTAACTCAGTTTAGCTTTTCTCTCGATAATAAAAATTTAATTTCCATTATCAGAAGCAAGGCTAACTTATCATAATATCAACTTATCATAATATCATAATATCAAGGCTAACTTATCATAATATGATATTATGATAAGGGGGCCTTGATCAGAAGCTTGATTTCATCAGTGAACATGTCCTCGCACTTAAAAGAAAAAAGTTAATTGTTTTTGTAAAATTTAACCACAATAAAAGGATTGCCTATAATTATGCACTAATTGAGGTAAAAAAAAATTATTTACCAAGAAATAATATTATTAATGTAAATACAATAACAGAAAATAATTTATGATAAAAATTAATGTCTAAAGCAAAATAAGAAATTTTTCAAATGAGGAAAATGATGTCATTCAGCAACCAGATAAATGGGATTTACAGTATTATTACGGACGCCTTTTTCATATTACTAATAACAGTAACTTTTAAAAAACATTTGAAGAGAAAATGACGTCACTATTTAAAACATCGAATTTTAACTCATAACGATATTACATTTCAATATTTCTTTTCATTATGGACACTGAGATTGAGATTTTACTTTCGGATGACTTCAGTTAGTGAAAATAATGTCATAGTAAAAATGAAATTAGTTTTTTTTAGCCTCCGATGCTATTTTTTTCATACAAGCTAAAAAGTGCCGTGTCAAAAATTGTGGCCCACTTTTACTTACCTATCATACGCAGTATAGGGTAAGTCTTGCAATCGTTTTGAAAATCGAAAAAAAAAATTTTGACGGATTTATACGTTTCAGATACTGGAAATTCCGAAAAACATATTTAAAAAAAAAAAAAAATTGCCGTCCATCCGTCTGTGTATTTATGTTGTCAAACTAAATGAGATAGAGACTTCAGATTTTGTATGTATTTAGTATGTAAGAATGGGACAAAGCTTACTTAATATCAGTAACCTTAATTATACGGAATTATTTTTTTCGGACTCTCAAAAAATTCGTTCTGGTGAAATGTATATAAAAATTTTCGATTTTTTTTATTTTAACAAAACGTAAAAGGCAATAAAATAACACAAATTTTAAATCCAGAACTAAGTCGGTCGGATTAATAGTTGCCGAGATATTTGTAATCCTGTTATCCACATTCTTCGATTTTTCATGACCCTGTATTTTCTTCAAATTCCAATTCAGAGGTATATTTTAATTGAAAATGAGACGCTTAATGTGACGCAGTAAACTGTTAGTTAATATGGTTATTGTTTTTGGAGTTATAAAGATATTTCTTTTACGCAATCCGGTACTATTTGTGTAGTTTGGTATTTTACATAATTTGTCGAAATGGGGCAATTCATTAATGGAGCATTACTGTGTATATTAAGAATATTTAAATATACGTTTAAATTTTGTCTTGGAATTGCAATGCATTTTATAAATAGTTTTCACATATTTTATTTTCACATATTATACAATGCATATCCATGATGGGTAAGTATTGGGAACTAAAACGGCCTATAGAGGCGCTGCTCGCAGCCTTCGATACAGGATAACTGTCCCTTTAATTTCCCTTTAACTAATGTTAAAGCCCCATTGAAACAATTCTTTATTATAAATGTATTTAAAAGTTTTAAATATTCAAATTCGTATGATACTTACTTCGTCATATAAGACAGAAAACAAATGTCACAGGAAATCTGAAATTGTGCAAAAAAATAATTATTCCGAACAAATTTAAAACGCATTTAGTGCAATGAGCTTACACGGCGTTATCCTGAATGGAGAAGTTACATCTTTTCTCCACCAGATGGCGTATTCGAGCTCTTGAATCGCCAATTACGGTTGCCCCTAACGACTGGTTTCGTAATCTGGCCGTTAAAACGAGACATTCATACTAGAGCAAGAGCCCGTGACTGGCAGACCTTCGTTATTTTATAAAAGCTGAAACTTTCTCAGCGCAGTCTTCCAACAAAGATAGGAACGATGGGTAATTATGAAATTTGGATCATGGTGGCTTTGGCAGTGACCAGGGAGCAAAGGTGTAAAAAATACCAACTTACTTTCGTCATTTTATAAAGCGTAATTTTTTTTATATTTCCTTTGGAATGATGTTCGAAATCACGTCCTCCATTGGCAGACACTTCCTGTGGTTCCAACCCCCGGCCGATAACCACTAAACTTCAATAAAATAGGAAATTCTACTTTCGTCATTTTATAAAAGCTGAATTTTATATATGTTACTTGGGTAACTACCAGAAGATATTTCCTCAGTTGGCAGACAGTTTTGGTGGTTCCAACCCCCGGCCGACAGACATATGCAGCGGCTTTTCAATACGCTAGAGTCTGCGCGAAACAGACATTTTCCCCGTTTTCCCTTGGGTCGGAAATTGGCGACAGTTATTTGAGGTTGTTGCATGTAATTCTATGGTTGTTGACATTTTGAAGAAAAGACCACAATGAAAGAAAAAAATGTAATTTAAAAAATTAGAACGACTATTTGGAAAATGATATTTTCAAAGACTAAAATTTTAAAGACTTAAAAAGGAATTCTATACTTAATAATAATAATAAACATCATTTTTAGGATGACCATAACGAGTCATATATTACGTACGCCATGCATTAAACATTAATATTCCTAGACCATAAATTAAAAAAACCCAGTAGTTTATTGTTATATAACTTTAACTGTTTAAAATGTGCATTTTTATTTGATGGAGTTAATCAGACTGACTACCTCTTATTACGTATGACATGGATTAAACATTAATATTCCTGGACCCATTTTATAAAAAATTTAAATGAAATTTCAGTTTTACAATTTTTTTGAACTGCAAATTTTTAAACTTTTAAACACTGCACATTTTAAATTTTTATACCGTTGCATAGAGAAAAAAATGCACTTTTGAATGAATTCGTTTGAAATTTTTATGACAATTTGTTTTCAAATTATTATTATTATTATTGGAAGTTTTTATTACATTTTTGTCATTGTGGCAACAGAAGTAAACCATTTTTGGACATTAAATATGGACCAATCAGAAAATGAATAAAATGCGGAATTCAACCAATAAAAACATTCAGATATACTTCGGATTTCCCAATTCTCTACCGAGGATAGCAACTATTTTCCAAATTACTAAAAATTATTTATTTATTTATGAGTATTAATAAACGTTAGCTTCGAATTCTCTCCAAGCTTGGAAACACTTATCGCCAAATATTTAAAAATATCGCCAAATTTGAAGACAAAAATTAAGAAATCATAAATATTGCCGATTTGGCTATAGATTACTAATTTAGCACAATTCTCGTTCAAATTCAGTATTTACGAAATTTCCTTTTATAGGGTTCGTAGCATTTGATCTTCTTAAAATTTCAGTAAAATTTTCAATGAGATAATAATCAAGCATTAAAGAATTTTTATTAACTGATCTAATCGAGTCGCAAAAAAAGCTATATTTAACAAAAAAAAAAAAAAAAAAAACGAATATGAAAGCTATATCCTCCCCCTGGCACATGCCGAAATTGCTGTTTTATTATGTACTTATTTATCAATAAACAAATTGCATGTTTATAATGTTATTGATTATGATTTCCATTTTGATACTTGTTTTAAAAATAAATGAAATACGTTAGAAAATAATGTTTAGGTATTTTATGAACTTTATTTTTAATATCCACTTCAATTAGGGATGAGATTTCCGCTTTTTTGAACACCAGTAAAATTTTAGGGAAAATGCTATATTATTTAATCGGAACATTTTTGCGATTTAACAGGCCAATATTTTCTCTAAAATTATACTGGTGTGCAAAAAAGCGGAAATCTCATCCCTGACTTCAATACAAAATTAGAGTTTTACAGTTTATTCATACACAGTGTTAAAAAGTTCTATACGTGGTGTCCCAAAAATGGCACCCAAACTCTGCGCAGCCAGATTCCTCATTGGGAATACATAAAAGAAGCCCAAAGAACTGCACCTGTACGATTGATAATTTACGAGAAAAATTGAAAAACAAGTTATGCATCAAATACATGTCAAATTATTCGCGAACAGAATGCATGAACATCATACAAAAATACCAGTAGCTTACAAGGAATAATAATAATAATTTGAAAACAAATAGTCATAAAAATTTCAAACGAATTTCATTCAAAAGTGCATTTTTTTCTCTATGCAACGGTATAAAAATTTAAAATGTGCAATGTTTAGAAGTTTAAAAATTTGCAGTTCAAAAAAATTGTAAAACTAAAATTTCATTTAAAATTTTTATAAGATGGGTCCAGGAATATTAATGTTTAATCCATGTCATACGTAATAAGAGGCAGTCAGCCTGATTAACTCCATCAAATAAAAATGCACATTTTAAACAGTTAAAATTATAAAACAATAAACTACTGGTTTTTTTTTTAAATTTATGGTCTAGGAATATTAGTGTTTAATGCATGGCGTACGTAATATATGACTCGTTATGGTCATCCTAAAAATGATGTTTATTATTATTATTAAGTATAGAATTCCTTTTTAAGTCTTTAAAATTTTAGTTTTTGAAAATATCATTTTCCAAATAGTCGTTCTAATTTGTTAAATTACATTTTTTTTCTTTCATTGTAGTCTTTTTCAAAATGTCAACAACCGTAGAATTACATGCAACAACCTCAAATAACTGTCGCCAATTTCCGACCCAAGGGAAAACGGGGAAAATGTCTGTTTCGCACAGACTCTAGTGTATTGAGAAGCCGCTGTATATTTACTTAGTGAACTGGGTAGTGAGTTTCCTCCAACAAAGATATGTTTCATTAGAATAAAACGGTATCAAGGTGACAAGACAAACTTATGGCGATTGCCCCCAAGGCAGTTGTCTAGGCCCGCTTCTGTGGCTACTAATCGCGGAAACAGCTCTCAAAAAACGCTGGGAGGAAATGTAAGAATACAAGCCTTTGCAGATGATTTCATAATAATTCTCAGGGGTAGGTCAAAAGACAAACTAAAAAGACTAGCAAATAGAATATTAAAAGAATTTAACGACTGGATAGAGGAAAACAACCTAACATTAAACAAAGAAAAGACTGAATTACTATATCTAAACAGGGGCCACTCATGGAACCCTCCAACAGCAGACCCAAACAGCATAGAGGGAATAGAGTTAAATGGTCAGGAACTACATGTCAAGGAACAAATTAAATACCTAGGGGTCATACTCCATAAAAACCTAAACTGGGAACCACACTGTCAAACACAAGCCGACAAGGTTAGAAAAAACTTCAAAAACCTAGCATACATGACAGCTAAAGGATGGGGTCTAAACCTAACATATTGAAAATTTGGTACAACACAGTAGATGAGAAGACGCTAACCTACGCGGCCCCGATTTGGGGGCACAGCCTTACGAAGAGGTGTAAAGAAATCCTCTCGAGCTGCCAAAGATACTTCGCACTGGCCATCGTCAGGGCCTATCGAACGGCCCCAACTTCAGCCCTATTGGTACTTGCTGGCCTGATTCCAATTCACCTTAAAGTAAACTATGAAGCGCATATGGCACAGTCTCAAGATTAAGGAAGAATGCAACAATACACAACAAAATCATCTTTCACAGAGAATACACTGAGAAAGCAAACATATGGCAAAACCATCCGGCAGAAACAATTGAACCACGTGTAGGTCACAACCCAAAAGGCACATGCATATATACAGACGGCTCAAAATTGGAATCAGGTGTAAAAGGCTCGGCTTTAGTAGTTTTCAAAAATAATAAAATAATAAAGACTTGGGCCTCTAAGAAGTTGTAACAGCGTCTTCCAAGCCGAACTACTGGCTATACATAAAGCAGTGGAATGGGGCAATTCATTGTGTGAGCCATACAGCACATTAGGTTGGACTGCCAATCAGCAATAGATTCATTAAGCAAACCATTCAACACCAGTGACACAGTCAATAAAATACACAACCTAATCAAAGATTCAAGAAACAATTTTAAAATCAGCTGGGTCAAGGCGCATGTCGGCATCCAAGGAAACGAAGAGGCCGATGTGTTAGCCAAACACGCAGCACTAAACCAGAACAATGAACGTGCATACTACCTGAAAAAACCTATTTCAAAACTAAAAAGAACACTAAAAGACTTAACAACTGAACAGTGGCAGTTCGAATGGGACTATGGGGACACAGGCAGGGAAACTTACCAGTACTTTCCAAAAGTAGACAAAAATAGATTAGTTAGCGACTACCTACTCTCACAACTTTACACAGCTCATGGAGCATTCCCAGAATACCTCCACAGATTCAAGAAGGCGCACACACCGGACTGTGATTGCGGTTCGGAGGGTACGCCCAAACACTACCTGATACACTGCCCACTCACACAAGCAGATCACCTAGCATACATAACAACAGAAAACGAAAAATTATGGCATAAACAATTAGCAAAAAACAAACACGTACACAGAAAGGCAAAAATCATAATCAGGTGGCTCCAAGACAACTGCGACAACATCACGTCACTCATACATCAGAACACATAGACAAACGACCACACACTTCCAAAAAAAAAAAAAAAAAAAAAAAACAAGTTGAATGTGGATTCTGCCATTGCAGAATTCAGTTTCGCCTCCGATTAGAAAAAAAAAATCTATAGAGGTTTTTTAGAAGGGCGACTCCGTTTAGATTGCAATGAACTAACTTCATTTTTCTTGTGTTTATCAATATAACAACAAACAGAACGGCGTGAAATACCCAATTGAATAGCAATTTCTCTCTGAGACATTGAAATTGCGGAATAATAAAGAGATACAATTTCACGTGCTACTTCTTCATTGACTAGATTAATCGAAAACGGATTTTTCCTTTAGTTTAAACGCTTTTTTATAGACTCTGAGTAAAAGGAAATGCAATTTAACAATAAAACGAGTGGAATCCCGTCGAATTCGACGAATGAAATGTTTAAAAGACCCGATCGATTTGGTTTTTAAAAAAAGCAAAAGTAATTACATTATTGAATCAATATATAATAAATATATTTACAAACTAAATGTCAAATTTGCCAGTTACAATTTTGCATGCAAATATTCGCACATCTTCAGTTAAAATTATAATCTGAGTGCCGGCGAAATCCAGAAATTTTATTTTATATGCACTCACAGAAAAATAATTTTATTATTAAAATAAAAAAAAAAAAAAAAAATCATTTTTAAGGTGACATTATTTTTACTAACTGAAGTCATTCTGAGTAAAATCTCAATCTCAGTGTCCATAATGAAAAGAAATATTGAAATGTAATATCGGGTAAAAAATTATCGCCAAACTATAAGATTAAATGCCAATAATGGATGATCGTGAATATCACATTCAATGACATTAAATACGATTCATGTGTTTAAAATGTCATTGATTTTTATTTCGACTTTTTATTAATATTTTTATTAATATTCTACTAATTATTTGTTTTTTCGTTATTTAAAATTAAAATTATATCATTATGTATAATTTGGCTATTAGTTTGGCGATTTGTATAATTTGGCGAAATTGGTCGACGGGATAACAGAGTAGTACCTAATATCGTTATGAGTAAAAATGCGATGTTTTAAATAGTGATGTCATTTTTTCTTCAAATGTTTTTTAAAAGTTACTGTTATTAGTAATATGAAAAAGGCATCAGTAATAATATTGTAATTCCCATTTATCTGGTTGCTAAAGACACCATTTTCCTTATTTGAAATTTTTCTTATTTTTCTTTAGATATTAATTTTTATCATAAATTATTTTCTGTTATTTTATTTACAGTATTAATATTATTTCTCAGTAAATATATATTTTTTTTTACCTCAATTAGTGCATAATTATACGCAATCATTTTGGAAAAAAAAAAATTTATTATCGAGAGAAAAGCTAAACTGTGTTGCCACCATTTTGAAGAAATATCGTAAAAAGCATTTAAAATTAAAAATAAAATATAAAAATGGAAATAAAGTAAAAAATAACTAAAATGGGCACAACTACAAATAAATAGCTTTCATTTAAAAAAATAACTATCAAAATCGATTGAGTAGAAAATTCAGGGCTGATGACAAGACATTTTTTAGCTTGTCTGGAAAAAATAGCATCGGAGGCTAAAAAAAAAAAAATAAATAAATAAAAAAATAAAAAAAAAAAACCTCTCAATCCTTTACTACAGCCACTAATCCTTCATGAACCCGAGCACATTTTTGTGTTATATGTTATTAAATGTTAAATATATAGAAATATATATATATATACAGGCCTGTCCAACCTTTTACTCAGCAGGGGCGCATCTGAACTTTTGTCAAACAGTGGAGGGCGCCAATATCAACATTGCTCAAAACATGCAACAAAGTTATCCAAGAGTATTACTAGCGATACACATATGCAAATTAACTTCGCTATAGAAGCATAAGACCCCCTATGGATCTAAAGTACTACTATGTTAAAAAAAAAAAAAAAAAAAAAAAAAAAAAAAAAAAAAAAAACATTTTCTAAATAACTGTAAATTGTTGTAAATTTCAAATTATGCGTTTTTCGGCGAGGGGGATATATATATATATATATATATATATATATATATATATATATATATATATATATATATAAAGTTATTGGAAGGAGCCAGAAAATGAAATCTTTCCTATTATATCAAAATAAAATGATAACCAGCGATATTGTTAGGTTTTTTGAGGACGCAAAAATATTACTTGATTAATTTTGAAGGAGTAAATTTGCTGGTATAAAAAGTACAGAAACAAAGACGGGCTTCACATAGTAACCAATCAATGGGTGGCTCTAAAGAGAGCCTGAAAGAGAATGGAAATAATTTCGCCCAATTTTAAATAAAAAAAAATTACCTAATATCTGAAAGTTCTCAGGGAGGAAATGACAAGCCCTTTTCCCGTCTTTAAAACAGATAATAGGCCATCGAAACAACATTAATTTTTCATGCGAGAAAGACGTTTTAAAAATATCGCAAGCATATTTCAGGAAATTTTAATAAAACATACTTTAAATAGGAATTTAATTCTTAAAAAATGCTCATAACTTGCAGCCTTCGAAAGGGCGCCAAGAAATCCCTCAAAGGGCGCCGCGTTGGACAGCCCTGTATATATATATATATATATATATATATATATATATATATATATATATATATATATATATATATATATATATATATATATATATATATGTGACGATTTCAGGAGAGCTCGAATTATTTCCACTGGTTAAAAGAAACACACAGTCATGGCAAGCGAGGGAAAAAACAAAAATAATAAATAAATGTAGAAGATCCAATAATTAGTCATGGGCTGCTGTAAATTCATTTATTAAATTCGTGATAATGAGGAAGGAAAAGCTCCTTTTTGCAAAAATTCCATCATTATTTCAGCGAGCTGTCCTCATCGAAGAAGCAACCCAAGAAATCTTCAGAAGAATCTTCTCTTCATCTCGAGACTTCCCCCTTTTAAACTAAAAAGAAAGTTCTGGAACATTCTGTAATCTCTAACCATCATTATTTTATGTAAACAGAATTCTTGTCCAGTTACGAGGCTATTTTAAACAGACGATAAATTTATTAAAAAAAAAATATTATTTAACCAATTTATAATTGACTCCGAATTTTAAATATCTTAGGCAGACGATTTTTATACATGATTAATTTTAAGAGAAAAAGAAAAGAAATGAATTTATTAATATGCACATTATCGTTGACGGCGGAAAAATAAATAAATAGATAAAATAAAATAATGATATTTTTTGAAAGGTATGGTTTTGGAATAAATTTAATAAGAATTTCTTAAAAAGGGTTGATAAAAACATAGAAGAAATCAGTTTTATTTGGAATATTAAGAAATAAAGTTTTAATTAAGAATATTTTTAATTTAGAGCCATCTTTTTAAATTTACGCATACTGGAATAATGTTTTTTAAGGCAAATTAAGAATTTATATCGTCTGCACACAGATTAACAGATTAGATTTAGAAACAAGATTTTAATTTAATAATTTGAAGTAAGTACGGAATATTATTATAAGAAAATTAAGATAGTATAAAGGTTAGTTTTGGCGAAAAAATTTTAAATTTGTAATATTATCCCCCCTCCCCAAGACTTTGTATGAAATTGATAGTTAAATAAAACTACAAGTTCAGACAACAGAAATATAATAATTTAGAAAAGTTAAATTTTGGAATAAAACTGTCAAATCCAGGAAGCCAAGAGATGGAAGAAAAGAAAATTAACGCAATATAAAAAAATATTAGCGATTAAAATAAAATAGTTAACAGAAAATAATTCTGAATTGAATTTAGGTAGGAGCATTTCCCTGAAAGAAATACAATAATGTTACAACATCACTTACCATTTGTAAGTGCATAGGAGATAATACATATAATAACAGTAAATAAGTTATGAATATTATTAAGCAAGAGATAAAAATATAATAAAAACAATAAAAATTCGTTCTCATGGAAGTTTAAATAATTACAATGACTTAATGCATAGTTTATTTTAAAATAAGTCCTTTAAATGAAAAAAGTCTTTCAAGAATATATAAAAGAGTCTTTTTCAATGTCCAGTGAATACAGTCTCTTTAATTAAAAATCTTCAAACTTAGTTTAATCTTTGGTTTTAATGTTATGTTGGATCCAACATCTTTCAGTAATATATCAATTTTTCAATAATAAATAGCATCACTCTCAATATCAATAATAAATAATATAGAAAAATTTAAATAATAACAATAACAACAATAATAAGTAATAGTATAATAAGACTCCATATCCTAATATTTTTCAATAAGAGTATAATTAATACTAAACTTCATTATAGAAATCATAATAATAATAATCCTTCTATAGTAAAAAAAAACTAGCCTTAAAAGGAATGACTCCTGTAATGATGCTGATGTGGAAGATTTCCGGAACTAACGAATCCGGGTTGTCCACTCCTTCCATGAGTCGAATAGACCAATCAGGAAAGGGCTTCGTCTATGCATCGCCTTATGGGTTACCATAAAGAGAAGAAAGGTTACCATCGCCAAGTTTGTCGCCAACTTGGCGATATATCGCCAAATTTGGCGACCAAAATTAGTTGTCAAGAGTGACGCCAACTTGACGATAACTGTAATATTTCGCCAAATTTTTAATTTCTTTACAACACCAGTCGTTTGATACATCATTTGAGAGGTTTGCAACTGCTTATTCATATAATGGATGTCTTGTGTGTTATCCCCCATTCTGCTCCCCAGGGGGGACACATTTTTAATTTCTTTACAACACCAGTCGTGTTACACAAGATTTGAAAGGTCTGCAACTGCTTATTCATATTATGGATGTCTTGTGTGTCACCCCCATACTCTGCTCTCCCCAGGGGGGTCACATTTTTAATTTCTTTACAACACCAATTTTGTGACACATCATTTGAGAGGTCTGCAACTGCTTATTCATATTATGGAAATCTTGTGTGTAACACCCACCCCCCCTCTGCCCTCAGAGGGGGCGCATTTTGTAATTTCTTTACAACACCAATTGTGTGACACATCATTTGAAAGGTCTGCAACTGTTTATTCATTTTATGGATGTCCTGTGAGTCACCCCCACTCTGCCCCCCCAGGGGGGCACATTTTTAATTTCTTTACAACACCAGTCGTGTGACATCATTTGAGAGGTCTGCAGCTGCTTATTCATATTATGGATGTCTTTTGTGTCGCCTCCCACTCTGCCCCCCAGGGGGCACATTTTTAATTTCTTTATAACACCAGTCGTGTGACACATCATTTGAAAGGTCTGCAACTGCTTATTCATAGCATGGGGTATTGGCGAGCGCAGCAAGCAGGGGTAGCCAATAATTTGGAATCGCGAAGCGATTACGCGGGTGGTTGGCGAGCATAGCGAGCAGGGGGGCGGGGCCCCCCTAGTAATAGTAAAACAAGAGTATAATCAAAAGAAAATATCACTATTTGTTTATTATTGATAGGGAAAATATTGGTTGAGGATAAAAATAATTACATAGCAACTAAATAATTTTCTTATCTTCTAATAGCATAAGAAAGTATTTTTTGCTAGCCGAAAGCATAAATAAAAAAAAATCATAATAATTCCAAAATCCAAATAAAATTAAATCTAACTATTTAGAAAATGGACTCTCAACCAGTATTTCCTTACAATAATTCCTCTCTGATACTCTTTTACAAAATTGTCAAATTTGGTTATAAGTTTTCAATGCCAAATGTAGAATAATGTTTTATCCACACATGGTTTATAAACTTTAATAATAAAATACAATAGGAATGAAAGTTGTCATTCTTAATTGAGAAATGGAAATAAAAATAGTGTGCTTTTTTGAAAAACTTTTAATATCTAGTTTTCACAATCACTGAAAATCACATATTATGTTATAGGTTTGAGTAGAGTCATTAGATTTTATAACTATTATCATATAATATCTGCTGAATAAATAGAGTAATACTAATGTCAAATAAATGAGTAAATATAGTTAGACTTAAACACCCTTAAAATTAATTTATCAACATCAATTTGAAAGCTTTTACAATCAAAGTGTTCACCTTATGCCTGCATAAGGAGCCCAATTTAATCCCAAAAACTCCCAAAAACAAGTAATATTCTTGTAGCGCTCCAAGAACATACCCGCTGATGTTGAAAATTATGGTTTTTTTATGGTAAATGGTTTTAATGGTTTAATGGTTTAATGGTATTTGGTAAATGGTTATGGTAAAAGTTTTTTTATGGTATTTTTTTATGGTTGTTTATGGTAAATTTAATCTATTGTCTTGACTTTAGTTTGATCTAGTGATTGTATCTGAGGTTTTGTTTGTTTTTTGGATTGCTCATGAAACAGTTTAAAATCTTCGGGTGAAAAATAGGGTCTTAATTTAGAAACATGCACAATAACGGAATTCTGTCCTGTCTCATAATTAAATTTATCTATTTCATAAGTTACATCAGAAAGTTTATTTATAATTTTATATGGTCCAGAGAAAGTAGGTTCTAATTTTCGAGTGTTAGGGTATTTAAATTCTTCATAAATTATAGAGTCTTGTATTTTTAATGGGCATTCAACAAAATTTCGATCATAGAGTCTTTTACTTTTAAGGTGAAATTCATGAGTTCGCGCTTTCGCAATTTTGAGGGCTTTGTCTACTGATGTTGTATACATTTTAACTGCCTCACACAAAACCATTACCCACCATTTTTTTTTTTTTTTTTTTTTTTTTTTTTTAATCTGAATCAGAATTATCGAGAAATTGTGACTATTTTTAGCTGTTAACATTAACCAGAAATTTTATCTAATAAAAATAGAAATTGTAAATATCATAGTTATACCTTAAATTGGGATCAACTTTTAATTCTATTATTTTATAGATCATAAACAGATTCAAAAATTTTAATTATAGGTAATTTCTTACTTAAAATCACAAAATTTACTGAAAAAATTAATCATATTTATCAGTCAAAATTCTAGCAACAGCCTTGCACAGTTCCATATTTCTTACTGAATTTAAATAAATTATAAGAATCCGGGAACCAAAGCTCACTGTAATCAGAAATTCTAACAAATAAAATGAAAAACATAAATGTTAACTTAATTTTCAGCTCAAATGTTTAGTTGTAGGAACATTATCATGAAAATACTGTATTCTGAGAATAGTTCTTGATAACAAACAAATATCAATAAAATAGAAAATATACTTTTTTAAAAAATAACTTGAGCTTCTGAGTTCTTTTATACTTCATTATTATTACGAACTTATCTTTAAACGTGCATAAAAATATCATAATAATCTTAATAAGTAACAGTAAATATCTTAGAACATCATACTCCTCAATTAAATTTTTAAGAACAAGCATGTTTTCACTCCAACAAGTAATAATAATAATAGTAATAATAATAATAAGACTCATAACTAGATAAAAAGATAAATAAATAAGGCTCACAGAAAAATAAACAAACAAATAAATAAACCTTACAAACAAAGAACTATCTACACAAATACAGTAAAAAGGATACACATAATAATTAAATACATCTAAAAATAACTCACGGATAAGGAGAAATTTTCAAGCTGATCCTAGGGGAGACAGGAATAACGAAAATTATGAAAGTAAGTAGTAATCTGCGTTCAGTTGTCTCTAAAAGTTTTTTTTTTTTTTTTTTCTTGTCATTATGACCATGATTATCTTGAGTCATCAGTTACACATAAACAGCAAAAAGGTGAAATATCAGGCCTCAGGAATTCACGAGATATTTAGAAGAAATCTTTCAAACCACTCGGACAGAAAGCTGTTTAACATTAAAATCTCCTCTGTTACATTCACTCGAGGAATCAAAAGGTAATGGCAATTCTTGCTTAATAACACTTTCAATCATGGCGGGAAAAATTTTCGGCGATTCATATTTTTGTCATCACTTCGTTTCAGTAGATTCATTAGATTCATTTACATAGCATTTTACTTCTTCAGTAGATTCATTTCAAAATCCGAAACAGGCACTAGCACAGGCATTACCTATCCTGTGCGACTTTTCGATTAGTTGTGACGATTTCAGGAGAGCTCGAATTATTTCCACTGGTTAAAAGAAACACACAGTCATGGCAAGCGAGGGAAAAAACAAAAATAATAAATAAATGTAGAAGATCCAATAATTAGTCATGGGCTGCTGTAAATTCATTTATTAAATTCGTGATAATGAGGAAGGAAAAGCTCCTTTTTGCAAAAATTCCATCATTATTTCAGCGAGCTGTCCTCATCGAAGAAGCAACCCAAGAAATCTTCAGAAGAATCTTCTCTTCATCTCGAGACTTCCCCCTTTTAAACTAAAAAGAAAGTTCTGGAACATTCTGTAATCTCTAACCATCATTATTTTATGTAAACAGAATTCTTGTCCAGTTACGAGGCTATTTTAAACAGACGATAAATTTATTTAAAAAAAAATATTATTTAACCAATTTATAATTGACTCCGAATTTTAAATATCTTAGGCAGACGATTTTTATACATGATTAATTTTAAGAGAAAAAGAAAAGAAATGAATTTATTAATATGCACATTATCGTTGACGGCGGAAAAATAAATAAATAGATAAAATAAAATAATGATATTTTTTGAAAGGTATGGTTTTGGAATAAATTTAATAAGAATTTCTTAAAAAGGGTTGATAAAAACATAGACGAAATCAGTTTTATTTGGAATATTAAGAAATAAAGTTTTAATTAAGAATATTTTTAATTTAGAGCCATCTTTTTAAATTTACGCATACTGGAATAATGTTTTTTAAGGCAAATTAAGAATTTATATCGTCTGCACACAGATTAACAGATTAGATTTAGAAACAAGATTTTAATTTAATAATTTGAAGTAAGTACGGAATATTATTATAAGAAAATTAAGATAGTATAAAGGTTAGTTTTGGCGAAAAATTTTTAAATTTGTAATATATATATATATATATATATATATAATGGCCTAGGATTCCTATCGCCAAAAAAAAATTATAAAATAGTGTATTTTATCTTCTGTCCCAGCAGTGTGCGGTAGTCGTGCGATATCAGCAGTATCCAAGGCCCGAAACAGGTGCCCCGCAGGAACTTCCTGCATGCACGTCGCAAGACATCACGGATCTGCAAGTCGCACACCATGGCACAGTACAAAGCTTCACCCGCCTCCGGCACTGCTTGTCCGTCCTATATGTTATTAAAGGAAAAATGGCCTAGGTCTAAAAACCTACGGTCAACAATAAAAAATCATAAAATGTTAAAATAATGATATGTTTTATGATCTCAGCAGTAAGCGGTAGTCGTGCAGTAACAGCAGTATCCACGGCCCGAAACAGGTGCCTCGCAATAATACCATTGCAAGCACGTCGAATGACATCTCGGATCTGCAAGCTGCACATTATGACAAATCAAAAAGCTTCATCCGCCCCCGCCTAACTGCTTGTCCATCCAGATCTAAACAACATAAGATATATATTTAAAAAAATCAAAAGGGAATTCACGGGGAGTGCTTGGGTTAAGTGAACTCTCTGGGTTAAGGTTAGAACAAAGATTATCCAAACTGACGGCAGCTTGTGGCGGGAGTGATAATTAGTGTAATACTAGCTTAGCCACTCTAGCCACAAGCTCAGCCATTCCCCCACCTATCAACAGCCAGAAAGTCAACTATCTAATCTTCACCTCCATAAAAGCCAAATAGACAGCAGTTACAAATTAAAAAGCTTAACGTTAACAGGTTTCTCATGTAAGCAGTACAGTAAACAATAGTATTGTTACTAACCCATTTACCTTCCAGGATTCCCTCCCCTTGGACCTGGCTCCCGAAATTTTCAAGTTGACCTAATCGACGCAGGGACTTAAGGAATCCTGTGCGGTCCGAAGAGATTCGGGAGCACCAATCATGTCCACTGCACCAGAACCGTACAGATTGACCTCATAGACGCAGAGACTCAAGGGACTCTGCCCGGTCGCATATTTCAGATGTGTATATTGCTGGGACGATTACTGTTTCTAAACCAATAGGAGAACGTCATTATCACGGTCAAGTACACGCCCACACAGTTTGATTGACAGGAACTCGTGGACAATTGACGGTGCTAATTATAACGATAATCTGTTGCGGCTGAAAGTGAGCTGACTGGCTGAATAGTTAGAGCGTCGAGCTTGAAACTGGAGGATATGGGTTCGAGTCCATCGCGGGCCGAG
This sequence comes from Maratus speculifer, assembly GCA_964019185.1. NCBI lineage: Eukaryota > Metazoa > Arthropoda > Arachnida > Araneae > Salticidae > Maratus > Maratus speculifer. The sequence goes on from OZ025290.1 coordinate 275,778,081, forward strand.
AGTCCGTTGGTGTTTTTTTTTTTTTTTTTTAATTATTGGAGGCTGTCTTTTATTAATAAATAAGACATTTTAAAAAAATATTTCAAACCCTTTTAATATTCTAAATATCGTTCCAAAATGATTTATATATATATTAAACAAATGGGAAAAAAAGTATTCTGCGAAAATATCCGTATAAGCAAAATTCTTACTTTAATTTTTATTTATTTATTTATTTCAGGATCAGAGGAAGTATAATTTCTAATTGAAGTAAATAAAATTCAGTCATTTTGAAAAAAAAAAATTCTTCGTACCTTTAATTTTTAATTACCGAGTACAAATTCAAACAATCCGAGTACAAATAAATAATAAACACACATGATCAATTGTCCACGAGTTCCTGTCAATCAAACTGTGTGGGCGTGTACTTGACCGTGATAATGACTGTCCCCTATTGGTTTAGAAACAGTAATCGTCCCAGCAATATACACATCTGAAATATGCTGCCCGGTCCGACACCGTTCTGGTACCCCCTCCCTAGTGGACTAACGCCTCTCAGGCTTTCAAGTTGACCTCATTAACGCAGGGGCCCACGGGACCCTGTGCGGTCCGATGAGCAATGGGAAGCAACCTACCAGCCCACCTATCCCGAACCACACACGTTGACCTCATCGACGCAGAGACTCAAGGGACTTTGTGCGGTCCGAAACGTGTTCGGGTCTTTTTTCCCTTGTTTTTTTTTTTAGTGACAGTACGCCTCTTTATTAGGTGCATTTGGACTCTGTCCGTACGAGCTACCGGACTCGCTCCAATGGGACAGCCCATGAAGCACTTTTTTTTTTCTTTTTTTGTGGGTACGGTAGAAAGGCGGGATCTTGTCACCACCAGCAGCGATTCGACTGCCTTGCATTTCGGCCCGAAAATTCTCCCTTCTCTGGTACTACTTAGCATTTCGGCCATTTTAGTTTTGGTTATTTTATTTTTCTAAATCTCCCTCAAAATTGTCTCCCCTGTTGTCTGCTAAGGACATGCCACCGTCTCGGCTCAAAAATTTTAGCTCCAGCCCCATTTCACTTGGCACGGCAAGTGGGAGTGATGTGCGGCGCCAAACTCAGTACTTTCAAAAAGGCAATAAACTACTAATAAGGAAGGTCTCCATTGGGGGCATACTCAGAATTTTTTGAAAAAAATACGAATTAAACTACTCATGTAGGTAATAAAGGATCAGTGAAAATTAGCTGCGGAATTACATTATTAGATATGTAAAAAAATAAAATAGTTTGGAATAATTGGCGTGAAAAACTGAAAGCGACGCGGGATTTGGAGAGCAGTGCGTTTCCTCGCCAAAAGCAGACGATTTTAACGAATCTGAAAATAGATTTTAATTGACTTCACTGTGAAAAATCTGCAGCATTTACTGCAACGTCACTCTTGTACTTTTATAGAATATCTCTCTTCTGACCAATGAGAATGCTTCACAGCACGGTGAATTGACCGTGCCATACACTGTTAAAAATCTGCTGCATTTTGTTACAACGCACTCCACCGCTTGTATATAATATCTCTATTCCAACACATACAGCACATTAGGTTGGACTGCCAATCAGCAATAGATTCATTAAGCAAACCATTCAACACCAGTGACACAGTCAATAAAATACACAACCTAATCAAAGATTCAAGAAACAATTTTAAAATCAGCTGGGTCAAGGCGCATGTCGGCATCCAAGGAAACGAAGAGGCCGATGTGTTAGCCAAACACGCAGCACTAAACCAGAACAATGAACGTGCATACTACCTCTATTCCAACACATACAGCACATTAGGTTGGACTGCCAATCAGCAATAGATTCATTAAAAGCAAACCATTCAACACCAGTGACACAGTCAATAAAATACACAACCTAATCAAAGATTCAAGAAACAATTTTAAAATCAGCTGGGTCAAGGCGCATGTCGGCATCCAAGGAAACGAAGAGGCCGATGTGTTAGCCAAACACGCAGCACTAAACCAGAACAATGAACGTGCATACTACCTGAAAAAACCTATTTCAAAACTAAAAAGAACACTAAAAGACTTAACAACTGAACAGTGGCAGTTCGAATGGGACTATGGGACACAGGCAGGGAAACTTACCAGTACTTTCCAAAAGTAGACAAAAATAGATTAGTTAGCGACTACCTACTCTCACAACTTTACACAGCTCATGGAGCATTCCCAGAATACCTCCAGAGATTCAAGAAGGCGCACACACCGGACTGTGATTGCGGTTCGGAGGGTACGCCCAAACACTACCTGATACACTGCCCACCAAAACTGCATATATATTCAAGCGTTCCAACTCCTATAGGGAAGTTGCAATCAGCTGATAAACCATTGTATTCAAGTGGAGGTAAGGGTAGTTCAACCAATCAAGACTGCGTATTTTAGTCTTTTACCTCCAGCGTGACGTCAATTGCAACTGCCCTATGGAAGAGCTGTCCGCAAGATTAAAGGCGGGGTCAAGACATATGCCATCTAGCGGCAGGGGTGCATAACTAGAGGATTATTAAGTAGAGGATTATGGCAATTTATTTTGTGTGAATGGCAACAAAACTTTTTTGTTTCTATAAAATGTTACTTCAAAATATTTCGTAGAATAAGTTTTAGCTCGAGTTTTAGGTTTGAAATATTGTAAATAAATATAGAATAAATAAGTGTAGTACGACTAAATATTAACATAAAATATACTAAGATGAAATATCATTTAACTATGCGATAGAAATATCGCTGATTAAAATATGTTCGATTTTAATTACGCTTTTAATGTAATGAAAGATGACTCATTAAATTTTGTAAGTACTTATTATATAAATGCAGAATTTTGAAATAGTGTCACATTTTAGTAATTTTTTGATGAGCTAAATTATACAAAATGATATACATCGTAGTATTTCATATGATAATATAATATTTATCAATATTTAAAAATGTATAGAATTTAATACTAAATAAAATATTTAACTTTTATTTACAACAAGCGGCATTTTTTATTTACCAATTTCAGACGATAAAAATCCAATGTTTTCTTGGTCGTATCGACTTTTATTATTTAACTTGCAAACTTTTCATTCTTTTAATTTAAAAACCTATTTTATTATACGTATATTCGGAATAACTTTAATTTTAAATGTATGTATTAAATGTTGTTTTGTTAAACAAAGAAATATTGTTAATTTATTTGTTTAAATATTTAACGTTCTAGACAATAATTTTCCTAAAATCATTGCTTAGACTCTTTTTTTTTTTTTTTTTTTTAACAGACAAAGCCATTTTGAGATTTCATATTAAAAATTCATTCATAAATTTCAAGCTATTCTCTCAATAATGACAGATTAATCAAGTCTACGAGGTTCATTGCAAAATACTTTTGCTATAGTTTCTTTCGGTAAAGTCATGTACATTTAAAAAAATAGTCACAATATCATTTTAAATTTTGGGAGAAAAAGTACTAACTTAGTAGTCATAAGTACCATATAATGCTACGAAAAATATTGACTTTTACCCTAAAATTAAAATGACAATGAGACTTTTTTTAAAAAACACAGATCTTTTTAATTAAAAATATGTGTATTTAAAAAAAGTCTCATTATTATTTTAATTTTAGGGTAAAAGTCAATATTTTTCGTAGCATGATATGGTACTTATGAGTACTAATTAGTACTTTTTCTCCCAAAATAAAATTAAAATGATATTGTGACTATTTTTTTAAATGTACATGACTTTATCGAAACAAACTATAACAAAAATGTTTTGCAATAAACCTCGTAGACTTGATTAATTTGTCATGGCTGAGAGAAAATTCAGAAAATATGCGCAAAAGATATGGAGATAATAGACATCTGCGCATATATGACGTCAAACCCACGTCATCCTCTAGTTATGCACCCCTGCCGCTAGACGGCATATGCCTTGACCCCGCCTTTTGCTTACGACAGATTCCAGCATTAAGTTGGTACGCTCTAGCAGCTCTGCTGCCCACTCACACAAGCAGATCACCTAGCATACATAACAACAGAAAACGAAAAATTATGGCATAAACAATTAGCAAAAAACAAACACGTACAGAGAAAGGCAAAAATCATAATCAGGTGGCTCCAAGACAACTGCGACAACATCACGTCACTCATACATCAGAACACATAGACAAACGACCACACACTTCCAAAAAAAAAAAAAAAAAACAAGTTGAATGTGGATTCTGCCATTGCTTCAGTTAGTGAAAATAATGTCATAGTAAAAATGAAATTAGTTTTTTTTAGCCTCCGATGCTATTTCTTTCATACAAGCTAAAAAGTGCCGTGTCAAAAATTGTGGCCCACTTTTACTTACCTATCATACGCAGTATAGGGTAAGTCTTGCAATCGTTTTGAAAATCGAAAAAAAAAATTTTGACGGATTTATACGTTTCAAATACTGGAAATTCCGAAAAACATATTTAAAAAAAAAAAAATTGCCGTCCATCCGTCTGTGTGTTTATGTTGTCAAACTAAATGAGATAGAGACTTCAGATTTTGTATGTATTTAGTATGTAAGAATGGGACAAAGCTTACTTAATATCAGTAACCTTAATTATACGGAATTATTTTTTTCGGACTCTCAAAAAATTCGTTCTGGTGAAATGTATATAAAAATTTTCGATTTTTTTTATTTTAACAAAACGTAAAAGGCAATAAAATAACACAAATTTTAAATCCAGAACGAAGTCGGTCGGATTAATAGTTGCCGAGATATTTGTAATCCTGTTTTCCACATTCTTCGATTTTTCATGACCCTGTATTTTCTTCAAATTCCAATTCAGAGGTATATTTTAATTGAAAATGAGACGCTTAATGTGACGCAGTAAACTGTTAGTTAATATGGTTATTGTTTTTGGAGTTATAAAGATCTTTCTTTTACGCAATCCGGTACTATTTGTGTAGTTTGGTATTTTACATAATTTGTCGAAATGGGGCAATTCATTAATGGAGCATTACTGTGTATATTAAGAATATTTAAATATACGTTTAAATTTTGTCTTGGAATTGCAATGCATTTTATAAATAGTTTTCACATATTTTATTTTCACATATTATACAATGCATATCCATGATGGGTAAGTATTGGGAACTAAAACGGCCTATAGAGGCGCTGCTCGCAGCCTTCGATACAGGATAACTGTCCCTTTAATTTCCCTTTAACTAATGTTAAAGTCCCATTGAAACAATTCTTTATTATAAATGTATTTAAAAGTTTTAAATATTCAAATTCGTATGATATTTACTTCGTCATATAAGACAGAAAACAAATGTCACAGGAAATCTGAAATTGTGCAAAAGAATAATTATTCCGAACAAATTTAAAACGCATTTAGTGCAATGAGCTTACACGGCGTTATCCTGAATGGAGAAGTTACATCTTTTCTCCACCAGATGGCGTATTCGAGCGCTTGAATCGCCAATTACGGTTGCCCCTAACGACTGGTTTCGTAATCTGGCCGTTAAAACGAGACATTCATACTAGAGCAAGAGCCCGTGACTGGCAGACCTTCGTTATTTTATAAAAGCTGAAACTTTCTCAGCGCAGTCTTCCAACAAAGATAGGAACGATGGGTAATTATGAAATTTGGATCATGGTGGCTTTGGCAGTGACCAGGGAGCAAAGGTGTAAAAAATACCAACTTACTTTCGTCATTTTATAAAGCGTAATTTTTTTTATATTTCCTTTGGAATGATGTTCGAAATCACGTCCTCCATTGGCAGACACTTCCTGTGGTTCCAACCCCCGGTCGATAACCACTAAACTTCAATAAAATAGGAAATTCTACTTTCGTCATTTTATAAAAGCTGAATTTTATATATGTTACTTGGGTAACTACCAGAAGATATTTCCTCAGTTGGCAGACAGTTTTGGTGGTTCCAACCCCCGGCCGACAGACATATGCAGCGGCTTTTCAATACGCTAGAGTCTGCGCGAAACAGACATTTTTCCCGTTTGCCCTTGGGTCGGAAATTAGCGACAGTTATTTGAGGTTGTATATAATTCTACGGTTGTTGACATTTTAAAAAAAAAGACCACAATGAAAGAAAAAAAAATTTAATTTAACAAATTAGAACGACTATTTGGAAAGTGATATTTTCAAAGACTAAAATTTTAAAGACTTAAAAAGGAACTCTATACTTAATAATAATAATAAACATCATTTTTAGGATGACCATAACGAGTCATATATTACTTACGCCATGCATTAAACATTAATATTCCTAGACCATAAATAAAAAATAAAAAAACCAGCAGTTTATTGTTACATAACTTTAACTGTTTAAAATGTGCATTTTTATTTGATGGAGTTAATCAGGCTGACTGCCTCTTATTACGTATGACATGGATTAAACATTAATATTCCTGGACCCATCTTATAAAAATTTTAAATGAAATTTCAGTTTTACAATTTTTTTGAACTGCAAATTTTTAAACTTCTAAACATTGCACATTTTAAATTTTTATACCGTTGCATAGAGAAAAAAATGCACTTTTGAATGAAATTCGTTTGAAATTTTTATGATAATTTGTTTTCAAATTATTATTATTATTCCTTGTAGCTACTGGTATTTTTTGTATGATTTTCATGCATTCTGTTCGCGAATAATTTGACATGTATTTGACGTATACTTTGTTTTTCAATTTTTCTCGTAAATTATCAATCGTACGGGTGCAGTTCTTTGGGCTTCTTTTATGTATTCCCAATGAGGAATCTGGCTGCGCACAGTTTGGGTGCCATTTTTGGGACACCACGTATAGAATTTTTTAACACTATATGTATGAATAAACAGTAAAACTCTAATTTTGTATTGAAGTGGATATTAAAAATAAAGTTCATAAAATACCTAAACATTATTTTCTAACGTATTTCATTTATTTTTAAAACAAGTATCAAAATGGAAATCATAATCAATAACATTATAAACATGCAATTTTTTTATTGATAAATAAGTACATAATAAAACAGCAATTTCGTCATGTGCCAGGGGGAGGATATAGCTTTCATATTCGTTGTTTTTGTTAAATATAGCTTTTTTGCGACTCGATTAGATGAGTCAATAAAAATTCTTTAATGCTTGATTATTATCTCATTGAACATTTTACTGAAATTTTAAGAAGATCAAATGCTACGAACCCTATAAAAAGAAATTTCGTAAATACTGAATTTGAATGAGAATTGTGCCAAATTACTAATCTATAGCCAAATCGGCAATATTTATTATTTCTTAATTTTTGTCTTCAAATTTAGCGATATTTTTAAATATTTGGCGATAAGTGTTTCCAAGCTTGGAGAGAATTCAAAGCTAACGTTCATTAATACTCATAAATAAAAAACTAATTTTTAGTAATTTGGAAAATAGTTGTTATACTTGGTAGAGAATTCGGAAATTCGAAGTATATCTGAATATTTTTATTGATTGAATTCCGCATTTTATTCATTTTCTGATTTGTCTATGTTTAATGTCCAAAAATGGTTTACTTCTATTGCCACAATGACAAAAAAGTAATAAAAACTTTAAATAATAATAATAATTTGAAAACAAATTGTCATAAAAATTTAAATGAATTTCATTCAAAAGTGCATTTTTTTTCTCTATGCAACGGTATAAAAATTTAAAATGTGCAATATTTAGAAGTTTAAAAATTTGTAGTTCAAAAAAATTGTAAAACTGAAATTTCATTTAAAATTTTTATAAGATGGGTCCAGGAATATTAATATTTAATCCATGTCATACGTAATAAGAGGCAGTCAGCCTGATTAACTCCATCAAATAAAAATGCACATTTTAAACAGTTAAAGTTATATAACAATAAACTACTGGATTTTTTTATTATTTATGGTCTAGGAATATTAATGTTTAATGCATGGCGTACGTAATATATGACTCGTTATGGTCATCCTAAAAATGATGTTTATTATTATTATTAAGTATAGAGTTCCTTTTTAAGTCTTTAAAATTTTAGTCTTTGAAAATATCATTTTCCAAATAGTCGTTCTAATTTGTTAAATTACTTTCTTTTTTCCTTTCATTGTGGTCTTTTTTCAAAATGTCAACAACCGTAGAATTACATACAACAGCCTCAAATAACTGTCGCTAATTTCCGACCCAAGGGAAAACGGGGAAAATGTCTGTTTCGCGCAGACTCTAGTGTATTGAGAAGTCGCTGTATATGTCTGTCGGCCGGGGGTTGGAACCACCAAAACTGTCTGCCAACTGAGGAAATATCTTCTGGTAGTTACCCAAGTAACATATATAAAATTCAGCTTTTATAAAATGACGAAAGTAGAATTTCCTATTATTGAAGTTTAGAGGTTGTCGGCCGGGGGTTGGAACCACAGGAAGTGTCTGCCAATGGAGGACGTGATTTCTAACATCATTCCAAAGGAAATATAAAAAAATTACGCTTTATAAAATAACGAAAGTAAGTTGGTATTTTTTACACCTTTGCTCCCTAGTCACTGCCAAAGCCACCATGATCCAAATTTCATAATTACCCATCGTTCCTATCTTTGTTGGAAGACTGCGCTGAGAAAGTTTCAGCTTTTATAAAATAACGAAGGTCTGCCAGTCACGGGCTCTTAGACTATACAATTTTATTGTTAAAATGCATTTCCTTTTTCTCAGAGTCTATAAAAAAGCGTTTAAACTAACGAAAAAATTTGTTTTTGATGAATCTAGTTAATGAAGAAGTAGCACGTCAAATTGTATCTCTTTATTATTCCGCAATTCCAATGTCTCATACAGAAATTGCTGATCAATTGGGTATTTCACGTCGTTCAGTTTGCTATTATATTGATAAACACAAGAAAAATGAAGTTAGTTCATTGTATTCTAAACGGGGTCGCCCTTCTAAAAGACCTGTATCGATTTTTTTTTTCTTTTTTTTTTTTTTTTTTTTTTTTAATCGGAGGCGAAACTGAATTCTGCAATGGCAGAATATACATTCAACTTGTTTTAATATGTATTTTTAAAAAATCATTGTTTTAGTTTTTTTTTCCTCTTTTTTAAAAATAATTTTCAGGTAATTTGTTTTAAATTTAACATGGATTTTTTTGTTAGTCTGTTACTAAAAAATGAATTATAAACTAGTAAATCTGCAGATCAGGAGCCTCAGTGTCAGCTTTGTACATATATATATATATTTAAACACACTTTGGGTAATATTCAACTTCTTGGAAACTTTAAAATTTTCATAGTACTTAATTATTTATAAGAATAAAATAAGAATTAGAAGTTTTGAGCCTTCAAAAGCGGTAAATTAAAAATTTAGTTATGTTAGGATATTCTGAAATTTTCATGATCTATTATTTTTGTTTTTTTATTATAACATACTAGATTTCTTCAGGGGAGCTTCGCCCCCCTGAACACCCCGTAACATCACTTGATTTAAATTTGCCACTTTCTAATAATTGTGCTAATGGTTATTGTATATCTTGCGGTTCCTTATAAATTTTGATTTATAAGGATAAGTAACAGTTTAGACAAATATTTTTCATTATCTTCATACTTCTACATACCCGCCAACCACAAACACCTAAATCTGATGTATCAAAAACTTTTGTAAGTGTAAACTCAGTAATCTAGAGTTTTACAATTTTGTTTCAGAAAAAAAAAAAAAAAAAAAAAAAAAAAAAAAAAAAAATTGATTGCATTTTGTAGCAGTTATAACGGGACAGACAAACATACAGAAGAACAGACTAACAGATGAAAAACAATAAATTTCGTGTCTTCAAAGTAAGCCTTCACTGAAGTTTCGGCAATGGCGTTATTTTTCATGAGTTATTGATATCCATGTTTTTTGTATTTTTAACGACTACTATAAAATACCTGTTTTTGTTCAATTATGACGTCAAATTTTACCAATTGAAATATTTGTTAAAAATATAATTATTTTTTATTTCTTTTACTTCTAATTATGCCCCTATTTTTGTCAGAAAAATTCTTATTAACGAAACAAATTTCCGTGTTTAATATTTAACAAAGTACTATTTTTATTTTTATTTTAATTCTGACGTCATACTTATTTTTTCTTAGTTTGGTTTTTCGAATGGAAATTGCTCAATTGAAACTTATTGCCATTAAAAAATTATTCCAGAATTTTTTTTTTTTTTTTTTTTTTTTTTTTTTTTTTTTTTAGCAACGATAAAGGAAATTGGTTAAATTTTATCTAAAAAATCGCTCTTGATTCTGTATGAAAAAGAAGGAAATTTTGAATTATTAAGGAAAATATTTGAATAAAATTAATAAAATATAGCCTATATTCTTTTCTGGGCTATGTTATATTTATCCGCAAAGATAAAAAGACATTAATTAATTCATCAGTTTTGACGTTGACTTCATTTAAATTTTCGTCCACGCTTTCAAATTTATAGCATTAAAATATAATAAGGATTAGGATGAATGGTTACTTAGCAACCATTAAGAGAAAATAAAGAAAATGAAATAAATACATTTTAAATAAGTAAATCTCTAAATCAAATTAGTTTATATTATTGGAACACATTTATAAAAAATCTCCAAAATTTGCAGTAACAACTTTAAAAATCTGACAAATGCATAGACGAAATTTCAAAACAATTCGAATAATTTAACTGGTAAATTTCAGTATCCATTTATCATTGAATTCCTTTAATGAAATGTGTCATTTTCTCTCAAGGAAAAAAAAATTAAAATCATTGGATTAGCCATAGAAAAGCATTATTGCGCAAAATAAAATATTCTATATTTTCGGAACGAATGAATCAAATCTAACAAAAAACTATACAGCTTAATCCCAGTGCCTCACTAACATACCCACTTAATTTCAAGCCAATCGGATGTTTTTTGCGTTAGTTATCGCGGAACAGACAGACTGACTGACAGACGGAAACCAAAAAATTTCGTGTCTCCAAAGTAAGCCTTCACTGATGTTTCGGCAATTAATAACATTGTTATTTCTCTGAATATGTGAAATGATACCCATATTAAGTGTGAGGTGAGAGGAGGCTGTAGGCAAACAATATATATTAAGAAAAGGAGGGACTTGGTAAATTTGTTTCTGCTGAAATATGACTTAACTATCGTACACAGGAATAAAATATGCTGGGGAAATGCTGCCTTTTGTGTCCATGCAATTTGAATGGACAAAGTCTATCAAGATTGCAAAAGATTTTTTGGCAATTATTTTCAAACTTCAAACACCATTTGTTGTTCATTAACAAAGTTACTATTGTTTGTGAAAGAAAGTATTGTATTCATGAAAACACAAAGTACCATTTACCAACATTAAGTGTATAATATCATTAGTAAGTAGTATAGATTTTAAAGAAATGAAATAATGTGTGTGTGTGTTTTAAAACTGTAGAGAAATTTTATATATATAAAAAAAGAGGAAATCCATTACTATATTTAATTAAGACTAAGTTTTATGAATGTTTTGTACTGTTTCTAAAAAATCTTAATTTTTTAGGTATCTGTAATTTTTCACTATTGCAAAGCAAAAGTGGTTAAAGGCTGTTTTTAATTGTAGTAGATTAATATTTGTCTCACCAAATTTCAGTTTTATCAGCTATAGAATTATGTTTGTTTATTTATTTATTTTAATATATATATATATACATATATATATATATTTTTTAATACTTTAAGTGTAATTAGTAGTCAGATGAGTCTAAGGAAAAAAAAAGTAAGATGGATCCTACATTTATGAAATTTTTCATTTGATTTCTGATTATAAAATAAACAAGGAGATAAAAGTTTCTTATATTACAGAATGTCTTACATGTATTTTAAGATAATATAATGTGAAAACACAATGTTAGATAATCATGAATTTTATTTCAATTGTCTACTAAATGGAGCTTGTCGAAATTCGACAATAAAAAAAGTTTTAAAATGCTATCATCAGCCATTCTTTAATACAATTTTATTTATTCTGAAATGCATCTATTGTTTTAATTATTTATTTTTTATGTAAAAATGGAGAAAATATTTTGTAATAATATTAAAACAATTTCCAGATGAAACAGAATTATAATGTTTTCAAATGATAATTTCTTTGTGTGGTTTCCTTCTCCTGTTTTAATAAATCGGGACGGCTGCCTCATTTCCACAAATAGGGATACTTTCCTTGTTATAAAGTAACATATCCAATGAATACTTAAAGAATAATGAAATATAATTCTCATCGTAATCTGATTCAAAGCATATTTTAAGCAATTTCACATTATATTAATTTCAAGGTTGTTTGATTTAAATCAGATGATTTTTAAAAAAAAATCATTTATTTAAATCAGTTTTTGAAACATTAATATTGACAGGCTGAATAAGACATAAATTAATCATTTATGTTAAAATAAAAGTTAAAATTATTCCTTTCAGATTAAAAATTACATTTTAGTAACATTAAATGAAACTTTTATAAACTGAGTATTGTATTTTATTATGAAAGAAAATGCAACACTGCATTAAAAACATTATCTATTGGTAGTATATTTTCTAACTACTGATAAATGATCACAATTTTTTTAAAGTTTTTTTCTTTCCTAAATGATTTTTTCCATTTTTTGCAAACAATATGCTGAAGCTAAATCTATTTAATATGAGAGTATTTTCAGTGGAGAGTTACTTCTCTAAAGTAAATTACACATAATTTATGTGTTTGTTTAATGTTTACTTTCAAATTACAATATTCCTGATGTTGTATTGATCATATAATGTAATGGATACATGAACTAATTACGACATAATAAAGATTTGAATTGTTTGTATAACACAGAATGAATTCCAGTTTCATGTTTCTTCTATCACTGAAAATAGTTTATTTTCTGTAATTGATTCCATAGTTATTCTTTGTCAAGCAAGACTGTTTACTGAAATTGTCAAAGGCAGGGAGAAGATGGGGGGATTACACTGACAACTAATCCCTGGTTCGAATCTGGCCGGGACTTTTTTCACCCCTTGGAAAATTTACAACTGTTATAATTAATTTACCGATTTGAATAATCGTGTTTAAAATTAATCTGATATAATTTCGTATGCAGCGATTTTCTGCAGTTCCAAATATTGACTTTCGAGTTTATTCTGTTGAGCTGATCCATAGTAACTGACCAGATTCTGTGATCGTTGAGGTCATTTGGGTGAAAAAGTCCTCCAAAATTCGTCTGGGATGGCTCAGTTGGAAGAGCATTGGCGGCTTCAGCCAATACATCACTGGTTTGAATCCTGGCCGGGACTTTTTTTACCCCTTGGAAAATGTACACATGTTATAATTAATTTACCGATTTGAATAATCGTGTTTAAAATTAATCTAACACACATGGACGTGTTATTCAGAAACACTTTATAAAAATATTTCTTTCCATTTTTTTTTTTTTTTTCATTTGTTCATAAAATACTGTTTTTTTATAGATTTTCTCTTTCAAAAAGAAAAAGAGGATAAATTGAAAATTTAATTGTCTTATTTACTATATCTCCAGTTCACATTTCCTTTCTGTATTAATGAAATTTCAAAGAAAGTGCAATTCTTTTTGGAATTTTTATTTAATGAAAACAACGTAACAAAGATTTCTTCATAAAATGGTGGAAAACACATTTTTATTCAGGGGTTCGAACCCAATCGGGTCTGTCGGCTACACTGTAAAAAAAAAAGGTCGATCTACTAAAAAAACTTTAGTGATCCTTGTAATTACTAAAAAATTTTTAGTAATCTTAGTCGGTTACTAGAAAATCTGTAAGAATTACTAGAAAAAAGTTAGCAACGAATAGAGTTAATAGTTTTATATTTTTAATAGCTCTTACTAAAACTCAGTTGGTGTGGCCTTGATAGCATAGTGGTTATAGTAACGGACTCCAGGCTAAAAGGTCCCGGGTTCGAAACTTGCCACCGCCAAATACGCCCCGAATGTCTGTAGTGTCTCGTTAATAAAGGGATTATGAAAATCCTGTCGGAGCAGTTAAGAATGTTTAGTGCTGCCATCTATTGCGGTTTTGCCGAAAATCTTCCGCTTCAGAAGTCTGGATGCAGCTCCAAAGAAGCTCCTCCGCTTCGGTTGCACGTAATGGTTATTAAAGTAATTTTGGAGCTATTACTAAAATTTGCTTTGTGGCTCATACTAAAAATTTTTAAGTTAGTTATACAAAAAATTCTTTTTGTATAACTAACAAAAAATTAACAAAAAATTAACAAAAAATTCTTTTACAAAAGAAATGCTTGTTTCACTTACAAAAAAAAAGTTTGTAATGGTTACTAAAAAATTCTGTGGAATACAAATTTACTAAGAAATTTTTAGTAACATCTTGAAATTTTTTTTACAGTGTAATCGTTCGGAGTTTTTGTGGTTTTCTTTGAATCTTGGATTTCCTTGTGTAAATACAGGTTAGGTTTTCTTAGAAAGACCCTTATGGAGGGCACCCCTCCCCCTTAGTGCCTATATTCCTCGTATTCAGTCTCGCCAACTTATGTGGGCTCATGGAGCGCAAGCCCACCCAATAATTTGATATCTCTATCCACCCATTATTAATTTAGCACAATCAATATTTATGTATTTTTTCAAAATCTTTTTTGAGCCCACCCCAAAAGTTGGCGCCACTGCTCATGTTGATAACTGGCCATCATAAGTACAAACCAATTATTTTGACTCAGATATTTGTGTTTCAAATAGCGAAGGGACAGTAAAAAAAAAAAGCGATAGAACAGCTCTTTAGAGCAACAGCTACTTCTTCCTCCATGAAATATATTTTTTAAACATACGGTTTAGCCCAATCTAAACTTAAAAATAAGTTATTAAATGATAAAGTTGCAAAATCAGTGTTCCTATATAAAATCTTAAATGCATGATTAACAAAATATGTACATAAATAGCAATTACAAAATAAAAACAAGATTTTATGAAATATTGAATTGTTTGTAATCTAATATTAAACTATAATGTTATATTGGTGATTTATATTATCTATTATAAATGTATGCATAAAATTTGTATTATTATTAAATGTATATTATCTATTATAGATTAGATGCGTAACATACATAGGTATGTCTAACAATTTAATATTAGAATATGTTTTAAATTTTAAATGATACATTTTTTTTTTTTTTTTTTTTTTTTTTCAACAAATATAAATTTTTATTATTTTGAACTTTTATCTAGAAATTTAATTGAAATTAATAGAAATATTTAAATCTATGCAGAAAAAATAAATAAATATATGCACAATATAGAAATAATATTATACTATAGTAAAATTTAAAAAAAAAAAAAAACGATTTAAATAAAAAAAAAATCGGATTTAAATACAAAAAATCAGATTTTTTTTTCATGATTTTTAACAACCCTGATTAATTTTACATAAACTGAAACATAACATAATTAGCATAAACTGATAAACATAAATTTCTACATAAACTGAATATCTGTCTTTTGGGTTAGCAGATTTCAGTTTAGTGACAAAATGTTGTATTCTATGGATAATTTAATCTTATAGTTTATCTTTTTTGATTGGGGGGGGGGTATTTTATTAAGTTGGTTAAAACAGATTTTTAAAAAATCATGCTTGAAAATAATTTAAAATTTTGCTAAACTGAAATTCTTTTTTCAAATAAATTTCATCCTAAAGTTATTTTCTTTCGTGTTTTATCATGCATCAATTGAAATTGCACAGTATTTAGATTTAGAAGTAATATAAGTATGATAGAAGTGAAAGTTGCCACCATTGTTATGCATTTCTAAAATTTGTAAATGGGTTTTGGCTGCTGTTCAAAAGTACACTACTATCTCTTGACTACAATAGAGAATTCCACAATGAAATAAATAAGACTTTGTCAATATTAAGTAACATTAAATAAATTTACAATAAACCTAGAAAAATCATTCCTATTGAACATAAGCATTACATGAAGTCTTTTTTTTTACTGTAAAACGATTTTTTATTAACTTTAATTTTCGTGAAATTCTTTACTTTTCTGAAATTTTTATTAAAAAAATGATATATATATATATCCGGTAAGAAACAACCGGTAAGCAAGAAGAAATAATCAATAAAGTCTCCCATTATAGTCTTTACAATAGAAATGAAAAATCAGTGTAAATTACATCATTTCGACACCATTAGATCATTTTTTACTTTCCCATCATATATAGGGTAGAATAAGTCTTGCAATCCTTTTAAAATTCGAAAAAAAAAAAAATGTTTTGATGGATTTACACATTTTAGACATTGGAGATTCCTAAAAACATATTTTTAGAAAAAAAAAAATCTGTCCATCTGTTTGTAAATACCTCTTATCTCCCAAACAAGTTGAGATAAAAACTTGAAATATCGTGTGTAATCAGAATGTAATAATTGGAAGAAGCCTATTGAATATCAGTAACCTCGATTATCCAGAACTTTTCTGATGAAAAGTATATACAAATTTTCGATTTTTTTTTTTTATTTTTAGGAGTGGATGTAAAATGCAATAAAATAACACAAATTTTGCATAAAGAACAAAGTCAATCTGATTATTAGTTGTCGAGATATTTGTAATCTTATTTACCACACTCGTTTGTTTTTTATGAGCCTGTATTTCATTCAAATTTCAATTCAAACATATATTTTAACTGGATATAATACCCTGAATCCGATGCAGTAAACTGTTAGTTAATATTCTTATTAACTAACAGGAATTAATTTTTGGAGTTATAAGGATGTTTTTTATGCAATTTGGTACTATTTCAGTAGTTTGCAATTTTATATAATTTGTCGAAATTGGTTCATTAGCAATTCATTAACAGAGCATTAATATGTGTTAAAAATATTTAAACATACGTTTAAATTTTATCTAGGAATTGCGATACATTTTATTAATAGTTTACACATGTATTATTTTCATATTTTACATTTGCATATTCTTGATGGATATGTATTACGCCGGCTCCCCAACAATTAGTTTTCTGTACATGTGTCAAGGTAAGAAAACATTTTAAAATAAGCATGTACCCAATTTCACTGAACAAATTTTTCACACGTACTTTTATGTACATATTTTTATGCTTAAGCAGCATGTAAAAATAATTTCTGTTTCATTGTAATGAAGAAAAAAAAAAAAGAGGCATCAATAAAATTAAAATGCATAAAGATAAAATAAGCCCAAAAAACAATATTCTCATGACGCCAGAGTAAATATGAATTTTTATTCGCTATTCAAAATAAAATACATGTGTATAAACATTTTTCACCAAAATTTAATTTACAAATTAAAAAATACATTCTAATAGCCACATGTCTGAATATTTTTCTTTTCTCTATAACAATGGAAGTAATCTGATTATCACTGTTTTGAAGAAATTTCATAAAAATAATTTCAAATTAAAAATAAGATATAAAAATAGAAATAAATTAAAAAAAAATAGCTAGAATGGTGACAGCTACATATGAAAAGCTTTCATTAAAAAAATAAAAATAAATAAAAATTCTCAAATTCGATTCAATTCAAAACTCAGGGCTAATAACTGAAAAAAAAAAAAAAAAAAAAAAAAAAAACAGCTTGTCTTTTACATATATAGATTTTAACATAATAAAATATAACAATTTTTATGCATATTAAATTTTTTTTTAGATTATTACTTTCTTCCATCTTCAATAGAAGAAAGTATTGCAATCGAAATTTTTTTCGACTTCTGGTTTTCGACGGATTTACACGTTTTAGGGGTCAGAGATTCCAATAAACATGTTTTTTACAAAATGTCTGTCTGTTTGTGTGTATCTGTTAGAGATGAAACTGGGCTCGATTCTTATAATGGTCTTCGAGCTCGGGCTCATTTTTTCTGAAATTTACAGTTTATTTAGTCACGTATAGAAAAAGAATTTATTTCTTAAAAAAAATCTTATTCCAGTTCAAGTCATTTTAATGTTATTTTGATCAAAATAAAAGGAAAATAGAAAGCATGTTTTTTGTAGCATTAGGATTTTTTTTTTTTTTAGTCAACCAGTATTAGCTTAAGATTTAAAAATTTTTAGACTTGTATTGTGTGCGAGTCGTAATCAGTTTTTAAATAAAAACAAAATTAATTTTACACGAAAACAACTTGAAGAGTATTGTATTTTTCAGACAATACTATTTTTTTTAATTATTATTTATTTAAGCGGATTTTTAGGAACACCAGAACTACAAAAGATTGTTTTGAGGAAGAAATCAATTATATTTTTTATATATTGCATACTTTCAGTATCGGGCTCGGGCTCTGGCTCTGACGGTTTGCTTTTGCAAAATTTGGGACTGTTTTTATCAAAACCTTAATTTCTCTAGGAGTGTACATGCTATCCGCATACAAATGAATACAATTTATTACAATAATTTATTACAATAATATATTTACTTAATCACAATCTACAGTTTGAACGCTTTTGCTACATTAGTTTTGACATGATTATCCAAAAGATATTCGTTCTTTTTCAATTTGTTGACTGTCCCCTACGGGATTTCTGAAAATAATCTTCATGAAAATGTATGACCTGTACTATTATATTTTACTTAGAGTTTCAGGTTAATTCCTCATGTATTTTTCTAGATATTTAACAAAACGTCTAAAATCTCAAGTGGCCGGTCACCTTTGGTCATATACAGTATTAACAAAGAAAGACCTCTCCCGGTCACAATAATTCATTTACTTTCGCTGTCGGTGATACTATTATTATTATTATTTATTTATTTATTTATTAAGAGAGAGAGAAATGTAGTGATACATCTCTTAAAATTAATAGCTTTGATATCAAAATTATCAAATTAAAAATGCCAATTTTTTTGAAACTTGAATATAGATGTGAAATGTACATTTGTAAATTTTGATATGGTGAAAATGATGCCGTGTTTAGATCTCACGGGAAAAAAATTCTATGATTGAGTCGAAGTTGAATAAATTTTGCTTTTTATCATTTTGGAATACTAGCATAAGAATCTTAATTGATAACTTTATCATAATAAATTATCTTTATTATTTTTTACTGCTTACATATGCGATTAAAGTTTAATTTTAACAATTTCTACAACTGCGTTTTATAGTATTTTGTCAATTTCGCGATAAATATCGTTTGTTTAAGAATTAGACGTACCAATATAAAATACATTTTTTACTATAACTAATTTTGTAGGTTTATTATAAATTAATGAAGCAGTTCCTTCTTAAACATTTTCTTTCGTCAAAATTTGACGGGTTCTACCTTGTGAGATTAAAAGTCAAAAGCTCTTTTAAATTCATTGTTTGTCTGATAAGTGAGTTTTACTTTTTTCTGATTTGGCAATTTTTATTTGGAAGTATCCGATATAAGAGATAATATGAATTACGAATGTGTAAACACCGATTACATCGACTGCTTGGAGACAATTTTTTTTCTTTTAAAAGTATACCTGTCTAAATGTAAGAAAGAATTCTGAAAACAGTTTATTGTAAACAACTAAAAATATGGGACAAACGATGTATGTATTTGGTTTATTCTTCATTACAAGTAAGACATTTTATTTTTTATGTTTGTTGTTATCGTTTTTTCATTAAATGTTCAGTAAAACTGTAAATTTCGGTCTCTATTTTTTTTTTTCTTTTTTAACTTATCATATCGGCTCTAAGAAAACATTTCTGTTTATCTGGGAAAAAAAGAGAAGAGAAAATAGCCTTGTTGTTCAGCTGCCAATTTCTGAATTTTTCCCATTACAATTAAATATATTTCGATCCAGAAATTTTACTTAATAAATAAAATGATAAAAAAAATAAAATAAAAAAAAGTGGTGTATTTTATTTATTTATTTATTTATTTTGCTCAAAATACCTAAGTTTATTTGACTTGGAAAGGAAATCTGAAGTTAGCAGCTTTGCCTTATTGCCAATTCTTCATATGTATAGTCGTGAAAATAAATAAATAAAATAAAAGTAAACACCTCCTATTAACTTTGCAAAACATTATCGTAGAAGAATGTTATTGTATTAAACAATTGCTTTTAAAACTGCATATACATTTTGTTAAGAAGGCCATCTACATATTAATACAAACCCTAATTTTATTTATTTATTTATTTTTTTTTTTTTTTTACTAGCAGTATTTAATTTTGAGAGCATAATGAGCTCTGTACCCTTCAATAAGCCTAAAATAAAATTTTCATGCAATTCGTTCGATAAGTTTTCGAGAAATTTTAAAACGAGCCTATTTTAGGGGTTGTTTCCAAATTGAAGTTCAGTACTCAATTGTTGACCGAGAGAGTCCCCTTCTTGATCATAGCATCTTAGGCGCAACTCAAGCTATCATTGAAGACTTCTAAATTACAGGATAGCATAAAATGTTTCAAAATATCTAGTCACTTCTATCGTAGACGACTCCTTAGACCATCATTTTGCCGTTTTTTAAGCTTAATTTGAAAAGTTTTTGGAAGAAAATTTTGAAATTTCGGGTTTTCATAAAGCAGGACTTAATAAATCTCAATCTGTCAAAAAAATTGTAGGTTGCAATTCATATTTTTTTTCGAATATTAATTTCATAATTCATATATTCAATTATAAAAATTGCAAATTCAAAGTATTTATGTTTGGGTATTTTAGTATTATTGCTACATAAAAAAATAGCATATTAAGAGTATAACTTCAGGAAATGTAATTTAAAGTACTAAATTATGAGTGTTTATAATTCTAAAACTTATCATTCAGATAACTTGGAATTTGGTGTCTAGGCATAGTTGGAACTAGAGATGGGCATTATTCAACGTATTAGGGTAAATAGCAATGTTATTCTTTTATGGTGCAATATTTAGTAACAGATTAACGGAAAGTCCCTGTTAAATTTGGAACACATTGCACGCAAAGCATATAAAAAAGAAAAAAAAACTGAATGAATAATTTTTTAGAAATACATATTAAAATTATAATAAAAATAAAATTTCCAAAATTTGTTTTCTATATTAATATAAAAAGAGCTTAAAAATATTTTTTGAAATTATAAAAAGTCTTTTTTTAAACGCTTATTATGACGCGTCTAAGCAAAATGAAAGAAATCATGATCAACTGCAGGAGTCACAAATCTTCCTTTCGTATCCTTATTAGCCTTCAGTGCCTAGAAAAGTATCATTCATCATCCACTATCCAGTGTGGAATACGTAAACCTTAGCTCTATAGCTCTATCCTAACACTCAAACAAAGCCCAATTCACTAGCAAACACCTGGCCAGGAAAAAAAAACGCTAAGACTGTTAAAAAGTTTTGAGGAACAGTATTTATTCATTATTGTTAATTCCAATACTGCTAATACTGCAACTGATTTTATTGAATAGGAAGAAAAATATTTTTTAACACATCACTTTCATATGTTAAAATGTTGTAATTTGTTGTGTAGATAAATAGTGTTGCATAAAACCATTTTAGTAGATGGTTTTCGTTGGAATAAAAATATAAAATGTGTTTTTTAATAAAGGATATCAAACGATAGTATTAATTTTGATTTCGTTCCATTGGCAGAGTCAGTTTCGTCAGCCATTATTGCCCATCGATTTATTAAAAATTTGAATGACTAAAGGGAATCAGAGGATGGGGACTATTTTGATTTCGTTGTACTTTTGACGTAGCGACAGTTTCTTTGACTTTAGATGCTTGAAAGGGACAATGCTCAAGGAGTTTGAGAGGCTTTTTTTTGTTGTTTCGTTTTTTTTCTATGACGCTAGATATTTTTATTTATTTATTTATTTATATATTTTTTTTTTTTGGGGGGGGGGGGAGGCATATGCTTTTATTATCTATTTATTTAATTTCTCAATACTGTGTTTTTAGTAAATGAGCGATAGGAACATTTTTATTTCTATGATTTTGTTTAATTGTAAATCAAAGAAAGACTTTCGCAAAAAGAACAAAGATCGCATTATTCACGCGAGTACAATTGTAATTAATTTGAAAAAGTAATAAAAATATGTTTGGATAAATTGCTTTTGATTAAAAGTTTATAAATAACATTTTCAGGTTCTATTGAATAGCTTTGGATAGGCGTTTATAAATATGCTAAAGTCGGAATTAAGTTTTCCCTTTTTTTTTTTTTTTTTTTTTTTTAACAAATCGTGTTATTAAAGCACTGTTTATTTTTATGTAGCAAGTCTTTTCTTATCATTTACCAAAAGCTAACATAAAATCCACTAGGGGTATAATTACATAGGGATTTTAGGGGTATAATTACAATTGCAAAACAGTTTAAGATTTTGTTCTGTATCATAAAAAATCGATTTATGTTTAAATAGCTGTTTTTTAAATACTTAAGAAATAATAATAATAATAATAATAATAATAATAATAATAATAATAATAATAATAATAATAATAATAATAATAATAAATACAATTTTTAGGTCTTATAGCTTTCTCCGTGTTTTAACATGTAAAAAAAAAAAAAAAAAAAAAATTCTTCTATGACGAAAATTTATTGAGTTGCGATGCTTGCATTTAAAGGAATTTTCAGATTTTCAGTCAGGAAATATGGTAAAACATGTTTTTAGTACAGCATTATTAAACTGTATTTCATTAAAATTGCATAAATAATATTTTCATGGTCTTATGGTGTTCGCTATGCATATGCATTGATGCGTATGGCAACAATGAATTCGAGAACAAAATAATTTTTTTACAAATTATGTTAAAACTGTGTTTATTTTTATACAGGGTGTCTCTTGTTATCGTTTGCACAAGCTAGTTTCTAAATCGTTATTTTTATTGGTATAGTTCCAATTACATAAAATGTTTCAGATTTTTTATGCATCATTTAATATCCAATTTACGCTAAAATGGGTTATTTTTAATAGTTAAGAAACGTAAAAATTTTTACAATGTCTGGATCCTATAAGCTTCATTCAGATTTTTTCCCCAATTTCTCTGCTGGTCTCTCAGAGGCCGATTTCTCATCCATAATGTTAAATCTATAGGCGGTTTGATGCATTCTTATGCTCAAAACATCTCCTTATAGAATTAATATTTTAAAGTTCTTTTTTCAGCGTTCTCTTCTTAAAGGATGTCTCTTTTTTTCTAAGTTTTCAAAACATTTTAAAAATCTGTGCATAATTTTAAATGAAGTGTTAAAATTTTATATCCTGTTCGTTATTTTTAAAAACATAAACTATTAAATTGATCATAAATTTTAGGAATATTTTGACAACTGAAAAACAAAGTGACATTCTTTAAGAGAATACTGTAAAAAGAACTTAAAAATATTGATTCCTTAAGCAGACAATTTGAATATAAGAATGCTTTAAACCCCTTTAGATTTAATCTTACCAAAGGGAATTCGGCCACTCAGTGATTAGCACCCCCAAGACAGTAAAATGTATTTTTTCTACAGCTAAAACTTACTGGGTTGATATGTTTAGAATTTTATGAATTTTCGACGTTTTAATCACCATAAACACAAAAAGTGTTTTTAGTCTCAGAAAAGCTGAAAATGATTTAAATTAAAAGTAGAATAACTATGTAAGTTTTGTCCTGTAAAAATTCAGATTTTAACCAAAAATTGATTTTAATTGTGTGGATTCATTCATCTGATCAAAAAATAGGTTCTATACTCACGACCCAAAATCATTTTGTTAAAGGCCTTCTAATTAAAACATCTGTTGACAGCATACTATTAGATATACACTGGTGTCCAAAAGTTAAGCATAACTGGTAATTAAGTAATTATTTTTAAGTAATGAAAGAAATATGAATCGGAATGTGCTGAAACTCCAGGTGTGTAAACAAAATAGTACGCGTCACATATTTTCCCGAAGAGTTTTCCCCGAAATCGAACAGGGGACCGTCAACAAATTGAAAAAGAACGAAGATCTTTTGGATAACCCTGTCAAAACTAATGTAGCAAAAGCGTTCAAACTGCACATTATGATTAATTGGCTTATTGTAATGTACTGTGTTAATTTTTACAAGGATAGCATGTATACTCGTAGAGAAATTAAGGTTTTTATAAAAACAGTCCTAAGTTTTTTGCTTATAATTTGCAGAGTTCTTAATATAAAATAATGTTCTTTTTTGAAAAAATGACAAACATCATTGTACACAATACCCTGTCATCAGAATTAAAAAATAATAAAAATTGTATGACGAATGAGCAGGTTTACTAAATAATTTTTTACTGCACATGCGTGAACGCTATTAAAATTTCATTTGCATATTATGTTAGTTAAATGTATAGAGCAACTTTTGTGAAAGTCTCAAAAACTTAGCTTAAAAATTCTGAAAATTATCGTTGATAGAATGAGATCAAAATCCTTTATTCCCTAAATGAAGCAAAAAGATGAGGGGCTGTATCCATATTCCATTGTTTAGTGACTACACAATATTGCATGTACAACTATATTTAGGTAAAACCCCTGATTTTTTTTTGCTTCCTTTAGGAATAACGGATTTTGAGTTGATTCTATAGGCGACCATTTTCAGAATTTTCAAGCTATGTTTTTGAAACTTTTACAGAAGTTGCTCTATACATTTAGCTAACACAATATGCAAATGACATTTTGATATCTTTGACGCATGCGCAATGAAAAATTATTTACTAAACATACTCATTTTTCATACAATTTTTATTATTTTTAAATTCTGATGACAGGATATTGTGTACAATGATGTTTGTCATATTTTCAGAAAAGAACATTATTTTATAATAAGAACTCTGCAAATTATAAGCAAAAAACTTGGAAAAATTTAGGACTGTTTTTATAAAAACCTTAATTTCTCTACGAGTGTACATGCTATCCTTATAAAAATAAACACAGTACATTACAATAAGCCAATTAATCATAATGTGCAGTTTGAACACTTTTGCTATATTAGTTTTGACAGGGTTATCCAAAAGATCTTCGTTCTTTTTCAATTTGTTGACGGTCCCCTGTTTGATTTCGGGGAAAACTCTTCGTGAAAATATATGACGCGTACTACTTTGTTTACACACCTGGAGTTTCACCACATTTCGATTTATATTTCTTTCATTACTTAAAAATAATTACTTAATTACCAATTATGCTTAACTTTTGGACACCAGTGTATGTTATAAAAACAACAGGTTGTTGAAACCTGTTACTTGTGCAAGTGTGTAACATGGTATCCTGTTAACCAAAAATATTTGTATTTCCCATCTCTAGTTTGAACCGAAGATTTGAAATATTTTGTTAAAATTGGGTATTGCTATTGAAAAACAAAAAGAAGTTTGGGTTTATTTTAATATTTATTTGGATCCCTAAAAAAAAATTACACACTTTATTTCCAATTGTTCGGTACCAGTAACTTTCTTCTACGATAATTTGTTGAGAAATTAGCAAGACGTGTTTACTTTTTTTTTTTTTTTTTCTTATTTGCCACGATTGTAGAAAATTTTTAGAAAAAGTAGAAAAATTTCCCATTGACTTCAACAAGATCATTATAGAAATTGCATGTATGTATCCTTCAAAACCAACATTTAAAATTTAAACAAATCATTTAGATATAATAATTCTGTTTACTTTTCACTAGAAAATATCATTATTTTTAGAAAAACGCAAAATAAATCATTTAAATATCCCATCAATTAACTTATGTTACTGCTACATATAAAGTAGTGTTTTATTATATTTATTATTAATCATTTGCAAAATGGTTGTTGCTTTCTATCTAGAGATATCCGAGACATATCTGAATCCTATGATGTCCGGATTTTATTCGTTTTCTGATTGGCTATGTTTAATATATAGAAATGAAATACTTCTTTTTCCACAATGTCAAAAATTATTAAAAACTAAAATAAATAAATAAATAATAATAACTTAAAAACAAATTGAGATACAGCTTACAAACAAATTGCATTTAAAAGTACATTTTATCCCCTACACGATAGTGTAAAAATCAATTTTAATAATTTGCAGTACCGAAAATTGTAAAACTGAAATTTTATTTAAAATTTGTTTATGGTTGATTCAGGAGTATTAATGTTTAATCCATGATGTACGTAATATATGACTGTTTAATGCGTAAGTCATGTTTTAATCATCATAAAAATTATGTTTATTATTATTATTATTTTAAATCTGGAATTTATTTATAAGTTTAAAATTTTAACTATAGTAACGTTGATGCTTTACACAAGACATTTCTAAGTGAATAAGTCGAAATTTCTATATACATATTTAAAAAGCTTCTAGAAGCACATTTCTATTGAAGTATTTGCAAATTTTATACAAATAATTCATTTTATAGATTTTCATACCGTATTTGATACATAAAAATTATAAAAATGCATTGAAACTTAATAATTGTGATCAAATACTTAATGCTAACGCAGGAGACATCAATGTGAAAACAGAATCATAGCAAGAATTTTTATAATCATTACGATTAAGAGAAAAATATAAAGGAAACTATTAAATCTAATTTAACACCAATAACTTAAAATTGTATTGCAATATAAAAAATAAACTTTTTTTGCCAAATCACTTGAAAAATGGTATATATGCAGATAAAATTTACACTAAAAACATAATGGTGTATGAAATTTTTATACTTCTACTAGAAATTTAAAATGTGCTTTTGTTTTTCATTAAAGTTTACTAAGTTTTATTTACTTTATTTCATATTAGCAACTCGCGTTGTGGTGCGTTTGTATTTTATAAGATCTTTTGAGTATTTTGGAAAAAAAAACATATCAATCTAATTTTTAAATTAAAATTTTTTATATTTCATAAGCTAAAAACGTAATTATTTACCATTCATAAATCTTAATTGGATCGTCGTAGGTTTCCTGATTCATAAGTTCTCAGATTTTCGGACAATGAAAGATTGGTTGATTCTTTCGGCTGTTCCTTGTTTTCTCAAAAACTATTTTAGAAGTCAGAATTCGATGAACTACAGATTTAGCGAAAAAACAGTCTATGTCTACTCTTGAGAAGCTTACAAGTATTTGCTATGCAACTGTTTCTGTGAACCTATTCCGAGCAAGAAATAGGGAAGAACAAATAAAAAAATAAAATAAAATAAAATAAAATAAATAAATAAATAAATAAATAAATAAAAAATGGTATTTTTTTATTGTACGTCATTTAAATTGTCGAATGAACTTAGATGTTTTTCTAAAAATCACAGATGGACGCCAAAAAATTTAAGTATAGATAATAAATAACAGAAATGGAAGTACCGGGTGTCCCAAAAATGACTGACGGATTTTAAAATTCAATAACTTGCAAACGGTGACAGCTATTTAAAAAATTTTTGCAGGAGGGTTATGTATAATGTCAGGAGTTTTTTTACCGTAATTTTTTATTTTAGTTCGCATCTCAAACAATAGGTGGCGCTGACGGCGGTTGAAGGCCAGGTCGACGCTTCACTCAGCACTGATCACCTGGCCTTCAATCGCCGTCAGCGCCACCTATTGTTTGAGATGCAAACTAAAGTAAAAAATTACGGTAAAAAAACTCCTGACATTATACATAACCCTCCTGCAAAAATTTTTTAAATAGCTGTCACCGTTTGCAAGTTATTGAATTTTAAAATCCATCAGTCATTTTTGGGACACCCGGTATTTGCCACTCTATGTTGTTACATTATAGCTATTATTTGATGTACTGTAAAATATGGAAATCGATGTTTGCAGTGTACTTCAATATGTACGACAATACTTGTGTGAAACGCTTATGTACACATGCAAACATATTCTAGGCCCAAATGATCACCAAGATTGATACTGGATGAAAGATGTCAAATTTGGCTTGGACAGTCAATCTGACACTAACTAACAAATTTGGCATACTTATTTTCGAAGGAAAAAAGAGGCCTCTTTTGTTTGACCATACACCGATTAAATAGTCTTATAATATAATTTCATTTTTCGATTATTAAATACGAGGTGAAACCCGTCGAAATTCGACGAAATTAAATGTTTCAGAAGGGATTGCTTCATTGATTTATAATACACCTACAAAATTACTTACAGTAAAAAATGCATCTTATATTGATCAGTCTACCTCTCAAACAAACATTATATAAAAAATACATCTTATATTGATCAGTCTAACTGTAAAACAAATATTATTTTAAGCTAAGTTTAACAATATACTATAAAACTCAGTTGTCCAAATATTTAAAATTAAACTTTAATCTCATACTTTAATCGGTAAAATATAATAAATATCAACTATTATGATGAATTTATCAACTATCTATTATCTCTTATGTTTGGTATAAATGCGAATGAAAAAAACAAAATTTATTCCAAATTGACACGATCATAGAATTTCACGCGAAATTTAAAACTCGTCGTAATTTTCATCCTCTCAAAATTTGAACACGTACTTCTCATACCCGCATTCGCTATGTTTAAAAAAATGGTATTTTAATTTGATCATTTTAAAATCACTTTAACTCAAAACTTTAAGTTATTTAACTGATGAATAAAAACGAAATAAAACCAAAATCATGGAATTTTATAACAGACGATATGTTTTGCAATTTAATTTCTAATTTTTACTTTCTTCTATCTTCAATTAAGAAAGTATTGTAATCGAAATTTTTTCGACTTCTGGTTTTCGACGGATTTACACGTTTTAGGGGTCAGAGATTCCAAAAAACATGTTTTTACAAAATGTCTGTGTGTGTGTGTGTCTGTGTGTATGTCGCCATTCTACCATCAAAAAGTGTATGAAGTTATGCATAGAATTGAACCAAATTTTTTGTGAATGTTTTTGCCTGTGGCAAGCAGGTCCTCCTTCAGTTTTGAAATATTTTGCCGGAAGGGGGCGCTGCAGTCGCGATTTTTTGTGCCATTTTCAATATTGTACCAACCAAAAGTATATGAAGTTATGCATCGAATTCAACCAAGTTTTTTGTGTAAGTGTATGACTATGGCTAGTTTGTCCTCCCTGAATTCGAAAATAATCCGTCGAAAGGGAGTGCTGTAATCGCGATTTTTATGCAATTTTTAATATTGTACCGACCAAAAGTATATAAAGTTATGTATCGAATTTAACAAAATTTTTTGTGTAAGTGTATGACTATGGCTAGTTGGTCCTCCCTGAATTTGAAAATAATCCGCCGGAAGGGGGCGCTGCAATCGCGATTTTTGTGCCATTTTCAATATTGTACCGACCAAAAGTACATGAAGTTATGCATCGAATTGAACGAATTTTTTGTGTAAGTGTATGGCTATGGCTAGTTGGATCGCCCTGAATCTGAAAAAAAAATCCGCCGGAAGGGGTCGCTGCAATAGCGAAATTTATGTCATTTTCAATATTGCACCACTTAAAAGTGTATGAAGTTAGTTCTAGAACTGAACTAAATTTTTTGTATATGATTATTTTTGGTAAAGCAAGTAAGTCCTCCTTGAATTAAAAAAAAAAAAATCTGCCTATCATTCTATTGTTTATCGGCTCGTGCAGAGACGGAAATTCGTTTTAACTCCGATTAATTGATTGAAGCAGAAATTTAAGATGAAAATCAAAGTTGGTATGGTATTGAATTAAAATTATTAAAGCACTAAAATGAGTAACTAATTTTTTTTTTAATATTAAAATGTACGTATGAGATAGAAGAAAATTTTGGGATTGGCACATCCAACTAGTTTTTTTTCTAATTTTAAGAGAAAATGGAGTGATTCTGTTGCCACAACTACAAAATTGGTACAAAAAAACTATAAAAAAAACTTTCAAACAAATTGTCTTTAATAGTACATTTTTTTCTCTATACGACGGTGTAAAAATCGGAAATATGCGATGTTTAGAAGTAGAAAATTTGCAGTAGCAAAAAATGCAAAATGGAAATTGCATGGGAAAGTGTTGCCATTCGCAAAATGACGTATGCGTTACGCACAGATACGTTTGGCCTTTATAATATATATATATATATATACAAGGTAAAACCCGTCGAATTTCGACGAAAGAAAATATTTAAGGAGGATCTGTTTTATTGATTTATAAGAAACCTACAAAATTAGTTACAATAAAAAATGCACCTTACATTGCTAAGTCTAATTCTTAAACAAATGATATTTAAACTAATGTTAACAAAATACTATTTATATAACTCAGAAATAGTTTAAATTAAACTTTAATCGTACATGTAAGGCATAAAAAACAGATCTGTTATTATGATAAAATTATTGATTAAAGCTCTAATGCTAGTATTCCAAAATGAAACAAAGCAACCTTTATTCCACTTTGACTCAATCATAGAATTATTTTTCCCGTGAAATCTAAACCCATCATCATTTTCCACATACCAAAATTTACATAAGCACCTTGCATATTTATTTTAACTTTAAAAGAAAAAAAAATTGGTTTTTTTTAATTTGACCATATTGATTCAAAACTCTAAGCTTCGATGCTATTAGTTGTAACATATATTAAACTATTTATATTCTTTTAAGTGTACATGAATTTTTGTAAATGACATCAAAATTCACTGGGTTTTATAACAGAAAATATTCTTGACACAACACGCGTTTAAATTTCAATTTTTTTCTTTTTTTGAGCTATGGCAACATAAAGATACAGTAATAATTTTTTCCTTTTTTTCTTTGCTTTAAATGGAAATGAAGTACTCCTGTTGCCACAATTAGAAAAACGGTATAAAAAACAAAAAAATTAATATTTCAAAAATAAATTGAGATACAGTTTTCAAATAAATTGCATTTAAAAGTAAATTTTTTTCTATATGCGATGGTGTAAAAATTAAAAATATGCGATGTTGATATGTTTAAAAATTTGCAGTAGTAAAAATTGCAAAATCGAAATTGCTTTTCAAGTTTCAAAGTGTTGCCATTCGCAAAATGACGTATGCGTTACGCAGAGATACGTTTGGCCTTTATAATATATATATATATATATATATATATATATATATATATATATATATATAGATCTATATCCAACATAATAAATTGTAAGTTAGATTTATTAGAGTAGATATAGAATTTGCAAGATTCATAACAATTTACCTGAGTCTTCACGAAAAGATTAAAAAAATAATGAATGCAAAGCAATTAAAATAATAATGTTTGCTTTTTTTTATATAAAATAACTTTTATTTTGATTATCTTTCACATTTAATTACAATAAAGTTCTTTGGCAATTTTCACCCTATAAAAACAAACGTAAATATTGGGGCAAATTTTAACTACATATAAGAATAATGTTACAATTTCGATAAACCAAAATTTAATAAAAGTAACTTCTTTGATATTTCTTAAACAAACACTTGAATTATGCATAAATATATATATACAGGGTGAGTCATAAATATCGAAACAATTGGCTATCTCCTTAAGTATTGCCTCTAGACCCATACTTCCAATTGCAAAAAATTATAAAAAAAGGGTGAAATTTCTGATAAGATCAGTTGCAACTCCATTGGGGGGTCTATTTTAAAAAAATACGAAAATTAAATTTTTATACGGCCCTCAAAGAGCAAAATTTAAAGTTAGGAAATTATTCCTTATCCATTTCTAAATTAAATAATAATAATAATAAAAATCATCTCTGTATCTAAAAATCTGAAAGCGATATTAAAATCCGAAATTCTCCAAAATTCGTGACTTACACCACTTTATCATGCTTGCAAACGAAGAGTTTTTCACTGATTCTCAAAGCAAATGAGGGATCGTCCACAAATTATCCTTTATTAAATGTCGATCTAAGACAGTACCCCTTATATGGACATAATAAAGTAGCGTATTGATTTAAATCAAAACTTGTTTTCAAATTATGTTGATCGTCAGCACTGGAGGTCTGCATGGATCGAAATATCTAGGTCCGGTCCCAAACCGACCCATAGGGGAAAAAGTTCTGCCCGGCATGGAAAAATGTTAAATTCATAACCCATACCGGCATAGAAATTTTTTTAAATCATAGCCCTGTCCAGTCGTGAATTTAAACATAGTTTTTTACTTCGGTGCGGTTAAAAATTCTTTCGTATGGAGGAGTTCTGACCAAAAATACTTATAGCTTTTCGTTTTTTATACTTACACTTTTTATTATTAAAGAAGCCCCAAAGACTGTGATATATTTATTTTATCAATGAATCTTTGATTATATGTAAATGTTTCACTCATATTTTAATATCTCTAATCCATATTTCGTGCGTTGGAGACTTTGAAAAATGTTATACAGTAAAATCTTTTAAGACAGAATCACATAGGAAAGAAAAAAAATACGTTATAGACAAATGCCCTTCCTAGGAGGGTTAAGTGGAGTTTATTTTTTTCTCAGGTATTATTGCATTTATTTTGCATGGAGCTACATATATTCCGTTTAAGACAGAATTCCGTCATAGGCAGAGTTTTTTCTCTCTGGTTTTATTTTGTTTAATTTTTTAGCATTTAAATATACTTTTCCTATTTTTTTTTTTTTTTTTTTTTTTTTTTTTTGTAAAATAAAAGCGATTTTAAAATCTGTGTGGTTTTTGTAAAAATTTTGATTGAACGAAAATTTACTTATTTCAGGTTTTATTTTATGACAGCCGATTATCAACACAAGGGATAGAGACCCGAAAGGGTTGCGATGCCCTCCGTGGGGTTTTTTTTTGAGGGAACCTAACCCGTATTCACGCAAGGAAATCCCAGGTTCGAAGAAAACCATGTAAAACTCCGAACGGTTAAGCAGACGGACGCGATTGGGATCGAACCCAGCACATGCCGTCTACCAGTTGAGAGGTCAGAACCTCTTGGCCACTGGTGGGGCTTTCTTATTTCAGGCACGTATTAGGTCAATCAGAGACAGTAATTTTAATGCGGATTGTTCGAGACTGGGATTGAAAATTCTGTCCAGTGCAGACCTAGAAAGAAGGAAGCAGTCCTCTCTGGTGTGAAAAATATATTAGGCCCGATTTGGAGAGTGTTCAGAGAAAAGTAACGCTTGAACCCAGAATACAGATTTTTTAACAGCCTCTCCAGGACGATAAAAAGCTTGAAATTGTGAGAGGTAAATTTCTAAAAAAGACTTAATCTGCTACTTAGAAAAGCATTCGTTTAAATAATCGACAGGCAATAAAACAGTATATTTCGTTTTTCTGCATAATGAATTTTTTTCACGACTGTTTCTTGTCTTTAAATTATTAAAAGTTAAGAATTGTTAAAGAAAAAAATATAAACTTGAAAAATGTTATTTTTAATTATTTTACACTAGCAGGGAAGACCGAGCTTAGCTCGGTCAAAAATAACTTTGTGTTCAACTCGATATAGTATTTTCACTGTATCATTAACTCTGTATTATTACTGTAAAACATGTTTATAATAGTATTATTTAGAAAAACAATCAATAAAAAAACTATGTTTTTATGCGCATATTTATAAATTTTATTTTATTTTAAATTTTACAACGAAAGGACATCGATCTAAATCACTTTTTTAGCTCGACTCTGATTGGTTTAACCATGCATCTCGAATCCTCTTAAGAATGTATAAAAAAATTCTTTACATTCTGAAAGACAATATTTTTTGCTAGATATAGCCAAATTTGGTGGCATTCTTTTCATTTGGCTCCAAATACGTGTTTTGGTTTTCGTAATTTTTATAGTCGATTTTTTGGCCATATGTCGCCAATATTTTTTCAAATATCACCAAGTTATTGGCTTTTGCCATATTCTCGTGATCCTGACCCGTATTACCCAAAATGAGCCACTAATCAAATTTGATCAAGCATGTGACATAGCTCAATCGTCTTCAGGTAATCAAA
The DNA here is from genome assembly GCA_964019185.1 of Maratus speculifer. Taxonomy (NCBI): domain Eukaryota; kingdom Metazoa; phylum Arthropoda; class Arachnida; order Araneae; family Salticidae; genus Maratus; species Maratus speculifer. The sequence goes on from OZ025290.1 coordinate 275,811,771, forward strand.
AACAGTAGAATATAAAATTGAATCAAAATCGTTTAAGCCATTTTTAGGTCAAATTAGCTTGGCAGCATTCAGCAATGAAGCGAAATGACCCACTAATATAATTTTGTTTAACATGCGAATCAGCCCAATAGTCTTCTCGTGACAAAAAACGTTTTGTTTAAAAATTTAGGTAAAATTGATTGAAATATTTGATAAAATTGTTGTTATATATAATTAGAATGACCCTAGCTCATTAAGACCCAAAATGACCCACTAATAGAATTTTCGCGAGCATGTGTACAAGCCAAATGATTTTCTCTTGCTCAAAAACGATATAATACAAAGCATAGTCAAAATGGTGAGTACCATTTTCTATATAAAATTAGCATGACCCATCATGACCAACAAATGACCCTTATAATCGAAATCTCTCGAACGTGTGGCCTAGCTCTTTAGTTTTAGCATGCCGAAAAACATTAGATACAAAATTTAGATAAAATCGATTGAGCCGTTTTTTAGATATAGTTAGTTTGACCCTGACCCCTTATAATCCAAAATGACCCATTGATCGAATTTTCTCAAAAATCTGTCCTAACCCAATGATTTTCTTGTGACCGAAAACGATAAAATACTAAATTTAATCAAAATTGCGCTAAACGTTGTCTAGATAAAATTAGAATGACCCAAAAATGGCCCACCAATCGAAATTTCTCGAACATGTGACCTACCCCAATGATTTTCTCATGCCAAAAATATGTTGTATACAAAATTTCGTTAAAATCGACCCACCCATTCTTTAGATATAGCTTGACCTTGACCCATTAAGACCCACAAATGACCCTTATAATCGAAAGCTCTCGAATATGTGACTTAGTCCATTAGTTTTCTCGTTTCTAAAAATTGTTACACACAGAATTTCGTTAAAATTGATCCTGCCGTTCTTTAATTATGCATAGCTTGACCCAGACCCTTTATGATCCAAAATGACCCATTAATCGAAATTTTTCGAACATGTAACCTAGTCCAATTATTTTATCGTGCCAAAAAAATGTTGCATACAAAATTTCATTAAAATCGATCCACCTGTTCTTTAGATATAGTTTGACCATGACCCATTATGACTCATCATGACCCACAAATGACCCTCATAGTCGAAATCTCTCAAACATGTGATTTAGCCCATTAGTTTTCTCATGTCAAAAAACTGTCGCATACAAAATTTCGTTATAATCCATCACGCCGTTGTTTAAATATAAATAGCTTGACCCAGACTCTTAATGACCCAAAATGACCCATTAATCGAAATTTTTCGAACATGTAACCTAGTCCAATGATTTTATCGTGCCAAAAAAATGTTGCATACAAAATTTCGTTAAAATAAATCCACCTGTTCTTTAGATATAGGTTGACCATGACCCATTATGACCCATCATGACCCACAAATGACCCTCATAGTCGAAATCTCTCAAACATGTGATTTAGCCCATTAGTTTTCTCATGTCAAAAAACTGTTACATACAAAATTTCGTTATAATCCATCACGCCGTTCTTTAAATATAAATAGCTTGACCCAGACTCTTAATGACCCAATATGACCCAGTGAAATTTTTTCTCGAACATGTAACCTAGCCCAATGTTTTTCTCGTGCCCGAAAACCATAGAATGCAATTTTTTAGTCAAAATTGCGTGAGAAAATCGCTAGATAAAAATAGTATGACCCACAATGACCCCAAAAATGACCCACTTACCGAATTTTCTCGAACATGTTACATAACCCAATGGTCTTCTTGTAATCCAAAACGATACAATATAAAATTTGGTCAAAATCGTTAGAGCCGTTTTTTAGATAAAAATGGCTTGACCCATAATGACCCAAAATTGACCCACTAATCGAAATTTTTCGAACATGTGACCCAGCCCAATAGTTTTGTTGTGCCAAAAAACGATTGGATAGAAAATTTCCTTAAAATCGATCCAGCCGTTCTCTAGATATAAATAGCTTGATCTTGACCCATTATGACCCAAAACGACCCAATAATCGAATTTTCTCGATCATGTGACCTAGCCCAATGGTCTTCTCGTGCCCGAAAATGGTAAAATCCAAATTTTTGCGAAAATCGTTAGAGCCGTTTTTGAGATAAAATTTACCCACCCACACACACACACACACACACACACACACACAATTTTTGCTCGCATTATAGTATAAGATTAGTTTTGTTTCGGGCAAAATTGAAAAAATATTTACTTTTGAAAATATGATTTTTTTTAAAGTTACATTATTTTTTCAATAAATATTTTTAATAGTTTTAAAATTAATATTGAAAAACAAAAACCCTGACACAAAACTAAAATCAGATTTTAATAGTTTTAAAATTAATATTGAAAAACAAAAACCCTGAAACAAAACTAAAATCAGATTTTCATCTTTAATTAAACTAAAAGAAACTGAAATCCGATAAATAATGTTTCGAGTTATAACGATTTTTAATTATCCCATTTAAAAAAATACTAACCATATGGAATTTGTATAAATTTTAGGATGTGATGTTCTTAGCAAATCATATTGTTAACCATAACAAAAAAAGAAAGAAAAATCAAAATTCTAACTCAAAAGATAGATTTTTTACACGTTTCCTAGAACTGTTAAAGCAACATTGTCTTTTGAATTGCGCGCATTTCAGTTTGTGTCTAATCCCTTAAAACCTGATGAATAATTCAAACCGCTATAACTCTGCGATTTTTGAAGATATGAAGATGCAACTTTTTGTGTCTTATTCAGGACTGGATAAGGAAAGTTTTCCTAATTGGAATTTTTATCATACGGAGGCCGTATAAAAAGTTGATTTTCGTACTTTTTCAAATAGACCCCCCCATGGAGTTGCAAGTTATCTTATCAAAATTTTCACCTTTTTTATGAATTTTTGCAATTGGAAGTATGGGTCTATGGGCAATATTTAAGGAGATAGCCTATTGTTTCGATATTTATGACTCACCCTGTATACTAGCCGCCGTTGGCGACCAGTTTGGTCATTTAAATTTATACTAAATATTGCATTATAATACATTATTCATAATTTAATTTTACCTGCTCAGTTGTGTGCCAAATCAGAAAATTCTGCTAGAAAATTAAAAAACTCGGTATTTTTATACTGGCCGAAAATAGGTGATAATTCGCCAAACAATCTTCTTTGGCAATTTTTCGTATTTCTTTAATTTCGTTTAAAATATAATCTTTACACTCATGTCATTTATAATGCATAACTTTAATTTTAAACTAAAACGTTTAAAATTCATGACCTTTTTTTTTTTTTTTTTTTTTTTTAAGTAACAGAAAATTAAAAATAATAGTATTTATAAAAACTCCGTAATTGCAGCGAAAGACAAAAAATTTCCATAAATCAGATTTACCTTGGTCTAAATCCATAGAGTAAAGAGAAATGAATAGAATGGAAGTACAATATCTGGAGGTGACGCCAAAAATGTAACCCTAAAATCCGCTACAAGTTTAATTAAGTGCCAACGAAACCACGTGCTTTGACACGCCTTTCAATTCAAATCAGTTTTAACCCGTATTTCTTTGCTTTTGTTTTTTAAAAGGAACTAATCTATTGCTTCACAGGTAAGTATTTTTTATTATTTTATCATATGTGATTTAAATATCAATATAGAAAAAGTCTTTTAAGATTTTGCTTGAAGAAATAGCATTCTTTTTTTAATGTCTTAAAATCGTTTGCACTCGAAAATCTAGATTTTATATACCAATATTTATTACTTAAGTTTTCAATCATGATTTTAAAAAAAAAATTCTTTCTATTTCTTCTTAAAATATACTTCAGCTGTAATTAATTTCTTTCAATTCGTCGTATTAATACAAAATCTTTTCCACGTGCTTTTGTTTCGGACATTAAAATTGGAGCGATAAATGGTTTCATATTGCAAACCTTTTTTGGGGTTCTTTTCACCTGCACCTATCTCATTCCTCTATGGTCTGAATCCTTCTAAATTACTTTTACCAACGCCGACTATATAGTACCGGCCAAGCCATTTCGCGAAAAACCGCCGAAAAAGTGAAGCTGGATTTAGCTTCAAACCTTGAACCATTTCATTGAACCACGTGTAAGTCCACGTGGCGCAAACCCTGCCCAAATTAGCATTGAATAAGCTGCTTTCTGTTCTGTGCACATGTTTGCACACGTGTCATTGTTTTGGTTCAGGGTTTACATGATTGGTCTGAATAACTTAGGCAAAGTATCAGCGTCCTCTGGTGGGAGACTTCCTACATTAATCTCAAATAGACAGGCCTTTAGTTCTAGTGGGCGATGCTTTTACACAATAACCGATGATTTGCGTTTTACTCAGATGTTGCCACTGAACAATTAACAAATAATCGTGATTTTTGTGCCGCATACGTTCGCTTAATATATATATATAGATATTCAAAGTTTTTATTAAATGAGTTATTTTCCCAGAAATGTTATGTCCAGATACATGCAAAATATTAAGGATAGGTTCGCAGATTTTTTATCAAAAAACTGCATTTTTACGTTGTTGGCGAATGCACTCGTGATATTAGATAAGATCAAACCAAAATAAAAACCTTTTGAACCTATCCGTAATATACATTTTAATTTGCCTGTCCAGAGACATGATTCGAATATCTATGGAAATGACTTTGATGTACATGAAAAATAGTACCTTAAAAATATCTGCACTTGTGGGTAGACGACCTAAAATGCATTCGATACTTTAACCGTTTTATTGCCAAAGAGCGCCATCGTGCTTGTGATTGGTAGTTTTAAATATATATTTGGCACTAAAACGGTTAAAATATTTTTTTTTTTTTTTCTGAAGATATACTGAAAACATTTTTATGATTTGTACACTTCTGTTTAAAAGGTATAATTTCTTCTTTTGCTGCGGAACTGTCAAACTACAAAAATATTAAAAAATCCAGTCTGATATTGGAATATAACTGGCCAGAACCAAGCAAGAGCTTGAATCGTTTACCTCATCCTCGCTCCTGTCACCATTTCATTCACACCAAACACGATGGTAGCCACGTTATCAAGAGATGCCATGGAGATAAAATTTTTGACTACCGCAGCCTTCGATGTCAACACAAGTCTTCAGCAAAATGTTGGAAAGATATCGTAAAAAAGGGTATTTCTTTTTATTTTGCATTTTTTACTTTTGCATCTCTTCTTTAGCATGTTTAATGTCATGTGAATCTCCAGGGGGCAACATTTCCCCAACAAATATTTTGTGTCAACTAGACTCCCAGACCTGTCCAAATAAAAGGTCGGGATTGATTTTTATAAGGGAACAAAGAATAAGAGTGATATGAGTGCAGAAAACATTCTTAATAACAGCAAGTCTTAATTTGTTTTCAGATGACATGCAATGTCCCTTCGTTCAGTTTATTTTTGAAAGCAAACATTTTGTGAAAGTTATTCCTTATACACTGAACACGTATACCTTGTAAAAATTGTCTACTCACCAAAACTTTTACATTTATAAGCTTTTTGATTAAAATACAGTAGAACCCCGCTAATTCGGACCCCGATAATCCGGATCTCCGGATAATTCGGATCGGTTTGGTCATTTTTTTTTTCAAGTTTGGGAAACGATTGGCTAATTTTCATAACATTAACTTGTTTCATCGTCGTATTCTAAATAAAAAAACTTTTTCTGACATGTTTTCGGAATAATAAAGCATAGTAAACACTATTACTGTCTGCAAATATTCAATAAGTTTAACATAAAGGTGATTTTCTGTTGGTATGTTATATTTTATTTAATTTTTTTTCTAATTCTCCGGATAATCCGGATTTTCGATAATCCGGATTGGGTTTGATCCCAATTGATCCGAATTATTGGGGTTTTACTGTACTCCTTTTTTATGCTGTTTTACTCAAACCACAGTTACGAGAAGAAAATGACATGCAGGCTTTCACGTTATTTCAGCCTAACAGGACTCTACAAATAGTCCAAAAGCTGACATCACAAAAGCTTAGGATATCGAGCACAAGAAAAAAAACCCCTTTATTTTATGGAAGAGTAGTAATAGGGGAATCTAATGATCCACGTCTGCCGGAAATGAATTGGTGCATAAGCCAAAAAATAATACCACTAGTGGTTCACTGGTAGATTTTTCATTGCGTTTCATAAAGCAAAAAGATGAGGGGTTGTATCCATATATCAATTGATTAGTGCCAATGTAGCATACACAATATTGCACGTTCTATATTTGGATATAGCCTCTCACCTTTTTGCTTTATTTTGGGAATAACGGATTTTGAGCTTTGTTTATCGACGATTATTTTCAGAATTTTTAAGCTATGTTTTTGAGACTTTTACAAAAGTTGATCTATACATTTAGCTAACACTTTATGCGGTGTCGCATGTGCGGTGAAACATTATTTAGTAAAAACCTGATCATTTTCCCTACAGTTTTTATTATTTTTTATTTCTTGTTACAGGGTATTATGTACAATACTATTTGTCATATTTTATGAGAAGAAAGAATTTTTATATTAAGAAATCGGATGCCACGGCCGTAAATTATAAGCAAAAGAACGTGAAAAACTTGGGACTGTTTTTTATAAAATCTTAATTTATATTCGAGATATCCCCATAACCCCCATACCCCCATACCCCCACATACCCCACGATATCCCCATAAAAATAATCACAGTTTATTTCAATAAGCCACGTAATCATAATCTGCGTTTTGGACGCATTTGCTACATTAGTTTTGACAGGGTTATGCAAAAGACCTTCGTTCTTTTTCAATTTGTTGATCGTCCCTTATGGGATTTCAATAAAAATTCACCACGGAAATATGACCTGTACTATTCTGTTTAAATACTTGGAGTTTCAGAATAATTTCTCATATATTTTCCTAGACATTTAACAAAATGTTTAAAATCGCAAGTGGCCGGTCACCTTTGGCCATATAGTGTATACTATATAGATATTCAGAATATTTTAATTGTCCGAAATAAAAGATTTTATACGATTTTTCAAAGGCAGCATCTTTGTATTCAGATGACAATTTTTTTCTAATCATCCAACTTTGAAAATGCACATGCACAATATCTAATAATTATCCATGTACTACATTTGAGTTATAAGATAGTTTCATGCATTTATTTATTTTTTAGAATTGTAAATCTTTTAATTGTCCGATTTTTTTTTTCGCGATATTTTAAGGACAATAACTTTGTATTCAAATGACAAGTTTTTTAGATCATCCAAGTTTGACAGTGCATATATGCACATGCACAATACCAATTAATTATTTATGGCTGCTTTCAAGTTATAAGACAGTTACATGCATTTATTTATTTTATACTCTTTTATTTTATTTAGCTCAGTTTATGTATGTCAAAATGGAATTTTGTAATCGATTTTTTAACACGTCTTGATATACTAGGATTATTAGATTTATTAGGTGTATTTCCAATTGTAATACATTTGTATATGTTTAGAACTTGATCATAAATAAATGAATTACTTTTAAGACTTTTTCCGTTAGTCATGCGTAGGTGACAAATCAGAAAAATTTCAGTATAGTTACATCTGGATACGAGTTACACCAACAATAGAATTAGTTATGCGTTCAAACGAAGTTCGTTAAAATTTGTTAACGGGTTATGAAACTGCAACAGTGTTATAAACACTAAAAAGTTGATTAGTAAATACAGGGTGAGTCATAAATATCGAAACAATGGGCTATCTCCTTAAATATTGCCTCTAGACCCATACTTGCAATTGCAAAAATTCGTAAAAAAAGGTGAAATTTCAAATAAGATAAGTTGCAACTCCATGGGAGGTATATTTGAAAAAATACGAAAATTAAATTTTTATACGGCCCTCGTAGAGCAAAATTCCCAATTAGGAAATTATTTCTTAAACATTCCTAAATTGAACAAAAAAAATTTCATCTCCGTATCTGAAAATCTGACAGATATATTAAAATCTAAAATTTTCCAAAACTCGTGACTTACACCACTTTACCATGCCCGTAAACGAAGTATTTTCAATTCAATTTCAAAGCAAATGAGGGGTCGTCCACAAATTGTTCGTATTAATTGTCGATTTAAGAACATGCCTCTTATTTGGACATAATAAAGCAGCGTATTGATTTAAATCAAAATTTGTTTTCAAAATATGTTGATTGTTAGTACTGGAGGTCTGCATGGATCAAAATATTTACGTCCGGTTTCAAACCAACACATAAGGAAAAAAATTCTGCCCGGCATGGAAAAATGGAAAAATCACAATCCGGACCAGTCTGGAAAAAAGTTTAAATCATAGCCCGGCTCAGCCGTGATTTTCTACATGGTTTTTTTTTTTTTTTTTTATTTCAGTGTAGTTAAAAATTGTTTCACGGGGAGTAATTCTGATGAAAAGTACTTATTATAGCTTTTCGTTTTTTATATTTATACTTTTCATTATTAATGAAGCGCCAAAAGCTGTGATATATTTATTTTATCAATGAATCTCTGTTTATATCTAATGTTTCACTTATATTTTAATACCGCTAATCGATATCCCGTGCGTTGGAGACTTTGAAAAATGTTATACAGTAAGACCTTTTAAAACGGAATCACACAGGAAAGAAAAAATACGTAATAGACAAATGCTCTTTTAAGGAATGTTAAATGGAGTTTATTTTTTCTCAGGTATAATTGTATTCATTTTACATGGATCAACACATTTTCTGTTTAAAACAGAATTCCGTCATAGGCAGATTTTTTTCTTGTTTTATTGTGTTTAATTTTTAGCATTTAAATATACTATTCTTAAAAAAATGTTAAAGTTTTTTTTTTTTTTTTTTTTTTTTTTTTGTAAAATAAAAGCGATTTTAAAATCTATGTGGTTATTATAAAGATTTTGATTGAACCAAATTTTACTTATTTCATGCAGTCATGCCATAGGTCAGTCAGAGACAGTGATTTTAATACTGATTGCTGGAGACTGGGATTGAAAATTTCGTCCAACAGGCCTTATTAAAAGTTAAGATTTGTTAAAGAAAAAAAGTATAAACTTGAAACATGTCATTTTTAATTATTTTTCATTAGTTTTGTTTCGGGCAAAATTGAAAAATTATTTACATTTGAAAATATGATTTTTTTAAAGTTATATTATTTTTTCAATAAATATTTTTAATAGTTTTAAAATTAATATTGAAAAAAAAAAAAAAAAAAAAAAAACGAAACAAAACTAAAATCAAATTTTCATCTTTAATTAAATGGAAAGAAACTGAAATTTGATAAATTATGTTTGGGGTTATAACGATTTTTAATTATCCCATTTAAACCAGAACTAATCATATGAAATTTTTATAAGTTTTATGATAAATTTTAGGATGTGATTTTTTTATCCAATTATATGGCTAACCATCACAAAAAAAGAAAAAAAAATCAAAATTCTAACTCTAAAAATAGATTTTTTACACGTTTCCTAGAGCTGTTAAAGTAACATTGTTTTTTGAATTGCGCGCATTTCAATTTGCGTCTAATCCCTCAAAACCTGATGAATTATTCAAACGGCTATAATTCTGCGACTTTTGAAGATATGAAGATGCAACTTTTTGTGTATTATTCAGGACTGGATAAGGAAAGTTTTCCTAATTGGAATGTTTATCCTACGGGGGCCGTATAAAAAGTTAATTTTCGTATTTTTTCAAATAAAATCTCCATGGAGTTACAACCTATCTTATCAAAAAATTTACCTTTTTATGAATTTTTGCAATTTGAAGTATAAGTCTAGGGGCAATATTTAAGGAGTTATCCTATTGTTTCGATATTTATGACTCACCCTGTATAATAAAAAATAGAATGTAATACATGCGCGCTATTGCTCTAAAATTTGAATGCCCTAAACTAAACTTTTAGCAATTATCCCATTAAAAAAATTGTCTAGATTTGATACCATGTAGTGGTAAAATAATCAGGTAGAAAATAAAATAAATTCCCGCAGAATTTTCAATGTATGAAAAAAAAAAAAGGCTATCAAAAAGGCTGTTTATTAAAGTAAATATCAATATTTTTTTACGAAAATTAATCACAGGCTTCGGTAATATTACATTTATAGCTTATAAAAGTTTCAAAGCGTTCGGACAATAAGAACTTTTTTTTAAATATAAAATGATCCGATGCGAAAAGAAAAGTGAGAAATTGAGTGAGAGAATTGAGAAATTGAGAGTGAGTTGTTACGAAGCCACTGTACCAACCCCTCTGCTTCTCATTTTCAAGCACCTTTGAAAAGTTTTCGTTAAAGCATTCAAATTTATTCATCAATGATTTTAGATACATTTACGGAACGATTACATCGGTTTTTTGTTTAAAAATCTTAAAAAAAAAAAAAAAAAAAAAAAAAAAAAACGAAAAGAAAAGAAAATCATACAAAACCGTGGTATATACGACGGAAAGCAATGAGACCCCAGTATTAGAATCCTTTGTAAAGATTTTCATAAAATATATAAAAACATTCAACATTGATTTTAGATATATATACAGGGTGTTTCGTTACCAGACTGACAAACTTTGAGGGGTGATAGTGAACATAAAGACAAACATTATTAAATAGGAAACCATGGGGCGCAAACGTCTTCTGTAGGAGCTAGGGGCCATTAAAGTTTAAGGTCCAAAAATTCAAACGCTGATAAAAATTAGAAAAAAGGGTCGATTTGTTTGTGGTTTTCTCCAAAATTATTCTTTATATCACGATTTTAAATTTTTTTAATTTTAAAGGTTAAGTTCAAAAATTGTCGATAGAGGGCGCTTTAGACTTTAGAGTAACGAACAAATACTTTTTGACGTTCTTTTGTGCATGGGGTTGAAATTATTCTAAAATTTAGACTTTAACTTAAATTTTAAGCGCAAAATCGGAAACATGGGGATCGGTTTTAACTAGCGAAAATTTAACTGTGAACCGAGGGGGAGATTTTAAACGCTCCTAAACATTGGACAAACTAATCGATTTTGTTGCGGTTTGCGTGTAGGTAATTCCCTTGGTAATTATTTTATTCAAAATGACATACAGCTTTCATGTCCTCATTTTTTCATAGAGGGCGCTTCCGACACATGTCCGACATTTCAGTGGTATTACTCCTGGGTGTTTTACTACCAGACCACCATACTTCCAGGAAGTGTTAGGGATGCAAAGACGACTCGGAATCACACAGGAATGTAACGTTGAAAATTGCTTTTTTGCATGTTATGCTTAAAAAAAAATTAGAGAAAAAAACAACAGAAACAAGCAGAGAAACAGCAACATGTTAAAGTGACAGAACAAAGTTTATTTAAAGGTTTTACTTCAAAAAGTGTCCGAAATTACGACCAAAAAAAGTCCGGCAAACTTGGCAGCGACAGTAGATGGCGTTGCGATTTTCTTGCGGTAGATGGCGCTGAACGGTAATACGCGTGAAAGTTTCTCTCTCGTTGCGCAGATTTACTCTCTCTATGTGGTTCCAGCACGATCGGGCTCTTCCACTTTTTACCAATGATGTTCACCGATACCTCAACGTAACATATGGACAGCGGTGGATAGGTCGTGGTGGCCCGGTTTATTGGCCTGACAGATCACCTGACTTATCAAGTATGAGCTTCTTCTGCTGGGGTGACATGAAAAGTTGTGTGTATGAGAATCCCGTACCATCAATTAAAGACTTAGCAGCTCGTATTTCTGTAGCTTTCGGAAATCTATCAAAGATTCCAGGAATCTTCAAAGCGTGAGGAATTACATGCGACGCCGCTGTCAAGCATGTCGAATTACTTCTGGTCGTAATTTCTAACATCTTTTGTAGTAAAACCTGAAATAAACTGTTTTTATGTCATATTACCGTGTTGCTGTTTCTCTTCTTGTTTCTATTGTTTTTTCTCTGCTTCCTTTAACCATAACTCGCAAAAAAGACATTTTCAACGTTACATTCCTATGTGATTCCGAGTCACTTTTGCATCCCTTACACTTCCTGGAAGTATGGTAGTCTGGTAGTAAAACACACAGGAGTAATGCCATTGAAATGTCGGACATATGTCGGAAGCGCCCTCTATGAAAAAATGTGGACACCACAGCTGTACGTCATTTTGAATAAAATAATTACCAAGGGAATGACCTACACGCAAACCGCAACAAAATCGATTAGTTTGTCCAATGTTTAGGAGCGTTTAAAATCTCCCCCTCGGTTCACAGTTAAATTTTCGCTAGTTAACCGATCCCCATGTTTCCGATTTTGGGCTTAAAATTTAAGTTAAAGTCTAAACTTTAGAATAATTTCAACCCCATGCACAAAAGAACGTCAAAAAGTAGTTGTTCGTTACTCTAAAGTCTAAAGCGCCCTCTATCGACAATTTTCGAACTTAACCTTTAAAATTAAAAAAATTAAAAATCGTGATATAAAGAATGATTTTGGAGAAAACCACAAACAAATCGACCCTTTTTTCTAATTTTTATCAGCGTTTGAATTTTTGGACCTTAAACTTTAATGGCCCCTAGCTCCTACAGAAGACGTTTGCGCCCCATGGTTTCCTATTTAATAATGTTTGTCTTTATGTCTACTATCATCCCTCAAAGTTTGTCGGTCTGGTAGCGAAACACCCTGTATAAGGGTTTTAATCAATATCGGCGAGTCAATTAGTGTATAGCACATGTAATATATTTATTTATTTATTGAAATACATTTTTATTTTAGATTATATTATTTTTAAGTTATTACAGTCAAACCTCGTTAACATGAACCTCAAGGTGGAATCAAAATTTTGTTCATTTTAACAGTAATTCATGTTATCAGTATCAAATTTTTGTATTCGTTTTTATAGGGGACTGTGAAAACAATTCATGTTAAGGATGTATTTCGAATCAAACTGCTTATTTTCCGATTTAATTTTAAACTCATTTTTGCTCTCAAACGCACCAAACGAGCACATTGTCTTATTTAAAAAGTACACAAGGTGCCGAGATTGTCGATTCTTTGATAAATGCAGAAAATATTGCAAAAAGGCAATCAAAAACGGCATTCTAAACCGATTTTTCCGAAGCGGGAGATCTGGGAACGAAAAAAAGGGTCATACTGAGAAGATATTGTTTATAAATCAAATTCTAATGAATTGACCGTAAAATGACATCACACGGCACCTTACATGTCTCTTCAGAAATCCCCTCAGTAAGTTTCATGTTTCTACTTTTAAAAATGTGTCTGAAATTGTATCGGAAAATTTCGAGCTGTTGAAGATGGAAAAGCGTTTTTCGAATACATCCTTAAGGGTAATTCACGTTAAGCGAGTTTTGCTAACGAGGTTTAACTGTACTAACATATCCAAAGAAATTAAGTAATATAATAACTCCATACACAAATAATGTTTACAACAAATATCAAAAATCAATATTTTAGATAAATAGGAAAAGAATATTAATATATTATGTCATAGTTTATAGCACGAAGAGTGATTATTTCGAATAGGAAAGATTAAACAACATTTAAAAAGCATTTTACACTTCCTAAAATATTTCAGCTGATAACTTTTGATAAGATAATTACAAAGGTGTGTAAAAAGAAAGAAAATTTGTTTAAAAGGTGTTTTGATTATAAGTCTTTTCAATTGTTTCGGTATTTTTTTAAATAAAAAAAAATGCAGATTCATTGAGTTGTAATTTCAAAAGCAATTTTAAGTCGGTTGTTTTTCGATATCTTTATCTAAGTGCTATTTTTCAAAAGTTAGTCACATAGATATAGTACTTCAAGTCAACAGAGAGTTTTGAATGTGGTAACGATTTCATTTTAGAAGCCATTGGATAACAATACGAAATCCAAGTTTTATACTATGTATCGGATCTGTAAAATATTTGGTCACAAAAGAAGAAAAAAATCTATTTCTACAATCAAAACAGAGATTTAAAGCATTGTATTTTTTTCCTTAATGTCTTCTCATAGGCGTAGCCAGCCTTTTGAACGGGGGGGTGCCCAAATTTTTTAACCTGAACATGTTAAAAAAACATGAATATCTTATGTAGTAAAACCTAATAAAACGAAACCTCATAAAACCTATCGAATTTCCGTTTTAGAAAGGTTTTTATTTGCAGAAGATATATTTGTGTGGTTACTTCTTTTAAAAAGGACCCAAACGCAATTTCTCATTTTTGAAAAAGGATGAGAAGTTGCTCAAAACTAAATATAATGGATAATAAAAAGATATATAAGCATAGATAAAACATGATAGATATAAAACAAAGATATCCGTAAACATACATCTGTAATTATCACAAATTTTCATTTCAAACAGCAATGAAATGCTAAAATAAATAAACACGACTTTAGTTCCCCCGTCATTTTGATCAAAGTAGCATTAAAATAACTTGTAGTACGCAATTTAAAGTGGAAAAGAGTTCGTTCAATATTTTCTACAGCCCGAGCCCGAAAGATTTATTGTCACCATAACCCGAGCCCGATACCAAAAATATACGAAACAAAATTGTATGGTATATAAAATTTGTTTCAAAAGTGATACCTCATTTCAAAAAATTTCTTACATGGATGTAATTTTTAAATGAAAATTTAAATCCAGTCTTATCAAAATCGGTATAAAATAAAAATATACTTCATACTTAAAAGGATTCTCATATTTTTTCCTCCTTTAACAAATAAATTTGATGGACACGTTTGTGTTTAATGAATAAATGCATGAAATTTGCAGAAATTACTATTTGTAAGCTAGCGAATCGAACAACGTTCTTCAATTTTCAGTAAAAAGCGTTCATCTTTCCTTATAATCGATTTCTTTCTCATAACAATCTTCTGTGATTGACAGGTACATGAAAATCAACGTATAAATTTAAAAAAAAATCGACATTGTTGTTTTAAAGGTCCTATGTTTGTATAGAAAAAAAGGAAAAACTGATCAATTGCTTTCTATCGGAATAACATGGTAATCATATTTACTTACGGAGGAAAGTGACTTCAAAAAGGAACAGTGTCCCCAGAACGCAGAGTTCATGATGACAAATATATATAATAATCACTAAAGTTATTTTCATATGAAAAACGAGTATAATTCTTTCTCAATCGAAGATTAAATAACTGCAAACCTCCAGCTAATTCTTGTTTACTAAAAAGCAGAAGAAAATATTACATTGGCGTCATATAACTAAATAATAAATAAATAAACGATCCCATTAAAAAATATCTTCTGCTAAAGAAAAGCCAACTAAAATCAAATTCATTGTTGTGTTTTGATTGGCGCCGTATAAATACATCATCGCCGGAAATTTCGTAGACATAAATCTGTAATTATCACAAATTTTCATTTGAAACAGCAATGAAATTCTAAAATAAATAATCAAGCACCCCCGTCATTTTGATAAAGAAGAATTAAAATCATTTAAAAAAGAATAAGTAAGCAATTTTAAGTGAAAAAAGTTCTTTCAATCTTTTCTACACTGAAAAAATAAAATTTTCCGGCTTCAAAAAAAAAAAAAAAAAAAAAAAAAAAAAAAAAAAAATAGCCCGGACTAGAAGTCTTGAATAAAAATAGAGCCCTAGCCCGTGTCAGGCCCGGGCTCGGGCTTTCGGATTCGGGCTGAGCCCGTCTGATCTCTACCCTTCACCCCCTCCGTTCTCTAGGCTAATCACATGGTGGAATTATCGTTTCACATCTGTATTTCCTTTCATTTTTTTTCTCCTAGCTAGACTTTAAATTACAAAGGCAAAGATATAAATACAGTAAAACCTCTAAATAACGGACACCTTGGGAACGTAAAAATTGTCCGCTATTCGGAGGTGTCCGCTATTGAGAAAACCCCAGAGATACAAAAATCACTAATAAATGCTTAATATTTCATTAATTGACATTTATATGTTCTAAAACCTCTATTATATGATTAATGAAAAATTAAAATTATTTTTTAAGCAATAAAACTTAAATAAAATCGTGCACACCTTTAACTACTGTTTATATGGCTATTACTGCATTCTTGTTAAATATATACAGTCGACTCTCGTTAATTCGAAATCGGATAATTCGAATCTTCGCTTAATTCGAACTAAACATGAAGTCCCGAAATTTTCAATGGCAGAATAACATTAAAAATTTTCATTAATGCGAACCCATTTTCTCTTGACTTCAGTTAATTCGAACTAACGAGAATTTCGATTTTTCATTTTCTGCTTTTTTCTCACGGATTTCAGATCATTTGAATAACTTTCTTTCGTTAATTTTTGTGAAAACTGTTCCGAACAAGTATACATACAATCCAGTGATTTGATATCCACTTTCTTAGTGCCCCGTCTGTCATCAATGACACTTTAAATTTTTCTTCCATTGTGCTTGTGTCTAAACTTTTAATTAGTTTATGCAGGGCCGTAGTTAGAAGTGAACAGTAGGGGGGGGGGGGGCTCAAGAGAATGTAGGGGGGGAGGCTCAAAATTTTTTTTCTCTCTCTCTGACGCAAAAAAGATAAATTAGTGCATATTCACATTGTAGATACTATGCTTCTTATTAAACTGTTGTAATAGCTTCATTTTATGCTAAGAAAAGTATATGATGATGAAAATTTTGAATGTATAATTAGTGCAACATTAAGCATCATGTTACCATCATATGTACAAATAGGATGAGGGAATGTAGAAACAATTATTTTAGATACAATTTAGTAACGCTGCAAAACTCTGAAAGGGTCTCAAAACTAAATTAGATTTTTGAACAGAATTTCATTTGAATTTTCGGAACAGAAATTTGTTGAGTGACCTTGGAATCTTTTCCAGGGGGGGGGGGGGCTCAGAATATTTAGTGTGGGGGGGGCTGAGCCGCCCATAGCGCCCCCATAGCTACGGCCCTCAGTTTATGTATTTATACATTCTAATTTAATATCAAATCATATTCTAATAATAGCAGACGAAATAAATTTAAAAAACACTATAACATTAATTCTTTTGTAATAGTACCATATTAAGCATGTTTTCATTTCAGATTTTCCATAATTCGAACATTTCTTGTGGTCCCGACGAGTTCGAATTAACGAGAGCCGACTGTATATTATATCTGTTACAAAAGTTTACTTTTGCTTGCGATTACCTGTAATTTGTTTTTCAGTGTGAAGTTATTGATCATTATAGAGTTCCGAGTGGAATAGGGATTACACTTTTTGATCATTAAAAACATAAAATCATAAAATCTTCCGGGGTGACATAGACATTTGAATGTTATGGGAGATGTACCTCCCAGGCAATTCCCTGAATTCAGCAATGAACGCAAAGGAGAAATTTTCTCAGCCCACCCTCCACATTTATCTGTGAACACAAAATTTATGACACATTGCTGTGATAAATTTACAGACCTTTTTACTTTTTTTTTTCAATTTTTTTTCTTGTTAAAAAATACCTTTTCATCCTTTATCGCCGAAAATAGAGTCCACTATTTGGAATGTCCGTTATTCAGAGGTTAAACATTTAAAAATTTTGGTTTTGGGAGTGGGGATTTGAAAACTGTCCGTTACATAGAGGTGTCCGCTATTCGGAAGTGTCCGTTATGGAGGTTTTACTGTATTTTCTATCATTGTCGAGAATTTACGCTAACTTTTTATGGAATTGCAAAAACATGCATGAAAAAGAACGGCGTTAAAAGAAACGTTTATAAACAAAAGACATCAAATTAGGATTATAAAATCAACTTTTTGACTTACTGTGATTAATACAGATTCTAGTAAATAGTCTAGTTTTAAAAAAGATGAACAAAATAATTTTCTTAAAAATAATTAAAAAAAAGAATCTGGGTCTCTTTTTTTATCACATTTCAAAACATAGACTGTTAGTTTAATTAACTAAATGAACTAACTTTGCTTTCATTTTTCTTCTTTTTTCTTTTATAAATTTTGATTTTTTAAAATAATCAATCTCGGATCTGCGCGAACGGGGGGGTGCCCGGGCACCCAGGGCACCCCCCCTGGCTACGCGCATGCTTCTACATCCAAAATAGACTTAGTACTTTCAAACAAGAATTGAAATTATGTATGCCGGTGTGATTGCACATAAGGAAGAATCATCATCTTTAAGCGTTAAAAAAACTCATATTTTTATATTTTATAAAAATTAAAAAATTCTGAATCGAACACATCAAACCGCATTGAAATATTCAAATTAGAACAGGGTCAATTTGAAATTGAAAGGGGAACTTTAAAAAAGCCTGCAAATGGTTTTTAATTTTCAGAACTGTTTTTGATACAGGCATTTAACGAAAACTAGTCGTTGGGGGCCACCGTAATACTTACCCATCATGGATATGTATATGAAAATAAAACATGTGAAAACTATTTATACAATGCATTGCAATTCATAAACAAAATTTAAATATTGTTAATATACATAGTAATGCTATATTAAAGAACTGCCGATGTACCAATTTCGACAAATTATATAAAACGCCAAACTACTCAAGTAGTACCGAACTGCGTAAAAGAAACATCCTTATAACTCCAAAAAATAATAATTCTATTACCTAACAATTAACTGTGCCGGATTAAACGTCTCATTTCCAATTAAAATATACCTCTGAATTGAAATTTGAATGAAATACAGTGTCATTAAAAATCGAAGAATGTGGAAAACAGGATTGCAAATATCTCAGCAACTAATAATCCGATCGACTTCGTTCTATATGCAAAATGTGTGTTATTTTATTGCCTTTTACGTCCATTTCTTAAAACAAAAAAAATCGAAAATTTTTATATACCTTTCATCAGAACGAATTTTTCGAGGGTCCGAAAAAAATAGTTCCGGATAATCGAGGTTGCTGATATTAAATAGGCTTCGTCCCATTCTTACATACTAACTACATACAAAATTTCAAGTCTCTATCTCAATTTGTTCGGGAGATAGAGCGTTTACAGACAAACAGACAGACAGACAGACGGACGGCAAATTTTTTTTTCTAAAAATATGTTTTTCGGAATCTCCACTATCTAAAACGTGTAAATCCGTCAAAATTTTTTTTTCGATTTTCAAAACGATTGCAAGACTTACCCTATACTACGTATGATGGGTAAGTAAAATAAAAGCGTTCGCAGACAGATAATTTCTAACAATCGACCGAAGCAGGTTTTTATGATCAAAACTCAAACCGAAACTGAATTTCAGTAATCTTCCTACTTTTGTCCGAAACCTTAAATGTCCAATTTTTTGAGTAATTATTGCATATATAAATAATATTTAATAATCAATTAATTATAACGATGGCCTAAGTTGATTTCACATCTCGGACCAAAACTTTTTTTTTCATATAACACAGAATGTAATTAATTCATCAACGGTAGAAAATGATTTTTTAATTATATGAATTCAGTCTAATTTAAAAAAAAATGTTTTAGGTATACATGCTTTATCTTTTGTAATGATTTTTAAATGAACATGTATTATACAAGATGTTTCTCAAAGCGTATTCGAAACACTTCTGCAATTTAAAACTAAGATTTTTCTATTACAGTTAAGTAAACAGCTTTTAAAGATCATGCAGAAAGCGTCTTCGAAGTTTAGTCCTAATGGATTTTTTGCTTTACAATTTGTATTCATGTCTTGTGAGTCAGTCAATATTGGCAGTGGTGAACAGTGAAATTCATAACAATAAATAATTTCTCATTGAGTACTCACCAAATCAAAGAGGAACGTGGAAAATTTCCAAAGGAAGAAACAAGATTTTTGGAATACAGATAGTTTCGGTCCGGCCAAATTTTCAGCAACATATTTGCCGCAAAAGGATTTTCGGCGAAACTGAGGTTTTGGGCCGAAAACGAAAAAGAAACCGAATTTTCGGGATCGATTTCTAATTATTTTCTTTGCACAAGTACGAAGACCAGTTCTTAAATTTTTAGAATCTAGCAACGAAAAGAAAAAAAAAAAGAAAAAGAAAAAGAAACTACTTTTAATGCAGGTGATTTTTATCAAAATTTCAACAGTTATGTGAACATATACTTTTACAGAACATCCAAAACTGTGGATATTCTATTTACTGTGATTTTTGGAAAATCAGAAATGCTAAATAATTATGAAGTTGTGTCGAAGGGACTTCAGACCTATGATTTTGCTTGACTTTCAACAAGGTTTGACGCAGAAACAGTGTAATGAACAGGGTTGACAAAGTGGGTCCAGCCCAGAAGAATCCACCTCGGTTTTTCTGGGCGGGTCTACCAGCAAAAACCCTCCTGGATTTTTGTTAAAAATGAGTTTTTCCTAAAAATCATTTCTAAATCTGCAAATCCCTCCTGTAGTACTTAGAAAACAAAAATTCAAAATGCAAGTTTACCTTTTACTTACTTACTTTTAATTTTGTATTTTCCCCATTTAAATAATTTTTTATTGAGTTCTAAATAATATTTTTATGCTTGAAAAATAACAAAAAGTAAATGTCATACAGTGCTTCACTGTACCCTGTAATGCAGAGGTACAATGAAACACATACGTTACAACACAAATATTACTTTCATAAAATAAAATTTCTGTACTTTACTTGAATATGGGCTAAGAAAAAAAATAATCATTTAAAACTGGAAATCATTAAAGAATAACAAATAAACATATTGGTTTTTACTGAAAGTCACCACTTTCAATTGTTATCTGATTTCTAACAAATTAAAACTGTGAGGAAATCATAAAAACATTGAATTTATAGCTCAGTGTATGACAAGGGTAATTAAATGTTAAACAAAATAATAATTAATAATAATAATAATAATAATAATAATAATTTAAACCCACAAAAACCCGGGCGGGTTGGGTTTTTGCCAACCCTGGTAACGATAAAATGAAATTGACGTTTGGTAACGAAGTACTGTCTAAAGCTACAATTTACAACTGGGTTAAAGAATTTTCTAGTGGTCGTAAGAATCTCAGTGACGATATTCGGGAGTGTCGACCAAGAAGTGCTGTGACTCTCAAACATATTGATGCTGTGAGAAAACTAATCGATTTTGATCGTCATGTGAATATGATGAAATAGAAGCATCTTTGAAAATTTCAAGGACTCACAAAGCGTTAAATTTTCTATGATCATTTAAAAGTGAAAAAAGCCTGTCCCCGATAGATCCCCCACAATTTATCTCAAGCTGAAAAGGGGACATGCTCTTGAGAAATGGTGCCAGGAAAATCTAAGAGAATTCAATTTCGGCGCCCCAAAACATGTGTACGACATCATAATACGCGACTAAACCTGGAATTATTCATATGAACACGAAACAAGAACTTCTACAACAGGAGTTTTAACCAAAACAAAAGAACAATCCACTGTTTGGAAATTCACAGATGACTCTAGACTAGCCATACTCAAACTTGCGGCCCAAGACACATAGTCATTAACTTGTATTTGTAAAATTAATGAAGATGGGCGAGTAAAAAGTAATGACCTTCGTTGTTATTATTTTATTAATTTCATGCAAAGACAAAATCTCTCCTGTTATTTATAATTAATTTTAAATTATGTTAAAACAACTTAAATGATCTTTTTGTACTCAAAAATTCTTTTTACATGACTTTGTAGTCTTATTTGTGCTGCAGAAGCACATAAATTTCTTAATAGTCAACACCAATCAAACATTGTTCCAAATTAATTACATTTGCATTATATTTTTGCCAAAAGAAAAAATTACATTGTATAAAAAAATTATATGAAATTTTTTTTTTTTTTTTTTTTTTTAGAAATTTAAAATTTTGCATTAGCTTCTAGCTTCACAATATAATGTTTGCGGGCAGCGAGGAAAAAAAAAAGTTAAGTGTGGTTGCTCTAGACCGACAAAAATTATTTGTGTAAAGAATACTCCATAAAAAAAAAGAAAAAAAATTGCTGCGTTTATCGGTAAATTTGGCTATATTGCAACCGTTCCTTTGGACTATCGTAAAATGGTCAATGTTCCTTGGTATACCCCAATTTGTTTTCCAAAAGTAGATACAGAACTAAGAAAAAACATTTCAAAACGTCGCATCATTTTGCACCAGGACAATGCTAGTTCACACACTGCTTCGTTAATTATCAATTATTTGAAGAGTGAACAATCTGAATTGATGACTCATTTACCATATTTACCAGACTTAGCATTTTCGTTCATATAAAATTAAATGCATAGTCAATGTTTTACAACTCGGAAGAAGACGATGATGCTTACAAATGCCATGTTTCTGCTGTGACTCTTTCAAAGGGGCATAAATATTTTGACAATTGGCTCATGGGTCATTCCATGTCAATTCAACCAATTTTTCCCCCATTTGTAACCCGACCGACAGGGATTTGGATGAAACTTTGTGTACACACTAATTCTATCATGAAATGATTCCATCAGAAATTTTTCCTTCCTAGACATCATGGTTTGTGAGATATAGGGGGTCCAATTCTTGGGGATTTCTCAAATCTCACATTTCTTAGTCTGTATTCTGAGATTGCAGTTCCATCTTCAAAAAATTGTTTCTCTGGATCTAAAACATGAATCATTCTAAAAATATCATTGTAAGAAGATAAAAAGATCCAGATTTTAATAAAAAATATTTAAAAAATTTACTTGTAATATTTAGGATAAAAAAAGTCAGCCAAAGTTGAGAGTTATGGTTATTTTTCCAAATTTTTGTGACTTCACGAAAAAGGCTGTACAGAAAAAGGCAAATTAAATTTCCAATTTCTTTTTGTTTTAAATAAAAATTTACACTTTGGGCTTTCTATCTATGAAATAAAAATGATGTGTTTCGCATGGCTTATGCAAAAATTTTGGGTACTTTCCAATTAGCCGGATAAGTGCTTTATTTTTACATACTACACTGTTAAAAATCTTGTTCTAGTTTGAACCAAAAAAGTTTGTTTTTTGGTGCTCAATATCTGCCACCTTAAGATGGTGAAACCATGAACCAAAATTTGGAGCTTCCATTGAAGCATAGTTCCAATACATGGAACGAGGTTGAAGTAGGAAGCTCCAAATGTTGGTACGAGATTTCAACATCTTATGGTGGCAGCTATTGAGCACCAAAAAACAAACTTTTTTAGTTCAAACTAGAACAAGATTTTTAACAGTGTACATATGCACACAAAAAAGCAAATGAAATTTCCAATTTCCTTTTGTTTTAAATAAAAGTTTACACTTTGGGCTTTCTATCTGTGAAATAAAAATGATGTCTTTCACATGGCTTATACAAAAATTTTGGGTACTTTCCAATTAGCCGGATGCGTGTTTTATTTTTACATATATACATATATATAGATCTATATAAATACAGATGTATTATACATGTACATATGTATATATATATACAGTATATTGATATATATATGTATAACACTGGTGCCCGTCTAACCGAAAAGTACCAAATTTTACCTTGTTTTGAAAATCTGCACTAATTAAGGGGGGAAAAATCTGGCTAAGTTTAGCTGTGGTACTTAAATAATTACTGGAGTTTCTACGAGTTACTGAATTTAATGTTATTTGATACAAAAACAAATTGGAAATTTCATTTGCCTTTTTGTGTAGAGACTTCTTCATAAAGTCACAAAATTTCGGAAAAATAATCAATAACTTTCAACTTTGGTTTACTTTTTCGGCCGTATATAAATCGCTATTAACTGCCCTAATTGCTTTTTTCACTTGCTTTTTATGCCGCTTAAATGGATCTCCACATTTATATAATTCATATTTCATTAAGAGTGAAATTCTGTGATGCTCACATGTAATAATCAAACGGTTTTCACTTAATTTTTGTTTTATATATGCAATAGTCCTAACTAATAAAAGTTCTTTTTCTGAATCACAGCTGATTATCAATGTAGTCTATTTCTCTGTTATTTCTATAGCTAGTTTTCTGACATTCTAAACCAGTTAATATTACAATACTGCAAGCCTGAAGACTAGTAGAAGATTTAATATCAGGCTCCATATTAAAACAATAAAGCAAAAAAAAATATTTATACATACCATAAACTATAAAGTATGTAACAATCAGATTATATTTTTAGTAGCACAGTAAAAATTAGATCATTCTTCTGTGATAAAAAACAACAGAATGACAATAATTTTATTAAATTGATTTCAAAACATCTGCTTTCATACTAACGAACAATAGCGCTGCCTTTATCAGAAAGTGTTTATACAACGCAGGTGCAATTAAATCTTTGAGACTATATAAACAAATTTAAGTTCTGTTAAACATTTCTGTATTTAAACTTGCCAATATAAATATTTAAACTGATTAAAATTAACCAAGGACAGGAAATACAAGGTTTTGAAAATTTTTTAAACACAAATATTTAATATTCGAAAGAAAGAATGGAAATGTGAGGCGAAAAAAATTATCTATTTTATACTGTACAAAAAAAAAAAAAAAAAAAAAAAAAAAATCTGTTTTGAGTTTAATTATTGAAAATAAAAGTAAGAGATTCTTTAGATTAGCAAAAAATGCCCATTATTAAATAACTAAATGAAATATATGGACCATTCACTAAATTTAATGGGGAAACATATTACAGCCAGATTTTTTTTTTTATCAGAAAAAACAAAGTCTAAATTTTACTTTGCAAACTAAGAAAACATGCATCAAATAACATTAAATTCAATAACTCAGAAATTCCAGTAATTATATAAGTACCACAGCTAAACTTAGTCAGATTTTTTTCCTCTTAATTGGTGCAGATTCTCAAAACAAAGCAAAATTTGGTACTTTTCGGTTAAACGGGCACCAGTGTTATACATATATATATCAATATTACTGTATATATACATACATATGTACATGTATAATACATCTGCATTTATATAGATCTATACATATGTACATATGTAAAAATAAAACACGCATCCGGCTAATTGGAAAGTACCCAAAATTTTTGCATAAGCCATGCGAAAGACATCATTTTTATTTCCCAGATAGAAAGCCCAAAGTGTAAACTCTTATTTTAAACAAAAAGAAATTGGAAATTTCATTTGCCTTTTTGTTTGCATATGTAATATGTAAAAATAAAACATGCATCCGGCTAATTAGAAAGTACCCAAAATTTTTGCATAAGCCATGTGAAAGACATAATTTTTATTTCACAAATAGAAAGCGTAAACTTTTATTTAAAAAAAAAGAAATTGGAAATTTAATTACCCTTTTTGTGTACAGCCTTTTTGGTAAAGTCATAAAAATTTGGAAAAATAACCATAACTCTCAACTTTGGCTAATTTTTTTTATCCTAAATTTTACAAGTAAATTTTTTAAATATTTTTTTATTAAAATCTGCATCTTTTTATATTCTTACAATGGTATTCTTAAGATGATTCATTTTTTAGATCCAGAGAAACAATTTTTTGAAGATGGAACTGCAATCTCAAAACACAGACTCAGAAATGTGCGATTTGAGAAACCCCCAAGAATTGGACCCCCCATATCTCACAAAGTATGAGGTCTACGAAGGAAAAATTTCTGATGGAATCATTTCATGATAGAATTAGTGTGTACACAAAGTTTCATCAAAATCCCTGTGGGTCGGGTTACAAGGTCTGGTTGAATTGACATGGAATGACCCTCATTCATCCAGTATCTTTACATTTTCAAAAAATTGGTGTATGTATGGTATGTTGTATCACGCAAAAGGATTGCCGAACTACTGTTTATTGAATCAACTGTTGGTCGTTCTATATACAAGGAACTTATTTAGCAATTTGTTGCAATTTTAGAGGTGAATGAATGATATTCTTGGCTCCAACAAAATGGTGCAATGCCCTTACAAGCGATGAAACCATAAATATGTTAAAGGAATTTTTTAACAATAAACTTATCTCGAAAAATCTTTGGCCTCCTCAGTCCCCTGATCTGAGCATTCTGGATTTTTTTCTGTGAGAATATTTGAAGAAGAAAGTGTAAGTAAATAATCCTCAAACTGCAAATCATCTAAAAATTATCCTGACTCAAACGATATAAAAAGTCGCTTCCAGTATGTTACAATACGTTTCTACAAACATGCACAAACGAGTTCAACTTCGTCTTCTTGAAAGTGGTGGACATTTTGCACTTTTAAGACAGACTATTTTATTTAGAAAATAATTGGTGTAATGTCTTTTTTTTTCTTTTTTGTATTGTGAAGAAAATTAAAAAAACATTTTTGTGCCCTTTTCTTTGGGGATATTATCCTGATAAAGAAGGCGTTCTACTCCTAGCTAACGTAGAACTCATGTACAAACTGTTAATTAGCTTACAAATAATATTTTTTTATATGTAATATTAAAGATACTTTTAAGATAAACAATTAGAGTAAAATATTTTACTTAGAAAATAATTGGTGTAATGACTATATATATATATATATATTTTTTTTTTAGGTATCGAGAAGAAAATTAAAAAGGCTTTTTCGTGCCCTTTTCCTTGGGGATTGTATCCTGATAAAGAAGACTGTACAGTTTTTTATAATTGCATGGGAGGAAAAGTGTATCCCAGGAAATGTCCAGATTCCACGTTATTTGATGTCGTGGAAAGAATTTGTGTTCACAGTAAAAAAGCCTTGTGTGCTCGAGATTCAGGTAGATTTTACGACGAAACAAGAATTATTTTAATATTGTTAAATGTTTTTTACACTGGTGAGCAAAACTTAAGCCAAGGCTATCTTATCCTAATAGCAGGCTCCTCAATCGCAAAGTTTCCTTTGTCCGCAGTACACATGGTCAAAAACCACATTATTTTCCCGTTGTTAGCGCCATCTAATGTGAGAAACTGAAATATTTCCCATTTTTCCAATGAATTTGTGTATGCAGTATTACCAGTAGCATGCACCAAGTGACGTTATTTACGGAACAAAGTCATATAATAAGTTAGCACATTTCCATCCATAGACTTTCGCCTGAATGCGATCCTGAAGCACAGATAGTCGATGTGACATTTCCTTCACGTCACACATGTTTACAGCCATCAGAATCACTAGGGTGAAAAAAATATCATTCATTCATTCGGGATCTTTCATTCATCTCATGTCATTATTAATCTCAAGTGATCTTCATATGATGATTCCACTGAGAATTCATTGTGATTTTTTGCTTTATGACGAATTACTAGATGGCATTATAATGAGGTCACCCTGTGATTCTCACGTTAGTTCAAGAGCCGACCGCACAAAACCCTAAGTCATTGAGCATAAGAAAAATTCCTTTATTTTATAGAAGAATAGTAATAGGGGAAGCGAACCATCCATGTCTGTCGAAAGAGAAGTGGTGCATAAGCCAAAAATTAATACTACTAGATGTTGACTCGTAGACTTAGCATTATGTTTTTCTGCACCCAATTTTACATGTTTTCACACTTTTAATTGTTCGACAAACACAATGTTAAACGTACGAGTGAACTGGTGGTATTATTTTTCGGCTTATGCACCACTTCGCTTCCGGCAGACATGGATGATTAGATTCCCCTATTACTACTCTTCCATAAAATAAAGAAATTTTTCTTGTGCTCGACGACTTAGGGTTTTGTGCGGTCGGCTCTCGGACCATGTGGCTGCCATTTGAAAACTTAAATGACTTCTTGAGTCATCGTGAGCATTGCATTATGATGTGCACAAAATACTATTACAATGAAGTCACACAGTGCTTTTGAGGTGACAGAGACCCTACTGTGAAGTCAGCACTCCTTTGTGAAAAGTAACCAGATGATTTCGTTTTCTGTCACTTGAGAATTCGTTACAAAATAGTTATCAAGATTTTACCATGGAATCTCTAAATGACGATCATACACAGTTATCTTGTGACAGTCACAAGATAACTTCATTCTAAAGTCACCTAGTGACTCGTTATAAAACAGCAGTCCTAGTGACTTAGTCCTAGTGACAGCAACCTAGTGAGGTGACAAAATGACAACAAGAATAAAACAAATGAAAAATACCACATTTTAGTTCATTGTAGCGACTTTGTGACATTAAGGTGAATTCACATCGACTGACTGTGCTGTTGAGGTAGAACCTTTTTGCTACACTTGGTGTTTACAGAATTTTTTTTTGAGTACTAATCAGATTACTAATGTGCTCACTGGCATTTAAGGCCCTTTGCTTGATTGAGATTTCAATAAAACTTAAAACGCAGTAAATATAAATAAAATATCTCTATATTCAAATTGAAAACTATAACATTTTACGTTTCATTAAAAAAATACTATTTATCGTATTCTATATAGAGACCTGGAATATTCAAAATTTCTTGGCCTTTTTCTTTTAAATATTTATTATTCACAAGCTACATCTTTGGAACACACGAAATAATTATATCAAATCATAAAAATATTGTTGCCAACAACATCAAAATATTACAAGGAAAAAAAAAGGGTAAATTTGATCACATATGATAAAGTTGCTGGAAACCATAGAGTTCCCTTGATTACGTGACAGTACCAAGGCCGACTAGATCTAAAGGCCCGTCTATTTGAGATTAATGTATGAATTCTCCCGCCAAAGGACTCTGATACCTTTCCCAAGCTATTCTGGCCAATCGTGGAAACACTGAACCAAAACAATAACCACATGTGCAAACTCTTGCACAGAACAGAAAACAGCTTACTCAATAGACGCTTTCAGTGTGACGTCAGTCATGGCATTTTCCTTGGATTTTGACTCCAAACAAACGGTTGCTATGCTTCATTTTTTATTAAATATCGATCGTAGACAATGGTATCCTTGCATATAAAGCATTAAAGATGTGTCTGTTATACATTGCTAAAAAATGTTGCTGTAATATGCAAATAAAATAAAAAATACAGCATAGCAACCGATTGTTTGGAGTCAGTATCCATGCAAAACGTCATAACTGACGTCACGACTGAAAGCGTCTATGCTAATTTGGGCAGGGTTTGCGTCACGTGGTCTCGCACGTGGTCCAATAAAATGGTTCAGGGTTTGAAGCTGAATCAGACTTCACTTTTTCGACGGTTTTTAGCGAAATGGCTCGGCCGGTAATATATAGTAGGGTATGGCAGTATTCACGTGTTTTTGTGATTATTGCTTTGCACACTAGAGTTTTACATACTAGTGAAATTGGGATAACAAGAATGAATGAAAAAATTTTGGATAGTTATGTGCGAGTGCAGTTTCTTTAAAGGTATTATGATTTACACACTTTTATTTAACTCTATTTGGTTTTTGTATGTGAAAATGGAATTAAACGATTATATTACTGATGAGAAGCTGTAAATAAGTTCAAAACGCTTATTTTTTTTTTTAATAATTTTTATGTGTGTTTTAACTATCAAATTAAATTGTATGTATTTCTGTAATTGTTTTTAATATATTGAACTAGGTGTTCTAGACATTGTCAATCAATAGTATTAATAGTTTTTTAACCGACTTCAAAGGAGGCGGTTATAAATTCAACCTGTATGTATTTCTTGTTAACTCATAACTTCTTTAAATATGAACTGATTTTGATAATTCCTTTTTTGTTTGAAAGTATAAGATACCCATGTAGTCCCCTTTTAATTTCATTAAATTATGATGATTAGAACTTTTTAAAAATAAAAACTTTAGAAATTCAAATTCTTTTTGAAGCAATCGTCCAATTTAAAGCGTTCATTTTTCTGGCAATTACTCTTACACAAATACGAGATTTTTTCTTAAAATAAAAAATCGATAATTTTTCTTCAAAGTGCAAAATCTAGACTGAACAAAGGTCGGGATCTAGATAGACTTTGCGAAGTTAGCGAACACAGATTGATCAATAAGGAAATTTACACTGTTAGAAATCTACAGCTATAGCCGCATAATCATTCTGCCGTTTGCATATAAGCAACCTTTACATGGATACAGACATGATGTAAAATTCTGCATTGTGATTGGCTTATGTTATGGAGCAGTATTCCATGCGTCACGAACACGTTTTTCGCCTAAGTGCAGGAAACAAAGAACCACAAACCGGCATGGTTTTATAATGTTCGATATCTCAGATTTCTAATCATAAGATTTTTATATAAGATATTACGAAACTAAATTTATTCAATTTAGTACTATATAAAAAAGTCCGGCAGCAATGTGCTTGGAATTTACGAAGTCCAATGTTTGTTCCAATATCTACGTGCATACTTGCCAGTTCAGTGGTTATAATAATCAATCTTAAAGCAAAATAGACATCTTAACTATAAATATAATTATTCTGCTATCTTCAAGAAATATCATGTTTGCTTCTTAAGTAAAATAATTTTAACTATTCTTTTTTGTATGACTAAAATGTTTCGTGATTCATACAACCATTGCTTATTTGTGTAAAATTACACTGAATGCACATTTTTCTTTAGTCAGCTACATATGTGAGCCATTATCTTACATTAAAAAATGAAAATGTTCCTTGTTTCATACTTTTAAAAGTGCATGAGAAATGTTACGGCATGAAGTTATGGATTACTTAAACATTAAAATTATAAATGCATTGTAAAATGTCTATGTAACTTTAAAAATTGTAAAAATCTAAATTTGAAGAAAATTTGTTAAATTATTTCTACGACGTATTTCTATAGCATATCTATTACGCCAATCCGAAGAACAACTTTTCTGCGACAAATATAAAAAAAGTAAATAAATAAAGTCTTTTCATTTTCTGTTAAAGGGGCGAAAGACAACGCCCTTTAAACCGTAGCTGCCAACATCTTCCTCTTTTTTGGCCCGGAAAATTTTTACAGTAATTTTTGCTATCACAAATCGCCGTAATCGGTCGATTAAATAAGTCAAAAATTTCTATAAAATTTTTCCGGGCCAAAAAATCAGAAGAGTTGGCAGCTATGTTTAAACTAACGTTAATTGGAAGACAGAACCGATCAGCCGATCCCTGCACAGAATTCTTTCCCATGTCCGTATCCATGTAAAGGTTGCTAATATGCCTACCGTTTGTATAGGATATCTCTATACTTTGACCAAAATGCTCCATCCGTAGTAAATTGATTGTTTTACATAAAAGCGGTGGAGTGATGATGCAGCTGCAGCAGCAGATTTTAAATAGAATACTTATTTAAAACAGCAAATAGTTAGCAAACATGCAGGTTTTTGATTGGGCGATAACAGCGACGATGAACAGTTTCTGAATTTTACAGCGCTTTTTTTTTTATGTCGGTTAGTATTTTTTTTAAAAAGCATATTTTATCTTTATTTCTGTAAAACTTTAAATTTCTAACAGCTTTTCTGACAAACAACAATTCATATGTTATTTTTGTAATTTAACGATGCAATATGCATTTTTCTCTTATTTTTTACTTTAAATATATTTTTCTTTTACAGATATCCCCAATCCCAGTGATAGCATTTCAGAACTAGCAAATGAAGTTAGTACCACAATCCCCTCGAAGTCATCTGGAACATTCGACACTGATTCTAAAGAAAGAAATTCAGAAGAAGTTGATAAAAAGAGTCGTAAAAAATCTAAAAACAAACTTGTAACTTCAAAATTCTCATTTATATCATCCAGCACCAATCCTAAATCATTTAGAACTGCAGATTCCGAAGAAGACAGTTCTGAAGAAAAAAACAGCTCAGAAGAAAAGCATCGCACAAAACCTAAAAACAAATTCATAACTTCTAAATTATCATTACTTTCAACTAGTACTGTAAATCCTAAACTATTTAAGAAGACGAAGTCTGATTTTCAAGAAAACAGTTCTGAAGAAGAGGAAAATAGTTCGGAGGAGAAAGGTAAGATCCGCCAGAAATTGAAATTTACAACTTCGAAAATTCAAACTCCAAGTAATATTAAACACAAGAAAGGGAATTCCGAGATCATTCCTATCTCTACTAACATGTTCACTGAAAAGGAACATATCACCTCATCTTCAAAGGACGGTCATTCTTCAGAATCACCATTTCAGAGTACAGCAGTTAAACCATTAGTCAGTACAGAAAATAAACTAAAACCCCTCGTAAATACTATAACGCCTGAAGTTAGTGACAAAGATGTCGGTGGAAACGATAATACCGAGAACGTATTGTGGTCTACTGAAACAGTGCCTAAGGAATTCATTTCATCTGCTATCACTCGTGATAATTTAAAACTGGTTCTTCTAACTACTGTGCCTCCGGAAGTTGAGAAAAAAGGTGACGATAAAAATGATAATATCAATCCAGTATCCCGACATACAGAAATTACATCTATGGAACATATTTCATCTGTAGATGCTTCCAGTCCCGAAAAAATTGATACAACATCTAAAATTCTTTTTACTTCTGATTCGTCTGCAATCCATTCGATAACAACGGAAAATAGCAAAATTGAATCAACATCAGAAGGATCTTTCAGCTTTTCATGCCCAGAGCCTGATGGTCATTTCCCTCACCCAACGAACGCAAACTTATTTGTAGTTTGTAGCGGAAATAATCCTATTATTATGAAATGTCCTGAAGGTTTAGTCTTCGATTCACATTCTACATCTTGCAATTATGCTATGATATTTTAGATGGCAAAATAAACAAAAGAAAACTTTTTTCTAATTAATTAAAAAAAATTTTTAAGCTATTTTAATAGCTTAACATTTTTTTAGTGAATCAGAAATACGAACTTCAAACTATTCTTTGTAATTTATGAATTTCTAATGTTTGTTTACTGAATGGTTTGCAATAAAATTATTTTATACAATTATGTATTTATCTGAAATTTAGAGTCACTAATTTAACTTAATCCTTTTAGACCGAGAGGCGGTAGCACAGACAATTACCTCACCGAGTTCACGGCTCATATTCCAGAATTACTTAAAACTCGATTTGCATATTAAAACGCAACTGGTCTGCTAAATCATACCTTGGTGGAAAACAAATGAAAACTCGATTTTACCCATTGACTCGTAGGTTTATCATTGTGTTTTCTTACAACCAAAAATATAAAACCATGGAGGACTCAAAGTGGGAAAATACAATGGTAAACTTACGAATCAACAGATAAAATCGGGTTTGCAGGTGTTTTCCACCAAGATATGACGTTTAGAAGACCAATTGCGTTTTACTATGCAAATCGAGTTTTAACTGATTCTACAATTTCAGCTGTGAACTCGATGAGATATCAGTGCTACCGCCTTCCGGTCTACTTGAGAATACATTTGTTTCAGGTCCTCCTCGACTTCTTTTCTTTCTTTTTTTTTTTTTAATTCCATCTCACATCATCTTCTCAGAACAAAAATCTTTCATATACACTTTATCAACATGTGTAAGAATAATTTTCCCCATTTAAATAGTGGTATGAATACATAAAAATAGATGCCAGTGGCCAAATACATGACGAATCTCAGCGTTGCGATCGAAATTCTTAAGACCTGAGTACAGGAGTCATGACGTCATCACAAATGGACCGATTTCTCACTAGTATTGGAATTGACACCGGAAAAATTTGAATAATAATTTACTTTTATTTTAGTTGTGGAATATCTATCATCTTATAAAACTATAATAATTATTTAAACTTACTGGTGAGATTTTGGAATTCTCCTAAAAAAAATCAGCTAGATGCGGCAACTCTGTGGCATTCCGGATCTGGCTGAATTTTTATTTAGGGGAATCTAAATTCTCACCAATAAGTTTAAATAACTCGGTCCGATCCGTTAGTGATGACGTCAAGACTCCTGTCCTCAGGCCTTGAGGGCATCAGTCTCAGTCGTCAAATGTACCCAAGAGGTTTATGATGTATGCAGATTTATTTTTTTCAAGGAGCTCTAACATTTACTTCAAAACATTCACTTTACTATACATATGGGATGTTAATACTATTCATACCTAGCTTGTTATACAGTTGACTATTACAGAGAATCATTATTTCATCCGTCGATTTTGAGATTGGGGCCATTTTATGTGATTATTAGACATTGAATGATTTAAATTTGAATGGGCTCAAAAATGTTTATAAGCAGTAATCGATCTATTTTATATTTCTATGATTTTATTTTATGTAAATTTAATAAGCAATAATTAATGCTTGTATGTGTTAGCAGAAAAAAAAATATGTAATTTAACAAGTTATAACGACCATTTGGAAAATGATATTTTCAAAGACTAAAATTTTAGACTTATAAATAAATTCTACATTAAAATAATAATAATAATAAAAATGATTTTTATGATGAATAAAACGTGGATTACGTTATTAGAGTCATATATTACGTAAGCCATGGATTAAACATTAATATTCCTGGACGAATCATAAATCAGTTTTAAATAAAATTTCAGTTTTATAATTTTCGCTGCTGCAAATTTTTAAACTTCTAAATATTACACACTTTCAATTTTACACTGTCGTACATAGAAAAGTATTTATTTTTAAATGTAATATGTTTAAAGGTTGTATCTCAATTTACTTTTGAGCAAGGGCCTCTTATCATAATAACATGCCTCATCTTCGCTAAGTTTTCTTTGTCAGCTGTATATGTGGTCAAAAGCCACATGGTTGTGCTTTTGTTAATGCCATCTAACATGAGAAACAGTAATATTTTATTTTTCCCCCCGCATATGCTAAATTTAATAGGAAGAAATTAATGCTTATACGTGTTAGCTAAAAGGAAAAAAAAACGTAATTTAATAAATTACAACGACCATCTGTAAAATAATATTTTCAAAGACTAAAATTTTAAACTTATAAATAAATTCTACATTTAAAATGATAATAATAATAAACTTGATTTTTATGATGATTAAAACGTGTCTTGCGTAATTACAGAGTCATATATTACATATTCCATGCATTAAACATTAATATTTCTGAACCAATGATAAACAAATTTTAAATGAAATTCAGTTTTATAATTTTCGTTACTGCAAAAATTTTAAACTTTTAAACATCGCACATTTTCAATTTTTACACCGTCGTATAGAGAAAAAAATGCACTTTTAAATGCAATTTGTTTAAAGGCTGTATCTCAATTTGCTTTGGAGCAAGGATCTCTTATCATAAATAACAGGTCTCATCATCGCTAAGTTTCCTTTTTCCGCTGTAGATGTGGCCAAAAGCCACATAATTGTCCTTTTGTTAGCGCCATCTAATGTGAGAAACAGAAATATTTTAATTTTTTCGCCATATATGTTCTCTCATTTTCTTTACATTGAGCTGTATATTCGTGATTTGCAAATAATAGATGTTAATTTTAAAATTTTTATATGCTCTAGGTATTTTGTTTTAATAACAGGAACTTAATTTACTATTTAACAACAACAACAATAATTATTGCTATCTTCCATTATGTAAATAAATGAAAATAATAATCAGGAAAGAACAATGCTGTGCCTTGAATTCCTTATAGTCCATGAGCCGACCGCACAAAACCCTATGTCATCGAGCACAAGAAAAAATCCTTTATTTTATAAAAGAGTAGTCATAAACGAATCTAATGACCCATGTCTTCCGGAAGTGAAGTTGTGCATAAGCCAAAAATTGATACCACTAGTGGTTGATTCGTAGACTTAGCATTGTATTTGTCGTACATTCAAAAGTATGAAAACCACTAGTGTTATCAATTTTTGGCTTATGCGCCACTTCACTTCCGGAAGACATGGGCCATTAGATTCCTCTATTACTACTCTTCCATAAAATAGAGGATTTTGTCTTATGTCTTGTACTCGATGACTTAGGGTTTTGTGCGGTCGGCTCTTGGACTATTAGCGATATTAGTTTTTGGAGTAAATGAATAGCACCTGGATCCCGAAAATGTGACATATTTTAATATATTTTTCTTTTTATCCTGAGCGGTTTGCCAGTATTTTTCCGTTTCTCAAAAACAACTTTAATCTGTTGTAGACAAAAATATTTTAAAGAGAATTGTATTTCAAGATGTATATTAAATAAAGGGGCGTGAAGTGCATTCTAGGAGCAAACAGGGGAAGAAAATTTTTTTCATCATTATTCTTATAAGTATTTGTATGAAAATGCAGGAAAGTCCTCAAGACGCTCAGAGGGCTAATATATTTTTCACATATTTTCAACTATGTAATTTACTTTATGGCTTGTTTTTTGTTTCTTTTTACAGTTAATTTCATGTTGCAGTATTAATTTAACATCGTTCCTTCATTTTTTTAAATGCAAAGTTTAATTTATTTATTTATTGGCCTATCATTTCTTTTCTTTTTGAAGTAACACGGAATCATTTCAGTTTCACATAATTTAGGCGCAAGCCTCACTGTTATTTCATATAAAATTTGAATGTATTATCCATGAAAAGTCTAATAATGGGATCCATAGCAAATTAACATATCTTGGCGAACATGGTTTGTGAAAAAAAATTCCTTGTTGTAATTCGCATACATTACGCGAGTTTTACTAAAATTTATCAAAGTAGTTTAGGAAATATAGAACATGGATATACAGGGTGATTCCAAATTTTTTTTACAATAAATGAGGGGTGATAGTACACATCAAGACAAACAATATTAAATAGGAGACCAAGGGTCCAAAACGTTTTCCTAAGGAAATAGCCGCCATTAAAGTTTAGGGACCAAAATTTCAAATAAACATAAAAAACGGAAAAATCGGTCGATTGATTTGCGGTCTTCATTAAAATTATTCTTTATGTCGGCATTTTCTTGAAATTAAATTATAAAGATAAATTTCAAAAAATGTCGATAGAGGGCGCTTTAGACTTTGGAGTAACGAACAACTATTTTTTGCCGGTATTTTTTGCATCTCATTAAATGTTTTCGTAAGCTTAGACTCAAACTTAAATTTTGAGCTCAAAATCTGTAGTTGGGAGTGGTTAAGTAACACAAACTGAGCTGTGTCCAGAGGGTTCAAATTTCAAATGATTATAAAAAACAGAAAAATTGGTCGATTGATTTGCGGTTTTCACTAAAACCATTCTTTATTTAGTTATTTTCGTGAAAATAAATTATAAAGATAAATTTCTAAAAATGCCGATAGATGGCGCTTTAGACTTTGGAGTAACGAAACACTCTTTTTTGGCGTTATTTTTTGCATCTTATTAATTGCTTTCGTAAGCTTAGACATGAACCTAAATTTTGAGCTCAAAATCTGAATAGCTGGGAGTCTTTAAGTAGACAAACTTAGCTGTGTTCAGAGGGTTCAAATTTCAAATAATTGTAAAAAACGGAAAAAATTGGTCGATACGTTTGCGGTTTTTGCTAAAACTAATTTTTAAATCAGCAGTTTTCTTGATCAATCAGTGTTTTCTTGAAAATAATTTTTAAAGATAAATTTCAAAAAATGCCGATAGAGGGCGCCTTAGACTTTGGAGTAGCGTACAACTATTTTTAACTGTTATTTTTTTAATCTCATTAAATGCTTTCAAATGCATAGATTTAAATTTTGGGCTGAAATTCTGAATCGTTGGGAGTGTTTAAGTAGCAAAAAATTGGATTGTGTTCGAGGAGGAAAGAGGGTTAAATTTCAACTCTTGAA
The DNA here is from genome assembly GCA_964019185.1 of Maratus speculifer. Lineage (NCBI taxonomy): Eukaryota > Metazoa > Arthropoda > Arachnida > Araneae > Salticidae > Maratus > Maratus speculifer. Next base: position 275,849,085 of record OZ025290.1, read on the forward strand.
CACACTTCAGTTTGCGTTTCTTAACTCCTCATAACGATTCAGGATTTGAGCTCAAAATTTAAGTTTAAATCTAAGCTTCTGAGAACATTTAAATCTTTTGCAAGCATTTAATTAGAACCAAAAAATAATGGTTAAAATGAATTGTTGGTTACTCTGAAGTTTAAGGCGCCCTCTGACGGAATTTTTTGAGATTTATCTTTAAAAATTATTTTCAAGAAGACACTGACTTAAAGAATAGTTTTATTTTAAACCGCAAACGAATTGACCAACTTTTCCATTTTCTATAATTACTTTAAATTTGAACCTTCCCCTCCCCCTTGAACACAGTTCAGTTTGTGCTACTTAACCACTCCCTACTATTCAGATTTCGAGCTCAAAATTTAAGTTTAAGTCTAAGCTTCCGAAATCATTTAAAGAGATGCAAACAATTCGGCAAAAAATAGTTGTTCGTTACTCCAAAGTCTAAAGCGCCCTCTATCGGCTTTTTTTTTAAATTTATCTTTATAATTTATTTTCACGAAAATACTTAAATAAAGAATAGTTTTAGTGAAAACCGCAAATCAATCGACCAATTTTTCCGTTTTTTTTTTAATCATTTGAAATTTAAACCCTCTGAACACAGCTTAGTTTGCGTTACTTAACCACTCCCAACTACAGATTTTGAGCTCAAAATTTAAGTTTGAGTGTAAACTTACGAAAACATTTAATGAGATGCAAAACATACCGGCAAAAAATAGTTGTTCGTTACTCTAAAGCCTAAAGCGCCCTCTATCGGCATTTTTTGAAATTTATCTTTACAATTTAATTTCAAGAAAATGCCGACATAAAGAATAATTTTAGTGAAAACCGCAAATGAATCGACCAATTTTTCCGTTTTTTATGTTTATTTGAAATTTTGGTCCCTAAACTTTAATGGCGGCTATCTCCTTAAGAAAACGTTTTGGACCCTTGGTCTCCATATTTAATATTGTTTGTCTTGATGTGTACTATCAGCCCTCTTTTATTTTAAAAAAAATTTGGAATCACCCTGTATAGACTATAGGCGTAACCAGCCTTTTGAACGGGAGGGGGGGGGGGGGGTGGCCAAATTTTTTAACCTGAAGATGTTGGGTACAAACAATATATTATGTAGTAAAACCTAATAAAACGGAACCCCATAAAACTTATAAAATTTCCGTTTTAGATTGGTTTTTATTTGCGGAAGGTATAATTGTGTAGTACTACTTTTAAAAAGGACCCAAACGCAATTTTTCATTGCGTGAAGAGAAGGATGAGAAATTGCTCAAAGCTAAAACTAATGGATAAGAGAAAGATATATAAACATAGATAAAACATGATAGATATAAAACAAAGATATCCGTAAACATAAATCTGTAATTATCACAAATTTTCATTTCAAACAGCAATGAACACGACTTTAGTTCCTCCGTCATTTTTATCAAAGTACCATTAAAATAATTTGTAGTACGCAATTTAAAGTGGAAAAGAGTACTTTCAATATTGTCTACACATGAATAAATAAAATTTTCCGCTTTAAAAAAAAAAACGAGCCTGTACGAATGTCAAAATATGGTCACAAAAAACGAAATTTACGAACCAACCAACCAACCTCCATATTAATTTGAATTTTATGTAGCATTATTTCTCATTTTCAAAGAAACCAGATTTGTACAACCCCTCTAGAGATGAGTTCGGGCTCCTTTTTCGAAGCCCAGGCCCTCTTGAGCCCGACGATTTTAACTCCGAGTACGAAAGATTTTTTGTCGCCCGCGCCCAATACCGAAAATGTACGAAATAAAATTATATAGTATTTAAAAAATGTTTCAAAAGTGATACCTCATTTTTAAAAACTTCTTACATAGATACAATTTTTAAATGAAAATTTAAACTCATTCTTATCAAAATCCGTATAAAATAAAAATATACTTCATACTTAAAAGGATTACCATATTTTTTCCTCCTTTAACAAACAAATTTGATGGACACGTTTGTGTTTAATGAATGAATGGATGAAATTTGCAGAAATTACTATTTGCAAGCTGGCAAATCGAACAACGTCCTTCAATTTTCTGTAAAAAGTGTACATCTTTCATTATAATCGATTCCTTTCTCATAACAATCTTCTGTGATTGACAGGTAGCTAAAAATTAACGTAAATTAAAAAAAAAATCGACATTCTTATTTTAAAAAACCGATGCTTATATACAGGGTGATTCCAAATTTTTTTTACAATAAAAGACAGGTGATAGTACACATCAAGACAAACAATATTAAATAGGAGACCAAGGGTCCAAAACGTTTTCCTAAGGAGATAGCCGCCATTGAAGTTTAGGGACCAAAATTTCAAATAAATATAAAAAACGGAAAAATCGGTCGATTGATTTGCGGCTTTCACTAAAATTATTCTTTATGTCGGCATTTTCTTGAAATTAAATTTTAAAGATAAAATTCAAAAAATGCCGATAGAGGGCGCTTTAGACTTTGGAGTAACGAACAACTATTTTTTGCCGGTATGTTTTGCATCTCATTAAATGTTTTCGTAAGTTTACACTCAAACTTAAATTTTGAGATCAAAGTCTGTAGTTGGGAGTGGTTAAGTAACACAAACTGAGCTGTGTTCAGAATGTTCAAATTTCAAATGATTAAAAAAAAAACGGAAAAAATGGTCGATTAATTTGCAGTTTTCACTAAAACTATTCTTTATTTAGGTATTTTCGTGAAAATTAATTATAAAGATAAATTTAAAAAAATGCCGATAGAGGGCGCTTTAGACTTTGGAGTAACGAACAACTATTTTTTGCCGTTATTGTTTGCATCTCTTTAAATGATTTAGGAATGTTAGACTTAAACTTAAATTTTGAGTTGAAAATCTGAATAGTAGGGAGTGGTTAAGTAGCACAAACTGAACTGTGTTCAAGGGGGAGGGGGAGGTTCAAATTTTAAGTAATTATAGAAAATGAAAAAATTGGACGATTCGTTTGCGGTTTAAAATAAAACTATTCTTTAAGTCAGTATCTTCTTGAAAATAATTTTTAAAAATAAATCTCAAAATTTTCCGTCAGAGGGAGCCTTAAACTTCAGAGTAACCAACAATTCATTTTAACCATTATTTTTTGGTTCTAATTAAATGCTTGCAAAAGCATTTTAAATGTTCTCGGAAGCTTAGATTTAAACTTAAATTTTGAGCTCAAATCCTGAATCGTTATGAGGAGTTAAGAAGCGCAAACTGAAGTGTGGTCAGGAGTTAAAATTTAACCCTCTTTCCTCCTCGAGCACAATTCAATTTTTCGCTACTTAAACATTCCCAACGATTCAGAATTTCAGCCCAAAATTTAAGTCTATGCATTTGAAAGCATTTAATGAGATTAAAAAAATAACACTTAAAAATAGTTGTACGCTACTCCAAAGTCTAAGGCGCCCTCTATCGGCATTTTGTGAAATTTATCTTTAAAAATTATTTCCAAGAAAACACTGATTGATCAAAAAAACTTCTGATTTAAAAATTAGTTTAGCAAAAACCGCAAACGAATCGACCAATTTTTCCGTTTTTTACAATTATTTAAAATTTGAACCCTCTGAACACAGCTAAGTTTGTCTACTTAACCACTCCCAGCTATTCAGATTTTGAGCTCAAAATTTAAGTTCAAGTCTAAGCTTACGAAAGCATTTAATAAGATGCAAAAAATAACGCCAAAAAAGAGTGTTTCGTTACTCCAAAGTCTAAAGCGCCCTCTATCGGCATTTTTTGAAATTTATCTTTATAATTTATTTTCACGAAAATACCTAAATAAAGAATAGTTTTAGTGAAAACCGCAAATCAATCAACCAATTTTTCCGTTTTTTATAATCATTTGAAATTTGAACCCTCTGAACACAGCTCAGTTTGTGTTACTTAACCACTCCCAACTACAGATTTTGAGCTCAAAATTTAAGTTTGAGTCTAAGCTTACGAAAACATTTAATGAGATGCAAAAAATACCAGCAAAAAATAGTTGTTCTTTACTCCAAAGTCTAAAGCGCCCTCTATCGGAATTTTTTGAAATTTATCTTTATAATTTAATTTCAAGAAAATGCCGACATAAAGAATAATTTTAGTGAAAACCGCAAATCAATCGACCGATTTTTCCGTTTTTTATGTTTATTTGAAATTTTGGTCCCTAAACTTTAATGGCGGCTATTTCCTTAGGAAAACGTTTTGGACCCTTGGTCTCCTATTTAATATTGTTTGTCTTGATGTGCACTATCACCCCTTTTTTATTGTAAAAAAAAATTCGGAATCACCCTGTATATATATATATAAGGGAAACACTGATCGATTGCTTTGTATCGGAATAACATGGTAATCATATTTACTTGCGGAGGAAAGTGACTTCGATAAGAAACAGCGTCCTCAGCAGGCGAAGAGTTCATGATGACAAATCCATATATATTATTCACTAAAATTATTTAGTGAAATCATATGAAAAAAAAAAAAAAAAGTATAAATCGAGCACAATCGAAGATTAAATAATTTGCAAACCTCCATCGTATTCTCGTCTACCAAAAACAGAAAACAATATTATTTTGGCGTCTAAATAATAAATAAATGAACGATTCCATTAAAAAATATCTTTTGCTAACGAAAAGCCAACTTAAAGCAAATTCATTGTTATGTTTGTTTTGATTAGTGCCGAATAAATAGATCGTCCCCGGAAATTCCGTAGACATAAATCTGTAATTATCACAAATTTTCTTTTGAAACAGCAATGAAATACTAAAATAAATAATCAAGCATTCAGTTCCCCTGTCATTTTGATAAAAAAGAATTAAAATGAGTTGAAAAGGAATAAGTAGGCAATTTTAAATGGAAAAAGTTCTTTTAACCTTTTCTACACATGAATAAATAAAATTTCCCGGCTGCAGAGAAAATGAGCCCGGGCCCGGTCTCGGGCTCGGGCTGAGCCCGTTGCACCTCTAAACCTCCCACCCCCTCCGTTCTCTAGGCTAATCGCATGGTGGAATTGTCGTTTCACATCTGTATTTCCTTTCAATTTTTTTGCTTCTATCTAGACTTTAGATTACAAAAGCAAAGCTATAAATAATTTCTATCTTTGTCGAAAATTTACGCTAATTTTTTAAGGAATTAATAAAACATGCATGAAAAAGAACGGTGTTAAAAAAAACTTTCATAAACAAAAGACATTAAATTGGGATTATAAAACCAACTTTTTGACTTACTGTGATTAATACAGACTCTAGTAAATGTTCTAGTTTTAAAAAAGATGAAAAAAATAATTTTCTTAAAAATAAATAAAAAGGAATCTGGGTCTCTTCTTTTATCACATTTCAATTTTTTTTCTTTTTTCTAGAATAAATTTTTATTTTTTGAAATAATCAATCTTAGATCTGCGCGAGCGGGGGGGGGGGGGTGCCCGGGCACCCAGGGCACACCCCCTGGTTACGCGCATGTAGACAAACAAACAGACCAAAATCGCAAACACTTTTAAAAAATTGGAAAAATATAAAAAAAGTTGAATAATCACTTAAATTATACATTTTCTTCAGCTCCCCCCCCCCCTCCAAAAAAAAAAAAGAAAAAAAAATATTTTTCATGCTACGATTCTGACATTTGTAAATCATTAATTGGGGATTCTTTCTTAAGCAGACTTACGACGAATTGGCTTACTACAAAAAGTGTAATTTGACATAAAACTAATTTATTTTTAAACTGCATACTTCCAACATAGCATTTTTGGCAACTAACTTTGTCTGTGAAATAGATTACAAAAAATTAGCTAATACAATCGAGCCTCGTTATCCCGACACTCTCAAGACCTAAAAAAAAAAAAAAAAAAAAAAAAAAAAAAAAAAAAATGCCGTCATAAACGGAGTGTCGCGGTAATCGAAATTGGAAAAAAGTATATTCATGAAAACCTGTATTTTTAATTGATTTAAGACAATTTTTTTATTGACAACTGTTCTTGAATTTCCAAACAAAAAAACATTATTATTAAACAAAATACTTCTGACAATAAAGTTTGGCGAATAGTCCTGTAGCATTAATATAGATGAAGTATTAACGAAAGTTACCGTACCATCCTTCAAAATAGTCATCTCCTATAACTATGTCTCCTATAACTGAGATTTGCTATACATGTCCTGGGAAATTCGCAAGAAGGCTTCTTTTGGGATGAAGTTCAAAAGTTTCGTCACGTTTCATTGGATGTCAGCAATATTGTCAAACCTCTTTCAAAGAGAGTTTGAGCCGTAAAAATAGGAAGAAGTCTGGAGGACTGAGATCTGGCGAGTATGGTAGGTGTACAATTTGCACCATCCCTCATGAATTTCTTTCGGTGTCTTGCAAAGCTTAAAACAAAACTTTAAACTGATCTTTTATTCTTTCATTTTCCCGTTCTCAGTTAAGAACCAACTGAACAAGCACTTAGTAAAGCACGTCTTACACAGAACATAAATGACTCTCAACTGAATAACGGTGGGGGAAGATAGTCTACACATGCGTCTATGCAGGTGCAGCGTTTTGTTTCCCCAGTGTTGCCAGATCGGTCGTTCTGAATCAAGGGCGGCGCCAGAATTTGCCCGACGGGGGGGGGGGGGGGGGGCACTGTATCCCCGACAGGGGGGGCCAAGTTCATAATATATATTAAAGGTCAAAGCGTGCTGGACTAGGGCCTAAAAAACTGCGTGGGCAAAAATTTCATGGCCGAGTCCGACCCCAGTTCGTGCAAAATAAATTAATGGTCCGATCGGCGAGAAAATTTAAAAAATCGATCTGATTATACGGTCTAGCAAGTACAATATATATACACATATATATTAGGCCGGTCAAAAATAAAAAAAGATAAAAGTTAAAATCTTGGCCCGACCCGAATCTGTATTTCTACAAAACATGAAATTTTACTTCGATATAAACTGTTTTCCACGGGGAGTTCTAATGAAAAATAATTCATTTTTTTAGAAGTGCTCTAGTCTGCAATATTTATTTATTTTTAATGAATATCTATTTTCATGTAAATGGTTTAGTTATTGTTAATCCTTATTTCATGTATTGGAGACTTTAAAATCAGAAAAAAAATGCCACACATAAAATCTTCTAAGATAGAATCCCATAGGAACGAAAAAAAAAAAATGCGTTATAGTTTATTAAAAAAAAGATACTTTAACTTTCGGAACCGGCTTTAGAACTGAAAGTGCTTTTTATATTACTATATTCTACTCTTTAATATTTGCAACCAAAATCGAAAAAGTAAAAAATGGTCATATTGAAGAATGAGCTCGGTTATCCCATTCAAAAAACGTTTTAAAATATTAAAATAAAACGAGAAATTCGAAAACAACCTGCCCATTATGGAGCAGGTATTTTGAAGTGAGTGAAGAGTCTCCCTAAGACAGCAATGGCAGGTTAGGCAGGTTCTATTTCACAGATTTTTCTGTATTTAAATTTTATTCTAAAAATATACTATTCTTTATAAATAATACATTTTAAATTTTAATTGTAGAATAATGGTGAGTTAGACTTATAAAAATACATACATTTTTCCTAAAAATATTTGGAACGGGTCAAATTTTACTGACTTTTACTCGGACCAGGTCGTTCCGAGAAAGTGATTTTCATACGGACCGAAACCGGGACTGAAAATTTCTTCCCGAGCAGTTCCAGCTCAATATCAAAAAAGTTAGTTAAGCTATGAAAAGAGTGAAAACCAGGCATGGATCGGCCCAAGTATCGTAAAAGAAAACAGGCCCTAGCCTGGCCAATGTAAACAACTATCGCGGCTTATCCAGAAGAAGGAGCTCGGTGAAATTTTCTTTCCTTAAACTCAAATCAAGCTTAATTTTATCTGAAGACTCGGAGTAAATTTTATTTTTTAAAAGTTCTGCCGGCCCTGAAATTTATTATTCTTAAAACAGGTATTATAGCACATTTTTCTATAACTTTTGGCCGAACCAGACTTTTTTTTTTTTTTTCCTTTCATTTTTTTCCCCGTTTTCTAATAAAGAGTGGAATATGCTTGGAAAGAACTTTTTGACAGACGTCTGTGAATAACAGTATTTCCAGATCTAATGCAGTATAAAAAAAGGAAGAGAGAGAAAAGGCTGACACTGATAAGCAATGATTCTTAAGCCTTTTTGCGGCATGTGTACGTGTCGCTCGTCTCCAACGGGTATAATAAGACTTCCCAGCTACACAAGATTTTTTGTCTGATTTGGGAATACTAATTTTCGATTGCAGTGCTTTTTGAAATAATGAATATGAAATTTAAAATACAGTAGAGATTATCTGGACTTCGATTAAGCATATTGTCCAATTAACCGGGTCGATCAAAAACCATACTTTTTTTTTTTTTTTTCTTTTTGCCATTTTCTCCAAAAAATTTAAAGTCAAACTTCTTCAGGCAGGGTAAGGTAAATTTGACAAGAAGGCATGGAATTTAACTGTTAAATAACTAATTTCTAATCCTGAAATAATAAAATCAGCAACAAATAGAAAGACAGCAATGCATAAAACTACTTTTTTTCTATAACCTTAAAAGTTTCCCTTCTAACGCACGAGAGTCCCACGCAGACAAAAGAATGGCCTCTGTGAGCCAGAAGACTATCAAGAATTTCTTTTCCCTATCACGATGATTTTTTAAAATGTATTTACTGTACAATAATTTCTATGTGTATTTCTATGAACAACTTTGTACCAATTTTGCAGAAAATAAAATTTTAATTAAAAAAATACTTCTAAACACGCCATTTTCAATATGCTAAAATGTGCACTACCACAATTGCCAGTCCGAAACCTGAAAAGAATGTGAAGGGAAATTGCCTAAAAACATTGCCTGATGCGTTTATAAAGTTTCCCAATCATCCGGATTTTTCATTAACTAGATTATTCTCGATACCGACCGGTCCGGATAATCAGCGTTCTACTGTGTGTACAGGCCCGTAGCCAGGATTTTCTTTCGGGAGGGGCTCAATTTTGGAATTTTTTCTGTTGTTACAAAAGTAATTTGAATAATATTCATTAAAATTTTTTTTAAATAATCTAGGCTTATTCTAATGTGTGTTTCTACATAGGATACTTGTTAACTATGACAAATATCGTTATTTCATATTTAAATTTTTCAATTTCTGTTGCAATTTTTAACTTTTAAGAGCATTTCCAGTTTCGAAACTGATTCGGATTTTTTAGGAAAAATTTTCTGCGAAACTTAAAAAGCACAAATTAACAATGTTTGAGATGAGCCTCAAGTCGAGGAGAGGGGGGCACGTTTGAACTGAGGGCACATTTGAACACTGTAAATATTTTTTTTCAAATAAATTATTTTCTAAAAATGTCTACGGCAATACATTACTACTGCTTCAGTGCAATAAGTATACAAAGTTCATCCAATTTGTTTGCATAATACTGACTAAGTAAGATATATGTTATTCTCCCTCTTGAATCTAAACTTAAGAAAATAACTTTGTAAGATTTTTGTTCAAAATTTTGTATCTTTAAAATTTTGATTTATTGTTCGACACTTAAATAAAGCTGTAATCTTTAGTTTATAAGTTTTGTTTTATTCAAATTCTTCAGCCGAATTGAGTAAACAGTTGTTATATTGAACTCCATGTGTTGGGTCACCTTGAACAAAAAAGCTGGGGCACCATTGAAAATCTAAAACTATGAAATAAAAAGTTATTGATGTACCTAAATGTTGCTATTTTTGGAATTTTTTCTATGTGAAAAGAGGTTAATTAAGAATATCAAAGAACATGAACTTATACTGTTAACAATCTTTCCTTACTGCACACATATATTACAATTTCTGGATGTATCAGCGATTGGAAGTTTTAAACCTAAATTGATGATTCATTCATCTATTTGATAATTGCAAAATCCGGATACACAATAATGATGCATGGTTTAGTAGGTTTGTCTAACAAAGCTTATACTCTTTCCCAAACTACGGAATTGCTAGTACTTTCGTCTAGATAAAATGGAATTTAAGTCAGGTTTTTTCATAAAAAGTGTGAATGAGAGAGAGAAAAATTTCAACTTTCCAGACGCATCAGATATCATATTGGTGTATTACAAGGATGTTTTTAAAAAGTTTTCTCAACCAAACATAACTGGAGAGACACTCTGTGTTGTTTCAACAATAATTTTTGACATCAAATTTGATGGATTTAAGTTGGTTAAATAATAGAAAAATTATTAGTTTCAATAAAATATAGTTATTAAATTTTATTCATCTTTATATATATAAATCTTCTGTGCGTGTGTATGTCACTGAACTCCTCCTAAATGACTTGACCGATTTTAATGAAATTTCGTGTGTGTATTCCAGTGGATTCGAGAATGGTTTAGATTCACATTTCATCGAAATTGATTCAGTACTTTTTTAGTAATTAGGCAAAAATTAATAGTTAGTGATTTTTCGCTAATTAAAAGTGTTGAATACGTTCGATGAATAAAGTGTAGACGGAATGTCCGAGCGGTCTAAGGTTTTCTTCTTTAAGAAAGAGATCGCGTGTTCGAACCCCACTCCCGACAAACGTGTTTTCTTTACGAAAATGTTTCCTGTATTGTAATTTTTATTAACCGCCTTCAGAAAATCGTTAACTTTTAACTAAAAAGAAAAAAAAAATAAACTTTTCTATCAAAAATCGAACCGACTCCAAAAAATACTGAAGAGTGAAAAATAATTTCCTTACAAAATTGTAATAAGAAATTAAATTAAGAACCTAGTGCTTATCGTGCGTATTACTATCTATATATATAAAAATCTTCTGTGCGTGTGTATGTCACTGAACTCCTCCTAAACGACTGGACCGATTTTAATGAAATTTTGTGTGTGTGTTCCAGTGGACTCGAGAATGGTTTAGATTCACATTTCATCGAAATTGATTCGGTACTTTTTTAGCAATTAGGCTAAAACTAATAAGTGATTTTTCGCTAATTAAAAGTGTTGAATAAGTTTGACGAATAGAGTGCGGACGGAATGTCCGAGCGGTCTAAGGCGGCAAATTTAAGCTCTGATTTTTGAAGGAAGAGATTGCGTGTTCGAATCCCGCTCCTGACAAACGTGTATGCTTTACAATAATATTTCCTGTATTATAATTTTTGGTTAATCGACTTCAGAAAATCGTTAACTTTTAACTAAAAAGAGAAAAATAAACTTTTCTAACAAAAAGTGAACCGACTTAAAAAAATACTGAAGAGTGAAAAATAATTTCCTTACATAATTGTAATAAGAAATTAAATCAAGAGCGTAGGGTTTATCGCGCGTATTACTATATTTACGTACATTTATTTGATTTTCTGGAGTCGGTGCCAGCCAAACCAATTTCAAAATTAAAATTAAGTATCCTATGCAAATCTTTATATATATAAATCTTCTGTGCGTGTGTATGTCACTGAACTCCTCCTAAACGACTGGACCGATTTTAATGAAATTTCGTGTGTGTGTTCCAGTGGATTCGAGAATGGTTTAGATTCACATTTCATCGAAATTGATTCAGTACTTTTTTAGTAATTAGGCAAAAACTAATAGTTAGTGATTTTTCACTAATTAAAAGTGTTGAATAAGTTCGACGAATGGAATTCGGACGGAATGTCCGAGCGGTCTAAGGCGGCAGATTTAAGCTCTGTTTTTTTAAGAAAGAGATCGCGTGGTCGAATCCCGCTACTGACAAACGCGTATGTTTTACAATAATGTTTCCTGTATTATAATTTTGATTAACCGACTTCAGAAAATCGCTAACTTTTAACTAAAAAGAGAAAAATAAACTTTTCTATTAAAAATTGAACCGACTTCAAAAAATACTGAAGAGTGAAAAAATAATTTCCTTACATAATTGTAATAAGAAATTAAATTAAGAGCGTAGTGTTTATCGTGCGTATTATTATATTTATGTACATTTATTTGATTTTCTGGAGTCGGTGCCAAGAAGGACAACGTCTGTCGGGTCCGCTAGTATTACTTTATATTCCTGAAACATATGCAGCGTTTTATGAAAACTCTCAATATTTTCATATTTTATTCATGTGTTCAAAGGTGCCCCTTACTTGTTCGAAAATACCCCTACATGCGACAAGTTTGAATAGAAATATTTCAGCTTTTTAAATCCTCACAATTTTTTTAAATTTATATGGAAAACTTTTAATTTCTGGTTCATGTGATGAAGAAATGCACGAAGAAATGTTTTTATTATGTAATACTTAAAACACAAAACATATATTTCAAATAAGAAATGTACTGATGAAATAAAAATGTTCAAACGTGCCCCCCCCCCCTCTCCCCTATCCTATGAAGAAAAACGTTGTAAAGTATTGAAATGCAAACAAATAATATGCATTGATTTAAAACACAGGATTAATGTTAACGTGCGAGAGTCTGACATTACGAGTGCGAGGCCTTGAAAGTATTCATCCGTAAATGAAATAAATTACACGCATTATTTTTTTTGAAAAAAAAATAATTGCTACACTCATATGTAATCATAAAAATTATGTTTGTATTTCACATTCTCTGATTATAATAATAATAAATGATACTCGTGGTAAAATAAATTTACTAGCAGAGTTAAATTCAGGCACTTTTCTCCCGGGAGGGGGGGGGGGGGATTATACTTTTTGACCATTGAAAACACAAAATCACAAATTTCCTGGGATGAAATATCTCATTGCTCCGGTGGAGGGGGAATGTCCTCCTCCCGGGCCGCCTTTGAATTCAACACTGTTTACTAGTGCAACAGAAGCAATCATCATAATTTCTTCTTAGCCATGATGCTGATTGACTTATCAAGATTTTCTTTAATTTCCCAAAGAATGAAAATCATGGCAAAACTACCCAGTCTGTCATCGGCCATAACGCTTCGAGTCAAAGATTTAATTATTTTCTTTGCCGAAAATTATCTTTCAGCACTGACTGTTGTAACTCTGCTTTCAACCAAAACTGCCAGCAAGTGTTTGATTTTATCGTAATATGTCACATTACAGTACTAACTTTTAAAACCTCTATGTTGGTGTCAACATTAGCTACTTGTTTGCCCCCTAATTCATTTTCAGCTTCCACTTGCTACATCAATACTTTATCCTGAAAATATTGCATCGGATTCTCTAATTTGCTTGCTTTTTCCAGTGAAGCACAACCTGGAAGATATAACTGGGAATCTTTTAGAATGTCCTCATTCGAAATGAATCGATAATTTAAGTTTTGAATATGACTTTCTACATAGGGAAATGAGACCGTGATATTGTAATATTTGTCGGTGGATGTAATTTGAGGGTTTGTACCTGTTACCTGTCTAAATGTTAGTCTTGGGATCTTTATTTCAGTTTGGAAGATGTCTTTCCGAAGTTTTGATGTCCAATAAAATCTGACAAAAGATTTCTACTTCGTTTTTCTGCATATTTATGTAAAACAATTAGGTATCTTTAGCATGGGTTACAGCCAATATTATATTTTTGAAGAACTCGCTATGAATTGTCGAACAGAAAACCTTCTGACAAACAGACAAGCTTATGAGAAAACTATTCTTCTCCCTTACTGCCAAAAAAGCCCCAAGTGTTGAAGAAATCTTCCACGCGTTTTCCGAAATATTTTTTGAGCTAATACAAATGTATTTAAGTAGCTCAACAAAAGTCAATATACTTTCATGGCTCTCGATAAAATTTGTATCACAAATGCGGAGAAGTTTTTTTTTTTGTTTTCTAGGATATGTGATGCAATTGCTTCTTGAAGACTTAAATTTGCCTTCAGGTGATTTTTAAAAACTTTTGTAGCTGCTTTAACAAGTCCATGATACTTTCGAATGAAGGGAATCAGCATGATGTTAGACAAGGCAAGATTTAACCAATGGCTTTCACAGAGGACGTATCTAATTTTTAGATATTCTGAAGAATTCTAGAATGAATCCCGCTAACATGACCAAACTTATTGGCTACTTTGTCATACGCCTATGCGACGCATTTATATATGCCAAGACATAGTTCATCACAATGTTGTAAAATTACTTTTCTTGAATTTTTGGAAGAGAAGACATTTATTAGAATAACACGTAAAAAAAAATTGGGTTTTGTGAATTTTTAATAGTTCACATATCTAACACAAATGGCAAGCTGTTCTGCGCTTAAAATGTCCATAGTTTCATCATCAATTAAGCTAAAACAGATCGCAATATTTATTTTAATAATTAATACTTGGGTAACTGTATGCCAGAATATTTGAATGATTTCTTTCTGAGTTTCTGGGGTGAAGTAAATAGCATTTCTAAGGATATTTATATCTCGTTTCAATTCATTCGCTCCAGACTTTGCTCAAAACTTTAAAGAAGTCTTAACTAGTCTTTTGATTTTAATGTAATGGAAAATAAAAACAAACAAAACTTATTTCTTTATCATACAGATAATTTTGTATTTTCAAACTTTCGGGAGGGGCTTCAGCCCCCTTAGCCCCCTCCCTGGCTACGTGCCTGTGTGTGTATTACTGAATGGAAAAATACAAATGAAAAACTAAGACAAATTAAATTATTATTATCAACAAAAGTACGAATTCTGCGTATAAAGCAGTTTTAAAATTAAAACGCTCAGGTAAAAATATTAAATCACATGCAAACACAAAGAAATAAGAAATCATTTGGACGTATGAAAGTCTTGAAACTTTTTATATACAGCAGAAAAATATTAAGGTTCGTACTTTCGTAAAAAGAAGGAACTCATAAAATATTTATAATTAGTAGAAATAATAATTTTAATGCAAAATTTGCAAAGTCGTAAACTTTATTTTTTCATACTCAAAAATTTTCTTTAAAAGCTCATTGTAGCATTGTTCTTACGGTTTCTGGATAATTATAAAATTTTGTAAAAAAAAAAAAAAAAAAAAAAAAAAAAAAAAAAATGCAATAAACAAAAGAATTTTTTAAAAAAAAACCTTATTTCCATATTTTAAAATAAAAATACTAAATCAGGAAAATAATTAACTCCTATTATCTGTGGTCAATGGACAATTGTCGATAACAGAGTACTGCATCTAGTTAACTCTGAAACATCCTTCCAATCTATCACAACAGGTGTTTTTCTTGTAATTCCCATAGCAACAATAAAAAATATAAATATTATTTTTACAACCAATCAGCAGGAACACATTTGCTGATGCTAAACAACGTACTCATCAACCTCTTTATCATTCCATTACTCGAAAAGTTTGTTTTATATTAAGTTGCAGAACAGAATTTGAAAACTAGTCAAAACAGACAGACATGCATTTCCTTTTACTGAATCGCAGCTGTTCTTTGCGGTTTAAACATGATAAATTCAAATCTAAATAAGAATAAATGTAAAAAGAAACAGCATACTTGCTAAGAACGATATCCTTTTCCATTCCATCTGAACACGTTACTGTACTAAATATTAATTTCTTTTATTTGAATTCAATGTATTTGCATGGTGTGAAATTAATTTGTTGAACTACAGTTTTTGAAATGCGTAACTTTTATAACTTTATAAATATCACGTTTTACTTTTTTCATAATTTTAATCAAAGCAGATTTTTTTTAGCTATAGCTGTAGTAATAAAAACAATGGGAAAAACATCTTCAATTTCCATTTTGTTTTATAATGTATATTGATCGAATGCAGAAAGCGTGATATTCCAAATTTTGATTCAAATCTGAAACAAAGAGCTTAAATACAATATTCCGAAGAGAAATATAAGTGAAGTGAAAACTTGCGAAATAGTTGGGAATCTTAAAGTGCATTATTTTAATAACAGCGAAAAGCGACCTGCAATTAAAAATATATCGCTGATCCGAACCGCGAATTATGCAGGAGGTCTAGCTGTGGTCTGCGTGGGCCAAAATTTCTCGCCGAGTCCGTCTCGACAATGCTGAAATATTTATGTGATTTGAAGAGGTTTTCTATTATTTTAAGCAATTTCTTTCTTCTGACTGGAGATTTTTTGAAAATTTTGATCTTCGGTTTCTGATTTTTACGTATTTTTAGATAAAAGGGATTTATAAATTACTTTTCTAAATACGAAAAAGTACTAAGCAGCACAGCTGCCAGAACATGCGTGTAATTTGGCGAACATGCTGCTATAGGTGCGAGTATTTTAGGTAATTGGTGTTTTTTACTGTATTTTTTAAGGGGTGGGGGGGAGAGTAGAAATGGAAAAGTTAAAGTGCAATATTTTCTGTTTCTACGGAATATAATCAAGGTAAAAAGAAGTTGAATCCACGGATTATTTTTCGAGCATAGAGTCCTCCACAGATTGAGTTATACCCGACTTAAACTAGTTAATTCTATATTCATTTTAACCTGAACCAGTTTTAAAAAATTTGATGACCCCAAACTCAACAAACTCCGACCTAAAACCAAGAGTATTCTATCTGAACCCAATCCCAACTCGAAATGAAAAACAAACTTCCATCTTGTAAAGCAATAATGGAAAAGTAGCCTACAATAATACCACTAGTATAAATTATATTTTTTATGTAGAAAAATTAATATATCTATACATGCACTCATTGACACCCGGATAATATAATTTTTCATTTAAAAATATGTTTCGGCGATACTTTTGAGAAATGATGCAGAATCGAACCTATATGCTAAAACTACTAAAATCAATCCGACTCGAAAAATAGAAGTCAATCCGAAAAAATATTAACTTTAGCCAGATCCGACTCAAATCCCTGTCGAGTTGAGTTTAGTTTCCCGAGGTGAATGCAAAACTCTACCAGAAACTCGAGCCAGACGTCATCACATTTTGACCTGAACGCCTGAACCCAAAATATTTCAACATCAACTAGACCCCAACCGTAACTGATGAAAAAATATATCCATATTGTAATGGAGTTATGTAAAAAATTGCACCTTCAGTATCAGTTTTAACTTTTAAGTTAAAAATCTGTATAGATAAAATTATTAACATTCATATATATAGTTTTTCATCGTAAAATAAATTTTGTAAATTCTTATGAGAGAGTGATTCATCTCGAATCAAGAACTATAAGTGCCGACATCCAATCTGAACCTGAAACTATTAAAGTTAACCAAACTGGAATCCGACTCACAACGACAAAAGATTGGGCTCAATTCGATCCAGTCCAGACAGCGAGTCGGGTCAGATTCAGTTTGCCCGACCCGATGCAGTATTCTAATTGTCATCCAAGACAATCCCGACAAAATAATTTCCGTTTGCGTACTCTTAACCGAATCAAAAATTCTTCATGTCAAACCGACCGTAAATCCACAATCAGCGGAAATTCATCCACAATTTAATGTAGTTAAAAAGTAATAATACATGATTATAACTACAGTATAAATCTTATCTTTTTTTGTTGAAAAACAAGCATGTACAAAGTTATTCATGTCTCATCCTGTGTATCATCCATATAGATTTTTAATTTACGAAATTATGATTTAAAAAAATCGGGTTTATCTGAACTCAAATTTCAGTCAGAAACCGACTCATATCCAAAAGAAATAGTTTAGTCAATCCGACTTTGAAAGAAAAAAAAAAAAAAAAAAAAAAAAAAAAAAAAAAAAAAGCTCCATATTTTGATTTAACCCGATCGGGCTGAAATTCAAACGTCAAAATATTTTCCCCGACGACATTGAATTTTAGCCCCGATGGGGGGGGCCAGGTATGCCCGACGGGGGGGATATGCTCCCCCGGTCCCCCCTCTTGCTCCGCCCTTGTTCTGAATTCATTCACCGAACTTTATTGTCAGAGGTAGTAAATACAAAAACGAAACTGAAAAGAATAAAAATCAGATTTCTGATGGTTTCCTTTTTTATTGTTATATGAAATACGGATAAATTAAGGTTTGCATATGCCTAGATGTGTGCTTCCTACAATTCTATTTCTATATTATACGATAGATTTTGAACAATATTCGTTGTTTCAGAAATTGGTGTTAGATAATTTTTGATCGGTTCAATGCAATGCAATGTTTCGGTTGTAGTCGGAGGCATGTTTTGTTCTAGCTCCATATCACTTCGGATCCCCTTGTCTGAAGAAATTTATATCTTTTTTCTCTTTTACATCTTCAGATATCATTGCATCTGATGATGTGGTGACATCCTTATCGAAATCGAGGAACATCTGGACATCCTCCTTTATATCTTTTTCAAGATCTAACAACTTGTAATGTCTTCTTCATTATCTGCTATTACACTGAAGATCTGATGAACTTGGATAAAACCGGCATGTTTGGAACTTTTACGAACTGTCTTGGCCTTTAAAACACTATGAATAAAGTATGGAAATAAAATGATTTATATTCCCTATGTCTCTGACATTGTCTCCTTACGGAAATGCTTCAGTTGATGATGGGCTGTTATTATTTTAGCTCAAACGCGTCCGGCTTTGTTTTTCTTTTATGGTGATTTTTATAAAGTGTTTTATTTTAATTATTAATTATCGCCAGTGTTTTCGGTGTTTTTTCAGCATTCTCAGTGGGAAATACAGTAGATGAGTAATCGTAGATTGATGGATAGAGAACGCGCAGGAAGAAATCTCCCTTTCACAGATTTTGTCATTCATAGTGTGTGGAATTTTTTTTATTTAGATAAACGATTAAAAGAAAGTTTCTTTTTTATGTCAATGTGCATTTTAGGCACTTATGTGGAAAGTTGGACTAACACATTACTTACCGCTTAATTTCCGTGCTTATAAAATCGATTATGAAAAATGGACAATTTTCTTAAAACGTTGGGATATCTGGTGTTGAAAATTATTCACCGGCATAAAATCCAGAGTTTATTTACATTAAAATCGTATACAGAAAATCGGTACTTTGAAAAACTGACGTGATATGCGGAGTGACGTAAAAACCGGGTGTCGGGATAGCAAGGTCTGTTTGTGTTACTTATATAGTAATAAATCGCTACTTTTCAAATCAAGGGTCCTTAACCCTTGGCGAGAGAAGGAAATTAGATAACATGGTTTCATATTAAAAAAAGCAATATTTTCCAATATTTATACAATTTATTCAATATAAATTGTGCTGAAAAACTGGATCAACAAGAAACACCTGTCTTTTCAAACTGACACCTACCGTACACTTATCTTGCGGCAATTTAATTGGACTATGTTTAACAAGTATTGTGATTAACAGGTTATGATTGGCTTATGCCATAAAGATGATTTCTGCAATGATCGTTATCTCTACGGCAAAAATGTAGTGGTATAGATTGGTTGACAGAAGGATTTGTTTGTAAACATATGCCCTTTTCTTATACCTTTCTTCTGGGACTTGAACTAAGTAAATTTGGAACTTGTCTGTTACCCCTCTACCTTTCTCTCTCTTATCCATATTAAATTTTCACGCTCGACAGTTGCTTTCGAACAGGCTGATACATTGAAAATTTGCAAAAGGAAAAAGGTGATTTATATCACAGAGATAGACGTGGAACCTTTAATTTACAACCTTACCCTTAACAATAACCTTTAACCTTAACCTTAACTTTAAATTTTTTTAACTTTAAAAGCGCATGCCGCAAATGAAAACGCACTTCCAGCAATTATTGTTTAAATACAGTATTCTAACTGATTTCTTTTAGGTGTAAATGCGTAAATGAACGACAAATGCTACGAATGCCCTACTCTACAGTAATTATATTATAGTGAAATTCAGTGATTTATATCAATTTTAATATATTTGAAATAGCTTAATGTTTTTAGAATACTCTGCACTGTTTGAAAATTTGAAACTTTTGCCGCATTGTCACTCCACCCTTTTTATAGAATATCTCTATTCTGGCCAACGAGAATGTTCCATAAAGCAGTGAACTAATAATTTTCTATAAAACCGGTGGAGTGACGATGGAGCAAAATTTTCAAATTTTTAACAGTGTGCACACAATTTTTCCCCATTGGACTTAATGTAGCAGAATTCTTTTGAGTGCCCCTGTAAATGAACTATTAATGCTACACAATTCTTATGTAACACCGAACACGCCATGGTAAACATCCATAACCCTTTTGACCTACTTTTCAACTTTGTTGGAAACTACTTTATTTATCAACTTTGTTGTTGATAAATAAAATTAAAAACTTGTAGATAATATTTAAATAATTTTTCCCTTTACACTTTTTTTGGAAAATTTTTATTACTGTATTTTGAAAATAAAAATTGAATGATACATTTACAAGTTTAAAAGGTGTCATATGTGGCAAACGTGACTTTTCACATAATCTCACACTCCTTGATTTTCAATGTTGTCTTGACGTAAAATCTAATCCCGGATAAGAGTTCAATTGCAATATTTTGTTTGTCTTTTATCTTATCATCCTATTGCTTGTCTTGGAATCTCCTTATACAAAACTTATATGAAAAAGATGAAGAGTTAGAGTTTGAAAAAATAATACATATCTTTTATGTTTTATGAATTGATGCTATTTTCCAATTTAACTATGTATGTATAAGTTAAAAAACGACGACGTTAAAATGATGAAGAAAAGAATTATTTTAGTATTTATTCTACATTTCAGTAAGTGAATTATTTTTCTTATTAGTGACAGAGTATAGATTTTGTTTTCATTTGATCAAAAAATATTGTTGTCAAATACTATATGGCACGCATTATTATGGACGATTCATGAATTTAAACATATTTTTATTTATTTTAATTCAACATCTGTTAATGTAAATTCCACATATGAGAATTAGAGGATCACCGTTATTTTCAGTTGTTGAAAAATCAATGTTGTATGCATTTCATGTAATAGTAATGCATGAATTGAAAGTATATTTTATATATTCTAATTTTTTATGCACATGTCTGTGGGTTTTTGGTATGCATTATCTCAAGATGTGTACATAAAATGGACAAGTGCAAGTTGTATCTAATATAAAGGGTGTCCACTCTCAACGGTGACCAATAGCTAATTCCTAAACTGTTAATCATAGACATATTGTTCCGATTACAAAAATGTTTTAAATGAGATAAAGAAATATTTAAAAACCGATTTGGATCAATGAAAACATTTATTAAAGAATTTCGAAATTTAAAGTTTTATACGGTCTCCCAATCCTATAAGTTATATTTAGTAATTATTTCATATTACACTAACAAATAAGACAAAAAAAGTCCCGTTCATATATCCCTAAAATTGACCGAGTAATGAAACTTACTACGAGTAAACCGAGTTACTACGTTAATTTTACTTTCCCTCTTTTTTTAGATATATCTGTCGAAATTATATTTCTACTAAATTTATGAATGACCC
This sequence comes from Maratus speculifer, assembly GCA_964019185.1. Taxonomy (NCBI): domain Eukaryota; kingdom Metazoa; phylum Arthropoda; class Arachnida; order Araneae; family Salticidae; genus Maratus; species Maratus speculifer. The sequence goes on from OZ025290.1 coordinate 275,870,297, forward strand.
CAAGTTAACAGCAAAAAAATATGCTCCATCTTTAAACAGCTATATTACTCGGCCAATTTTAATCGTAGAATAACGGGACTTTCTTTGTTTTATTTCTTAGTATATCATGAAAATTTTACTAAATATAACGCATAAGACCGGGGGACCGTATAAAAATTTTAATTTCGAAATTTTTTAAGAAATGTTTTTATTGATCCAAATCACTTTTAGAATATTTCGTTACCTCATTCAAAACATTTTTGTAACTGGAACTGTTTGTTTATGATTACCGATTTAGGAATTACCATTGGCAACCGTTGAGAAAGGATGGACACCTTGTATAATTTATAACTAAGGATATGCGAAAGTATGTAAGTACATCTGTAAATATGGAGATAATACCTTAAGTTTGAAGCTGTAAATATGAAGATAAAAAAAGTATTGAAATATGGAGCAAAGTTAAGTTTTTTTCAGCTACATTGGTCCTTTTCAGTCCAATATATTCTATTTTCTTCGGTAATGACATTTTAAGATTTCATTTGAATCTGAGCAATTTTCTCACTATTCTAAAACTAGTCGTTGGGGACCACCACTGAAGTACTTACTACACGGATATGCATGATATAAAAAAAATACATAAATAAAACATGTGTAAACTAATTAATAAAATGGATCGCAATTCCAAAATAAAACTTAAACGAATTTTTAGCTATTTTAAAAAAGATTTATTCGTAGAAATAATTATAGAAATCTGTAAACTTAAAAATCCCCCACAACACACCGTTTCTAAACAAATACCCTTTATCTCAATTTGTTCGGTTAGACAGAATGTTTAAAATCGTGGCTTTCTGACGTCATAAACTTTAAATGTTTGACTACTGAATTACGTAAAAGAAATACTGTGATAACTTCAAAAATTGTAATCATGTTAACATAATTACAATTTTTATTTTCTCCTGGATTAAGCTTCTCGTTTTCAATTAAAATATATCTTTAAATTGAAATTTGAATTGTAGGGTCATGAAAAATCGAAGAATCAGAAAAATATAATTACAAATATCTCAGCAACTAATTATCCGATTACCTTAATTCTCTCTGCAAAATTTATTTATTTTTATTGACTCTTATATTTATTCTTTAAAATAAATAATTTCTAAAACATTTATACTATCTTTTATCAGAACAAATATTTCGGGAGTTCGAAAAGGAAAAAAAAAAATTCCGAATAAGCGAGATTACTGAAGTTTAATAGGATTCTTCTCATTATGATGTACTAAGTCTCAATCTCAATTTTTTTTCCGGGAGATAGATCGTTTACAAACACACAGACAGACAGACGGACTGTAATTTTTTTTTTTCTAAAAATATATTTTTCGGAATTTCGAGTGTCTGGAGCTTTAAATCCGTCTTTTTTTCAATTTTTAAAACGGTTACAAAATTTACCTTTTACTTATGATGGGTAAGTAAAAGTAACTACTGTTGCTAGTTATGTAATCCCATTTATTGTAACCGGGGTTCTTTATTGACTTAAAAAAAAAAAAAAAAAAAAAAAAAAGAACTGTTGATTTAAAAATTTACCAACGGCAGTTTCATGGAGAAATGTATCATAAACACAATATATAGACAATTTTTAAATCGGAGAATATTTTAATCTGTAAATCACATACAATGAATTAAGAAATAGATATTATAAAATTTGAATAAATAAATAAATTTAAAAAAAGTTTATTTCTGAATATTAAGACAGTAAAACTATGAAAAGGAAACCTGTGAATAACGGAATCTTGCCCTAAGTTGAAAGTTTCTGTTTTAAACGTGTGAGTTTGTGGCAGGGTGGGGGAAGAGTACAATACAATAACTAGGCGTTGTAATTGTTCAGACGGAAACTTTTAGAAAATGAAAAGTTTTTCCGTCTCCTTGCAATTCCATTTTAGCAGATTTTTCTGTATTTTCTTAGTATAAGGAGTCATTTGTAGTTGATATCAGTTTTGAATTTTCTGATTGAAACACTTGATTTTTTTTATAGCAAAAGAAATTGTTTCGTTTCTTCTATTGAGAATACAAAATTTTTCGTAAATTTAATCTTTATTGGACTAGATACGACATAATTTAGAAAGATACTATTGATAGTAAAATAAAAAAAAAAAAGCAAAAAAAAAAACACTTTAAATCTTTTTTTCTCTTTTTTAAATACAATGCAATTATATGCAATAATTATGCAATTGCTCTATCTTTTTTTATTCAAGCAAAAGTTTCTTATTGTATGCGCATTAATTCCAATCAGTACTTTCAAAAGATCTAATTCCATACGTGGTTTTTTTTCGATTAAATTTATTTCAGTTTTGAACTTTTTGCTTGTTGATCTCCTAGTTGATTTAGAGAATTTGAAATTTGGTTTAAACATTTTTACTGTAGTTTCCATAATTATCACCAATAAGTTTCAATGAATAATTTTGTATATCATTTAACATTTGTACAATTTGCGAAAAAATGGCAGATTCATAATATGTATATTTAATTTTATCGCCATTCTAGAACTTTTTTTGTGTGTGTATGGATGATAATTTTAATGTTGTTAAACTGCGGCTCATTCTTCTTAATGTTTCAAAAAGTTGTTACAGATGTCAATACTTCATTATTATTTGTTCAATACTATACCAACTATAGTTTTCATCTTAAATTTCTGCTTCAGTCAATTAATCGGAGTAAGAATGAGTTAATTTCGATCATGACATTTATTAACCCGGGAATGCTCGCACATATCTAGGATATATACGATTTATACTTCGGCACCAATAAATTCAAGCAAAAATCGTCATCTTAATTAATCATTGGCATTGCTCATAAATTTTGCGATAAAATCATTTGAAAATTACTTTAAAAAAATTAATGGTGAATAATGTAATAACCGTGCTCAAACTGGGTATGTCATACCCTGCGCATGTAATCCCGGGTTAAAATCAATAGTTTTTCAATGAAATCAGCTATTTGCAAATAGTCGGCTTACCAGGATGCGAAGTTCCCATCGCTGCACGAGTCGCAGTACAGTAAAAGACTATGAAAAGCAGAGAAAATTATATAAAAATTGTTATTAAATCATTTCCTTCCAGCGATTATTTCAAAGTTCAAGGAAGATCTACTTGTCCAATGAAACCCCAATATTGTACAAATATTGGCGTTACATTGGAAATATTTCCAATGAAACCCCAATGTTTCACAAATGTTGGCGTTACATTTAAAATATTTCCAATGAAACCCCAATATTGTACAAATGTTGGCTTTACATTGGAAATATTTCCAATGAATTCCCAATATTGTACAAATGTTGGCGTTACATTGGTAATATTTCCAATGTAAATCCAACATATCTACAATATTGGGGTTTCATTGGAAATATTTCCAATGAAACCCCAATATTGTACAAATATTGGCGTTACATTGGGAATATTTCCAATGAAACCCCAATGTTTCACAAATGTTGGCGTTACATTGGAAATATTTCCAATGAAACCCCAATATTGTACAAATGTTGTCTTTACATTGGAAATATTTCCAATGAATTCTCAATATTGTACAAATGTTGGCGTTACACTGGCAATATTTCCAATGTGAATCCAACATATCTACAATATTGGGGTTTCATTGGAAATATTTCTAATGAAACCTCAATATTGTACAAATATTGGCTTTACTTTGGCAATATTATCAATGTAAAGTCAACATATCTACTATATTGGGGTTTCTTTGGAAATATTTCCAAGGAAATCCCAATATTGTACAAATGTTGGCTTTACATTGGAAATATTTCCGATGAATTCCCAATATTGTACAAATATTGGAGTTATATTGGCAATATTTCCAATGTAAAACCAACATATCTACAATATTGGGGTTTCATTGGAAATATTTCCAATGAAACCCCAATATTGTACACATGTTAGCGTTACATTGGAAATATTTCCAGTGAATCTCCAATATTGTACAAAAGTTGGCGTTACATTGGAAATATTTCCAATGAATTCCCTATATTGTACAAATGTTTTCATTACATTGGAAATATTTCCGATGAAACCCCAATGTTGTACAAATGTTGGCGTTACATTGGAAATATTTCCAATGAAACCCCAATATTTTACAAATGTTGGCTTTACATTAAAAATATTTCCAATGAGTCCTTAATATTGTACAAATTTTGGCGTTACATTGGCGATATTTCCAATGTAAAGCCAACAAACCTACAATACTGGAGTATCATTGGAAATATTTCCAATGAAACCCCAATATTATACTATTGTTTGCGTTACATGGGAAATATTTCCAATGAAACCTCAATATTGTACAAATGTTGGCGTTACACTGGAAATATTTCTGATGAATCTCCAATATTGTAGAAATGTTGTGATTACATTAAAAATATTTCCAGTTTATCCATAATATTGTACAAATGTTGAGATTACATTGGGAATATTTCCAATGAAACCCCAATATTGTACAAATGTTGACGTTACATTGGAAATATTTCCCAAGAATCTCCAATATTGTACAAATATTGGGGATAGATTGGAAATATTTGCAATGAATCCCCAATATTGTGCAAATGTTGGCGTTACGTTGGAACTATTTACAATGAATCTCCAACATTGTAGAACTGTTGGCTTTACATTGGTAATATTTCCAATGAATCACCAATATTGTGCAAACGTTGACGTTACATTGAAAATATTTCCAGTAAAACCCAAATATTGTACAAATGTTGGCGATACATTGGATATATTTGCAACGAATCTCCAATATTGTACAAATGTTGGCGTTACATTGGAAATTGAGAATAAATCTCCAATTTTGTACAAATATTGCAGATTGGGACCATTGGGAATATTTCCAATGTAAAGCCAACATTTCTACAATATTGGGGTTTCATTCGAAATATTTCCTGTGAAACCGCAATATTGTACAAATGTTTGCATTACATTGAAAATATATTTCAATGAATCCCCAATATTTTAAAATTTGGCCGTACATTGGAAATATTTTCAATGAATTTCGAATATTTTACAAATATTGGCGTTACATTGGAAATATTTTCCACGAAACTCCACTATTGCACAGATTTTGGCCTTGCATTTGAAATATTTCCAATGGCACCCCAATATAGTACGAGTATCGTCGTTATAGTGGAAATACAGTCGAACCTCGTTAATACGCGAATCAGGGGTCCAATCAAAATTCGCGTATTAAACGGGTTCGCGTATTAACCGAAGGTCGCGAATTTTCGTCGAGTCGAGTGGTCTTTCTCTATGCGGAAAAAAATACACTTTTTGTTACTTTCGCGATACACAAAATACACTTTCACGATATGTTTTTAAGACATAAAATGACATTTCATATATTTTAGTTATTATGTACTTATTAAGCAGAAACGTTTGAAAGCTAAAAATTCAAATTATCGTTAGTTTCTCAAGTAAAATTCCTGTCTTTTCAAATTTAGATTCATTATATATAATACATAAAATTGAAAATGACGAACACAAAAATTTCTGCTAACTATATTAACTAAAATTAATGTTAACAAAATTGAAATCTTTGTCAGCTATACGGAACAGATAGACGCGATAATACATAGTGTTGATAATAATAAAAAGTAAAAAAAAAAAAAAAAACTTTCTGAAGTCAATAATGTCATAAAAATTGCTTTTTGGAGAAGTAGCTATCAATTTTGGCCTGTTTGACATGTGGTCGCATCATCATCATAATATTTTCCTTCTTATATAGATAGTGGTAAAGTTCGTTTGTTGAGGGTTCTTCGTCCAGTGACGATGCATATTGTCTTAGGAAACTGAATGCTTCTGTAACTTTGAAGAATGAGAATGGAGTCGGAAGCGCAGGTTCATCATCTTCTTCCTACTCATCCTGTTTGTCAGTCTCAGTTACATCGGCGGTGATATCATCCAGATTTCTAAGTTCGGGGGTAACTAGATCTTTGTCGATATTAATGAACGTGCCTAAATCGACAAAAATTTCCCCTGCAGTTTCTCGTGCAGCCAGCCAATCTACTTCAACATAAGGGTGCAAGGTTGGCTCTGTGTAAATGATGTCCTCGCTACTTCAGAAATCCGCTTTCTGAAAACAATTTGTATAATTGTCGTTGGTGGTACAAACTCCCATTCTGCAGTAAGCATGTGCATAGCGTCGAGAACTGTAATAGGACGACACTCGTAGCAAAAATTATTGCTGCCGTGTTCCATTTGGTGAAGATATCGCTGTACGACGCGAGTCTTGAAATTTACTTTGGTGCTGTTAATTATTCCTTGGTCCAGTGGCTGGGTGACATTAGTTGAATTTGCAGGTAGAAATACTACTTGGATATTATTCAGGTCTTCGTTATCTTTTAGATGCGCACGGCAGTTTCCACAAGCAATAACACATGGAACTATTCTTTTCTCATACGCTGATCAAAAATACGAAGCCATGTTGTGAAAATGTTGCCCGTCATCCATGCTCTACGCTGGCTCTCGTAGAGGCAGGGGAAATTCTTGCCATTTTTAACCCTTCCGGCGCACTACTCTTTAAATTTGGAATTTAAAGAAAAAAATTAGGCAATCTATTTAGGCCTAGCGGAGTACACAGATATAATTTTGTAAAGATTGCATAAACCACTTTAATTATACAGCTGTTGTCGAAGTGGTAACACCATGCAAGTACAGCATTGATAAGCACAGTGAGAAGAGCATTGCTGTGAAGCGCGTATTAGAGTAAAATATTTTACCTATTATTTAAAAACAGTAGAATTTGATCTCTGTGGTGTTGCCATCTAGAACTCATAAGAAAGTTTTAAAGTAGCCATTAGAGTAGTTTTTGAAACATTCACGGAGTTTTTGTGTCTCTAAACAGGGGGAACTTTGGGTGTTACCGACCCGGCAACACTGCGCCGGAAAGGGTTAAAGCATCGTGGGTTGCGTGATTTCTCTATGACCAGCAGCTTTAATTTATTTGATCCATCAGATTTAGCACCGAGCAGAATAGTAAGACACTCTTTGTTCAGTTTGACTCCATGTCATTTTTCTCCTTTCATGGCCATTGTTTTATTGGGTGTTTGTTTGTAAAAAAGCCCAAATTCGTCCACGTTGTAAATATTCTTACTAGAGTAGTTTTTACAAGCTACGGAAGCACATTAAATTTCTAACAGTGAACATCTTCAATGTTGACTACAGCTGATTCACCGCCCACTTGCTTGAGTTTTTATGCCGTACCGAGTTTTAAATCGATCCATCCATACATTTGAGGCATTGAATTCTAGCTGTTCCATTTTTTGATGCGATTTCCGAATCTTTTTCTTGTATTAACAAGCCACTTGTTCGGATATTCGTAGAGCGCGCTTGAACAAACCACTCATGAAGGGACTTTTCCATGTTCTCAAACTTGGCGGTTTTTAATTTTTTGTTCGTTGTTCCTCCAGCCACAGCTTGGTTAACGATGGCATTCCAATTCTTTAACATAGTCCTTAAAGTTGACTCTGATATACTTTTTTCTTTGGCGAACGCAGACTTATTTGAGGCAGCTTGGGCATCGTATTGATTTATAATTTGTACCTTCTCAGTGATGGAGAGAACCTTTCGTTCAATATGTTTTGCTCCTTCCGCCATAGTTTAGACTAGATTATAAAAGCACAGATGGATATCGTAGACTAGATGATACTTGGAGCCACCAGCGACTTTCTTCTTTTAAAAAAATCTCATCACTGATGAAACAGCGATTGAAGAGACTCAAGTGATTAATCTGCGATTGTAGCGCATTCTCAATCTATCGATTCTACCACTCTAATTTAGGGAAGGGGGGGGGAGTCACATCATTTCTTAACTATGGGGAAATATTCTTTCATTTTTTCTTTTTATAAAAACTAGCTGATTCACGAACCCCGCGCCCTCGATGAATGAACCTTATATGAACTTTAAATTTGTATGTTTCATAAATTTAATTCCCTTTTTGCCTACATTTACATTTTTAAATGACAAAAATCGCAAGAAAAGTATTGATTTGAAGGTACATTCTGCTTTGCGTAATTTTATTTTTTGAGCCTATCCGTACAGAAAGTTAGCAAAACATTCAGATTTTTACTGATTTCAAAAAGTTTTGTATCAAATATTTTTTTATTCACATATTCTTAATTAGAATCTCATGATAGGCTGAAATGCCTAAGTTAAAAATCTCTAAATGCTGTATTTAAAAAAAAAAAAAATTGAATTTCCATTAAAATTTTACACTGTGGTTTTATATACTCTCGAAATGGAAACAGGTGTTTTTGAAAGCAGTGAAAATGTCTTTAACTTTTGCACAACGCTAACCTCATCTCGCTTTATGAGATTTCATTGGGAGAGTTTTGATTGGTCAGTCTTGTGCTAGAATTGAATCGGAGTCATAATTTAGTCAGCGTATGGTTTTGAGGGGGAAATGCTCAATTTAATTCGATTTAAATAATTGTTGTATAAAAAATAAGTTAAATAATTGTTTAAATAATTATTGTATAAAATGGTTTTAAAATACTTCATCTAAAAACTCGTATGTTTAGAACTAAGCTCATTCGCGTATTAAACGTAGGTTTTTTTTTCAAGGGACTGATAAAATTTCGCGTATTAAACGGGTTCGCGTATTAACCATTCGCGTATTAAAGGGGTGTTTTTATATGCGTAAGATAGGAGTATTTCAAGGGACCAAAGAAAATTCGCGTATTAAGCGGGTTCGCGTATTAAGCAGGGCGCGTATTAACGGGGTTTGACTGTATTTTCTAAGAAACCCCAATATAGTAGAAATATAGGCTTTACATTGGAAATATTTTCAATGTATAGAATGTGTTTCTGTTGGTAAAATAGGGTAATGATTAAAGCAGAGGTAGCTGGCCCGGGCCACCCGATTTGAGGAGACCACCCCCCTACTCTCCCCCCCCCCCCAAGTGCAGATATAATTTTTTGTTTAAATGGTAAATGATTTCAATGTATAGAATGTGTTTCTGTTGGTAAAATAGGGAATGATTAAAGCAGGGGTAGCTGGCCCGGGCCACCCGATTTGAGGAGACCACCCCCCTACTCTCCCCCCCCCAAGCGCAGATATAAATTTTTGTTTAAATGGTAAATGATAAAAAATTGTCAAAAGTGACCCAAAATTTCTATTTTTCAGATTCAAGAGGGCTCTCTTCTCCGCGCCCATACTTTTCTATGCTCCATGCCCTCCTGAATGTTCTAGTTACACCACAGATGTATTCTCATTTTAAAGGCTCCCTTTTTTTCATATATCTACAGTTGGCAAAAAAAGTATTTGTACACTCTAAATTTTTTAATTTTTAACTAAATAAAAACAGATATTTTGTCAAAAATAGTTTTAATACAGTCTGTTTACCATGCGTTTTAAATTACACAACAGAAAATTTTGATAAAGATGTAAAATAATTTTCCAATAGGAAAAGTTTAAAAATTTCTTGCAAAAAAAGTATTTGTACATTTCTCCATCCTGATATGTACTGTTTTTTTTTAGTGATTATGGTTCAAAGGACTACTTTTACAGAAGCTGTTAATAATTTTTAAGTTCATATTATATTTTTCTGACATTTAATCTAATTTGCTCTTGAAGTAATTGAGTATAGAACCTAATACTAGAGAGGCACCTCTAGATATATGGAATCCTATGATTGAGCATAATAAAAATTTAAACTCGCAACAAGAATTTGTAAAAGCTATTAAATTACCATTTACAACTATTGGATGTATAGTGAGAAACTATGAATAAATAAAAAGCATCGAAATTCAATGAAAACCAGGACTTTTTAGCAAACTAACAATGAGGGAAAAAAGGAGTGTTGTTAAAAAAGCTTTAAAAAATCCTATGCGTTCGGTTCAAAAATTTGCTGGAGACCTTGCAACATCTTCTCGCATCAGAGTAATACCTCAAACAATAAAAAATATTCTTCTCAATGCAGATTTAAAAGGAAGAACCTCAAGGAAAAATCCATTCATCAGCGAAGCAAATAGGCGAAAACGCATAGTATTCGCTTTCGCATAGAGAAGTAAGTCACTGGATTTTTGAAAAACAGTAATTTTTTCTGATGAGGGAAAATTCGGAATTTTCTTACCATCAAACATTCGAAAAAATTGGCGTAAAAATAAAACTGTTCTAGATCCAAAACGTATACTTCAAACTATCAAGCATGTTGGGGGGAATATTATACTTTTGGGGTGTATAGCTTCTAATGGAGCAAGACATTTAAAATTTATTGACAATGGAAGGACAGGATTAACATACATTGATGTGTCGCGCTATAATTTATTAAACTGTGCCAAGAAATTATGCATAGAGGAAGCTTTTCACTTTCTGCAGGATAACGACCAAAGCATACTGCTGTGATCACCAGCACATGCTTACGACAATACTCGAAGACGACTGGCAACTCCTCTAAAATCTCTAGACTTGAATCCAATAGAAAATTTGCAGATGCTATTGGATGCAAAAATCCGAAAAAAAATATGTATTAGTAGTAAAAAACAGTCTTAAAGAAGCTCTTATTGTGTCATGGAGTAACATTAACTAGACCGCTACAAAAAAGTTGGTGAAATCTATGTCACACCATCTAGAAGTAGTCATAAACGCTAAATGAATTCGCATAAAATATTAATTTGTATCATTTTACTAAATTTTCATTAATTATATTACATTAATATAGTGTACAAATACTTTTTTTGCATTATATTTTTGTATATTTGTTTATTATAATGTAAAAAATCGATTCGTTTAACTTCGTTTTAGCTTCTATAATATTATAATGCATTAAATTAATGTATTACAGTAGTTTTTGCTTAAATCTTTTGTTTAATTTCATTATAATTTAAAAAAATGAAGTGTACAAATACTTTTTTTGCCAACTGTATATTATAAAGGCCAAACGTATTTGTGCGTAACGCATACGTAATTTTGCGAATGGCAATACTTTCTTCTGGAATTTCGGTTTTGCAATTTTCGCTACTGCAAATTTTACACTTTTGAACATCGCACATTCTCAATTTTTACATCGGCGTATACAGATGCAATTTGTTTGGTAGCTGTATCACAATTTAATTTTGAGATATTAATTTTTTTAAAGTTTTTGTGCGAATTTTGTATTTTTGGCAACAAAAATGCGCCCCTATCTCTTAAATTTGAAAAAAAAAATTAATTAAAATTTCGTACGTAAATTTTAAGAAGATGAAAATCATGAAAATGATGACGGGTTTAGATTTCACGTGAAATTTTATGATCGTGTCAATTTGATTTTTTTTTTTCTTTTTTCATTTTTTCCAGTCGTAAGAGCCTAAATTGGTAACTTCATCATAATAACTTATCTTTATCATGCTTTACTTATTACACTTGCGATTCAAGTTTCATCTTAATAATTTGGACAACTGACTTTTATAGAAATGGTATTTTGTTGATTTTATCTAAAAATATTTTTTTTTAGAGTTAAACTGACCAATATAAAATGCATTTTTCACTGTAGCTAACTATGTACGTTGTTATAAATCAATGAAATAGTTCCTTTTAAAACATTTTCTTCCGTCGAAGTTCGACGAGTTCCACCTCGTTCCTATAATTGTAAAATTATATATATATATTCTAGTTTCTTAAAGTTATCTTTCTTATGTTGATCTGTACGTAGATATTAGTAGCACATGGTACGAAATATATGTATACAGACAAACGGTAGTTTAGTCACTTCAGTATATTAAAAAAGGGGGTAGAACCCCACTCCCTTCCCCCCCCCCACGCCAGTCTAAGGCTCATTTCAGACTGCATTTCTATTCCGTTAAACTGAATTCTTGGAAAAGGTGGGGAAGTCTTTAATACAGGATTATTTGAGGTTTTTTCGTAAAAGAACGGGGGGGGGGGGGGGGGAGATTTTCCTTTCACCGGACAACCATCCCTTTCCTACAAAACTCAATAAGATCAAAAACATCGCGTCGACACAATAAACGAGCCGACACGGAAATTCAAGAAGTGGTCAAATGTGTTTGGGCCTTAATCTGGACTCTGGAAAAAGTTAAATTTCCTGCCTGGGACAGGGTGTGGCTCCGGGGACATCTCCCCGGTGGAATAACATGTCCCCTCTCACTGGAACCTTTTGGTGTCCTTCCATCTTGAAAAAAATCCCTGTCGGCTTGGCCTATAGACGGAGGTAGATTTCGAAGAGTTTTCATTTCAACAACAAAAAATGTAATACGATTAGAGATAAACCTAATTTAATTACTTTATTTGGCCGCTTTTGAAAAAAATTTAATTTTTTTTTTTGTAAGAACTGGTTTTATTAAAGTCATCTTAAGTGAAATTGGCTCAAATGCCCATTTTGACAACACATTTTGAAATATATTTGAAAATATATTTTTGAATATATTCTGAAAATATATTTTCTATATTAATTATATATTCATTATATAATTCCTAAATAACAAAAAACTGTCAGTTGAATACGTTTGAGAGCAAAATTGAATTTGAAAATGAGTCATAAAGTAACCAATTTGTTATTTGAATACATCCTCAATTCTTTCATCATGATAGCTTTGGGAAATTTTGTGTGAAGTGCCCATTTTGGCAGCCTATTTTGAAATATATTCTGCCTTTATCAAACAGCTGACCCATCCGTCACATTATATAGTTCCTAAATAAGATGACCTGTAAACTGGAAACGTTTGAGAACAAAAATAGATTTAAAAATGACTCAGAAAAAACGCAATTTTTTATACTTCCTTAAATTTTCAATCACAATCAGTTAGGAAAATTCTGTTCAAAATACCCTTTTTGGCAGCCTTTTTTGAGATATATTCTGCCTTTATCAAAAAACTGGCCAATGCATCGCATTATATAGTTTCTAAATAAGAGGATCTTCTATTTGGATGCGTTTAAAATCAAAAAAAGACTTTAAAAATGAGTCACAATATAAGCAGGTTGGATTTGAGGGTTTTTTTTTCTCCAACTCCTATTTTTGTTTAATTTATTTCTGCTATAAGAATTGGTCCTATGAAAAACTTGTTAATGTAAAAGTTTTAGATATTATTGAAACGATGTAAAACCAATTTAATAAGTTATGAATTTTTTTCTTTTTCCATCCCCCCTCTCTTTTCTTTTCGTTTATAATTTTTTTCATCAGTAAAAGTTGGTCCTATGAAAAACTTATAAATACAAAAGTTTTAGGTAATATTGAGAAAATTTATACAAAATTTAGTTGGATTTGATATCTTGAGAATTGACGAAGTTATGATTTTTTTTCTCCCAAAAACCCTGTTTTTTTTTCACCCCTTGAGATATTTTTAACTTTATCAAAATCTGTCATGCATAAACTTTTAGCCCATTTTTTAGAAGTTATATAAACTTTAAACTGATTCGATATCTATTTTAATTAAAAAGTTATCGCGTTTTTTCTGTTTTCACAAAAACCCTCCCTTTTTCCACTCCCTTGGTCCGATTTTGACCATTAACGAACTCGACAGAGATTTTATGCCCCTTGATTTTTTAGATAGATAGATAGATAGATAAAGTTTTTTACTGGTGGTAGTTTTGGGGTCTAGGAGTCATGATCGGTGTAAATCTGCAAAAATTTTTCAGAAATTCCAACATGGGAGAGAGGTCAATAGGTAGTATTTCATACGAAATCTGCCTAAAATTGTTCTGTGTTTAACAATAAAGAAGTGCGATTTTCCTCCGGGAGAAAAGTGTATCGTGCATCTTTTACTAAACTTCTTAATCCGACAGTAAATAAATGGTATTTCTAAGCGATCCGAGTATAAAGGCTTGAATAATTAGGGAAAAAATTTAAATATTTTGAATGGGGAAAAAAAAGTGCCTCCCGTTGAAGATATTAATTTAAGCACTTTATTTATGAAATAATGTATTGAGAATTTTATCATAGCTTTATTTTAAAGTTTCTTTTTTCTTTTGAATGTACAGGTCTGAGACGTTCTATTCTCGAAGCTGGTAGACAGGATGTCCTGGGTTAGTTCCGCAGTCGCGTCCTTCGTCTAATCGTTCGGAATTGTACCTAATTTTCTTCGAACCTTGGATTTCCTTGAGTAAATACGGGTTAGGTAACCTTAGAAAGACCTTCGTGGAGGACACCCACCTATTAGGGCCTATATCCTTCATATTTATAATTGACCGTCTTAAATGCAAACAACTAACCATCTTATGCAATGAGTCAAACCACTGTATTAATACCAGTGTTATTGATGGAAATTTACACCTTGAATTTTTACGCTTAAATCAAAATATACAAATACATACTTAAAAGGTGTTTCAAAAATATAGATAATTTTATTTATTATTTTACCTGAGATCTTACGAATGCCCATGCACTCATTTTCAAAGGAATATAAAAAAAGATAATTGATTAGAAATAAAAAACGTAAAAAAAAAGAAAAGAAAAGAAAGGAAAGAAAAAGAAAAAAAAAATGTTTTTTGTTTCTGTTTTGTTTTTTACGTTTTCTGTTTCTAATCAACTATCTTCTTTTATATTTCTTTGAAAATGAATGCGTGGGCATTCGAAAGATCTCAGATAAAATAATAAATAAAAACATCTATATTATTGCAACACCTTTTAACTATTTATTTCCATATTTTGATTTAACCATGTTATGTATATTTATATATATATATTTTTTTCGAATCTAGGAAAAAAAGTGACCGGAAAAAAAGTTATCGGAAAAAAAGTGACATAAACTACGAAAGCGGAAAAAAGTGACACGGAAAAAAAGTGACAAGGAAAAAAGTGACAAGGAAAAAAGTTACCGGAAAAAAAGTGACAAAGTATTGATTTTGGGGATTTATTATTGATTTTGGGGATTCATTGCTTAAGTATGAAAGGGGGATCGGGGAGGGGAGCTCATAGTTTAGGTAAATGGGTTTTTCATGCTGAATTAACTGTTTTGGTTCAATTTTTGGATATACGTTCATCCTGAAAAGACGCTTGCCTGATTAGTTTTGGGTACAATTACTCCCCCCCCCCCCATCCGTCCTCAATTAGATGAATGGGTTTTTATGCAGAATTGTCCAACGTGTGCCAAATTTGCATATAAGTTCTTTTCGATAAGGCTTATATATAGTATATAATGCCTGAAGATATTTAGGAGTTCTAATGGTTAAGTATAGAGAGGGAACGGGGGATAACCTTTCTAAAATTAAATTAATAACTTTTTACGCATGATTATCCGATTTGCTTAGAATTTTGGACATAGGTTCATTATGATAAGACGTATCTCTGATTAGTTATGGGGTTCTTCTGCTTATTATAAAGGGGGGCGAGCAATTATATCCCCATTAAACTAGAAAAATAGGTTTTTATGCAGAATTATCCCATGTATTTCAAATTTTAAATATAGGTTCTTTCTGATAAGGTGGATCTCTGAATAGTTTTAAGGCTTTAATATCTAAGTATAGAAGGGGAATAGAATGTAACCCACCTTAAATTAAATTACTTTTTACGCAGAATTATCAGATTTGCTTCAAATTTTGGATTATAGAACCATTATGATAAGGCGTATCCCTGATTACATATGGCGTTATTTTGCCAATTAAAATTTGGGACGGGTGATTATCCCCCCCCCTCCTTAAATTAGATAAATTGTTTTTTATGCTCACTTATCCGATATATTTCATATTTTGGATATATGTTCTTTCTCATAAAGTGAATCCCGGAATAATTTTAAAGGTTTAATGGCTAAGTAAACACTAGGGGAACGGATGATTACCCCCCCCCCCCTTAAATTAATAAATGGCTTTTTACGCAGAATTATCTGATTTGATTCAAATTTTGATTGGGCGTTCATTATGATAAGGCGAAGTCCTGATTAATTGTGGGTTATCCCCCGTTCATCGCTCTATACTTAGCCATTAAACCCTTAAAACTATTAAGGGATTCACTTTATCAGGAAGAACCTATATCCAAAATTCGAAATACGTTGAATAGTTGTGAAAGAAAAAAAAAATTATTTTATTTAAAGAGTGGAGGATTAATCGCCCGCTTCCCCTATTCAATTATCAAAAGAATCCCATAATTAATCTGAGATTCGCCTTCTTATAATGAATATACATCCAAAATTTGAAGCAAATCGGATGATTCTGCGTAAAAAGCCATTTATTTAATTTAAGGGGGTTTATCCCCCGTTCCCCCTCTATACATAGCCATTAAACCCATAAAACTATTCAGGAATTCACTTTATGAGAAAGATCCTATATCCAAAATTTGAAATACATCGGATAAGTATGCATAATTTTTTTAATCTAATTTAAGTTGGATATAGTAATCACCCGCCCTCCTTTTTAATTACCAATAGAACCCCATAACTAATCAGAAATACGTCTTATCTAATGAACTCATGTCCAAAATTCGAAGCAAATCGGATAATTCTGCATAAAAAGCCATTTATTTAATTTAATAGGGGTTTCCTCCATCTCCCCTATATACTTAGCCACTAAATCCTTAAAACTATTCCGGAATTCACCTTACCAGAAAGAACCTATATTTAAAATTGAAATACATGGGATAATTCTGCATAAAACATATTTATCTAGTTTGAGGGGGAGAATTGCTCGTCCCCCCCTTTATAATAAGCAGAAGAACCCATAACTAATCTAATATATGTCTTATCATAATGAACTTATGTCCAAAATTTTAAGCAAATCGGATAATTATGCGTAAAAAGCCATTAATTTAATTTAAGAAAGTTTATCCCCCGTTCCCCCTCTATACTTAACCCTTAAACTCCTAGAATCTCTTCAGGCATTTTATACTATACATAAGCCTTATCGAAAAGATCCTATATGCAAAATTGACACACGTTGGATAATTCTGCGTAAAAACCCATTCATCTAATTGAGGACGGATGGGGGGGGGGGTAATCGTCCCTTCCCAAAACTAATCAGACAAGCGTCTTTTCAGGATGAACGTATATCCAAAAATTGAACCAAAACAGTTAATTCAGCATGAAAAACCCATTTACCTAAACTATGAGCCCCCCCCCCCCGATCCCCCTTTCATACTTAAGCAATGAATCCCCAAAATCAATTCCTTGTCACTTTTTTTCCGGTAACTTTTTTTCCTTGTCACTTTTTTTCCGCGTCACTTTTTTTCCGTGTCACTTTTTTTCCGCTTTTGTAGTTTATGTCACTTTTTTTCCGATAACTTTTTTTCCGGTCACTTTTTTTCCGTTTACCATTTTTTTCATGCTTATTGTTTTCCATTTTAAGAAAACACATAAATATAATACCACTTTTCATGTCTAAAAGATAAGTTTATGAACATAAAAATATTAATTTAAAAATAATCTGTAAGATAATTAAATGCTACTTGTCACAAAGTTTTAAAATTTTCCTGCAAAATTATATAATAATTGTTATTATAAATGGTTTTAGAGTATCACGATCATACATTTTGAAAAATCGATGAAATTTGTTTAGATAAACTATCCAAAACAAACTACTTATCCAATATACAGTCGAACCTCGATTTAACGAATTGATTGGGGCCCACAAATCCGTTCGTTAAATCAAAGCAATTCGTTAAATCGAATATCAATTTTTGTGAAGAATATGGTATAAAAATATCAATGCAAAATACCCTTAAATATACAGATTTAAGAAAAAAAGAATGATTATTGTTTGCTACGAACTTCAAAATTATATGTTAGGATATTAACGTTTAAATTATCAAAATTCTTTAATGTTATTTGTTTTTAAAACTTAATACATTCATACTTATTGGCAATTTGGAAAGAAATCATTGATAGTGCTTTGTTTTGAGCTCATTGTTTTTACTTTCCAAAGTTCTTTGTCGATATTTTCTAACTTCGTAAGAACAACATCATCAACCTCTTGAGACAAAAAATAATTTTTTGAAGTGATCAAGCTGCAAATTGATTCTTGGAATGTCACATTTTTTATTTGAATTTTCGTCTCTTCGTCATCTTGACTGCTTTCAGAATTTTCATTCTCTTTCTGTTCACTATCGCAGGTACTTAGCTCTACATATTTGTCTACATCTTTGTCATGTTTCTAGTTGAAAAGGGGAAAAGAATGCCTTTTGAATCCACCAGAAGTGGGATGTAGCACTTGGATTAAGATGCGAAAGATTCAAAATTTTATGTGCAAAAAAATCAGTTTTAGTTTTATCTGCAAATGCAAATTGTTTTTCAGCGATTGTTGTTCGTTAAATCAAAGCTAAAAATTCGTTAAATCAGAGCATTTTAGCATCTTTTTTGTCGGGACAGAAAAAATATTCGTTAAATCGGAGAATTTGTTAAATCAAAGTACGTTAAATCGAGGTTCGACTGTATATATTAAAGCATTAATCTCATTTTTCAGAGTAAGTATACATCGGCACATACACGGGGGAGGGGGAGGGGGAGCTATGGAGGCCGAAGCCCTCCCAGACTGCGAGACTAGACTAACTATTTTAAATGTTTCCTAAAATTATGAAAATTTATTTTCATTGTTTAATAAGTCCTGCAAAATAGAAATTTTCAAAAATGTTATTCTCTTCGTATTTTTTTCTTATTTATAATTTTTTTAAATGAAATTTGAAATATTAGAATCTTTAATATTCACCACTCAAAGCAATGTTTTCTTTTTATTTATCAAAGAGATTTAAAAATTAGCCTCTTCAAAAGTTTCCCACCACCCAATCTTCACTCTGTCTAAAGTCAACAGAAAAAATACATATATGTATCGAAATAATGTAATGTTTTGAAACATCTCGTCCATTTTTAATCAAATGAAAAAAAAATCGGACCGAGTACGTTTAACATTGCGGGTCATATCGGGAAAACATAGACCTAGACCTCTAAAATATGTTATCCCCCCCCCCCCACACACACAGCTTAATCCTGGGTAAGTATACATAATTTTTGTGTTAAATACGAAGTGAAAAATGATTACTTGAAATTAAAATAAATATGAACAAATTATCATTGTCATTCACAAAGCAGTATTATACACTTGTGAGGTGGCTGTTAAACGTGTGTATAAAGGAGAAAAAAGACACTTTATCTATGAAGATGAAGTTATATATTTTCCCCTTTGTGCCAACAATTTTTCCAACCATATGCAAAAAACTGCTCACCATGATATATTATTAATTATTATATCCATAAACTTTAAAGAAATTTGAAATAAAATAAACTACTGGCATAATAGATAATGAAAAAAACGAATCACGGAAAAAAGCGCACCGGAAAAAAGCGCCCTGGAAAAAAGCGTCCCCGGAAAAAAGCACCCTCGGAAAAATAACGCATCTACTCTAGAAAAGTGTTTTAAATATGTACTTTTCTTACACATTTCAGAAGTAATGCAAATATGAATCTAGGAAAAAAAGTGACCGGAAAAAAAGTTATCGGAAAAAAAGTGACCTAAACTACAAAAGCGGAAAAAAAGTGACACGGAAAAAAGTGACAAGGAAAAAAAGTGACAAGGAAAAAAAGTGACACGGAAAAAAAGTGACAAGGATTGATTTTGGGGAATTATTATTGATTTTGGGGATTCATTGGTTAAGTATGAAAGGGGGATCGGGGGGGGGGGGGCTCATAATTTAGGTAAATGGGTTTTTCATGCTGAATTAACTGTTTTGGTTCAATTTTTGGATATACGTTCATACTGAAAAGACGCTTGCCTGATTAGTTTTGGGAAGGGACGATTACCCCCCCCCCCATCCGTCCTCAATTAGATGAATGGATTTTTATGCAGAATTATCCAACGTGTGTCAAATTTGAATATACAGGGCCTGACTAAGGCAGGGGCATGCGGGGCAATTGCCCCGTGCCCCCCGGTTTGAAGGGGGCCCCCCAAAGAGAGAAAAGTTTCTTGTTAAAAGTGGGTCAAATGATATAAAATAGCAAAATATTACCAAAATTCTTTTTTTTTTCAATTTTAAGGGATCTTTTTTTCTCCTACCCCCTTTGCTTCCCTGCCCCACGTTCCCTTAAAGTAATAGTTACATCATAAAAATATTAATAGTTAAAATTATTTATCTTCTGTAATTATGTATAAAGATGTGAAATATAAATACTGAAATCAGTACTTGGTACGAAATTTATGCATACATACAATAGGTTTGAATTTTAATTTTATTCACTTGAGTATAATTCACAAACATTTTTAAGATAGAAGGGGGCCACTCTAATAATGTTTGCCCTAGGGCCCCCCACTGTCTAAGTCGGGCCCTGTGAATATAGGTTCTTTTCGATAAGGCTTATATATAGTATATAATGCATGAAGAGATTTAGGAGTTTTAATGGTTATATATAGAGGGAGAACGGGGGATAACCTTTCCTAAATTAAATTAATAACTTTTTACGCATAATTATCCGATTTGCTTAGAATTTTGGACATAGGTTCATTATGATAAGACGTATCTCTGATTAGTTATGGGGTTCTTCTGCTTATTATAAATGGGGGGGGGCGAGCAATTATCTCCCCCTTAGACTAGATAAATAGGTTTTTATGCAGAATTATCCCATGTATTTCAAATTTTAAATGTAGGTTCTTACTGATAAGGTGGACCCCTGAATAGTTTTAAGGATTTGATATTTAAGTATTGAAGGGGAATAAAATATAACCTACCTTAAATTAAATTCCTTTTTACGCAGAATTATAGGATTTGCTACAATTTTGGATTATAGATTCATTATGATAAGGCGTATCCCTGATTACATATAGGGTTATTTTTCTAATTAAAAATTAAGGCGGGTGATTATCCCCCCCCCCCTTAAATTATATAAATTGTTTTTTATGATCACTTATCCGATATATTTCATATTTTGGATACATGTTTTTTCTCATAAAGTGAATCCCAGAATAATTTTAAGGGTTTAATGGCTAAGTATACAGTGGGGGAACGGAGGATAACCCCCTTAAATTAATAAATGGCTTTTTACGCAGAATTATCGTATTTGATTCAAATTTTGAATGTGTGTTCATTATGATAAGGCGAACTCCTGATTAATTGTGGGTTATCCCCCGTTCATCCCTCTATACTTAGCCATTAAACCCTTAAAACTATTCAGGGATTCACTTTATCAGGTAAAACCTATATCCAAAATTTGAAATACGTTGGGTAATTGTGAAAAAAAAAATCTTTTTTAAAGAGTGGAGGATTAATCGCCCGCTTCCCCTATTTAATTAGCAAAAGAAACCCATAATTAATCAGAGATACGCCTTCTTATAATGAATATACATCGAAAATTTGAAGCAAATCGGATGATTCTGCGCAAAAAGCCATTTATTTAATTTAAGGGTGTATTTTGATTCCAACTGCTTATTTTCCGATTTATTTTTGACTTCATTTTTACTCTCATATGCATCAAACTGGCAAATTGTCTTAATTAGAAAGTACACAAGGTGCCGTAATTGTCAATTCTTTGATAAATTCAGAAAATATAGCAAAAAAAGCAATAAAAAAAGGCATTTTGAACAGATTTTCCCCTGGCGGGAGATCTGTGAACGAAAAAAAGGGTCATACTGAGAAGATAATTGTTTATAAATCAAATTCTAATGAATTGAGCGTAAAAATACATCACACGGCACCTTGTACATCTCCTGAAAAATATCTTCAATAAGTTTCATGTTTCTACTTTTAAAAATGTGTCTGAAATTGTATCGGAAATTTTCAAGCTGTTGAAGGTGGAAAAGCGTTTTTTCGAATACACCCTTAAGGGGGTTTATCCTCCGTTCTCCCACTATACATAGCCATTAAACCCTTAAAACTATTCAGGAATTTACTTTATGAGAAAGATCCTACATCCAAAATTTGAAATAAATCGGATAAGTGTGCATAATTTTTTTAAAATCTGATTTAAGGCCGGGGGTAGTAATCACCCGCCCCCTTTTTAATTAGCAAAAGAACCCCATAACTAATCAGAAATACGTCTTATCATAACTAACCCATGTCCAAAATTCGAAGCAAATCGGATAATTCTGCATAAAAAGACATTTATTTAATTTAAGAGGGGTTTCCCCCATCTTCCCTTTATACTTAGCCATTAAATCCTTAAAACTATTCCGGAATTCACCTTATCAGAAAGAACCTATGTTTAAAAATTGAAATGCATCAGATGATTTTGCATAAAAATCTATTTATCTAGTTTGAGGGGGTTCCTTTATAATAAGCAAAAGAACCTCATAACTAATCAGAGATACGTCTTATCATAATGAACCCATGTCCAAAATTCGAAGCAAATCGGATAATTATCCGTAAAAAGCCATTAATTTAATTTAAGAAAGGTTATCTCCCGTTCCCTTCTATACTTAACCATTAAACTCCTAAAATTCTTCAGACATTTTATACTATATATAAGCCTTATCGAAAAGAACCTATATGCAAATTTGACACAAGTTGGATAATTCTGCATAAAACCCATTCATCTAATTGAGGACGGATGGGGGGGGGGGGTTAATCGTCCCTTCCCAAAACTAATCAGGTAAGCGTCTTTTCAGTATGAACGTATATCCAAAAATTGAACCAAAACAGTTAATTCAGCATGAAAAACCCATTTACCTAAATTATGAGCCCCCCCTCCCCCGATACCCCTTTCATACTTAACCAATGAATCCCCAAAATCAATAATAAATCCTTAAAACCAATCCTTGTCACTTTTTTTCCGTGTCACTTTTTTTCCTTGTCACTTTTTTTCCGTGTCACTTTTTTTCCGTGTCACTTTTTTTCCGCTTTTGTAGTTTAGGTCACTTTTTTTCCGATAACTTTTTTTCCGGTCACTTTTTTTCCGTTTACCTGCAAATATATGGAAACATTTTTTTCTTTGACACCCTTAAGAGTAAGAGGGGGGGGGGGGAGGAGCATTCAGAAGCTTTCTTTGAAATAAATAAGAAATTATCAAAATTACATTGGATGGCTTTAACAGATGAAACATGATCTGTTATTATCTCAAGGACACCGAAAAATTGGTGTCCTCTCTTTGTCACTGATTGACCGGGGGTGAATTTCACCGGAAGTCTCAACGGCCGCCACGCAATTATTGTTTTTCGATTCTGAGAATATGGAGCAGTCTTGGACAAGGAATCTCGTTATAATGTTACGAGGTGTATGATCTACGGTCTTTGTTGCTGTTGATGTTTAGGGGCTGTGAATATGTAACGTTTCATTTAGGGAAAAGGGATGGGGGGGGGGGGGGTCTGGCGCATGATATCGTAAGGCTGCGGGAAAACAGCACTACTTTCATTTACACTAAAAGAGCAATAAATCTATCTTTGAAGAAGCAGTTTTTCCGACATGGAAACTCTTTAAATGATTTTTGAGGTACGAAGCTTCTTGAATTGACAAAGGAAGGGATAGTTTATCTCCCTCATTTTCAGTCGTAAAGCTGTCAACTGATTTCGAGTTCAATTTCTCTCTTGAAGTTGAAATTCAGTGCATTGAAAAAGCAATTCTACATCAAAGCGCCGACACAAAAGATCAAAAATAGCGACGCCTGACCACAAGAAGTTAGCAAGGGCGGATCTGGAGAGTTCTCAAGGTGGGGGGCGATTTTAGAAATTTGGAGACTCGACTTTAATGCGTGGCTCGGGGCTAATTTTTTCATTGCGGGTCATGTTGTTTTTATTTTTTGCTGCGGGTCGGGTCTGGGTCCGGTTGACTTCTAATTTTTGCTGTAGGACGGGTTTGGGTCCGGTTGACTTCCTTTTTTTTGCTGCTGGTCGGGTTAACTAATGTTTATGTTGTGGATCGCTTTAGCAGGATTAGCAGGTATTTTTATTCAAAAATTAAGGCGTTATCCATTTTTTAATAAGCAGTTTAAGAAAATACTGTGAAAATCATCGTTTTGAATAGAATTTCTGGAAGCGATAGCATGAGAAGGTAGAAAAATCCGCAATCATTTGACGTGCGTGCGAAACTGCGCCCGGGGCAAAGCAAAATGTGCCCCCCCCGACCCAAACTGTTTCTTGTAACAGTCCAAAAATTACGCTGATAGCATAAATTTGGCGCCCCCTAAATTTCCCCGCCCGGGCTGAGCGCATCCCTCCCCCCCCTTTTCGCACGACGCTGCATATTGCCCGTCCTACACATCTTGAGACCAATTAAGTCTAGTTCCAGTCCGGCTCGTCTACAGCAAGCCTGATCTCGGGCCGGTACGAGCCTGCTAGAAAAAATATTAAACCCTGGCTCTCACAATATAAATCTCCGATGCTGATCTTTACACTTTAAAAGTTATATTTCTGTATTGATGTTGCCAAATTAGTATCGGCTGGTGACGACCATTTATACTTATTCTCACTGAACCCATATAATTGAAAATAGCTCATATTTTAACGTTCCTGCTTAAATATTTATAAAGTGCCAGTGGGTGCATGTGTTCGCCCATATGGCCCTTCAGTTTTTTTGCCGGCTCGGACCGTTTATTTTGATTATTGGCCTGGCCTGTTCGAAAAATTATTCTAATTTTGCTGGCCCGTTAGAAAATTTGGAACCATTTCGCCGACTCGGCCTGGCCCGGGCACGTGCATACGTCTAGGCTGGGTCGGACACGGACCGAAATTTAACTTTCATTCCGAGCCGAACCCCGACCAGGGAAATTTTGGTCAGTGCGGTCTAGAGATAAATTCGGGCTCTTTTTTCTATCCAATCAAAAAACATTAAAAAATATTGAAATACAAACGATATATCTTTATGAATTTCTTCATTAGGATTAGCATTAGCGAGAGGATATTTTCACGTGACTGAGGTAGCCGCATTATATATCGAACATCTAACTTAAGGACTCTCCAACTATAACGACCAGTTTAAAAGTCTCGAATATTTTAACCTCTCAACGCTGTTTGTCATCTTGAAGAAGCAGAGACATACTCGCTGAAATAAGGAAACCGGCTAGTTGCGCCTATGCCCTTAATTCACTAAATTGGACTGTCAATAATGATATTTATTCAACTCACAAAAACTTTAAACACATTTTATGACATTTTTTGATAATAATAGCTGTTAAATCCCCCCCCCCCCCAAAAAAAAATGGACAATACAAAATATATATTGCATAAGCATATTATTTTTTGTTCAGAAATATATTTTTTAAATATTTGGCATTCGATAATTATGTATGGGAACGAATATTTTCATCAAGTTTAAACTAATTTTTCATTGACTGTGCTTTTAAATGGTTTCATCCTAAGATTCTTCAAAAACCTCAAACATATAACTCAAATATTAACCATTCTATACAAATATTTGGCAGTTCAATTTATATGCTATAAACAATTTTCCTTTTAAAATTATTTTTTGCAATATTCTGAAAGAAAGATGCTATCGAAGAAGAACAGCATTGCATTCTAAAAACAAAAATATTCTAACTGTTGAAATATTCCCATGAACACAAATTAGTACTTCTTTTACTGCTCTTAATTGTTTTTAACCTTCTTCTTCTTCTTATTATTATTTTTACTAACTTCTTTAGAACTGTTGTATTTAAATATTGATTTATTATTTTCTTTCCAAACTTATTTTTTTTAATAGAAGATGCAGAGCATTAAAATCTCATAGATGCAAATCTCAGAATTGCTTTCTCATTTGAAAAATATGCATCTAAAAAAAAAAGGGGGGGGGTGGGAATTAAAGAAACTTATTATAAGTTTCTGGACGAATATATCCATCTCTTACTTTCATTTCGCTTATTATCATTTAGCTGCACTTAATGCGTTCAAAAATTATACTGTCAACACAACACAAAATATATAATGACTAATTGTCTGATTCATTTTTAAACCTAAAGGAAAGGAATTGCCAAGCATATTGAAGCGATTTTTAATTACATAGCGTTTTCCATTTTCAGATAAATATATTATTTATCACTTTATTTAACAGCCGGCTAGTACAGAGAGTTCCAAGGACAAACTATACAAAAGAAGGAAAGCAGTTGTTTTATCGTAGGGAACGTACAATAAAGTATCTTTTTTCCTTTTTTCTCGCTTGATTCAAGTAAATTTCGTGAAATCCATTATTCCAGATCGAATATTCCACACCAGAATCCATCTAACATCTGACATGTTTTTTGGTGTTTATCACTTATGTGACTTTGAGTCTGTTCTCCCCCCCCCCCCCCACACACACACGCATACACTGGTATGGAAAACTAAGTGTTGCATTTTATTGGGATTTTTAGTTATCATCTATAAAACTACTACACTTTTAAATAATCTTTCAAGAAATAGTCGCCTTTTCACTGTAAAACTTTTCTAGCCCTCTGAGCGTTTCGGTATCTTTGGAAAAACTACTTTGAAAATGTCTTGAATAACAGCATATGTTTTCACAAAAATAACTCCTCTTTGAAGACAGGAAGTTTTGCAAATCCGCCAGCCGAATTTTTCACCCCCTTCTTTAGCCTTGCGGTATGAATGGAAGGCGTGGTAGGAGCTTAGATGGGAGGAGAAGGTGTCAGAGCTAATAGTGATTAATCAGCTTAGAATGCTCAGTATACCAGATAACATGTACTGAGGAAATGTTTGAAGATGTACTTATCGCAGATTCTGTTGCATAAGTTTTAAAAATATAATCATAAATACCCCATTTCCTTATTTCACTAAAAATTGTTTTTTTTTTCTTTTTTTTTTTTTTTTTTTTTTTTTTTTTTTTATCCAGAAAATGGAGCAAATCACGTGGCACGATTTATTTTTTAGGAGTTTTTTGGTCATACTTTTCTTTTCTAAAATATTTCTTTTTTTTTTCTTTTTTTTTTTTTTTTCTGGAATAATGTTTTGCAAGGAAAAACTGTCTCAAATTGATTTTCAAAGAATACCAGTATAATTGCTTTCAAATGTAACTTTTAAATTATTAAAACATTATTAATATAGCGTTTATTAATTAGACAAATTGTTCGATATTAAAAATAAATTTGCATTAGAAAATAGCTATACAAACACTCATTTCTCCATGAAATAGTTTTTGGAATAAATCAACTTTTAAATTTTTCTAATATGCCTTTTTAATGTTTATTACTACTGACAAAGTATTAATTTGTGTGAAGGTACTTGAACATAGATTTTATAATTTAAATATGTTTGCTTAGATATTTTAAGGCTATTCTAAAATTGTATATTTAAATTCCTTCTTATAGTTAAAGCCAAAGAAAAAAAATACAAGAAGTCTCTAAATAAATAAATAAATATGGACAATTGTATGAAAAGGAAGGCGTGAAAATGGAATAAAAAGAAACAAAAAATTGAAATGATGTCCTTAAGAAAGCATAATTTAGGCAATACGTAGCATAAATAAAAATGTCTTTTCGAGGATCCTTAACAAACCATTTTGAATTAAAAAAAAAAGTTACTGATTCAATTCAAAAAGAAAGAAAGAAAAAAAACAAGGAAAAAAAAAAGAAAATAAAGAAAAAGAACTTTTTTTTTGGGGGGGGGGGGTGTCAAAATCTACAAACTTTGACATATTCAAGAATAAATTAAAAAATATATAATTAAGGCATGGCGAAAACAATCAGGATTATGGAAATGATTTGAGACTGAATAGCTCTTTATTTTTTCTGTCAAATGAATTACATATTCGCCAGTGCTTTTTCATGATCATCTTTATCGAGGTGTTGTGTGCAGGTTTTTTTTTCAAAACTCGAAATTTGATAGAATTTTCTATATGACTTCCTGACTTTATCGAAAAATGGAAAATTTGTTCGACTTTATAATCTCTTGATAGCGCACCTGCCATTTCAATGTTTTTTTTTTTTTTTTTTTTTTTTTTTTTTTTTTTTTTTTAAACAAAACTGAATTCAGGAATGTGTCAAAGAAAAATCAATTTGGGTTTAAGATAGTTGAAAAGATTATGCTATATTTGTAAGAAAATGTGGAGCATTTGTCCAGTCCCACCATAATTTAGTGAACCAAACTTAGAAGTAACTGCAATTTTAATTATATATTTGTGTCTACTTTTTTTTAATCGATAACAATTTGTATTTTAAAAATATTCCTTATCCTTATAGTTAAATCTGAATTATAATAAAATTTATGTATTAAGACTGCTTTTAAAAAATAAATAGATTTTGCTTATGTAACTATGAAAGATTAATTGATGAATCAATCTCTTTGCAAAAGGCCGTTCAAATGTAATAATCTCCATTTTCCTTTTTAGTTAGCCTGATTAGGTACAGGACGAAAACACCCTGCAAAAAACAATTACCGGACGAAAACCCTACACGAAAAAAGTCCCGACGACATATAACTCCACATATGCTTAAAGTTGCAATATTGTTTAAAATATACATTTAGTGATATCTACACTATACCTACAGTTGGCAAAAAAAGTATTTGTACACTCTAAAATTTTTAATTTTTAACTAAATAAAAGCAGATATTTTGTCAAAAATAGTTTTAATACAGTCTGTTTACCGTGCATTTTAAATTACATAACAGAAAATTTCGATAAAGATGTAAAATAATTTTCTAATAGGAAAAGTTTAAAAATTTCTTGCAAAAAAAGTATTTGTACATTTCTCCATCCTGATATATACTGTGTTTTATAGTGTTTATGGTTCAAAGGACTACTTTTACAGAAGCTGTTAATAATTTTTAACTTCATATTATATTTTTCTGACATTTAATATAATTTGCTCTTGAAGTAATTAAGTATAGAACTTAAAACTAGAAAGGCACCTCTAGATAGATGAAATCCTATGATTGAGCATAATAAAAATTTAAATTCGCAACAAGAATTTGTAAAAGCTATTAAATTACCATTTACAACTATTGGATATATAGTGGGACACTATGAATAAATTAAAAGCGTCGAAATTCAATGAAAACCAGGACTTCTCAGCAAACTAACAATGAGGGAAAAAGGGAGTGTTGTTAAAAAAGCTTTAAAAAATCCTATGCGTTCGGTTCAAAAATTTGCTGGAGACCTTGCGACATCTTCTCGCATCAGAGTAATACCTCAAACAATAAAAAATATTCTTCTCAATGCATATTTAAAAGGAAGAACCTCAAGGAAAAATCCATTCATCAGCGAAACAAATAGGCGAAAACGCATAGTATTCGCTTTCGCATACAGAAGTATATCATTGGATTTTCGGAAAACAGTAATTTTTTCTGATGAGGGAAAATTCGGAATTTTCTTACCACCAAGCATTCGAAAAAATTGGCGTAAAAATAAAACTGTTCTAGATCCAAAACGTATACTTCAAACTATCAAGCATGTTGGGGGAAATATTATAGTTTTGGGGTGTATAGCTTCTAATGGAGCAGGACATTTAAAATTTATTGACAATGGAAGGACAGGTTTAACATACATTGATGTGTCGCGGCATAATTTATTAAACCGTGCTAAGAAATTATGCATAGAAGAAGCTTTTAACTTTCTGCAGGATAACGACCAAAGCATACTGCTGTGATCACCAGCTCATGGTTACTACAATACTCGAAGACGACTGGTAATTTCTCTAAAATCTCTAGACTTGAATCCAATAGAAAATTTGTGGATGCTATTGGATGCAAAAATCCGAGAAAAAAATATGTATCAGTAAAAAACAGTTTTAAAGAAGCTCTTATTGTGTCATGGAATAATATTAACCAGACCGCTACAAAAAAGTTGGTGGAATCTATGTCACACCATCTAGAAGTAGTCAAAAACACTAAATAAATTCACACAAAATATTAATTTGCATCATTTTACTAATTTTTCATTAATTATATTACATTAATATAGTGTACAAATACTTTTTTTGCATTATATTTTTGTATATTTGTTTATTATAATGTAAAAAATCGATTCGTTTAATTTTGTTTTTGCTTCTATAATAATATAATGCATTAAATTAATGTATTACAGTATTTTTTGCTTAAATCGTTTGTTTAATTTCATTATAATTTAAAAAAATGAAGTGTACAAATACTTTTTTTGCCAACTGTATAAACATCATTTGAACTGTCATTTCTGTACTTTAACGTATAGAAGTACTTTGCTCCTGAAAGGGTTAATAGCATTATTATTGAATTATATTATTAATTTAAATCTAATGAACTACACATTTACACATAAATTTCAAACACGCACAGACACACAAAACTAACTAAATAAATAAATACAAAATACCGAAGCAATTAAAATACTACACGTGAAACAAATTTGAAGTGAAAATTACGGCTTATATATGTTAACTTTAAATTAGAAATGAATTTCTTATGGACAGAATTCATATGACGCCCCACTGAAAATTTGGTTAACAGATGAACCTTTGTATAAAAAAAGTAGTCCGGCTTACAAATTTGTTTAAATATTTCATCTCTTGATCAGTATAAATGCTGGTACAAATGCCTGTGCACTTTTTTATCGATTTCTTTAGCGCGAATTAATTTAAAAAAAAAAAAAAAATACTTATCAGAAAATTATTATAGAACTTATTAAGTAAAAAAAAAAAAAAAAAAAAAAAAAAAAAATTCAATTGATATTTAAATATAATTGATATTTTGATTTAATACAAAAAATTAAATCAAAATTTGCATGATAGTATTACTGCAAATATTTAAATGTCGATCAAAACTGGAAAAGCGAAAAATTTCGAAACACAATGGGGCTGTCCTTAAATGATGTGACACTTTTTTCAATATTTTTTACTTCCCTCCCCCTTTTGTCATAAATTATTACACTTCCCAAAACATGTATGATTTGTTCTTACATCTCACTTTATTTTGTATGTGTCTTGTTAAGTTTGTTGATTATTTTTTTTCTTTGTTCCGTCAGTCAGACGTTTGTCAAATCGTCAACAAGTGTTTTTCATTTTTATCATTTTGTATATTTTAGTGCCATGGCATATTATTGCTGTATATGTTATTTATGTTATGGAATGGCCCGTTGTTTGTAATTTGGCTGGTTGGGTGTGGAATATTTCCTCCGGGGATTAAACACCTATGCCAAGTTTTTTGGTGGGTGCCCCGGGTGGGTGATCCCCCCCCCCCCACACACACACACTGTGTCACATGTCACGCTATATCACATAAACACATACTTTCAGTTCAGAAACAAAGCACTACGTTATAAATTATATTTAAAATTTATTTTTAACCTTTAACTAATGTGTTTTACTGACATTTATAATCGTAACAACAAAAAAAATTATATTAAATTAAATTAAATTAAAAACTTATGAAATAAGTTAAAACTTTACATCAAAAACAAAATTATTATACAATAGGCTATCACGCATCCCCTTGTCACAAACTATCACAATTTCATGACACCCCCCCGCCTACCTTGACATAATTTATGGTTGCCCCCAGTGGGTTCCCGAGATTCAACGGAAATTATGGCAATCCGATTACAGAAAAGAGTCGTTTTTCGTAAAAATATCATTTAATCTTCCACAACCTGGTGATATTTTTAAAACAAGGTACATTACAATGTTTTTGAAGCCTGAACGGGGTGGGGAACGTAGCTCAAAAGGAACTGTGACCCCTAGTATAATTAAACATAAAATTAGTTCAATTAAAGTGATTTTGACATTAATCTTAGAATTTTTTAGTAATATAGAAAAGTAAACTCAATTTCATTTACAAATCACATATTAAATAAATTTATGGCAATCCACATGATTTGATTAATCTTTGAATATAAGCTCCAGATTCAGATTAATCTTATTTTTGACTTGGTAAGCCTGCTTCCACGACATGGAGAGCACGGGGGTTATGGGAGGGGTAACTATAAAAATATATCAAACCTGAATGATAATATTTTGTAAGATGCAGAGAATCATAATAGAAACATTGGGTATTTCCTAAATTTCGATTTCCTTTTATTTTTGAAGCAAAGGGTTTTGGATTCTAGAATCTCGGAATCTGTCTCGGCTTTAGACAATAAAATTTTGGCAGGGAGTTTTCTATCAATATAAGCATCGGATCAGATAAATTTCGTTTAATTTGTTCTCCCCCCCCCCCAACCCCTTCTCCAAGGAAAAGATACATAAAATCTACCATTGTCTTCTTGATAAAACTGTACAAGGGGCCATTATTATTTTCCGTCCCTAAATTTCATGAAAATCTGAATATAAGAGTTTGAAAATTTTAAACTCTTACTAGCTGCACCCATCGAAATTCGCCGTAAAAGAATATATATATTAGTCTTCTATACACAGATACTGAGCGAAATAAACAATTGCCACCCGTTAACATAGGGATAACATAACTTTTCATGATGTTTAACTGTTTAAAAAATGTATATATATGTATATATATATTTTTTTTTCTTTCTTTGTGACGAAACTAAACCTCCCACCTAATTTCGCAGTAAGATATAAGACATTTGCACTCGGTAGATCAAAGCTACAAAAATGAATGATTGAAAAGTGTATTTTAAAAAGGATGAAATATTGCTACATTTACATTCAATTTCTAACTGATCAATGCTAAACAAAACCTGACAGTGAGTGAGCATGTAAGGTACGCACTTCACACATGCCGCAAATCAAATAAACGCTGCACCATTATAAACATGCCTTAAATTTCACTTTAGAAATCTTCGGTATTGTAGTCCTATTTAGAAAATTAATCCCCGAACCTTACAGATTACCTTAAACCGTATTTCAAAAAGAAAGGCCTCCCAAGACGTTTACAATGAACCCTTTTCGCTGGCTAGTAACATGAAATAATTTCACAAAATAACACACTTAAAAGCATACGCCTTTGAGAGAATTAAAAAATTTGACTATTGCCGGTCAATTTAAAAGTATTTTTTAAGAAGACGGTTAAAAATTTTCCATGCTAGCCGCTAAGCATGACAAATGTGACAAGAAAAGTTAAAATAAGTAAAGGAACATCAAACTACTAAAGTTTGTTTCAATACAAAACTTTTTCAAGCTCAAAACCTTTATGTCTAAATAATAAGAAAACTAGGAAAGATATATGCCTTTATGTACAGACTTTTCTGACCGCAGTAAAAATATACAAAAGTAACTCTTTATAATCACTGAAATCTGTCGGTAAAATTATTTGTGTCAATTTCCGGTGCTGTCTTTTAGGAATCAACCCTGCTTCCATTTTATGAAAAAAGGTACATATGTTGTTAAAGCTTGTTGTTCCCTGTTCATTTCCTTAATCCAGTATGAGGACGTCAGTAATCCCATCCTACGTTCTCTTTATCCTGACAGTTTTTCTGAAAGATCTTTTTTTTTCTTTTTTATTGTTTACTTCATTGTACAAAAGAAAAAAATAGTTTCATTTATTAATCATTTTTCTACTTAGAAGTTCTTTTTTCAACAACACAAATGAAGCGTATTTCAATCTACACGAATAATGTATAAATTTTAATTTTGTGTTTATGACGGCCAAGAATCTGCAGTTGAGATAGAAATCTAGAAATCTTAAAGGGAATTGCCCTCCATGGGGGCCTTTTTAAGGGAATTTAACACGTATTTATGCAAGGAAATCAAAGGTTTGAAGAAAACCACGCTAAGCGCCGAATGGTTAGGCCGACGGCCGCGATTTTGTTCGAACCCAGCACTTGTTGTCAACCAGTTTCGGAGGCAGACCCTCTCGGACACTGGTGGAGCGTATAAATTTTAAGATAATTCTACTAATATTACAAAACAAAGACGTGCGTGATGGATACTCGCGATATCGATAATGACAATAGCCAGGGAAACCTATGAAATTTCTATCTCAAAATTATTATCTTTTAAACTTTATGCAATTTCAATTTTTACACCATCAAAAAGAAAAATTAAATCACTTTCAGAAACGATTTTTTTAAAGTTGCATCTTAATCTACATTAATACATACGAGGTAGAACCCATTGAAATTCAACGAAAGAAAATCTTTAAGAATGAACTGTTTCATTGATTACATTTATGTACAAAGTTAGTTAAAGTAAAACATTCATATTGTATTAGTCAGTCTAACTGTCAAACAAATATTATTTTAAGCTAAAATTAACAAAATAATATAAAGCCCAATTATATCCAAATTATTAAACGAAATAAAACCGAAACACCGGAATTTATAACAGACGATATTTTCGACATAGTTTACGCATTTTATTTTATTTTATTTTATCAATTTTAAGAGAAAATGGAGTGTTTCTGTTTCCACAATACAAAATTGGTTCTAAAAATTAAAAAAAAAAAATTAATATCACATCATTTAATTGAGATACAGCTTCGAAACAAAATACGTTTAAAAGTATAATTTTTTGTTTTGTACGACGGTATAAAAATTTTAGTGTACGATGTTTAGAAGAGCAAAATTTGCAGTAACGAAAATTGCAAAACAGAAATTGCAGGGTAAAGTGTTGCGCATTTTAATTTCTATATATATATATTCCAATTTTAAGAGAAAATGAAATGCTTCTGTTGCCACAATTACAAAATTGGTATTAAAAACTATTAAAAATTAATATCTCAAAACTAAATTGAAATACAGCTTTCAAGCAAATTGCATTTAAAAGTAAATTTTTTTTCTCTGAACGACGGTGTAAAAATTTGAAATGTGCGATGTTTAAAAATGTAAAATTTGCATTTAACGAAAATTACAAAACCGAATTTACACGGGAAAGTGTTGCCATTCGCAAAATGACGTATGCGTTACGCACAGATACGTTTGGCTTTTATAATATTAATTTTTTTGAGGCTTGGCTTATATATTTTTTTTGAAGTAATTTTCAAACATTATTTTGAAGTATACATCCAATTAAATTAACTTGATTATTGAAGATTAACACGATATCACTTAAAAACAATGTAAATAACTTTGCAATTGATTCCACTTAATATCCCATAAGAAAATAAAAACATTGCAAGAATAGATAAATAGACAAAGCGTCGTCAGATTTATAAAACTTGTTTGAAAATGCGTTGTTTATAAGTTTATATCTTTGCTTATTTCTGTTACATTTAAAACTATACTGGGGCTGTGCATACGTAAAGTTATCACTTTAGAACAGAAGGGGGATTTGGCATATGACATCGACTATAAGGGGGAGGGTGTTGCCTTTCAATATCGTTATCATATTTGATCTAACAAAAACTCTATCTTTATATTTTTAACTAGTTGTTTACATCAAAATCATATTTTATCTTTCTTTTTTTTAACGAGTATTCAAAGTTATTAAAATAAACGAATCTAGGAAAAAAAGTGACCGGAAAAAAAGTTATCGGAAAAAAAGTGACCTAAATTACAAAAGCGGAAAAAAAGTGACACGGAAAAAAAGTGACAAGGAAAAAAAGTGACACGGTAAAAAAGGGACACGGAAAAAAAGTGACAAGGATTGATTTTGGGGAATTATTATTGATTTTGGGGATTCATTGGTTAAGTTTGAAAGGGGGAGGCTCATAATTTAGGTAAATGGGTTTTTCATGCTGAATTAACTGTTTTGGTTCAATTTTTGGATATACGTTCATACTGAAAAGACGCTTGCCTGATTAGTTTTGGGAAGGGACGATTACCCCCCCCCCCCATCCGTCCTCAGTTAGATGAATGGGTTTTTATGCAGAATTATCCAACGTGTGTCAAATTTGAATATACAGGGCCTGACTAAGGCAGGGGCATGCGGGGCAATTGCCCCGGGCCCCCGGTTTGAGGGGGGCCCCCAAGGAGAGAAAAGTTTATTGTTAAAAGAGGGCCAAATGATATAAAATAGCAAAATATTACCAAAATTCTTTTTTTTTTTAATTTTAAGGGGTCTTTTTTCTCCTACCCCCTTTGCTTCCCTCCCCCACGTTCCCTTAAAGTAATAGTTACATCATAAGAAAAATAATAGTTAAAATTATTTATCATCTGTTATTATGTATAAAGATGTGAAATATAAATACTGAAATCAGTACATGGTACAAAATTTATGCATACATACAATAGGTTTGAATTTTAATTTTAGTCACTTGAGTATAATTCACAAACATTTTTAAGATAGAAGGGAGCCACTCTAATAATGTTTGCCCCAGGGCCCCCCACTGTCTAAGTCGGGCCCTGTGAATATAGGTTCTTTTCGATAAGGCTTATATATAGCATATAATACATGAAGAGTTTTAATTATACATAGAGGGAGAACGGGGGATAACCTTTCTTAAATTAAATTAATAACTTTTTACGCATAATTATCCGATTTGCTTAGAATTTTGGACATAGATTCATTATAATAAGACGTATCTCTGATTAGTTATGGGGTTCTTCTGCTTATTATAAAGGGTGGGGGGCGAGCAATTATCTCCCCCTTAAACTAGATAAATAGGTTTTTATGCAGAATTACCCCATGTATTTCAAATTTTAAATATAGGTTCTTACTGATAAGGTGGATCCCTGAATAGTTTTAAGGATTTGATATCTAAGTATTGAAGGGGAATAGAATATAACCTACCTTAAATTAAATTACTTTTTACGCAGAATTATAGGATTTGCTACAATTTTGGATTATAGATTCGTTACGATAAGGCGTATCCCTGATTACATATGGGGTTATTTTTCTAATTAAAAATTAAGGCGGGTGATTTTCCGATCCCCTTAAATTATATAAATTGTTTTTTATGTTCACTTATCCGATATATTTCATATTTTGGATATATGTTTTTTCTCATAAAGTTAGTCCCAGAATAATTTTAAGGGTTTAATGGCTAAGTATACTGTCAGGTTCTGAGACCACCTCTGCTAAAGATTGGAATTTCCGTTATTTGTCTATCTTAATCTCTTTTATATTATACCGGCTGTGTACTAGAATTTTCAAGGTGACATTCTTTCTTTGTTGAAGGGAGAATTGACAGGTAATCCTCTACAGGTGGTGAGTGAGAAAGAGGAGATTGCGGAGGGGCGTGTTCATCCGTCAGTGAGGTATGTGGATGATGAGCTGACAAGCAACTTGTCATTAATCAAGAAAGGAATGTGGAATGTGTCCAATGGATAAGCCCCAAAGGGGGTTGACATTGGGGAAACACCGTGATTTGAGAAGAGCAAGTCTTATCTCAAATTAGTTCAGTTCGTATCTGGGTTCATACCTAGAGAGTAATGTTGGACAAAGGTCCTGATAGGGTGTGCTCTGCGTTGTAGAGCGGAGGCAGTGCGTATCTGGAGAGCAAGGGACAGACGTCCTGGTGTTTAGTGCTCTGGGCCGAGAAGTGCAGGCCGAGTATCCATGTGTTGGGAGATTCGAAAGTGATCTCCGATAAAGTTAATCTAACGTGCATTGAGTGTGAGGTGAAAGGTGTAATTCGAATAATACACAGCCAATCTTTACTGTATTTAATTTAATGTTGAACCGGATCACCCATATCCGAGTTGTAATTGTATATAATGGTAAATAGCGTATTTAGTGTGTACATATATTCTAAATAAACTGTTAATTCAGTTAATTGACAGCGTCAGTGTTCATTTACACAATCCTCACAGTTGGTGACCGATATCACCTAGTAATATCGGTGGTGGCAGCTATAACTACCACGGACTTTCTTCAAAGTTGTGCGGGCTGAGAGGAACGTCCGACATATACAGTGGGGGAACAGGAGGATAACCCCCCTTAAATTAATAAATGGCTTTTTACGCAGAATTATCTTATTTGATTCAAACTTTGAATGTGCGTTCATTATGATAAGGCGAACTCCTGATTATTTGTGGGTTATCCCTCGTTCATCCCTCTATACTTAGCCATTAAACCCTTAAAACTATTCAGGGATTCACTTTATCAAGTAAAACCTATATCCAAAAGTTGAAACACGTTGGATAATTGTGAAAAAAAAATCTTATTTAAAGAGTGGGGGATTAATCGCCCGCTTTCCCTTATATAATTAGCAAAAGAACCCCATAATTAATCAGAAATACGCCTTCTTATAATGAATATACATCGAAAATTTGAAGCAAATCGGATAATTCTGCGCAAAAAGCCATTTATTTAATTTAAGGGTGTATTTCGATTCAAACTGCCTATTTTCCGATTTATTTTTAACTTCATTTTTACTCTCATATGCATCAAACTGGCAAATTGTCTTATTTAGAAAGTACACAAGGTGCCGTAATTGTCAATTCTTTGATAAATGCAGAAAATATTGCGAAAAAAGCAATCAAAAACGGCATTTTGAACAGATTTTCCCCTGGCGGGAGATCTGTGAACGAAAAAAAAGGGTCATACTGAGAAGATAATTGTTTATAACTCAAATTCTAATGAATTGAGCGTAAAAATACAGCACATGGCACCTTGTACATCTCTTCAAAAATATCCTCAGCAAGTTTCATGTTTCTACTTTTGAAAATGTGTCTGAAATTGTATCGGAAAATTTCGAGCTGTTGAAGGTGGAAAAGCGTTTTTTTTAATACACCCTTAAGGGGGTTTATCCCCCGTTCTCCCTCTATACATAGCCATTAAACCCTTAAAACTATTTAGGAATTTACTTTATGAGAAAGATCCTATATCCAAAATTTGAAATAAATCGGATAAGTGTGCATATTTTTTTTAAATCTAATTTAAGGCCGGGGGTAGTAATCACCCGCCCCCTTTTTAATTAGCAAAAGAACCCCATAAATAATCAGAAATACGTCTTATCATAATTAACCTATGTCGAAAATTCGAAGCAAATCGGATAATTATCCGTAAAAAGCCATTAATTTAAGAAAGGTTATCCCCCGTTCCCCTTCTATACTTAACCATTAAACTCCTAAAACTCTTCAGGCACTTTATACTATATATAAGCCTGATCGAAAAGAACCTATATGCAAATTTGACACAAGTTGGATAATTCTGCATAAAAACCCATTCATCTAATTGAGGACGGATGGGGGGGGGGGGTAATCGTCCCTTCCCAAAACTAATCAGACAAGCGTCTTTTCAGTATGAACGTATATCCAAAAATTGAACCAAAACAGTTCATTCAGCATGAAAAACCCATTTACCTGAATTATGAGCCCCCCCCCCATCCCCCTTTCAAACTTAACCAATGAATCCCCAAAATCAATAATAATTCCCCAAAATCAATCCTTGTCACTTTTTTTCCATGTCCCTTTTTTTCCGTGTCACTTTTTTTCCTTGTCACTTTTTTTCCGTGTCACTTTTTTTCCGCTTTTGTAGTTTAGGTCACTTTTTTTCCGATAACTTTTTTTCCGGTCACTTTTTTTCCGTTTACCAAAATAAACAGATGATATAAAATTATTTAATTCGAATACATGGAGTACCTCAACATTTGATATTACAGTGTAATATGCATCTGTACATACAGGGTGTTTATCAACCCGCTTTCTCCCCTTGCTTATTGCCTCAGGGGAGTTTTAGCGGAAGTACCGGGATGGTACGGGCGATTTAGGACCGACTATTGTAATCATTGTTCATCTTTTTCTGAGAACTGGAGAGGTTTGTGAAACAAGAGGCTAATTTCGAAAGGACCACCTTACAATATATCTAGGCGTAAAAGGGAAAGTCGGTTGCATAAGAAAAAACATCTCTTTTTTCGTTTTACTGAGTTCCGAGAATATATAACCTTAATTTATAAATTTATCCTAAAAAATATGTAAAACAAGCGTAAACAAATTGAAAGGTATTTATGGTTTCTCATATTGTAACATATTTTTTAACTATTTATATCCAGGGGCTTCGCTAAGAAGGGGGGGGGGAGGACACAAGGGGGCTGCCTCCCTCCCAAATTTTGCACTTGTTACAGTTTGCAAATTTACAAACTGAAATGGCAAATTAGTTCAAAACTTTAATAAAAAACTATAATGCACTTTCTATTTCTGATAGATTCGACGAAAGTTACCAATATAATTAGAAATATTATTAAGCTTTTTACAAATAAAAACTCTATTGCATTTTCTAATTGTGATAACTTGGTAAAATTATAAAACTAATTAGCAAACGCCGAGAACTATTTATGTTTGCTTTTCACTGAGTTGGCAAATACTGAATCTCCCTCCCCCCCCCACCTCTTATTCTTAAGGGTGTCAATTTTTTTTTCACATATATTTGCATTACTTCTGATATGTGTCAGAAAAATACATATTTAAATATCTTGCCTAGTGTAGGTGCGCTTTTTTCCGGTTGCGCTTTTTTCCGGTGCGCTTTTTTCCGTGCGTTTTTTTCTGTGATTCCAAAAATATAGATACGAATTTTGATTTTAGACCAAGCATACTACAGCAAATAAAATTTATATGTATTTATACTTTCAATTCACAATAAACAAAATCCAGAATTTTTTTCTTTGTCATAAACATAATGAAGATAATTTAACAAAATTCACACAGACATACAGTGTTTGTGTGAAACACGATATTACAAATAAATACAATTTTAGCATTCAAAGTCATAATTATGAGTTACGCTGCCTTAACAACTCAGATTTAATTTGCTGTACCGGCTCATTTTGTTGCAATACCATAAAATATTTTCGCTTGCTATTTACAGGAATTTTGTAGAACTGTCATAATACGCTCTTCATATAAATAAAATGACTCGTTCCAGATGATATGACAACGTTTTTCACTTTAAAAACTGGTTCCGAAAATGAAAATATCTGTGAGCAAAATCGAAAAAGTAAAAAACAGCTTTCCAATCACATAACCAATGAAAGAAAAAAAAAAAAAAATCACTTAAAATTGTTGAAATGCGACAAAGATACCTTTATAATTTTTTATCCATAGGATTAACATTAACGAATGGGTCTTTTCCCTTGACTGAAGTAGCTTCTTAATATCATTTAACAATTAGTTATGAATGAATCATAATTTATACAAACATTCTGTTGCAAAATCATTATTAAGGAGAAAGGTAAAATGATGTTATACATTAATTTGTTGAAGCCAAGTAATAATGTATAAATAAATTACAGTTTAATCTTAGCAATTGGTTTAAATAGCTTTTACATTTACTAATGAAATTAACTATGATCATCTAAAACATATTGAAAATCTTTGAAACAGGGCCTTGACCAACTAGTTATGTCAGGGAAGGGCTCCAAAAATTTTTTGTGGGGCTGGGCTAAGATGTTTTGATAATCATATGTCTTACGCAAACTAAATGTAATGAAATCTGTTAAAATGAATTTTCCTATAATTAGTGTTTATTTATTTATTTTTTTTTTAATTTTATTATTTTTTTTCACACGTTTGAAAAATTTTTATTCTATAATTTCGATGCGTTATTTTATCAAAAAAGATAAAAATGTATATTGGTCTTTCTTTTCTAACTATTCTGCGGTCAACATAATTAAGGGAAATCTCATCAAGAAAAAGAGGAGAAATGGATTTTTTCTGGAGTGTTTACCGGATCCTACTAAATCTTACGAGTATAATAAAACACGAAAGCGTTGCCTGACAGTTTAACATGTTCAGTGCCATGGTGACTGACACTGAACTTTACGTTTAGGCCTCGTCAATCTTCGGTGACTGACAGTGTAAGATATCATGTTTTATAAATTTTAAATAAACTTTCAGTAATCACTTAAAAAAAATATATATATATTTTAGTTGTTTATTATATTTTAGATTGCCAGTCATTGGTGACTGACGCGACCAAAAACGGAAAGTTCAGGATCAGTCACCATTGACTGACATTATCAATAGAATCTGTCTTTTTGAATCTTAAAGCTTCAAATAGACGTATCTTACAAATGACGCTGCCTTTGTTGCAATAAAGTAGTATTTTCCATGTTTTATTACCTTTATTCGATCCGAATCGGATTCAAAACCTTTACAACGAATCCGTCACTCCATTTTTCCATTACTGACTCTCTTTTGAAAATCACAGAGCGGTTTGAAAAGTAAAGCCAGAAACCTTTTTCCTTCTGCACTGGCCTTAGAGGAATTTATCTGCAACGTTAAACAATGTTTACAATGGAAATTTTGTAAAACAAAAATCTTAAATTGAATATATATATATATATATATATATATATATATATATATATATATAATCCGGAGAAAGAAGTACAAAAAAAATTTGGAATGTCGGTCTGCTAAGAAGAAAACTTATGTAAAATAGAATTTATTAAAATGTGCATTGATTTGGAATTAACTTTTAAAATAAAAAATCTAACGAGCATCTGCATCTCATTGAATTATCATAAAGCTATTTTTATTTTTATTCAAGTTAGAATACATCAAATCAGGTAGATAAATCGAAACTAAATACAATTTTTACAGCTATATGTTACGAACTTTTAAAAATGCTTCTAGGAAGAAAATAATGG
The DNA here is from genome assembly GCA_964019185.1 of Maratus speculifer. Taxonomy (NCBI): domain Eukaryota; kingdom Metazoa; phylum Arthropoda; class Arachnida; order Araneae; family Salticidae; genus Maratus; species Maratus speculifer. Next base: position 275,912,414 of record OZ025290.1, read on the forward strand.
AAAATTAAAGATTTGCCAACTTTCAAAATAAATAATTTAATCGAATAATCTTGAGGTTGCTTAAATTTGTTTAACTATAAATAATATGTATGATAGTCAATATTTTAGAAGTGCAGAAGATCGATGGAAATATTATTAATTCGCACAATAAAAAATAGAAAAGTAAAACTATCCAGGACAAATTATAAATTTAAAAATTAAACTTATATGTTTCCTGTTCTTTTGTTTCATTAATTGTTTCATTAACTGTTCAACAATTCATAATAAGAATAAATCATCAAAATGTAGGGGCATGCACTATGATTCTAAAAAAAATATTGGTTTACATTTGTTATTTTATGTAGAATTAGACTTCTATTTTACATCATTGGAAGGCCTTTTCAAAGAATTCAAGTTTAAAATACTTTACTTTTAACTGATAAAGTCATTTTTCACGGCAAAAAGCACCCTCTTTATCACTTGTCATTAGGGAAAAAAAATAATCTTTTTTCCAATACATTCTTAGAGCAATACTCTCTACATTCTTATTCTTATGCTACTTGTTTCTCAGAAATGGTCATTAACAACGCGGTCATTCAAGCTGCACCAGAGTTAACAAACATGTGGTACAGGTAACTCAAATGCAAAACCAGATGGCTAATGAGACAGTTGTAAGTCGTTAGTTCTCATAGCTGAAAAATCTGTGTAGTTATTCTAACTCGTTCAATCGAAAAGCTGTTCTCAAATTTTTCTTCTTGGATCTTCACATACCAAATCTTTCTGACACACTAACAGAATCCACTTATATAGATCAAAAAACTATAATATAAAGAAGTTACTAATTAAATCGTTCGGAATCGAATATAGTTTTCCTTTTTCTTAAAATAAATTAAATTTTGAGTTATAATCAAATGCTGTTAGGTAAAATCATGCAATATTTTATGCTACTATTCTACCAGGAGTTTGGCTCCTTATTTATCACATTGGATAAAAGAAGAAACTTTTAATCCTTTAGCACGATATACCCCGCCCCCCCTCCCCGCACACGTACCCAGAGCGGGATGCGGCAGTACAGATCACTTTATCGAGTTCACGGATGAAAATCTATGATTAGTTAAATCTCGATTCGCGCATTACAACACAATTGGTTGCTCTAAAAACGCGATTTTAGGGGTAGACTCATAGGTTTAGCAATGTATTTTCCTGCTCAAAATCCTCCATGCTTTTACAGTTTTGGGTGCACAAAAGCACAATGGTAAAATCGGGTGTTTTGGAATTTTCCACCAAGATATGACTTGTCAGACCGAATGCGTTCTAATATGTAAAGGAAGAATATCAGCTTCAAAATAAATCAATTACAAAAAAATCTATAAAAAAAAAAAAAAAAAAAAAAAAAAAAAAAAAAAAAAAAACTTCTCCCCTACATTTTTATAAAATAAGTTAAAATTACATTAATCTTTATTTTACGTAAAATCATGGAATTATAAGAAATCAGTATCTAAATGTTTTGGAGTCGAACTGCATTTTTAAAATTGTTATATATATAGCTTATAAATCATTGATTGCCCTCTTACGGTGACCTTTCCTTAAATACAGTGATTTCAAAATGGACTTGAATTTACAACTTTTACATCATTTTCGGTGAAATTAAATGGTAATAAATTTTTCCTTCTCGAAATAAGGGCGTGGGGAGAAGGTGCTCGAATAATTTATTTGTTTAAAACTTCGAAGCGATATAACTGGTTATATAACTGATAATTTTGTACAGATTTTTTCTCTAATATTATTTAAACGTATTATTGTTAAGGTCGGAGGTAGATGTAACATGATTTTTTATAAATACATATTGCCTTATAAGTATGTTTATTTATTAATTCGATTTAATGCATCTTTCTAGGTATGTCATTTCTATACATGGAAAAATAATGGACTACCTATTGAGTGGTACTAGCAAAGTTATAATTTTTAATGGATTAAGATGCTTATTTGGTATTTAATTTTAAATATGTCAAACAGTGCATCGATACAAGATAACTCAAAGCTGAAATATACAAGTATATTTTATCAATGTCAATTCAGTGCAGTTTGTAACACTCCAATTCTCTTAGTGACTGAATTCTTTCAAGATTAACTGTAATAGCCTAAATAAAAGGATTTTGAACGCAGAAGATATGGTTTTCGATGATGATAGGGTTGAAATTTCACAAAGAAGTACCTTTTTTTTTTCCATTTTGTCCTAAAAATCTCATTAATGGAATCCGAAAACAGGGTTTGAAATGTTCCTAAATTTTTTACACTTTGTTAACAAAAATTTTAATCAAGAATCCTCGTGGCATATTCCTTTGACATCTGTACTAGAATTTTACAATAAATATTACTGTTTTAAAATTGAGATAGGAAAATGTGACATTTTTAGAAACGTTGTGACCCCTATCGCATAAAAATTCGTATAAAAAATTTATGAGAATGCGAAATAATATAAGGGGGACAGGAAACCTTTTCTTACCTCCCCCCCCATCCTTAATATACTATCGCATATTGATATACACTGAAGTTACTATATAGATTTGGCTGTGCACTTTTATAACTTTTTCACTAAGCTAAACTAATTAAGATAAAAACAATCATATTATTAAATGAATAAAATCACGAAATAAGTTGAACCATTTAATAAGAAAGTAAAATCAGACATTAAGGAATGATTTTAAAAAGCTTTCCAGCGCATCAACAAAAGTTTAATAAAACTTCGCCTTTAAATGAAGAGGCAGCGAATCATATCAAAGAAAACAATTTCAAAAATGCACATCATATTTCAAAGCCAAGTTTTGCAATTATTACTTGTAGTCATACATATTAATAAGAATATAGTCAAAACAACATAACATTATTAAAAGCATCACAGACCACCACGCACCACCCCTTCTCTAAAAACAAAAATGTAACTGAATTCTTTCGAGGTCCTCTGTAAAAGAACTATTACATACTTCATTTTCAGAGTGTAGATGGAAACCATTTGTTTCAGCACTTATAATTTTTTACATTCAATATATTTTTTTGATTGCTCTCTAATACACATACACAAATACACAAAAATGTTATATGAAAGATATATCAACTATGCAATCAAATAATGCTTTGAAATTTGTCAAAAACAAAGTTTTCGTATTAGTTGTAGACCAAAAGTAATTAGCTCAAGATTTTGCTGTTTACGGCAGTTTTCTGATTCTGATCATTTCAGTTCTTTAATCATCTAGTTGTATGTATATTGAATTTGTGTTTTAATTACATCAGTTTATTTATTTATTTACAGAAGAAGTTTACATTTTTTAATAAAATATTAACCGTAAAATATTACTAAACTCTTTATATTATTTTGAGAGTAAACGGTTTAATCTTTCTAAATCGATATCTCTTGAAGCGGGATAAATGTTAAAACATTTCGTTCAATACATTCAAAAAATTGCATTTGAAAGTAGATTCCCCCCCCCCTCCCCCACTAGCTATGCTTATCAACCCCCATTCAGGCATCCCAGATTCTAAAAGCATGGCTCTTTTCATCGGCTTTAAAAAAAGTTTGAATAAAAGTTTGAATAATAATAATAATAATAATAATAATAATAATAATAATAATAAAACAATGGCATCTCTCTATAAATGAGATTTTACTCATTTTCCTTTGATTGAAGATTTTTCAGGAAGCTGGTTGCTCAGCTGCCGAATTCCCGTTACTAATGTAAAGTCTATAAGCGTTTTATATATGCGTATATTTAAAATATCTCCTCTGGAAATTAATATTTTTAACTTTATTTTTTTTGTACACTTTTTTAAAAATGCCATTTTTTCCTGTTCTCAAAATATTTCTAAAGTATATGCTTAACTTTATATAAAGTGTTAAAATCTTACTTAAAGTTCGTCAATTTATAAGATATAAAATATTAAATTCATCATAGATTTTAGAAATATTTTAAGAACTAAGAAAAAGAGAGGCATCCTTTAAGAAAAGTAAATAATATTTATTCTTATATTATTCTAATCGAGTAACTATATTTTTAAATTGTTGTATGGTTTTAAATCTGACATAACTTTCATCAAAGTATTATTACTCGTTTTAATATTCATATGAAAATACTCTTGTTGTTAGAAAGGAGATATTATTTTCACTATCTTAGAATAAACGACAATAACTGAAAAAATTATTATAATTATTTTAGAAAAGAGATCAATGATGGTGAAAAAAAAAGCTTATGGTTAAAAGCTTGGAGTAAAGAATATATATTCTTCCTATATCTATAGTTAGAAGATTAGAAAATTCCAATAGGGAAATTTGTAAAACTGCAATTTCATAAGTAAATGTTGCCATTCGCAAAATGATGTCAGCGTTACACTAGATACGTTTGTCCTTTATAATATAGATAGATAGACCAGAAAACTTTAGTAACATCTACATTAGTAATTAAACTGAAAGAAGATAATATGATCAAATAAAATCGCTTAAGAAATATACAATAGCAGATACTTTTTACTGCTTAAAAAGAAAAGAAAAAGTAGCTTGACATGACCAGAAAAATTTGTGCAATCCTCTAGTTTCTAGTATATCCTGACATTACATTTCATCTAAACAAAAAATAGAAAAATTCTAGACATACAAAAAAGGGAACTTTTTATACGTGAACTAAGACTTCAGTATTACATTAATAATACTTAGCATTTATACAATAATAATTTAGGTAGAATATTAAGAAATACAAAAATACTAAAGTAGGAAGAACGAAAATGTAATTTTTAGGAAAATATTCCAAGAATAGAAATAGAGAGTGTATTGTCTGATAATAATATATAACATTTTATGAGGGAGAAATTAGGATTAAAAAAACTCCACCCTGTTTCTTTCTAAGAATGCGGAACATTTGCAGTGAAATGAATATAAACTGCAACATTCTAATCCTTTTGTTCAGAAAAAAATCCTGATTAAGAAGAGACTTCGTCCCGAAAACACCCTCTCACTAAAGTTAATCCGATGGAAGAAATTTTAAGATGCCTTGTTTGCATTTCAATATTTTTAAATACATATACATTTCTTTTTGTACTGGCTAGCTGAAATATATCTCTGCAAAAGCTGTTATTTACTTTTTTTATTTCGAAAATGTGATGAATCGAAAATGATTACAAGTTTCTTTTTTACTAAGGTAATTTTATTTTTGGAACGGGTTTCAAAAGTAAAAGTATCTTTATTAAAGACAAACAAGAAAGGAACAGTATATATTGAGATTGGGATAGTTTGTGGCTTACAGTATTATCGAGTTCAAATGTTAATTGTTGGAAAAAGGGAACAGGGATGTATGTCCCCAAAAATTTAGATGCATTGTACATGTACGAGGGGAAAAATAATAAAATATAGACAAATTTTACGCATAACTGATAATTTAAAAATATAATAAAAAAAATGTATATACATGTATTTTCGATTTATTTAAATAAAAAAATTCGTTCCTTTAAATGTATAGAATATACACTGTCATTGCTTCTGAAGATAAGACAGGCCCAACCCGAGCCTGAGCCTGATGCGTGATCGGGTTCAATCGCCGGTCCGGACTCATTCTTTCTAAAATTGGCGATTTTATTTATTCCCGTTGAGAAAAAAATAAAAATAATTTTTTCTCACTTTAGAATAATTTATTGCAAATCAAGTCATTTTAAAGCTATTTTAATCGGAATAAAAGCAAAACAGAAGTGTTTTATTTATCTTTTAGTAGTAATAATAGAATGTTATTTTGAAAGATCATTTATGATATTTGTAGATTAGAATAGCACTGAGGGCTAGGGATGGCCTGTTGGCATGGCGCCATTAAGACATTTTTTTTTAGTTGGAAATGTTAGTTGGAAATTTATTATTATTATTTTTAGACATCTAGTGCGAAACAAATGTTTTTTTTAAAAGTCAATTAGCATTAGCTTAAAATTTGTATTTTTTTTTTTTTTTTTTTTTTTTTTTTTTTTTTTTTTTGTATTCTATTGTCTACATGTAATAATCACTAAATAATATTAGAAATTATAACAATTTTTTTTCATGAACTCTATTCATGCTTGTTGCGCTTCACATTCCTGGAGTCATTTTAATTCGTAAACAGATAAAACAGTCATAAATTGTTATTCTTATTTAAAAAAAAAAGAAAAAAAAAATGTAATTTAACAAATTACAACGACCAATTGGAAAAAGAAATTTTCAAAGACTTATAAATCAGTTTTGATATTTTAAACTTAATTCTATGTTTAAAAAAAAGTAATAAAAAGAAGCATAATTTTTATTATGATTAAAACGTGGCTTATGTAATAACACAGTCGTATATTACGTACGCCATGGATTAAACATTAATATTTCTGGACTAATCATAAACAAATTTTACATAAAATTTCCATTTTACACTTTTTGATTAAAATAGGTAAGTACTAAAAATTTTTTCATTCTATTTTTTGTGACTAATTGGTAGAATTTTTTTTTTCATCTTACTATTTGAAAATTAATAAGCGAAATCGTAAAACATTACTTCCTATTTATCTGATGCGGAGACATGAAAGTTGGGGGACATTTTTTTCTTCCAACAGAAGGACCGCTCGTGAAAGAAGTCTGTGACCTTGAATATAATGACTCTAACCCCCCAACGACTCACCCCCCGCCCCTCAGCTGCAATTGGAGAATTTGTCTAGTACCTTCAGAGGAAAGATAAGATTAAGAACACAGTAGTATTTTCCTTTCTATCAAAGAAGGTTGGAGATGGGAGGACATGCTGATTAGCTGTTTCTGCTTTGAAATTTTGTCAAAGAACGTGGAAATACACACACCATTTAATGAACGAAAGGAACCAAGGTAAGCAAAGCATGATTATTTTTCATTTTTTTCCGGTCACATATTTTCCTTTTACCCTTCCAGGCAGTGTTGAATTAAGGTCTAGACGAACAGCACTAGTTTTTATTACACTAAAAGAGCAATCAATCAATCATTGTTTTCGAACTGAACAAGGGTGAAACCTCGTTAAATGGTTTTTGAGGGACTGACCCTACCGATTTGACAAAGGAAGGGGAACTTTTATCTACTCCATCTTCGGTCGTAAACCTGTCAACTGATATTCCTCTCTTGAAGTTCAGATTCAGTGTACTAGAAGTGCAATTTATACATCAAAGCGCCGAAACGAAAGATCAAAGATAGCGCAAGAAGTTAGTGCGAAAAACTGTGTGTGTGCCCGCAGCCTTAATACACTTTTCTCCAGGGGACGGGGAGGGGGAATCGCACATTTAGATGATTGAAAACACAAAATATAGAATTCCGAGCCACCCCGTGAAATCAATACTGCTTCCAGACATGGAATTTATTTAAAAAGTGCTTCATGCACAATAAAATACAAAACATATATATACACATATATATATATATATATATATATGCTAAAGACATTAGACGAAAGTTCTAAAAAGAACAACAAAAATATTTTTTTATGGTCAAAACACACTGAATTTTTAAATTTTATGAATTCTTGATGTTTTCTGGCATTAAAAAAGCGTCTTTTCTATTTATTACTTTCTTTCTTTTTTTTTTTTAATAAAATGAATATTTTTTATTTAGCACGCATGTTGCAAATATTATCTCCTAACTTTTTATCTTTCAATAAATACATCAGAAGTTCTCAAGTTTTGTTTTCGAGGCCCCACAATTTGAAATTTTATCAGGGCCGCCGAGAATCTTCACACAATTAGAAGAAAAAAAATGTTATCCTGAGTAAAATGACAATATCATTGTTGGAAATTTGTCTGTAAATGTTTTTTCGCAAAGAAAGTTAGTATTAACTTTATTTCTAACAGGAAATCGGAATCATTATCGGAAAATTTATGCATGTGAGGGTTCTGAAAGTAACGATAAACGCAGAAAAACAAAGGTTTAAATATTTTTTAAGGATAAAGATTTTTAGAAATAAAAAATAATTATAGATTTTACACGTTAAAAAAATTTCATATCTTTTTTAACTCTTTGTGGCTTCTTCTTTTATAGCAAAATTTGTTTTTGGCACCAGTAATAAAATGAAATAAAAATTACCTAATTTAATTAAAGCATTTTCGAAATAATAAAGAAAAATAACATCTTTTAAAAAATAGTGTCAATTTAATAAAATTTGAAGAGAAGCCAGTCCTGAAAAGATTAGTATTGTTCGCAAAGAACAAAGTAAAACAATTTTTTCAACATGCATCTTTAATTTAATTAATTTAAAGTATCTTTTCTTTTAGGTTTGAAAATAAAATGTATTATTACTTTGATATGATTTAAAATATATAACATTAAACAATTTTTTTTTTTTTTTTTTTTTTTTTTTTTTTTTTTTTTTTTTGTGTGTGTGTGTGTGGGGGGGGGGGGGGTACCCTGAACACTCAGTGAAATATATTTTTTTATTAATAAATTTGCCATCAGACGCGGTGGTTCAGAGAAGAAACTTTTCTTCCTTTATTTAAAAAATAATATTAAATAAATAGTAGATGTTTATTTTGTCACCTAAATAAGTTACTTTGTATGTCTTGTTTTTCATATTAATATTTCAAAAATTGTCTTGCAAATAAGGCTCTTATTTTATTCTAATTCTTATTAAAAATTCTTATTTTATTTCATGATTATATTTTTCATAAAAAAATAAAAAGTATTTTGATGGACCTTTTTCAAAATCTTGTCCATCACTGTATTTTGAGCTGCAGGCGCTTATAAAAATACTTTTTTATTTTTTATTTTTTTTTAAATCTATGCTTTTATATTTTTACGAATAGTTGCTTATAATTAATTGCAGTTTTTTTTTTCAGTATAACTAGATAATTTTTTGTTCATAACTTTCTGTCTTGTATATTTTATAATCTGCTTACTAAACAAATCAGAAAGTTCAAAGAGCAGAGAAAGGGGTGCTTATGGGGATCAAGGCATCCTCATTCTTATTAAGTTATTCTTTTTTTTAATTACACCATTTGTTAAAAACTAATTCTGTCTCTTTACAATTTGATTATTAATTCATTATTAATTGATTATTCATTTCCTCCAAAAAACAGTGATAAACAAAATATTGTAAATGCTAATTATAACTACTAAAACTAGATCAGGAGCTACAAATGTCTATTAAGTAATTTTATTTTAAAATCATATTATGTAATATTTAAAACATTTCAGGTTTTATATGTGTATTATTGAAGCTGTTCTCAAGTCTCACACTAATATTTTCTGGCGCATTTTAGGTAGATTTCGGAAGAAATAATACCAATTACATTGTCCCCTATGTTGGAATTTCTATTTTTTTTTTTTTTTTTTTTTTTTTGAAAATCTACGTCGATTATTATCTTTAGAACCCTAAACCCTCCTTAATTTTTAAGTTTATATATTTTATTTTTTTATGGACACGATAACTTTCATAATTCTGAAACTAACGCATAAAATCAGAGTGCAGAAAAGCTCGTTAATGTGCAAAATCAGACCAAGAGATGTGAAAAATGTAGAAATTTAATAAAAAATTGTGAAAACCGAACCCCCCTCACCCCCCCCAAAAAAATAACATCACATAAAAATTATTAAATCAAATCGTAAACAGTATAAAATTATTATTACTTCGAAAAGGGCTAATAATTTCTGTATCACAGTTCGTGATAAAATTAAAAATGGATTCAAGGGATGAAAATAATAAGGTTTTAGGGAGAAAAAAATTCATAACATAGTGAATTTTAAAAATATCAAATTAATTTAAATTTATTATAAATCTTCTTAATACTATTTAGAACTTTTTTTTTTTTTTTTTTTTTTTTTTTTTTTTTGACAAATTGATAAAAACAAATCTCACTGAAAGGAAGTAATAAAAATAAAAATGTAAAAAAAAGGAGGGGGGGGGGGGTGAACAAGAAAAAAAAATCCATGACTTCAATTCACAAGATATTTAATCTTAAATTTACTGAACATTTGGTCAATATAATCTTTTTATACTGACAAGTTTTTGAAGAAAAAAGGTTGTACTCAAATCCAAACTGATTATTTTCTGACTCATTTTGAAATTCATTTTTGTTTTTAAACGCAACGAATTGTCAGGTTCTCTCAATCAGAAACTATATAATGTGCCGTATTCCTCGATTTATTTATTTATTTATTTTATTTATTTATTTATTTATTTATTTATTTTTTTGATAAAAGTAGAATGTATTTCAAAGATCATACTCAAAGAATAGTGTCAAAGTGGACATTTTGGACAGAATTTCAAGAAGCGATAGTGCTGGAAATGAATAGAAAAATTTAAATTGTCGTACTGACAAAATAATTAGTTGTAGAGCAAGATTTAATTAATTGAGTGAAAAATAAAAACAGAGGTCGCTTATTAGTTTCTTCCAAAAATATATCAGTAAATTTCACATTTTACTTTAAAAAATGGGTCTGAAAATTTCGAATTGTTAAATATAGAAACATAATTCCTTCAATACCGCCTGAAAATGATTATGACAAAACCAGCTCTTATAGAGAAATGAAATTAAAAACTTATCAAAAATGGTCAAATAAAATTTGTAACTGAAATTATCTTAGAGCTTGATTTAGTTTTTGTTGGTAAAATTACTACTCCACCAGATTGTTTTGAATTTCTCAATGATTTTGAATATTTTAAGATGATTTTTTATTTTTCCATTGTATAGCTGAGTTCGGTCTCCAATGCGTCAATTTTTTACTTTATCAGTTTAGGTTGAAGATTTTTTTTAATATTGGTACTTTCAGTTTCGAAAAACCGGTTTTGAAAAAGAAAGTACCTTTTTAAAAAATCTGCAACCAAAATCGAAAAAACAAAAAACAGCTATATTAGAGATCCAGCTTAGCTATCCTATGCAAAAAACAAGAAAGAAAAAATCATGTGAAACATAGATTATGAAGCGCTTTCCAACATATTCATAATAATATAACAAAACTACACCGTGCTTATTTATAGCTTATTATTTTTAGCACTTATTTATCGAAAAATTCAACATTTATCAATTCGTTGTCACCTTTTCCCGGTCATTTTTTTCCTTGTCACTTATTTTCCGATCACTTTTTTCCGCTCTTGTTTTTTTCTGTCACTTTTTCCCTATCACTTTTTTTCCGTTTACCAATTAAAATATATTACATTTCAAAATATGGAAATATATAACGCATTTCAAAACTGAATTTCAGCTGTTCCCATCTACAATCGCAAAATTACCTGAATTTTTCAGCAGCCTTGTATATTATATAGAGGTTTGTATCTATTAACAACATGCATTCCAAAATTTAGTTCATTTAAGAGATACATATATTTCAGTTCAAAATATCTCTTCAGAAATTTCCTCTAATAAAGTGAATGATATTTGAGTTCTTTACTTTTGTGCAGCCCTATATATGAGGCACAGAATTTATATATAAGGAGTGACAGGCAAAAAAACTAATTAAATTTAAGAAGCATGCCGAATTTTACAACGTTCTCTCCAGCAATTATTACAAAACGGCAGTACTATAACCATTTTTTTTAAGTATATGAAAAGGGGAAGGGGGGGGGTCCATATATATAAATATTGTTTATAAGTTTATTATTCAATATAATTTGATATTTATTTTTATTTCTTTTCTTTTCATATATGCCATGACATGCACTTACGAATTACTGGAATTGTTTTTCAACCTTTTTTCCCATTTAAAATTTGTTTTTCAACTCGCCGACTTTAAATTTAAGGTAAGTACAATAATATAGAACTGTATTTTATATTTATATTACCAGATATATTAAAATTTCATAACATCTCTCTATCAACATTATTTTATTTATGAATGCTTCTTTTCTGTCTCTTTTTTATTCTGTTAGTTCAGCCCTTATCAGAGTAACACAAAGATGTTTACAAAAGCTTTTTTTAATTATTTTAACTTGGTTGGTGAATTTTTCAATGTATATGTGTTTTTTTAATGTAACTCTATCTTGCATATTTTAGCATCTGAAAATCAATAGAAAAAAGTAATCAGAAATTATATTTTTAGGTCATAAGGAAAAGAGTGGCTCATAGGGCTCAATTCATCCCCACTTTAATAAAAACATCTAAGTTAGAAAATGTCAAAAATATATTACTTTTTATCTTAAATGCGTTTGCTTATTCATCTCTGACAAACAAATAAAAAAAAGGCATTGCAATATTAATTAAAACTATTAATAGAATAAATTATTATAGTGATGATATTACTAGTAAACCTGCATATAACCTGAAACGTCAGTTGTGCTTTTTTTATTCTGAGATTATTTTAAACGTTCAACCATAGTATACTTTTTTTTTAAATATTTGTAATGGTAATTGCTACAAGTAATATCAAGTAGTTTCGGGAAGTTTAATTTCTAAAAATACAAAATAGTGGAAGCATACGAAGCTATTCATTAATAGTCTAAAACCTTTTTTCTTTTTATTATTATTATTATTATCCCCCTAAATATCTCACTGTCTCAATAAATTTTATACTCTAATTCGCTAACATTTAGTATTTTAAAGCATCTATCTAAAAAAAATATCTATCTAATAATATTGATCTTGTGATAATTACAAGAATTAATTTAAATAGAGAATAATTCTCAAATATTTGTTTAATAATATTTGATATCCCAGTTGTTAAATTTAATTCAAAATAACATTGTTTCATTAGTGTGTTTTCCATAACTTCTGGTTTTAAATAGTCATACAAAATTATATTTATTACTTTTTGCGAAGTGTCCATTTCCATAACAGAACATTTACATTAATAGGTTGGAGAGACATTACTGAGCTTTTGAGTGTTTTTATAAATTTTTTGTTATTTTAAATTAAATTTTTATTCATATTGAGAAATGTGACTATAAGAATGCTTAAATATTTTGATAATTAATATAATATTTAAAAAACTGGAATATAATAATTATAACTATTAATAAAAAATATTTTAAAAAGAAAATCCATATCTTAGATTAGGTGAAAAAATCTGACAATGTTCTCCTTATCTGGAAATTTAAAGAATTATTGCTGCTGCGAAATAGTGTAATAGGTGATTAATATGCATATTAAAATGCATAGTAAGACAACTGGAAATTTAAACTGCTCTATAATGGAATCATGCCTATAAGAAATTCTTATAGCACTAATGGAAGGATTACCATACATTTACACCTGTAGAAATGTATTTTTTTTCTTTAATTCCTAAAGATTTTTTTGTACTTTCAAAATGTTGATTATAAAACCTAAGCAGCTATTTAGCATAATTTTTTTTTATTAAAATATTTGATCGATGTTTTAAATGTGAATAATTATCAATACCTGTTTGTTTATTTATAAAAAAGCTTTTCTTCACTTTGAAACAGAGCCATAGCTTATTATTTTTTAACTCATTTTTAGTGAAGAGGGGGACCCTCCCCCCCTCCCTCAAAAAAAAACTTCCGCTTGAAAAGATCCCAAGGTCACTAAGTGAATTTCTGTTCTGAACTTGAAAATTCAAATGAAATTCTGTTCAAAAATCTAATTCAGTTTTGAATCCCTTTAACAATTTTGCAGAAATATACTAAAATGAACCAGGGTTAAGAAAAAAAAAAAAAAAAAAAAAAAAAACCTTTTAAGGCCAAACCTTTTTTTCTGTTTCTCCTTTTTTCTGTCTTTTTAAAGCATCCTTTCTTATTGCATATGCAAACATATTTATTGTTTAAAATAGACATTTTTGAATTATAAGTAGTGTAACTTCATTTTAAAGTAATTTAAATTAAATATTACAGTGAATTTATGTAGAAAATAAAACTAATAATAATAATAATAATAATAATAATAATATTTTAATTTAAAACTGTCTTGTGTTCAAAGAAAAAGGTGTTCACAGTGAAACATTGATACTCTGAAAATCTTTTGATTACTAATAATAAACATTTGGATGCAATTTGGAAAATAATATTCTTTTTCACAGTTATTCAAATAATAAATTTCAAATACTACTTGGGACTTTACTTCTTTGATTGACAATGTGAAGTCAATATGTTTGGTCATTAAATTTAGCAGATAACAGGAATTTTTTTTTTTTTTTAATCCTATTGAATGCTATAATCTATATATTTTTTTTTATCCTATTAAATACCCTATCTTTGAGTACTCTCTTATTCGACTTCATATTTTGATTATAATTCTTCAAGATAATCTCCCCAATCAAGAAAAAATTTCTTTTACAGCTTGAGCAAAATCTTTAAGATCACCATTTCATTAATTGCATTAAATAATCTGAATTTTAAAAAATATATATTTTATACTAAATATTGAATTTTTTTAACCTATTTTTTCTTTGATTAGTTTACATGTTTAAAGCTTTTTCTTTGGAGCAACAGGTATGTTCACCAACACATACTGATTTTAATTCAATACATTAAATAAAATGACCTAAACCCACTAATGCTTATTGCTGAAATAAAGTGTTAAAAGTAGAAAGTATTTCTATCCAGTAATCTGAAACATGTAAATTACAAAGAAAAAAAGAGAAAATTTCATTAGATTTCTTCTAAAAAACCTATTGGTTTTTTTGTGAAAAAAAGAAAAAAAACTAGTTGGTTTAAACCATCGTTAAAAGCAATTGGTTTAAATTGTGCCAACCCTTATCGTAACTAAAATAAACGTTTCAACACTCTCACATCCTATTTGCACATATGAAGCTAATATTATGCTTATTTTTTCTCTAGTTATAAAATTGAATTTTTCATTCTGCATCACACTTTTCTTATCGTAAAACTAAACCAGTACAAATAGTTTAAAAAGAAATATAGTACCTGCGATGTGAATATGTATTAATTTATCTTTCTGCGTCAGAGACAAAGGCAAAAAGAAAATATGAGTCCCCCTCTACATTTTTTTTCACCCCCCCCCCTCCTCCTAATAATTCACTTCTAGCTACAGCCCTGCTTTCAAAAGAAAGCGTTATAAATTCTGCTAATGCTTGTAACTTTTCCATTCATTTAAAGCTAAAATATTCTTCGTAAAATGCATGTATAATATTAATTTCTCAGTGAAAATCGAATGATCTAATTATCATTCTGAAAAACAACAGCAACAAAGCTATATTTTTATGTGTATATGTTTTAATGTATTTTTATGTAAATGAAGAGCTTTTTATCATGTAATTGTAACCGGATAATTTAATTTTGTTAATAATATTTTAGGTTTGTTTGATACATTGCTTAATGCATCATAACAGTTCTGTAAATCTATTTAAAATGGTCTGTCCTTACATCGGCTGTAAATTCAGATTAGTTGAATTGAGTTTTGACTTTTTAAATTTAAATTCTACTTGTTTGAGTCAAATTTTTATCATCTATTTTTTAATTTGTATTTATTGCATTTTACAAGTGTGTAGATTGCTGTCTTAAAGTAGTTCGAGACAGTTAAGGAGCTACTTTAGTTAAATGAAAATGCCCGTTCGCTAATGCTAATCCTATGGAAGAAATTTATGAAGATATCTCGGTTTCATTTCAACATTTTAAAGGATTTTTTTTTTTCATTACATAGCTGAGATTGATCTGAAAGCAGGCCGTTTTTCACGTTTTGGATTTTAATCTCAGATATTTTTTGAGGGTTTCGCTTTCCAAACCGGTTCCGAAAATGAAAGCATCCTCCTGAAAAATATCTAAACAAAATAATAAAGAAAAATAATAAAGGGCCTACATATAGATCAATCAATTCAATGAAAAAAAAATCGTTTAAAAATATTAAAACAACCGAGATATCTTTATAAATTTCTTCGATAGGATTAGTATTAACAATTAACGAATGGGTTTTTTCATTTAAATGAAGTAGCCTCATAAAACTTAATGCAACTTTGCTGTTTTCCTCAAAACCTTTGTTTTGTTTACAAACTGTGCAACCATTTTTTTCGACAACTGTTTCACAAATGTCCGTCATTTTTTATTTCAAAGAAAAATTATTATTTTTGCTAGAGCTCATACCACCAAAAAACGTTATAATTTTTCATTGATTTTTTTTTTTTTTTTTTTTTGGGGGGGGGGGGGGTGGAAGAAAAAAGAAAATATACAAAAGGAACTTCAAATATTTAAAAATGATCCCTTTTGTTCAAATGACCGCTATTATTTTGTCAAGAATCAACTTTAAACTCAATGTGGTTTAATATGGTGAATGGTGAATAAGTGTAAGAGATGTTAATGCACTTTCGCAATCAGATGATCAAATTTGTTTCAAATGCTTATGACAAGAGAAAAATGGTCATCCGTTTAAAAATTTACGGCCCACACCTGTAAGTGCTTCTCGTTACTAGGGTGTAAAAAGAGATTATTTATATATTTTAAAAACTAAAATAAGATTTTTTAAATCTGAATTTTATTATTTTCTGCTGCATTAAATTAATGAATTTTAGAGTACCAAAATAATTAAATCTATAGTTGTTTGTTTGTCTGTTAATAATTGCATAAATTATAAAAACTGAAAATTTATAATTTTATTAATTAGTAGCATGCATATTTTATGGTAGTACGTAAATTAACATTTCCTTTAAATTATGTAATATTATAATAAATTCTATTGCTATATTTACAAGTATTAAAATTATTAATAACTACATTTAATATGGAGTTGTTAAAATATTGCAGTGCATTTGTTCCCTAAAAGGGCACTAAATCATGAAAAAATGTGAAACATAATTTTATTCAAGAGTGAATTTTGCCCTCTTCCTCCCCGCCCTAAACCCATTCTTTCAAAAAATAATTTAGAAGCGGGAGTTTTCATTGCATTTTGTTAATATAAAGTGCCTTCTAGAATATAAATAAATTTTGATATTTTTAGGTTGATTTCTTTTAAAATTGACTTACTGCAATCATTTACTGACATGCATATATAATCCAGATCATTTCATTATGATAATGTCTGAAATATCGTATCAGTTTTAACCTACTTTGGACAGTATATTGATCTACGGGTATCTTGGGTATATTGTTTTGTTATTCGTTATTAGTGGTGCCTGGAACACATTCCATCCTAGTTTCAACCCTGGTATTAAAAATTTTTCATTGTTTAGTAACGATATAAGGAGAGTAACAAAATATATATGCAATTTTTTATGTTCATAAATACGGTGCTTAATTTTTTATAACCCTAAGATATTAAGCTTAGAAATAATCTTTTATTATTATTTTTATTTTTTTCTATTCACAAGTCAAAGTGTCTGTAAAAGCTTTCCAAATTATGATTACCATTGTTAGTTTTTAATCTTTAGTTTTTTTAAACATTTAGAAAAATTTCAATTTTAATCGTTGACTAAAAAATAATTTAAAGAAGAAAAAAAAAGATTAAAATCACGATTTGATTCCAGATTAAATTTGTTTGATTTTTAACGCGTCACAAAATATATTGTTTTTACTCCACACAAAAATTTAAATGTATAAAAGAAACGCCAACTAATTTAATGCAAAAAGTCCGACGTAATGTCTCTTTTTTTCGTAACAGAAAAATTCCCGTGATGTTTAGGTTCGCAAAGAAAAATATCTCTTTAACAGCTTTATCACTCCGAGCTTTATTAATTTAGAAACGCTTTATTCTACAGAGTTACACACATAGAAACGAAAGCGATACTGTATCTTCAACGCTACGTTACTTAATACACATTAAAAAATTTTGTAATTTTAAAATCATAAAAAATTAAAACTACAGACTGCACAATACAAAAATATGTATTTTTTTTTTTTTTTTTTTTTTTTTTTTTAAGAAAAATATGCGTATGGGATGACAAATAAATTCTCCTTTTTCATTAAGAAAATGTTTCTGAAATTTTCAGCTTATGATCAAGCACACAATAAACACTTAATCGCCAATCCTTTGTCATTCATTTATCAAAATTTGTTATTGGTTATTATATATATTTTCTTAAATTCTATTATTCTGCACGCAAATCTCTTCCCAATTCATATAAAATATCAGGTGGCTAAAAATATAAAAGAGTTTAAAAAAAAAAAAATCCCATATTATGAAACATATGATATCAAACAAATTTAAATCTATTACCATTGCTTCTAGGAAAAAGGCTAAAAATTTATGCACTCTATTTTTTTGATATAATTAAAAATAGCCCTTAAACACGAAAAAAAGGTGATTTTAGAAAGAAAAAAAAAATTCAAAACCTCCTCAATTCTCAAAATATCAAATCTAATCGATTTTATTATAAAACTACTTAATATTATTTGCAATTTTTATATCGAGAAGTTTTTGATAGAGCCAACTCTTACCAAAAAGAAAACATAAAGGGCAGAGCGAGGGTTGAAAAAGAAAAAAAATCACAACTTTGTCAATTCACACTATATTAGCCCCACTAGTGGCTGAGAGGTGATGCCCTCGAAGCTAATAAACGGGAGATGCTGAGTTCGAACCCAATCGCGTCCGTCGGCCTGACCGTTTGAAGTTTTCTGTGGTTTTCTTTGAATTTTGCGTAAGTATTGATATATCCTTAGTGCAGATAATCAGCCGTCATAAATAACGAACACAAAATATATCTAATCTGCTTAAATTTATTGTACATCTGTTTAGTTAATATTGTTAACGACTTTTTTTTATACAGAGAAGTTTTTGCAAGACCAACTCTTACTGAAAAAAATGAAAAAATAGAGTTTTAAGAAAAAAAAACATATATTAAGATTATTTTGATAAAAGCAGGTCTTGTAGATAAATGAAATGAAAACTCATCAAAATCTGAGCAGGCAGATTTTTTTTATAAACGAGGGTAGAATCCTAAATAATCAAACCATTCAAAATAATTTTATTTTCAGAAACTATTCTCTATACTTCACATACATCATCACACGTATTTAGATTTATAGTTTTACTAAACTCACTGTCTTCTTTTTTTTTCCTTTCTTTCTTTCTTTTTTGATTTAATGAAGCTATACATTTATAGTTTTTTTTTTCAATAGCTTAAAGTTTTAAAAATAAAATATGAATTATGTGTACAAGTAATTTTATTTCAGTGCATATTAAAATATATCGAAATTATGAGTTTAGCTCTATTATATGCATGGAGAAAATTCATAATTTTTTTCTTATTCCCAAATTTAATGCCTGTTATTTCTGTATTTTTTTTTTTTTTTTGTTTGTTTGTTTGCTCAGCTGTATTGATCACATGTTTTCTTTTACGTTAACTTCAGCATTATTAAAAAATACTGCCCACTATGAGAGGTGTTATTCCAACAATTATGTTTGCCTCACAGGCTCTAAAACCATGCATATTTGCCCTGATTTAAAAACATTATCCGATTATGGAAAATTAAATAATATTTTCTCAATTAGTGGCGTACTTATGTAATTGTGCTGCTTTCATTTATTTTTTGAAAGTGATTTTTCAGTTCCCAAAGTTACATCGATTACTATCCCAACAGCTGACTGTTGCTTTCAAGACTGGTGAAAAAATATCAGTTATACACTGGAAAACCAATTTGTTTAAAATTGTTGAGTAAAAAATATAGGTATCTCATGGGCTTTTATAGCACTTCAGTACTGCGCTATTTTCATAATTTTAATGTATTTTGCATGTTTAATAGTTACATTGGAAATTTTTAAATGGACATTAACGTATTGAAAGCAACAATGTATCTGCCTTAACTCTGGCAAAGTTTTCAATTGTAAAAAAAATACGACGATTTATTACGGATATTTTTTAGTTTTATTACCACATTATATATTCTAAAAGGGACTTTTATTTTTCAATCCATATTTTTTGCTTCTCAAATTTACATTTAATGTTTAAAAGTTAGTACACTATTTTCTAGAATCAACGAGATAGATATTATTTACCGTGGAATAAAAATTTCTAATACAAATGATAAAAAAAATACTTTTTAAAAAATCGAGAGACATGAAGGGTATTATTTTTGGATGAGAAAAAAGAAGCAATTTTGTAAAATAGCCAAGCAGTGCAGCAATCCCTTGATTTTGTCAGTAAGAATCTCCGACTTGAAACATGAAATATTAGTACCACAGCTTATTTTAATTAATGCAAAATATTAATAGAGTCAGGCATCTATTTTTTCTCCTTTTAAAGTATAAGCGAAGGAAAGGTTTTACTTATTTTCAAATGAATTTGTTTTTAAGTCTTGCTGTTATTATTATTATTTTTTTTTTTTTCAAAAAATTGTAATACAAGTACTTTGAACCGGAAAGGATTAACATATTGTATGATCTTATGTAACCATATATAGAATTTAACGAGAGGATTACTCATCTCCTAGTAATTTTATTCAAATTTGTTTGTTTTAAAAAATTGTCTATTGAATATCCACCTTCTGAGATGAAGATCAAATTTTTATTGTTCTATTAGGAAATGAGTATTAGTTTAAGATTTACAGTGCGTTAACATTTGTATTTTCAGTAACAATAAAAAAAATTATAATTACAATTTTTTTTTTTTTTTTTTTTTTTTTTTTTATAGATGCTGTAATCAAGAACTTGTAGAAAATATCTCAAGTCGGAAGAAAAAAATGAAATGGTACATTAACCATCCTAGTAACAGAGTGTGTAGATGAAAAAAAAAAACCTGTTTAATTTAACTAGTTAATATTTAATTTACATAAAAAATTAGTTGTGTATTTCTCTTAAAAAATAAAAGTAATGTTTATTAATTTTTATTTTTCTGTATATTTTTTTAGTGTTTATATATTATTGCATCTAACACGAATGAATGTATGTGACAAAAATTAATTTATTTTCATGCTAGTCTGATGATAAGTGGTCAGTGGAAATTTTGTCTTGGCTGATTAATTTTCCAGAAGATAATTTATCACAAAAAATAAAAACTTTCAAGCAAAAACCCTTAGTCTAATTATACATAAATTGAGGGGAAAAACTGTTTTTTTTTCTTTACCACTTGGAAATTCTTGAAATTTATTATGTTATTGAATGTTTATTATTACCTTTTATAAAATATCTTCATAGTTTTAGTGTTCCATATAAAAATATCAATATGAAAGCATGGATGGTTTAGTAAATATTTTATTACAATCTTCAATTCTTTGAAAATGTATTTGAAGTTTTATACGTTTTATACAGTAGTTTGTAAGACAATCTGCAAACTTAATTCTTCACAAATGTAATGATTAAACAATAAATAAATAAAAGGTTACATAAGAGCTAAAACAATTAAATGACAGTTAGTTGCATATGTATACCAAAGATTAAAAATGTCTAATTGGATATCTAATGTTGTAACCTTAGTATAGCGACAATTTCTAATTAACAAAATTATGATTATAATTATTTCATGTATATAAAAAAGAAAATTTTCACATAAAACAGGATCTTGTGAAAAAAAGTAATAAACAGACCATAATTGGCAAAATACTTAATTAAATGCTATTTCTTATGTTGATAAATATTCAAGCAAAAACATTTTAATAATACCAATTTATGTACAAAGTAAAGTTGAAAATTTATGATAAATGTCGTATTTAAAATTAACATTATGTGATTCAATGACAACATGAATATAACAACTTTTACTTGCAGTTATTGGCAGTGGTAAAAGCAACAGAACTGTGATATAAAATGGAATATGCGGTATTATATTTGTGTTTATTTACATAAATCAGTAATAAATAATGAATGTTTATCAATGCATATTTGCTTAGTAATTATGACACACAAAGCAATAACCACTAATGGGAAATTCTTCTCCTGGCGATATTCATCACAATTAAATTTGAAAAAAGGCATTTATTTTCATTGCCACATTCTCAATGTTTTGTAATCTGAAGGTAACCGAGTGAAATATTTAACCAATATTAGATTCTCCGCCATAACATGTTGTTCATATAAATTATTTTTTCTCGCTTTTACTTAAATATCCATATATTTAAATGACCAGGTGGCTCTTTTAGTCGTCTATCTTGAGCTTTCTGTAAAACCAATTTTGATAGTTATTTTTTAAAATAAAAACTTTTTTTTTTGTAGGTGTGCCTATTTAATCTATTTTTCAATTTATTTCCAGTTTTATATTTTAATCCAAATTTTAAACGCTTTATATGATAATTCTTCAAAATGGTGGCAATCATGTTAAGCATTTCTCTCTATAATCGATTTTTTTTTTTTTTATGAAATTCCACCAATTAAATATGTGACCTCATCAGTGAATGTGTCATATTTAAAAGAAAAAATCAATGGTTATCATAAAATTTAACCTTAATAAATTATTGCATGTAAATGTGCATTGGCCGCGGAAGAACACAGATTATTTACTGAGAAATAATAGTGAATAATCTATGTAAATAAAATAACACACAATAACCTATGATTAAAATGAAAAATCTAAAATAAAATGTTTCCAGTCAGAAAAACTACTTCACACGGAAAATAGAGAAATTTGCTTTTTCAGTATATTATATGTTGCTATAACTGTGTCAATACGTCAATTCACTGAACTTCATTTCTGCATTTAAATATACTGAAATTTTGCTATTTATTAATGCTCAAATGCTTGGTATGCACAAATGAAAATATTCCTGAAAATTAAAATATAATCTTCTATTTAATTAACATGTAACAAAATAACACCTTGATAACAACATTATTTCTAATTGCTAAATAGATAATTTTAAATACAGTAAAATAGATTTATTTCACTGATGACATGTTTCAACTAATTACCGACTTATTTTCAAAACAAATACAATTGAAATTTTAAAGTTACAAGTTCTATGATGCATTGAAACTCAATCAGTCACATTTCATGTGATGAACATTATTTTTTATTTTACTATGATTTTTATTTCTATTTCTTTAAACTATCGAGTAACTCATGCCACAGTTTTGGTTGGTTCAATGGTTTTACATCGTTACATATGAAATTTTTATGTGTTAGAAACTCTATTGTTTCCCTTATAATCGATGGATAATATTATAGAGCAGTTCACATCACGTGATTTTTACCGGATAACAATGAAGAAAGCTGTAGGACACACAAACACAAAAAGCATTGGTAAAGGCAGCGTGGTTGTCCTACAGCAGCAGCAAAAACCTGTTCGTGACGTCACCTTGCACAGCTCTATTTGGAAAGAAAAATTGTTTTACTTTCGTTGAAGTTTGTATGGATATTTTCTTCGTCGTTTAACTTTGGAGGGTTGTTATTTTTCTATTATATTTAATATTAGCATTATGCTCCTTCTTTCTGTATTTGAATTTCTTGCTTTAATACCCTTAATTAACACGTTCGCAGCCGCTCACGCGAAAGCGCGTGCTATGGCGCCAGCGTTAAGGGGCCACTCACGCGTCAGCGCGTGATGTGGGGTGATGTCTAATAGCCAGTTACGCGCTGGCGCGGAAAAATCTTCCACTGAATCTTTGTTGTAAAAAGTAAATTGGCTTCTGGGAAAAACCCACTTCTACAGTGCGGCATTAACTATCATCACATCTTCATGTATGCGGCAGCGAAACGTGTTAAAGAAGACGAATCAAAGAATTTCTATATTGAAATTACAATCAGGAAATTTAAATATTACAGTAAATATTAAATAATACTGTTACATTCCAGCAACTTTTTTTTTTTTTTCATTCTTGTAATATTGAACTTTTGATGCTCATTTCAGAGGGTTTCGTTTACGTTTTACGTTTGGCAAAATGTAAACACCCCAATAATGATGCAATATTTTATGCCAAAATTGGCGCAACATTGTTTACCAACATTGCTTAAATATTGGCTAAATGCAAACAGCAATACTGGTGCAATGTTTCATGCCAATATTGGCACAATATTTGTTAAATATTGGCAAAATATAAACACCGCAATATTGGTGCAATATTTCACGCTAATATAGGCGCAATATTTGTTATCAATTTTGGTTATATATTGGCATAATGTAAACAACCCAATATTGTTGCAATATTTCACGCTAATATTGGTGCAATATTCATTGCCAATGTTTGTT
The DNA here is from genome assembly GCA_964019185.1 of Maratus speculifer. Classification (NCBI taxonomy): domain Eukaryota; kingdom Metazoa; phylum Arthropoda; class Arachnida; order Araneae; family Salticidae; genus Maratus; species Maratus speculifer. The sequence goes on from OZ025290.1 coordinate 275,936,341, forward strand.
AAATATTGGCAAAATGTAAACAACCCAATATTGTTGCAATATTTCATACCGATATTGGCGCAATATTCTTTACCAATATTTGTTAAATATTGCAAACAATGTTGCGCCAATATTGGGATAAAATATTGCAACAATATCGGGGTGTTTACGTTTTGCCAATATTTAACCAATATTGATAATGAATGTTGTGCCAATATTGGTATGAAATATTGCGACAATATTGGGTTGTTTACATTATGCCAATATTTAACCAATATTGGTAACGAATACTGCGCCAATATTGGCGTAAAATATTGCACCAATATTGCGTTGTTTACATATTGCCAATATTTAACCAATATTGGTAATGAGTATTGCGCCAATATTGGGGAGAAATATTGCACGAATATTGGCTTGAAATATTGCACCAATATTGAGGTATTTACATTTCGCCAATATTTAACCAATATTGGTAACGAATATTGCGCCAATATTGGCATGAAATATTGCAACAATATTGGGGTGTTTATATTTTGTAAATATTTAACCAATATTGGTAACGTATATTGCGCCAATGTTGGGGTGAAATATTGCACCATTATTGGCGTGAAATTTTGCACCAATATTAGGGTTTATATTTCGCCAATATTTAACCAATATTGGTTACGTATATTGCGCCAATATTGGCATGAAATATTGCAACAATATTGCGATATTTATATTTTGCCAATATTTCACCAATATTGGTAATGAATACTGCGCCAATATTGGGGTGAAATATTGCACGAATATTGGCGTGAAATATTGCACCAATATTGAGGTATTTACATTTCGCCAATATTCAACCAATATTGGTTGCGAATATTGCGCCAATATTGGCATGAAATATTGCACCAATATTGGGTTATTTACATTTTGCCAATATTTAACCAATATTGGTATCGAATATTGCGCCAATATTGGTATGAAATATTGCACCAATATTGGGTTATTTACATTTTGCCAATATTTAACCAATATTGGTATCGAATATTGCGCCAATATTGGTATGAAATATTGCAAAAATATTGGGTTGTTTACATTTTGCCAATATTTTACCAATATTGGCAACGAATATTGCGCCAATATTGGGGTGAAATATTGCAGAAATATTGGAATGAAATATTGCACCAATATTGCGTTGTTTACATATTGCCAATATTTAACCAATATTGGTAATGAGTATTGCGCCAATATTGGGGAGAAATATTGCACGAATATTGGCTTGAAATATTGCACCAATATTGAAGTATTTACATTTCGCCAATATTTAACCAATATTGGTAACGAATATTGCGCCAATATTGGCATGAAATATTGCAACAATATTGGGGTGTTTACATTTTGTAAATATTTAACCAATATTGGTAACGTATATTGCGCCAATGTTGGGGTGAAATATTGCACCATTATTGGCATGAAATTTTGCACCAATATTAGGGGTTTATATTTCGCCAATATTTAACCAATATTGGTAACGTATATTGCGCCAATATTGGCATGAAATATTGCAACAATATTGCGATATTTATATTTTGCCAATATTTCACCAATATTGGTAATGAATACTGCGCCAATATTGGGGTGAAATATTGCACGAATATTGGCGTGAAATATTGCACCAATATTGAGGTATTTGCATTTCGCCAATATTCAACCAATATTGGTTGCGAATATTGCGCCAATATTGGCATGAAATATTGCACCAATATTGGGTTATTTACATTTCGCCAATATTTAACCAATATTGGTAACGAATATTGCGCCAATATTGGCATGAAATATTGCAACAATATTGGGGTGTTTACATTTTGTAAATATTTAACCAATATTGGTAACGTATATTGCGCCAATGTTGGGGATAAATATTGCACCATTATTGGCGTGAAATTTTGCACCAATATTAGGGGTTTATATTTCGCCAATATTTAACCAATATTGGTAACGTATATTGCGCCAATATTGGCATGAAATATTACAACAATATTGCGATATTTATATTTTGCCAATATTTCACCAATATTGGTAATGAATACTGCGCCAATATTGGGGTGAAATATTGCACGAATATTGGCGTGAAATATTGCACCAATATTGAGGTATTTACATTTCGCCAATATTCAACCAATATTGGTTGCGAATATTGCGCCAATATTGGCATGAAATATTGCACCAATATTGGGTTATTTACATTTTGCCAATATTTAACCAATATTGGTATCGAATATTGCGCCAATATTGGTATGAAATATTGCAATAATATTGGGTTGTTTACATTTTGCCAATATTTTACCAATATTGGCAACGAATATTGCGCCAATATTGGCATGAAATATTGCAATAATATTGGGGTGTTTACATTTTTCCAATATTTAACCAATATTGGTAACGTATATTGCGCCAATATTGGGGTGAAATATTGCAGAAATATTGGAATGAAATATTGCACCAATATTGGGGTGTTTACATTTCGCCAATATTTAGCCAATATTGGTAACGTATATTGCGCCAATATTGGCAAGCAATATTGCAACAATATTGGCAAGCAATATTGCAACAATATTGGCGTGTTTACATTTCGCCAATATTTAACCAATATTGGTAACGTATATTGCGCCAATATTGGGTTGAAATATTGCAGAAATATTGGGGTGAAATATTGCAGAAATATTGGCGTGAAATATTGCACCAATATTGGGGTGTTTACATTTCTCCAATATTTAGCCAATATTGGTAAGGTATATTGCGCCAATATTGGCATGCAATATTGGGACTATATTGGGGTGTTTACATTTTGCCAATATTTAACCAATATTGGTAACGAATATTGCGCCAATATTGGAATGAAATTTTGCACCAATATTGGGTCGTTTGCATTTTGACAATATTTAACCAATATTGGTAACGAATATTGAGCCAATATTGGGATGAAATATTGCATTAATATTGGGTTTTTTACATTTTGACAATATTTAACCAATATTGGTAACGTATATTGCGCCAATATTGGCGTGTTTATATTTTGCCAATATTTTTAAACAATGCTGCGCCAATATTGGAATAAAATATTGCAACAATGTTGGGTGTTTTACAATTTGCCAATATTTAACCTATATTGGCAACGAATATTATGCCAATATTGGCATGAAATATTGCAAAAATATTGGGGTGTTTACATTTTTTCAATATTTAACCAATATTGGTAACGTATATTGCGCCAATATTGGGTTGAAATATTGCAGAAATATTGGCGTGAAATATTGCACCAATATTGGGGTGTTTACATTTTGCCAATATTTAACCAATATTGGTAACGAATATTGCACTAATATTGGTATGAAATATTGCAATATTATTTTGGGGTGTTAGCATTTTGCCGATATTTAACCAACATTGGTAAACAATGTTGGGCCAATATTGGTATGAAATATTACTACGAAATTATGTACCGACAAATGGAGTAAAATATAGATGTAATATTTCATGAAATATTGTCTAAATATCGGCAAAATGTAAACATCCCAATATTGAGGCACTATTTTATGCCAATATTGGGGCAATATTTTATGCCAATGTTGGGGCAATATTTTATGCCAATATTGGGGCAATATTTTATGCCAATATTGGCGCGCTGCAAATATTGGCTAAATAAGGGCAAAATGTAAACACCCCAATATTGGAGCAATATTTCATGCCAATATTGCGCCAAGATGCCAATATTGCTCCAAGATATAGCCAATATTGGCCCAATATTGTTTGGCTACTGGGGTTGTTGAGTGATTTGCAGCAAAAACGTAATCAACACCCTGTTATATCCAGTACAAACTAAATCTAAAATTTTAGGAAAATCCAAGCACTAGTTCTTGAGATATGGCTATTGTAAAAAATGTGAATAATGCATCATAGCAGCGCCACCTGTTGAACGATATACACCAAAATCTAATCAAATCAAGTTTATATCAGAATCTAAAATTTGTGAAATTCCGTGCATTAGTTCTTGAGATAGAGTGCCCACAAAATTTTTGTCACATACAGACTGACTGACTAACAGACTGACGGACAGACATTTTGTAAAAACATGTTTTTCGGGTTCTTTGATCCCTAAAACATGTAAAACCGTTCGGAAATTTTCACAAATCCAATATTATTCTTGTAAAGACAGAAGAAAGTAAAAATATACACAGAAAATTTGGTTCAGTTTCATCCGTAACTTCATACACTTTTCGATGGTACAATGGCGACAAACACAGGCATTTTCTATAAACATCCTTTAGTGATTTCTGGCCCCTAATATGTATAACATATTCGAAAATCGGAAGACGAAAATAAAATTCGATTACAATATTTTCTTCTATTGTGGATAGAAGAAACTAATAAAGGAATTAAACAAAAACATGATTTGTAGAGCAAATAATAATAATTAAAAAAAGAAAAATGATTTTCCTACATTATTTAAACCCGTGAAAGGGCAAGTATTAAGGTAGTATATTATTCAGTTAGTTCTATATTTAATGTTAAATTTTTGTAACAAATAAGTTAAACCGATTGAATATTAAAAAATATATATGAAACTTAAAAACTGTGATATTTAAGCGCCTCAAATCTTAGATTACGTTCAAACGAAATCGAAATAAATCTTAGGCCTTTTTAAAATTTTGTAATTTAGATATGTCTTATAATTTTGTTTACACCTATCGTAAACATAATACACAATCTGCAGTTCACTGGGTGACTGAACCAATAGTTGATTAAATAAAGTCGGTGCTACAGGTTTTTTTAAAATTATATTTCGTATCTTTTAAGTTTTAGAAGTAAACTAATATAATTGTTACAACGCTTAATGAATATCCTATGATGGGCAAAAAGGAAATTTGCTGAAATTAAACAGCAACAATAATTATGAGTAAATAGTTTCTTTAATTGCCATTTTCCCAGTAGCTGATCAATCAAAGAAATCGAACAAATCAGTCGAAAATTCAAAAATTAATCTTTAAAGTATCATGTTTAAGCTGTGATTTACAATAATTGATATAGAAACTATTATTTGAAATAAGCAAGGTGGAAGTGGATTATTTTAACTGGCCGTAATTATTTCTAGCTAATAAAAAACTAAATTTTTCATCTATAATGATAAAGAAAGAAGTTTGTGTATGAGTGTGTCGACAGTGTTCTGAAGAGACCAATGCAAGTAGAGCTAATTTTTTTATTTTTTTTTTTGGGGGGGGGAGGGGAAGGAGGGGAAGGTACTATTATTATGAAGATTTGCACCTAAAAGTCCGATTTTCGATTTTTTATTTAATTTTTTAATCAACTTTTAGTGTTTTATTATGTTTCGAGGCGATTTTTCCATACTAATTATAGGAATATGATTTCATTCTTCTAAAATAATATGGTAAATTTTGTTCTCTTTTTAATAAAATTTATTCGGAATTCGTACAGCGGTTTTTGAATTTTTAGCGAATTTTTTTAATGAGATTTTTAGTTATTTGAAACATTTTGCGGCTGTATATTTTTATATTCGTAAGAGAAATTTTGTTTCAAACCTTTAACCTAATGTACAAAATTTTTTCTGCATTACGACTTTTGAATTTTAGAAATTTGTAATGCGATTTCCAATTTATTGCGTGAGCCACCGACCGGTGGCTTACTAAATATATTCCATTTTGTGCTGCGTTTGTAGCCTTGCAAACATGTAATAGTGAAAAATTCCAGGCTGGTGTTGTTCCGGTGGTTTAGTCCGTAGAACGTCAGTGCGCTATACTGATGGTCCGGTTTCGATTCCTGTCATGGAAACTTTTCCACTAGATTGTCATTTACGCCTATAAGCAATTAAAAAAATTTTGAAATTTGATTTTCATTTGAAATAAATATAGACTTTTATTAATGATTGCTTTTCAGAGAGCTGATACTGAATCCACTGATACAGCTTTCTGGTAATCTTAACTATACACATTCGTTAATTATTTATTGGACTTGGGAATAGCATATCGCCATTGTGATATCTAATCGATGGTAATTGTAAGTAGAAATTATATTTATGCGAATATCTAATTTTAATTCATTTTCAGGTTTTTTGCATTTAACTGACTCCGTTCCATCCCATGTTGATACCAACAAATGTAAAAAACGAAACGGAGCTTTTCCCAAGCCTGGAAGTTTCTGCAGATCCTACTACAGCTGCAGAAACTGGATTCCGGAAGAATTTACGTGTCCCCGAGACGAACACTTCTTTCCAGAAAAGGGATACTGTGTAGAACCTGAAAGGTACCCTTGCTTTGAAAGTAAGTAGCCGATTACAAACTAGTAGCACTTGCTAATACACCTCGGCAATCCTATTGCTTAAAAAGTATAATTTTATGGATTTACAAGCTGCTGTCTCAGTAAATTATTGCGCGATCAAGGACCGAAAAAATTTTCTGGAATGATCGGATAATTCAAAAAGCTTTGTGGAAATTGTTATCTGTATTCATTTATTTTTGTGAGAAATATATTTCTGTTGTTTAGCGAAATATTTAGAAATTTAATTGGTTTAATTAATTAAAGAGATTGTTTTAAATTACCTTTTTTCTTTATATAGCCTTAATTTATAATTTTCTTCCATAATCGTGTAGGGAAAATGCCTAATTGTGAGTTGTGGATTGTGGTGGTACCGAAACAACATTACTAAATTTACTGTTTTCTTCTTTTTTTTTTTTTTTTTTTTTTTTTTTTCGATGAACTGATGTTTGTAGACGATAGCACTACTGTTCACTCATTAAATACTTCACTTCACCGTATGCCACATTTGGCACATACCTAAAAACAGTCTAATTCTCATTATGTGCAGCGCCGTGCGACTGGGGGGGGAGGCGGTCGACCCGGGCGCTCAGGTTTGGGGGGCACCGAATTTATACTACCAACGTCATTTTTGGCCTGCTACAAGAAAAAGTTGGGGGAGGGGGCACCAAATTCTAATTTTGCCCCCAATTTTCTCTTCGCACACCCCTGATTATGTGCCGTGAATTTCACCACTATAAGTAACTAAACAAGAACAGTCCAAAGAATGGAATTGAAGTTATTTTGCTTATGTCAAATGGCTGCATTTGACAATAAAGTTAGAATTTTTTTTCGGAAACAAAAAAGATTTTCGATCAAGCTATTAGGGGAAAACTTACTTTTATTATTTTTACTGAATATTAAAAAAAAAATTATGTAAAGAAAGTTGAAGAGTGTTAAGCAGATAAAATTAATTTAAGTCCATTTAATTTTAAAATATAGCAACAGAATATCTAAAAACTCCAATTGTGTATATAGGCATAGATGCTAACATCTTTATAATTATTCCGGGGTCTGATCCAAAACAAGCATGTTTTAAACCGAAATAAAAAACATGTAAGGAATTGTGTCTTGTTACGATAAGGCACATTTTAGATTTTAGTTTGAAATCCTTGCTAAAATAAAATTCCTGGTTGAAAACGTTTTCGTCTTGTATCAGACTCCGGAAAAATTAAGAAATGTTGGCATCTATGGTATAGGATACACGATATAAAATACCAAATTTTAGCTGAAAATCTGAAAATAAATTTTTTTTCATTACTTTTCCCATTATTAGACCGATATATAGATTTCAAATATTATTTTTTCATTAAAATAGAAGAAATCGTGTAATGAAGGTTAAATAATTTTAGTCATTGATATAAATCTTCGTTGTACTTTCAATTTTAATATTCCTTATAACCTTATTCCATATTGCCAGACTGTTTCATATTACCCAAAAAGCACTATTCTTTCTTTTAAATCTAAATCTTGATATATATTTTTTTTGTTCCACTTTAAATGCATTAAAATACTTTAAAAATAGTCATATCTTGTACATTAATACCTTTCAATGTATTTTAGTTCTTTATATTGACTTATACGAAAAAAAATGCAAATGGCATTCATTCCATAATATCCGAATTTCATCGATAAGTATTTAAGTTTTGTTTTATGTTACAGGAATGTGGTGATATATAGGTATGTTTTTTTCTTGCAGAACCCAAACATAAGGAATGTCCTTCTCCAAACGGATTTTTCTTGATACCAAAGACAGATTGTAAAGAATATTACGATTGTTGTAATGGCGTACCCACGAAGAAAACATGTTCAAAAGGCCTCCTTTTCAATCAAGAAAGAGGGATTTGCGATTGGGAAGAACTTGTGACCTGTCCAGACAAAGGTAATAAACATTTCATTCCTACAACGCGAAACGCCGTCAACGCGGGACAGCCGTCATCGCCATAATTTCACACTCGTGCGAATTTGCACTTGTCAAAATTTCATATCTTCTGCGTTTTTAGAAACATGCTTCAATTAATGTTCATTTTTCATTAACAAAACAAAGTCTTTAAGAAAAAGAAATACCCCAGTTCGATACCTCATTAAATGTATAGGAATCATGTGTAATATTTTATCATCATTGTGTCGAAGATCTCAGCTTTCGCTGACCGTTAGCAATAAGTAAGGAAAGCTTGCAGAGCTCATTATTTTTAGCTGAACTTACAAAAAACAGAAGCCGATCATAAAACACAATAACCAAGGCCGGAAAAAGATTAAAGATACTCCAATGTGGCATTAAAAGATGTTTAATAAAAGTTTAAGTATAGCACAAATGTGGCCTGGGAGTGACCCGCAGTGATATCAAGACATCGTTGATGTTACATGCTCAACGACGCAAAGAAGAATGACTAAAAACTCATGATACATAATACATTACATGGCTTGCAGTTTTAACCAAAATAACGACTTTTTGACATGCAGTTTTTTTCCAAATCTTTCGTGAATTGACGATAAATGTGCTAGGAGATACAGACATGTGAGGAGCGTTCGGGTTAAAACATTTTTCAAATATTTTAGAAAGCGTTAAAAATGTTTTTAAAATGTAAAATTCTGTTGTTTAATAAATGTAAAGTACATCACAGATTTTTTCTTTTTTTTTTTTTTTTTTTTTTAAATCGTGAATTTGCAGAATGCGCTTTTCCAAATGGGCAGTTTCTAAAACGAAATAATGATTGCAAAGAATATTATGACTGCAGTAATGGAGAACCCACAGCGAAAAATGCCCTCAGTGTTTGATTTGCAACCACAAATCAAGAATGTGCAATTGGTCAGAATTTGTGACTTTCCCTGACGATGGTACAGCAACATTTTAATCAACTTAAAAAACCTTTTCAAATATATTGGAAGAAGTTTAAAACGTTTACAAAATATGGAATGTTGTTGTTTAATTGGTCATAGATTTTTGCAATCTTTTTTTTTTTTTTTTTTTTTTTTTTTTCTTTTTTCAGATCATGAATATGAAGAATGTCCTATTCCAAATGGGCTATTTTTAAAACTAAATAGTGGTTGCAAAGAATATTATGACTGCAATAATGGAATACCCACAGCGAAAAAATGCCCTCAGGATTTGCTTTTCAACCAAAAATCAAGAATGTGCGATTGGTCAGAACTTGTGACTTGCCCTGATGATGGTACAGCAACATTTTAACGAACTTAAAACACCTTTTCAAATATATTGAAAGAAGTTTAAAACGTTTACAAAATATGGAATGTTGTTGTTTAATTGACATAAAGTACATCATAGATTTTTGCAATCTTTTTTTTCTTTTTACAGATCATGAATCTGAAGAATGTCCTATTCCAAATGGGCTATTTTTAAAACCAAATAGTGGCTGTAAAGAATATTATGACTGCAATAATGGAATACCCACAGCGAAAAAATGCCCCCAGGGTTTGCTTTTCAACCAAAAATCAAAAATGTGCGATTGGACAGAACTTGTGTCTTGCCCAGATGATGGTACAGCAACATTTTTATTAACTTAAAGGAAATTTTGTCAAAAATCTAAACCTTGTATTTTTTGCGTAAAATAAATTTAGAAATCTATATTATTTCGTAAAAATCCAAATGTTAAAAATAGGTGAAAAAAGGCTCCTTGCTCCATTCATTTCACTTCATTTTATTCTATTTGAGTTCGTTTCACTTTGAATGAATCAAAGTTGCAATCTAAAAATTCAATTCTAATTCAAATCTCAAAATTGTTTGAGTTTTTTCAAATCACCAGTATGATCAAAATGCTAAAACTTCAACATACTACCTCTGACAAAAAAGTTCGGTGAATGAATTCAAAACAGCCGATTTGGTAACTCTGGGGAAACAAAATGCTGCACCTACATAGCGGCAAGTGTTGACTATCTTCCACCACCGTTGTTCAGTTGAGTGTCGTTTATGATCTGTGTAAGACGTGCTTTACTAAATGCTTGTTCAGTGTGTTGGTTCTTAATTGAGAACAGGAAAATGAACGAACAAAAGATCTGTTTAAAGTTTGGTTGTAAGCTTTGCAAGGCACCGAAAGAAATTCATGAGGGCTGGTGCAAATTGAACATCCACCATACTCGCCAGATCGCAATCCTTGAGACTTCTTCCTATTTCTACGACTCAAACTCTCTTTGAAAGAGATTTGACCATATTGCTGACATTCAACGAAACGTGACGGAGCTTTGGAACTCCATCCTAAAAGAAGACTTCTTGCAAATTTCCCAGGACATGTATAGCAGATATCAGCGGTGCATAGTTATGGGAGGTGACTATTTCGAAGGCTGATATGGTAACTTTCATTAACATTTCATCTACATTAATATTACAGGACTATTCACCGAACTTTATTGTCAGAGGTAGTATATTTCTCAATTAATTTTTTTTTTTTTTTTTTTTTTTTATGGCGCATTTTATAAATTTAAGTGCTTTATTTTCTGTAACATAAATAGCTTATTAAAAAAAATATTAATAATAGCAAATACTTACTTTTACACTATTTTTATATTCGTCATGATTATTTGTTATTTGTTTTCTCTTAAATTGAGTAACTTTTTGAATTATAATCTTTATTTTTATAATGTATGAAATTGTTTATTTATGTTTATGTTAAGAGCTATTAGTTTGATGATCAGACAAAGTGCGATAGTTGTATATTTTGATTTGCTAGATATTTTTTATGTTGAAGTAGATCATATTTAATGAATAATGCGCAGTTTCGAAGCCCTAAATAACTTTCCTCTTTCCTATAGAAAATGTCAAAGTTCAAGGCTGCGAATGCCATTTTTCATGAAAAGTGAAATGCTAGTATGTTTGAAGTTCCATATCTCTGGCAAGCAACAACATCCCAACAATTTTTTAGCATTAACTGTTAGTATAACATTAACTGTCTATTAAAATTTTGTTGTTTCCATGGTGCATTGTTATTTTATACTATTATGTTGTCATAAAATACAATCAAAATGACATTTTTGTCCATTTTCCGCATTTAATATCTTATTTAAGCAATAGTACCCCAAACTTTTTCTTATAGAATATGAAAGTGTACTACTAGGACAAGCTAAATAATATAATACTGCATGGAGGTATTGTTGCTGTTAGCAGATATAATCTGTTAAATATTCACAATTTTCAAAATCTGCAACATTTAAATTAGTGTTATCTAAAAAGAAAGCGTCACGGTTGAATGAAACAAAATAAAGCATGCAGTACTTGAACATATGTACAAGAACATGAAAAAAAAAAAAAAAAAGAAATGAGTTTTCTTAATATTTTTAGAAAAAAAAAAATCACAGCATCTTCAAACAAACAATATCAGTGATCACATTTCTCTCCTATCAGAAAATGAAATATCCCATTTCTCTTTCGGAAGTTGAAAGAAAAAATGTATATTCAATATTCTTACAGGGAAAAAACATAGAAAGAGGATACTTAGATTGCCATACTCTTTAATGGCAGAAATGTTTAGATTAAACATTGCGATTATTTTAACTTAAAAATAGCGGTGTTTATCCTATATGTTCAATTTAATGTACGTAAAAAAGAGAATCAGTTACGCGATTAAAAAAACATATTCAGAATAGAATTTATTTACGGTAAATGTGTGAAAAGTCATTACTTATTAAAAAGAATGTTTTGCTGCCTTTTATTAATCTCCTAAGTCCCAATGCCGCCTCGAAAAGACTGAGGGAGATTGGCGCCGGTTGTATTTGATCTGTGGATCTAGTGATCAGAAGCGAGAACGTTAGCGTCAAACAAAAGGCGAAGCCAGTTACTTTCAGCTAGTAACTTGCTTTTATACTGATCGAGAACGCTACAGGAGTATTCCCCCAATGAGAAAGACGTATTGCTGACATCTGACGAGCGATATGCACTCGTGAATGAATGCTGCCGTACACATAGTGTGATGCGTGGACAGGCTTTGCGTTGAGAGATTTTGTTTGGTGCTGCCATCTGTTGATGATGAGGTGAGTTGACTGCTGTGCACTGGTTGTTGATGAGAGAGTTGCGTGGTTGTCCGGGTCACCAATGAGGGAGATTGGCGCCGGTTGTATTTGATCTGGGGTTTTCGTGATCAGGAAGCGAGAACGTTACGTCAAGCAAAAGACCAAGCCAGTTACTTTCAGCTAGTAATTCGCTTTTATACTGATCGAGATAACTACAAGACACCAAAGTGCAAAATTAATTTAAATGTTTCTAGAATTGTTAAAACAACTTCCAGGCTTTTTAAATAAATGTTTGCAGATCATAAACATTCATTTATAGACTGATACACCTTTGGAAATATTTTATAATAATTTTAAACTATTTTTTGTAGTTCAACGAAACATATTTGTCTCAGGACTGAGGAGGTTAAGTATAATAGACATTGTTCAATTATAAATATTCTTTTAAATCTTTTTCCAACCGTCAAACTCTATTTCTGCAGGCGAGTCGAGAGTCGAGTCAACATGTAGGCTCAGATTCGACTCTGCAAAATGAGCCGAAAAGCTCATGTCAATAAAAACTAGAGTCATGTCTGTATTCCGACAACCTGTTGCCGCCAGTACCATCGTTTGATTTATATTCGAATTATTTGAACAAAGTGTATTTTTAAAAATATATTGATTTTCTGATAACAGTGTAGAAAACTGCGTATATATATATATATATATATATATATATATATTTTATCCCAAATCATTTTTTTGTTATTTACGTTCAAAATGGGTTAGTCATTTACTGGACACAATGTATATGAAGTGTGTAAGATTAGTTCACTCAAATGGGACACATAAATGAATTCAATTGCAATTCTATATATGGGAAGAAATTGTTTTTCAAGTATTTTAATGAGATTACGTTATTTCAAACCTATTGAAACTGATATAAATCACTCAATTTCATCTCGATTACGTTAGAACAGGACATTCACAACAACTTTTTATTCATTTAAGGGTCACACAAAAGAATTCGGTTACAGTATTGTCTTTGAATAATAATTGTTGGAGTGTGCGTTTTAAAATTCAGTATGTGTTTTTAAATGTGACTTTTTTTTATGTTGATTGTTATATATAGATTCTGTATCTCATTTACAGGATTGTACAAAAGTATTTACATACAATTCTTCTTATTTGAGAAAATTGCTGATGGGGAATTTTCAACTGAGGTTTCTACTTCTTAAATAAGCTAAATTTTGGCATGCATGTAGTTTATAGGTGTAAATCTATATATCATATACAAGGCTGATGAAAAAAATTGAATAACTTTCCGATTGCAGCTGAGAATAGCTAAAACTGGGTCTTCAATTGAATAAACGCTTCCATGTAGTAGAGGTGTGCACCGGCCCGGTCCGCGGGCCGGCGGAATTAAAATGCTTTTTTCAACGAGCCGGGCAGGCAAAAAAATTGAACGTGCCAGGCCCGGCCGGTAAAAAAATTTTGCTGGTCTGCAGCCCGTTATAAAAAGTTTAGCAGAGACAATAAAACATGAGTTATTTTCAATGAATATGTCTTTAACGAGAATTAGTATAAATGTGCTAATTTGACAACTAGTTGATGACACTAGTTTGACAACATCAATACAGAAGTGTAACTTGTATAGTGTAGAGATCGGAATCGGACAGTTACATTGTGTATAACTTGGGCTTAATATATTTTTAGCAGACTCGTGCTGGGCCGAGATCAGGTTTGCATTCTTTTTCTACATATAGATAAGCTGAGCTGGAACTAGACTTAATTTCTCTCATGATGTGTAGGGCTAACATAATTTGTAAAATTATTAATAGTGCTAAAGAAGTTATGTTAACGTAATCTTTGGATATATACTCCTGGGTGTTTCTTAAATTCACTTCTCAACAGCACGAAAGTTTGACGCATCTTCTAACTAATCTTTTACTGTAAAAGTATAAAATTGACAAGCCTGATTATTAAAGGGTTTTGGTATCGAATAGCCGCTTTCATTTTTGGTAAATAAGATAATTGCATAATCTTGTTGAGATATAAGAAATTCTTGTCAAATGGTTGCAGATTTTTCTGCTTTTCCATGCTGTCGCTTCCGGAAATTCAATTTAAAACTCTAACTTTGACAGTATTTTCTTAAATTGCTTGTATCAAAAAATAGATAATGCCATTCGAGTACATAGTTTCAGAATAGAAATACTTGCTAATCTTATGCATTTCCAAAAAAATAATGAATTCAAAAATGTTTCAGAAAGTATCTCTTTTAGATATGAAGATGAATTTGGATTTGGAATCTTTAATAAAATGATATAGAAATATTTTCATAAAGCTACTTTTATAAGCATTTAACGAAAAAATAAAGCAGGACGCGTTTCGAGCCTCAACAATAACAGCTCTTCATCAAATGAACCAAGACGAGTTCGTAAGGGTACAGAATAGCTCGAAACGCACCCTGCTTTGTTTTTTCGTTTAATGATGATTTTTATAAAGTGTATTATTCTGATTATAAATTATCGCCAGTGTCATCGGTGTTTTTTCACTACTTTTATTACACAGTTTCAAGAGTTACGATATTTTTAACTTTCTTTTTTTTTCTTTTATTCTAAACCATATTAATTTTTTAATGAATCTTTATTTGAATGTTGAAAGTCTAAAAATCTAAGTAATCATTAATGTTGCTAATGTGTATTTCCTGTAAAATGTAATGTAAAATCATTCCATAGATATGTATGCAGTATTCTTATAAGGAATCTTAATTATAAAATAAAAATCTGATATTTTTAGAAATAGTAAAAATTCTGTCGGGCCATAACGGGCCGGGCCGGGCCTGTTTTCACTAATTTCTGTACGGGCCTTGCCTAAAAATGAAAAATATAAGGGCCGAGCTTTTTTGTTTTACAACGGGCCGAGCCGGGCCGAAAAAACTTTCCTACAGGCCTGGAAATTCCGGCCCGTTCAGATCTCTACCGTGTAGTTGAATTATACAAAATATTCTAATTTTTTAAATAGTGCAGTTTTGTTACGATTTTTTGAATATGTTGGGAAGTTTTTATAATCTATCAATAAATCTTGACGCAGGATTTTTTTTCTTTCTTGTTTTACCTTAGATCAGTGTGATCCAAATCCGTGCAAGAACAATGGGATGTGTAGCGTTACAAACGGGAAAGTCACTTGTTCCTGCAAAGATCCATTCACTGGAGAAAGATGTGAAAAAGGTATAAAGTATAGTTTTATTTTATATTGTAATATGATGGTTCTTTAAGAGTTATATGCATTTCGCAAAAAGAAAATATTTCCAATACATATAAAAACAACTTTTTTCTTTGTTTGTCCACATTTTTTATTCTTTACTGCTTTAGATCGGTGTGATCCAAATCCTTGTAATAATAATGGGACATGTAGCGTTACTAATGGTAAAGTCACTTGTTCCTGCAAAGGTCCTTTCACTGGAGAAAAATGTGAAATAGGTATAAAGCATAGCTTTATTTTATATTTTAACGTGATGTTTCTTTAAGAGTAATAACATTTCGTGAAAAGAAAATATTTGTGAATACATATAAAAACAACTTTTTTATTTGTTTGTCCACATTTTCATTTTTTTCTGTTTTAGATCAGTGTGATCCAAATCCTTGTTATAATGATGGGACATGTAGCGTTACTAATGGGAAAGTCACTTGTTTCTGCAAAGATCCATTCACTGGAGAAAAATGTGAAAAGGGTATAAAGCATATTTTCACTTTATATTTTAACGTAATAATTTGTTATGAGTTTTACACGCTTGTTGGGAAAAAATTATTTGAAAAGTAGTATTTCATAAAAAATTACATTTTTATTTATTTATTTTTTTTAAATTAATGTCAATCAACTCTTTGTCTTAATAATGGATTGTATCGTGTAAAAAACAGGAAAGTTATTTGCATTTGTAAAGATCCTTTTATCGGAGACAAAAGTGAAATTAGTAAGAATTCTGTTTTGTTATGTTCGATTTGTGAATAATCAGATTCGTAGTGGAGTATAAATATAGATTAATTCAGAATTTATCGTTCAAATTTGATAGGAAGCAAGAAATAGAAAAACAACAACAACCATGATTTCATGTAGGAAAGTATAATCGCAAAAGTGCGCATGACACAGTAAAAGGAGCTCGTTTGTTTAAATCTATGCATATTCGCAGATTTTTAAAATTATTATTCCAGGAAGCTGTCTTCATCAGACTGTTTGCACCAGTAAAGCTCAGGCCACATTTTCAACTAACAAAAATTTGGCTAATTTCATGAGCTTTACAGGTAATCTGATTCCATTTCTTTTCTACGGACTTTTTTTATGTAGAAAATATTTTCCAATTTGTTACTGTAACATTTTTTTAGATCAAGCTCTACTTTTCTCTCTGGTTATTAGTTTTTTATATGATATGATTAATTTATTACATTTTTATTAATAAATGACTATTTCAAGAAAGTCAAAACAATCGGTCTTATTCTACCGGTGTAGTAAAACCGCCTGTATGTACATAGAAAATCTTATGGAAAAATTAGAAATTAAGAATTTCTTTTAAAGAGAAGCAAAATAGTTTATTTTGGAGCTTTAAATAAGGAACTAAACTAAAAATATTTTAATTGTAAGTCTAATGATTTAATGTTTAAAAGTAAAAGAATAATTATCTTCAATACAATTTGAAAATGTTAAAAAAGAGGTTCTCCTCTTCATCAGCATTATAAAAAACATAATTACTCTTTTACCATGTATTTTTGGCTGCCTTTTCTTCTAAAGTACTATTTAGAGTCTCTTGAATAATTGTGTTCTAATATTCTATTTTATCCTAGAATGACGATAACAAAGTAAGTCATAATGTTGCATCTATAAATGTAAACAAAAGTTTCATCGTGGGGAATAACTCTTTTTAGCTCACAGGCTATCATAGCCTGAGAGCTTATGTGCCCGTCCGTTCTGTATGTATGTGCGTATGTGCGTAACGCGATAACTCATGATAAAAATATCGGATCCACTTGAAATTTTGTATGTAGGTATATCCTGACAAGGCGCTTCCCTGATTAGTTTTTGGAGTTCATTCGATATGTATAAGAGGGGGAACGGGGGGCTCATGCCCCCCGTTAGTTGATATAAATGGGATTTTCATGCAGAATTAAGTTTTCGTTCAAAATTTAGATTAGGATCATTCTGATGAGGCGATTCCGTGACTGTTATTAGGTGTTCATTGAATAAGTATAAATAGGGGGACAGGGGTTCTAATGCCCCCCCCCCCTTAATTTATAGAAATGGGATTTTCATGCAGAATTAAGTTTTCGTTCAAAATTTAGATTAGGATCATTCTGATGAGGCGATTCCGTGACCGTTATTAGGTGTTCATTGAATAAGTATAAATAGGGGGAACAGGGGTTCTAATGCCCCCCCCCCCCGTTAGTTGATATAAATGGGATTTTCATGCAGAATTAAGTTTTCGTTCAAAATTTAGATTAGGATCATTCTGATGAGGCGATTCAGTGACTGTTATTAGTTGTTCATTGAATAAGTATAAATAGGGGGAACAGGAGTTCTAATGCCCCCCCCCCCCGTTAGTTGATATAAATGGGATTTTCATGCAGAATTAAGTTTTCGTTCAAAATTTAGATTAGGATCATTCTGATGAGACGATTCCGTGACTGTTATTAGGTGTTCATTGAATAAGTATAAATAGGGGGAACAGGGGTTCTAATCCCCCCCCCCCCGTTAGTTGATATAAATGGGATTTTCATGCAGAATTAAGTTTTCGTTCAAAATTTAGATTAGGATCATTCTGATGAGACGATTCCGTGACTGTTATAAGGTGTTCATTGAATAAGTATAAATAGGGGGAACAGGGGTTCTAATCCCCCCCCCGTTAGTTGATATAAATGGGATTTTCATGCAGAATTAAGTTTTCGTTCAAAATTTAGATTAGGATCATTCTGATAAGGCGATTCCGTGACTGTTATTAGGTGTTCATTGAATAAGTATAAATAGGGGGAACAGGGGTTCTAATGCCCCCCCCCCCCCGTTAGTTGATATAAATGGGATTTTCATGCAGAATTAAGTTTTCGTTCAAAATTTAGATTAGGATCATTCTGATGAGGCGATTCCGTGACTGTTATTAGGTGTCCATTGAATAAGTATAAATAGGGGGAACAGGGGTTCTAATGCCCCCCCCCCCGTTAGTTGATATAAATGGGATTTTCATGCAGAATTAAGTTTTCGTTCAAAATTTAGATTAGGATCATTCTGATGAGGCGATTCCGTGACTGTTATTAGGTGTTCATTGAATAAGTATAAATAGGGGGAACAGGGGCTCTAATCCCCCCCCCCGTTAGTTGATATAAATGGGATTTTCATGCAGAATTAATTTTCGTTCAAAATTTAGATTAGGATCATTCTGATGAGGCGATTCCGTGACTGTTATTAGGTGTTCATTGAATAAGTATAAATAAGGGGAACAGGGGTTCTAATGTCCCCCCCCTTAATTTATATAAATGGGTTTTTCAAGCAGAATTTTCAGATTTCGTTCAAATCTCTGAATAGTTTTGGAAGTTTAATGGTTAAGTATAAAAGAGGGGGATAACTCTTTTTAAACTATATAAATGCTAAGTGGGTTTTTATTAAGAATTATCTAATTTGCTCTGAATTTTGGATATAGATTTTTTATATGATAAAGCATGTCTTTGATAGTATAGGAGGTTCAATGATTAAGTATAAAAAAAGAGAAAAGGAGAGAGCTGTTTCCCCTTCTTAATTTTTTTTTCGAACGGAATTAACCCTTGAAAATATAAAGCTTTAATGTGCAATTAGTATTTGTAGCCTGTGAGCTCAATGCCTTCAGTTTAACTGGGCAGTATTCTTTATTTAAATATAAAATAAACATAAATAATATTAAAATTTATAAAATACAATGTTATAAAAAGTTCCCATAACTTTATATGTGTTCAAATCTAAAATTTTGAAAACTATCAAACATTGAAACAAAATATGATGAAAAAAACTTACACCGCAAAAACTACGCAAATGTAAGTATCCAGATATCCTAATGACAGTTTCTTCGTTTTATCTAGAGCTAAGTATTTCATCCAATAGCCGCGAGAATCCAGTTCAAATTAAACAAAACTGAGTTAGAGTTATTTATTTTTAACTCAACTATGCAATTTTACTCCACGTTTTTCCTATATTTTTCACAATAAGCTGATATACATCTAACATGTGGTGCAGCAAGGTAAACGTTCAAGCAGCTATGCGACTGCATGAAAAGCATTACTGCAACTGAAACCGCCGAATACCTAATCATAAAAATGTTTTTTGTATATCATAACAGTAAAAAATTAAGCCATTTGACGCGGTAAAATGTGAGATAGTGGGAAAAGCCTATGGACACGAACATCCTTGTCAAGAACCTACAGTTTGTCGATAAATGTCGATAAATGTCGTCCATGTGCCAGCACACGGTATCTGCAACGTAGTTTAGTATACCTAAGTCAACAGTGTGTCGGACACTGCAAGGAAAATGTTTAAATATACTTTTAACCACCAAAAAGTGCAGTTGGTTCAAACATACAGTTGTTGCCAGCGTGTGGAATTTTGTCAATGCTACCTGCAGAAAACTGCTGTGGATCCCGTTTCTCAGCGTCTCTCCGTTTCACTGATGAAGCTTCATTCACTCGTGAAGATGTTTTAATGCATCACACGCCGTATTTGTAAGCATCCGACAAAGCGCTACAAGAGGGCATGTGTGCAACAAAGTTACACACAATCATCCCGACTGGATGGCTCAAAATAGTTGACTTTTTCTGGAAACAGTTTTACCAATTTTATAGAGCAATGGTCCTTTAAATTATTCTCTGAGACATATGGTTCCAATATGACGTCGTGCCAACACTTCATGCGAATTCCGTCTGTGATTACTTAACCAGAACATTTGAAGCTTAATGGAATGGGATGATGGATCAATCTCTTGATTATAAGATAATCAGATTTTGTCCTCATCATTTGTTTGTGAATAATTATTGTGTATGTCATCTGTCATCCCTATTGATAGTGTCGTAGACCTTAAGCACGAATACCCTTTACAGCTTGGCATCCTTCGTGAAATTCCGGGAATTTTACACAACGTTTCTCTATCAATTCAGTGAATTCTTAGCTTTGTATTATTGCAAATGGCTGTAATTTTGAGTGCCTTGAAAAACTCCATATTGTTTATAAAGTATTAAATATTATTTAATGTATTCTTTTATTCTACCGTTTCATTTTTTCAATCTTCCATGCATGTTTCGCCTATCTGCCATTCTTTCCTATGTGAAACAATAGAATTTTTCTGGTTCATTATCTCCTCGCAAAATTTGAACGATCCAATCAGTACCACCCACTAGACAAAGATACAGATGGATTTAATGCTCGATTCATTTGTCAGTTATCAAAGTTTAGCAGTAGAAATATTAGCAATTCCATGAATAACATAACATATAATATAACAATGTACGTTTTTCTTAGGGTCGTTAAGCATAAAAAATTACCACATATCTTTTTCTTTTCTATTTTAGATCAGTGTAATCCAAATCCTTGTTATAATGATGGAACATGTAGCGTTACTAATGAGAAAGTCACTTGTTCCTGCAAAGATCCATTCACTGGAGAAAGATGTGAAATAGGTATAAAGTATAGTTTTATTTTATATTTTAACGTGACGGTTCTTTAAGAGTATATGCATTTCGGGAAAAGAAAATATTTGAGAATACATATAAAAACAACCTTTTTATTTGTTTGTTCACATTTTTATTCTTTTCTGCTTTAGATCGGTGTGATCCAAATCCTTGTAATAATGATGGGTCATGTAGCATTACTAATGGGAAAGTCACTTGTTTTTGCAAAGATCCATTCACTGGAGATAGATGTGAAATAGGTATAAAGCATGGTTTTATTTTATATTTTAACACGATGATTCTTTCAGAGTAATATGAATTTCATCAAAAGAAAAACTTCGTGAATACATTTAAAAGACAACTTTTTCTGTGTTTTTCCACATTTTTATTCTTTTCTAATTTAGATCAGTGTGACCCAAATCCTTGTAATAATGATGGGACATGTAGCGTTACTAATGGGAAAATCACTTGTTCCTGCAAAGATCCTTTCACTGGAGATAGATGTGAAATAGGTATAAAGCATGTTTTTTTTTTATATTTTAACGTGACGGTTCTTTAAGAGTAGTATGCATTTCAGGAAAAGAAAATATTTGAGAATACATATAAAAACAACCTTTTTATTTGTTTGTTCACATTTTTATTCTTTTCTGCTTTAGATCGGTGTGATCCAAATCCTTGTAATAATGATGGGACATGTAGCGTTACTAATGGGAAAGTCACTTGTTTCTGCAAAGATCCATTCACTGGAGATAGATGTGAAATAGGTATAAAGCATGGTTTTATTTTATATTTGAACATGATGGTTCTTTCAGAGTAATATGAATTTCATCAAAAGAAAAACTTTGCGAATACATTTAAAAGACAACTTTTTTCTGTGTTTTTCCACATTTTTATTCTTTTCTACTTTAGATCGGTGTGATCCAAATCCTTGTAATAATGATGGGACATGTAGCGTTACTAATGGGAAAGTCACTTGTTTCTGTAAAGATCCATTCACTGGAGATAGATGTGAAATAGGTATAAAGCATGGTTTTATTTTATATTTGAACATGATGGTTCTTTCAGAGTAATATGAATTTCATCAAAAGAAAAACTTTGCGAATACATTTAAAAGACAACTTTTTTCTGTGTTTTTCCACATTTTTATTCTTTTCTACTTTAGATCGGTGTGATCCAAATCCTTGTAATAATGATGGGATATGTAGCGTTACGAATGAAAAAGTCACTTGTTCCTGCAAAGATCCTTTCACTGGAGAAAGATGCGAAATAGGTATGAAGTATTGTTTAATTTTATATTTAACATGATGGCTCTTTAAGAGTAATATGCATTTAGTAAAAAGGAAATATTTGCGATTACATATTACTTTTTTGTTTGTTTGTTTACATATTTATATTTTCTACTTTAGATCAGTGTGATCCAAATCCTTGTAATAATGATGGGACATGTTTCGTTACTAATGGGAAAGTCACTTGTTCCTGCAAAGATCCTTTTACTGGAGATAGATGTGAAACAGGTATAAAGTATAGTTTTATTTTATATTTTAGCATGTTGATTCTTTAACAGTAATATGCATTTCGTGAAAAGAAAATATTTTTCTCATAATTATAAAAAAAAAACTTTTTTCTTTGTTTGTCCACACTTTTATTCTTTTCTACTTTAGATCGGTGTGATCCAAATCCTTGTAATAATGATGGGACATGTAGCGTTACAAATGAAAAAGTCACTTGTTCCTGCAAAGATCCTTTCACTGGAGAAAGATGCGAAATAGGTATGAAGTATTGTTTTATTTTATACTAGCTGATCCGCCCGTGGCCCGTTATAATAAACTTAAAAAACACTCAACTTTGTGAGATTTTATACCTTTTGGAAACTATTTAATTATGCCTAGTTTAGGGGACTTATTGATTATCGCAACGTTCACAACGAGAACGACCCTCCTTCCGAACAAACCTGGTATCTGGACCCCACATTCATAGTAACATGCACTGGAAGTTACAATCAAACATATAATACCCGAAAAAATAATGTGCCATTAATGTTCGGAAATGTTAGTTGCCGAAGTCTAAGAGGAAATTTCATGATACAGAAAGTAGCCGAATTGTCATCTAAGTTGATTGAAACAAATTCCATTGAAATGATGTCCTTAGAACCCAATTAAAGAATATTTCCTCAAGCGATTGAACTGGCTCACTCCTATAATTTTCACAAATTAATTTTTTAAATTAACACAATATTTAATAAATGAATGAAAACTTTTAACTAATGTTATTTTTAAAGTAACGCGATTTTTAATTTACGGTTGTAGTGAGTAAATGTAAGCTTTAGGCAAGAAGGGGAATACTGTTCAAAAAAATGTGGTAGCTGTGGTAAGAAAAAGGACCAAATCTTTAGGGACATGGTCTTAACAGGAATATAGTTGGTAGTTTTAGCGTAGCTAGAGGACGCTAAAACTATGTTACAGAAAATTGCAATATAATCGGATCATTCCTCAAAAAGCTGCAAAAAGACCCAAAGAAGGAGATTAATGTACAAAATTAGTGGTAGCTGAAGTCTGAGAATTTTTCTGTCGTTCATGCAATAGCTGGAGGACTTAAAAAGTTGTTAGAAAAAAAAGGCTAGTGATTTAAGGGAGTTGTGACAAAGGACAGAAAGGAGGCCAACTGACATTTAAGAGTAGGGAAAATAACATGAAAACATGTTAAATGGCTTTAGTTCTTAGTACTTTT
Source organism: Maratus speculifer (assembly GCA_964019185.1). Taxonomy (NCBI): domain Eukaryota; kingdom Metazoa; phylum Arthropoda; class Arachnida; order Araneae; family Salticidae; genus Maratus; species Maratus speculifer. The sequence goes on from OZ025290.1 coordinate 275,960,013, forward strand.
GATCTTCAATTAGTTAAATTTAAGCATATGTATGAATTAATCATTAGAATGAAATTTTAAAGAAATGTACAAAAAATGGTGGAAAATGCTTAGAACAGAGCCCTAGTGTCCCAGTAAAAATGTAAAGATGTTGGTCTGCGGAGAAGGATCAAAACTATACTTTAAAATTTTTCACGAAAATGCAAGAGAATTAGGAGAGGAAAAATTTCATTCAGCACAAAAGGTTCAAGGGACCCCGGATCGGGCCCAATGTGATTTTAGGATGCACCAGGCTTTTAAATGTTATGTAAAAATAATTAAATAATAAAATGAAACTAGCTGGATGTGCCAATCCCAAAACTTCTTCTATCTCATACATGCATTTTAATATTAAAAAAATAAAAGTTATTCATTTTAATGCTTTAATAATTTTAATTCAATACCCTACCAACTTTGATTTTCATCTTAAATTTCTGCTTCAATCAATTAATCGGAGTAAAAACGAATTTCCGTCTCTGCACGAGCCAATGGACAATAGAATGATAGGCAGATTTTTTTACAAATTCAGGGAGGACCTACTTGCCTTACCAAAAAATAATCATATACAAAATGTTTAGTTCAGTTCTAGAACTAACTTCATACACAATATTGAAAATGGCATAAAATTCGGTATTGCAGCGCCCCCTTCCGGCGGATTTTTTTCAGATTCAGAGCGATCCAACTGGCCATAGCCATACACTTACACAAAAAATTTCTTTCAATTCGATGCATAACTTCATGTACTTTTGGTCGGTGCAATATTGAAAATGGCACAAAAATCGCGATTGCAGCGCCCCCTTACGACGGATTTTTTTTCAAATTCAGGGAGGACCAACTAGCCATAGTCATACAGATACACAAAAAATTTGGTTCAATTCGATACATAACTTCATATACTTTTGGACGGTATAATATTGAAATGGCACATAAATCGCGATTGCAGCGCCCCCTTCCGGCGGATTATTTTCAAATTCAGGGAGGACTAACTAGCCATAGTCATACACATACATAAAAAATTTGGTTCAATTCGATGGATAACTTCATATACTTTTGGTCGGTACAATATTGAAAATGGCACAAAAATCGCGATTGCAGTACCCCCTTCCAGCGTATTATTTTCAAATTCAGGGAGGACCAACTAGCCATAGTCATACACATACACAAAATATTTGGTTCAATTTGATGCATAACTTCATATACTTTTGGTCGGTATAATATTGAAAATGGCGCAAAAATTGCGATTACAGCGCCCCCTTCCGGCGGATATTTTTCAAATTCAGGGAGGACCAACTAGCCATAGCCATACAGATACACAAAAAATTTGGGTCAATTCGATGCATAACTCCATATACTTTTGGTCGGTACAATATTGAAAATGGCACAAAAATCGCGATTGCAGCGCCCCCTTCTGGCGGAATATTTCAAAACTGAAGGAGGACCTGCTTTCCACAGCCAAAAACACTTACAAAAAATTTGGTTCAATTCTATGCATAACTTCATACACTTTTGATGGTAGAATGGCGACATACGGACACACACAGACACACGGACAGACAGACATTTTGTAAAAACATGTTTTTTGAAATCTCTGATCCCTAAAACGTGTAAATCCGTCGAAAACCGGAAGTCGAAAAAAATTTCGATTACAATACTTTCTGCTATTGAAGATAGAAGAAAGTAAAAAGGGTTCTAAAAATGAAGATCGGATTAAGAGGGCGCATATTATTAACTATTGATGGTGTAAAAACTTCAAGGTGCCAGGTATCCCCGAGGTGCTGGACTTAATTGGCATGTAGTTGAGTATAAAGATATTTTTTAGTAGTTTTTAAAATAATCGGCAGATTCTAGAGTGATGTTGAAGAAAATTGCATGCAATTCGAATTATTTTTTAAAAACGCTGCACCAAGAGCCCCAAGAAGGTGATTATTAGTCAAAATGCGTAGTAGCTATATATATATATATATATATATATATATATATATATATATATATATATATATATATATATATATATATATATATATATATATATACTAGACGTTTATGTAGTAGCTGGAGGTCCTAAGATCTTTTTGGAAAAAACGCTAGCTAATTGGACCATTTTTAAGGGAGCTATAATAACGGACCCAAAAGGAAACAACTGATAATTAAAAAACTGGGTTCAAACATGGAATATGTTAAAATTCCTTTATATTCAAAACTTTAGATCTAAAATTAGTAAAAATTAAGCATAGGATATGATTTATTCGTTAGAATAATATTTTAAAGAAATGCATAAAAAGTGAGTAAATGCTTTAAAAAAGGCCCTGGAACCCAATAAAAATATCAAGGTGAATGTCGTGAAAGAAGAATCCCAAATTGAACTAAAATTATGAACTGAGAAGGTGAAATGAGGCGCTGAAATATGCATGTCGAACAAAAAAATTCAAGGGCCCTACGGGACCATATGGGGCCCTAGAGTCTTAAATAGATTATAAGGACGTGGAAATAACTAAATGGAAAGAGGATTCCAAAAATAAAGATTTGATTTTAAGAGGGGATGATTTAATAACAGTTTATGATACAAAAACTTCAAGGGTCCCTGTACCAGACTCTAAGGGGGTCAGGATATTATTTCGCATGTAGTTCGATAAAACAAAATATTTTTTGCAGTTATTAAGGTAATGGGAAGACGCTAAAACTAAATTAAAGAAAATTGCAAAGAACTCAGATCATTTTTAAAGACGTTACACCAAGGGTCCTAAGAATACGATTAATATTCAAAATTAGTGGGAGCTTAAGTCTGTGATTTTTTTCTTCTTTTGTTCATGTTGCAGTTGAAGGATCTAAGAAGTTGTTAGGAAAAAAAAGCTAGTGAACTGAATCATTTTTAAAAGATTTATTATAAGGTTCCCAAAGAAGCTAACTGACAGTTAAAAAAAGAGGTCCTTAACAGGAAAAGACGTTAAACTTAATGCTTTAGATCTACTATTAGTCAAAATTAAGCATAGGGTATAAATTATTCGTTAGAATAATACTTTAAAGAAATGCACAAATTGATTGGATAAATGGTTAAAAAAGAGCCTTAAGGCCCCAATAAAATTGTGAGGGTGTTAGTCCTGGAAGGAGATTCCAAGACTCATCTTTAAAATTTTGCACTGAGAAGATGAAAAATTTAGGGAATGAGATATGTTTGTCTCACAAAATGTTCAGGGGACCCTGGATTGGGTCCTACATTTTTCTACGGGGCCGCGGTATTTTATATGGAATGTCAAGATTTGAAAATATCTAAATGGATAAAGAATCTTAAAAATGCAGATCGGATTAAAAGGAAGCAATTTATTTAAAAAATATTATTACAAAAACTACAAGGGGCCCTGTGCCGGGCCCAAGGGGCCAGGAATTTATTTCGCATGTAGTTGGGCATAAAAATATTTTTGTAGTTATTAAAATAGTGGGAGGACGCTAAAACTATGTTAAAAAATTGAAAGCAATTTAGATCATTTTTAAAAAAATTGCACCAAGGGCCCCGAGAAAGCGATTAATATTCAAAATTAGGGAAGCTGAAGACTGAGAAATATTTTTGTCGTTCATATAGTAGCTGGAACACATAAAGAAGTTCACAGAAAAAAAAAGCTAGTGAATCGGACCATTTTTAAGGGAGCTATAATAGGAGACCCCGAGGGGCCAACTGACATTTAAAACCAAACCCTAATATGAAAACATCTTAAACTGTTTTAGTAAATAGCGCTTTAGATCTTTAATTAGTTAAAATTAAGCATGGAGTATGCATTATTCGTTGGTATAATATTTTTTTGAAATGCACCAATTGATTGGGTAAATGTTTGAAAAATGGTCTTATGGACAGAATAAAAATATCAGGTTGTTGGCCCTAGAAAAAGAGTAAAAGACTCAAGTTTAAAATTTTGCGCAGAGAAGGTGAGAAATTTAGGGGGGGGGGGGGGAGTTTGGCGATCAAAAATTTCAAGGTGCCGAGGGCCAGGCCCTATAATTCCTTAGAAGGATACAGTATCTTATACGAAATGTAAGAACTTGAAAATATCTAAATGGAACAGAAATCCCAAAAATGAAGTTTGGATTAAATGGAAGCAATTTTTTAACATTTTATGATCACAAAAACTTCAAAAGGCCCTGAAACGGCCCTCGAGGATCCAGGGTCAAAATCGGAAAGTAAAAAGTCATTCCGGCAATGCCGGGAAGAAGAGGTAGCTTTCATATACTTATTTATTTATTTATTTATTTTAAATTAAGTTATATTATTCAAACAAACGAAGCTCAAATTAGTGGAACCCGATTTTATAAGATTGAATACTACTTTTTATCAATACTGAATATTAATAGGAATTTTTAGAAATTAGTCATATTTTATTCAACCTGGTTTTATTTTCAGCGATTTAGAGAAACGCTTAATTCCACGATATCATAAAGTGTATGCCATTTTAAAGCAACATGATGGATAAAACAAACCAATGAGCTTAGTCGAAATCTTAATTCATGTGCACATGCACCCTCATATCGAAATCGATTAATTTATACGAGTGCTGTCGCGGGCAAATTGATTTTTTTTTTAAAAAAAAGGTCACCCGCATTAGAAATTCAAACTACTATATCTCAGGCGTTTTTTAAGATAAAGACAAAGCAAAAAATACGGAAATCATTAGTAAGATAAATACTTTAGAAAGAAACTTTTTTCAATTTCTAATTTTTTGTTTGTACATCATTAGACATATAAAAGATTTTGACAAACTTAGATGGCCGCCATTTTAAAACAAGATGACGGATGAAATTGGCCAGTGAACTCGGTCAAGACATTGGTATGTACTATGTACATACGGAGTTATATCCAAATCAGTTTATAATTATGTATATTATTGCGTGACAAATTTCAGACCGTTTCAAAATGCCAACCACACTGGAAATTGAAGGTGCTATAACTCAGCCATTTTTTCAAGATATAGATGAAAGAAAAAACTCGGGAATCTCTGCATCAAGGTCAAATGCACAAATGAAAAATCTTTTTCAATTTCTTACTTTTTTGCACTTAATTTTAAAATTTAAATTTTTTTTAAAAATTAATATTCCGTCATTTTGAAACAAGATGACGGATGGAACTGGCCAACGAACTCGGTCCAGACGTCAGCATGTACTATGTGCGCACCAAGTTTCATCCAAATCGGTTTATAAATACGCGGGATATCACATGACGAAAATCAGATCATTTCAAAATATGAGCAACACTAGAAATTAAAAGGGCTATAACTCAGCCATTTTTTAAGATACAGACGAAAAAAAATTGATCTAGAATCTTTGTATCAATGTTAAATTCATAAAAGAAAAATCTTTTTCAATTTCTCACATTTTGCACCTAATTTTAAATTTTAAATTAAAAAAAATTAAATGGCCGCCATTTTGAAACAAAATGGCGGATGGTTCTCGCTGACGAACTCGGTTCAGGCCTCATTACTTAATCGAATCATAAATACCTGACAAAAATCAGATCGTTTTAAAATGTCAGCCATAAGAAAAATTCAAAGTGCTATAACTCTATCATTTTTTAAGATATAGACAAAATAAAAAGTGTTCTGGAATCTTTGTTTTAAGATCTAACACATAAAAGAAAGATATTTTTCAACTTTTAATTTTTTCGCATTTAATTTTAAATTTTAAATTTTTTTTATTTAATTGGCCGCCATTTTGAAACAAAATGGCGGATGATGCTGGCTAACGAACTTGGTCGAGATATTTGTATGTATTATATACATACCAAGTTTCATTCAAATCGGTTCATAAATACGTTAGTTACAGCATGACAAAAATCATATATATATATATATACATATGGTTATATATAGAACCATTAGATAATACTACAAATCAACATCAATTTCTGGAAAAACTTGTTAATGCCAAGTATATCAAACAGAGGAGTTGTCAAAATTTGGAATAAAATTAGAAATGTGGTATTTAGCTCGTTATCAAGGGCAATACTAAATAACCACATTAATTGCGATTAATTTCTGAATAGAAGTCAGGATAGACCTAAAAATGATTTCCATATACATACATATATATACATACAGGGTGATTCCGAATTTTTTTTACAATAAAAGAGGGGTGATAGTACACATCAAGACAAACAATATTAAATGGGAGACCAAGGGTCCAAAACGTTTTCCTAAGTAGATAGCCGCCATTAAAGTTTAGGGACCAAAATTTCAATCAAACATAAAAAACGGAAAAATCGGTCGATTGATTTGCGGTTTTCACTAAAACTATTCTTTATTTAGGTATTTTCGTGAAAATAAATTATAAAGAAAAATTTCAAAAATGCCGATAGAGGGCGCTTTAGACTTTGGAGTAACGAAACACTTTTTTTGGCGTTAATTTTTGCATCCTATTAAATGCTTTCGTAAGCTTAGGCTTGAACTTAAATTTTGAGCTCAAAATCTGAATAGCTGGGATTGGTTAAGTAGACAAACTTAGCTGTGTTCAGAGGGTTCAAATTTTAAATAATTGTAAAAAACGAAAAAAAATTGGTCGATTCGTTTGCGGTTTTTGCTAAAACTAATTTTTAAATCAGCAGTTTTCTTGATCAATCAGTTTTTTCTTGGAAATAATTTTTAAGGATAAATTTCACAAAATGCCGATAGAGGGCGCCTTAGACTTTGGAGTAGCGTACAACTATTTTTAACTGTTATTTTTTTAAATCTCATTAAATGCTTTCAAATGCATAGACTTAAATTTTGGGCTGAAATTCTGAATCGTTGGGAGTGTTTCAGTAGCGAAAATTTGAATTGTGCTCGAGGAGGAAAGAGGGTTAAATTTTTACTCCTGAACACACTTCAGTTTGCGCTTCTTAACTTTTCATAACGATTCAGGATTTGAGTTCAAAATTTAAGTTTAAATCTAAGCTTCCGAGAACATTTAAAATGATTTTGCATGCATTTAATTATAACAAAAAAATAATGGTTAAAATGAATTGTTGGTTACTCTGAAGTCTAAGGCGCCCTCTAACGGAATTTTTTGAGATTTATCCTTAAAAATTATTTCCAAGAAGATCCTGACTTAAAGAATAGTTTTATTTTAAACCGCAAACGAGTCGACCAATTTTTCCATTTTCTATAATTACTTTAAATTTGAACCTCCCCCTCCCCCTTGAACACAGTTCAGTTTGTGCTACTTAACCACTCCCTACTATTCAGATTTTCAGCTCAAAATTTACGTCTAACCTTCCTAAATCATTTAAAGAGATGCAAACAATAACGGCAAAAAATAGTTGTTCATTACTCCAAAGTCTAAAGCGCCCTCTATCGGCATTTTTTTGAAATTTATCTTTATAATTTATTTTCACGAGAATACCTAAATAAAGAATAGTTTTAGTGAAAACCGCAAATTAATCGACTAATTTTTCCGTTTTTTTTTAATCATTTGAAATTTGAACCCTCTGAACACGGCTCAGTTTGTGTTACTTAACAACTCCCAACTATAGATTTTGAGCTCAAAATTTAGTTTGAGTGTAAACTTACGAAAACATTTAATGAGATGCAAAACATACCGGCAATAAATAGTTGTTCGTTACTCCAAAGTCTAAAGCGCCCTCTATCGGCATTTTTTGAAATTTATCTTTATAATTTAATTTCAAGAAAATGCCGACATAAAGAATAATTTTAGTGAAAACCGCAAATCAATCGACCGATTTTTCCGTTTTTTATGTTTATTTGAAATTTTGGTCCCTAAAATTTAATGGCGGCTATCTCCTTAAGAAAATGTTTTGGACCCTTGGTCTCCTGTTTAATATTGTTTGTCTTGATGTGTACTATCACCCCTCTTTTATTGTAAAAAAAAATTTGGAATCACCCTGTATATATATATATATATATATATATGTCAACATTTGAACGGAGGGTGGTTTTGGGGTCTGGGGGTCATGATCGGTGAAAATATACCAAAACTTTCTGGAAGTGCTTTCCTCCGGACGACTGCAATAGGTAGCTTTATGCTATTTGTAATGAAAGCTACCTAAAAGGCGAGAATATCTAAGTGGAGAAAGGTCCTTCTAAACGAAGAGGATTAAATAAAAATGGGTGAAATAATTAACAATTTTGTGCATAAAAAATGTAAGCGATCCAGGGGTCCTGAGCCTTAAAAAATTAAAAATCTGAGCCTCAGGTGCATCAGAACTTCAGAACCTGTCTTGGACTATCTTCACCTAAATTTTCAGATTTCTACGTGCAGTAGATTTTGCTAGCCGTCGCAGACACACACACACAGACAGACAAAGCCATTTGTTATTTTACTAGCAAAAGCCATGCTTTGTTTGGATTCGCGAAGCATTATTTTATAAAACAGATATTTGAAATTAACAATATTTTTTTTTATTATTATTTTTGCATCTTTATTAAACAAAAACGTTATTTTATGTTTTGGCGCATTTTAATTTTTTACTTATGATGTAAAACTGGCATAAGATATTTTCGAAGCAAACTTTTACAATTTTTTTTTTAATTTTCAACTAAAAGCTCTTTTAAAGATGTTTTTACAATTTCAAGTAGCCACTGGTGTTTTTTAATTGTTTGAAATATGCATGTTTCCAATTTTTGTAATCAACATCCGATAATCTTTGATAGCTATTTTAGAATAATATATTTGAAGAAAGCTTGAAGAAAGTTACTTCTTCAAAATCCTATTTTCTGGAAAAAACATTTGAAATCTGCTTTCGTTGATACTATGAATTTTCAACTGTAAAACATTTTATTTTAATTTCTTCATTTTTATACATGTTAGCGTATGAGAATTGCTGTAATTCTCTCCGCGTGGGAGAACTGTTTACTTTCTGCGAATGGCAACTCAATTAATGGAATTACCTTTTAACGAAGCGCTCTCTCATACTCGCAGTGACGTTTTCACGAATAATTATTGTTGTGTTTGCGAACTTATTAATGTCTTATTTTTCTATAAAATCCTTCTGATTAATGAGTCGATATTATTTAGCCACAATACGACCTTCGCAAAAATATTTATAAAGAGCTTGAACCAACAACTTCACGCAGATCTTTTAATTTTTCATTTATATAACAAATTTAAGAATTAATTTTATTTGTTTACAATTATTTTGTTGCCAGTTTACAAAAAAAAAAAAAAAAAAAAAAAAAAAAAATCCATAATACAATTCTTTTAAAATGTTTAAGTGTCATCTGTGCAAACGATTTTGCGGGATAATGAAAACATGTTTTATTTAATAAATTAATCATGATTCTATCTATAATTATTTACTCCATGATTTAAACTTTTTTTTCTGAAAATATACGCGTTTCATTTTTTATTTATTTGCTAAAATGCTTCCGTATTGGAAATGCATGTAAAATAAATTAATTAAAATAATAATTTTTTTAACGTTTTACTGTAAAAAAAATTATATTCTGCAAATCTACAGATCATAATTTATTTTTGTGTTTAATTTGAAGTTAAAATATTGAATAGTTTTTTTGTAAAGCGTACGACAAATTGTAATTTGAGTGGACTAGTAGAGGATTCGCTTCGCTCATCCTAATTAGTATAGATTTAACGTGATGATTCTTTAAGAGTAATATGCATTTCGTGACAAGAAAATATTTGCGAATGCATATAAAAACAACTTTTTTATTTGCTTGAACACATTTTTTTACTTTTCAACTTTAGATCAGTGTGATCCAAATCCTTGTAATAATGATGGGATATGTAATGTTACTAATAGGAAAGTCACTTGTTCCTGCAAAGATCCTTTCACTGGAGAAAGATGTGAAAGAGGTATAAAGTATAGTTTTATTTTATATTTTAACATGATGATTTCTTAAGAGTAACATGAATTACACAAGAAGAAAAAATATTTGCGAATACATATAAAAACAACTTTTTAGTTTGTTTTTCCATATTTTTGTTCTTTTCTACTTTAGATCAGTGTAATCCAAATCCTTGTAATAATGAGGGGACATGTAGCGTTACTAATGGGAAGGTCAATTGTTTCTGCAAAGATCCATTCACTGGAGAAAGATGTGAAACAGGTATAGTTTTATTTTATATTTTAGCATGATGTTTCTTTAAGAGTAATATGCATTTCGTGAAAAGAAAATATTTACGAATACATATGAGAACCCCAGAAGCCAAGGGGTACAAGTGTGACAAAATTTACATTTCGAGTAATTTGAGTTCAAAGTTAAACATCAATTCTAATGGAACGAATTGAGATATGAAACTTTTGCTTACATTTTACTAATCTTTGAACTCTCATTTCAATCACTGTTTTAAAAGAAGTTGAATACAATTTGTGCCGAAAGAACACAAGAAATGAAAAAATGAATTTATGAAAAAAATAAGAAGAATGTTGATACAAATAAATCAAAGGACAAAATTTTGGTTTAATATAAATTCTAAAAAGGGAAAAATTATGAAATAAAAAAATTAATTTACGAAAAGTTTAAGAACAATGTTGATATAAAGGAATGAAAGAACAAATTTTCGTGGAAATACAAGTTTTAAAATTTTATTATAAGTTTTGAAACGGTGAAGTTTTATAATTTTTAACATTTTCCAACAAAGTTGAAAAGTGTTTACGCTTTTGGTTTGTCTGGCCGTCTGTTCGTTCTCTAACTCTCATAAATATATTCGCATTGCCCTGAATTTTTTTGGAAGTATTGACGTTTACCTTAGTCCGAACCTTATGGCAAATGAAGTTTCTAGCATGATTAATTTATTTACAAGGACAATCAAAAGTTTACCATTACATTATGGCCTATGGTAAGAAATCGTTTCAATAGAATTTTAAAACTGTTACACCTTGTCAAACATATTAATATTTGCATGCATTTGCCAATTGCACTAAAATATACATTCTATAAAACATAAGATGAACAGAGTTGTTATTATTTATTTACAGGGCCACACAAAAGATTCCCATTACATAATGGTAAAAAGGGAAATTTTTGCGACACATTTTAATTATATTAAAATTTTCCTGTATAATAAAATTGATATACAACGTAACTGAGGCTTAATATAAGTTATTTCGCGCATAATATGAAGTGCAGAACATTTACTGTAAATTATCGATGTATGATCAGAAGTACTGTATATTATCGATGATGGTTGATGGATGGATGAAATGCATTTTTAATTATGATTTGCGCTTTTAAGTTTCACTAAATTTATATATATTATATAGTATGTATAAATGCTATAGTTTATATACCTTGCTACACAAAAGATCTCGTAAAGTTTACTGAATATGAGCGCAATTTACTTAAAGATTGTTTTTAAATTATGTGTTTTTATGCTGAATCGTATTTTGTTTATGGGAATTCTAAGTATCAATTCTAAGGCGTATTACCTACGTCAACATCGGACGTACATTTTCAATATTCACAACCTTGAAAGTGAGACTGCTCACATGTACAAGTGGAAAGAAGGCCAGGCTTATCGTGATTGCCAAGGGATCGCATCTTGTTTTTTGAAGTTCATAAAGACTGTTCCTTCTCAAGTCACGCATATTACAGCTTTTTGTTACAGTTGTGGAGGAAAATATAAAAGCCACTTGATTGTGAAGTTCAGACTGTACATCATAAGAAATACACACATAGAAACGGTCGATCATTGCTTTTTGATTTCAGGACACTCCTAAAATGAACGTGACCAAGACTTTGGGCTCAGAAATAAGAAAGAAGAGGAATAAAAAGGATCTCATGTTTTCAAGAGCACTGGGCTCAACTTCTAAATGAGCAAAACTTCAGCAAAAACTTCAATGTAGAAATATTAAAAGATGAAGATTTTATTAATCTTAAGCCTCTTATACCATTCTTTATAAAATCAGTGAAAGGTATCCGAATTATACAGTAACTGGATTTTGTTTGGGAAAAATCCTTCACATTAATCTGCAAAGAAACTGCTTTTGGTGAATTAGAAGATTTCCACGAGCATTTCCATTTCCGGCCATGCCGGAAAATGCCCTAGAGTTCTGCATGAATTTATAGCAGAAACAAAAACTCAATTTCTTTGTAAGTTTAAAAATCTCATTGAACCATTGCAGTTTGTACCTCCAGTGTACCACTTTTTCTAACGGTATCTTCACCAAGTGTTACCAGGATAAATTGATGCCCCGTGTGCTTTTAGAGATCAAGCTGATGAGCAGAGTCGTGTTTATGAAACCAACGAGGATGAGATAATGTAGATGTGTTTTCCCCTTCATCACTTGAAAAATATTATTCCGTATTTTCAAAATGGTTTTCATAATTTTCTTTCTTTTTTAGAATTTGCTTTTTATATATTAAATAAATGCATTTTAACTGTTAACAAGTGAGAAAAGTCATGCGTTAAGTTAAGCATATATTATGAAACACTTTCTGAAACTTCCTGAAATCTTAAAAAAAAAAACTTCGCTATTTAGGGTAATAAAGTATTACTGTCCATAGCCAAATATGTATTCTAATACGTTTGAATAGCCCTGTGCAGGGCTCTCGCTCGACATTGCGCCAAATTGCGACTAAATTCGTCATTTGCGAGTAAACAAGCGATTGAATTCGCTTAAATTGCTAGTGCTCATTTTTTGCTTTTTCCTTCTTTTCTTTATTGTTTTTCATACATATGCATATATATATATATTTAATATATTTGTAGCGGTTAGTTGAAATTAGATTAATAACAAACGTTGTCGCAGTTATAAAAACTTAGGTTATTATAGAACATATTAAAAAAAAGGGGGTACATTAAAAGGATTAAATATATTTTTTGTGCGTGTGTCTGTGTTACACGGCGAATCTATTTTCCTAATATGCCGTAATTTCGGGTGTATAAGCCGCGGATCAAACAATTGTTTTTCGACTCAGAATTTTTTAAGAAACAAATGTTACTGCTTAGATCGACGTAAATATTTGTCTTCAATCACTAAATAAGATTTCTGGGTCCAAAAAGAATTGTTTGATCCGCGGCTTATATACCCGAAATTACGGTACTTTTTTCATTTGGCGAATGTTTTTTATTTTTAATTAGCCAAACTACTAACGTTAGTCAAATGTCAGTGAGAACACTAGCCCTGTGTTTGATTTGTTGGTTGATATATACTGTATAATGGGAAAATTTAGTTTAGGAAGAAAACGTGTAACAGTTTGAAATTTCTCTTTCAGCAATTATACTAATAGATGGAAACATATTTGTATACTTTTGTTCATCCTTGTAGTTAACCTAGAACCATTATTATACATCAGTATTTAGATGAAATTTCGTACAAACTAAAACACTCTTAAGACTACTGAAATCACATTTCCAAAAATTACCATCCATAGGTGACCGTGTATTCAATTCTGTGCGTGGCCCAGTATATCATTTTATCTATATTCTACATGCATGATTGTACCAATCGCCGTTTAAAAATGATAAAATTCCTTGGGCATTTTAAGAGTCATGAATAGCCTTGCATATGTCTTTGGTCTCGCTTAAGCTATATAGATGTTAACGGATACAACTGCACTTGTACCCCTTGGCCTCCACGTGTTTCACAGTTTGGGGAAAGAGGTTAAATAATCGACCCCTAAAACGCAGTACATAATTAAAAAATCCCTCATAATTCTTTACCTACAATTAAATAGACTTATTTCCAGATAGCACGTGCTTTTAATTCTTTTTTTTTTTTTTTTTTTTTTTTTTTAAATTCCCTTGGCTTCTGGTGTCCTCATATAAAAACAACTTTTTTTACTGTCCATATTTTTGTTCGTTTCTACTTTAGATCAGTGTAATCCAAATCCTTGTAATAATGATGGGACATGTAGCGTTATCAATGGGAAAGTCACTTGTTCCTGCAAAGATCCTTTTACTGGAGAAAGATGTGAAACAGGTATAAAGTATAGTTCTATTTTTTATTTTACAACTAGCAGTCATCGCCCGCTACGCTGGTTGGTTTCTCTAAAGGAATCTTGAATCAAACCAAATACATATAATAAAGATCTTTTTTTAAAACCTTTCTTTTAAAAACCCATTTATAATTGTTGTCTTATTCGTATAACCTCATATTATCCTGTTCAAAGTCGATGTTGACGATATAATAAACAAAATAGCTCTCAAATGACTAAAGTACCTATGTTTAACTATTTTTTTTTTTTTTTGCTAGTGTCTTATCTTCAATTTCTCACTTCTACCTAAACCTGCTGCTGAAATATGGTGAAATATTCTAAACGTGTGACCATTCCATTAGATCCACTTAGGTGGGAATTTCTAAAATAGATAAAATACATGTTTAAGTTTATTTTAGTTGATTAGGTAACCTCAATTTCATGTCTCTAAAACTGCTGCTAAGGTATGGCGGAATGCCTAAATTTGGGGATTTCTAAAATCACTGGAGTAAATATTTAATAATTTTTAAATAGATATGTTATCTTGAATTTCACGCTTCTATCCAAAACTGCTGTTAAGATATGGCTATTGATGAGCAATTCTTGAAAATTTACCAATAAAAAAAAAAATCGTCATCGTAAAAAACACAATCGATACAGTCATCGATTATTTCCGAGAATCTACAATCAAGATGTCTTACAATCGATCATTAAAATAATTATTTTTACATGCTTATAAAGGATTTTAGTATGTACATGGCTACTAAAAACGGACGGAATTAAAAAAAAAAAATCAACACACCGAAAAAAGTCTAAAAGGTAGCCACAGTAGTCGAAAAGGCATGTGACAGTATCCTCTGGTTGCAAAAGGTTGAAAAGGCACTAGTAAGAAAAAAAAAAATAATAAAGAAGTATCATCAATTAGAATTTTTTAAAGAAGTATCACCAATTAGCAGCAAAATGTCAATAAATAAATAAATAAATAAATAAATTAATTAAAGGCACACCGGAAGACAAATAATTAACTAAATGGATGATAAATGAGATTATTAATTTTTATTGATTTTTCTACGTCATTGAGATCAGTTCGGTAATTTTCCCTTTATTAGAAAACCTCCTTATGGAATATGATAATTGCACCCCGAGAGGTACAAATTAAGGGAAGGACAAAGGAAGTGCATAATATAAATATGTGGTCACATGGTTTTCCAATAATATATTACATGAAGAATGTCGGCTAAATTTAGAAAAGTGCATGAACTGTGAGGACAAACAGGGGGAGGGGTGGCGATGGAGGTGTATTATTTGAAATAATGGTTAGGGAGCTTTCCAATGATATATTACATCAGGTGTGTTCGCCAAATTAAAAAAATTGCCACCTCCTCCACCGAGAGTAAAAATTATCACGCATCCCCGGTATAGCCTTCCCCTTTTTTGGAAATTTTCATATATTATAAATAATATTTAGCAGAGGGATCCGTAAAAGAATCCGATCTATAATGACAAAATGCTACAATTTCAAAAATTTCGAAAACTGCCCCCCACGGGGGGATAATAGATATTTTTAATAGATTTATTATTCTGCCGTTTAAAGCTTCTGCTTAAAACAATTGGCGAGATGTGCCAAATGATCTAATTTATTCGACCCCTCTTTTAACACCCCACGGGGGCAATTTCTAAAATCGCTGAAATACGTGTTTAATTATTTGTAAAATTCAGTTTCTGCAATTTTACGCTGCTATCTTAAACAGCTGATGAGATATAGAAGGACGTTCCAGAATTTTCAAGCCCCCGTTTGCCGCCCTTAGTTATAGAATTTTCAAAAAAAAAAAAAAATCCCATCTTAGTGTATGCTTACATCATAAGAATTATATTTTCCTCAATTATCATATTTCTACGTTCAGTAGTTTGGGCTGTGCGTTGATTATCAGTCAGTCAGGACAAGCTATTTTACATACGTATTTGACATGACGGTTCTTTAAGAGTAATATGCATTTCATGAAAAGAAAATATTTGCAAATACATATTAAAATAACTTTTTATTTGTTTGTCCACATTTTTATTCTTTCTTCTTTAGATCGGTGTGATCCAAATCCTTGTAATAATGATGGGAAATGTAGCGTTACTAATGGGGAAGTCACTTGTTCCTGCAAAGATCCTTTCACTGGAGAAAGATGTGAAACAGGTATAAAGTATTGTTTTATTTTATATTCAACATGATAGTTCTTTAAGAATAGCATGCATTTCGTGAAAAGGGAAATATTTTTCTTATACATATGAAAACAACTTTTTTATTTGTTTGTCCACATTTTTATTATTTCTTCTTTAGATCGGTGTGATCCAAATCCTTGTAATAATGATGGGACATGTAGCGTTACCAATGGGGAAGTCACTTGTTCCTGCAAAGATCCTTTCACTGGAGAAAGATGTGAAACAGGTATAAAGTATGGTTTTATTTTATATTCAACATAATGGTTCTTAAACCAGGGAAAACGCGCGCTTACCGAGGGTATGAATGGTTTTAACTTTGTCACCAATAAAATCAAATTAAAAGAGTTGCTTTATTTAGACGAAAACAATTCTTACAAATCTTGCGATAAAATAAGTTGAGGATTACTTAAAAAATATTAGTGGTTACAATTGTAAAACACCATATGCACTCAGGGTCTTTTAGGCCCTGCGCGCGTCCTCCCGGTTTAAGAGTAGCATGCATTTCATGAAAAGGGAAATATTTTTCAAATCCATATGAAAACAACTTTTTTATTTGTTTGTCCACATTTTTATTCTTTCTTCTTTAGATCGGTGTGATCCAAATCCTTGTAATAATGATGGGACATGTAGCGTTACTAATGGAGAAGTCACTTGTTCCTGCAAAGATCCTTTCACTGGAGAAACATGTGAAACAGGTATAAAGTATAGTTTTATTATAGATTCAACATGATGGTTCTTTAAGAGTAACATACATTTCGTGAAAAGGGAAATATTTTTCTTTTACATATGAAAACAACTTTTTTATTTGTTTGTCCACATTTTTATTATTTCTTATTTAGATCGGTGTGATCCAAATCCTTGTAATAATGATGGGACATGTAGCGTTACCAATGGGGAAGTCACTTGTTCCTGCAAAGATCCTTTCACTGGAGAAAGATGTGAAATAGGTAAAAAGTGTAGTTTTATTTTATATTTAACATGATGGTTCTTTAAAAGTAACATGCATTTCGTGAAAAGGAAAATATTTTTCTAATACATATGAAAACAACTTTTTTATTTATTTGTCCACATTTTTATTCTTTCTTCTTTAGATCGGTGTGATCCAAATCCTTGTAATAATGATGGGACATGTAGCGTTAACAATGGGGAAGTCACTTGTTCCTGCAAAGATTCTTTCACTGGAGAAAGATGTGAAATAGGTAAAAAGTGTAGTTTTATTTTATATTTAACATGATGGTTCTTTAAGAGTAGCATGCATTTCGTAAAAAGGGAAATATTTTCTAATACATATGAAACAACTTTTTTATTTGTTTGTCCACATTTTTATCCTTTCTTCTTTAGATCGGTGTGATCCAAATCCTTGTAATAATGATGGGACATGTAGCGTTACTAATGGAGAAGTCACTTGTTCCTGCAAAGATCCTTTCACTGGAGAAAGATGTGAAACAGGTATAAAGTATAGTTTTATTATATATTCAACATGATGGTTCTTTAAGAGTAGCATGCATTTCGTGAAAAGGGAAATATTTTTCTTATACATATGAAAACAACTTTTTTATTTGTTTGTCCACATTTTTATTCTTTCTTATTTAGATCGGTGTGATCCAAATCCTTGTAATAATGATGGGACATGTAGCGTTACCAATAGGGAAGTCACTTGTTCCTGCAAAGATCCTTTCACTGGAGAAAGATGTGAAATAGGTAAAAAGTGTGGTTTTATTTTATATTTAACATGATGGTTCTTTAAGAGTAGCATGCATTTCGTGAAAAGGGAAATATTTTTCTTATACATATGAAAACAATTTTTTTATTTGTTTGTCCACATTTTTATTCTTTCTTATTTAGATCGGTGTGATCCAAATCCTTGTAATAATGATGGGACATGTAGCGTTACCAATGGGGAAGTCACTTGTTCCTGCAAAGATCCTTTCACTGGAGAACGATGTGAAATAGGTAAAAAGAGTAGTTTTATTTTATATTTAAAATAATGGTTCTTTAACAGTAACATGCATTTCGTGAAAAGGGAAATATTTTTCTAATACATATGAAAACAACTTTTTTATTTGTTTGTCCACAATTTTATTATTTCTTCTTTAGATCGGTGTGATCCAAATCCTTGTAATAATGATGGGACATGTAGCGTTACCAATGGGGAAGTCACTTGTTCCTGCAAAGATCCTTTCATTGGAGAAAGATGTGAAATAGGTAAAAAGTGTAGTTTTATTTTATATTTAACATGATGGTTCGTTAAGAGTAGCATGTTTTTTGTGAAAAGGGAAATATTTTTCTAATACATATGAAAACAATTTTTTTATTTGTTTGTCCACATTTTTATTCTTTTCTACTTTAGATCAGTGTGATCCAAATCCTTGTAAAAATGATGGGACATGTAGCGTTACTAATGGGAAAGTCACTTGCTCCTGCAAAGATCCTTTCATTGGAGAAAGGTGTGAAACAGGTATAAAGTATAGTTTTATTTTATTTTAACATGATGATTCTTTAAGAATAATATATATTTCGTGAAAAGAAAATACTTGCGAATATAAATAAAAAGACTTTTTTATTTGTTTGTCCACATTTTTATTCTTTCTCCTTTAGATCGGTGTGATCCAAATCCTTGTAATAATGATGGGACATGTAGCGTTACTAATGGAGAAGTCACTTGTTCCTGCAAAGATCCTTTCACTGGAGAAAGATGTGAAACAGGTATAAAGTATAGTTTTATTATATATTCAACATGATGGTTCTTTAAGAATAACATGCATTTCGTGAAAAGGGAAATATTTTTCTTATACATATGAAAATAACTTTTTTATTTGTTTGTCCACATTTTTATTCTTTCTTATTTAGATCGGTGTGATCCAAATCCTTGTAATAATGATGGGACATGTAGCGTTGCCAATGGGGAAGTCACTTGTTCCTGCAAAGATACTTTCACTGGAGAAAGATGTGAAATAGGTAAAAAGTATAGTTTTATTTTATATTTTAGCATGAAGGTTCTTTAAGAATAATATGTATTTCGTGAAAAGAAAATATTTGTGAATACATATAAAAATAACTTTTTTTATTTGTTTGTCCGAGATTAGTGTCATCCATACCCTTGTCTTAATAGCGTGTTGTGCAATGCAAAAAATAAAAACGGCATTTTCTTTTGTAAAGATTCTTTCATTGGAAGCAAAAATAAAAAAAAAGTAAGAAATTTTGCTTATCATATTTTTCTCATGATTGTAATAGTAGTGTATAAATAGACCAATCAATATATGGATTAAATGATGAACTTATTCATTTATAAACAGAGATTAGCAATAGAAGTATGATTGATATTTAAATATATTTATAGACATAGATCAATGCTTTCTATTTTCTTCAGTGTTTACAAGAAAAAAGTACGGGATTGAAGAAAATTTTTGAATTCCAGTTTTTGAAGGATTTGCTCTTTTTAAAGGTTGGAAATTCCAAAAGCATGTCTTTACAAGTACCTGTCTGTGAGTTTGTGACTCTGTCTGTTTTTATATATGCATGTGACATAAATTTTGAGGTCGCTCTCTGAAGAAATAGTGCAAGGTATTTAATAAAAATTAATATTCAGGTAGTATCTGATAAAGGTTGATGCTGATTAGTTTCTTTTTTAAATTGCTCCACAGGCGAAGCTGTTATACTGCATTTTTTACGATTTCTGCAATATCTCTATCTCAGTTACTGATGAATGGATATCCATAAATCTTCAGATTCACTAAATCCATGATATGAACTAGTTTTCTTTGCATTTTGGGGTTTCAATCGCCCAACAGATGATGCTGCTATGCTAAATTTTTACCGATTTCTGCAATAGCTCTATCTCAAGAACTAATACACGAATATTTTCATAAAACTGCAGATTTCAGGTATAGCTTGATAAATATTATTGCTGTTCATACTTTGTATAAATCGCTCAAAAAGTGCCACTTTTATGTTGAATTTTTTCCGATATACACAACATTCTTATTTCAAGAACTAATGCGCGAAATTTTATGCCTTGATGGTCCTCACGATGAGAATTATATTGCCATTTATTTTGGGCACTGACGTAGCGACTTTTGAAGTGTTAACATGTATGAGATAGAAGAAAGCTTTTTGATTGTCACATTGCCACATCTGACTAATTTCGTATGTTTTTTAATCACAGGGGTTTTAACAAGATGGAGCATTTTTCATGAGTTAATTTTGTATGAACTGTATAAGACCGAAATATATTCCGTTGCATCCATGAAAATCGGAAGTCTTATCTGTTATGTTGCATTAGTTCTACATAATCATCTAATATAAAAAAGATATCATTTCTTGACAGACACGAGTTAAACACATCTACTATTTGTGAAATTTATGGCTTTGTCAATTTTATTTCGCAACTATTGAACATTAAAAGGCATAGATGAATAAGCTCTTTTAGTTTAATGTATCCTCCCCCCCCCCCCATCCCCCGCCTAAAAGAAAAAAACAAATCAAGAATTTAGGTCTGAGTACTTAGAAGTTCACCAAGAAGGAGTGCTCAAATTCAATCTATGCATTCTAATGGTCTACAGACCTCATTTTAGTGTTCCTCAATATTTATCTATTGTCTTTAACAAGGGGTAAACTTTATAGTTTTTTACACTTAATCAATAACTGACACCTCAGCAAAAATAGAACTCAAATGAACATTTTCTTGTAGAAAAATTATATTTAGTATTAAGAAGTATAATTTTTCAAAAAAATTTTGTCAACTACAATTTTTTAATGTTTTATAATTTTAAAGGCTTAGATGTCGTATCTTCCCGCGAGCCGTCATTTTATTTCCCTATTATTTCTCATGCATTATTATTTAACCTTAAACTGCAAAATGCAACTGAAATGATATTTATTACTTGAATCATAAATATTAAAAAATGATATTAAATTAAACAAAACAATCTACTTTGGAAATTCAAAGATTGAAAAATAAAATTTTTAATAGTAAAAATTGTTTGATTTACATATTCCTTTATTTTTTAAATATTCAAGCAAAGTGAAAACATTTTTTTAGTGTGCATAAGCCTTAAAAATATTTAATATTTTAAATAATATTTTATATAACGTTTTAAATTTCAACCGATTCATTTGGATAGCTTTTGCGTTGTTATATGTGGATAGACGGACGGATTGAATGACGAACTATAGGTGCTACGTATTTATGTAATTACGAACGTACCTAAAAATCAACAAATCTTTCTTCCTTTGGGTTGTCCGATAGCATGACATTTCTACCTAAACTTCTTCTTTTTTTTAGGGGGGGGGGGGTGCAAGGAGAGGTACCGTACCAAACGCCAAACATCTTTTGTCGTATCCTCCTATTCTTGCGCCCAGGGTATATGCCACGCTCGCTATCCCTAAATTCGGACCTGGTAATTATTATTATTAATAGTAGTAATACATTGTATTAAAAGGGATTAGGTGCCCAAAACCGCAATTTCATTATAAATGAAGTTCTCAGTCCAAACTGCTGAGATGTTTTTTAAAGTAATTTATTATATGTTCAAGCCTTTGAATATTGTACATTTTTTTTCTTTTTTGGAGTAAAGCATGAAAAAAGAGGGTAGGGAAAAGAGCAGAATACGTTCAAGATTTCATCTTTTCGCTGAGATGAATTTTTTTGCGCCTGCAAAACGAACGATAAATCCCCTCTTACGAAACTTAGAAGGTTTCGCGATATTAGAATAATCGTTATTTCTACTTTCAAATATCTAAACACAAGAAAACTAAAAACACTGTAGACTCTTCTAGAACATATGCTTTATGCCTATTATTTATTGTATTTTAGACCAATAGCTAATTATTCCAAAATATGAAAATACACTGGTAGAAATTCTTTTTCAGTTACATTTGTAATTTAATTTTTTTAAAGGTTTTATTTTTAAATTAAATTCTCAATTAAATATTTAAAAACTTACTTTCGTGGAGGGGAAGTGGACAAAGCATTTCATACATAATGAATGAATACTTATAATATATATATATTTTTTTCCAAACCAAACAATGAAGTAATTTAAATACCCCAAAAATACTTTGAAATAAGTTTAGTGTACTTATAATGTCCTATGTAAGATCTATAACGGACCATCAGTTTTCGCAAATGAAAAACCTGATTTTGCATCCCAGTTACAAGAACAAAATGACAATTACACACAATCACCTGTCTGTTCAATTGCTTGTGAGTAGGATACATAAGGTTGTTTTTAATTTATTAAATCTTGTGATCCATTATATGTATACTGCCTATTAATGATTACATTCTGTTGATAAATACTCAATGGAATTAAACACTTAATATCATACAATTAATTCTTAATATATTGTACTCGGTGAAATTAAATACAGCTGGATCGAAATATTAAAATGCCGAATAACTATTACACAAGGAAAAAAGATAAAATTAAATTGTTCAAGAGTTTCAAAATTTCCTAAAAGTTATTTGAGATACATTTTACATTACTTATTATGAGATACATTTACTTATTATGAGAACATTATTTATGTGTGAAGATAGTGTACTTAAAAATAAGTGAGTTTTATGGCAGAGCGATTTCTCGGAGAAAAAAGCTTTAATTAATAATCCTTATATTATTATAAATGTGAAAGTGTGTCTGAAATTTGGAATGAAGCTGGCTTCAAATCGGATGGATAAATGTCTTTAAATCTTTGCATATAGATAGGTTAAAGCCTAGAAATGAACATAGGTTAATTTTTAATTATTTCATTCAAATATTTTCCTTAATAATTGAACATTTCATTCATTTTCATACTGAATCAATAAGCATTTTTTGAAAAATATTAATCAATTTCTTTTCTCGTTGTCAAGAAAATTAAAATTTGGAATAATAATTTCGCAGTGGCAATAAATTTTCAATTGAGCTATTTCCATGCGAAAAATGAAAAGAAAAATGTGAAATAAAAATAAATGGAGTATTTTTTGTACATACAGTGGCTCACAAAAGTGTTCGTACACTTTAAAAATGTGTACTAAAAAGAAATTTCGCTGAAATTAAATTCTTATATGAAGTCCAATAATTTTTTACATTATCTCCAAGTTATTCTAAATAACACACAACCTTTTTGTTTAATATTAAGGGATTTTTTTTTATCTAAAAATGAAAACGGAAGATGCCACAGAAAGAACACGCCACAAAAGTCTTCGTACATAGAAACATTTTCGGATAAATTCATTATTAAAAATATTGTTTGTCACTTTATTTTTATTTTTGCAATAGGCGTTCTGCCGTTAGAAAATTTTTTGTTAGGGCGAAAAACAGAAAGCTTAGGCTTTCTTTGGCAAAATCAATGATAAATAAACCCAGATCATTTTGGAATAATGTTTCATTTACAGATTAAAACTAGCATGCCATTCTGTGATCCAATAGGTGCATATATTATATAGAAAAAAAATAAGAATTTAATTCAAAGAACTTAGTTGGAACAGTCAACCATGGTAGTGGAGTTGTCCTTGTGTGAGGGTGCATAGCAGCATCAGGATTAGGTAATTTGGTATATATTGATAGCATAATAAATCACGATATTTATTAAAATATTTTAAAAAGCAATTTAAAATTATTAGCCCAAAATATGGGCAACACAAACCACTTTGTTTTTTATTAGGGTAATGGTACAAAGCACATGGCTCTCAACGTTCGCCTCGGGTGTGTCTATAATTGTCCACAAGTTCTGAAAACATCACCTCGATTGCTGAATTTAAACCCAGTAAAACATATCTGGAGATAAATGGAAGTTAGAATACGAAGACACAGCATTGAAACGAAAAACAAAGTAAAAACAGCAATGTTCGATGAAGGAATCAACTTTCATGCAGAAATTACAAAAATACTATTTAAATCTATTCCCATGTGTTTAAAAAACTGCTGTGGGTGCTAAATAATATCCTATTAAGTACAACTTTAGCGAAATATTACAATATTCACAAATATACAGCGATTTTTTTTAAGTGTACGAAGACTTTTGTGACATAACTTTTTTGTTATTTTTTGATTAATGATTTTTTCAAAATAAAGTTTTGCTATGTTTAAAAAATATTTTATGTAGTTTTATTAAGAATGAGTCATAGATCTTACTCTTAAATACCCATTCTAAAATATTAATTTTAATTAATGGATAGAGCACTATTTCATTGAAATTCCTAAGTGTACGAACACTTTTGTGAGCCACTGTATTTAACATGGATATTTGTTTCGTTAATAAGAATTTTTTTGTCAAAAATGGCGACATAATTAGAAAAAAAAAAAAGGGGAAATAATTTTATTTTTAACAAAATATTTCACTTGGAAAATATGACGTCATAATTGAAATAAAACAGATATTTTATAGTAATCGTTAAAAATACAAGAGACATGGATATCAGTAATTATTCGAGCTAGATCAATAATGACGTTCTATTTAAAATGAATGCGAAATATTTTTTACTTATGTTAATTAATAAGTTATAAGTTACATACTAATGAAAATTGTCATTCAAAATTCATAATTATTAGTGGAAGATATTTTTGGTTAGAAAAAAGAGAAAATAAAACTGATTAATATAAATTTTTGAAGCTTTTTTTTCTTTAAAATTAAAAAGAATTTAATTTCAGTTTGTACAGATCAGCGCAGTCCAACACGGCTCCCTGTACCAGATTTTTAGCACCTTTATGAATGTTTCCTATTACTAATATATTTTTTAATATAATACCGTTTAAAAGAATATTTAATTTTAAATTCTTGATATTTGCTTGAGAAATATTTTTGAAAACTTCACAAGTGTATTACAGGCATAAAAAATTAAAATGCCTTTTATTAATTTAATCATGTGTTATTGCGTTTCTTCACTAATTTACAGTTCTTCTTTATGCAAAATTCTATGAACATTATGGCGATGGAAATTGGTAAAAGTTTGCAATAACTTATGTTAAGATGCGAAATATCGAAAAAAAGAGCACCCCTTTCCCTTCCTTCATGCAGAAATGTTCAACTTTATATTATTATTATTAATGTTATTACACTGACTTATTGCTGTTTCATAATATGGGTAAAGAAGTGTCATTTTACCGCTCAGACTTTTAAATTTTTAAGTATTTTTCTCAAATTGTTTTAAAAAATCTATAAAATCGTACGAAATAATTTCCATCAATTAAAGTTCTTTCAAGACATTTCTTTAAAACCATCCATGGATTGGTCACTAATATCCTTTTTGTTTTTGTGCTTTTTATAATGCCATATTTTCGCCTCCAAAATAGATTAAGGAGTATCTATTCATTATAAAAAAAACCTAACAATGTCTCTGATTACCATTTTATTTCAATTAAAAATCAGATTAAAGTTACCTGCTCCTTCCACTTCAAAAATCTTTGAGATAACACCTCACAGAAAAATGTATATTTCGAACTTACTTTTATTCATAGTTATTTGATTTTTTTTCTTTTTTTTACATGAAGCTCAAGATTAACATAGGGACATTATATCTTCTACAGCGGTATACATTTTTATGTGTGCCTCACTATTAATACGGCGAGATAATTGTTTTGTATTTTTTTTTAGCTCTGTTAATGATGGCGCTCTTCATTGTTTGCCCTTAGCTGAAATGCGCCCTTCCTTAATTAAAGGTTGGACAGGCCTGGTATAGATGATATAAAAACACGATTAAAGTAAATTTTCCTAAAGCTAAAAACATATTTTTACATTTTAAAGTTTCATTAATGAACTTCTTCCACAGAAGCGGAAATCGCTTGTCAATATATTGAAATTTACAATCGAAGATGTAAATTTAACTTCCGTGAGTATAAAAGGATTGCTATAGCCCTTCATTAATACGAACTAGATTTTTTTAAAAACTGTATGCCATTATTTTTTAAAAATTGCAATCAAAACGACAAAGGGCATTTTTAGTTAAAGGATTTATCAGGTAAAAATGATGTAATATTTTTTCATGTAAAGCATTCATTTTAATTAGAAAACATTACTATATATTTAGTATATTAAATTCGCCAAGTGATGTCACCTGCTTCGAAAAAAAAATTAATCCTAAAATAAAAATATACATTTCAGAAATAATTTGCATTAATATTAACTTATATTTTAAATAGATTTTCTTACTTGAAATTTAGCATTTAATAAAAATAATGTTTCAATATTTTCTAAATGTAATGTAATATTTAATTTCATTAAGCGATTTCCTGCTTTAATTAAATTAAAATGTTTAATTTTACATAATTCATAACGCAAAATATTTTTTTTTTTTTTTAATTTTGACAATTATTACTCCGTATGAAAAACTAACCTAGTGGTCATATTTTAAATCATTAGGCAGTTTTTTCATAAAATATTTGCATTTTATAGCAGTTATATAAAATAGTGTGATTTTCACAGAATTTATCCTTCGCAAATGCATGTTTAATGCCTTTTTACTTTACAATCTAGCAACAAAAAACAAGTAACTTTATTTTAATAATAAGCATTTAAGATTCGAGAGTTTTCGTAATCTGATGACCATTTGGATGTTAATGTTAGATCTATAGCTGTTAAAAGTGTGTAGCCTTGAAATTAAAATTTTATAAACATTTGGAAGTTAAAGATTTTACTTTTTTATTTACTTTTGAGTTATGTTGTTTCACTATGTTTGATTTTTTTTTAATATCATTTATCTTTTTCTTTTCCAAAAAAAAACCTTTTTTGGAATAAAAACAATGTCGTATGTCGATTTTTTTATCAATTCAAAGACACGTCTGAAGATTTTTGTTAATAATAGCTTTAGTTTAAAAATATTTACTGTCTCTCTATAAATAATATTCTTTGAAACAAAAACATAAATCAAAATCCATGAACAGATTAAATATAAAATTGAATAAATATAAATTATTATTAGAATAACGGAAATGTAAATTTATTCCTTATTTTATCTTTGAAATCGAGTATGAAATTTCGTGCTCACCAAAAAAATTTAAATGCTCTCCTACATGTATAAAAATAAGCAAATTGAGATCATCAGAAGGGTTTCTATTATAAAACACAATAGAAGGTTAATTACACATGCTTTTAATCATCTAAATCTTTTTCTTGATTTATAAATTTATTTTGCTTTAAATGTTATGTGAACGAAGTCGAGGGTAACATCTAATTATACATAAGGAACAATTCTTGTTTTTCCTTTTAATTGGTTTGTGACAAATTAGTACTTAAAATAAACTGTTTGCATTAGTTACTTAATAATTCAAACTCTGCACCATTTTATTTCTCATTTGATAATATTTTTGACGTACTATTATAAAAAAAATCTATTTTTTCAGATCGATTTTTTTTTTTTGGGAAGGGGGGGTCATCAGAATTACTGAGCCTACTATTAGACTACTTCCAAAAACCTGTTTGTCAACTGTTTTTTTTTTTTTTTTTTTTTTTTTTTTTTTTTTTTTTAATTTATTTATATAGCTCATACATGACTTCTAAATATCACATAATTTAAAATTTAAGTCTTCGAAAATGTGCTTTCACTGAAATTTGTTTGATATACTATGTTGCTGTATTTAGTGACTTAATAAAAATACTGTATTTATAATATAAGTATATATATTTTTTAAATGCTATCTCAACAATGAGCTTTGCCATATAAATGTAAACTAATTAGTGGCAGAAGAACTGCAAATGTCAATTGATTATCCAGATATACACATACAGCCCTAATAGCATGCATGGTCACAGTGACGTCACTGTGAGTCACTTTCGTCACATCACATCTGTGACCAAAATGCCAGCACTCAGTGACGTCACATTGTGACTAAGATGTGACTTTCTTAAAAATCTTTAGAAATTTATAAATATCCTTCAAAACATGTTATTTACTTTAAAAAAACATGTTTCTGGCAAGTTAAATATCGTCGCTTTTGTCACAGTTTCGTCACAATGTTAATGTCAAATTAGTCACAAATTCGTCACATTGGGACCACTTTGTGAAACGTCACAAAAGAGCTTTAAAACGGCCATAACGACTTCACATTTTAGTCACTGTGACTTCCCATCGACGTCACGTGACGTCACATCGACAATCGATGGTCACAAAGTCACAATGTGACTTCACAACGACGTTGCAATGACGTCACCATGCTTTACGGGAGATGGTGCCTTAAAAAGGGACTAAAACTTTACGGGGTGATAGAAAACAGCTATAACTTCAAATTTTGTCACAGAATGTATAATTGCAGCGCAAGCGGTGAGAAGTTAAAAGAAAATTTTTCACTGTCGCCATTAAAACACAAGAATGAGAGAAGATAAGAAATCAGACAATTTTAACAGAAAACGTTTTATTAACAGGAATGTTATTGATGTGCATACTAAAAAAAAATTGGGCAAAATATCTTTCGCCAGTTGAAATGCACGCTTCACATCTGCGGGATAGGGACTGACGCACATTTGCGAAGACACCAGGCATTTCCCGAATATCCCCGGCAATAATGGCAATCTTGGCGACAAGATCCATATCGGATTCAATAGGGTACTCGTAGATTAGGCTTTTCATATAGCTCCACAGGAAAAAGTCCAAGCAGGAGATATACGAAGATCTTGGCGGCCAAGCTATGGGACCACCTCGACCAATCAATCGACCTGGGAACATTGTAAAACAACCATTTAACTTCTTTCCGCTTGTCTTCCGACCATACAATCTGTGACAAAATCTGCTCATATAGCTGCGTTCTATCATATCGTAATTTTTTTTTCACTTTGTTAGATACAACCTGTATTTTTAAACTCAACTGTAAGATTAAATAACTAAAAAACACCGCTAACGTAATCTGTCAACGAAAACAGATTATTTTATTTTAGCATTGCGCCAGAAGACGCTCGTAAATGTATTTTAATTTTATATTCGACACTTTCTGCTGCTTTTGCCCATTGAAATTTCACTGTCTAAAGTAATCATGTCTTACTGTTATGTTTATAATTGCGTGTTATTATTTTTTACATTTTTTATTTTATACATTTTTTTAGATTTGTGTCATCCAAATCCTTGTAAAAATAGTGGAACATGTAGTGTAACAAATGGCAAAGCAATCTGTTCCTGTAAAGATCCTTTCATCGGAGGCAAATGTGAAAAAAGTATGTAATATTTTTCACATTTTCCAAAATAGTTTAAAACTGTTTATGTCATCGTTTTGTCTAGCTTTGACCTAACTGTCATACATATACTGGTATTACTATATCATTGATATAAGTTATTGATATTTATTAGCATGAATGCTATTGAAAATAAAATGTCACCATTTATAATAAATGCATGATCCACAGTGTTTAATTCAGGCATTTTTCTTTAGGGAAAAGACATTATAGTTCATGGAGAGGGCAGTTTACAATTAATAAGTATAAAATCTCAAATCTTAAGAAAGCGAGAACATTATGATGCTCCAGAAAGGAACTGAACTTATCACTGATCAGCCCTCAAAAGGATTCATACAGTATATCTATTTGTGTCATAGCAAAACAAGCTGCATCTAAAATTACAAACGCAAAATATTTTCTGCAGAAAAATTTTATTGAAAAGTATCTTTAGCAATGCTTAAATCACAAACTTTTGTTTCCTCTTTTTCTGGGGATAGTCTTTCAAATGCTATATGAACCGAAGCTTTACTTTTGCTGCATTCTAAAAAAGAAATAAAAGCTTTTTATGTAGACCTAATTCCCAGTCTTTGCTGCCTGTTTCTTCACAAACATATGTTTACCAATAGCCAACATTTGTTAATGGCGATTTGTTTTAAAGACTTCAAAAGTCATACGTACAGTTAAAAATGAATTCTTGTGAAGATAATATTAATTACCTATAATAGATTCTGTTCAAGTAGATTACATTTTAAGAATTTTATTCCATCACAAACAGTAATATGATTTAAAATTTGATTTAAAATTTACAATAGTTGTTTTCTAAACAAAGTAAATAATACTGAGCACTTTAATTGTTCGTCAGATTACAATTATCAACAAATTATAAAGAATTTAGGAAATCGGATTGCAAGATCCGCCGCGGATTTTTTACGTGAATGCAATCTCTAATGCTAACTAACATTCTAACCCTTAGAATTCTACTCATAATTAGGGAACTAACCAAACTTTTGAAAACAAATAAAATTAAAATTTATCATTTTAAGTACTCCTTTCCACTATAATATTTAAGTGATTTTTCTTTTTTTAGATCAATGCCTTCCGAACCCATGTTTTAATAATGGAAAATGTTACATAAAGCAAGGTGAAATCACTTGTTCTTGTGATTATCCTTTTACGGGACAAAGGTGTGAAATTGGTAAGTTAAATAAATAAATATTTCTCTTACGTACAGTCATGCGATTAATCATACATTGTGACGGTTTGTTCTTTGTATTAGAAAGTTTTATCGGAAAATTAGAAAAATTCCGAAACCTACATACATAAAAATCAGTGTTTGAATGTATATTCTTTATACAAATCTATAATTTTTCACATATTGACACAAAACTTGATTCATTTTAGAACAAGAATAAAGATACTGGCTAAATGATAAGCTTCACAGACCATTCCTTATCCCATTTTTTATCCACTTACCACAATTTATTCTTATAAAATTCTAATTTTCAAGTGTAGATTTTTTCTTTTGCGTTTGTCACATTTTTAAAATAGCGCAAAAATTATAATTAAAATAAAAATAAAAACAAGTAAGAGAAAAGTTAAAATTTAATGATCTTTATAAAAATGTTACGTAGTGGGCAATTTCTGATAAAGACTTCAAAGTGACTTTCTTTAGCAAGGGCAACAGTAAGCAGGCAATCCATTCATTTCACATAGACTTCGAAGCATTTTTTTATATGTTTTTCTTTTTACACAACATACTGTAAATGCATGGTAGTCTGTCAAAATGCTGAAAATTTGAATCTGAATTGGAAAAATTATTGAATTTCTATGTATAAATTTTACTCCTATAAAACTTTCTTACTGGAATGATTTTTTCCCAACTTTAATGTTAAATATCTCTTAAAATAATTATTCGATTTAAAAACTGTGTGGATTAGCGTATTTATCAAACATCTCTCTATTATAATGCCAATTTTTATATTTTTGTGTGCAATAGTTTTATTGATATCAATGAAGAAATAGCCTAGGTCACAAAAACTTTATTGTCGGCGGCGGTGACAGCATTAGTTATTTTCTTTTATGGAAAGATTCTTTCACTTTCGCAAACGGCTTGATATTTTGCTGAAACCCTTTTGAACTTTTTTTAGTAGAAAATAAAAAATGTTAATTAAATTTATTTCAGCTGAATTTACTTGAAATGTCATGCTTAATGTACGGAATGTTTAAATAACCTCTGTTTATTTATTAATTAAGAGTTATGTGCATTTTGAATTAAACGATTTTTATAGTTTTTTCGTGCATAAGTGAGAAAAATTGTAAGTATTATTTGGTTTGTTTGTCGATTTCTCTCTTTTGTCTTTATCATGTTGCTCTTTATTTTATTATTTTTTTTCTGTCTTTTCTATTCGTTTAAAATCAATTATTTGGATAACGGACCACAGCATGTCTTGACAGAAATCCTTGAAGGAGAGGAGAATGTGGAGTAGAAAGTAAAGAAAACGCAATCAATCATCATGAAGATGAGAAAGGAAGTAGGTGATGAGAGAAACTTCTGAGATGAAATGTTAATTATTCTTCTGCTCTACTAGTCCAATATCCGACCGCACAAAACCTAAGTCATCGAGCACAAGAAAAAACTCTCTATTTTATGGAAGAGTAGTCATAAGGGAATCTAATGATCCATGTCTGCCAGAAGCGAAGGGGTGCATAAGTTAAAAATGAATACCACTAATGGTTCACTCGTAGGTCTGTCATTGTGTTTGCCGTGCAATCAAAAGTATGAAAACACGGAAAACTGGGCGCAGGAAAACACAATGCTAATCCTAAGAATCAACCACTAGTGATATTAATTTTTAGCTTATGCACCACTTCATTTCCGACAGGCATGGATGATTAGATTCCCCTATGACTACTCTTCCATAAAATAAAGGATTTTTTCTTGTGCTCGATGACTTAGGGTTTTGTGCGGTCGGCTCTTGGTCTATATACACTGCTCGACATTGAAAATGCAACACCAAGAAGGAAAAATCGGAAAGTAATGAAATTTTGGGAAAGGACTGAGACAGCAAGGAGCATTAAGTTTTGTGCGGTCGGCTCTTGGCCTATACGTACACTGCTCGACATTAAAAATGCAACACCAGGAAGGAATAATCAGAAAGAGATGAAATTTTGGGAAAAGACAGAGACAGCAAGCAGCATTAAGTGATCTTTATTTCAAAATGATAGTCAGAATACAGAATGAGAACGGCGTCTGCTCAGTAGGATGTAGGACTACCGCGGACAGTGATGCACAAAGAAACACGTCTAGGCACAGAGTCAATAAGAGTGCAAATGGTGTTCTGAGGAATGGCTCTCTATTCCCTTTCAACTATTTGCTACAGTTCGTCTTCTGAACGAGGCAGGGGCAGAGTCCAAAAACGGCGTCCAATAACATCCCACCCATGTTCAATTGGTAACAGGTCCGGAGAGTACGGTGGCCGGTGTAATACCTTTCAGAGCTTGTTGGCAGATGTAAGAACTGTGTTTGGGCGTTATCCTGCTGAAAAATTGCATTAGGCAGCCCGTGAAGGTAGGGGATTACCTGCGGCCGCAATACATTATCCAACTATCATTGAGCCGTCATAGTGTCCTGAATACGAACTAGAGGTGACATAGAATTATACGCAATAGCGCCCCAAACCATTACATCACGTTGTCGCGTGGTGGGGCTTTCCACAGTTACTGCTGGATTCGATCTGTTTCCACGTAGATGCCACACACGTATGCGGCGACTATCACTGGATAAACAGAAGCGTGACTCATCTGAGAACACGACGTTTCGCCATTCTGTCATCCAAGTCGCTCTAGTTCGGCACCATTCCAAACGTTGGCATCTATGTTGTCGAGTCAATGGCAGTCTTCTTAAGGACGCCTTGAGTGCAGGCCATGTTCAACCAATCGACGGGAAATGGTTCTGGTCGACACGAAAACATCCAGGGTATCTTGTACATGCTGCAGAATCGAGGTACAAGTGATTTGCGGTACCGCTACAGCTTGTTGGCGGATGCGTTGATCCACGCGTGGCTGATGTCACTCAAATAAATAAACAAGACATGCTTCATATGACAGCCCCCGGAGAACCGTTTCCATAAGCCGTTCGAAAGTTGCAGGTGCGTTACATAGGCCAAAAGGCACTACCTTGAATTGCCATAATCCTTGTCCCGTTGTGAAGGCAGTCTTCTCGCGGTCGTCGGGATGGATCTCTACCTGCCAGTAACCACTCTTCAGATCCAGAGTCGAGAACCAAGTGTTGCCCGCAAGTGTGTCGAGAGTGTCGTCAATCCTTGGTAGAGGGTAACTATCCTTTTTGGTGACGTCATTCAATCGGCGGTAGTCTACACAAAATCTTGTAGAACCATCCTTCTTTCTTACTAACACAATGGGAGACGCCCATGGACTTGTCGATGGTTCGATGACATCATTTTCTTCCATATCCCTAATTAAATTTTGCACCTCTTCTTGCTGGGCAAAAGGTAATCGTCTAGGGTGTTGTTTAATAGGTGAGTGATCTCCAGTATCAATTCGGTGTTGTGCCATTTTGGTTCGTCCAAAGTCTTCAGATGGTTGGGAAAATAAACTTTGGAATTCCCTAATTAAACTTTCCGCAGCATCCCTTTGATTTGGATCTAAGTCTGTATTTTGTAACAAATCCTTGACTAAATTATCTGAAGATTTCTGAGAGTGATTGGAATTTTGACTTATGCACGTCACAGGAGCACATGATGCTATCACTTCTCCTTTCTTGATAGTCCTCGTCTTATCACTGATGTTAGCAATTCTGACTGGAATGGTCTTCTTCGAGAGGTCCACTACAGATGAAGCCACCAATACTCCTGCTTGTTTACTATTGTCTTCGGGATAATCTATATGGCCAAATCGATAATTAGTTTCATTGTTAATTACAACTGGAACTAAAAATTCTGTTCTTGGACCTAGATTGATGTCTTCTTTGGCTATTACTGTTTGTTTATATTCAATTTCGTTATTTAATCCAAAAAGGCTTATTTCTTCAAATTTAGATAGCATTTCATTATTTTTAAAATCAAGTTTGAAGCCAAACGTCTTCAGAAAATCTAGCCCGATTATGCAAGGATCTGTTATGTCAGCCACATATGCCGTATGATAACATTTGCTTCCTCCAAAGTTGATGGTTAAATTGGCCTTTCCATATATGCCTATCTTGTCGCCCGTCACAGTTTGCAGGGTAACGCAGGGTGGAGTCCAGATGAGTTTACATTTCAATTTTCGAGCCAAATCTTCTCTTATTATTGTTACATTGACTCCTGTATCGACAATCATACGGCACTGAATTCCGTTAATAAAGCCTATCACATATAATTCATTATCACCGCCACTCATTTTTGATATCTGGAGGATCTTCAGGTGGGGCTTTTCATTCTCTGGCAACCTCCGCCCCGCGAGATGACCAAAATTTAGTTTTCCTGCTGAATGTTTGAATTTATCTCACGTTCTTGGAATTTGGGGCAATTTCTTCGGAGATGTCCTGTATCACCGCATCCCCAGGAAGTGAGATTCTGTCTTCTTGAGCTTGTTCTTCCGTATTTTAAAGCTTCAATCTCTTGATTTATTTTCCTAATTTCTTTCAAGAAGTCGATCTCAGTGTCTGAGCTTTTGTTCACCGTTGCCCCTCGGACTGAATGACGATCTCTTCGGCTGGCTTGTGTAGCTGCTTCCAACTTTAAGGCATATAGTAATGCAGCCTTTAAATCCTGTACATCTGCCATTCGTACCGCTCTCTGCAATTCGGAATCTTTTATTCCGTCTACAAAGTACCGCAGTGAGAGTATTTCCCGTACATTTGTTGGGCAGTCCATGAATGCTAAATTTTCCAGTCGTTCTATTTCTGAGGCAAACTCTTGAAGGGTTTCACTCGATTTCTGATGGCGGCTCTTCATTTGTATTCTCGTATAATATTTCAAGAATTTTTCTCCGAATCTCATTTCAAGTGCACAACTTAGAGTCTCAAAATTGAGTTGCGTCATACCGGGCAATGTTTGCAGCACGTCGGCGGCTTCTCCTCTCAAAGACGCTGCCAGTTGACAAGATTTCACCTCGTCACTTCATTTGTTCGCTTCGGCTACAATGGTGAATTGGGTCTTGTAAACTTGCCAGGAACTCTTTCCGTCGTATGTCGACAGCTTGATGTGCACGGGAGAAGCAGGCGGATTCCTAAATTCTTCATAAATACCAGTGGACGCTGAAAGCTTCTTCTCAAGATCTTGTACTTTTTTATTTAGCTTTTTATCTACTTCACCTATTTTCCCTTCAACGTTACTTATTTTCTCTTCAACGTTACAAACTTCATTCTGAATTTTCTCTTCTACTTCCTCTATTTTCCTTTCCATTTTCTCTTCAACATTACTAACTTCATTCTGAATTTTCTCTTCTACCGAATCTATTCTTCTCTCTACCGACGAGAACTTTTCTTCCAAAGTTTTCTTCATTTCTTCTTGGCTTTTATTAACTTCCTCCTTTAATTCTTCCATTCTCTCTTGGCTTCTTCTCATTTCTTCAGTCACCTCTTCTTGGCCTTTATCAATTTTATTTGTCAACTGTTCCATTCTTTCTTCGTTTTTATTCATTTTGTCCGCCAACTCTTCTTGGCCTTTATTAATTTTCTCCGCCAACTCTTCTTGGCCTTTATCCATTTTATTTGATAATCTATTAATAGCTTTCAACAACTCACTCAGTTGCTCTTCCGTTGCTCTCGTTTTCGCCATAAGATTCCAAATTCTGACACCAAAAATTGTTGCGTATATAGGGTTCTTTTGATCTTATGGTTTAGACAACTTCAAACTCTTGTCTTTTAGAAAAGTAGAAAATAATTTATTTGCAGATCTTCAGAACAACAGAGTCTTCGAAACTCACAAATATTACTAGATATTCAAAAATAATTGTCCGAATCTATCGTACAAGTGCAGATATAGGTTCCAGAGACTCTTTATACAATGTCTCAACACTAAATCACATGCAAAACAACGTAAATAAAACTCAAGCAAACTTGCTTAAACAATCGTAGCTCACTCAATGACTGACTGATAAATAATAATATCGACAGCTCGTATTGCTCTTCTTATATAGGCTCGCAGCATGCACGGGAAATTTCTACAACCTTCTCGAAAAATCCAGAAACCAAGAAAAAAAACATTCAATGTATCAGTAGACCTAAGGGGGGGGTTACCATAGAGAGGGAAGGATTACCATCGCCAACAATCGCCAAGTTTGTCGCCAACTTGGTGATATATCGCCAAATTTGGCGACCAAAATTAGTCGCCAAAAGTGACGCCAGCTTGGCGATATCTCTAATATTTCGCAAAGCTGCCATAGACATTCACTGTAAATAATAGACAAGTTTGCTTGATAACAGAGACAATGTAACAAAAACTAATATTAGTAAAGAAATGGAGCTTAATAAGATTATTTACATTATTTTACAGTACAAACACTAACTATTTACAAAATTCGTAACAATATGAAACTGTATACCTACGCAATATATTAATTCTAAATGCAGCGAACATTGTGCGTGAAAGGGTTACGCGTTTGGCGGTATCTTCTTTTGGAGGCCCCGGTTCAAACTCTGATTCAGACGAACTACATGCTTCAAAGTTCCCACTATCTGAATCTTCTGACAATATCTGTTTTTTAGAACAGAAAAATTATTAACGGCCCATCTCGCAGTTTCTCCCATCTCCAATTTCCTCTCTCATCCTCATGATGATTGATTGCGTTTTCATGTTTTTGTTCTATAATATCCTCTCCCTCTAGAATTGCTGCCAAGACATGCTGTGGTACGCCATCTAAATATGTGGTTGTGAACGCATCGAAAAATAGCAGGATGAGTGAGGAACATATTAAAAACAAATGAGAAAAACCGACGAATGAACCAAACAATACTTAATTTTTGCTCACATATAAAGGCTATAAAAATCGCCTAATTTTAAATATACATAACTATTAAATAATACATAATCAGAGCTGTTTTAAACATTTCGTATACTAAAAATGACATTTCTAGTAAATTCAGCTATAATAAACTGAATTTAACATTTTAAAAATTTTTGCTAAAAAGCATTAAGCAGCATTAGAAAAAAAATAGCATTTGAGAAAAAGTTATTTGCGGCAAGTGAATGATTTGTCCAAAAAACTTCAAATTTTTTGTGTGAACTTAGTGTGTCACCAATGGCAACTTTTCCGCACTACCCATCATCGAAAATAAAAAAAAGTTTTGTTCGGCCCACCCTATTATCCATTGGTCTTCGAAAGTGGCATTGGATAGTTATAATTTTCTTCGTATTTGGACTTATGTAATTTCTTAATTATATAATATTTGAAGAGAAAAATATGGCGGACAAAAGGATACAACTATTCCTGAATTGAAAGCAATTATGACCACTGTTATTAAGACGGCAGACAGAGAGGTAGTAAGGCAACAGGACATACAAGGTCAGTTCGTGACTTTTAAAACGTCATCAGAGGGGATCATCT
This sequence comes from Maratus speculifer, assembly GCA_964019185.1. NCBI lineage: Eukaryota > Metazoa > Arthropoda > Arachnida > Araneae > Salticidae > Maratus > Maratus speculifer. The sequence continues at coordinate 275,997,764 of OZ025290.1, forward strand.
TCACACGACGATTGACACAAAATAATGAGCCTGTCGCTTTGTACCAATCCCCGTGTAAATATGATCCACTCCATGGGATGTTTTAAAAGTAACGAACTGGCCTTGCATGTTGTTAGTCTCTGGTCTGCTCCCGGAAAATGGGCAGGTTCCAAAACCGGCCCACTACTATTATTGTTCTTTGAAGTTCATTATTATAAACTGCCCTCTACGTATTTTAATACAGATCATTAAAATTAACTTTTCTCTCATATTTGTTATATATATATTTTTTAATCCAAGCATTATTATCTTGGTCAACCAGTGAGTGCTGTAATGTGTATTGTAGATTTTGCTCAAATGATTGTCAAGTTTTATCAAGTTTTTAGTACTTCTTTATATCACTTTTCTTTCTTCCAGATATCGGGACGCCTCCAACAACTACAGTTGATATATTTTGTCCAGAGCCACATGGTTATTTCCCGCATCCAAACGACAGGCATAAATTTGTTGCCTGCGTTCATGGAGATCCGACTGTGATGGACTGCCCATCAAATTTGGTATATGATCATAAAAAACGATCCTGTGAATATGATGAATATGATTCATGATCGATACAGTTTTTATGGCAGGAAAAAAATGTGATATAGTATTTATATAATTTATCGGTATCCCCTTCACTGAAATGTAACATTTGTGAATAAACATTAAATTAAATTTAATGTTTCTTGTTTGTACTCAATATTTAGTTAACTGAGTAATACTTTCTTCCCAAAAATATAACATCTATGTACTATACCTCATACAGCTCATATTCAAAATATTAGAATAATTGAGGAATAAGAAACAAATATTTTTTATTTATTTATTTATTTTTATACTAATTAAATGCAATTAAAGGGTATAGCCGGGTTTCATAGTAAAATATACCCTTGAGTATATCACATCAAGTCCTACATGAATCGATAGCCCATAAAAAGAAATTGATTTCTCCCCTGTTTCAAGTTTGTATCTCAAGGCCACTGGGGGGGTGGGGGGGGGGTAATGACCTTAAATGCCTGTTTTGGAAAAGAGCGTATTGTGACGAAACTACTAAGCAGATTTCAACGAAAATAATAAAGAATTTATAAAACCACCATACGAATGTTTGACAATTCTTCAGATTTCTTTTGACAAAAGAACAAGTTTTCCAACATCTTTCTTGTTTTTGAATGAACATTTTAATTAAAAATCTACTGAAATTTCTAAGTGACAATTTTCATTTTTTTTTGCATGAAATACTATGACATATGATGTACATTCACTATCAATTTCAATTTTTTACGGAGGGTGCATCATATTTAAAAAAAGCAAAATCATATTCTGGCGGAGATGGGGGGGGGGGGACGTGTCTCGCACAAATCTCAGATATTAGTTCAAACGGTAGATTAAAAAGAAGGCGTGGAATAACATTATACGACAGTTCCGGTAGACCTATTATGTGAGGTTTGTGCGAGACACGCCCCTCCATCCCCACCAAAATATGATTTTGCCTTTTTTTAATATGATGCACCCTTCGTAAAAAGTTGAAATTGATAGTGAATATACATCATATCTCATAGTATTTCGTGGAAGAAAAGAAAAAGGTGGTCACTCAGAAATTTCAATAGATTTTAAATTAAAATGTTTATTCAAAAACAAGAAAAATGTTGGAAAACTTGTTCTTTTGTTAAAAGAAATCTGAAGACATTGTCAAACATTCATAAGGTTGCTTTATACATCCCTTATTTTTTTCATCGAATTCCGCTTAAGCTGCTATCAGATTCACCAACATTTCGTAAGACTTTTGAGCTAAAACACTTGACTTCCTCCAACTTTTCGAAAACTGTCGTCCCAAAATCCAGTGTGATAGCAAACAGAAATGTTCCCCCAAAATTTTTCTGCTGTTCCAAAAAAGTCTCTTCTAGTCAAGACATTTCATCCAACATCGAACATTTCAACGAATCAGAGATAAGCGATTGATACGAGTAGGTGATAAATATTAACGCCCGGTACTAGTAGAAACTGGTTTTTCGGCTTTTCCTCCAACTTTTTCAAAAACATATGTAACCTTTTTCTCTCTTTGAACGGGTAAATGTTGGGGTTAAAATCGGCTGAAAAGTTTATCTCGCCTAAAGTCCGTGAATCTAATAACAGCTTTAGTAGTATTGTCACAATACGCTTTTTTTCCAAAACAGGTATTTAAGGTCATAACCCCCGTAGACTTCAGATACAAACTTGAAACTGGGGAGAAAGGAATTTCTTTTCATGGACTAACGATTTATGTATGTAGGACTCGATGTGGTTGACTGAAGGGCATATTTTACCAAGAAACCCGGCTATACCCTTTTTACTTTCTTCTATCTTTACAAGAAGAAAGTATTGGATTCATGAAAATTTTCGACTTCCGGTTTTCGACGGATTTATACGTTTTAGAAGGTCCTGAACACGTTTTGACTATTTTTAGAAAATGTCTGTCTGTGAGTCTGTGTGTCTGTCTGTGAGTCTGTCAGTCTGTCTGTGAGTCTGTCTGTCTGTATGTGACAAAAAATTTGTGGGCGCTCTATCTCAAAAACTAATGCTCGAAATTTAATAAAATTTTATATACAGTTAGACCTCGGTATGAATTAGTGCCTATTGGTTTTTGGGGAAAATTGGCCTGCAGGTGGCGCTGCTATACTACGTTTTTCATGATTTTCAACATTACTATATCTCAAGAACTAATGCACAGAATTTCACCAAACTTCAGATTCTGTGACCCCTTGATACACATAGACGCTGATTAAGTTTTGGTGTAAATTGGCCAGCAGGTGGCGCTGCTATGCCACGTTTTTCATGATTTTCATGATAGCTATATCTCAAGAACTAATGCACAGAATGTCACCAAACTTCAGATTCCGCGATACCTTCAGATACATAGCCGCTGATAAGATTTTGGTGTGAACTACCCTATAGGTGGTGCTGCTATGCTACATTTTGCTCGATTTTTGCGATAGCTATATCTCAAGAACTAATGCAGAGAACTTCATCAAATTTTAGATTCTGTTACACTAGAATATATAACATAATTAGACGCTGATTACATTTTGGTATTAACCTTGCAACAGGTGGTGCAGCTATGCTGCATTTTGCACGATTTTTCCGATAGCTATATATCTCAACAATCAACGCACAGAATTTCATCAAACTTCAGATTTTGTTACAAAATGACATATAACATAATTACACGATGATTACGTTTTGTTATAAAACCTTAAACTGATGGTGTTGTTGTGCTATATTTTACACGGTTTTTTTTTTAACTAGCTATATCTCAAGAACTAATGCACAGAATTTCATCAAACTTTCTTTTACACCATAACATAATTAGACGCTTTTTTACGTTTTGGCATAAATTGTCCAAGATATGGTGTTGCTGTGCTACGTTTTGCAAATTTTTTGTTATAACTATATCTTAAGAACTAATGGACGAAATTCCATCAAATTTCAGATTCTGTTAGGTCTTGACATAAATAGATGCTTATTAGGTTTTAGTATAAATTACCCAACATGAGGCACTACTAAGCTCATTTTCTCAGAATATTAATTAAATTTTGCGTTTTAGGCTTTTCGGATACCTGAATCTCATTAAGCTAGGTCAAATGTTCGAGGAAATTCGATAGTGGGTAACTTTGGGGTCACCACGTTTTTTTTTTTTTTTTTTTAATATTAAAATGTACTTATGAGATAGAAGAAAGTTTTGGGATTGACACATCCAACTAGTTTATAAATAAATTCTGGGATATTTTGATAAGATTTTAACATTTACAAAATATAAAATACATCACAATAATTTAAGTATACAGTTTTCTAAAACACATCAAAATATTGGAATAAAATTTAGATTGGTTCGGAATATCAGAATATTTTATTTTACGCAACAATATTACTTTATGAATATGAAGTAAATAGTAAATAATATTTTGTAGCATTCCCTTTAACTTTCATAACAGCGTACAATCGGTCTTGCATATTATATACAAAGTATTTACAAACATTTCTATCAATATTAACCAAAATAGACTTTATACGTGCCATTTTTTTTAATTATACACCGTAAGTTTTCAATGAGATTAAGGTCTGGTGAGTTTGGTGGCCAAAGAAGTACCTTAATGTTGCGTTGGCGAAAGCAATTCTTAAGTTGACACCGAGGTATGCGGTGACGCTAAATTTTGCTGAAAGATGAAATCGTCTTCAAATAAATCTTATGATGATGGAATCATGTAATATTCCAAAATTTTTTGATATATCGTTGAGTTAACCTTTTCGTAGACGATGCATAATTTTCGAGGCCCTTCTGCGCTCATATGCAACCCCAAACCATGACACTAGCAGCAAATTTTACGGAATTTTTAAGGCATTCTTTATCAAATGTTTCTTGCTTCATTCTCCGAATTCGAATAACGTGATTACCATATAAATATTTAAAAAATTTATATGGTGATTACCATATAAATATAAAAAACATATTTAGTAATGAAAGCATGTTTTGTGTTTCAATACAAAACATGCTTTCATTACTAAATATATATATATATATATATATATATATATTTTAAATAAATTTCTTGGCTCCATGAGTATCTTGATTTACACCATTTCAATCTTATATGTTTTCATTTTGCAGTCCTGAAAGGTTTTGATTTCAATACCCGAGATTCAAACTTAAATTTATGGAGACGTCTTAATGTTGTAGATGTTGAAACTTCAACTCCTTCTTTTTAGGGTTTCGTTCATCTGACGAAATTCTATTCGTATCTGTCCTCTCTCTGTCTGTCAGTCACAGAATCCGTACACAAAAACTATATATATGCCAGAGAATTTAAATTTTGTGTACTTACAGCTGAATACCTCTTGTCACACAACAAACCATAAAATTTTGAAAATGACTATTATTTTAATTTAAATATTATTTTTTAAATCATCAGTTCATTTTTTTTCTCTTCTAATTATTGCCACGCAAGTTTAGATAGATATAAAATTTATTTCATATTTTACCTTTTACTTTTAAAAGAGATGGAGTACTTCTGTTGCCACAATTACAAAATTGGTATTACAAACTACAAAATAATAATAATAATAATAATAATAATAATAATAATAATGTCTCAAAAATAAATTGAAGTATAGCTTTTAAACAAAATGCAATTAAAAGTACATTTTCCCCCCATACGATAGTTCAAAAATTGAAAATATGCGATATTTAGAAGCTTAAAAATTTGTAGTAGTAAATTTCAAAATTGAAAATTCATATCTTCTAATTGTTGCACGCAAGTTAAAATAAAATTATTATGCATGTAACATAAATCAATGGATTAAATAGATCATATAAAAAACGTGCTTATTTGTTTTTATTTCGTCATATTAAACTATATTTATCATCTATTTTGACACGCGAAATGAAATATTTTTTTATTTATTAAATTATTATTCATTTAAAATAAGATCCGCCTCTGGTGACCAGTTTGGTCTCCCTTAAATTTATGCTAAGCTTTTCAATATTTTACTTTTATTCATAATTTTATTTACTTGAATACCTTCACTAAATCTGCAGATTCAGATAGAGAAATCAATTAAAAAAAAAAAAAAAAAAAAAAAAAAAAAAAAAAAAAAAAAAAAAAGACGATTAAGGCGATATTAGGGGGGAAGTTCAATACTCGTTCTGGTTGACGCGATTGGCGAAGAAATCCCAAAATAGCACCGAAAACCGTTTTTCGTTTGTTGATTTAATGATAAAGTGAAGGATATATTAAACGAAAGCCTCTGTGTGATCTGCGATCACACTTATCTACTTGTTTCCATTTTCGGTGCAAGAATCCCACACTTTTAAATGGTTTTTCTTAACTATACACTTCAGTTTCCTGTCATCTCTAGCAGATGTTTTTGTTTTTCTGTCGCCATTTCGGCAATTATTTTGAAATTTTCTATTTTTTAAATATTTTATTAGTCTTTTACGAACACTTGATTGCGATTAATATAAATAACTCGTTTTATAACATTGATTTTTACCGTGCCAATACAAATCCACCATACAAAGTTTAATAAAGTTAGGAATATCATTCACACGACCCATTTTAAAACGAAAAAGCAAACAAACTACAAAAAGAGTACTGATTTTAAATAAAATCATCTAAATTTAATCAATGATGCCACCAGTTATGAATTGGTGATAGTTAAAGGAGAATTAATGTAAAATATTCTAATATTTTGACTTTTCAAAATATTTCTTTTTCCAATTAATTTTTTCAAAAATCATATTAATTTTAAGATAATAAATAAATTTAAAATAAGTTCTTAATAAAAATATCACTTGCATATTTGCATTAACCCCTTGGAGATGAGCAACACGTACACTTGTCGCAAAAAGGCTTAAGAATCGTTGTTTATCCCCACCACTAAAATTATACCTCAAAATTTGCCTTATTTAAGCGGAACATTTTTTCGATTTAAAAAGTTAGAATTGAAAAAAAAAAAAGAAGAAGAAGAAGAAGAAGAAGGTAATTATTCTAATATTTTGAACACGAGCTGTACATTTCAAGACAATATTTTAGCATTATGTATGTTTAGGGAATACTTAAGAAGACAAGGTATCTGAAAGTCATACGCTCATCCGCAAGAAAAGTGACACAACTTATAAAATGTATTTTGCGCATTATTCCACTACAGCCATGGAAAAAACTATAAGGACACGTTGAAAAACGAGTAATAGTATGTGTTAAAGTAATCCTAGACTGAAAACACAATCAAACATTATTTACTATACTTGTAATTAGCAAAAATTAGGAACTTATTAATATGGAATTAAATTACAATAAAATTTATGAAACACAGATGAATAGAAATATGTGACGTGAAACATGGAAAAAAATTATAAGGGCATAATGAAATATTTTTTGAAATAAATAAATAAATATTCTGCAAAATCACTTTTCTTTCTCCGACCCGTGTTAATCGTACAGTCATTGATTCAGAAAGTCCTGTTAAAATTTGTTTAGAAATGTTTTTCAACGTTAATTAGATAAATGATTTCATATTGTCTATATTAGCCCATTGAATGTCATATTTACGCACTTCTCTAGCTAAAATAAGTCACAAATTCTCTATGGGGTGTCAATCAAGGCTTTTTTGTGGTTAATCCAACAGTTGGACGGAATTGGCCGCAAACCATGGACATGATGCCCGAGACACATTTAAAATTTCATTGTCTTTTCGAAAAGAATAATCACCACCTGTGATAAGGGGCAATATTTTTTCATATAATATAGCCACATAGGATTTTGAATTCATGCGACCTCGAATGGATAAGATTAGTGTTGTTCCATTGGATTAAAAACTTTTCTCTCTCTCTCTCTCTCTCTCTCTTTTTTTTTTTTTTTTTTTTTTTTTTTTTTTTTTTTTTTTTTTGAAGTGAAAACTTCTTTAGCGGCGCTGAGCACTTTTTGTATGGGTAAAAACTTCCAAACTCGCGTCAGGGTCACGTGATGCTGATCAAAAAAGCGTAAGATCGAGGGGAAGGGAGAGGAACTAGTATCTCCCACTCTTTCTACCGTGCCTGGGTGTGCTGCTCCGTTTAGGCGGCACAGGGCGCTTGCGCGAATGTCCGTGTGTGTTTTTTTAAGTTATAATTGTATTTAAGTTTAACAACTTATACTGTTAATAGATGGAATAAAACGTTATGAAAGAAAAAGTATGACATTGTGCATTGATTATGCTGCAGTTTCCAACTACTTTTTTTCATTTTTTTATTGTATTTAAATAATAACAACATAAATTGATACCAAATGGAATAAAAAGTTAAGAAAGAAAAAACATGACATTGCACATCAATTATGCTGCACTTTCCAATTATTTTTTTCAATTCCTTAAATTTTCAATTGTATTTAAATTTTAACAACTTACATTGTAATCAAATTGAATAAAAAGTTAAGAAAGAAAAGACATGACATTGCTCATCGATTATACTACACTTTTCAACCAATTTTTAAAATTATAATTGTATTTAAAGTTTAACAATATATACTGTTACCAGAAGGAATAAAATGTTAAGAAAGAAAAAATATGACATTGTGCATCAATTATGCTGCACTTTCCAACCACTTTTTTCAGTTTTTTTTAATTTTTGATTGTATTTAAATAGTAACAACATAAATTGATACTAAATGGTATAAAAAGTTAAGAAAGAAAAACATGACATTGCACATCGATTATGCTGCACTTTTAAACCTTTTTTATATATATATATATATTTTCAATTGTTTTTAAAGTTTAACAACTTATATTGTTATCAAATGGAATAAAATGATAAGAAAGAAAAGACATGATATTGTACATTGATTATGCAGTACTTTCCAACCAATTTTAAAAATTGTAATTGTATTTAAACCTTAACAACTTATACTGTTACCAGAGGGAATAAAATGTTAAGAAAGAAACAGTATGACATCGCGCATTGATTACATTGCACTTTCCAACCATTTTTCTCTCTTTTTTTTTAAATTTTTGATTGTATTTAAATAGTAACAACATAAATTGATACCAAATGGAATAAAAAGTTAAGAAAGAAAAAACATGACATTGCACATCAATTATGCTACATTTCAAAACCATTTTTAAAAATTTTAATTGTATTTAAAGTTTAACAAAATATACTGTTACCAGATGGAATAAAAAGTTAAGAAAGAAAAATCATGATATTGTGCATCGATTATGCTGCACTTTCCAACCATTTTTTAAAAAATTGTATTTAAAGTTTAACAACTTATATTGTTTGATTACTATTCAATTTGTTGCAAGTTTCAGAAGATACGGTCGTCCAGCAGCAGGAGTAGCTATTTATAAAAGGTTGTTTGATGTAATGGGCATATATTTCCACAATTCATATGAATGTGCATGTGAGGTACACCAGTATGTTTAGTAGTAATGTTTTTGATATCTGTGATATATGTGTTTGTTGTTGCCACTCTGAAAATGAAAAACTAATTGTATTGGTTGCCATTTATATTTCACCGGATAAGTCTTTAAGTGCAAATGAGAATTTTTGTATGAAAATTTATTTATTTGTTCTAAAGAGGCTTCTGCATTACTTCAAGATAGAATTGGAAAGAGATTTGATGATTTGCCGATGATTTTGAGTAGGGATTTCAACATCAACTTTGTGGATGATGAAAATCTACAATTAATTGAATTTTTAAATAGAAAATTTGATTTAACAATGACCAACCATCGCAATCTTAGCACAGAGAGATAAAAAATTACAATTGATGCAGTCATTACAAGATATTTAAATAGAATTGAATCAAAATTGTTTGCTATATATTTTAGTTACCATAAACCTATAATATCAAATCTAGAATATAATGATAATAATGATGATGGAAGAATTGTTGAAATGGGGATGAAAATTCATAAGTTTTATGGGTATTTATTTCAAAGAATACCAACTGACGATATTTCATATTTCATGCATTTGTAAATTTATGTTTTAAGCAATAGATTGCAATTTTTGTATGTAAAATAATATGCATTATTTTTCATGTACAATAGCGCATTAAATGAAAATTGTAATATAATTTTTGTAGCAGTAGTTTATAATAATGAATAAAAAACACTTCATTTAAAAGTATTTTAAAGTATTTTTCAGACGACTAAAAAAATACACACATAATTGTTCAAGTTTTCACTTCTGTCGGCACTCCCGGAGTGCCATTGTATCCTCGAATGGATAAGATTAGTGTTGTTCCATTGGATTAAAAACTTTTCTCTCTCTCTCTCTCTCTTTTTTTTTTTTTTTTTAATTAGAGGGATACATATTTCTAACGCATCTTTTAAAAATAGCTATATCGGGAACAAAGAAATATTTTAAATTATCAATGCCAGCATAGAAAGTATTTGATGTCTTGCCTGTTGTAAACATACATACGTGATACGTCCGATATTCTTTCGCACTTCTTTTTCTTAATTATGTGATCTGTTCATTATCTTTATTTCAAGCTTTTCTTTCGCTTCTATCTAGGTTCTCTCTCTCTTTTTTTTTTATTAGCCTCCGATGCTATTTCTTTCAGACAAGCTAAAAAAGTGTCGTGTTAAAAAATGTGGCCCACTTTTTCATAATCTGGCCGTTAAAACGAGACATTCATACAATCTATATATTTAAAAGACCTGGCTGCTTTTTTAGTCATCAGCCCTGAATTTTCTACTCAACCGATTTTGATAATTATTTTTTTTTTCTAATGAAAGCTATTTATTTGTAGCTGTGCCCATTTTTGCTATTTTTTAATTTATTTCCATTTTTATATTTTATTTTTAATTTTAAATACTTTTTACGATATTTCTTCAAAATGGTGGCAACTCAGTTTAGCTTTTCTCTTGCTAATAAAAATTTATTTTCCAATATCACTTTCCACCAGTCAGAAGCTTTATTTCATCAGTGAACATGTCCTCGCATTTAAAAAAAAAAAAAAAGTTAATTGTTTTCGTAAAATTTAACCACAATAAAATGATTGCGTATAATTATGCACTAATTGAGATAAAAAAAAATATAAGTACTGAGAAATAATATTAATAATGTAAATAAAATAACAGAAAATAATTTATGATAAAAATTAATGTCTAAAGCAAAATAAGAAAAATTTCTAAGGTAATTTTTAAATTAAGGAAAATGGTGTCATTCAGCAACCAGATAAATGGGAATTACAATATTATTACAGATGCCTTTTTCATATTACTAATAACAGTAACTTTTAAAAAACATTTGAAGATAAAATGGCGTCACTATTTAAAACATCGCATTTTTACTCATAACGATATTACATTTCAATATTTCTTTTCATTATGGACACTGTGATTGAGATTTTACTTTCAGATGACTTCAGTTAGTGAAAATAATGTCATAGTAAAAATAAAATTAGTTTTTTTTTTTTTTTTTTTTTTTTTTTTTTTTTTTTTTTTTTTAATTAATAAAACTATTTTTCCGTGAGTGCATATAAAATAAAATTTCTGGATTTCGCCGGCACTCAGATTACAATTTTAACTGAAGATGTGCGAATATTTGCATGCAAAATTGTAACTGGCAAACTTGGCATTAAGTTTGGAGACATATTTATTATATATTGATTCAATAATGTAATTACTTTTGCTTTTTTTAAAAAAAAACAAATCGATCGGGTCTTTTAAACATTTCATTCGTCGAATTTGACGGGATTCCACTCGTTTTATTGTTAAAATGCATTTCCTTTTTCTCAGAGTCTATAAAAAAGCGTTTAAACTTAAGAAAAAATCCGTTTTTGATGAATCTAGTCAATGAAGAAGTAACACGTCAAATTGTATCTCTTTATTATTCCGCAATTCCAATGTCTTAGAGAGAAATTGCTAATCCATTGGGCATTTCACGCCGTTCTGTTTGCTATTATATTGATAAACAGAAGAAAAATAAAGTTAGTTCATGGCATTCTAAACGGGGTAGCCCTTCTAAAATACCTCTATCGATTTTTTTTTTTTTTTTTTTTTTTTTTTTCCTAATCGGAGGCGAACCTGAATTCTACAATGGCAAAATCTACATTCAACCTGTTTTTTTTTTTTTTTTTTTTTTTTTTTGAGTGATGCATACTTCTAATGCATCTTTTAAAAATATCTATATTACCCGAAAGAAAGAAATATTTCATATTATAAATGCAACACACAGAAATTACTTAATTTCTTCGTATAAAAAACGTACTTACTTCAGATACCCTTGTATTACCCTGTTTGTGATGAAGGTCTTTTATCCTTATTTGATTCTTTTCTTTCTTTTGTATCCAGGTTCTCTTATATCTTCTCTTATCTCTTATATCTTTTTAGAATCGGAGATGCAGCTTTTAAAAATATCTAACCTAAAAGAAATAAATATTTAAATTATAAATTTCAATACAGAAAGTATTTAATTTCTTCTCACAGAAAACGTACTTACCTCTGATATTCGTATGTTCTCTTGTTATGAGTACTTTCCATTGCCCTCCATTTGAATCAAATCTTTCTCTTGTATCCAAGTTTTCTCATATTCCTTCTTAATTTTTTTTTAATTATCGGAGGGATACATACTTCTAACGCATCATTTAAAAATATCTATACCTGAAAGAAATAAATATTTTAAATTATAAATGGCAACATGGAAAGTACTTAATTTCTTCTCATGGAAAACGTATTTGCCTTTGATATTCTTGCGTACTACTGTTTGTGATGACTATCCATTATCCTTATTTGAGTATTTTCTTTCTCTTCTATCCAGGTTTTCTTTTCTTTTTTTTTTTTTTTTTAAATCGCGGGGAGATACATATTTCTGATGCATTTTTTAAAAATATCTATATTTGAAAAAATAAATATTTCAAATTATAAATGTCAACACAAAAAGTTTTTAATTTCTTCCCACAGATAACGCACTTACCTTTGATATTATTGCGTTCTCCTGTTTATGAAGTTTGTCCATTATCCTCATTTGAATCATTTCTTTCTGTTACATGCAAATTTTCTCTCTTAAAAAAAAAAAAAAAAAAAAAAAAAAAAAAATGGAGGAATGCATACAAAGTAAAAATTATTCGAATTTGAATATCTAAAATTAGCGACGAAACTAGCCTTTTTTGCGCCCGGAGCAAACATGGACTTTGGCGTCCCCCCCCCCCATTCCCCGCACACTTAAAAGTAAATTCACAAAAAGAATTGTACTTACATACCTAATAGACATCTTATTTTTAAATTTTAGTTATAACTGTGTAATTAGCTTTGTCAAAAATTGATTCAGTAAAATCTTGAAAACGGTATCGAAAAGAACCGAATTTCGTTTTTAATATTTTTAAATGACTTTTTTATGATAAATGAAGTCATTTATATATATATATATATATATATATATATATATATATATAAATATGTAATGATTCGACGAGATCGATGTTCCATAACAATGTACAAGTTCCAGTGGCACACCATCTATGAGGCAGAACAGATTACTACTACCAAGAATCAACGGTGGGACGAGCTGAGCAGTAGCTCCGGCAATTTGACCAGCAGTGGATGAGTTTATTGGGCTATTTCCCCATAAGAAAGTTCAATCAAGCAGTCTTTAAATTAATTTTATTAGAACTCATAAATAAGTTAAGTTCTTTCACGCAATCACCTTGGCACTCTCCTCGAATAACTTCCACTTCACCAACTCCGTGATTAAGCTACATTCCACAATATTAGAATTTTGGGGAGAGAGAAGAAACAGCATCCTAATAATTTTTGAAAGTCAATCGCATTCTCGGGAAACATGACATGGCTTCCGAGTAGTTTTTAAGAAAAAATGCATTCTAATTCAGCGGAGCAATAAAACGCGCGTCTTGATAGTTTAAAGAAAAGGTGCATTCTACTCTCCTGAAAAGCCAAATGAAAAAATCATTTTCACGACAAAACTAGCGCCCTCCTACTCCGCGTCAATCATTTTAAAAATCCAATCAGGATGGACTCGAGCCTCTAACGGACAAAATGATCACTTCTAATTGGCCGTAATAGGCGGTCTATTGGCAAGAACTATATTTTTTCCTCGGAAGACTAAGCCCTTTAGCAACGCGTAGTAACACTTCTCACGCGATGTTAAAAAATAAAAAATAAAATTAAAATCGCAGGAATATGCCAGAAAGTAAAAAGCTTACGAAATACTTCCCGCCTTTTTGAGAAGCAAGAAATAATTTATTAATAACTAAAGTAAGAAAAGAAATTTAGCTGTTACAAGTTACGAAACTAAGATTGGAATATGTTCCACAAATTTAGAATTGAAGCTAAGAGAGAACAAAAATAAAAATGGCGCAAAATTTTTTTTATTTTATTACAAATCCCCCCTCCCAGAAAGACGGGTGAAAAAGTAGGTCTGAGACCTGCAATTTCACAGAAAGGGAGATGATGCAGACTTAGCTCACGAAGTTGTTGATATAAGTAATAATAATTAGATACTGAATAAAAAAAATTTAAATTAATTTCTCTTTTTTATATAGAATTCAAATTTAAAAACACCAAGGTGATGCGTGGAATAACTTCAAATTTAAATATAATAAAATAGGCTTCAATACAAATACAAGATATAATCTTGTTTAAAGTACACATCAAAAAGTAATTTGAAAATATAAGCAATTACCCATAGTAATAACATAAAAATGAAACATAAAAATGAAAAACAATAACGTTAAATTCTTTTTTAACAATGTCAAATCTAGAAATCAATTTTTAAAAGTTTATTTCAAAAATCTTCTTAAAGTCATATTTGGAATGGCATAGTTCATTACCTCATTTTAAGGATGTCTAATTCATTTAACTGTCCAAATTCATCAGCTAACATTATAATATTAGTTCAGTTTTTGTGTGAGTAAGTCCTTGAACATTCATAACAGTTCCATTTTGGAATCTTTGTGAAAATACTTTTATAATTGTATTTTTAATTAATAACACATTTTATAATATAGTAATAATAAAATTTAACAATGTAAATAATAAACAATATAATTAAGAAACA